>OY728165.1:34357324-36879648 GCA_963277665.1 Viscum album | reverse complement strand
AATTGAAATAATATTGAAATATATGAGTAATAAGTTAGTTGAATAGATCTTGTTATGGGGATTTACATGGTGGAATACAAGAATGGATTTTGATTTATTAAACTTCTCAATAACTTCTAAATATAAATATTTCTGATTAATCTCAAATCATATCCATGATGGAAAATTCTCATGAATGACTAATGGTGATATAAGTACAAAGAGACAAATATATATTATGAAGTAGATATCCTAGTTTAGTGTATCATTTAATGGAATCTGTCATTTCATTGAGGGGACCCATATCATGATGCATTTGTTCTCCTCTACCTATTCATCTTACCCATAGCTACTATAAAATGTAAGGAATTACTCACTGTTTAATGAAATATATGAGTAATTAAAGGGATTAAGAGACCATATTTCTGATAAACCAGGTAATATAAGTCCTTTTAGAATTTAATAATATTTATTAATTATATAATAATTAAAATTGACACAATGTTCAATGACATACAAAATGCGCTACATCAAGCTTAAACAAACAACTAAATATTATTATTTAATTTATAAGATATCTCATAGCCATTAGACTGGTGGGAATGAACATGATTAACTGAATTATGAAAATATATTTTACAAATTTATGAATAATTAATTCTTTTTTAACCAATTAATTATAAATAAATTTAAAAACATTTTTAAAATAAAAGGAAATGTTTTTCTGATAAAAAAATTAAATGTCCTCAAGTGTGTTCTATACCAATAAATAAATAAATCAAAATTGTTATATTATATTAATTAAATATAATTATAATAAATCCAGTTTCATTTTTATAATTAATCTTACATGTTTTCTAGACATGATATAATAACAAATTCAATTTCATGCATAAAAGTGTATTTTTCATAAAAAAATTACACCACTTTTTGATGGTGAATCCATTTAAAATATATTTATTACCAAATTTATAAACTGAATTTTATAGTACAAAATTATTGTTTAAAACACATATATCATAATTTACTTTGGTATAATTGTTTTTATTTTTCTATGAACTTTCATATTTTGATGAATAATGAATAATAAAAATATTAGTTCAAAATTACATTTTTTCATATATATTTATTTTGTAAAATTATGTTTTTAATTACTTTTAATATCTAATAATATCTTGGATTTATCATTTAATACATTTTCCGTCATTGGAATCAATTTCTAATTGAAATTTGATAGAAAAGTATTGTGATCTTTAGAATTTTTTTAATTTGAAAACACATTTGTTTGACCCATCAACAAAATTAATTTCATATTAGTTATATCCACTTATGAGTTTTAAATTTCGTAAAAAGTACATACATAGTTGTAATCAATATGATATTTATTATCTAATTGTATCAAGACAATATTTAAAATATATGAATAGTAACTTTAGTAATTATTTTTGTTTCAATGGCTATGGGTAAATTGGGTAAATAAGGGTAAAATAATACTATAAATTAGCCTAAAAGTATTAAAAATTTCATTGGATTCCTATTTTTAACCTAAAAAATAAATTTGGGATGAAATATAATCTTTTTATGCCACTTAGATGACATTAATACATTTATGATATTTTATTAAAAGAAAAGACAATTTTGTCAATCTTGTTTTTTACGTATAATATATTTTTAATATGGGATTATGTAAAGGTTATTTTAGACTATAAATAGTACCTATAAAGATAAAATCATTAACTAAATCATGGTAATTTATTTATAATTTTTATGAATGAAATAATTAAATTAAATGGTGACACGACAATGACGCAATAATTTTTATCACTAATGGAAGAATCGAATAAATGATATTAAATATATTAAAATAAATATAATATTATATAATTTATGACATAAAATAATTTTTTATATTACTTGGGAATGTTTTAATATGTTTTTATCTAATAAATAATGTTTTTATTATATTTTCAATATGTCAATTATTGAATAGTGACAAGATATACATAATTGATATCTTAAAAGGAATGGTATTTTAATCAATGATATAAAAATTATAAAAAAATAAAATAATAAAAATAATTTGGATAAGATCTAAAATAAAATAAATTAATACTTTATTGGTATTTTTTCTTGTAATGCTAATTATATTATCCCTCGAAGTGTGAATTATATAATAACACAATAATAATTATATAGGTAAAATAATTATTTGAACAAAAAAGTAAGATTAAAAAATATTAAAAACATGAATTATTGTTTCTGAATAAATTTATTTATACTCATTATTATTCTATATTCTAAATAACTCTCTTTGGACCCACTTGTAGAATAAAATTAATTTATATTAATTCAATTGTCTGAGGAATTCCAAGAGTGCCCCTCCCCTCTCCAATAAAATATCACACATTATTCTCTATTCTTAATAACTCAAAACCTATTTAGATCGGCCATTATCTACCCAAATGCCTTCCTAGAATACCAAGAAATTTTTTTGTGGACTTATTTTAGGAATAACACTCTCTTTAGAGGAGTTATGGTTTTAAACAATAGAGATCCTCCAAAGAAGAGGTGTCATTTTTTATTAAGTGTTTCGATTTTATTTCTTCTTCCACTTACATAAAATCTTCTAGATCCATGATGACATAAAAATAAAATATAGTCAATATATATAGATGTTATTATTTAAATATCCTCACATTTTTTCATCTATGATTCTATCAAATGTGAAATGAATTAATCATTTGTTCCTATGTGTGAACTCCCACAGCCACAGACCAATATAATTCATTTTCTATTAACATCACACAAGAGTAATTATAATGATGGAATTAATGTTTATTTACGATATGAATGCCATATATATCATTAAAATATATTAATATATTAATTAAATTCATACTTTCCATGCATATGAAATTTAAAACGGTGTCCGTGCGTACATGTAAACTATCCCCTCTATAAAGTAATATGATTAATTTTTCATCACCACAACACATGGATGATATATATATGTATATTTAGATGATTAATATGATATTACTGATATTATTAGAATTATGTAATAATAAAATAATAATTACAATATTTTTATAAAGATCTTTGAAAAATTATAATGTTACTAATGCGTACGTATGACATAACATCTCTAGGATGGTAACATAGTTCCTTTTTTATACTCCTATGTAATTTAATGATTCAAAAGTATAATTAATGAATAAAATCTATTATAATGTGATTAAAATTATTATTTATATTGTTTACTGATGACCAATTTGACCAAATTGGACTTACAGAATTCATTTTGGATTCAAATACCGAATATCATCAAAACATCTGACATGAAGTTCAATAATAACATACTTGTTGTAACATGATATTAAGTTATATCGAAGGAATAAGAAAAAATTAAATGGTTATAAATTAAATAAATAATTGACCAATTTTCATTATTCATGAAGATAAATTTTGTATGTAATGATTCAGACTCATGGTAAAAGAATTTGTTTGAAAAATTACTTTTAAAGATAATCTTTCTACTATTTTTACAAAATCAAAAAATAAATTTTTTTTTAACTTATATGGAATGAATGGATATCCCAAATTTTATGTATCTTTAATGTTTGGTGCTTAATTAAAAAATTTATATTTTTATTTTCAAATAAAGTGATTTCATTTTCGAGTTCATGCATTTGTAAAAATGACATGTGTATTCGTAGGGGAAATGTTATTTTTCCTTTATGATTGTTTTATTTGTTATGATAATGATTTGGTTTTGGGGATTTTTTTTATGATTATCAAGGGTTCCATGATAAATTTTTGGTGGGTCAGACTGTGATATTTCTCCAATGCATTGGGTAATGATAAATAGTTAATTGGTAGGGTTTATCCTAAGAGATTAATAGAATATACTGTGTTGGGTATTCCAAATGTAACCATATAGATTAATCAATATATAGTCCTAAAATCTACCCTAATTGTGAAATTGAATTTATTCCATAAGTTATCATTATAATTTTGGTTTTATGTAGATGTTTATAGTAGTCTTGTGATTTCATTAGGTAATCTAAAGAGCTTATTTTTATGGGTAGAAAGTATTAATTTTTTAAAATGTTTTCATGGGTTTATTAGTATTCATGGACTAATAGTTTCTTTCATAATTTTCTGTCCCTTAATGATATTTTTGTCCCCATACCATGTTTTAATGTTTATTTCATAGATTTTATAGATTAGTAAGAGAATATATGGAGTCAAGATGAATTTTCTGAATATTTTTGTTGAAAAATAATATTTTTTCTTTTTAATGTATTTCATTTTTAAAAAATGGATACTATTTAGTTATATCAAATTTTTAGGAATGTGGGATGTTTTTGTATGTTGTATTGTATAAATATCTAAAAAATTAAACCTAAAAATCTCTACAATCTACAATAAATTAAATTATATAGTATATCTCATGATTATATAATGTTTAAGGTTGGGGCATTGTAGTTGTAATCAGTTGTCGGTTTAAATAACACTACTGGTTGGGGGTAATATTAAAAAATTTACATTTGAAGCAAATAACTTATATACATAATAAAATATGATAGAATTTAAAGATTACCATGTTGACTCATCTAATATTTGTCTATATAGAATGGTTTTCCGTAGAGAAAATAGGGCCACTATGGTGGGAAGGAATCGAGAGGAAAATATCATTCCAAATTAGCATCCTGGTATGGTTAGAGTGGGAAATGAATAGTTTTTTACAATGATGGATTAGTAGAAAATGTTTATAAATTCTAGTGTAACCCATTCATTAGATCTTCTAGATCATCCATAAAGGTATATGTCTGTGGTGGATCATTTTATGAGGCAACATCCACAATAGTTCGGTGGATCACCGGATCCCGTGGTAGAATAAGGGTGGAATTAAGCCCAATGTACTATTTTCAATGTCATTTGGTGTTCAAAAATGAAAAAAATTAGTCTATATTTTTTTCCAATTTGATGTTTAAGTTGATCAATGGTGGTTCTTGTTTAAGGATATTAGGGGAAGTGAGGAGATTGATGATTTAGAATGAATAATTTCAAAAATAGTTTTCTTGTGAAAAATGTTCCAATGGTAGTTCTACTTATGATAAAAAACTCTTGTAATTGAGGATGTAAGAGGATTCTATGGATCCATATGAAGACAAATTCCCATGACTGTCAATGTGTGCTCCAAATTTTATCTAGGATCTTGATGTTAAAAAAATCATTTTTTATAAGTATTACAACCAAAATATTGACGGTAATTAGCTTCTAATGAAGTAAAATTTTATAGAAAAAATGTTCATTATGTGGAGAATTTGGAAATGGAATTTAATATCGATCAAGTGTACTTTGATAACCAGAATAATAAATGGACGATATAGAAATGAAAGTGGAAGAACTTATCATATAAGACTCATTGAAATAAATGATTTGTAAATTTTGTGAGAACTATAATTATAAAAACACATTGAAATACCTTTTGAATTATTTTATGTGCTTATAATTTGGCATCATAGGGAATAAGGATTGTAATTTAAGTGAAAAATATCTTTTTAGTGGTAATAAAATATTTAATATATAGTCAGTAAAATATTTTAAATAAAATGATATGGTTAATTAAGATTAAAACTCTCCAAAGTGGAACTTGAATAATGGGATGCATCAATAATATAAGAAAAAAATGTGAGGTCATATCCTTTGAAACTACTTAAATATAGTTTTGACATCAAATTAATTAGTTTTAAGTGTTTTTATTCTATTGAAATTAAGTCATTGTGTTGTTTGATTCAGGGTCTACATGTTTTTCATTTTTGAGAATTTCTCTCATAAATTGGAAATTACAGAATAATAAATGAGTCTATATCTTATATTGAAAATATCGTGAGGAAATATTAATTAAAAAAGAATATATAATAATCTTTATTTCATTGTATATGGAATTATTTTACAAAAAAACTTGTATTGTTTCTCCCTTCATATAGTTTTATATTAATCTAAGTATAGATTGGATTTTTGTTTACCTTGATAAGAGAGAATGTTGAGCTAAGTAAGTTTCTTTCATAAATAATTTATATTTTTATACAAGAATGAACCCATTCCAGTGATAACATTTCACAAAGCTGATTAAATTTTTGAAGAAATAAATGAATGTTATCTTCCACATATTATTGAAAGCAAATTAACTCTTCATATTAAATATTTTCTAGTGGCAAATGAGTATCAGGATTTTTTCTTGATGATTTTCCTTAGGTGAAGGTACAATAGCAGTACTGTACCAGCGATGGCACTGTAGCAACAATGGGCATTATAGCAGCATCAGGTTACTGTAGCGGCAGCAGAGTAATGTAGCAGCGGTGGGTACTGTGCAGTACTATAGCAGCGTGGGTACTATAGCAGTATTATTCACAGAATGGGATTGGGCCAAAATAATGTGGCTATGGGCCATATAATGGGCGAAATGCCCATAGTGCCTTTGGGATATGTAATGGGTCTTCATCTACCCAGTTAAAGAGGTATTTTCATTACTTTAAAAATAACTGAGGCTTCATCCCTAACCTTTAAATATATATATATATATATATGGTTATATTGTCTTAAGTCATAATTCTAAGACAATTTATAAGTCCCCTTATCGAATGGATCATGTAGAACATCTATAATTGAAAATGAAATTATTGGGGTTGTAATATAAAGGTTTCACTAAACCTATCACTTAAGCATGGGGTTGTCTTATCATGTTTTTTAAAAAGGGATATTTTTCAATGAGACTTTGCATTGATTGTTATTCCTTGAATAACATCATTTTAATGAACATGTATCATTTTACACTTATAAATTAAATATATAATCAGCTATAGGTAGAATTATAGTTTTTTAAGGATAACCTGAGGTCGAGGTACCATATGTTGAAAGTATAGAAGAATACATTATGAAAACAATGTTTTGAAAAAGATGAGGCCATTATAAATTTGTATTTATTCTGTTTGGGTTAACTAATTCTCTTTAGGTATTCATAAATTTTATTAATATAAAATTTCATGGGTATATGTTTAAGATTGTGGTTTTTTATTGATGATATTTTATTTTATTCTAAAATATAATAGGAACATGAAACAAATATAAGGGTAATTTTAAATACCATAAAATAAAATAAACAGTATCTAAAATTTGTCAAGTGAAAATTTCGTTTCCAAAAAATTTATTTCCATGGTCACATTTTTTTTAAATATGGAATTACAATAGACCCTGATAATTAAAAATTGGGTAAGAATTAAAATGAACAAAAAATATATCTGAGATTCATAGTTTTCTTTTTTTAGCAGTCTATTATCAGATGTTATTTTAAAACTATTCATGGTTATTTACCCCATAGACTAAGTTAACTCAAAAATGTGTTAAATTAATTTAGAAAAAATAATTTTAGGAATTTTTTCATGAATTTAAATATAGATTATTGAATGTTCTAGTTTTGGATCTACCTTCTAGAAATAGTGATCTTTTCATTCATAGTGATTCTTCGTTAAAAGGACATGGTTATTTTATAATACAGAATGATCATGAAATTTGTTATGCTTCAAAATAGTTGAATCCTCATGAGTTAAATTACCCTAAACATGATCTTGAATTAGAATCTGTTGTTTTTTTCATTAAAATTTTGAAGGCATCATTTTTGTAGAGTAAAAAGTGAAATATATACTAATTATAAAAGGTGAAATTATATATGTACTCAGAATTTGTTAAACATGAGACATAGAATATAGATGAAACTAATATAGAATTATGATTACACGATTCATTAACATCCTATAAAATAATATAATGTGGAAAATGCATTCATTTGGAAAATTATTTATACATTAACCATGTTATGTTAGGAATTTGACCTTTTGGTAAATGATTTGTTGATTTTTTTCTTGGAAGTTATCGGTGTAGGAAATTCATCTGTTATTTATGAGGTGTTAGTGAAATTTTCACTATCATACAGAATAAGAAAGGATATAAAGAATAACATGACTTATAGAAAAGGTTAGAACAAGTTCCGAAGGGTATGTTGCCAAAATTTTACACTTATATAGAATATTTTTATGATTTAGGAAGAGAATATGTGTGACTTGTTATTCAAAGTTAAAGAAAGAGATATTATGGGGGGCTCATAGTTCAAAATTTTTAGTTCATCCAAGTATAATTAAGATGTTAAAATATCAAAAAAAGTTATATTGGAGGGATGGAATGGAAAGAGATATTTTAGATATTATCCTGTTATGGTAGACTTATCAACAGGTTAAGGCAGAATGCAAATTTCCAAAGTAGATGTGTCAACCTTTTCTTGTGCCATAGTAGAAATGGGAAAATATATATATGGCCTTCTTAGTGTGATTAACAATGAGTTATTGAGGTAAAAATGTGATTATGTTTATTGTTGTTCGACAGACTAAATTAGCTCATTTTTTCCAATACGAAACATACAATCCGTATATCAAATTTTTTGAATTATCTAAAAGATAGAGTAATATTACACAAATTATATCTCTCAATTGAATATGATCATTATCTCATGTTCACATTAAATATTTTTAAAGGACTTCATATGTCATTGGGTACTGAATTAAATTTTAACACACCTTTTCATCCTTAATCAGATGGGAATTCAAAATAAATAATTCAGAACATAGAGGACTTTCTACCTTCTTATTCAATAGATTTACAGGGATGGTGGGATTAGCATATCTCATTGGTTATGTTTTTTATATTAATAGTTTTCATTCCAGTATAATGATGGAACCATTTGGGTAATTATATGTAACGTGTTATTGAACTCCATATTTTTGGGATGATATCATGGAAATGATATTTATACGACTAGAATTGGTAGTGGAAATGGAGTAGAAATTGATGTTGATTCAACAACATAGGAGAACAGATCGGAGAAGGTAGAGAAGTTATACGGATAAAAAATGGTAGGATTTTCAATTTGAAGTAGAATATAATGTCTTATCAATGATTATCTATGGAAATGTGTGATGTTTTTTGGTTAGAAAGTGTAGTTGATTCCATGGTTCATCGGAACCTAAGAAATGTTAGAAAAAGATAGATTTGCTTTCTACATATTGACTTTTCCTATGATTAAATCCCAAGTACACATTTTCTTCAGGTTTCAATGTTAAGAAAGTATATGTCAGATCCATCTCATGTTTTGAATCTATAAGTGGTTATGTTGGAAGAGAATATTTCTCATGAGAAATAGATAGTTCAGGATCTTAACTATAAAGAGTAAGTGTTTTTGAATAAGTTCATTCATTATCTTATGATTTTCTGAAAGGACTATATGTTTGAAGAGGCATCAGGGGAATCTGAACATTCTTTGAGGGAATGTTATCCCCATTTATTTAATAAGTGACAAAAATTTTAAGGATGAAATTTCAAAAAGGGGGGAATATTTTAAAAACCCATGTAATATAAGACTTTTCTTATTTATTAATATTAATTAATTATACAATATTTAAAAGTGACACTATGTACAATAATGTACATAATATAATACATTAAGGTTAAATGAACAACTAAATATTATTATTTTATATGGTAGTTTTCACATATCCATTAGATGGGAGGGTATGGATACAATTAACTGAAATATGAAAATATTTTTAACAACTGTATATATAATTAATTATTTTTCAATTAATTAACTATAAATTTTGGTAAAACATTTTTTAAAATTAAATTAAATATTTTTATGAAAAACAATTTAGATGTGAACAACTATGGTTTATACGAATATGTATATAAATCACACTTTTTGGATTATATTAGTGAAATATATATATATATTATTCAATTTATGGTTTTTAATTAATCTTAATTCTTCTGTAGACATGATATAATATTATGTTCAATTATATAAATGAAGGGAAAATTTTAAAAAAAATCATTTTTACTACCTTTTTATGGAGAACCCATTTAAATTATAGTTTTTTCACTTTTATAAATTATATTTTAAAATATATTTATATTTTTTAGAACTAGAGTATCATTATTTACGTTCATTTATGTTTTGGTATTTTTATGGGAATTTTCATTTTTTGATGAATTGGGAATATTCAAATATTAGTTCAAAAATACATTTTCAAAAAAATAATTTTTATAGTTAAATTATGTATATAATTATTTTTAAAATATAATTTAATAATATTATATTCATTTAATCCAATTTTGGTAATTGGAATAAATTCTAAATTGAAATTTGACATAAAATATTTGTGAACATTTGAAATTTTTTCCTTAAAACTCATTTTCCTGATTTGTTAATGGGATTGATTTTAAATTTATTTTTTCCATTTCAGTGTTTTAAATTTTAAAAATTGTACAAAAAAGGTTGTAATAATTATGATATTTATGTACTAATAGGATCAACATAATTTTTGAAATATATGAAAAGTAACTTTACTCGTTATTTTTATTACCAAGGTTATGGGTAAATAAGATAGTTGAGGGAAAAAATAATATTATAAATTACCCATATTAAAAATATTTCACTTCTTGAAAGCAAGTGTGGGAAAATATATTCTATTATTTAAACACAATTATATACATTTTCATTATTTTTTCAAGTTATGGTAATTATGGAAACCTTAAAATTGTAAATTACATAACAACATAGTAAAATTTTAATGGATAAAATGAGGGTTAAAAAAAATATATAAGAATTTTAAAATAACCAGCATATGTATAATTTTTATTGTATAAATATATATAGACTTACTATCATCATAAATTTTAAATATATCAATTTTAAGCAATTTATAATTCAGAAATAATTTATATTAATTTAATACCTTGAAGAATTCAAAGAGTGACCCTCCCCACTCCTCTAAAAGGGGATCCCATTAGTCACTATTATTAACACCTCATAACCTATAAGGATCATTCAATATATATTAAAATATATTCCTATAATACCTACCCTTGTTATATAGTCCATATTTTAGGCATAACACTTTTCTTATAGGTGTTAAAGTGTTAATTATTGGTGATCATCGGAAGAAGATGTATCATTTTTAATTAAGTGTTTATGTTTTGTTTCTTGTTACACATAATTAAAATAATATCCAACCGTGATAAGATAACAATTCTAGTTTAATTATTATACTGATACTTTATTATGTTAATATCATTACAAAAATCCATTTTTAATTCCATAAAATGGGGAATGAATTAATCGTGTGTGTGTACGTATGAATTATCCTCTCCATGAACTGAAATAAATATTTTTTCATTAATATATATCAAGACTAGTTATAATGATAAAATTAATATTTATAAATGATAATAATGATATATTTAACATTATAATAGAATAATATATCAATTAAGTTATTATATTCTTTGCACATGAAAATGATAACATCTTTTGTGCATATATGTGAACTATCACCTACACGAAGCGGGGTGATTCATTTTTCATCCCCACATAAAGTGCATGATATATATAAGTGCATATAGATAGTTAAAATTATATTAATTATATTATTATTGTTTTATAAATATAAAATAATTCTGACATCCTTTCCATAATTATCATTGAAAATGGATATGTCACTCATGCGTATGAACAACTTACTGTCTCCATTATTGTAACACTATTTCTTTTTTGTATCTATATGTAATGGATAGATTTAAAAGTATATGTAATTTATCAAATTCATAATTATTTCTTGAATATTATTTTTTTCAATTGTAGAAAAATGACCACATTGACCGTATTTGACTTACCAATTTTAGTTTGGACTAAAATATCAAATATCGCCAAAACGTCTGACATGAACATCAATAATTAAGTACTTGTTATAACATGATATTATGTGACATAAAAGAAATAATAAAGATATTTTTTTAAAGTAATTAAATATTTAACCAATTTTTATTGGTTATGAATATAAACATTGTACACGGTGATTTAGACTCAAGGTAAGAGAATTTGTTATAAAAATTACTTTTAAAGTTACTATTTAAACTATTTTTACAAAATTCAAAAAAAGGGATGTTTTTTAAAATTATATGACATGAATAGATTATTACAATTTTATATACCTATAATTTTATATTCATATATTACAAGTTTAAAATTTTATTTTCATGTATGCCAATTTCTTCTATGAGTGTTGGGCTTTTTGAAATTTAAATGTGATTTCAAAGTTGAAATGTTATTTTTTTCATTAATTATTTTTTATGTGTTATGATAATGTTTTTGTTCATAAGAGTTTTTTATGAGTATAGATGGTTCCATGAAAAACTGAGGGCAGGTGATCCCATGATATCACTCTAATACATTAGGTAATGAGATGGAATTCACTAATAGGGTTCCTCCTAAAAGATTAAGGGAATATACCGTGTCAGGTATTTCAAATGTAACCTTGAAGGTTACTCCACATGTATCCCTGAAAGATACTATATCAGTGAAATGGAATATATTCTACATGTTACATTTATGATTTTTGTTTTCTAGAAAGTTTTTTCATAATATTATTATTTAAGGAGTTAAACTAAATAGATCATGTTTTATTGGTGGAATGTATACCTTTTTAAAAATTCTTTCATGGGTTCATAATAATTCATGTATTAATGGTTTCATTTTTTATTTTTATGTACCCTACGGGGTTTTTTATTCCAATACCAATTTTTAAAATCTTTTTTACATGGTTTGTGAATGGGAAATGGAATTAAACAAGTCAATATTAATTTAATGACGAGTTTTCCTTTAAAATTTGGGTTTTCTTTTCAAATTATTATATGATGAAAAATGGATATTGTTTAACAATATCCAATTCTAATGAATGAGGAATATTATATATGAATTATGAAATAGTTATCTAAAACACTAAACCTTAAAATATTCTCAATATGAATGAAATTAACTTCATGACTGAAACTCAAGAATTTGTAATGTTTAAGGATGGGGAATTATACTATTATTCATAGCAATAGATATATTTCCTACATTTTATAAACTAATTGTGGACCAGAAAAATTCACCCAAGATTGGTATTAGTCATGAGACTGCTCGTAATTATTATATTAATAATAAAACATTTTTCAAACCAATATTTTGAAGGACACACTTATACAATCAATATTTTGAGAAGGGTTATATTCATTCCTCGCTATATCTGATAGTCAAGGGTGGATCCCTATATTTCCACACAACCTAGTACTTAGGTTCTAAAGTAGAAAAATCAATCTCATCTCATTTAAAAAGATAACAATCACTTCCACATTATAAGTCATGTTCCGGATTATTTTCAACAATTATATAATGCCACCATGACAACATGAATCATCCCAAGCTACCATATTTCCACTATTTAATGATCATCTCATAGTTACCTATACTTCAAAAACATCTCTCACTATGAACCACCAGTATATATCTCACAGATCACTACATGGTTACCAAATTGATCTCTTATAACAATAGTTTCCCAAGGAAGGTTTTGGAAACTCCTTTAACCATATACAAGATGGTTAGAGATATAGAGACAACATATGAGAGAATATGGGGATGGAAATATTTTAAGAATATATTTTGAACTCATTATTCATCTATCCATTATAAAAATCATAATAAAAAATAACTAATGTAGTAGTTAAACAAATATGGTTTAAATCATCCATCATACTAGAAATTTAAATAAAATATAAAGTATTAGATAAAAGTAAATTTTTCATTCAACTGATTCAATCATTTTTAAAATAGAAAAAATGTTTTTAAGATAAAAAATAATATCCAAATATATTTGGGAAACGTGTAATGGAAAATACTAATACCAATGGTGAATATCCCTTACATAAACCCATTTATGCAATAACAATCCTGTATTTTGTTTCTAATCCGATCATAATCCTTTGAAATCCATTATCATCATCTTGGGAGGGAATTTCTTATTCTTATAAGATTCACAATAATCACTATTGGGTATATTTATTGGTAGAAATTTATAACCAAAAAAATCATTTTGATTGTATTTTTAAGATACCCCATGTGTTATACCATAATATTATTTAAATAAATTATTTTATTTTTTCCATTAATTGAATTATTTCAATTAATAGTCTTCCAGTAATGACTATGTGACCCTTAAAACCCTCAGAAAATTCTAAATATCATTTTTTATTGGTTAAAACATAAATTCTGGATGCATCCGCATTATATGACTTCATATTTTTGGCTTTGTTTCAAATTGATTGAATTATTCCTAAAAACTCAATAATATGGGTTCTAAATTATATATTATAAATAAAATATACTTATTGAGGACTCATTGAATCTATAATTTCATTTCAGATCAACCATGTAGTAAATACCACACCTTTTAATTATTGATACTACCAAATGCGATTGTTTCCTTAGTTGGGATACATTTACTAGTTTACCCTTATAAGGTTCCTGAGACTTTTAACACTCAATATCTATATTATTCCCTATAGAAAAATATTGGTAGCTATATTTAAATATAAAAAATTTTACCCCCTAAAATGAATCAATATTTGTGTCCAATAATTTAATAAAACTAAAAATATATATTTAATTTTAATCCACAATCACTTATTCTTCAGATGCCTTTAAAATTCTAAGCACTATAACATCCTGGTACAAAATAAACTATGATGCAAATATCCCATTCCATCCGAAGGGATATTTTTTCTTATAAATATTCAAATAAAAACTAATTGTAAGAATTAAATCACTCTAGGAATGTCATTTCATGCCACTTCTCCCTAAACCATTCAACATCAAAAGGATATCTTATCACATTGGTTGAAATGCATCCATTCATCCACTAAAATCCTACTAAATTTTCTCTATAATAAATATTATCCTAGGTTTGATCCTCTATTTCATACCAATAATAGAAAATTGTAAATAATTATCAATTTATAAAAACCCAGTTGTATCATGTTGTAACACTAAGTGTCTTTAATTGTACAATACTAACACTGGAAGACAGGCAAGGACGCATTTCTTTTGAGAAACTAATATGATTATCTTCCATCACCTAGAAATAAGAAATATGAATAATTTTTCTATATCATAACCTAATATATATTGTAATTAATATATAATATCATCATCCATCTGTATTATCCATTAGTATCATGATCTCAATGATTTCCATGACAATCAACAAATACCATTTATTATTTGGTCACTTGTTAATGGAAGAATCCAATGAATTCATCATGAACAACCCTTTTCTTTTAAAACTATAAAAGTTCATTAAGATACATATATATTTCGCAATAAATCATAATCCAAAGCATATGGTCATAACTATTTATAGGACCAGGTTTAGTTGGCTTATGCCAATATGAAAATTCTTATGAAACTCTAGTGATTAAAAACCAAAACCTCTTGAAAATAAAATAACCTCCACAACATAAAAAGTGTTTTCCCATGGTGGGTATATCTATAATTATCTATTGGATATACCCCAGTGATTTTTTTCTATAAATTTAGTTCCACCTACTTAGGATAGACATCATAGTACATCGAAAAAATAAAAATAGAAACTATCCATTTGCAAGGGGAAGTGGATGATATTCTCCACACAATTATGAAAACTAATTAGTTATAATACCCTGTCCTTTCTAGTTGAATTATAACACTATGTTAAAATAAAAATTTGGTCCTACGTAACACATAGGAATATTGTGGGTTCACCCCGATATATAAACGTTGATAATTTTATCCCTGTATAAGAATTAATAAGAAAAATAATAGATTTTTATGGAATAGACACACTGATCATCTGAACAAAGATTTATCTGTTATAATATTCAACCACCCTGACACTATATCACCACAGTGATCTCATATACCATTCTAGAATGAACACCATGAATTAAATAATTAATATTTGAATCAAAACCTCACACTACGGGTGTTTCTCACACAATAGAAACTCTTCATGTAAGATTCAATATAATCCCAAAATTCATGATAGGATACTCCTCAAAGAAAATCATGGAATGGTTCTATTCATATTTTCCTAAAGAAAAATATAGTTTTTCTATATCAAATTCAGAAAAAAAAAATTATTTCCATCACATTAATTTTGGATGATTCATTTAGAGGTCTCTTATCGTGGGTTAATTAAAGGGTTCCCATTAAAATAATTTCTACATCCCTAAAAGTTTTAAAAATGAGATTTTTTTATTAAGAGACATTGAATATCAGTACATACACACCATTTTATTCGTAGGTAAATAAAAATTATTTCTAGTAGTATTTTCTCACCACCCAAAATTTGATTCTACCAACCTCTAGTGATAATTCTCACCTCATTTATTTATTTATCGATCACTATAAACTTCCAGCATTAGTTATAAATATATACCGTGGAATGAACTACATAACATCTTATATCACTATATAATATCATTAAATGAACCACTACACCTAATCTCCCATAGAATTATATGGGTGAGTAAAATATGGTCAATATGAGTATAAACTATCTAGATAACAATTAATTATAAAGGGACTCCACAAAAATAAATAACTCAAAAACCTAATCTATTAGGAGATGACTCAGAATAGTTAAATTTTACATGAAGTTATATGAATAGATAATGAAAATGATACTTTGAAATCCACATGTTAACACCAAGACATATTCATCCATCATATCCATCATCCTACAACATTTACCATTAGAAACTAATGCCTAAAATGAACTAAAAAATCATAGTGATTGTTTTGATGTTATAAAAGGTTTATCAATTTTAATTTACAAATTAACCACCCAATTTACCAATGATTAAATATCCTTCTGGGTAACTATTTTAAATTACAAAACCTATGACATTAACACTATAATTAACATGGAATTCCTTATATATAATAGATATAAACACCATAGATGTTATGAAATATGTATCCAATAGTAAGGTTTTATCTTATTGAATAAATTGAAATCATATAATCCCTACTAGGTTAAATATAAATATGGTTTCATGGAATAACAATACTACCATAAAATTAAAAATATTCTCCTAAATTCATAAACCAAAACACATAATTCATAAAATTTGACTATAAGAATTACACAGGGAGAAACATGTGAGGTATATAGTCCCTAGAATATACTCTAACCTGGTCATGTATACCAAAATAGAATTTTATATATGTTGATAAATCTCTAAAAATAATATTTACATGAACACTAGTAGTAGTGGTTCGGTCCAATCACAAGTTGGAGAAAATATCTTCCTCTAAATAGTAACTCTTCTACATAAAGAGACCAATGCATGTATCATAATCGATGTAATTCCTATATTAACAGGATCGAAACATGATTCATATACTATATCTGATCTCTAAATGGTTTAGGATCATTATCTCAAAGATCATTACAATAGACATGTCACTTCCCATAATTTCTACATACAACCCACTTAGTAGATACTATAATTTATTCATTATATATTCCTACACAAAATAATAATGGGAGAGAAGGTAGAAATGCATCATTGAAAATATATCCTCAATTATGTTCTTGAAATTACCCCTATCACTCTCTAACTAGCGGTGAGGTGTTTTACTTAAGGCATATGCCTTTTAGAAACCTGTCCCAAAATACAAATCATCTATCAAGTGGTTACTAGGTTTATTTGATATTGTGAAAAACTATAATATGAAAATATGTAGATAATTTGTAATGTAAAAAACAAGAATGATCATTATTTTCCACTGTGTAATGCATGATACAACTAATTCACCATCATGATGTTTTAAAGATTTTGTTTAACTATCTATTTATCATTTATCTTGGGAAAGGGTATATTGAATAATATATGTATTCATGTATCTATAATGTGTTAATTGAACCTCATACCGAATTAATAATGGTTATATATGTTCTTAAATGATTCTATAATAAATTATTTACAATAAACACAATATTCATAGAAAAAATAAAATAATTCAACTCTGAAAAAAACCCAACACATAGGTACACATTTTTGAAGGTAGTAAAATGAGTGAATAACTGTAATCTTACATTCAATAGGCTAGGGGATAGGGACTAGTTCAAGGTAGTTATATCAAGATTCATTTTAATATTTATCCTAATTAACCTATGAAAACCATAGATCTTCAAAATGGATATAATAATTCAGAAAATAATTTCAAATCTTACATCAAAATATATAATAAATCTGATAAACAAAGAAATCAAAAATGTTATTATTGTGAAAAATAAATAAGGAAAAAGGGTAAAGATACATGCCCAAGATCCAAAAAAGAAAATCAATCTAATTACCTGAGATTATGAGGTCCTAATATAAACCTACCTATAAAAATAAATATCACCTATTAATATCACGTCCTCATATCCCTAAGTTCCACCATTCATGTCCAATAGTCACTGAGCATCATCTTTAATAATGAATAATTAACCACATGTCTAATAAGATCGCATACCATCATTCCATCACCCATATAAGCCTCACATGTGTGGGATTGTGCTCTATTATTAGGTGAGTATAATCATACACTATAAGATGCATTCTAACTAAAATTAAAAAAACATGGAATTAGATTTTTCAAAACCTACATTAAGATTTAGTAATTTGGAGAAGAAGAAAAATGATCCAAATTTTTAGTAATACATGAATACTACATGACATAATGATTTAACCAATATCTATGGCCCAACCCATGATTAGTCATATCCAACTGAAAAATGTCAGTGTTCTGAGGTCCATAATTACCGAAAGAACTAAAGTTCATAACCCATTTTCACCATAAATCTCAATGGAATTCTGGGAACGTAATGTGTCAAAAGACTCAAAGATTTAAATTTTATTACCCCTTTTTATAAAACAACTAGAATAATTAAATGGAAAAATTCTCTTAACTAAATCATATATAATTTTTGAGTTATTATCACAACATAATGAGGTATGATACTATTCCACCATTCTAGATACTCATAGAGGAACCTACAGTATGATCAAGAATATATTTTAGTATGGGTGCTCTAGCCTGAAAAACCATAACCATAATACCCTAAAACCTCATGGAAAAAAATTCAGGGATTTATCCCTTACTGATGGAGAAGTATTTTCCCAAGTGATAACATACCCTTATGAAAGAACCACACAATGAGAGAAACATGAAATATGGGAGGAGGATTCAAGATAATATCTAGTGGAACTATACCTAGAGAAGCACCCAACATGTACTATATAGAAATTTGTAGCACACAATAGGAAAGATAAATGGTATTTAATCTATTAGTAATATGGATGACCCATGACACGTTGGACACCAAATAATAGATGTGGTAGAAATACCTGACACCGTAAATACATCAATCACTTAATAAAAATCTTAATCAGTCTTACCAAGATATAAACAAAAAATATATATCTCCATTCACAAATAGAATCACATTATCACAAAATAATTCATTATGACCACCATACAAATAACTAATATAGGCAACTCATTTTCACAAAACTAACTTGAGAGAAATTTTTTAACAATAACCCACTAAGGATAAAGGATGAAATGTGGTGAAAATTTGGATCTCTTGGGGTGCAATGGGTTAAGGGACATGTGATCCAATTGGGGATTTTTTCTATCATATCCCACTTCTCCACCATATGATAGGTTTGGGAACTGGACTCAATTATATTTCATGCTTGTGACACTGAATTGGAAAATTATTTGTAGTACCCCAGCATCTCTTCCCTCCTACAACTCATGATATTCATAAACCATAGGAACGTAACTTAATTTGATCACATAAATCCATAACTATCATATTTATAACTCAACAACACAAACTATATTTTTTTTATAAATCACCACCTTTAGTGGTCCCATATTCCAACACTTCTCTACCCAATTGTCCATATTGCTACATTATGAAAGCTAGCCCCCAAGATCATCTCTACAAACAATTTTGCAGGATCCAATGCAAATTTGAACCTCTTTAACCATTTTAATGTTAAATCCACCACCTCCCATAACTATATCAATACATAGATGTGTTCATTGAACACTTTTTCAACATATGTTAATGAGAGAGAGAGTGTGTGTGTGTGTGTGTGTGTGTTTGTGTGAGGGTGATGAATTCAGAACAATATATATAGATTATAGAAATAGTTGATAATATATCATCGTTCATTAGAAGTCCCTTGACTATATCATCCTACAAATTAAATATTTTTAGGGTGAAATAAGTTGACCATATAATTTCTATTGAAAATAGCATTCAAATACAATAAACATATTAGAGAAGAAAATTAAATAAATAGATATTCCATATTATTTGATTATAATGAATGGGGAAAAAAAGTTTATAAATTCAAACATAAAAAACACAATGAACAAGAAAACAAAATATAAAATTGGTGAAATTGAATGAAATTTTTCTTGATTCAATCTGTTGATTCTAGTATGATATAATCTATTATTTTTTTCTGATCACTATCCATTTAAATCATTTATTATATTCTAGAGAAGAAATAGATCTTCCCTCTAATTCTCCAACTTCACTAGTGTACTATTACTGATAGAAATAGTTAACCTTATAAAAATTATATTATATAATTATTTAAATGAGTCACACAGGAGTAAAATATTATTAGGTCATTGAATTATTTACATTTATTAAAATCATTCAATTAATAAATTTTTTCCTATGACTATATGAAATCCAAAGATATTATATAAAACAATGTTATAAATACACTATTATAAGACCCAAACCTATATGAAATAATGGACTCGTAGTTCTAATAAAATAATTAATATTGATGGAAAACTTATAATAATGAATTCATGTGTGGGGGATAAAACAATATATTATAAATACTATATAATTATCGATTATTTTACATTCATGTGATTTTTTTCTTAATTATCATTGTATTAAGTACCCAAACTCTTAAATAACAAAACCATCTTAAATTTTTTATAATGTTGATAGATATGTTAAATATAAATTTTTACCCTTAGAGATGTCCTTAAACACTAAAAACATATAATTGATTTCTGTATTTATAAGGAAATCCCTGGGTAACTACATTATTTTAAGGTAAGAGGACCTATATTAGTACAGAAAACCATTATGGGCCATGGATTATTGAAATTAAAAACAAATATATCATATCACCCATATGGTCAATGTGAATTATATGTATAGTTGGATTGGGGTAGAAAGGATGAAAGAGAACTTGTAATAAAGTATAAGTAACCATGTATATTTTCATCAGATTACTAAAATTTAATTGGATAAATTAATTTCAATGGGTAATACAATTAGACCCCACATTATTAACCATATTACATGTTTAATCACTTTTTCACAAGCAATTGACAAGTAAAATTAACCATAATATTTTTTTCCTAATTCAATAAGAAAATACATGATTATTTTTATTGAATTATAGAATGGAAATATCAAATATCATTCTTATAATTTATATGAGTAATAAACCCATAATCAAATATAATGACCACGATCATGAAATCTTCATCCTCATGGTTTTCTATAAAGATAATATTACTGATATTAACTATGGAATAATGGATTAATATTTGAAATAAGATATAAAATTTGGTAGAGATATAAAAAAATAGAATGGATTAATTTTATTTATTCATGTATTTTTACATATAATAATGTCACTTGTCTATTATATATATGGCCATTGGATATATGTTCTTTGTATATATGGATTTTGGACATATGGTCATTGAATATATGGTCATTAGATATGTGTTAATTGGGTATTATTGAATCTATTATGTATATAAATTATTTTATAGTTATATGTATATATAATTATATATGTAAATAATTTGAAAAATAATTTAGATAAATATAATTTTATAAAATAAATATTATTATTCATTTATCAAAAAATCTAATATTTTGATGAATTTTATTTGAATTATATATTATATATAAATGTAATGTAATTAGTTCTAATAAATAAAATAAATAAAATATAATTAGACTATTAAATTAAAATTGGTAAAATAATTAAATAACTATCAATAATTAATTAATTTGTTTAAATTAAAATTAAATTAATAATTCATTATTGTGCAAAAAACATGTAATTAACATTATTTTTTTATTATATATTACATATCATTATTTAGATGATGGTTTTAAAAAATATGGACTATAAAATAATGAAATAATATTAGTATATATATTAAATCAAATTAATAAACATTAAACTATTTCTTATTACAAGTTATGGAATTTAAAATCACATTAATTTTTAAAATATTATTCTCAATTAATTTTTTTTATTTACATAAAATTAATTATTTAAAATTAATTTCATTCACTTATAGAAATTATAATTAATAAAATTGATTCTAGTATTAAATATTCAGTATTAAAATTTAGTAAGTGGACTAATTTCTTTTTTTAGGAAACAAAATACATCACCGATATAAAACTTTATGTAGGAAAATAAGAAAAAAAGGAGTAAAAGGGTGTTAAATACAAGGAAACAATTTAATAATATACCTTACATATGTTTAAACTATTATTTTTTGGGGATATTAGTCCCAAGTCCATTATATGTAAAATGTAGATGGACATTACTTTAAAAACTCCTTACTCTCACATTGAGTAATGAGTATTTCCAAAATCACAGTCAAAGAATATTAAAAAGGCCAATCCACTGCCCTAATCAAACCATTCATTAACTCTATTAATTTCTCATATATCACCCCATAATTCATCTATTTTATCCACATTCAAATTTGGTATCTTATTGTGTCAAAAATGAGGTATAAATCCATATTTTATAAAAGAACTCATTTGTGTATGGTCAATTAACCATTGTATCTTGTTCAATAAATACATTTTCAATTACTTTATTTTATAAAATCTATAAAAATCACAATACCCATTACAATGATCTTATATTTATATCATTATTATTAAATAAAAATTATAATTCTATAATTATAATTTATAATCTTTCTCACTCCTTAGTATAATATGCACTTTTTGGATCAGTTCGACCACCTACATGAATGGAGTTATTCTATTTTCATTGTTTTCATCATGAATGGGTATGAAATAGTTAATATAGTTAGTATTTTATTTTAAAATTTTATTTATGTTATTAATATTCTTCTTGAACTGTGAAAAAAATAAATGGTTGGTATATTGTAAATTTTTATCAATTAATTACAAATAACATTCTCATCATGGATTTCATTCTGAAAAACCATAACCATACCATACATTTAATTTAAATGAGACTAAATGATTCATTAAAAAAAATTTAATTACATTGTATAATATATTAATTATGATCTTATTGTCAATGAATAAGTATCGACATCTCTATTGAAATATTTGATTGAAACAACAAAATAACCTGCATCCAAAATGAAAATAATCAATAAATGTATACTATATGTAAAAAATTATAATAATTTTATATAATTAAAGGTAAGATATATGATAATGGTTTAAAATTAATGATTATAATGGTTATTTTTATTACATATGAGGATAACATTCCATCATATAATTCATGAGAAATGTTAAGGGTTTTGTTTACATTATAATAATGAAATCAAGATGGATTATATATAAATTTACACTAAGGTAAGTTTTATATTACTTGAATCATTTTCGTTCTAATAAAACTTTTTGAGGTATTATTTTGATATTATCATATAACCTGAAATTAATGTTTAAATATTCTTACGTGTCATAAAACCAAGTTTAAAATCGAGTTATCCAAAAGGGTGTCCAATATCTATGAATAAAGTATTCAATGTTCTCTCATGGTTGATATGGATATTGGAGTTACCAATAAATATCATTGTTTTTATATGAAAAGAAAAATGTAAATCAAAGGAAATTATAAAAAAACATATATAAAAGAAGATAATCCTTCATTTATACTTAATGTGTGAAAGTAAACATGGGGGAAACATTTTTAACGGAAATGGTAAATGTTTTAAGTGGTGAAAGGAAGGTCATTAGTAAATTTAATGTTGAAGTATTGGGAAAAAGTTATCTAATTATGAGAACAGATATAAATCTATATAGAATGAATCTCCCACACTCAAGTATATTATATACAAGGAGTATAGGAATTAGGATCACCAGTTCCCAAATATGAAGGATAAATATAATGATCAATTTCAGAAAACCTCTTAATCCTAGAGAAAGAGGTAAATTTCATGTGATCACTATTTTTGATAAGGGGTATGATAATGAAGTGGTGAAAGGAATAATTACCATCCATTATAGAACATCTAACATATTATTTTATTTTGGAACTACCCATTATTTCATATATAAAGATATTTCTAAGGGTATCACAATAACAAATCAAAAAATAGATTTTGTGTTAGTATTATAACCCCCTATTGGTACGATAATCATATCGAAATATATGATTCTTCTCTACTTGAAGTTTGTGGGAGTTTTTTCCTACAAACCATTGAATTATTTTTCTAGTAAAATTTGATGTTATTTTGGGCATGAATGATCTTTATTAAAAAACAATATACATCAATTGTAGATGAAGGGAAGTTACATTTGATACTCTGAACTAACCTACGATCATCTATCAGTGTGTTTACAAAAATTGAAATTCAGATAGGAATTACATCCATCATATGGTTCATGATACCTAATTAAATGGTAGATTTATCTCATATGGTTGTGTAGAATTTTAATAATATATATTATAATTGTGTGGGAATTTAATGATTCATTTATGAAATAATTGTCTAGTATTCCACCAAATCATGAATTTGAGTATTCAATAAAACTAATACATTATAATACACTAATTTACAAGACTCCATATATAATATCCCATGATTAGTTGTAAGAATAAAGAAGAATCTATAAAATAATCTTTTCAATGGATTCATTGGGCTAATTATGTCACCTTGGAGTGAACATGTTCTGTTTTTTAAGAATAAAGATAGATCATTGCGACTATGAACTTTTTATTGATAATTTAACAAGTTATTTATCAACAATAATTTTCCATTAACCTATATTGACCACTTTTTTTATCAAATTCAAAAATCTTGATACTTTTCCCAGGTTGATCTCTTTTTAGTATATTATAAATTGAGGTTAAAGAAGAAAGATATAGCCAATACATCATTTCTTTTAAGTTATATACTCTATGAATTTTTATTGATGTGATTTAATCTTTCTAATTACCCCATTATCTTCATGGATTTAATTAATATAATATTTAGATATAACCTTGATCAATTTTTAGTAGTCATTATAGAAAATATTCATATTTCATCAAAGAGTAAGGAAGAGAGTGGAGATAATTTAAGATCTACACTCAAGACCCTAAGGAAGGATACAGTTTATTAAAAAGTTACCATGTTTTAATTTTGGATTTGGAAAGTTTCATTCTTTAGTCATATAATATCATGTGAGCATATATCAATAAATCCTTTAATGATATACATTAATGAACATTATACCAAACCAACAACAATGACTAAGATCCGTTATTTTCTTGGTTTTGATGGATTTATTGTTAAATTGTAGTGAATTTATCATGGCTACTGAATCCACTCACCAAATTAACTATTATGGTAGGAAAGATACTTTTAATTGATAAATATTTGGAATATTTTAAGGAACTAAAGATAATTCTATTCAGTTTACATGTTCTTACACTACCATTTAGTAGAGAAGGGTTTGTAATCTATAATGATTCATCAAAAAAAGGTCTTTGATGCTTCCTCATGTAGAATGATATTGTTATTGCTTATGCCCCATGTTAATTAAAGGCCCACGAGAAAAATTATTCAAATCATGATTGAGAGTTAGATGTGGTAGTTTTTTCATTAAAGATATGTAGGAATTGTCTTTTTATAGAAAGGTATTACATGTATATTGATAAAAAATGTTTAAATTTTATTTTCACTCCAAATGAGATGAACATGAACCAAAGAATATAGTTATATCAGATTAAATATTATGACTTGTCAATACATTACCACCCTAGGAAAGAAAAAATGTTAAATATTCTCTGAGTTGAATGGATAATTCTTGCTTTTTTATGACGAGGATAACAAAATATATGATACTTTTGGACATTCAAAATATGGGTCTTGAAATCCTAAATTATGGGTATAAATCATATCTTTATCAAATAATTTTGCAACCATCTATCCATGTGAAGATTAAAGAGGGACAAAATGAAAATATAGAGCTAGAAAAAAGGTGAGAAATATTCATGAGTTCTACCTTGATTAGGATGGAATGATAAGATATAAAAACAATGATTGTGTTTCATATACACCCAATTTTAATAAGGATCGATTAAATGAGGATCATAGTTCTTCATTATTAATTCATCTCATAATTATGAATATGTTTAGATATTTTAAGGATTATTTCTAGTTAGATAGAATGAAGAGATATATTGTAGAGTTCGTGTCTTGGAGAATTGTATGTCAGAAAGTTAAGGCTGAGATAAATAATTCTAAGTAGATGTTACAACCATAACCCATACCCTAATGAATAATGGAAAACATCACCATAAATTTTTTCATCAAACTCCCCAAAAAAATATAAGGTGAATAATGATCTTTGGTTTATATTCTATTTCTTTAATAAGTCATCACACTTCATTTACATTAGAGAAGACATCTCTCTTAATCTACATACACGGGTATATATTTATTAAGTGGTAATATTTCATGGTGTACCACTATCATCTGTACTTGATCCGGATTAGAGGATTACCTCGAAATTTTTTTGAATTCCATAGTGGGATATAGATACATATTTTGGGTTTAACACAACTTATTATACATAAACATATATTGAGTCTGAGAGGACCATTAAGACTCTAATATATATGTTAAGACATTTCTTTATATATTTCCAAAAAATTGGTATCAACACCTTCATTTAGTGGAATTTTCCTACAATAATAGCTTCCACTCTAGCTTTCAGATGGATCTTTATGAATCCTTACACGGTAGGATGTGAAAAAATAGGACCTTCTAAAATGAAGTTAGATAAAAAATCTATAGGGACCTAATCTAGAAAACTAAATGGTATATAATGTTAGATCTATTCCATAAAACATAAGAGAATGTCGGAGCTAATAAACATGTTATATTGACAGTCATTGGATAGATATACAGATTGAAGTTATTGATACGGTATTCCTATGAGTATCTCCTTAGAAGAGGGTGATGATATTTGGAAATAAGGGAAATAAAAACCCTTAGTATATTGGTATTTTTAAAATTCAGAATCATATCAGGATGGTATCATCTCAATTGGCATATTCAATGAATCTCACTTAAGTTCATAATGTTTTCCATGTATCTCTCATGAGTATGTAAATACTAAATCTATAACATTTACTAAACTAAAAGATCTTACCACTGGGGAAATATAATTATTATAAAGAAAAACTGTTAGAGATTTAATTTCATAGAGAGAAAGTGATGGGAAAAAATTCCACTCACCTGGTAATTTTTTTGTATAAAACCAACAATTTTAAGAAACTACATGGGAACATGAGGATGCGATGAGGAAAACTCATCCTCATATATTGGAAATATAGTGATTAGTTTTAAGGTAAATTTCATTTCAGGGGTGGTATAATGTAACACCCTAATATTTTAATGAAAAAGTTTCCTTTAAATAATTTTATTTCTTCAATATCATGAGTTACATGAAACAACATGTTTAGATGAACCACATAACATTATTAAAATATTATGTGTATCTTACAGCATAGCCTTTGGATTGGTAGGTATGAAAAGTAATAAATAAATTATGAATAGTATTTGGTCAACAAATTTATTAAATAAATTGATTAATTATCAATTTTTTTAATTAAAACTAAAAAATTATTTGAAAATAAAAGTGATTTTTTTCTAAAAAAATTGTTTTTAGATATGCAATATATTTTAATATTAATAAATTAATTAAATTTATATTGGTGAATGGTTTTAATGAAAGTTATATCTTATTTACTTTATAAAATTTTTTAAACATACAAACAAGATTTTTTTCTAAGATTGGGATAAGAATAAATACAGTTTTCTGCTAACAAATGTATTTTTTTTAAAATGATTTTAATTTTCAAAATTTATGTACATAATTTGAAATTAATTTCTTCCATTTATAGGTATTAAATTAGATAAAATTATGTAAAACTTTATATTTAGGAGGTAAAAATTTGTAAAAGATACCCATTTAATTTTTTTTTTCAATATGAATAGTAATAATAGTAATTTTATAGTTGAATATTTAAATTTTTTAAGTTAAAATATTTTATTAAAAATTGATCCTTTTATTTTTATCTTTTAAGTTAAATTAAATGAATACTGTTGAAATTGAAAATGATGATATTTACTGAAAATGATATTTTACTAAATTATTCTAAAATCACTAAAATAAGGAAATAATTTAAGGAGGGCGTGATATAGTTTATAATTTCATAACATGGACATTTATTGTCCAATTTTCACCTTATAATTATAAAATTACAAGCCTTTAATATTGAAAACGTTTTTATCAAATTTAAAATTACAATTGGTTAACTAGAGGTTTGTCAAAATAATATGGTTTAGAATTACACAAAACAAATTTAAAATTATATTGGTTGATGGTAATAAAACGATATCTTATATTATCTTCAAATCGCTGTCCATTTGGAATTATTCTTCATGAAAATGAATTTATTATAATTAAATCATTAGATAAATTCTAAAAGTACCTCTCACCTCAATTATAAAATGGTACCTCCTCCCTCAATTCATTACACTAATTTTAGCCTTTTATATCAACCAAAATCTACCAATTTCTCTTATCTACTTCCCTAAACACATTCTATAGTTATTTTCTTCCCAGAAGAAAAACCCTATATCCCTTTGTATGAGTTATAAAGAAGTGGTTTCAAAGAAGAGATAATCACATTAACCAAAGGAGGTTTTCTGAAGAAGATGTATCATTTTAATCAATTGTTTCTGTATTATTTATTATTCCACATACTTTAAATATTCTCAAACCATGATAAAAAATTAAATAACAAATCTTATATATAATTATATGTCATTAATTATGGTGCATGACCCATATATATATCCACTTTCATCAAATAAGAAAACAATTCATCTTTCGTGTGTACGGTGGACTACCACCTCGTGAACTGATGCAATTCATTTTCTATCACCATATTTCATAAAATATGATGGAATTAATGTTCATATATGATATTCATGACATATTTATCATTCTAGAAATTTAAACTATCATTTATGTAAAGACTCAATAATTCCATGAATCTTTTTGTTTTTAATTAAATAGAATTAATACAAGTCTGCAAAAATTGACAACACGTGCTTCCAAGGGCTGGAGATCCTGGAACGTATTTTTGAAATTCATTTAAGGTACATTCAGTAAATTTGTGTGCCTTGAATTCTAACTTTTGAGTTAGTTGTAGGAGTAAAAATATGAGGGCACCATTTAATAAGTAGTGTTGAGATTCGCTTAAGGGAAGCTTAACTTCTACTGGCAAGGGTCGGAAAAAAAATAATTTTTGGACTTCAAAAAAAAATAACTCAATGGGTTATTTTATTCCATTATTGTATCTGTTGAGCATTGGTGGTGGAACCGTTGGGTTGTCAGACTATTAAATGGTTGGTTAAACTTGGTTGTGTAACCGCATAGTTTGGAAAATTAATAGGTTTATTAATTCAATTCATTAATAAACTTCATTAAATTTTTGGTGCAATGATCCTCTCTTTTTTCTTTTTAAACAATGAATGGGCATGGGTTTTTGGAACTCAAGATAGGAACCTCTGACGAAGTGATCGGGCATCTTCCAACAACCTAGAACAAGGCTTCAACGACCGCTGTAGGATTCGATGATGAGCACCAAAGGATTAGAACCTTCTCCTTTGTCTGCAACATCCATGGACGTGGACACTCCTTCCTCATCCAAAACGACTTATAATGAACTTGAGGTAGGGGGAATTTGTTTTTTAATTAATAATTGTAAATTCTTTTATTTCTTCCCATGATAAAATGCTAACGTGGATTGCACAGGCTGAACGAAAAAGGATCGGACCCTCTACTATTCTTTTCTTGGTTGTTTTTCCTTGTGTTTGGCCGAGCAACAACGCAGTGAAGACAACCCGGGAGCCACATAGTGATAGAATCATCTCAAGTGGCCCGTAGGCACAGTTGATAGGGGAAACGAACCCCAAAAGCTTCACCGGAGGCCCACAAAAGGATTGTCGGTGCAGTGGTGCTGGTGACTGTAGAAAGCTATGACTGGCACCCAATGGCCTCGATGAAGAGGCAGTGCATGAAGGTGATGTGGTGGAAAAGGGTGGTCTACGGATGGTAGTCACATTGACAATGGAGGGGCACCGCAGCATCGTTCCGTAGAGGAGTGTTGTGGCTCTGATACGTGGTGGATGTAAGGGGCATTCAACCATCATTGTCCGCTTTGTCACCAGAAAGAACTATGCAGATGAAGGTCATGGCTATGAGCTACGGTGGAGGAGGGACCTACCCCCCACGGGTCCTATGGGTGATAGGTCCGAGTGGATCGAACAGGTGGTGTGGCACCATCCGGCGTAGCCAATTTAAAAACAAGAACAGCTCAGTCGTTCGAGATGGGTAGTGGACCCCCGTGCCCAAATGGAGGGCCAGGTGGATCTACAGCCTGGGGTTATGTGCCCAATAGGGTGGGTCGGGCCTCCCCCATGGTCCAGCGTGCTGGGTTGGGTCTGACTGACTGGGTCAGACTGGACCTAGACCTTTTTTGGCCCAGTTAAACTTAAATGTGTGTATTTACTAAACCGAACGTCCATTTGACGAACGATTTGTAGCACCAGAACCTTTAGGAAAGGGTGGGCCTTTTAAGATAATCCACATTAGTTTCGATGAAAGTTGGATTTCGGATGATTTGGATCGTACCTGAATCCCACCGAGCCCTCGACACTAAAATTCAAATAACTTACAAACTGGGCTTCGGGATGATGTTTCATCTATTGAATTGTAACTCTTATGAAATGGAGGTCCATTGGGTTACTTCTTCGTGGGACTTTGTTCTGGCTGAAATAAGATTGATTTCTTGAGGAGAAAAATCCTCTCTAAATCAAGCATGCTAAGTGCTAGAATCCAGTGGCTAGCTGAGACATGAAGAATTAAGAGCAATCCTATGTGGATCAGCACCGAGCGATCCTATGTGGATTAGCACTGAGCGATCCTCTATGGATCAGCACTGAGCGATCTTATGTGGATCAGCATAGAGCGATTCGGTGTGGGCCATTAGCAGAGCCTCATGATAGAATAAGATGATATAGCAATATGACTAAACATATGTACTTATGAACTTATGTTAAACCCAATCTGTGTTGTCTTTTTCTTTGTGTTTTTTGATTGAGATCATACTTTGTGGTTTTTCATTTTCATAATTTTGAGTGACCTTTGGGAGTCCCGTGGCCCCTACTGGATAATGATATACTCACCCTTGCATGGGATTCTCCCACACCTTGTTGTGTCTTGGGTAGACAACGGACAACTTTGAGTGAGTCTCGAGGAGAGAGGACTTGAAGGTATACGGAGGTGACCAGTTGACGTGGAGAGATACAATGATGAGTTGTACCTACCCTTCAAGTAGGATCCTTGTCAGAAAACCATAGGAGATCTTTTCCCTTTTTTCTATTTTTTCATTTCAGTTGGTCTTGTATTCTTGCTCCTTTACTTCAGTACTTACTTTTACACTCTGTGGTAGTTTTTAGTTCTGGTTTCAGCTTTCTTCTTATATTTTGTTTTACTTCTATGCATTGTACCACGTTTGTGTGTCTATAGGTTTTGAGGAAATTCCTTCCCATTTTAGGTAAATTCCTTTTCGGTGCTAGTCTCCAACCCCTGGTCTATAGAATGTGGGCTTGGGGTAGTCACAGTATAGGCCCCGAGGGATGAGTTGTGAAAAAGTGGTATTAGAGGGTTCCGTTCTACCAGAAGAACTAAGGATATATGTTTCTAATGGAGAAATAGTGTTAGGTGTCTTGAGTTTGGGTTTTAATTTGGAGATTCCAGTGTTGGTGTGGCAATGGATGTATCCGTACACCCAGAACCGGAATTCCGATTTCCGACTCGATACACGAAAACACTATTTGTTTGTGCTTTGAAAATGTTGCTTTTCTTTTGATGTCTTTGAGTTAGATCACCAGGTATAACTTATTGATAGTGGCACACCAGTTTTCCTTCAGAATGTGGCCATCTAGATATCCATCAAGGATTCTAGTGAGAGAACTCGATGACGGCCCCCCGAGTGATGAGGCATCGGTTCAGGGCCCTCTTACAGTGATGGCACCTTTGGGTGGTGCACCAAAAGTAACACCACCCATGGGTTAGTAGTTTCCACCATCCCCAATAGAAAACCATGAACACCAATTGAGCATGTTGCATGAGATTTAGAGATAGAGGCTTCTGAGGTTTTGAGGAGGGATAGATCCCCAGGCAACTGAAGACTGGCTAGAGGCTGTGGAATGGGTTTTCACTTAGTTAAGACACCTGCAGATCATATGGTGATCCTAGATGCTACCCTCCTCTAGGGAATTACAGGGATATGGTGGAGTTTGAAACTCCAGAGGCATGAGGAGGATACACTCAACTGGTTGGTCTTTGAGACCCTCTTCAGGGTGGAGTTCATACCAGCAACTTTACATTCAGTGCGCATCTAGGTGCTGCTGCACTTACACCAGGGTAGCCTGTCAGTGGCCCAGTACCCAGTGAGATTCACTGACCTCTCTCGCTACTCCACTGACATGGTATGAGACCCATTATTTAGGGTCCTGAACATTGATCTGGGTATATGGTGGGTGATCATAGTGTCGATGATATCACTCAATATTCTGATGTAGGCTGGAGTGCTCAAGTGAGCATTGTTTTTAGAGAGATTCTTAGCTGAGCAGGCACTGATGGTGAGAGCCACCACTAGACGAAACATAGCCGAGTCATCTAGAACAGGCAGTAGGCAGAAGACATAGAGGTCCAAGTGGGAAAAGATCTCTTGGATGATGATCTCATGATGCAGGGTCAGAGGTGCAGAGCTCGCGAGGCAGAGGAGGTCTTCTGAGGACTAAAGATTGTTACTCTTATGGTGGATAATGACATATGACTCACAAATGTCTGACTCCCATTTTGGAAAATTAGTAGATGATCGTGGGATCAGTCAGGCAGTGGCCGAGGTTCGAGGGAGGAGGACCGTAGTGCGGCGACATGGCAGAGGATCAGGTTGTGCAGCTGGTTGTGGACTTCGGTGAGCATGCCTCAGGCAACAAAGGCCTACAACAAAGGCACTCCCAATATGATTAGAGGTATGACAAGTGAATATTACACCCTAGATATAGTTCTTATAGACATAGGTACAAGATACTCTTTTACTTCCATTAAACAAGTTCAGAGCTCTGAGATTCTGATGGATCTTTTGGCTCGATCTTTATGATTAAAGACTCCTACAAAAGTGTAACTGAGTGTGGGAGGATCAGATGCATGTTCAGTACCCCCTTTTTTTTACCTAGTATTTTTGTAGATTTCGGGGATGAAAATACCAAAGGTGGGGTGAATAAAATGACCCAAAATTTCAATGTAAATTTATTTTTTAATTAAATGGAATTATTAAGAGTTTGTGAAAATTAACGGCACAAGATTCTGAGGCCTAGAGAGCCCAGAATAGATTATTGAACTTTTTTAAGGTACATTCAGTAAACATGTAGATGGTGAATTAAATCTTTTTAACTAGTTCTCGAATTAATAATCAGAGGGAACCATTGAATCCACAGTATAGGGATTCACTTAAGGGAAGCGTAACTTTGACCGGTAAGGGTCAGACAAAAAAGATAATTTTTGGACATTACAAACAAAAAATAACACAAGTTATTTTATTTTATTTTTTGGGACTGTTGAGAAGTTGTGGAAGGAATTCTGGGTTTTTATACCATTATCTAACACCCCAAAATTTCATAGTATGTTATTTCTTCATAGTAATTCATTTACTTACACTATATGCAACACCGAGTTCAAGCCCACCACGACTTACCAAACTAGTCATTCAAAATTGGTTATGAATATTATTAATAGAATTTTGAACTTTATATAATTCTTATAATTTTAGAATCCATATTACTTGTTTCTTAGATCTAATGTAAGGAAAAACTACATTTTTTTCTGGTAAAAGATATATTTTTAAAAAAATGCAATTTTACTGCCTTTTAATGGCCAACCATTTTTGAATAAAATATTTGAAATTTTTATATATTAAATTTGACAAAATGAACTTATTATTTAGGATCGGGATATAATAATTTATTTTCAATAATTTTTTTGTGTTTTTTGGATATGTTTCATATTTTGGTGAATAGTGAAAAATATTTATTTTAACTGAAAACTACTTTTTTAACCAAAATAATTTATAGTGTTCAACTGTACATATAAATGGTTTAGATGTATAATTAGATTATATTTTTACCATTTAATCTAATGTTTGTCATTGGAAGTAATTTCACTTTGAAATTGGACATAAACAAGTGTTAATCTTTTTGTAGATATTATTTCTTAAAAATACGATTTTTGGTTTTGACAACGGGAATTAATTTTAACTTAATAAATTAAATTTCTATGTTTTAAATTTGGTAAAATAGACTTCATTTTTGAATTAAAAATATCAAAATTAGCTTAGGGTGAATTTTTGGTATATTTCTGAAAACATTCAATTTTTGATGAATAGTGAAAAAACACTACGTTATTAATTAAAACATACTATTCATTTAAATAAATATTTATTTTTATTTTAAATATTTTTTGGTCAAAATAGATACATAATACCTATATATATTCAATGTAATTCATTGGATTCATTTTTAAAAAATATTAGATATATAAAATTTTATTTAACTTTTCACCGTCTTTTACCCACCACCTAAGAGAATATGCAAATTCGCATAAAATTTAATTTTAACGCTTCAATAAGTGGAATTTTAAAAATATGAGAACCATGGTTGATTTCAGTAAAAAAATTTGTTTTAATAAGATGAAAATAATTTTTTGTGAGTAGTAACATTTTACTTTTATTTACCACGTTTAAAAGTAAATTGGATAATTAAGGGTAACAATTATATTATTATTACCCTAAAACATGTTCTAATTCAATTAGATAAGTGTAATTCGACCAAAAAAACCTTAGGAATAAAATATGATCCTTTAGGTCCACTTGGATAAGTTTAGGAAATTTATTATTATTTAATTCAAAGAAGAGTTAAAAGTCTTAAATTCAAAGTTTAATAACTAAACCATTTTTAATATAGGGTTTCTCTTATGATAAATTAGACAATAAATATTCATTAGAAAGATAAAAATATTTCATAAATAATGGTATTTTATTTATATTTTTTATACATTAAATAATTTAATATATTTATGACACAATGATGATTCAGTAATTGTCTATTTTATGAAATATTATAATAATTGATTTTATAAATATCCAAATAAATGTAATTTTCGACTTTTTTTGAATTCAACTAATATTATAGGTTAATATGAAATGTTATGGTTGGTTAGAAAAAAAAATTCTGAAGTAACAATGCTGTTCTGAATTTAGAAAAAACAAAATACAAATAGTGTCAAAAATGACATAAAAGAGTTTTTGAATCAAATATTATATTATTAATTGATATTTTATTCCTAAAAATATAAGGTTCAGCCAAAAGACATATATAATAATAGGGGTAATATTAATGAACCACTTGGGGTTCTCTTGGAAGTATATAGTAATCTTATTAACCATATAATATAAAAATTCAAAGAGACATGGTAAATGTCAAACTATTTAAATAAATGTTAAATCTACAAGATATGGTTAATATAGTGACCTAAATCTATCTAAAACGTATTTGTTGATTTTTTTCGACCCATATCTACCCTATCCTTTAAATAATTTATTTTTAAGCCATTATAAACATAAAATTATTTTATTATAAAATAATATTTCTAGCTTTTCCTATAGTTCCCCTCACCCCTCTTATAAATGGGAACTCTCCCTTCTCTCTAATTCACACCATCAAATCCATTGGTCCCACCCATCCCCTGCCCAAATACCCTCTCAACTATCATATATTAATTATAGAGTCCTTAGTTTAGTCATATATCCAACCGATGGATCCCTTGTGATCAAATCAAAAGGAAGAACACGAAGAAGAGGTAAATATTTCATCACCTCTTTCAAGTTCCTTTCTTCTTCCTCTTCCTATTTCATTGTTGTTTCCATTATAAAATAACAACTCAAGTATCTTCTATATACCGTTATGTTATTATAAATATGGCACAAAAATATTCATTATTCTTTCAATCCTTTGAATGACATGTCACCATACGTGCGTACGTACGGCTTACCATCTCCACGTTGTGGTGTAATTGTTATTGAATACATTATTTTTTGAATGGGTATAATAATGATGTGTAATTGATGTAAATAATAAATATAACATGATAATTATTCTGTATATAGGATATACCATCCAATTATATATTATTTTAATATCAAAAGAATGATATTGTTGCTCATGCGTACGTACGGATTACCATCTCCATGAATGCGATAAAATTCATCCCCCATCGTATCCATTCAAGAATAATTTTCCTTGGAGGATTAAAAATAGTGTTTATAGACTTAATATCATTCAGAATATTAATAAGATACATCTTATCCATAACAAACATTACCTACATAACAAAACATATAAAGGAAAATAAATCAGTTAACACCCGAAACGATGATAATACTAAGATATTATTAAGAAATCAACCTTAAAAGATCATATATGATATCATATTAATGTATATGATTATTGTATAATTTAATAACAATTGTTTAACCATTATAGAGGAGGTTAACCTACCCTCGACCATGGAAAAGTACAAGGTATGGTTTAATTTCACAATCTCTTTATTATCTGAGGTTCTTTATACGTAATTATCTACTAAGACCTCTTTATCATCCACATCCATGTTTCTTTAAAATTTATTTCAAAACATTTTTACTATTTACTAGACAATTGAGTAAATTAATCTATACCCTTAATTGAACTTATATGTTTTGAAAGGAATCTTTCCGTCATTTTCCAAAAAAGATACTTTTGACCTTTTCGACCAAATGAAGGTAAAAATGTTTTTTTAACTTATGCGGCATGTGCGGATATTTTATGCTGTTATAACATCATCGAATCTTCCCTTAAAAGCTTATAAGAATATTTTTAAAATAAATGTTTTCTTTATAATTTTGTAAATATTCATTGATTTCAAAATAGAAAGAGATATTTCTCTCAAATACATTTGATTTCATCTATGTTAACATCCTTTGATAAATTTTTCATGGGTTTGAAGTTGATTTATTAATATACAAATCTTCCATATTGTATTCTAGGTTTTTTGATATGTTTGACTGCGGATGAGTTATTTTTATGTCATTCTTGGTTCATGGTTAATGTATTTATATTTCGTATTCTATTTTTAATAAAAATATTTATATTTTCTTTCAACCTTTTCATAAAAAGATTGTATTGGACTAGTATGTTCTGGGATGGGGACCAGTAAAAGTAAGCCCTCCGGGTTGGAGACCGGTTACAGCAAACCCTCCGGGTTGGATTCCAGTTACAGAGGCTCTCCAGGTTGGAGTCTAGTTATAGAGGCTCTCCAGGATGGAGTCTAGTAACAGAGGCTCTCTGAGATGGAGTCCGGTTACAGAGGCTCTCCGGGTTTGGGTCCGGTTACAGTTATCCCATAGTTCCTGGAATGAGGTCCTGACATAGAAATTAATGTCCAGTACTATACATTCACTCGTTATGAAATTAGTAATTACATCTGATTATTCCACTAGTATAATATCCATGTGTATGATTATATGGTAATGTTTCCATTAATTCTGCCATATTATGTTCATGTTTATGTTTAAAAGTCTATTGTTTTTATTACACATCTTTCCATAAAAGATTAAAGATTCCGAAAAATTATTTACCCTTACAGAGCATCTGGGCTCACCCCTTTCTTATGTTTTATTTTCCTAGGATCCCAAGAAGTTTTTTCTGCAGGGTTTATCTAAGAGAACAATGGCATTCTCAAATGATTTTTTTTTGTTGTATGATAGAAAGTGTAATGTAACATTCATGTATGTAATCTATTTTCCCAGACTTATAAACTATTCTGTCTTTTGGGACATTATCTTTTGTGATCATGCCAATGTATTAAAATAATGCACTGACTCTGGGTAAATGGGGTTGGGGTGTTATAATTAAATGTCCGGTTACACTTTGTTGTGTAACCACACCATTGGGAGAATTAATAGGTTCATTAATTCAATTCATTAATGATCCTCATTAATTGTGTGGTGCGTTTATCCTCTCTTTCGTCTATTTAAATGAAGCTCTGGCATAGGGTTCTGGAACTCATGAGAGGAACCTATGATGAAGTGTCACGGTGTCTTCCACGAACCTGGAACGAGGTTTTGAAGTCCGTTTGAGGATTTGACGATGAGCGCTAATGGACATGAACCATATCCTTCGCCTAGAACACCCATGAACATGGACACTCCTTCCTTATCAGCAACGACTTATAACGAGATTGAGGTAGGGGGTTTAATTGTTTAATTAAGAGTTTTAAATTCTCATATTTCTTCCCATGTTAAAATACTAACGCGGAGGGTGTGGGCCTAACGAACAAGGCCCATACCCTCTGTCGTTCTTGGATTGGTTGTGTTTTTTCATGGGTGACTGAGCAACAACATGACAAGGCCAACCAGGGAGCCACGAAGTGATTGTAGTTTATCATGTGGCCATTAGGTGCAGTCGATAGAGGAAATATACCTTAAGAGATTCACCCGAGGCCAATAGAAACTTCGCCAGCACAGCAGCGCCAGTGACCAGAGGAGGCGGTGACTGGCACCCGCCGACCGCGAAGAAGACATGGCACCAAAAGGCTTCATGGTGGACAAGGTTGGCCAACCGACACCAGCCACATTGAAAATGTTGGCACGCCACATTTTCTCATCGTAGAGGAGGGTCAAGGCTTGAGTCACGGTTGAGGTAAAGGGTGGTCGGCCATCGTTGGTCGCGTTGTCACCAGGCAGTGCGCCGTGGTGGTGCGCTGTAGAGGAAGGTCGTGGCTTCATGCTGTGATAGAGGGAGAACCCACGCTCCATAGGTCCCATAGGTGACCCGTACGAGCGAACCGGCCAAGTGGGGTGGCACCATCTGGCGCCTCCAATTTAAAAACATGAACGTCATGGTCATTCAGGAAGGGGAGTGGACCCCCACGCCCGAACAACGTCCCAGGTGGTTCTGCGGTCAGGTCGTTCCGTAGCCCGGTGGGCCATGCCCAACTAGTTGGGTCAGGCTGAACCCACTAGCCAGTGTGCCAGACCAGGCCTAGCCAAACCTGGACACACCCATCAAAATGGGTTAGGTCGCCCTGACTGGGTTAGATCGGACCTAAACCCTTTTCGGCCTAGTTATGCTTAAATGGGCTTATCAACTAAACTGAATGACTTTTTGATGACCCGTTTGCCCTTCCAGAATGCTTAGGACAAGAAATTCCTTTTGAGAAACTCCATATGAGTTTCATAGAATGTTAGATTTTGGCTGGGTTAGATTGTACTAGAATCTAATCGGGCCATCAGCACTAAAATGCTTATAACATAAAGACTGACTGCCAGGTTAACGCGTTGTCTATTGCGTTGAAAACCTTATGGCATGGTGGTTCATCGGGTTACTTATTTATTGAACTTATTACAGGTTGGAATAAAAATTATGTCTTGAGGAGAGAATCCCCCAAGAATAAATTGTGCTAAGTGCTGGAATCCAATGGCTGACTGAGACGTGAATAATGAATGGTGATCTTTTGTGGATCAACACCAAGTGATCTTGTGTGGATCATCCTCGAACGATCCTGTGTGGATGGGCACCAAGCAATCCTGTGTGGATAAGCACCGATTAATCTTGTGTAGATCAGCACCAAGCAATCATGTGTGGGTAAGTAGTAGATCCTCATTATAGAATATGATGATCTAGCATTATGACTAAACATTTGTACTTCTGTACTAAAGTGAAACCAAGTAGGAGTTGTCTTCTGCTTTATGATTTGTGATTGAGATCTTTCTTTGTGTATTTTCCTTTATGTAATTATAAGAGATCATTGGGGGTCTCAGAGTCCATACTGGGTATTGTTATACTCACCACTGCCTGAGCATCACTAGTACCTTATTGTGTCTTGTGCAGACAATGGGCAACGTTGACTGAATCTCAAGGAGCCAGGACAAGAAGGTGTACAGAGGTGACCGGTTTATGTGGAGAGTCGTAGTGACGATATATTCCTAACATTCAGGTAGGATGATTAGAAGACGACCTTAGGATTTTTTTTCCATTTTTTTTCCATTTCAATTGGGATTGTATTCTGGACCCTTTACTTTAGTACATATTTTTACACCTTGTGGTGGTTTTTAGTTGTGGTTGTACCTTTCTTCCTCCATTGTGTTTTACATGTGCACAGTGTACCCTATCTGTGTGTGTACAGGTTTTGAGGCAATGCCTTCCCATTTTAAGGAAATGACTTTCTGGTGCTAGTCACCAACCCATGGATTATAGAAGTTGGGTTCAGGTAGTCTTGGCACAGGCCCAAAGGGATAGGATATGACAATTTACATTCTTACCATTCTATGCACTGAAAAATGAAAATTTCATATGTGTATATGCATGGATTACCAACTTCACTAGGTGATGTGATTCATTTTTCATCACCGCATCAAATAGAATGATATATATAAGTAAATTAAAATAATTAATTATATATTTATGATTTTATTATCATTATGGAATATTAAAATAGTTCTTATATTCTTTCCATAATTATAATTGAAAAATGAAAATGTTATTTATATGTGCATACGGCCTACTGTCTCCATGAGTGTAACGCAGATCATTTTTCATAAAAAAAAATTAATAATTGTTTTTAAAATTATAATAATTATATAAACATTATTATAATTATTTCATGAATATTATTCAATATATGGTGTATTAATGAACTCTTTGATCATATTCAACCTTCCAATGGCTTTTTTGGACTTTCGTTTTGAATATTGTCAAAACATCTGATGTGAATTTTAATTATTAAGTAATTGTATATAGTATAAATTTCAGTGATATAAAAGAAACACAAAAATAAAATGTTTCAAAAAAAAGTATAAATTATCCTAATTTTATTATTTAGGAATATATATAACATATATGATGATTCAAACTCATGGTAAGGGACTCTTTATCTAAAAAACCTCTTATTAATTATTTTACAGATTTATTTTCTAAATATTTCTCTTTAATGTCCATTTTTTCAAAATATTTTTTTCAGAATTTATTTATATGATAATGATTGTTTTTTTAATTTTTTTTAAGTTATATCAAATTCTTTTAAAAAAATATCTCTTTTAAGGTTTTATATTAAGGAATTTTTTTTAAATTAAATTTGGAAATTCCTCTTCACAAAAGTCAAAAATGAATTTTTTTATATGGCGTGAGTGGATTTTATTTCTATTATAAATCCATAATGTTTTTAAAATTACTTTACATGTTTACAAGTTCATTTTCATATAAAATTTATTCATTTATATGTAGTCATATTTTTAAAATAAAATATGTATATTCAGAATAGAAAAGTTATTTTTATTAAGAATTTTTTTACTAGTATTTTAATAGAAGTAAAATCCCATTATAACATGTTCTGTATATCTTATTAATGATAATGTTTTTTAAAATAAAAGGGTGTTTTGGTATTGAAAGTAGATTTTTGAAATAAAATGGTATTTTTGTATCCAAAAGTGATTTTCTTATGAGTTTAAATGATTTTTTTAAATGTTTTATAATGAAAGATTGAAAGCATAAAAGTGTTTTATTCCAGATACGGTACATTATATTTATATGATTGATTTGACTAGATTTCACTAGTTGTTCACATTATAACATAAACAATGGTGTGACTCAGATAAAATCAGTTGATCTAGTAATACCAAATACATTGGGTGTGCCTAGATAGTGTCGGGTGAACCTGTTGTAGATTTTGGAGCACCCATATTGTGCTCTAATGAATTGGGTAATGTGTCTTGTCTTTTGTGGAAATAAATATAGAGTTACATAAGGATTTATCCAATGGATTTAACTAGGCTATAATAAATTCTGAAATGTGTTTAGAATGGGTTATTAATGTCTTTTTCTATGCTTCTAATAATAATTTTAATTTTCTTGATTTGAGTTTCAATGATTTTGTTTGAGATAACATTTAGTTTTTTCTTGTGAAAATGATTTATCTCAATATCACAAATAAATTTGAGATAAATGTAATTATTAAATGGGTTTTGAATTTTTCAGTAGACGAATAGTTTTCTTTTTTTTTATGTCCCTTACTGAGAATTTTGACCTCATCCTAGGTTTTAGAATTTTTTTCCCAGGGTTTTTAGGAAAATTAGCGACAAAGATGAGGTCATTATCAAATTTGTGAATATATGTCGTGAAAATAAAACATGTTTCATTTTGAAATGGTTTCATTTAGAAAATAAAATGGATACTAAGTATAGTTTTCTAATTGTAGTTCTTGGTTTTTCAATTTAATAGTTTTTACTAATTCTATAAAAATCTAAACCTTAATGATATTTGGGAAAAAAGTGACTTACAGTTTTAAAATAACAAGAATGTGTATTTTTTAAGGCCACTTCCTTATAGTTGGTATCAAGGTATGACTTATAAAACTTTGGAGGTTAAGAAATCTTAAGGAAAGTTATATTAAGAGTTGTGGATTCCATCATGGGTTTTTTATTTTAAGATTAATTATATGTTCATTAGAATAAACACCCCTTTTGAGGTTTTTAATGATTTATTTTGAGGTAATTAATGAATATTTTGGATATTGTATTTATAAGGTTAATCAAATTACTTATTAATAATTTTAAGGTTAAATATTAATGAATTTATATGATTATTGTCTTTACAATTTCCATTTTTATTTTAACATTCATTTCCATTTTTAATAATTTTATTCTCTAATAACTGAATATCATTTATCAATATAGAAGGAAAAGGATCTCACACAGCCTTTTAATCAATTTTTTGTTATTCAATCATCCCTATCATGTAAAAGTTGTTCTTCATATGATCTTTAGTTCTTTTTTAGAATCCAAATCACATGCAAGAAACTATTTAATCTGTCTAAAAAAATCATTTCTCAGAAATTTATATTGACCATGGTATTTAGCATATTTGATTTAAAATACTAGACTCATTCACATCATTTTAGGAGAGGAATATATTCAAGGAAATGAATATTTCATTTTTGGAGATTTATACTACCTTGTATAATATAACGGGGAATTAAATAACATAAGGGAAGACACTAATGTCCATATTTAAGGTATCATTTATTTTATTATGATCTAACTGAATCATGATAGGGTGATATTGAAAGATAACAAGGTAAAATTAAATATCTTTATTGATAGGAATAATTTATTATAAAATAATATAAAGGATTATTTTTTGTATATATTTTTCAAAAATATGATATAGTGGTATTTCATAAATACAATGAGAAACATAAAATACTTAAGGAATATTATATAGTAGCTTTTGTTTTAAAAATTTGGAAACATATGTTAGATAAAATAGATAACTATGAAATGCAGTGTTGTGAAGAGGTGATAATTGTTGGGATACATTCTTTGGGTTTTGATAAATATTTTATGTATATGTAACCCTTAAATTTATGATATGAAAAAATTTTAATTGAATAAGAATACCTTTACTTTTGGTAGACATATGTTTAATGGTAATAGAGGACTTTATAGTTTATATGATCTCTAATTTTTTGTTAATTATGGGTTGTTAGAATTTAGTAATGTATGTTCTATCACATAGATAAATGGGATATAGGAAAGTTATTCAGTAAATATGATATTAATGTTATGTTGGAATATGTACACTATTTTTGAGACATTATATGATTAATGTAAATAGAATATTGTGAGAATATATTTGATCAGAAAAGGTTGAATTTTCTTTTGGATTTGTATATGATTTTATTTTAGAATTATGGTGATTTATTTTATTTTTTAAAATTATTAGTATACTTGGAGATTATGTGATTTTGGAAACTAAATTTTTAGTTTGAGACATTAAGAGTGACTAATGTTATTTTGGGAGAGAAATTTTAAATTTATCTTTGAATATGATGTGATAAATCTTTCGGAATTTTGGGTTTCAGTCTTATTCTAGAATATTTTTGAGAATTTTAAGGATAGTTATTTATTGAATGACCTAATTTGAATTTTGGGTACTACTATTGAATTTTGAAAATTAAAAGCAGTTTTTTCATTTGATGTTTTATTAATTTTGGTAATTATCTTATCCTTATACAACCTTTTTGTTTTTAGTTAGTTTATAAGGAACAGAGTAATAGATTGTTATCTATTTGAAGATTTTGTGATCTGAAGAATTTCATTCTAGTGTATCAGGAATAAAAAATTCATAATCATCACATAAAAAACGATTAGTTTGTGATATAAATATATTAACGTAATTAACCCTACTTTTCAAGAAAGTATATTTCTTTATATTATTATTATAAGAAGTAAAAAATTTCTTTATCTTTAGGAAAATTATTTTAAAACAAAAACAATATCCGTTTATTTTCTTATCGTGAAATCAATGTCGTTTTAACCATTCATAGGTTTATTATTTTGTGATGGTAAAATTTTTCATCACTATGTTCTCTATCAATCTCTATAAGTAATGGGGAGTTAGGTTCTTCTTCCATATCCATTTTTTTAATTCCAACATATGATCTCCTATATGAAAACATAGTATTTGTAACTCCAGATAACCTTAATACTTCCCATTTCTCTCTTATTAAGTAGAAGTTTTATTAATGATATTGGATTTCAATGAAAGTATTTTGAAAAGTGAAACCCTTACTACCGACCTAAGGTTCAAAATTTCAAGGATGAAATTTCCAAACTGAGGAAGAATGTAACATCTGAAGATTTTAAAATGAAATACTATATTCGATAGCACACAAGATTCACAACACCAAACTTAAATGAACAATATAATAATATTATTATTATGTGACCGTTATAAACTAGCCATTAATTTGGTAGGGAATGAATATTATTAACCGAATTATAAAATATATAATGGTATTATTCATTAATAATATATTAATTAATGATTATGAAATTAATCAGTTAGTTTTAGTGAAGTTATTTTACTCTTAAAATATGGTTTCTTCAAGAATGATTTTTTATTAATTTTTTTATGATTGAGGCTTGGAGGCCCCTTTTTTGGAAAACAAAAGTATATGAAGATAAACATACACTAAACATAGATATATAGACAAACTAATATAATGATCAAATGAATTTTGATCTAGTTCTCATGCCATGTTGTGCAACGTGACCTCTTTGACCAAGGGGGTGTCTTCCTCTTTTCCAGGTTCTGACAAGAGTCCATGACCCACCTCCATCATCCGAGACCTTTTCATCACTTTTCTCTAGTTATGTTTTAGTTAACAACCCATGAAAATTATTTTTTGTTTCCAATTCACTACTTTTGGAGGCAAGCAGGTCATAAGTGTTTTTTATGATAACATTTGATATACACTTAAAACGAGTTTCATTAATAGAAGAAGAACATGAATATTTTAAAAAAAATTGTATTCCAAGAATTGATTTAATTTCATCAGCCCATGTAACCCAATGATCACCAAATCGATGATTTTTAGAATTACATAGAGCAAGATCCCCAGCCTGAATTCCAATATGGGTAAATGTTATTGAGAAATATGTGGGATATGATGTATATATTTTATGAACTAGTTTTTTATGTATCCATGTTTCTAATGATAATAGAACTAAACGATCCTAGAAAGGATTGAAATGTTATATAATGAATAGTCATCTATTAATATGTAATATCAATCTATGAAAAATATGGTTTCCTCTAAAAATACAATTTATAAATATGAATAAATTATCATAAAATGTATGTAATTTCTGTTAGAATCCTGTATTCATGCTCATACCGATAAATGGTTACATATTCATTTAGAATAATATATGTAAATTACCTTACCTATAAATTGTAATGGGATATATATAAATAGTGTCAATATATTCCCAAAATCACATAAAATTAAACTGGAGGTAAAATATATATATTTTAAAGAATCAAATTCTAAAAAATATAAATAAGAGAAGAAACATAGGTTTGAGATGCAAGCATCAAACCATTAACATTGTTCATAGAAAAATCAACATATAATATTTGAGTTTTTAACATGATAGCCTTATAAAATTATTTAGATATAAAATAATTGATATAACTAGAATCAAATAAGACCATAGTTGTTTTAGAGTGGATAGTAGGAGTGAATTTCACTACTGTGTTCTCATAACCAACATCAGAAGTAATGATCACATAATATTTACATTAGTCTCTAGGATTAAGAGGTCACTAACATCAATCATCACTATTGACTCTCAAATTAAATCATTGGTTAGCATAATTCTCATACTCCTTACATTTTAAACACTTGAGTTTGGTTGGTGCATTCTATAGATTTTTCTCATTATTCACTTCATTAGATAACTTCATCCCACCACTCAAAAATTAAATTTCCCGAAGACCTTTGTTTATAAAATTAAATAATTTATTAGTAAACATAAGAAAATACCCTCAGTGTTTATTTTTACATTTATGTAATAAAGTAATACTCAACTTTTTCCATCCATGGTTTTTATTATTATGATTTCTTTTTTATTTCACCATTCTTTTTTATCAAAACCATGCGATTGATGGGTTAATATGATCTTTATTTATTCTGTGAGTGCAAATCAAATAATTTATTCATATATATTTACGTCACTTATAGATAAATCCCTTATGAGACATGGTTTTATCCCACCAGTGAATAAATATTTCTTTTTGGTTAGATTATAATAACCTAATTATACCCCCCAAGTCTCCTTAAACATTCCTTATAAGTTCTAAGGGTTTATTATCCTTTAATTTTAAAAAAATGAATTCCTTATCAATTTTTATATTAAGAATGTAAGGAAAATAGTTATTCAAAAATAACCTCATAAACTCATCTCACTTCGTAAAGTCAATTTATTCCTACAGCCTCATGATTCTGATAAGATTTTACCATTGATCTTTTTCACCTTCCAAATGACAAATAGTCAAAATAAATTTTTTATACTCTAATTAATAGAGAATTGAAAATATAATTTTAGTTGTAATAATATATTTTTAATCAATTAGTGTATCAAAATACCCAAAAAATATGTTGGATGTTTTCTTGTGTAGGAATAAAACATAAATTTTTCACTAATTTTCTTGTTTGGAAGCTCAGTATGATTCATAGACTGATAAAGTTGTGCAACTATTACAAAAATATTTTTCATTCTAGCTCCGATAAAATTTAGCTTCTCCGGATTTTAATAATTTTATTTTTCATAATAATTAGTGTTAACATGATTACTCAAATTTTTATCCGTTGACTATAACCAAAATACATAGTGTGAGTAACAATAATCATGGAGAATAATCTTATAATCTTGAAAAAAATTCATTGCAAGTGTAAATAATGAAACCTAGTTTTCCATATATGAAACCTTATGTTTCACAAAGTTCATAAATGGTTATTATCAACTCAAATCCTTAATAATGATTTACAAATAAAAATATGAATTAAATCAAGGATATCTGCTATGAATATATATCCAAGTCTCCAGTCTAATACCCACTCATCATTCACCATCAATGATCTATTTAATATCCACTCTACCCCTTTCTGAGGTTTTACCCCTAGGTTCAAATGTTACATAGCCGTATTCACTTTCCAATATCCAAATATGGATGAAATTATTAGGAAATCATACAATCAGTAATTTACAGAAACATCATGATATTATAATATATATATAATTTCCCATAATGTTTTCAACAATGTTTTTTAATCATACTATTTAAAATAAATAAGACTTTATATGATTCTAACTGAGTTACCTAAAACATTATATACATAAATTTTACAGCATTTTACAGAATATTCAATATGTCTCATTATAGTACACAACCTGGAACCATAATGGTTTTGTTTCTTTAAATAATGGATACATTAATATCTAATTTCATTAAATATTTTCAACATCTCCCAAAAATTTCTTCTCATGTAGAATACTTCTTAGATATACCCTACTAAAAAAAATACTTTGTAACTTGAAGAAATGAAAAATAATAAAGTGTGAGATTAGATACCCAATAAGGGTAAACATGTGAGATATCAATCAATGATCATATATAAGAATAACATGAAAATAAGGGTATAATGTTATAATTTGGAAATCATACCCAAAAAAAATAGATCATAACTACAGATTAAGGATTTGGTGGTTTATAGGACATGAATTATATATGAATCAAATAACATATTCCATGAGATTATAACATAATAATTATAGCATGTCTAAGAGAGTGGAATAAGAAGTGTTTCATAATAAAAATTATAGAAATAATATTTCAAGGATACAAAAAAATACTTTCATCACATGTAAGGCTTGTCCTAACAACCCGTGTACCTACTTTGGGGTTGGGATAGCCTCATGTGTACCCTTGTTGGTATTGGGATAACTAATTGTGTACCCACTTTTGGGCTTGTACTATCCAATATTGTACAATTTGAGTTCACAAAAAATATCATTACCCAATTAATTTTAGGTCTATAATGGACACATCTATAAAATATCCATAATCTATTCATATTTATACCCCAATATCATAAAAAACAACAGTCATTTCAATGTAGCTTAACCAAATAAAAATAAAATGTGTTTCATCAATATTACATTATTATAATAATAAACCATCCAAATAAAGAATAAAGATGGTATCATTTGATCATATCCCTAGTGAATCATATGTAACATCAATAGATGTTGTCATAGATAGAAATACTTTTAAAACATCACTAGAATATTTCATGATAAAAATACACTTTTCATATGAAATAACTTATTTAAAATATAATTTTTTCAATAATATTAGGGAAAATATTTTATTTCAATAGGAACATGTGAAATTTTAAAGGACTCTTAAAATAAATTTTCAGTAATTATGGTGGTAAAATTAATTCATGTGACAAATTTTGGAACAAATATTTTTTTCACACCTTTAGCAAAAGTTATATCATTTGGAAAATGATAAGAAGATTCCTTTATAAAATATATATAAAAATTAAAAAAATGTGTTAAAATTACATTAATAAATAATCTAAAAATAATAAAAACATTCCTAAAGACATTTTAAAGATAATATACACTAGGGATAGAAATATTTTTTACTCAATGAGAAAAAAAATGGAGTTTTCCTTAAAAAAATTCTATTATAGTTTTAAGTATATCAGGAGATAAAATTAATAATAGAACATATACTCTACATAAATTTCTATTTTTTAATAAAATAAATATTATCATTTATACATAGAATATATAATATCATCAAAAAAAATATACGCATAAATAATTTTTGTTAAAAGTGAGATTTCAATATAAAACCCTTACAACTTTGGGGACATTTGAATCATAAGGCTCTTGAAATAAATAAAAAAATGAAATTTTAGATACCATAAATATAGTGATATTAATGGTATAATATATTTAATGGGTGTTATTTAAACCATAAAAAATAAACAGGTAGTGAATAAGAAATATGTATTAAAGAAATAAATGTCAATCAAGAAACCATTACCTGAGGTATAACTTTATTAAAAAGTGATTTTAACCTCCTGTATAATAAATTTAAATTTATTATAATTATATGAAAATAATAATATTCATAATTATAATACTATATATAACTTAATTATAATATCATATCACCCAATCATTATCAATCTTCTATTATCATTATTATATTGGGTATTAACTTCCCAATTTTCAAGTATATTACAATTCATCAGTTACGGTCCTAGCATATTGATCATGGTTCCATAATCTCCATAATTATAATCATAACATAAATTTAATATGTATTAATTATATTCATATTTATAAACATCCATAAAATGAATATATATAAAAATGAATTGTAATGGTCATTGAGATGGTTGTTTGTATATACGCATGAAGGTTGATTTCATTTTCCAATGAAAATATGGAACAAAAGATAAATACTATTTTATTATTATATAAAAATATTTATATAATAAATATTATATATATTTATTAAAAAAAATTATATCCATCAATGTGAGGTGGTTCAGGAAAATTAATCACATTTCTATGTGGAGCTGTTAGTCGGTGCGTACTCATTAGCGATTCATTAATTACCCTTTTGATTGAAAGGAGGTAGATAATTGTTGTACCATAATCATAGTAAAATATAAGTATAATAATGATATTATATTCATTATCATTTGATGAATACAATATATTTGGAGAGATTAGAAGTATAGATAATCATTAAAAGGGCCGGGAACGACGATTGCATCTTCTTTAAGAGGTATCCTTTGGCTTACACCTTGATACTTCATATGATGGTCTTGGGAGAAGAGATGAATATCATGAAAGAATTTAATAAAACTATGATGGTTTTTTTCTAGTTTGGTTGACATATAGGGATAAATTTTTTTGTATAAGGGAGGATAAAATGTTCCCATTTATACGTGTGGGGAGGGGCACACATTGAATTACATAAAAGATTTTAATAATATAATGTAATTTTCTTGTTTTAATGGCACATATGGCTAATAATTTGAAGGTAATATAATATAAGACTAAATATCATGAAAAATAATATTTATATAAATTTAAGTGGCATTTTTATCCATATCTTTTAGCATAAAACCCTTTGTCAACATGTTTTAACCCTAACCATGGTAATAAATTATCACTTTTTTACTATTTATTATGAACAAAAATAAAACAGGATTAATATCCAAAATATTAAATACTCGTTAAAAATATAGAAAAAAATATTAAAATTAAAGATAAATAAGTGGAATAAATTAACTTTAAAATAATTGCCTAAAATACAATGAAAACCCTTTTTTGAAAAAATTCATTTTTAAGAATAATACCAAATTTGTATTTATTTCATACCAGGTAAAAAATATTTGATTAATGTTAAAATATTTGATTCAACATAGAATCCAAAAGTTTTATTAGCCTTATCCATAAACAGTGACTTATTTAATTTTTTAACATATAAACATAAAGTACACATAAAAACTATTTTCTGGAAAATAATTCTTTTTACCTCCAAATGATTTTATATTCATTCATAATAATTATATAACTAATTTATGATAAATTATTCATAAATTAAAAATATATTTCATTAAAATATATTTTAATGGCCATAAATATTTTTGATTATTTAAAAATATATTAAACCAAGAAAAATAAATATCATTAGAAAAATAGTTATTAATCATTAAATGATTTTATTAGAATTTATTGATTAATTATTTGGTATCAATCAATACATTCTAATAAAGAAAAAAATTAATATATATTTCCTAATATTTTTATTCTTATTCATAACCATTAATTTGAGGTCAAGGTTATAAATTTTATAATATATCATGTTTCATTTATATATAGGGGCACATGTGAAGTAAGTTGTTGAATAATTCATAATTATTTCAATTGAATAAATATAATTTTTAGGGTGTTACATAAATAATATTATTGTATTTTTTATTTTCATAGGTGAATAATAGTATTTGACCATGAGTTTTGGAGTTTTTATGATGAAGATAATTCTTTAATATAAATTTCTATCTTGTAATGAAATGAATTTTTGAATTTATTATTAATTTATGTGTGTTTTTAAATGTTCTAAAAATTGTATTATTATTACTAAATCATATTTTCATATACATTTAATTTTCTATTCCTTAATAAGTGTTGTTTTTAATGTTATAGAGGTAGTAGGGAAACATATATATTATGTGGCCAGTTTGAAAAAACGTATTGGTGTCAATAACAACTGGCTCATTTCAACCATAACTATATAATCAACCAGTGATGGGATTTGAGTTATTGATCTATTGAGCAGACAAAGGGGAGGACATGCTGCTAATTTACACATGGGGATGGTGACCTGGGGCTCATTTCTATATGTGGTTATCTAGTGAACAGACAAAGGGGAGGAAATTTTAGTCTAACATATAAAATTCTGAACTATTAAAAATTTAAAAAGTAATATAGTAAACTATTTAAAATAAATAATTATTTATGACATCGAAAAAAATAAAATAAATAAATAAATTATCATTTTAATCATTTCTATAAATAATTAAATAATATTCCATATTTCAAAAACTGATGACATTTCAAAATATATAAAAATTTTATACAAGAATGATAAATTATATTTTTTAATAAAATATAAAAACATTATATTTTTTAATTATAAGTTTTTTTTGTTTAAAAAATAGTTTTTTAAATCATTAAAAAATGTGATTTAAAAGAATTATATTATTTATTCATTTCAAAAAATAATAATAAATTGAGGTCATCTTTTAAAAAGTAATAACATTTTCAAACATGTAAAAATATATTTCAATGATAAAAGATGTATTTTTTTCCAAAAAAAAAATTCTAATTCATTTAAAATAACGAATTATTTTCAATTATATTTGGAAAAAATATTTTAAATTAATATATTTTTTAATAAAGGCATGATAAATATGTTTTTAAATATAAAAAATTGTTAAATTTTTTTATTCTAATTATATGTTGTTTATTTATCTAGAATGCATATTTTTTATAACTTTAATCAATAAAAATGTACTTAAAATTAAATTATTTCAAAAAATAATAATATTTTCCAATTAAAAAATATAAAATTTATAAATGAGTAATAAATAAATTTTTCAAGGTATAAAAAAGATAAAATAATTTTAAATAAACTCAGATATAGTTATTTTATACTTATTACATTTTAAAATGTAATTTACCCACAGATAGTTTTTAGTGAAATTTTTTAGTATATTTTTCTGAATTATTTTAAACTAAAAGTTTATAATTTATTTTTTAAAATATATTTTCAATTTAATTATTCAATAAATTATAAAAAAATGTTTCAAATCTAATTTTTCAGGGAAATATTTCACTATAATATTTGGTATATGTTTCTACTAAAACATTATTATTTCATTAAAGTTATTATTTTTATTTTCTAGTTGAATAATTTAAATATTAATTTAAAGTTTTATTTTTTGTTATTTAAAGAAATTTTATAATGAAAATTTCAATTGAATATCTTTTTATGTTTCCCATAGATTTTTTTTCGATGTTTCCACTGTAATTTTAATTGAAAGTTTCAATTAGAATTTTTTATTGTATGTTCTAATGGGTATTTCCTCTTTAAGTTTCAACAAAAATATTCTAGTTATTGTTTTCACTGAAATTTTCTACTGAAAGTTTTAACTGTAATTTTCCAGTGTAATTTTCACCTATAATTTTCAAGTGGAAGTTGACTCTATAATATTTTTGTGAAATTTTCCACTAATATTTTTTGTTAGGTATTTTAGTTGGAATTTATTAGTTGAATTTTCCACTGTAAATTTCCTAATATATTTGACACTAAAATTTTCTAGTGGAAAATTCTTTTAGAATATTCAATTTTAAGATTGAACATGGATTTTATATTCGAGGTTTCAGTCAAAAAAATCCATTGGAAATAGACACTCTAATTTTCCATTATATTTTTTCACTATAATTTTCCCTTATAGGTTTCAAGAAGAATATTTCATGGGAAGTTTAAATAATTAAGTTTCAATGGAAGTGTCAATTGGGATTCCATTAGAAGTTAACACTATAATTTTCCATTGGAAGTTTCAAGTGTAATATTATACTGTAATTTTCATCTAATATATTCCAAAGGAATTTTACAATATAATTTTCTAGAGGAAGTTTCCACTAGAATTTTCCTCTTAATGTTTCATGTTTAATTTTCAAATAAAATCTTCCGATAAAATTTTTTCCAACGGTTTTCTAGTGAATGTTTAAATTGAAATTTTCTAAAAAAATTTCCTTAAAAAAATCTGTTAATACTTTTGGCTCTAATTTTTTTGTAGATGTTTCACCTAGAATTTTATAGTGGAATTTAACAAAGTAATTTTATAGTGGAAGTTTCCATATCAATTTTCCATTGTAAGTTTCACCTACAATGTTCTAGTGTTGTTTTATACTAAAATTTTATAATGGAATTTTACATTGTAATTTTCTATTTGAGGTTTCCACTTGAATTTTCCATTGTAATTTTTATGTGAAATTTTTTCCTTGGAAGTTTTAACTAGAAATTTCTATTATATGTTTAAAATGAAAATTTATAATGGAATATTCAACTATAATTTTACAAATATAAATTTACACTAAAATTTTTCAATGTAAATTTCCAATATAATTTCCCTTTTGAATTTTCAATAGGAAGTTTCAATTGGAATTTTCCCAACAAAGTTAAAAACAAAAATATTCCAAAAAAATTAAGTTTCTAGTATAATTTACCTATTAACTTTTCCAATTAAATTTTAGTGAACTATTATTCTAGAACATTATATTGGAATATATATTTTTTTTAAGTAAGAGTTTTTAAATTTGTCTTTTTGTGTATTTTTACACATTTTTGGTGAAATTTTCTACAAAAATTTTATAGTGAAATTTCTTAATATAAATTTTACTGGGTTTTTAATGAATTTAAAAATATAATAAATGAAATATAAAACCAATTATTAAATTTATTATCTCTTATAATATTTTTATTTTTATTAATTTTTGAGTGATGTGAAATTTATTATTTATTATTAGTAATTTTACCATTTTTATGAATTTAAATTAATTTATTAAATTATAAGCATTAAAAAGTTATGTCTTCAAAAATATTATTTATTTTTAAATTCTAAAAATATTTTTTATATGGATAAAAAAATTATTTTTTTGCATAACTTATAATATTTCATTTCTAAAATTATGTTTTTCATATTTTTTTAAATTGATCTTAAATCTATTTATTAAGACTTATAAATAAAAATTATTAAATTTATAATGTTTTTAAAAAATTTATGTATTGGTAGTCACATTAAATATTTTTTACACTAATAAAAAATTTATTAATTTTTTACACTAATAAAAAATTTATTAATTTTTTAAATGATTAAAAATTTTGAAATTTTTTTAAAATAATTTTCCCCTATTTTTCAATTCAATTATACATTTTTTTAGAAATATAGTTATATATTATTTATTTTTTAATGATTTCAAAGATTAAAATAAAAATATAAATATATATAAAAAACTCTTTATGGATAATTAATTTATTAATTATTATCATGTATTAAAATTTGTTATAATTTTTTGTTATTTTTTTCATGTAATAAACCTCTACCCCTATAAGGGTATAACTGGGATCTTGAGAAAAACTAGAAATCCCAATTTTTCAATTATTTTGAATCCAATAGTGTAAATTTATTTTTGACAGATAGTTGGATCTGAATGTTATATTCTATTTTTGTAAAATACAGTATTATACATGATTCTAATCTTATTTGATATTCCAATGGGTATTTTAAAGGGGTTGGATGAACCCTAGTTTATTGATATTGATCTTTATATCCTTCTTCATTATTAAGTCTAAAAAATACATCTAAAAAGATATATAATCTCATAAAAGTTTGTCTATTGTATCCATTATGGTAGTCCCTAAACTCATTGAAGTTGAACCCAACACATCTACTTTAAGTTTCATCCACATTGGGAAACCATCGGGATCCATGAACTAATCCATGGTTGTTTTTGAATCATCCTTGTTACACCACAATCCTCTAAAAATTCTTAAGGGAAGAACCATGGAAGTTCAAAATATATAAATATCCCCATCACACTCCAATGCATGTCAGGTGTTTATTGAAATCACTCAAAACAATGAAATTTAATTCTATTTTTTTACCTAATTAAATATTAACATTGATGTCGCACAAATTGAGTGAATCTAGTCCAGAAGACCACTTAATGGTCTATTACACACCATCATTCCAGTGGAAATTCTTTCCAGAGTCTAAAAAATCAATAAAACCCAAGATGCTCATTTACATAGAATTTGATAGGAGTATCATACAGAAAAATGGAAGGCACATTATATACATAGGAAATGATTTCCAATTCTTGTATTCCATTAACCAAGGTATATCGTCAGCTAGATTAATATTGTTAAAAGATATAAAAAGTAACATAAATAGATTATGGGAAGTACAAACTCAACCAATTATAATAGATATAGAATAAGGATGCCATAATAAGATATGTTTCAAAGACCCAAACTTATTATTCATAAATATTACATCTTTTTATATGAATAATCAATTAATTTAACAAGCACACACCTATAAAAAATTTTGGTTTACTGTATTTAGTGAATAGATACAAATTATCATTATTTTTTGAAATATATTCAACATATCTCATAAATATATTATCACATAATACTCTCCTAAGATATACCCTACCTAAAACATTTCTTTATAAACTAGGAAAAGGTAACATAATAAATTGTGAGCTTAGATAATCGGTAAGGGTAAACAAGGGGATATCAATATAACATAATCATGTTAGTTTCAGAAAAAAAGAATGAATTTTGAAAAACGTAACCTTTATATCATAGACCACAAATATGAGTTATGGAATATATCTTCTCTATTCAATACATATGAATCAAAATTTAATCAAAGAAAATAAATCATGAGAATATAACATTGGAATAATAAATAGATTTATGACTTACACTTATGTATAGAAAATCATTTCCTTAGTACTAAAGGTTGACTTACAAAACTATCATAATGGAATGGGTTCACACCACAAATAATCTAGTAGTCAAGTTTCACTACCAATACTATCATTATAGATAGATTCCCTTAATGAACTGTGTTCACTCCCTATTCCATTCATATTTATCTCATGATATATCAATATTTAATCAATGCATTAGAAGCATATATATGACTCACCGATAACATAGTGAAAATAATACATATGTGTGTCATATGATAATAAATAATTTAACCTATCACAAACCATGAAAATAAATATTCATTATAAAAATTTCATCATAATAGAACCTAATAAAATAAAAGGGATTTGAATACCTTTCATCATAACATAACCCATGAAAATAAATGTGATTATTAAAAATTTCATCATAAAATAACTCATGAGAAAAATGGGTTTCAAAAAAATTTCATCATTGAATAACCTGTGAAAAAGAAATATGATTCATAATCATTCCATCATTTTATCACAGTATAACCAATAGAAAAATAAATGGGATTTGAAAGTATTTTATCATAGAATTACCTATTGAAGAGAAATGGGTTTTATAAAAATTAAGCATTTGGAGAAAGAATAATAATGGTTTCCTTGGATCATATCCTAATTAAATAATAGTTTACATTAATGGATAACATCTGTTCGAAAAAATACCTCATGATAATATTTCATTGTTTGTGGGTTGATTTTGTTTATTGAAAAAGTGGGATTCCATGGTGAGTTGTGGAGTTCTATGTAGATTTTTAAAAAGGTATGTTGACAAATATCAAAGGAAAAGTAATGGATGCTTTGAAGGTGGTATGGAAAGATGTTAATACAAGATGGTGTTGTTTCCCTTTTTTAACCACATTTTTGGGGTCTAAGATCTAGAGGATGGAAAATGGTGTTATTGGTTAAGTAATTAAGTTCACATAAAATTAAAAAGTTAGACATAAGTGTGGTGGTGATTATAAATTTTTTGATTAAGTCGGGATTTTGTATCATCACATCAAAATACAGCTTGGTAAAAAGACTCATGTAATATTTAAAAATACATGAAAAATGGGTTTTTCTCAAGAAGAGAGTTGTGTGAAAGAGTAGGCGTGTAATAAGATAACATGAAAAATACGACATCAAATCAAAAAGTTTATCACTCAAAGTAAGTTAAACATAATACATATATTCAACAAAAAAATGGATTTCTTGTGCACATAATTGAAATCAGAGCAAGGTCCTTTTAATTAGGGTTTGGTGAGTCTATAAAAAGGATGCTACCCCCCCCCCCCCATTTCATCCTCTCAATCCTTATAGAATATCTAGGATCTTCATTGAATCATAGTTTCGAAAAAAGAATAAAATTTTCATGAATGAATAGTTTCAAGAAGAAATGAATCAAATTATTATTATGCATAGAAAAGAACTAATGTATGCATGATCCATGGAGGTGTGTGCATAGTGTGAATGTTATACATAATTTGGATTTTCATGAAAAATCAATAAATGTGTGAAATTTTAGAGTTTCATGAAATAAAGATAAATGTTGTGGGAATGGTGGAAAAGTTGAACACAAGGAATCCAAATGTTGCATAAAATAAAATGGTTTTTGAACCAAAAAAGGTTTCCTAGTATTTTTTTAGTAAATTGTTACTCATAAAGTGATTGAAATTTGAAGTTCAACTAAGAATCTATCTACAATTTTGTATTCATTCATTATTTATAATGAAGGGAGCTACAATTCCATTAATTATGTGTGAATATATTCCATAGTAGTGAGAAAAGGAAGTGGAAGAATGTGATTCCTTCCATGAGTATTGAGACGTAGAAGGAATATTGAGGAAGTGGCCCTTGGGAAGTAGGGATATGTCCCTAAACATTTTTAAGGTAGTAATTTTAGGAATAGAAGTGGTATATCCTAAAACATGAATTGGAAGTTATCCATAGTAAATTTTGTACATTATAACAATGTCTTTCTATTCTCCTTTGATGTATCCCATTGAGGGTGAACCAATTAAAGATCTATGTTTAATTATTATTTATTTCCTACTTTAGTTTTTATGCATCATCATCATCAAATAAGTTGTTGTCAGGGTATCTAGGCCCTTTTTGGACTTCAATTTTGATATCAGGTCATAGGTTTCTTTTTTTTTTGATTTGTTTTCTTTGAATTTTTTTATTTGATAATTGAAATTAAAGTTTAAGACTTATCTTATATCATTGTGTAATTATAAAAATTAAGAACATAAATGAAGAAGATGATGTATATTGGAATTCCTCATTGTAGAAGTGTCCATGGAAATAGTGTGATTTAGTTGATGTAAGCCAACAACTTATCATATTGTGTTAGTATTTCTTCATTAAATGATACATTATGAATGAATAAAGAACTTGACATACCAATTGATGTGGGAACTATAAAAGATGAAGATAGTCCAATAAGGTATGAAAAATATGTTTTCTACATGAAAAAGGAATTGTATCAGAAATTAAAAGAGATAAATTAATCTCATGTTATTCGAATATGATTATAGGAAATTGAGGTAATTAAGTTAAATCTTTTAAATAAAAGGCTTGTTGAATTAGCAAAAAATAAAAGGGAGAAGAATGACTATCAAGCTAATGAATTTCAATATATGTCTATAGAGATATAGAAAATCCAAACTGATAACAAAGAACAAAACCTAAACTCAAAATTAACTCAGAAGTTGGTAGCCAAAAGTTATAATATTGATACACACAAGCTAGAACTGGTATATTGGAATCAAAGGATTCAAAAAGAGAATGGGTGTTTCATAGACTATGTTTCTCAGATGAATTTTAAAATAAAGGACTAAAGTTCCATGTTGGATAAACTCAGACAATAATTGGAATATGATATTATTAGTGGGAATAATAGCAATAGAAAAATTAATTCTCAACATGAATCAATAGATATGAAGATAAAACATTTGGGAGAATAGCTAGAATTAGTAAATAAATACGTATAGAAATATAATGTCAAAGAAAGCCCACATTTGAGGATTCTTTTCATCTATTATTTGAATATCCTTTGGAAGGTAATAATGAAATGAAAATAAAATTTTAAATTTCAAATGAAAAATATGAAATCATTGTCTGATCCAAAATCTATCTAGTTTTGGAAAAAAAGATATTGGATATGATAAAACCTATACCATGCATGATAGGAAAATATCTGGTAACAGTTCCAAAAAAGAGGTAAAATTGTGAAATTATAGAAAGCATAACTAAAAGTTTTGTTTACAAGAATTTGTTAAAATATGTTTTATTTATATGGGATTCATGTTCATGAATCATGTTTTTTAGATGCTTTGGAATATATATTAGGCTTTGAAGGAAAAAAATACTTCAAAAGATGATAATAAGAAAAATTATCTTCATAAATCTGAAAGAGAATCCTCTTATAAGAATGTATCCATGAAATAGTACCATTGTGGAAGATAGGTACACACCATGAGTGGATTTTATGAAATCTGAGGGCTTAATTTCAAATGAAAAAAACATTGGATGCATCTATATCTCAACTCATAAATGATAACATGGGGTGTTTTTTAATGGGAGATTCTTTATATGTTCTAATCATGGGAATTGCAAAATATATTTTAGCTAGAAGAAATCAATGAATAAAAATTAACTCAAAAGAATATCTCTAACTCTAATGGTGTGTTACAAAAAATCCTATATTGGAAGAAAACACGATTAGATGAACAATAGTTTTACAACCATAGGTAAATCATGAGGACCTCAATAAAATGATTATCAATCACCCCCATACTTTTACTCATAACAACTCTCTTGAAAATAATATGAATGGTCCTTGAAGTAAAAAAAGGAGGATATGCTTCAGTTTTGATTAAGAAGAATGTAAATTTAGTTGAATAATCAACACCAACAAGAAAGGGAGATGTATCTTAGATAACTAATAAAATAATAATGAATAAATAATTCCTTTAAAAAATCTCATGTCATGCCATGTGGAGATAATATAAGGCAAGGGATAGAGTCATATATTAGAAGAATAAGTAAGAGCATATGAAAAGTCGAGAAATTCTTTCTCAAAGAACGAGTCATGAAAAATGTCATATTGGTGGAACATTATAGAAGGAAATTTTTACTAAAGGGTTTAAAACCTAAATTTCGAAAAAGTTCTGTCCTAAAGAATATAAATATCAGAATAAGACACAAAATGTGGGTAAATAATGTTTAATAATATTCCCAAAATATCTGAAGTTGGATCAGTAAATGGAAAAAGTAGAAAAATATTACAGTGCTTTGCAATAATGTAAAAAAGGGTTTATACATAAGGATCAAACACAATACTCATCTTGAATATTATAGATATTCCTCTATCCCTATGTGTTTAAATGATATTAGTTAATGTTCAAAGTGTTTCAGGTTTTAGGGGAGATACAATCCAAGGGAATGTTTCATCAAAATATGGAAGATGGTGATGTGATGTGATTCAAAATGTCAATTACTTCAAATCAGTTACCAAAGATGAAAAATAAATATATAAAAATTCATTGAAATGAGTTAATAGTCAATAGATACTTGACATGTATGTAAGTAATTGAGTAAAATTGATTTTGATGGTTTTATTAACATTATCTCTTGATTCATCCATTGAAAATCATATTAATGGTAGCTACAACTAGAAAATTTTATTGAGATTCAGAAGTTTCTCAAACCTTTAGTCACATGTTAAGAAATTATGTGGGAGAAGAATAATGTTTGTGGGTCTAAATAGTGGGCCTAACAATAGGATGTGTGGCAGAACATAGGGAGAGAATTTTATCTCCAAATCATAAGAATTTTCACAATGGAATATAAAGGATGAATGTTTATGATTTTTCATGTCAAGAAGAACATTTGGGGAAGAATTATTAGAAATCGTTTATTTAATTATTATCTTTTTTCTAAAAAATATTTTTTTGTTGACTGTTTTCAAGACACTAAGAATATATGAGAGAATATATAAATTTCTCCAAAAAGTTGTCTCCCCACTCTGAAGAGTACTTCAAAATCTAAAATAATCTAAAAAATGGTATCAATGATTTATATAAGACAAATGCTTGTGTTTTTTCAGGAAAATGTTTCATGGACAATGAATAAAAATGTCATTGGGAAAAAATGGTTCTTTCATTACAAGATGAATGAGATGCCACAGTGTTTCAAAAAAAATAACGACTAGTGTGAAAAGGGTACTCCTAGATAGAGGGTATTAATTTTCACAAAAAACTTGCACCTATATTGAGGCTTGAGATAGTCAGATTATTCATACCCATAACAGTGCATATATGGTTCAATGTTTTCCATATGGACATCAAGTTATTATTTCTGAATATGATTTTTGAATAATTTTATATTGAGTAGCCAGATAATTTTATCATCCACAAAGATGATAACAGAGTTATTCGCCTAAATAATTAACTATATGAGATGAAGCAAGCACTAGGAGCATGGTATTCAATACTAGATCAATTTTTTAAGAATCATATTTTTAATGTCATTGAGTTGATTTTAATATATATGGAAACAATGATAATAATTAAATGATTATGGTATTTGTATATGTCAATGACATAATATTTGGTGGATCATATGAAGCATAGTGCATAATGTTTTCATATTTAATGAATAGTGAATTTTAAATTTCAATGATTGTTTAAATGATGTTTTTCCTTAGAGTATAGGTGATACAGTGAAAGAATAACACATTAATTTATCAATATAAATATGATAAGGATATTTATAGAGGATTTGGTATGGATATTTCCAAGGAGAGGATGGATCTAGTGTCTAACCAAATAAAACTATCATTAAATGGTGAAGGAAAAGTAGTTAATGTTACATAATATAGGTAGATTATTGGAATTTTTTGTACTTAATAGCAACACAACTGGATATTGTATTTTACACATTCCAAGAAGAACTATATCAAATAAATAAGAAATAAATCCACTTAATTTTAGTTAAGAGTATAGTTTGTTATATCAAGGGCATCTTGAACTTCATTTTGTTATAAAATGAAAAATATCAGTAAGATTTTTTGACCAATACAGATGTATATTGGGTTGGATGAGTAGATGAAAGAAAATGAATGAAAGGTGGTGCATTCTTTCTTAGAGGATTGTGTATTTACTATCTAATAAATAAACAATATTTCATTTCATTGATAACCATAAAATATGAATATATAGAAGACACTCAATTTTACATATAGTTATTATCGGTAAACAAGTCGCACAATGATATGGGTGTTCTGGTGAAGTCTCTAGTCATAACCCATTGTGATAATTAAAGTTCCAAAAATCATAGAAAAAATCCAATCTATCACTCAAGTACAATGAAATTTGAAATAATGTTTCATTTTTTAAGGAGAATTTGGACCAAGAGCTTGTGAAGTGGGATTATGTGCCTATAGAACTACAAGTTGTAGAAATTCCAAACAAGGCCTTACCCAAAGAGGCATTTTAGAGGCATTGATATGTTATTGAAGTTCATTTGACTCCCCACACTTGAAAAAGTGTGGATGTGGGACCCTCTATCCCAAAAATATGATGTTTTTTTCTTGAATGTGTTGATCTATATCCTTTACCTTGGTGCATACCAAAACTAAGTGACCTTCAAGTTCATTGAAAAAGGGGAAGAAATTGTGTCTATAAATGGGATGAAAAATTATTAATCAAGATATGGGAGAGGCTGATTGGGGGATCTGTGAAGTATGAGGATTTTTTAATCTAATGATGATAAAGTGGATTAATCAAAGGATATATATCTTGAAAAATGGAGCTCTTGACGAATGAAATTGAGTGGTTTTGGAATTATGTGATTCGTGGATGAATTTTGAATTTTATTATTTTTTATCACATCTTACATTTCTCATGTGGTAATAGAATGTGTGTTGGGTAAATTTGTATCATTATATGAATCTTAAGAAATTAATTTCTGGTATAAGTTGGAATAATATTTATCTATGTTTCAAAATGTGAAGAGTTTTCAACAAACCCAAAGTGAGAGATTGTTGGGAAAAAATACCTTGAGATAACATTGCAGTATTTTTGTGTTGATTATGTTTATTGACAAAGAAGGTTTCCATGGTCAGTTTTGGAGTCCCATATATATTGTTTACAAGTTATTTTGACAAAGAACCAAGTTAAAGAAATGGATTCTCTAGAGGCGGTATAGAAATATGTGTATACATGGTGATTTTTCCCACTATGTACCAAATTCTTGGGGTACCAAATAAGGAGGATGGAAAAAGGAATTTTAGAAAATGAATTAATTTCACGTAAAATTATAAAGGTGAACTCAATTTTTATAGTGATTATAAATTTTATGCACAAATATAGATTTAGGATTGATAAATGAAAATATGGATACGGAAAATGGTTCGTGAAAGAACTAAAATTGTATGAAAGATGGTTTTTTTATACATAAGAGTTGTGTGCAAAATTAGGCATGTGAGAATCTTATAAACCAAATACTATTTCAAATCATAATGTTTATTTCTCTAAATATGTTTTGAACAATCTAGTAGTTCTGAAAAAAAAATAGATTTCTTGCGCGCGTAGTGGAAGTTGAGTGTGGGATTGTCATGTAGGGTTAAGAGAGTATATAAAAAGCCAGTTACCGCATCATTTCAGTAGTTCAATCCTCAGAGAATATTAGGACTCTAAATCAGGTTTCATTTTAATGGAAATCATACAATTTTCATTCAAGAAGAGTTGCACGAAGCAATGACACAAATGTTTGTTGCATATAAAAAAATAACTTGTGTATGCTTGAACAAGGGAGGTACGAAAAAAGTGTAAATGTTTCAATCAAGTTGGACTTCCCTGAAAAACCAAAAGTTACATGAATTTTTAGAGTTTCATGAAAAAATTAAATGTTGCGTGTAAGGTGGTAATTTTACACTAACGAAGCCAAAGGTTGCATGAAATAAAAAGGCGGGTGAACAAGAAGGGATTTCCCGGAAAATCTGTGGTAAAATGGTACTCATCAAGTGGGTGAAATTATAAAATTTTCTAAGAATCTATCTACAATTTATGATTCATTCATTATTTATAATAAATTCACCTACATGTGCATAAACTATGTGTGAATCCATTCCAGAGTAGTGAGTAAAAGAATATGAAGAAGGTGATCCTTTCCACCATCAGTGAGCCATTGAAAGAATATTGAGAGAGTGGCACTTGAGAAGTAGCGAGTTTTCGATAAACTTTGTAAAGGTAGTGATCTTGGGCATATAAGTGATCTATTTTGAACCTTGAATTGGTAGTGAGCCATATAAAATTCAGTTCATTAGAAAATTTTTTTTATTATCTTTAGACATGGCCCAGTGAGGAGAAACAAGTAAAAATATGAGTGTACCTTTTATTTATTTACTATTTTTCTTTCTATGAATCATCATCAAATAAATTTGTAAATTAAAATACAATATATAAACTAAATATAAAACAAATATAACTTTATAATATATAGGTCAAGATATATTGGGACATGAATAATTTCAAAAAGAGTATCAATACTCTGATACACCGCCTCTCGAGTATTTAAGCCCCTTTCGGACCTAACAATATCTTATATAGAAAATGATTTTTAAAAATTACATCCAACATTGATTTAGAAAAATATACTATCCACAATGAAAAATACATTTTAAAAACATAAGCATTTTCAAAATACTTTTCTTTGAAAATAACTTTGGAAACTTATAAACGAATCTTTAAAGATCATTTAAACAATTATTGAGTAAAATATCATTTCCAAATTAAAATTAAGTTGTAAAAAAATAAAACATTTTCAAAATAATTTGATTTGATAAATTACCTTCCAACTTATAAATTAATATTTAAAACATTTAGTTGTCATGATGGAGAAAAATATCGTTCATGTCGTACACATTAAAACAATGATTCCTTTCACATTTTCCATATAAAATGCACGTTTTTTTGTAAAAATACATGAATATTGCTTTAAAAAATTTAAAAATTAAAACTTGGTTCATTAATAAAACATTTTTAGAATGTTAGAAAATATAAAAAAAATAGAAAACATGGTTTTGAAAGAAAATGTTTTTTCAACTGAAGAGAGAAATAAATATGGTTTTTCTTAAAAATATTACTTTGAACTATTGAATATATAATGTTATAAAAATTAATGGAAAATTTATCATCTATTACTAACTATAGGATAATAAAATTATAGAATTTTTTGAGAGATAGATCATAATATTTTATCATTGGATGCATAGCCATAAACAGCACCGATAAATGAAATGATTATATCATAAAAACATTACCACTTTGGAAACAATGAATCATAATCCCCTATGAATGAAATATAATTAAATGTATTTGTAAATACTAGTACTTTTTTTACATTCATTGGTAGTTTATACACAACATAAAAGAAACATGTGGTAAATAGGAAATTTATTTCACATAAAATAAAAGTGAGATTGAAATCCATAACCTTTATCTCGAATTCATTGGTACATGTTCAAACCTCATTTATAATAAATATAATTTTTTATATATCTATTATATAACCATAATTTTATATATATCATACCATATATTTTTTACTTATGACCTTTTATTACCCTTTTTTAAAAATTTCATGTTAATGTCACGTTTCAAAAAATAACAACTTTGTTTTTCTTGTATGTTTTGAATTATTATTTTTGTTACTATGAAATTGATCATGGTTGAATCATATCTATAATGTTAAACATGATATAAATATCATATTTATTTATTTTATATCTTTTTATATTAATCCATAAACAATATATATATATAATTAAATGCATCGTTCATGGAGACGGTAGGTCGTAGGTATGCATGAACATTGTTTCCATTTTCTTGATGGATTGAATGAAAGAAAGTTAAATAATATATTACCATTACATATTATTTTTTATTTCATATTTATATAATGGATTTTTATTTAAACCTATTCTTATTACCTTCTTTGTAAAGCATATCTGAAGAATGAATCACATCGCTTTGTGGGGCGGTACTCTGTCGTACACACAAGCGATGTTGTCATATTCACATGGAATAGTATGTAAGGGGGTATATCTGATATAATAAATATATAAGTATAAATATTTTATAATTGTAATATTTATTTATTTAATATATCTTTACTACCATCCAAGTGAAATGGAAATGAAACACACATCACATTGGTTCCTAAGGTAGTCGTTTTTCATACTGAGGACCAATGTTATTGTTCTCTGATGGGTTTAAAGGTAAGAAGTTATATTTGGTATTATAACTATAGATCTATAATTATATCATAAATATTATATATAAACATGAAATCGATCATATTATTCATCTGTGATAGGTGATGATGGAAAATGAATAACATCGGTTTGTGAGACGGTAGTCTTCTGTACAAACAAATGATGATTTCATATCCCATTTGATGGAAGAGGATATAGATATAGCTACTGAAATTAAAAAAACATCTCAGTATATGTAATATAATAATTTTATTATATCATCGTGTTCTAAAAAAATTTATAGAGTTGGAGAAAGAAATAAAATAAAATGGTCAGTTTGGGACGTTACCACTTCCCTAGACAACATCTTTTGGTTTTCACAAAAAGGCTTCATAGGTTGGATTTGTCACTAAAATAAGGCTTATAGTATGAGATGAGGTAAGTATAGAAGTTTTTTCGTATTTATTTAATGGAAAAAATTATTTTTTAATGGTTAATAGGAGATTAGAGGGGGTAACCATTTATAAGTGAGGTGAGGGCCACACTTGTAATTTTTAAAAAGAATGTTGTGTGCCCACATTTTTCACATGCCATAGGGATCTAAAGTAGTCCAATAATGAACCTAAAAAATATAATATCTAACTATGTCTATCCAATGGGTTTTGGATAAGTTTTTTGTCATTTTTAATCATTATATATTTAGTTTATCCCCCCAATAAACCCATTATTCCATTTACCATGGTAATTATTGTTTACTTATTTTACTATTCATATTATTCAAAAATTAAATTTACCTTATTAGATAATATAAATTATTATGATTCAAAATATATTATCAATTTTTTTAAATACAATTTCTAAAATTGGTTAAAACTAATTTTAAAATACATGCATAAAATACCACAAAAATCATTTTTTAAAACATACATTTTTAAGCTAAAATTTTTGAATTTTTCTTATATATTTCCTAAAAAATACATAATATTAATGTTAAAAAATTATTGAATAAATAATAAATAAATTTCATTAAAATAATTCACTAAATGAGATTTATTTATTATATTTACATAAGATGTTCTTGTGTGCATAAAAAATGTTTTTGAACAAAAAATATCATTTTTTCAAATGGTTATTATTTTATTTTGTAATTATTTTATTACCAAATAGTTCATCCTATATTTAAATAATTTAGTTGACATTTTTAATACTGACCATTCCAATATATATGTGATAATTATCATATTAAATAATCATATTTTAAATTTATTTTGTGTTTCTTTTAAACTCGGTGTTGCATGTAATGTATATTAAACTTAGTGGTTCATGTAACGAAAGTTGACTAAGTGTTTTGGGTATTGAAAAAAATAAAAAAATTAAACTTATTTGAAAAAATATATTTCACAAAATCATAGGGTATTATATTCTATCCCTATTGAAATAAATTTCACCCTATAAATTAATCACTTTAGTAGAAAAATCTGGGGATACTTCTTCTTCGTTACATATTTAGGTTCCCATATAACTTCGTTAGACTATGGTTTGACTAAATAAACATTAAATAGGTGAATTTTATTTTTTCCTATAAATTTCTTTGTACGATCTAGAGACTCCATCGATTGTTTCTCATAATAAATATTATGCTAAATAAGTATGAACTCTAACTTTAGTACATGTGATGGATCAAGTATGTACCTCCCTAGAAGAGGTACATAGAACGCATCATAAACCCGAGAGAGTTTTAGTGAAAGATATAAGTGATAATATAAGGTCCAAATATGATAATGAATTTCAAAGTGACCGATATGCCTAGGCCTTAGTTTTCTTTTCTTTCATTCATAGCTAAATTAATATAAAAACCTTCCCACCAACATTAAATTATGGATCAAATTGACAATATTCAACATAACATTTATATAAAAAAATTATTAAATATTGTGTTTTTGAATGCCTATAACCTTATTTTCCATTTTTTCTCTATCACATGTCCCAATAACATTTTTTATACTACTTCATTCCAAAACATTAGAGTTTTTTAAATTTTTCCATAACTAGATTCCTAAGGATCCATCTTAATGATTGAGTGAAATACATTTTTTAATAAAACTCAAAAAAATAAAGGTGTTTATCCCAACCACCTTTGAAATACTTATAATAAAAACATAGAATATCCTCTAGGGTTTGAATATTTCTCTCATACTGACCAGCTTCCTCAGGTTGATATGTAGTGTTGAAAATCAATTCAGGGTCTACATATTATTGAAGACTTTACCAAAACATTGAGGTAAACTTTGGATCTCAATCTGATACACTATAATTTGGTACTCCATGTAACCTTAACACATCTTTAATTTATATTCTGGTAAGATTATTGAAAGATAAATATTCTCTATTGTCAATGAAGTGTGATGAATTCATAGGTGATAAACTACAGCATATAAGCAAATAATCAAAAAAATAATATAAACCCTAAAGGTTACAATACATTTAATCAAATAGACACAAATTGTAATGGAATCCATCCTCAAATAGTGTTATTACTAATGCATATACAAAACCAAAGTGTTTTATTGCAATAAATATCTCTTTAAATTTTCTTAATGTAACATCCCAGTTAAATAGAGAATAATTCATTTCCATATTTATTAATATTTGTGAATAAAATATTAATTTTACTTTAAAGGGGTTTCTATGTTCGATAGCGTAACTGATACGCAGCAAAGAGTTTCTTTGAAATCTTACATTGCACACTAGTAATAAAATAATATTATTTTAAATGTTAGTTAACACGTAGCCGTTGTATTGGCATTAATGAATATAAATAACAAAAATATGACTATATATGTTTTTTAAATGTTTTTATAGTTATCCAATAAAATATAAAGGCTTAAAATAAGAAAACAATTCAATTTTAAGGCATGTATACTCTATTTTGCACTAAAAGGTTGAAATATGGCCTTTTGATAGCAAAACCTCTTTAAATAATGTTGTGGTCACTCTTATACATTATATTGGACCAAATAAAACTCTTCTTTAGAATCGGGACATCAAAATTTACTTTGTGTAAATTTTTTTATTTTTCCGATAAAATTCCTTTTTTAATGAATAGTGAAAAATGTTGTATTTTAATTCAAAACCTATTTTTAATATAATTTATTAAGATGATTACATAACCTTTTAAAGTGGTTTTAAAGTTAAATTATAATATATTTTTACCATTTAATCCAATAGTTGTTGTTGGAATTAATTTCACTTTGAAATTGGACTTAAACTATTGTCAATCTTTTGATACTTATTGTTTCATAAAAACACGCTATTTTCTCTGACAGCGGGAATTAATTATTAAATTAATTAATACAACATATATGTTTTTAATTTTTTAAAACAGACATAATTTTTTAATTCGGAATATCAAATATAGATTAGGGTGAATTTTTGGTATTTTTCTGAGAAACTTTTATTTTTGATGAATAGTGAAACAACTAAGTCGTACTTAAAAAAACTGATTTTTCATTCAAATGAAATTTTACCACCTCTGTGTTTTGAATTTCAAAAATTCTACATACAAGGTTGTCATTAAGAAGTAAAATTTGGTTCAATGGGATTAAAATAATTTTTTGGTGAATAGTAACTTTTATGTTTTTAATCGCGATTAGAGGTAATTAGTGTAATTTAAGACAAAGATAATGTTTTAATAATATGAAATGAACTAGACACATGTCCTACCCTTATTTTATGTGTCATGGCCGGCCAAGAAAATCCATGGGTCAACTTGGGGACCCCATAGAGCCACTTTGGTAGGAAAATGACATTAATATCTTTTTATTTAATGTTAAAATAAAAATGTCACAAACAAGAGTTTTTTTATTAAAACAATTTTTACATGGGGTTATACAAGTCATATTTTTGAAAATAAATAGTCAATGGAAATCTAAAAATATTTCCTACATCATAGTATTTTTTATAATTTTTAGACATTAAATAAATTAAATTATTTATGACATCATGATGATTCAGCAATTACCTCATTATTTAACGATTTAAATAAAATGAAAAGATAATGTAAAATATAAGAACTACACTTGTCCAAAACAAATTTAATGGGTATATTTCAAATCCTTATCACCTTATCCACTAAACACATTAATGTGAGACCTTTAAAATCCGAAAATCATTTGGAAGTAAAGTAACATTTTTTTACTTTCCAAGAGTACCCCTCCTCTCCTCTTATAAAAGGACCCCACCTCTACCTCCTTACCCACACCTCTAAATCCTTTGGATCGGCCAACCCCTACCCATTTTATCTCCCCACATCCCTCTATTTCTCCTAGAATCCTCACTTTGGGCATAAGTCTTCCCAAGGAAGCCTTTGAGCTCAAATCAAAAAGAGTTACCTGATTTAATGGTAGTGTCTTCTCTTGTGTTCTTATGTATTATTTTGCTTCTACAACCCCCTAAACTATTTTTATTCATTTCATTTGGAACAACACCAGTACCCTAAATATACTAGGATGTTTTTATAAGAATTATTCGAGCTACTCTTACACAGACCTTCATCTAATGGTAGAATAACATACTGTTTCTGTGGATGGCGAATTTCTGCCTCACGAAACGATGATTGTTCAACACTCATATAACACCTTCAAAGGTGTCCATTAAGATGACACTATATATATATATATGATATATTGTATGTTTATTTTTTACTTAATCTTCTGTATTTTTCATTTGTGGTATACCTTTATGGTTTCTATTGTGGATAAACACGATAATTTCATTTTAGGAAGTGCGGACTACCGCCCCCTCAAAGTGATTTGATTCGTTAATGCCATATGTGGGACGTATAAAGGATGGATTTAAAGTTATTATATATTATGTAATACTGGAATTATATTACACCGATATATAATTATTATTTCTTTCCATTAAAGTATGAGATATAAATGAAAGTAGCGTTCATGCGTACGTACGAATTACTGTCTCCATGAACTGTGCATTTCATTTCTTATCCCCAAATGTAATGTACTATTATAAGTACATATATATAATAAAAATATATTATTTATGTTACATATAAATTATTAATATAATTTTGGAATTAAAATACACATATCTGTCATTTAGTTTTAATTCCATTAATATGACATAGAAATGAAAGTAGCGTTCATGCGTACGTACGGCTTACCGTCTCCATTAACAGTGCATTTCATTTAATACCTCTAAATGATTATGTAATATTATAAATACATTTATATGATGGATATATATGATATATATGATATCCAAATCATGAATATCATTCTTGTGATAATGGATACTTGACTACGTGAACAACTTGTAAATATAAGAAGTTCACTTTTGACTCAAGTACCAAATATCGACAAAATGACCATTATTATCCTAAATAATTACATAGTGTTCATGACAAGGTAATAGTGATATAAAAGGAATAATGAACTTGAAAAAGGTTCTTAAGCAAGTATTAATTAACTCAAGTTTATTTTTCAGGATGTTAAAGAACGATCGAGTCAAGTCGGACCCGAGGTAAGGGACTTCGTCTCAATATCCTTTCATTGAGGAACATTTTGTATTATACACAACATTCTTTTATAAAGTGTATAAAACCCTTTGACTTTTAATTATATACAAAAGGAATCTTTTTCTACGAAGCGTTTTACAAACGACAAAAATGAATGTTTCTTTTAACGTATGCGGTGACAACGTCCTTTTCCGCCGCCGCAAGTATTATTTGGTCTTTGGCTTCCTCAACAAGTTGTAATGTTTTTTTAAATGAAATAAATACCAAATTCTCTTATGTAATTTTTTATTGAAAATTTTTTTTATATTGGATTCGTTATTTCAATATATTTAAGATATATATTGTGATCAATGTGCGGAAATGTTTTCTTTCCATTATTTTTGTTTTATGTCTTATGATTTTGTAATGGTACTTGGACATTTGACGGGTGGTTACATGATAAACCATATTATGGGTGGCGCCCTGAATACCAGGACGGGTGGTTACATTATAACCTCCAATGCATTGGGTATGGAAGTCGTCCGTATGGCTATTCCATTAAGTATGTATGGAAGTCAGCCATATGGCTATTCCATTAAGTGATATGTGTTGAAGTCAACCGTATGGTTATTCTACTTATGTATGTTTATGTCCCATGTTACCTTTATGTGTTACGTGTTCTTTATATGGGTTTTATGGTAATATCTTGGTTACAAAAGGGCATGTAATGTTATTTTATTCAGTGAGGAGTTTTTAATACTTCATAAACGTGATGGTATTACTTTGATAAAGTATACATGGTTTACTTGATGTTTGAAAAACTAACAGTTTTCATTCTTTTTGTATCCCTTACTGAGATTTTTTTGCTCACCCCATGTTTTTTTGAAATGTTTTTCATAGGACTTAATGTTGAATAGGGTCAAGGATGGGATCAAGGGAAGTCATGCTATCAAAAACATGGAACTATACCTATTTCTTTTTTAGAGTTTTTATTTTATGGAAACTTAGTAGAAGTGTCTACTTTGTAATCTTTTGAGATTTAATAGTTATGTCCTAATTCTCTAAAACTCTAAACCTGAAAAGATCCTCGATGTGAATTATTCAATTAATTCAATATTTAGTAAGGTATAATGTCGGTTATTTATAGTTGGTATCAAAGGTCGGTTTAGACAACTTTAGGAGTTAGAAAAGTGTTAAATTATAAATTAATTTATGGAATGATTGAAATGATATAGCATTTACGGATTACCATGTTTCTTTGCCTAAGATATTTCTGTGTTAAGAATGTTTTTTCATAGGGGAAATAGAAAAGCTTTTCTGGGAAGGCATACAGAGGGAAATGACCTTCCAAATCAGTATCCTGTAATGGTCAAAATCAGAATTAAATAGTTTGTTGTAGTGATGTCTCAGTTGAATCAGGTGAAAAATGTTGGTTGTTTTTATTGATGATATTTTGGTGTTTTCTAAAGGTAAAGAGGAGCATGAAAGTCATTTTAGGGTTATCCGACAATCCATAAAAAAATATTTTTTATAGAAAATTCAGCAAGTGTGAGTTTTTGTTACAACAAATTTCTTTCCTTGGTCACATTGTTTCAAAAAAAGGAATAATTGTTGATCCTGCTAAAACAAAAGTTTTTGATGAATGGCCAAGACCCACAAATGTAACCGAGATCCGTAGTTTTCTTGGTTTGGTAGGTTACTACCAAAGGATTGTTAAAAAAATTTCATGGTTATCTAGTCCAATGACTAAGCTAACTCGGAAGGGTGTTAAGTTTATCCAGACAAAAGAATGAGATGATTGTTTTCAGGAATTGAAAAGAAGATTGGTGAATGCTCCAGTTTTGGCACTACCTTCCAGGAATGGGGATTTTGTTATCTACAGTGATGCTTCATTGAAAGGACTTGGTTGCGTCCTAATGCAGAATGATCAGGTAATTTCTTATGCTTCATGTCAGTTGAAAACCCATGAGGTAAATTACCCTACACATGATTTGTAATTAGCTGTTGTTGTTTTTGCTCTAAAAATTTGGAGGCATCTTTTGTATGGAGTAAAGTGTGAAATATATACTGATCACAACAGTTTAACATAAATATTCAGTCAGAAAGAATTGAACATGAGACAGACGAGATGGATGGAATTAATCAAGGATTATGATTGTACAATTCATTAGCATCCGGAAAAAGAAAATAAAGTGGCCGATGCTTTGAGTCGAAAAAGTAATGCTTCATTAAGAATGCAACATTTGGAATGAGATCCTTTGGTTTTTGATTTGAAGAGCTTTGGAATGGAAGTTTTTTGTGCAGTAAGTTCTTCTGTTTTGTTTCAGGTATCAGTGAAATCTTCCCTATCAAATATAATTAAGCAAGCACAGAAGCAAGCCACTGAGTTGCAGAAAGAGGTAGAGCTGGTTCAGAAGGGTAAGTTGCATAAATTCAACATTGATAATGATTGTTTTTTGAGCTTTGGGAAGAGATTATGTGTTCCTTGTGATTCATAGTTGAAGAATGAGTTGTTATGTGAGTCTCATAGTTCCCCGTTTTCAGTTCATCCTGGCAGTACTAAGATGTACAGAGATCTATGGGATTATTACTGGTGAGATGGAATGAAAAGGGATATTACTGATTTTACTATGAAGTGTTTGACTTGTCAGCAGGTTAAGGTAGAGTGGTAGTTACCGAATGGGATGCTTCAGCCTTTACCAGTGCCAGAGTGGAAATGGTAAAATATATCCATGGACATTATTGTGGGATTACCGAAGACATCAAGAGGTAATAATGCAATCTGGGTTATTGTTGATCGCTTGACTAAATCTGCTCATTTCCTTACTATACGAGATACTTTATCCCTAGATAAACTTTCTCATTTGCATCTTAAGAGATATTCAGGTTACATGGAGTTCCTCTCTCCATTGTATCTGGTCATGATACCAGGTTTACTTCTATCTTTTGGAAAGGCCTTCAAAAGTTGTTGTCTACTAAATTAAATTTTAGTACATCTTTTCATCCTCAGTCAGATGGGTAGTCAGAACGAACAATTCTGACCTTGGAGGATATGCTACATGCCTGCACTATGGATTATCAGGGAATTTGGGACCAACATCTTTCTTTGGTTGAGTTTTCATATAATAACAGTTTCCATTCTAGTATACAGAGGCTCCATTTGAAGCATTATATGGTAAATGGTGTCGAACTCCATCTTTTTGGGATGAAGTGGCTAAAAGGAAGCTGATGGGACTAGAATTAGTAGAAGAGATGACAGAAAAAGTTCAGTTGATTCAGAAACACATGAAAACAGCTCAGAGTAGACAAAATATTTATGCAGATAACCGGAGGAAGGATCTATCTTTCGAGGTAGGTGATCATGTTTTTCTCAAAGTTTCACCATGGAATAGTGTGATGTGATTTGGTAAAAAAGGAAAGCAGAGTCCAAGGTTCATTGGACGATATGAAATTCTGGAGAAAGTTGGATCAGTTGCTTACCGAGTGGCATTACCTCCATGTTTTTCTCAGGTACACAATGTTTTTCATGATTCGATGTTGAGAATGTATATGCCAGATCCATCTCATGTTTTGAGCCCAGAGATAGTTCAGTTGGAAGGGAATCTCTCTTATGAAGATCAACCAGTCCAGATTCTTGACCGAAGAGAGAAAGTGTTGTGGAATATGGTAATTCACCAAGAATAGGTTTTGTGTAAAAACCATATGGTTGAAGAGGCAACATGGGGATCTGAAAATGCTATGAGGGATAAATACCCCCACTTATTTTGATAAGTGAATAAAATTGTGGGGACGGAATTCCCAAAAGGGGCGGAAAGATGTAACATCCCAGGTAAATAGAGAATAATATATTTTCATATTTATTACTATTTGTGAATTAAATATTAATTTTACTTTAAAGGGGTTGCTATGATCGATAGCGTGCCTGATACGCAACAAAGTGTTTCTATGAAATCTTACATTGCACACTAGTAATAAAATAATATAATTTTAAATGTTAGTTAACACATAGCTGTTGTACTGGCGGGAATGAATAGAAATAACTTAAATATGATTATATATGTTTTTTAAATGTTTTTATATTTATACAATAAAAGATAAAGGCTTATAATAAGAAAACAATTTAATTTTAAGGCATGTATACTCTATTTTGTACTAAAAGGTCAAACTATCACATTTTGATGGAAGACCCTCTTTAAATAATGTTTTGGTCACTCTTATACATTATATTGGACCAAATAAAACTCTTCCTTAGAATCAGGACATCAAAATTTACTTTGTGTAAATTTTTGGTATTTTTCCGATAAAATTCATTTTTTAATGAATAGTGAAAAATGTTGTATTTTAATTAAAATCATATTTTTAATATAATTTATTAAGATTATTAGATAATCTTTTTAAGTGGTTTTAAAGTGAAATTAGAATATATTTTTACCATTTAATCCAATAGTGGTCGTTGAAATTGGACTTAAACTAGTGTCAATCTTTTGATACTTATTGTTTCATAAAAACATGTTATTTGCTCTGACAGCGAGAATTAAGTATTAAATTAATTAATGCAACATATATGTTTTTAATTTTTTAAAATAGACATTTTTTTTTGAATTCATAATATCAAATATATCTTAGGGTGAATTTTTGGTATTTTTATGAAAAACTTCAATTTTTGATAAATAGTGAAACCACTAAGTGGTACTTAAAAATACAGATTTTTCATTTAAATGAAATTTTACCACCTATATGTTTTGAATTTCAATAATCCTACATAAATGGTTGTCTTTAAGAAGTAAAATGTGGTTCAATGGGATTTAAATAATTTTTTGGTGAATAGTAACTTTTATGTTTTTAATCGTGATTAGAGGTAATTAGTGTAATTTAAGATTAAGATAAAGTTTTAATAATATGAAATGAACTAGACAATGTCCTACCCTTATTGGATATGTCATGTCCAACCAAGACAATCCATGGGTCAACATGGGGACCCCATTCAGCCACTTTGGTAGGAAAATGACATTAATATCTTTTTATTTAATGTTGAAATAAAAATGTCATAAACATGAGTTGTTTTACTAAAACAATTTTTACATGGGGTTATACAAGTCATATTTTTGACAATAAATAGTCATTAGAAAACTAAAAAGATTTCATACATCATAGTATTTTTTATAATTTTTAGACATTAAATAAATTAAATTATTTATGACATCATGATGATTCAGCGATTACCTCATTATTGAACGATTTAAAAAAATAAAAATATAATGTAAAATCTAAGAACGAAACATGTCCAAAACTTATTGGATGGGTATATTTCGAACCTTTATCACCTTATCCTCGAAAAACATCAATTTGGGACCTTTAAAATCCAAAAATCAATTGAAAATAAAGTAACCTTTTATAACTTTCCATGAGTGCCCCTCCTCTCCTCTTATAAAAGGCCCCCACCTCTAACTCCTTACCCACACCTCTCAAACCTTTGGCTCGGCCAACCCCTGCCCATTTTGTCTCTACACATACCTCTCTTACTCCTAGAAGCCTCACTTTGTCCATAAGTCTTCCCAAGGAATCCTTTGAGCTCAAATCAAAAAGAGTTACCCGATTTAAAGGTAGTGTCTTCTCTTGTGTTCTTATGTTTTATTTTGCTTCTCCAACCCCCTAAACTATTTTTATTCATTGAATTTGTAAAAACACCAGTATCCTAAATATACTAGGATATTTTTATAAGAATTATTCGAGATAAACTTACACACACCTTCATCTAATTTTAAAATAACATACTGTTTCTATGGATGGAGAATTTCTGCCTCACGAAACGATGATTGTTCAACACTCATATAACACCTTCAAAGGTGGCCATTAAGATGACACTATATTTATATATGATATATAGTATGTTTATGTTTTACTTAAGCTTCTTTATTTTTCATTTGTAGAATACCTTTATGGTTTACATTGTGGGTAAACACGATAATTTCATTTTAGGAAGTGCGGACTTCTGCCCCCTCAAAGTGACTTGATTCGTTAATGCCATATGATGGACGTATAAAGGATGGATTTAAAGTTATTATATATGATTTTATACTGGAATTATAATATACCTATAAATAATTATTAATTCTTTCCATTAAGGTATGAGATATAAATGAAATTAGCGTTCATGCATACGTACGGATTACCATCTCTATGAACGGTGCATTTCATTTCTTATCCCCAAATCTAATGTACTATTATAAGTACATATATATAATGGATATATATGATTTATGTTACATCTAAATGATTAATATAATTATGTAATTAAAATATAAATATCTCTCATTTAGTTTTAATTCCATTAATATGACATAGAAATGAAAGTAGCGTTCATGCGTACGTACGACTTACCGTCTCCATGAACGGTGAATTTCATTTCTTACCTCTAAATGATTATGTAATATTATAAATACATGTATATTATGGATATATATGATATATATGATATCCAAATATTGAATATCATTCTTGAGATAATGGATATTTGACCACTAGAACAACTTGTAAATATAAGAAGTTCACTTTTGACTCAAGTACCAAATATCGACAAAACGACAATTATTATCTAAAATAATGAAATAGTGTTCATGACAAGGTAATAGGTGATATAAAAGGAATAAAGAACATTAAAAATGTTCTTAAGTAATTAGAAATTAACTCAAATTTATTATTCAGGACGTTAATGAACGATCGAGTCAAGTCTGACCTGAGGTAAGGGACTTCGTCTCAATCTCCTTCCATTGAGGCAAATTTAGTTTTATACACAACATTCTTTTATACAGTGTATAAACACCTTTGACTTTTAATTTTTTACAAAAGGAATCTTTTTCTATGAAGCGTTTTAAAAAATGACAAAAACGAATGTTTCTTTTAACATACGCGGTGACAACAACCCTTTCCGCCCCCGCGAGTATTATTTGGTCTTTGGTTTCCTCAACAAGCCGTAATGTTTTTTTTAAAATGAAATAAATACCATATAATCTTTTATGTATTTTGGTATTGAAAATGGTATTTATAATGGATTTTTTATCTCAATATATTTATGTGATATATTGTGATCAAAGTGTGGAAATTATTTATTTCCATTATTTTTGTTTTATGTCTTATGATTTTATAATGGTACTTGGACATTTGACGGGTGGTTATGTGATAAACCATATGATGGGTGGTGCCGTGAATACCAGGACGGGTGGTTATGTTATAACCTCCAATGCATTGGGTTTGGAAGTTGTCTGTATGGCTATTACATTAAGAATGTATGAAAGTCGGCTGTATGGCTATTCCATTAAGTGATATGTGTGGAAGTTGACCGTATGGTTATTCCACTAAAGTATGTTTATGTCCCAAGTTACCTTTATATGTTATGTGTTCTTTATAGGGATTTTATGGTAATATTTTGGTTACAAAAGGGTAAGTAATATTATTTTATTCAGTTAAGAGTTTTTACTACTTCATAAAGGTAATGGTATTACTTTGATAAAGTATAGATGGTTTACTTGATGTTTGAAAAACTAACAGTTTTCATTCTTTGTGTATCCCTTACTGAGCTTTTTATGCTCACCCCATGTTTTTTTGAAATGTTTTTCACAGGACTTAATGTGGAATAGGTTTAAGGATGGGATCAAGGGAAAGTCATGCTTTCTAAAACATGGAACTAGAAATGTTTCTTTTTAAGAGTTTTATTTTATAGACACTTAGTAGAAGTGTCTACTTTTTAATCTTTTGAGATGTAATAGTTATGTCCTAATTCTCTAAAACTCTAAACCTGAAAAGATCCTCAATGTGAACTATTCATTTAATTCAATATTAAGTAAGGTATAAGGTTGGGGCATTATACTTAATCAAGATAATCACATATCACATAAAACCTAAAAAAGGGTGTTAATGACTTTGAACTTATTATCAACCTTATATTCATAAACTCATTATTGTTTATTTACTTCATTATTTAATATTACCTGTATACATATATGATTTCAAAATATAATTCACCCTTTATTCATTAAATTATCTCTTATCTTATATAAAAACATTTGCATTGGAATCTTGGGTTCAACCTTGTACTAATATAATATCAAAAATGATTTAAATTCTTCATAATTCTTATAGAGGGAGATAATCAACGCTCAAAATAACATAGAATTTTACTAATGTATGAACAATAAGATTCTTATAGGGATTATTCATACAAAATTTAAAAATAAATTCCCAACTAAGGAGTTGATGATAAGTGTTCCATATGTATCATGATTAACATAAAGCAGTGTGATTGCATAATATTTCCCTTTTTTCATTGTCTTTATTGGTTTCTAGGGATTATCATCTTCATTATCAGTTTATATTGGGTAACTAAACTAATAATTCCTATACTCCTTGTATTTGAGTTGCAAGAGTGTGGGTGGTTCATTCTGTATAGCTATCTCTTTATTTTCATCATTAGATAACATATTCATATCTCTTAGGAAATATATTTCTCGATGGCCATATTCAAAAACTTAAAACATTTAATATCCCCCTTAATAAAATTTCTCTTATGTCTCCTTCTACACATTGAGCATGATGAAAATATAATCTTCTTTTATCTATATTTTTTAGAGTTTCTATTTAATTCCATCTATTTATTTTTTCAAAAACCTGTGATTGATGGGTAACCCCAATATCCATTTACACCTTGATAATACAATGAATGATATCCTTAGATCTATTGAATCCCCTTATGGGAAATTCCCTTTGAATAATTCATTTTAATCTAATGAAGAACTGATCAAGCTTACTTTCATCATAGATGATAATACCTAACGTGTGCCTCAAATGTCATATATTATTTTCCTTATAGGTTCTAATAGATTCACCATCCTTTTGATTTAACATATGGAATTCATTTTCTAATTTTGTTTGATCAATACTTGTAATGTACTTGTTAAAAAATAATTCCTTATACTCATCCCACTCTATGGAATCCATTTCAACATGTTTTCTTATATTCATGATGAGAGTCCACCATTGATCTAATTATCCTTCCAAAAGAATGATACCAAAATTGGTTTTTTCATGCCTAGAACACTAGATAATGGAAAATATATTTTCAATGGTACAAAACTATTTCTAAAAAAATAGTGAATAAATAGATCCAATAAAACAAGATGGATATTTCCTCATGAAGGAATAAATGGAACATCATTCCCTCATTTTATTTTTTGGATGTTCTCTATGGTTCATTTCTTAAGAAAGTTTTGTGAGCATAGAAACAATATTTTTCATTCTAACTCCTATAATTTTTGAAAAATCAATATTGTAACCATTTTATTTTCCTTCACACTCAAGATTAATGTGATTCCTTTGGGTTCTGTTAACTGAATAAAATAAAAAAATTATAGTCTAAGTAACAATAATCAAAGTAGGGAACCACATAATCCTGTAAAATCACTTATAGGATTTCTAAATCTTGACACCTTCTTTTTAATATATGAAATCATATTTTTATCCTAGTCCATTAATATTTATCATATATTTAAATCCTTCATGATGTTTTGTAAATATTTTTTTTTATTTCTGAAGCATATCCCTTAGGTTTTTCAAACTAGGTGTGTAGCAAGTCACATTGTTGTTCCTCAGGTGATGATTGAGTCCAGCTAAATGTGACCTTTTGGAGTTATTACCTCTAGGTACCTCTATACCTGATCCACATTCACCTATAGTATCTAGAAAGGAATGTAATTTCTTGGAAACCACTCACTTTATCCATTACCAGAATTCAATGAGATTTTCCTATACCTTGACATATACTTAGACTTATCCCTATACATATCCTTAGAAATATCCCTATGGATCTCACTTATTTTTTCTCATCCTAGTTTCTAAATTTTAACTAAAACATTCCTCTGATATCAAATTTAAATACCCAAACTTATCATACGTGGATATTATATCTTTTTAGCTTAATATTCAACACATTTGACAAAAACTTGCCTTTAGATCATATATGATTAGTGTTTTTAGAGATCATGCATAAAGAATACTTATTTCATGAAAGATCTTCAATATCTCCCATAATGATATTCCCACATATGATTCTATAAAACATTTCTTTATAAACTAGGGAAAGAAAACATAATAAATGGTGAACTCAGATGATCATTAAGGATAAACAAAGGAGATATCAATATAACATGAGAATATGGGTTTGATAATGTGAGAATAACATTTGAAAACTAATCCCTCCATATCATAGATCATAAAAGTGATATATGGAATAAATATTACTATTTAATAAGACATGAATAATAATTTAATCAAATAACATGAACGATAAGAAAATAATAATTTCCTAAGATATAAAATTGGGTCATAATCATAAGCAAAGGAAATCATTTTCTTAGTGCTCAAGTGTCATTTCCAAAACTATTATAGTGGAATGGGATTACTTCCCAAACCATCATAGTATGCAAGGTTCGCTCCCATTAATATAATATTTCATAGAGTCCCATAAAAAACTAGGTACACTACCCATTAAATTCATATTTATCACATGAGATATCAATATTTACCCAATGAATGGGATAGAGATATAGGTCCCACCAATCACATAATTAAAATCATACCAATGTATATTAAAATATAATAAATAATTCATCATATCAGAACCCATGAAAAGAATAAAGGTGCATACAAATTTTCTTATAACAAAACCCATGAAAATAATTAGTCTTTATAAACATTTCAGCACAATATAACTCATGAAAATAAATTGGTTTTATAAAAAAATCATCATAACAGAACTCGTGAAAAAAAAGTGTTTTATAAACATTAGATAAGAGAACAACTTATAGAAATGAACAGGTTTTATAATCACTCATTCATTATATCATATCATAACCCATGGAAAAAAATAAGTCAGTTTCATAATCAATTTATCATGGTATATACCATGGAATATAAACATATTTCATAAACAAATTTTAATCATAAACATAAACCATTCAGAGAAAGAAAAATAATGGTTTCCATAGATCATAAACCCAGTAAAGCATAGGTTATATAAAATTATTTCATCTTAGAAGGATAATTATTTTGAAATAGTAGTTCAAAAATTTCCACATGAAAATATACTTTGATATTTGAAAAACACTCTTTAAAACATAAAACATTTTCAAATTCCTTTTATTTAAAAATAACTTTTCAAACATATAAAGGATTCTTTAAATATAATTTAAATCATTTCCTGGGGAAAACATCCTTTCCATTATGAAAAGAAATTTTAAAAAGATAAATAAATTTAAAGATACTTTTCATGGAAAATAACTTTTGAAACATATAAATTAATCTCTAAAATATTTATAATTCATGAAGGTGGAAAATTTTATTCAAGTCGTACAAGTTAAATAAAATATTTTGTTTTGTTTTTGGATAAAATCCTTTATGGGCTTATTTGGAAAATGATAAGAATATTATTCACAAAAAAATTTATAATTTCTAAATGGGTAAAAATTTCGTTAATAATATTTAAGATAATGTCAAATTAATTATTGATTTTTTCAAAACATGGTTTTGGAAGAAAATGGATTACTATTGAAGAGAGGAATAAAGATTGTTTTTTATAATATCATTCTTTTAATCTCTTGAGTATATAAAGAGATTATAATGATGGGAAAACATGTATTCTCATTACATAACCATATAAGAATACAATTCATGAGTTCCTTGAGATATTTATCATAATATTTCATCATTGTAAGTATAATAAAAAACAATCCTAACAAATGATGATATTGTATCATAAACCGATTAACACTTTGGTAACATTGAATCATTATTACCAATGAAATAAATATCCTTCAAAGAATATGTAAATCAAACAAATTTTTATTATAATTATAAAAAAAATTAATATATAGGAATTATATACATCAAGTAAATGAAACATGTGATGAATATGGAATTTGTCTCTCAGAAAGTGAAAGTGAGGCGAAAATCCCTTATCTTAAGTCTTGACTTCATTCATACACGTTAAAACCTACTGTATAATAAATATAATTATATTATAATTATATTTAGAACCATACTAATATATAAATATATTATACTATGTATGATTTACTTATGACCTTTTATTACTCGTTTATTAAAAATTTCATGTTAAAGTCATGCTTCAGGGAATAAATGCTTTGTTTTTTGTATATGTTTTTATTTTTAATTTTGTTCCTGTTACTTTGATCATGGTTAAATAATATCCATAATTTTATCCATTATATAAATAAAATATATTTTATATTTATTTAGAGTAATCCATAATCATTACAAATAGAAAATGAAATGCATTATTCATGGAGAGGGTAGGTTGTATGTACGCATGAACATTGTTTCCATTATCTCAATGAATTTCAAGAAATAAAGGTAAATAATATATTACCATTATAAAATATTTTTTATGACATATATATCACATATTTTTATTTAAAACTATCTTTATTACCTTCCATGTAAAACATATGTGATGAACGAATCACATTGTTTTGCGAGGTGGTAGTCCATAGTACACACGAGCGACATTATCATGTTCCCATGGAATGGAAACTAAATAAGTATATGTGATATAATAATTATAGAAGTATAAATATATTACCAATATCATATATATTTATTATTTAATCTTTATTATCATCCAAGTAAAATGGAAATGAAAAACACATCATATCAGTTCATGAGGTGGTAGTCTTCCCTACACACGAGTGACGCTACTGTTTTCCAAAAGTTTTGATGTAAGAAGGTAGACATATTATTATAATTATATATGTATAATAATTTCATAAATATAATATATAAACATTAAATCCATCATTATATCCAGTAGTAATAGGTGCTGATGGAAAATTAATAACATCAGTTCACAATGTGATAAACCATTGTACCCACGAATAATAATTTTATATCCCATTTAATTGAAGAGAACATGGATATAGGTTATAAACTTAACATAAAAACATCTCATAATATGTAACATACTTATTTTATTATATATTCATTTTTGAATAACAATTTAATGGGTGGAGGAATAAATAAAATAAAACATTTAATTTGATACGTTGTTACTTCCTCAGAAAACTTTTTTTGGTTTTCACCAAAAGGATACATAGGATGGAATTATGAAAAAAATTAATTTTTTTGGGATAAGATGAGGAAAATAAGGATGTTTTTGGTTTATTATGGTTGGAACCAAATGGTTTTTTAAGTTTTAACAGAATAGGATAGTGGTGTCCTTTTATAAGTGAGGTGAGTGGCACACTTGTAGTTTTTGAAAAGAAAATGTTATACCCACGTATTTCACATGCCACAAGGATCCAAAATAGTAAATTATGGAACATAGAAGATATAATTTTAATATATGTCTATATAATTTGTTTTAGATAAGTTTGGGTTCATTTTTGACTCGTATCTTTTTCGTTTAACCCTCAGTAAACCCATATTTATGTTAACAACAGTAATTAATATTTACTACATTTTATATTCATAATAGTAAAAAATTAATTTGTGATTATTAGAAAATATTAATTATAATGATTTCAAATCTGTAATATATTTTTTCTGATACAATTTCTAAAATTTTAAATAATTAATTTTCAAATAAATGTTAAAAATACAAAAATACTGGTTTTTGAAAACGTGCGGTTTTAAGAAAAAAATATATATTTATTATTATCACTTGTATAAAGAACACATAATATGAATGTTAAAAAAATTAGTTTGATATAAAATAAATAATTTCACTAAAATAATCCTCAAAACATTATTTATTTAATTAATTGACAAAAAACAAGTTATTTATGCATAAAATTTATTTTTTAGAAAAACATTTGCTTTACTTTTAAATGGTTTTTATTTTCATTTGAAATTAATTGGTAAAAATCAGATCATAATATATTTTCATAATTTAATTAAACATATTAAAATCCACCATTCTAATGGATAGTTGATAAATATCAAATTAAATAATAATATTTTATTAGCATGTCATATTTCATTTAATATCGGTGTTACATGTAGTGCAAGCTAAAATCAGTGTTTCATGTAATGCAAGATAAAATAAGTGTATCATGTAATGAAAAATATCAAAAATAATAAATTTATTTGAAAAAAAACACAATTCACAATATATCAGGGTGTTACATATGTGGAAGTTTTTATATGGATATTGTAGTTTCATTCAGGCAGAAAATATAAATGAATTCCTTATCTATAAATATTTGTTAAATCATATCTTAAAATCATTCCCCATTAAGTGATATTTTATAAATTTTAAGTCTTTAATTTTATTAGAATAACTTATACTTTATTAAGACTCTCTTACACTTTTTTCCTTTTCTCATTCAGATGATAGTATTCTATGTTTTATGGATTAGATGCATATTTTATATTACACTCTCTTAAAAATGAACACCTATTTTGTATGATGGTCCTACATTATTATTCATTCTTAATTTAATGTCTTCCCTTCTATTTCTGATCCTTTCCTTTTTCAACTTGTTCTCAAAAAAATTAGTTTTTTTCTTATTCTCACTTTAATTTTTTCCTTTTATCTCTTACTATAGAGAAAAATTTATATTATCAAGTTTGAGGGATTGAAGTTGGAATATGGTTTTGATTTTTAAATATCATTTCACTATTATTCTGTAATTAGGATTATATGTCTATGGTATATAATTAAATGGTTGAGACTATATCCCATTTTTTGAACACTTATTTTATTCTTCATTACTTAAATTTTTTATTACCTTCATAATAAAACATGCTTAATAAAATGAACTATGAAGTAAGAAGTTTTCATGTTACACTGTAAATATATATAAGAGTTCCATAAAACTTTTAGGAATATATTTCATCATGATAAATGATATTTTTTCAGGATTATTCGTCATTTTATAAGGGAAGTTTTTTGAGAGATTCCAGACATTTCTCACTCAATTGAGTGAGTATATTAGAGATAATTATTTAACATTTGAACAAAGATATACCATGTTTTAGTGAAATTACTATATATTAGTTAATTTATTAATACCATTGTATATAATTAACTACATGTCATCCTTATTTCATTTTATTTAATTTATAATCACTCAACCTTTATTTTAATTTGTTTTCAAAATATCTAAAAGATAAAAACAAATAAAAAGTTTAAAACTATTTGAATATTACATTTCCACCTTGTGAGAATGACAAATTAGATCTATTGTAATATTTAACAATATAAATTTATAAGTTTTTATTTTTTTCAGGACTATTAAACCCACTTTATCACTTTTTGGTTTCAATGATTGGGGTGTCATATCTTATGTTGAAAAATATTCCCTTTTTATTTTATTTTTCATTTTTTTAAATTTTTTTGTCTCAATGATGATATTTCAAGGTTATAATTCTAATTAAATAAAAAAACTCATATATTATTTATTATAATTATATTGTGTCTATATATAATAAATTGGCGTATTTACACGAAAATAAATAGGTTTCAAAATCAAAGTTGGATATAATTAATGATATAAATCCAATAATTTCATATGCTTCCACTATAGTTAAAGAATGAGAAATTTATATGTAATTACAAATAAAAATAAAGGATAAAATTTATGAATAATTTGTTTTATTGATTTATGACACATATAAGAAACTATTAATTAATAATAGGATATATGAGGAAGACTACATACCTGTTAACTCAGATTTACTCTAAGGAGAATTGAACATTAAAGGGGAAATGAAAACAGAAATTATATTATGAGATATTTTGTTTTTGAATTTAATTTATTATAATCAAGATGATGAAGAATTGAATATTTACACTCTCTTATGAAATTTTATTTATTATTCTATAGGTTGAATGTTCATAGAGTGTGTTGATAAACTAGAACCTATTAAGGAATAGATTGATCCCCCGTGGATTTTTATAGAACCGGTTATAGGAGTTTGGGATTATTAACTTCTCAATGGTTACATAATTCAAGAGATATATTATATAATAAATTATGTTTTATAATTTTGATTTATATTGTTTTGTTTTATAGGAAGCCGGATAAAATATGTGTTTTTTTCTACTTAATAACCCATATTCTCTTGTAGACTTGGGATAAACATTTATAACTATATGGTGGTGGATAGTTTAAATACATCAATATTTTTTGGGGTTTATCCCAAAAGTTCTCTTTTTTTATAATATTTTATTAATTTTATTTTACTTATTATGGTCTAATCACATATTTTATTCATCTTATATATATTTTTTAGGTTGTATAGCACTTATACACATGTATTTTATATTAAATTTAATTTATGTCTACTCCTAAAAAAATATTTAGGTGGTGTTCTAATTATTAGTCAACAATTTAAATAATAATATGTTATTTAATTTAATTTTTTGATGACGTTGAAACCTATTATGAACCATAGAGAAGGTCAAAATAGTTTATCATACTTAGTTTTCAAAGAAACTCAGGTTATGTATTTCCATGCATTATTTATAACTTTTCTAATTATTTTTTCTGTTGGATAGAAATTACGAGTTTTAATTGAAGTAAATAGTTTCCCCTGATGCCTATTGTGTATGATACAATATTATATGTCATTTTTAATAATAATATGATATTGTAAGGCATGGTATTTCATTCCATACCATTACCTCATTCATTTGGAAGATATGACTAAATTTTTTCATAAATTAATTTAATGGATAAGTCATAAAGTCTGACAACCATATCGAATGACATACTTCATTAATTCTATCTTTGATGCATATAGAAACTGAATGATAACAATTATAATTCAAGGGAGTATTTCACATTAGCAGTCATCTAAGTTCCATTACCTAAGATATAATTAATGGCAAATATATCCTTGCATCCATGGATGATTTGGTCAAGACATTAACTAATGTGTCTTAATTCATGAGTTATATCATTCATACCCAAGGAGTGTCATCATGTGATTTATAATGGGGACTCTTCTAGATATGGTGTGTGTAGAACACTACCCAAGCCTCAGTCAAGACTCCCTAACCCAAATGCCTCTACATCTACCATCTTTACATCATGAGACACTATCACATCATGGTGGAAGATGGATATTTCGTTTATAATGATAAAATTATATTGAACCCTGAATACACCATGGATGAAGGATAATTCCTCCTCTACTATGATAAGTATTAATCAAAGATGAAAAAATTTATTATAGTGATCATCGATGTAAGTTATTATTCACTATACTTATTTTTCAATTTTTTATGATTTAATATTTATTAAATGTAGATATTTGAATGGATTATTTAAATCACTTATATTATATTAAATAAGTTTTTTAGATCCCTTTGAATCCTAGTAGTGGTATCAAAGCGTTACATGTGATTAAATTTTTTATAGAATACTATGAATTGAATAAAATGATATTGAATTAAATATCATATTTTATATCATAAAATATGAGTTAGCATTTATTCTAGATGGTTTCAAAATAATATAAGATATAGGGAAATAATAATCCATGATGAATAACAATCATGGATTTGTATAGATCATAACTTATGATATCAACTCATACTATTTTCGGATATCATTTTCACATGTTTCAAAAAATAAATAATAGTATTGTAAGAATGATATAATGCATATAATTTAATTTGATATGCAATCAAAAATGGATTTTATCACAACTATGGGTTATCTAATTTAATTAATATTGATAATTTTGAATACAGTATAATATGATATAACCTCAATTGTAAAATAAAATTCTTATGAAAATTTTGTTTTCAAGAATATTAAATTATGAATTGAATATTTTTATATATGAATTGTTTTTAAATAATGACGATGGGGAATTTTGGGGGTCTTTTTCAATTAATAAAGTTTTTATATATTAATTACTTATATGAGTTTATAATTGATTAATAAATTGTAATGAAACTTTTATTATTAAATATTCTTTAATATGAAATGTTAGTATTAAAAATTCCTTTTATGAAATTATATGGAATACATTATTAAATATTAATAAAAAATCTTGTATTAGTCATAATTAGTAATTTATAAAGTGTTTATAAATTATAAAATAATCCACGGTGAATTTTTCATAATTTATTAATTGAATTGATCAAATTAAGGGTCCTTATTTGGGGTATTATTTATATCACATAAAAAAATAAATTATTTATAAAGATATAAATAATATTAATAAAATTATATTTAGATAATTTTTTATGTTTTTTTAATAAACATTTGAATCCATTGTCTCCCAATTAGGGGGGATATGTTTTTTGTACCTAAAAGGGAATTGTCAAATTAAATATTTATAATTTATAAAATACCATATATTTAAAATAAAATTTTATATATTAAAAAAAATATGAAGGTGTTCAACTTATAAAAGGAATGTAATTTTTTTATATTAAATATTATGGAATATATATAATGAATGAGATAAAATTATAAAGCATTTATAATTAGTTATTTTTCTAAATTTTTCTTAAATAGATATCCCATGTTTAAATTTGTTATGTGTTTATTTATTTAAATTTTCTTTTCTTTTTTATTATAACTGGATTTAAATTATTTATATATTTTGAATAATTATATTTCATAGTATCATTCATTGAATAACTTATTATCAATTTCTGAGCCTTACATTACACGCTATGTGTTACTACTTATGATTTAGTTCTAATATACCTTGATCTGAGTTTTTAATTAAAGTTAATATCATGAATTTATTAATAAAATGTAGTTTATATATATTTTGTGTTATAGTTATGATGTATTTTATTCTCTATTGAGTAATGTATCACTAGGTAAATGGACTTTGGGTTGAAATTCCAATTGGCCAAGAGGCTTATGAATTGTTCTATAGAGGTGGGGATTGGTTATCTGTGGATCTAAGATTACTCATATAAATATTGTAAATTTTATATATCTCTAAACCATTACATGAATATTTCATATACCTTATACATGTGATTTATTTGTATATGTTTAAATATGTTAGGATTTTATTTTTATGTGAGTAAAATAAATTTTGGGTTGGATAAAAAGTTACATATTAATTCGGTTTGAAGATATTAATTTCGTGTATGGAATAGGGTTCCAAACTAAATAATTATCATCATGTATGCATAAAAGGAAGAACAAAATATAATATTATGAGATTAAATCCCCTCCAAAAAACTATGTGTCATATTCCTTTTAAATAGGAACTTATCATGACCACAATCATTCAACTAGGTAGTTTCACGCCAAAGTGGGTTGCCCCTTGATTATCTTGTGAAAGGTTGTCAGGTAATGGGTGGCACTAGATTATCATACTGGGTAGGTTTTTCAAATGTAGGTTTTGGTCAGAGTTGATTACTCAAGAGGGGAGGGGTGAATTGAGTAACTATAAAAAATTCTATACAAAATATTTTCCCCAAAAAAATAGATACAACCCAGTTAATCATGGTTATATTGTCCTAAAAGATTTAATGTTTAAACAAATTCTCAGATGATTTATTAATTCTCAGTAATCTAAATTTCAGTTATTAAAGTTACTTTTGAAGCTATTCTACTAGGACAAGATAGTTATAACTTCTTTCCAAGACTAACTATCAAAGTGAATTTAGTGATTGTTGAGTTATATAGAAATGCAGTAAAATTGAGAAAACTAAAGTAAGAAGCACAATAGATATGAATCAAGTTGTTCAGTCTCAAGAAGAGAAATAATCCACTCCACTTGATGATCACATACCACTAAGAAGTTTAAATAAATAATGTTTGATCCACACCCTGGATAGGGGTTAACAACAGTACATAGTATTGTCTAGGCCACACAAGGACCTCTTCCACAGTTCTTCGTGGGTATAGACTACCAGGACATAGAGGGACTTCTTCTATAGTTCTTCGTGGGTACATACTACCAGGACTCACAGGGACCTCTTCCACACTTATCCATGAGTATAAGGGTAAACGAATGTTTGTGTAAGGATATCTTATATCCTTCAGTTTGATGCAAGAGTCGGAGTGTGTTATTATAAAAATACACACTCTGCTCAAATGTTAATAAAATGATACACAATAGAGTAGAAAGATTGAGATGGATTTATAAGTTTTCGGAGTATTGGTCCTTGCAGCACTGGACTTCTGGGATGAAGCATATGAAAAACATGAGTCCTCATATAGAAAACAGAGTGTTGGAAGATAGATAGATTCAACTTGTGTTCTTCATGGTGTTTCACAGTGCGAAGATGTTCTCGGGATTCAAGTATGATTCTTGTGTTATTCAGCAGAATCGAGTTGTATGCATTAATCATTTCTTCAAAAATTTCTCGATGTGTGTTCTTCGTTGTCGTGATGTTTCTATAAGATTTTTTTCTCGCGCGTCATTTGTTTCTGGCCCACACTACTCTTTTATCTTGGAGTTCTTGTGTTGGGGCCGACAGGTGGCATTTATTATCAACCTCATACCTCGTACTATCCGATGATATGTCAACAAAGAAGCATTAATTATGTCAGTGCATAAAATCTTAAAATATGACTGTTATAGATTAAATTGAAATATGACAAAATATATTAGAAGATGGTGTCACAGTAAGTCATGGAAATTGTGTCTCCTTCACACTGTGTCTGGATTGGTCACAGTGTCTGAAATTCATAGTTTCGCGTGGTCACAGTGTTTCATGGTCAAGGTTTATCATTCACGTTTTCTTGTTCATGGTGTCTTCTTCATGGTGTCTACTTCACGGTGTCTTGTTCACGGTGTCTTGTTCACGGTGTCTGATTCACAGGGTCTTGTTCCCAGTGTCTTGTTCACGGTGTCTACTTCACGGTGTCTGCTTCACGGTGTCTTGTTGTTCACAGTGTATGATTCACTTTTCCAGAAAGACATAACCAGTGGCAGACTCAGAGGGTCTCAAAAATTTTAAAATAACTGTATCAGACTTAAGAAATGATGATCATAGAATGGATTAGGTTTAATCATTAGTCAAGGATGGTATTATAAAAGTAAATGAAGTATAGTATAAAGTAATTAAACTAAATATAGAGTAGTTAAGATCTTGAATCGCTCTTCGTAAAGCATGAGAATACTTAAGAAATAATACACATGTTTTTATATAATTTATAGGATTTAACCAGTTTGAATAGGTTGAATAGGATTTGTGATCTTTAAAAAATGATTAGTAGAAGAGGAGTCCAACAATATCCCCCATTATGATGATCATAAATCATGTAGCTTTAAAGGGTATACTTCATTCAAATATAGGTAGAAAAATAAATTTCTAGATAAAAAGAGAATTGTCTAATTTAAAAGTACTTCTCCCACTTTTCAGATTATCAAAAAGATGGAATAATAGAAGTTATGAAAAGTGAACATTTCATTAAAGAAAAATAAGATCCAGTGAAAAAAAAGATGAAAAACAATAGCATTCCTATAAAAAAGGAGTAATCACTATTATTATTCACTGACTGGTCTTATCTTTGACTTTATCAGCAGTAGAAGAAGAGAAATCCGTAGGAGCTGAAGTGGATGTAGAAGAATGGAGTGAGTTGGTCAATAGAGAAGGTAAAGGAAGGACTTAAAAAATAGTTGGAGCTAGAGTAGGAGTATTAGAAGATCGAGGGTGGTGTTGATCACGGATCACAGGCCTAATCTGACTCAAGGCTTGGATGATAGACAAAGTAGTAGAGGCTAGGGCTGAAGAGAAAGTAAGAAAACTTGGCCTTTGAGGTGCAGTCGTAGGAGCAATGATGGTTGTACTATGTACATGATGGTAATGCTGCATATGCTTAATGAAATATTCCTTGATCTCTCCACCATACTACATGGATTTTTCAAAATCACCCTTGTTCTCCATAAAATTTTCCAGTAATTAAGTAAACTCTATGAGCTTTTGGATTTGGGTTTTGAAAGCTTGACTAATAGAAAGAATCCTCATATTTTCCACACGATAATTGAAATTATTTTTTATATCTGTCTTGGAGGAAATTTAGTTGAAATAGAAGTCCACTTTCTTTGCAATATCTTACTGAGCATCATTTTCAATTTTAGAGTGGATTTGGAACAGGTCAAGAACTATGTCACTATTCTTGATAACTTCATGTAGAGAATCATTATTGAAGCCACTAAGCACAGTCCAGAGTTCTTCATTGACCACTGTTATGCACAAGTCACTATATAAAGAGGTTTGAGAGGATTGACCATAGGATTTATAAGCATTGATAGTGGTGGTGATAGATTTCTGTTGATTCAGTACTTTTTGATGACCCCTCATATACTCATCAGTGAGTTTGTTTAGACTAACCATAAGCTATCTCGTCTCTTTCACAATCTATTTGTTCCTTTCTGTGACTTTTTCAGCTAAGGAATCTAAGTGTGGCTGCATCTTAGAGACATAATTTTGTGGGTTTTGAAGATCAATAGTTTCCACAGGATGAGAAATAAGCTCTGATATCAAATGCATCTCTTTCTTCATGTCTTTAATCATACCTCTTAGGGTCTTCACTTCATCACTTAGTAGCTTGTTCTCAACTTTTACTTCCTGAATATCATGATGAATTTTAGGTTGTATTTTCCAAATAAGTATCTCCAACAATAAAAAGGAATCATTCTCACTTTGGTGAGTCACAATATTATGTTGAGAATTCATAACATTTTCAACACAAGACAAAATGGTAGCACCAAATTTTTTTAGATCATCCTTACTCACAAAGGATGGTTGTTCAGATGAAGGGTCAAAAACAGGGACTGATACAGGTTCAGGTTCCTTCTCAAGAGCAATATTGGAGACAGATTTTAGTTGGAACCTAGTTGAAAGGACAAGGCCATTAATAGAAACTTGGTGAGATTCATCCATGTCATAGAAACTGGGGAACTTATGTCGAGTGTCTACAGTACTTGAAATAATCAGGTTTGGTTCTTCATTAGATTCTATATTCGGGGTTTGCTCCCCCTCAACAGTTACATCCTCCTCGGGATAGAGAGGTTTAGGGTCTTGATCTAATTCCATAGACTCATCTCGTAGTTCCTCTCTCATTTCCTACATTTCCAGCTCCATCCATTCCTCAGATAAAGGAATAACTTCGGGAATAGATTGTTCCACTGGGTGTTCTTCAAGGTCAGCACCTTGCATAGCAGGTAATTCTTCCTCTATAGGTTCTTCTATAGCATTCATCTCGGTTTCTTGGACAATAGATTTGGTTTCATCCTCGGGTTGATCTTACAGATTAACGACTTCTATAGGTGTAAGGACCTCTTTTCCACTTACCACAAGAGGGATAGGAATATTATCTTCCTCAACATAAACAGTTTCCCTAGGAGGCATAGCAGCCTTTTCTTCTTCCTCAGAATAATATTCAACAACCTCATCTGGTACCAAACCAGGATCAGAAATATCTCTTGGTCTTGAGGGATGTTCCACATGATTATATTTTTCATAAAGTCTGTCATTGTCTTCCACCCATGCCTTTTTTCAAGGGTTCCAATTATAGTGACTTTTGAAAGTCAGTACTCCCAATCCTTTATAACTTCCTTATTGGTTCAAACCATACCATTGGCAAGAAGCATGGCTGAGATAAGAACAGAGTAAAACAAGGAGGTTGAATTGGATTTTTATTTTATCATTTTACACATGGGGTGAATGATATACTTTCCAAGGTTGATCTTATGCCCATTTTTCATAAGGTGGATTAAAAACACATCTTGATATTTCTGTATAGAAAAACCTCCTTTTCTTGGGCTAACCAGATTATAAATAAACTTGAACAAAAGCCTTTATTCTCCATCTAGTTTAGTAGCAATAGATCTCCTCTTGGTGCCATTTCCAGTTATGACTTTCAAAGCATCTTCTAGATCATTGAATTTAGTTGAAGGTGGAGGTCCTCTCTAGTAATCCTTACAGATGCCTTCATGAGGTATCCTAAGGCATGAAGCCTATAACATCGAAGATAATGAGCATCGGTGCCCCTTGATCCATCTTCTCACAACATTTCCAAATTCATACTCAAAGGATTACTAAACATATTTATAAAACTGGGCCACTAACTTAGGTTAGATAGGTTTATCTTCCTTCAAAACCCATTCTAGCCATATTTTCTCTCTGAAAACATTATGAACCAGAGACAAACTTGACAAAATCCATTTGGGGAAAACTTCTTTCTCAGGTACAACAACTCAGTTTACTTGATTTTGGTTTAGAGGTACTTCAGGTGCTTGCTTAGGTGAAATATTTTTCTTCATTGTTCTAGGTTTCGTAGGTGTCAATGATGAGGGGAATTTTATCCTGGGGATCCACCAAAGGTTCGAGAGATAGAAAAGGGTTGCAGGGTTGAAGAAGGATTCAAAAGATTGAATAGAAGAAATCCCGAGTAAAGAATCGATTGATACTTTCTTAATTTTATCATTTAGAAATTCCAAACATCACAAAAGTAAAAGTGCGAGAAAACAAAAAAAGTTGAAAAGGATAATTACCATGATACTATTTTTAATTCAAATATAAAAATCATTAAGAATCATTACAGTGAGACCATATCGGGTATTTACGGTGAGATAGAGAATGAATGTAATGGTGAGACAGTAATATGGAGAGACAGTAACTGAGTGTTGCGGTGAGACAGTAATACGGTGAGATAGTAACTGAGCATTACAGTGAGACAATAAATGTCATAAAATAGTCTTGAAGAACTAACTGTGAGATCATAATCATCAAATAGAAGGATATAAAATAGTAAGACATTTACTTAAGATTTGTCATGCCTAATTTGTGTGTGATGTAGTTTATTCTCTCAGAATGTAATGGTTTGGTGAATATATCACCAAGATGATATTCAGTACCAATGAATTCAAAAGTGAAATCACCTTTTTGATAATGATCTCTCAAAAAGTGATGTCTTACATCAATATGCTTTTTCTTAGAATGTTAAACATGATTTTTCAAGATGTTAATTTCACTTGTGTTGTCAAAGTTTATAGGTACATGCTTGAATCGATATCCATAATCTAGTAATGTATTTTTCATCCACAATATTTGTGCACAAAAACAGCCAGCAGCTATGTATTCAGCTTCTGTAGTAGATAATGCAATAGAATTTTGTTTCATACTACACTATGATACTAGTGACTTTCCTAAAAAGTGACATGTCCCAGAGGTGCTTTTTCTATCTAACTTACAGCCACTAAAGTCAGAGTCATAATAACTTACTAATTTAAATTTTTGTCCTCTATGATATAACAATCCTAGATTAGGTGTATTATATAGGTAATTGAAAATTCTATTTACATCAATTAAATGAGATTCCTTAGGATTTTATTGAAAATGAGAACACAAACACACACTAAATATAAGGTCAGGTTTACTAGAAGTTAAGTAGAATAAACCTCCAATCATTCCTCTATAAGTGGTTTGATCAATAGATTATCCATCATCATCAATATCCAACTTACAAGGGGTACTCTTGGGGGTGTTACTACATTTAGTGCAATCAAATCCAAAACTTTTTAGAAGATCTCTAGTATATTCACTTTGAGTTAAATTAATTCCATCATTATTGTGAATGATTTTCTAATCTAAGAAATAATTTCATTTCACCCATCAAACTCATTTCAAAATTTATTGCATTATTTTAGAAAAATAAACACATAAGGAATTTTTTGAAGATCCAAAAATAATGTCATCTATATAGATTTTAACAACTAAAACATCATTAGAAATTAGATTTACAAAAAGGGGAGGATTAGATATTTCTTTTGTAAAACATTTGGAAATATAAAAAGTACTCAACCTATCATACCAGGCTCTTGGAGCTTGTTTTAAACCATATAAATCTTTAGATAATTTAAAAATATTATTTGGAAAATGAGGGTTTGTAAATCCAGTGGTTGTTTAACAACGAAATCCTCATCTATATACCCATTTAAGAATTCACTTTTAACATCCATTTGATATAGTTTGAAATTCTGATGTGCAGCATAGGAAAGCAGAATTCTAATGGCTTCAACTCTAGCTGCTGGTGAAATAGTCTCCTCATAGTCAATTCTTAATTCTTAACTCTAGCCTTGTGAAACTAATCTATCATTGTTTCTAAATATGTTTCCAGATTCATCTACCATATTTATAAACACCCTATGTGGAATGTGTCCTTATGTATTTCAACAAACTTCCAAAAAAAATCCTATGAAACTGATTAAGTTCTTCTTGCATAGCCATCACCCAAAAATCATCATTGATAGCATCATTAATGTTTTTAAGTTTATGTTGTGTCTAGAAGACTTTATGTTCAATCGAATTTCTATTAGAATCTCTAGTTAGTGTTCCATTGTCTAGGTCTCCTAGAACATCATCTAAAGGATGGTTCTTATGTGTTTTAACAGTTCTAAAAAAGGAGGGACTAGTAATTTCATGTTTATCGACAGGTCCAAGTTCATTGTGACTTGATTCTAAATAATTTACAGAACTATAAGTTTTCACATATTCTTTTATAGAAGTATTTGAGGATATTTAATTGATGTTCAGATTTGATACATCATCCTCTAGGTATTCTAGTGATTTTTTAGGCTCGTGTGAATCTGTTTCATCAAATTTGACATGGATAGATTCTTCCAAACATTTAGTTATTTTATTGAACACTCTATAGGCTTTACTAAACATGGAATATCCTAAAAGGATACCTTCATCTATCTTGTATGAATTTTTTTCAATATTGTCCTTAGTATTAAGAATATATACTTTACAGCCAAAAACATTGAAGAAGTTAACTTTGGGTTTTCTGCTGTTCCATAACTCATAAGGAGTCCTCTTAAGAATGGGTCTAGTTAACACTTTATTAATTATGTAGCTTGTTGTATTCACATATTTAGCCAAAAAATAAATAGGTAGGTAAAATTCACTAAGCATTGTTCTAGCTAACTCTTGTAGGGTTCAATTTCTTCTTTCAATAACTCCATTTTGTTGAGGTGTTCTAGGGGCAGAGAAATTGTCATTATAACCATTTTGTGAGCAAAAGGATTCAAAATCTTGATTTCCAAGCTCATGGCGATGATCACTTCTTAAAAATTTGATTCTAATTCCACTATTATTTTCTACATACTTGGAATATTTAGTAAAATAAGAGAAGGATTCACTTTTGTGAGCCATAAAGAAAGTCCAAGTATATATAGAAAATTCATCTGCAATAACATAAATTTAGTGCTTCCCATTTAAGCTAGAAACTATAGATGGTCCAAATAAATACATGTGAACTAGTTAGAGTGGTTGATAATTTGACACTTCTTTCTTTGGTTTGAAGGTAAGTTTGTGTTTTTTTCCCTTTGGATAGGGATTTCACACTTTTTCATTTGGAAACTCAAGTTTGGGTAAGACTTTAACTAAGCTTATTATAATTAACTTTCTATGGCAATGAACATTATAGAGTCCTAGTCTCCTATGCCAGACCCATGACTATTTATGAAATACAATTAAACATGAATCATTTTGAGAAGCTAAGGAATCTATGATAATAGAGTAAACATTTTCATTTCTTAAAGCCAAAAACACTAATTCATATTTTGATTTAATGACATTGCAATCATAATTTTCAAATCCAACATTAAATCCATCGTCACATATTTTTGAGATACTAAGAAAGTTATTTTAATCCATCAACAAACTATACTTTAGAAATTAAAACAGAGTTAGAGTTACTGATTTGGCAGAGGCCAATAATATTTCCTTTGAAATTGTTGCCAAAAGTGACATGTCCTCAATCTATTTTGATTAGATTCTTGAATCATGAGTAGTCTCCTATAATGTTACTTGAACATCCATTGTCCATGTACTATATACTTTTACAGGAACTCTTTAAGCAGATTTACTACAGAAAGATTAATCAAAAAAAATTGGTACCCATACTTTTTTGGGGCCAGTAACATTATTAATTAGGTCTTCGAGAACCCATATTTGCCTCATAGGTTTACAATAAGAATTAAGTAAGGTATTTGAAAATTAAACTCTATTTGATCCATAACATCATGAAATATTAGAATATGTATCATTAGTTGATTTGTGTCCAGAACTGGGTATAAAACTATATGTCCTAGATCTTGAAACAAAATTTGTTCAATCAAAATTTCTTTCTCCCGGTTGATAACCAATTCCAGTGTTGTATTTAGGGGAAATATTTTTTCCTAGCATTTAAGTAAGGTTATTCCTCCCATTTGTAAACTTTTCATGGTCATTATCCAATTTCTCATTATAAATTTTTAATTAGTGGTTTTCTTTGAGTAGTTGAGCATTTTTCACTTTTTTAGTTGTGTGTTCAAATTTATTAGTCACAGTTAGAGCATGATGTTTCTTCAATGATTTATATTTGTCTTTTAGTTCATTGAATGTTTCTTCAAGTAGGTTATAGTATTCAAAAATCTCTTCATTAGTCATATTTTCAAAGTCACTGTCATCTCTAGAATTGTATGAATTAAGTACAAGAGTTTCCAGTGTTACCTCGGATGTGTTTGTCATAAAAAACCTATTTGATTTGTTTTCCTGTTCATCATGCGATGTTTCAGAGTCGCTTCCAAAATCCTCAGAAGCACTCTAGGTTGAACTCATAGACGTTTTATACTTCCTTTCCTTATCCTCAAATCTCTTTTTGTACTTGATCTTTGGACAGTCCACCTTGATATTTCCTTTGCGCTTACATTCATAAAAAACAATTTCATCAGCCTTGTAATTTCTTTTCCATTCCTTCTTAAAATTTACTTTTTGGTCATATTTTCCCTTGAAGTTAGGTTTTCTGAAAAATTTCTTCTTCTTGTAAAATCTTTTATATCTTCTAGTTAATTTAGACATCTCCTCATCACTGTCATTTGATGATTGTTCACTAGTGGATCTTTCTACATAGACTTTTAGTTTCCCTTTGTCTTTGTGTTTAGAGGATGTGGTCTTGAATAAAACAGATCTCCTCTTTTGTTCATCCTCCTCTTCTTTGATGACATTCAGTTCTTCTTCATACATCATCAATCTCTCAATGAGTTCTTTTATGGGTAGCTTTCTGAAGTCACACGATTCGCTAATAGAGATAAAGGTTCCCCTCCATCTGTTGGGTAGACATCAAAGGAATATCATGATTTGTTCCTTGGTAGTGAATTCTCATCTAAGCAAGATAATTGTGTTGACAATCTCATTGAACCTAAGATACTTGTCAGAAATAGTCTCATTAGTTTTCATTTTAAAATTATCATATTTGATGGTATAAGTATTATGTCTCATTTCTTTTACACTAGATGTTCCTTCATGTGAGAGATACAGGGTATCCCAAATTTCATGGGAGGTTTTACAAGCAGATATTCAATTTAATTCTTCATCACCTAAGGAGCAACATAAAGCCTTCATAGCTTTGAAATCGTTATTGTAGGAATTTTCAGTTGGTTCATCCCATGAGGTTATATTAGTAGTAGGAATATTATATTCTTCTATAATGGAAGACCAAATTTCAAAACTCATACTCTCAAAATGCATTTTCATTTTGATTTTCCATTGAGCATTGTTGGTTCTATTAAAGAATGGTGGTCTGTTGGTAGGAGCACCTTCCAGTCTATTATCCATAATAAATAATTACATTAAAAGAGCTAGAAATTTATAATAGACACAAATTTATAGATCATTATTGTTAAAATACAATAAAAGTTGAATAATATTAAACAAATCCTAATAAATAACCTTGATTCCAAATTTTGGTCAGAGTAGATTACTCAAGAGGGGAACGGTGAATTGAGAAACTATAAAAAATTTTATAAGAATTATTTTCCCCAAAGATTAGATATAGCTCAGTTAATCAAGGATAAACTATTATAATTGATATAGTGTTTAAATAACTTCTTAGAAGATTGAATAATTCTCAGTAATCTAAATGTTAGTTATTAATGTTCCTTTTGAAGATATTCTACTAATACAACACAGTTATAACTTCTTTCCAAAAATAACTATCAAATAAATTTAGTGATTTCTGAGTTATATAGAAAAGTAGTAAAACAGAGAAAAATAATGTAAGTATCATGGCGGATATGAAACAAGTGGTTTAGTATCAAGAAGAGACTCAATCCACTCCACTTAGTGATCACCTACCACCAAGTAGTTTAAATAAATAAACATTGATCCACACCCTAGATCAAGGTTATCAACAGTACACAGTACTGTCCAGGCCACACAGGGACCTCTTCCACAGTTCTTCTTGGGTACAGACTAAAAGGCCACACAAGGACCACTTCCACAGTTATTCGTGGGTACAGAATACCAGGCCACACAGGGACCCCTTCCACACTCATTTGTGGGTATAAGGGAAAAATAATGTTTGAGTAACGATACCTTGTATCCTTCAGTATGATAAAGGAGAAGGGGTGGGTTATTATAAAAATACACACTCTATTCAAAAGTTAATAAAATGATAAACAATAGAGAAGAAAGATTGAGATAGGTTTAGAAGTGATCTGAGTGTTGGTCTTTGCAGCTCTGGACTTCTGGGATGAAGCAGATGAATAACACGATTCCTCATCTAGAAAATAGAGTGTTTCGAGACAGACTGATTTAACATGTGTTCTTTGTTATTTTCAATAGCATGAATATTGTCACGGGATTCATGTATGCTTCCTGTGTTAATCAGTAGAATCGATTTGTATTTAATAATCCTTTCTTCCAAAATTTCTCTAAGTATGTTCTTCATTATTGTACTCTTCCAACAAGCTATTTCATTCACGCATCAATTGTTTTTAGGCCGCACTACTCTTTTATCTTGGAGTGAATGTGTTGGGGCCGACAGGTTGCATGTAATCTACACCTCATATCTCGTACTGTCTGATGATATGTATACAAAGAAACATTAATTATGTAAGTGAATTAAAATGTCCAAATATGACGGTTAGAGATTAAATTGAAATACAAAAAAATATATTAGGAAATAGTGTCACGGTATGTCATAGAAATAGTTTCTCCTTCATACAGTGTCCGGATTAGTCATGGTGTCTTAAAGTCATGGTGTCTCGTGGTTACAGTGTCTCACAGTCACGATGTCTCATTCACGGTGTCTTGTTCATGGTTTCTTGTTCACGGTGTCTGCTTCCTGGTGTCTTGTTCATGGTGTCTTCTTAACGGTGTCTGCTTCACAGATTCTTATTTTTCATGTTGTATGGATCACTCTTCCAAAAAGACATAACAAGTGGCAGACTCACAGTGTCTATGACTTTTCAAATTAATTGTATTTAAACTTAAGCAATGAAGATCACAGAATGAATTAGACTTAATAATTTTTCAAGGAAGGTATTATAAAAGAAAATCATGGATATTATAAAGTAATTAAACTGAATGTAGAGCAATTAAGATCATGAATGTCTCTTCTTAAAGCATGAGAATTCTTAAGCAATAATACACATGTTTTGACATAATTTACATGATTTAACTAGGTTGAACAGGTTGAATAGGATTTGTGATCATTAAAAAATGATTAGTACATGAGGAGTTCAACAGTAGGGTTTTCCAATATTATATTGTTTTATCCTATTCTTTTTGTTTCTTTGGGTTAAATTTTTTCAAGAAACCCTAAGAGTTAAGATACAAGGGGAATAAATTTTGGTATATCTATATGATGGAGTAGTAAAAGAGTTTCCAACTTGGTTACCCATGAATAATATATTAAATGATTAGGATAATTCCAAAACTACATAGATAAGTGGTGGGAGTCATTACAAATTGGTATCATTTTTTAGTGAAATATGGATCTTATATTATTAATGGATACAATTTATTCGAAAAGGGCAATCATTTTAGTGGGGGTTATTTAGAAAATGTGCGTATTTAATGATAATAAAAACATGATCCTCATTTGATAAAATATTATAATATATATATTATCTTCATATTCATAAAACATATCTTTGGATCGATCCCATAGAAAGTAAAATCTTAATTTAATAAAATTATATGAATTGTAACTAAATATGTGTTTTTTATGTGAGGACAAATTCTATATCTTAGGGAAACACAATCCTAGGAAACCAAGTGTTAAATTTCTTAGACAAGTGAATCTATATTCTTATAAGAAGCAACTAATGATTCAAATGGGGTTTAAAAAGAATTATATGTTAGATTAAATAAGTAATTTTAGTCTCATATACATAATATTATTGACTATAGTAATTAATTTGAGAGATTAGGGATTTCTTACAAGGGTTGTTTTTTGTTAAGGAATTTATATTATTATCATTGATGTAAATGTTCAAACAACGTAAATGAGTTCAAAAAATATTACGCAATATTATCAAGTGTTGAGAATAAATGAGGTATACATGTGATTTCTTGGTTCTATCACTATATTAATTGTTGATTTGAGTAAAAATTAAATCGAAAGAAGAAAAAATGGAGATTCTGATAATTTTTATTTATGTATCCATTTAAGGCCATTTAAACCAGGTGAAATTAGGAATGATGAGTAATTATTCCATAATATGAAATTTTTTAATATACATGAAGGAGTTTTAAAAACTATTTAGAAAATACATGTTAGGTATCATAGTTATATAAATTAAATATTTTTTTTAAAGTATATGATATTGAATGTCTACTATACTTGTGTTTTAAAAATAAAAGAATTAAAAATCAAGGGAAGAATAAATATAGATTAGAGTTCGAATTAAAATGATGTATGAAATTGATAATATATCAATGGTATAAATGTAATTGAATTTTTAATTCTTGTATGGGTCATAATAGAATATGTGTATCTTTGTCTTATTTATCTTTTTTAATAAGAGAAGTTGTTCATTAAAAAAGAGTTTATGTGAAAAAAATGATATGATTAATTGTATACACATATATTATGATTCATTTGATTCTATAACATTTTATAAAAAGAAGACAAAGATAAAAATGTTTTTTATATTATAAAATATTTAATTCATTTTTTGTTAAAATAATGGGGAATATTCTCCCTCACCCATCATTCGAATAGTTTAAAGTATAAATATTTTTTTAGAGGTAAATTACCCAAACTCATGGAATACCATATATTGTTTTGAAAAAATGTTTTATGTTTTAAATTTTAATACTAAAATAAAATAATTTTTATTTTCTAACACAAAGGAGTTTTTATTTTATATAATTAAATTATAAATAGAATATAGTGTTTATGAGGCCATTAATTGTAACTTAGGGAATTTTAAAGTTAACAAATAAAAGATTTTCCCATAATAAAATTAAAGTTATTTTAGCTTGATATACAAAATTGTTTAGGATAAGGGATAGTAAATAGAAGTATAAATTGTTACATTTAGTTGTCATGAGAGAAAGAATATCACTATTACCTAAAATGATTATTCTAGTTAAATTACAAAGTGAATTTCACATAATATCCTAAAATAATTTTATTTTATAGTGGTAAATGTGTAAATAGTTTCATTTATTTATCCCAATAATGTATATATAACTTTCTTATAAAGGATTTTAGGATGTACTAGTAAATAATAATGAAAATAGTTACATTATTTTAAAAGGAAAAATTTAGAAGGAAATTTCTCTAGGGATGATGATGATAAAATTTGAAAGATTTGTATATAGACAACATAAGTAAACATCATAATATTTGATGCTATAGAGTTAAGGAGTTTGAATTTGTTCAAGGATTTAAACATTAAGAACAAAATTTTTAAATCTATATATTATTCAAACATTATTTATAAATATATTTTAATCACTGAATAGATTAATTTGAGGATTTTATCAGATAGTCACATAGATATATTATAGGAATTTCATACAAAAGTAATGAGTTAATAAAACCCTGGAAAGTGAAACAAACATAGGGATGATTTGATAGTACATGATATAATATATAATAGATGAGTGATTATGTAGGTATTTGTTAATTATTCTTAAAATAGTCTTAAGAATAAATAAATGTATCAAATAAAAGGCAATATATATTTTATCATTCTATCACATTGGTGGGATAAATGTATATATTGATATATATTTTTATAAATTTAATTACTATTAAACTCTTAGACTATAAATTTAAGTTATCCCCAACTGATTTCTGACATGGAGTATTAAATGTGATGATCCTATGATAGGATTTATCCTTTATGAAGGGGGGAGAATCAGTGGAGACTCATTTTTAAAATTTATTTTCACATAAAAAATTTAAACACTGTGAACTGTTAAAGTCTAATCCACTCCAAAATAAAATCGTAGCGTCACATCACATATATAGAAAATGTAAGTGAAAAGAACATATAACTTTTACAAGTTTGGGATTATTTTCTAAATTCTTACTCCTTAAAATGGTTTTTAGTCTCCCTAGCCATGTATTATTAATTATAAGAATAATTTAATTCAAATTACACGCATGGGAATATCATCGTACTATGTATTTTTAGAGTCACACTGGATTCTGAAACATCACATTATAGATATAATGTTATAGAACTATAATAAAAAATAACTCTTCAAAACCTTGTTTTCTTCAGAAATAATATATTTCTATTGAGGATTATCATAAACTATGATATCATTATTTTAATATTCATTTAGTATTTTAAAACAATCCACTTTGATCTCAGAATATTCATCTCTTTCTTTGACTTCTTACTTTCAGTATAATTCTATAAATATCCTTCTTTATATATTTTCAATTAACTAGAAATTAAATGAATCGTGAATTCATAAAAACGCGATTCATCATAAAATAATTAAAAATAATAAATTTATGAATTTAAAGAACTACATATCTTATTCTTATCACTGAAATAACTTGTATTCATCTTTATTAATCTCACATTATAAAGAAATTATTTACGGCACAACACAAATGAACACAGCATAATGAATAACCAAACTCAAAAATTCATCGAGAATCACTAAAACCCCACTAAAAGTGACCATATTAACTAAAAAATGAAAAATAATCATCACACATAAATACCAAAATTATTTTATAGTGATTATTCTTATAAAAACAGAGATTCAAATAGTACAACAATTTTTTAGATAATCAAGATTGAAAGTTCCAATAGATGTCAGTTGTGATTATCCATTTCCACATATTTTATGAATCATATTGATTCAAATTTTAAAATTGATTCATTAAAATTTCAAGATCATATTTAGCATCATCATATTTGGTTTATTTAAAATATTCAAATTTGGGAATATTCAAATTTTTAGTTGTAAAAACCCAAAAAAATAGTGTTAATGCATATGTATATTGAATGATACATACACAAATCGATTGATTCTTATATCACAGTGGACTATCTTTATGAGTAGTATACTTATAGTTTCTGAATGATCGGTATGCACAAGGTATTTATGCTTATATATCATGATTCCAATGTAGATCACACTTATGTAGCACCCAATTTATCCTTGTGATGAAAATATACATATTTACACTGTAAGATGATGCTCATGTAGATAGAAATTATGTTTAATAAGGTATTAGATTATACATATTAACCCCCAAAAATCATATTTATGATGAGTAGGATGATTCTTATGAGAAATTGATTTTCTAAAAACCATCACCATATAAAATTCCAAACATTATTAAACCATAAACAGGATCACTTTTAAACATATCGAGATCAATTAGAAAAAAAATTATACAGCTTTAATCAACATCTCATAAGACTCCCATGATTCTCAATTATGATTGAATAAAAAATTAGACAATCAAAAACTCCATGTTCACTTCAATCTCCCCTTTTATATTTAAATCTATTATTACTGAACTTTTTTTAAATAAACTCATATATGTACAAAATTCACCAAAACTCATTGACAATCATCAAATAATAGCCAATATATTATGAGAACTATTTTTCTCCATAATACCTGATAAGGTAATGTTTGTGAGAGAATTATATACCTTTTGCCAATAAATGATGGCCAAATGACATAGATTAACTCTCCCTAAATTAAAACATATATTTCTGACTACTAAAAGAATATATAGTTTTTAAATAACCACACATTTATTTGGACTGATAGTTTGAAATCCCCCTCTTAAAATGGAATATCTCTCCCTTTTATAAATAGTTTTGGAATAAAATTATCCCAATTTTTAACACAATCTATATCCCTTGTGGGGTTATTGAACATATTATCAAGTGTTAGGAGATGGTTGAACATGGGGTTTTAGTCTCAACCTAGATACTAATTCTATTAGAATATATTTTTTGAAGATATCAGCAAGTTAATTCTTGGTAAAAATATATTCCAAAATTAAAATCCCATTGTACACTCTTTTCTTAATTCATACATACTAAATTTCTATTTTCATTTATCTAGAATGATTTATAGGGTTATTAGACATATCAATAGCACTTTGGTTGTCATAAGGTATCTAAAATGGTCTCTCAATCCCAATATAAAAATCTATTAATTTCCATTCACTCATTAAATTTTTCTACATACATGATTCCTAGAAAAAAACTCTTCATCATCTAATTTAAGTGTCACTATGTTCTATATCCTACTGTATTATCATGCACATACCTTATCAAAGAAAACATTCCAACCTAAAGTTGATGTTTTGTAAGTGAAATCACCTAACCAATCATCATTAGAGAATCCGGGAACATTCAAATATATAGGATATCTATATAAAATAGTATAGTTTTTTAGGACCATCTCCTATATCATAACTCTTTTTACTATAAACTTGTGTGACTCTCTTGGGTCACCTTGAAATGTTTTACAAAGCTTCACTATAGAATCTATGTTTGGAATTTATTTTTTAAAATAAAATAATATTACAAGGAATTTTCTAGACACTTTCTTATTAACATTTCTTCCATTCATGTCCTTACATAATTTTTTCAACTGAAATTCTAGTTGAAATTTCTCTTGAGTCATTACTTCTAAACTTTTTCAATAATTCTTTTCATATGAAAATAACCTAAAATCTTATTTTTTTCAGAATTTATAATACTATAAATTATTTCATTTCACCCAACATTTTCACTTCAAAATACATTTTCCTATTATCAAAAAAACTCCTTAAAAAGGTTATTTTCACTACTAGAAAAAATTATGTCATCAATATAAACTTTGACAATAAAGGTACCAATTGAGAGATTCATTACATATAAATTTATGTCAATATATCCTTTTACAAACCCCATCTATCATAAATATCCATAATGTTTTGAGTGCTAGGATCTAGTTGACTATTTCAAACCATGCCATACCTTTTTAAGTCTATACAACATAATTCCATCAACATTGATAATGAATCCTTCTACTTGTATTGTAAACACTTCTTCTTCATGTTCACTATTAATAAATATTGATTTCACATATATATGATTCAATTTAGAGTGTTTTTTGGTAGCCACTTCTAGGAAAATTTTAATGGTTTCCAACTGTGATATTTGAGAGAAGGTTTATTCAAAATAAATTCCTTCCATTTGATAGTACCCCGTACATACCATCCTAGCCTTATTAATTGTAACCCCGCCTTCATTTTTTAGCATCTTTCTAAACACCCACATAGTTCCAATGATATTTTTACTAATGATCCATTTTAATAGATTCAGAGTGTATTTTTTATATAAATTTTATCTATCTCATTATTTATTACTTGTATCCAATATTCCTGATCAATATATTTGTCCATAGTAATTGGTTAAACATATTATATAAGAGCAATTTGGTTTTCAATTCTCAGTCTACATCTGTTTTGGACTGGTTATTCATAGTTTTATATTTTATTCTCTATGTCTAAATGAGTTTTTAACCATTTATGAAAAAAAATTATAGTAGTATCATAATCACAAGTCTAATCTAATTTAATATTAGTAATATTCTTGTCAAATTCTACTTATTCATAAATCTATTATTAATAATTGTATATGTTGATTTATTATGTTACCTCATGTTCAGACACAACAAACACCATTTATTTATTTTTATTTTTAATGATTTTAATAAAAAAATATTCAAAAACCTTGTCTATTAAATTGTTCTGGAATTTTTATCCACTTCTATTAGTTAAATAACCAATAAAATCTACTTTATTTTCATTCCCTTCAATCTTTACCAACTTGTTGTATTTTATGTTTATAAAGCATGGAGTTCTAGAAATTTTGTGGTAATTGATGGTTATTTAATTATTCTATTGCATATCATGTGGTATAGAATATTTATTATCTATCAAAATACAAATTTTATGAATTTGTACAATATTACTCACAGCTTCTCTCCAAAATTATTTTGAGACACTATTTTCTGTTAGCATTGTCTTTCCCATTTTAACAATTATTCTATTATTCCTCTCTGAAACACCATTTTTTGGTGTGTATATAATTTCTTCTTGATTACATGTTTATAAAAATATATTTTAATTGAATCACGTGTATATTCATTTCCATTATCATGTCTCAAAATTTTGATGTAGTGTCGCAACTCTTTTTCAACTTATATTATAAAGAATTTAAATCTCTTATTATATTCTATATATTACTTGATGAACATAACATTGGAAATTTGATTGAAATAATCAATGAATTTAATTAAATATAAGTCACATCGTATTATCTTTTTTCTCATAGGACCACATAAATTGGTGTGAATGAGTACTAGTGGTCTAGTAGAAAGAATTTCCACCATTTAATGAGATTTATAAGCCATAATCTCTTTCTAGAATGTTCTAAAAAAATATTATTTTATATTTTTATATTGGGAACATCTTTCTCAACATCATGTTTCTAAATTTTTTTAGGCTTCATTATAAATGATGACCAACACTCTTATGCCATAGAATACTCTTATCTTTGGCAGTTGAAAATAAAAAATAATTGGTTGGACCAAAAATTAAAAATAAAATGACATTTTTTACTTTACATTGTTTTGTGATCCTTAAATAGTTTATTATTTTAATGTTATATGTTTCCTTGTTGAAAAAAACCACATAACCATCATAACAGAGTTGAATAACACTCAATATATTATGAATCAACCCCTTTATATAAAAAACATCATTTGATTTTAAATTATGATATTTTATCTTAGTTGAACCCACACTCATTATATTTGAAGAACAATAACCCCCAATGGTAATATAAACCCCTTCATGCATCTCAATATTACATATAATCTCGGTATCACATATCATGTGGGAACATCACTTATAATCAAGAATTCATGATTCTGTTCTTATGCTAGTCTTCAGTGAAACTTTAATAAGATTTTTTTTCTTCCATGTGATTTTGAATTATTTTCCCTTTAATAGTATAGGGAAACTATCATATAAATATTTTTATTCACTCATAATAATTATATCCTTATAGTAAACACCAGCCGCGAATTTCTTAAAGAAAATAAAATATGTTTTTATTTGAGAAACTAGAAATATGTTTCTTCACAACCACTCGTTAATGAGAACCTTATTTTCACTCCCCTAAATAACTACCATTATCTTAATGCCTCATCCCAATAGTGAGAAATTATAAAAAATGTGTAGTTATTGTTCATAAACACTCCAAAACGCAAAAAAAATAGCCTTAGAATTTGAATCTTATAGGTTCATAAAATTATGCCTAATAAATTTTCTATAATTTTTTTCTTAATGGATAATATTGTTTTGAATATACTTCTATTTAAGAGTTATAGAGATTACAGAGATTCTTATTTATAAAATTTATATGGGATAATGTTTCTTCCCATTTTATTTTGGTTTTAAATTTACTATATTTTTAGATTGAACCTACAGTATTAGTAAAAACATAATTTCTTACAAATATTTCAGTTATAGATTTAACCTAATTTTTTGTACAAGTTCCCTCAACCACATTATATGATTAATACCTATCCTCAAGAAGGTTTCTTATGTTCTATTTTATCTTATTAATCTCATTTTCAATAATAACCCATTTATATTTAATCTTAGATAATTTATCTTATTTTAAAAAATATTTTTAATTAAGTATCTTTTAGTGTATTTTCATATCAAAAAACATTTAACTTTAAATTATTTATTTCATTAGTATAGATTGGTTTTTATTAACAAGATCATTTATCTATTTAGGTAGATTCTTCTTTTCTTTTATCTATTATTTATTTTCTTTTTTGAGATTGGTATTTTTCTCAAGATAAGATTCATGTTCATCATTCAATATGTGTTCTAGGATAGTTGGTTTGGATTCATCTTTACTTATTCATGAGTTATAAAACCCTTTTTCAAAATGTGCTACGTAATCGGTTACTCTCTAACTAAATTAATATTTTGATTCACTACTAAATTAATAGTCAATTTCCACCTATTTCATCTGAAAATTTCTTCTCTTTATTCTATAGAACATATTCTTATTTACTCTAGTTTTGGATAATTATTTTGAGTTTTTCCCAAAAAAAATTATTGTTGAGGTTTCTTATAATATTCTGCCACTCCACATCGGATTGAGGTGTTATGAATGAGATACTAGGCCTTAGGTGACATCCCTAAGACATCGATGACTAGAAATAAATTCCAAGGGCCTCAAGAACATTTAAGATATGATTATTCCTTTAAAATATAAAACATCAAATATACATAACAATAACAAACCAACCCTCTATATAATGCAAGAGTAAAAAATAAAACTCAAAATATAAAAAATCCAATAAACCATATCAGATTACAAGTTAAAAGTAAAATACATACTCAAAGAGGACCAAAGGACCCAAAAAATCAAAAATCCCAAGTGACATCAAACAATAACACTCAACCCACTCTTAGATCCAAATCCACATTTCAAACTCAATTTATCAAGAAAAATCATTAAATAACTAATATACCTTGCATTTATCAGTAACTCGATAGATAACATCTACAAATACACAATAGTGCCCAAAAAGGGGGTGATTATAAACTCTGTAGGATTTCCCCATTGACTTCCCAAGTCATTCCACTAGTAAAATAATTATTATCAAAATTTATATAAAATTGTTTTAAGAAATAAAAATTAGTTTATATCAAAGACAAAATAGTTTTCCATGGAATGAAACACAATAGGGTCTTTAAATTTTTTATCAATTAATTTGGCATACTCGTTCCATGTCTATACACACAACAATCCATGCTCACTTATCTTAGGTTCCCCATTGAAAATGAAACATCACATAAATACTCTGTCACACTTTTATAGTGGTACTTAATAGCTATAATCCATCACATACAACATAGGTCAAATTTATTATTCAAAAATCATGCCAATACATTTAGAAAAAACAAATTTTCATGACACACCATTTAATAAAAAACCATTTCCATCAATTAAAATATTGTTACAACCAATTTACATGTGTTAAAAAAAACAATTATTTTAGAAATTAATTTTAAAAATTATAATGAAATTGTTTTCCAAATCCTATAAATTTCAACAATTTCAACAATGTCAATGCCATAATCAAATAAATATATTTTCCACCATTAATTAGAAAAATATTTCACTGAAATTTCAATAAAACCACTTAACTATATATAATCCTTCAATTTCTAAATAATGTAGAGATAAGACTGAAGCCAACAATCTCACAAATGATGGTGAAAATGAAAAATGACACTATAAAACTTCAAGATCTAATCACAACCAACATTGTAATCAATAGATCGAATAATATTTCCTCATAAAACAACTCATAACACACACAGATATATATATATATCCACAATGGACTAGATATATAGTTTGTAGAGAGCGAAAAAAATTATATATGAATGATAAGGAATAATGTGTACTTACCACCAAATTTGGGAATCTAACGCACTTTTATTCCCCTAAGGATCACTCCCATATCAAAGGGGGTTGTCTATAATTCCTTTGGAAAAAAAGAAATTTGGGATAATATGAGTTTTGGGAGAAATAGGGTTAAAGGGGTTAATTAAGATTATATCCACAATTTTATTAGGGATAACTATACACTACATGGTTTGGCCACATGGTTTGGAAAACCACGCACCAACCATGTCGTGTAATTTCATTAAGGCTTCACCTTGCATGGTTAGCCTGTGTGGTTATACAAACCATGAACCAACTATTTTGTTTCTCTATTTCGGGATTCAAAATTTCTCTTTGGCATTTTCATGGTCTGGAAAAACGGAGCACTGATTTTTCATCTTTATAATGCCCACTATCTTACATTGAAAAGTTTCCATGATATATTATATGGTTTCTAATAATTGTGCACAAGTTTTCAACCTTTATAAAGCCTCTCAAACATTACAAACCCATTAAAATGTCCATACACAAAACCTAAGAATTATATAGACTCAAAATTTGTTAATGAAGGTCCATGTACCTTAAAGAGAGGGTAGATAAATCTCCCCTCTATTGGACTTTTCATTCTGAAAAGGTAGAAAATCAGAGTTTTCTAAGAAGATTTTGGCCTATTTATCTATAATTTCCTTCTCACGCTCACATGTGTCTTCTTGAAAATTACTATGTTTCCATAAAACATCCACTAACCAATTATTTCCCCATGAAATTTCTTCTATTACCTATCCATAATCTATATCAGTACATCAATTAATATATAATCTCACTCTATGTCAACATGATCCCATTGAATGTCATGGTCAAGATCAGGTTGGTACTTCTTTAACTAAGATACATGAAACACATTGTGAAATGAACTAAACTTTAGTGGAAAATATAACTAATATTCCACCTCACAATCACATTTATGTTTCTAAAAATGGAATATTTATTGATGATACAACTTTCCCTTATTACCAAAAAAGTGATTCCTAATCTTTGGAGATATTATCAAAAACACATAATCACTCAACACAAATTAAAATGGTCATCGATGATGATTCATATATGAATTATGAAAAATCTATGTTTTCTCCATCCACTTTTTGATCAACATAATCTTCTATATTTTCTCTTACATAGGGATGGGTCTAATTAGTAAACTCTCACTGGATTCATTCCAATAAAGTGGAGATCAATAAGGAAACTAATACAATGCTTCAAAAGGACCTATATGTATTGACACCTGATAACTATTATTTTATGAAAACTATCTAAAGGTATATGATCTTACCATGATCCACCAAAATAAATCACCAAATACCAAATAATTTATTCATATATTTGGATTTTCCATTCATATTGTCCATCCATTTGAGGTTGATAATCCAAACTCATATTCAACTATGTTCCAAGGAATTTCTGAAATGATTTCCAAAAACAGGATGTAAACTTGGGGTCTTGGTCTAATATGATCAATACTGAAAATTTTTGCACCTATAAAACATCTCAAATATATATTTTGGACAAGTATTCCACTAAATTATTTTCATGAATATGGATGAAGTAAGTTGACTTTGGGATTTTATCCACTATTACCCATTTTGAATCATGTTTCCTAATTATCCTTGGTAGAACTGTTAAACAATCTTTGTATATCTACTCCCATTTTCACATGAGAATATTTAATGAATAAATAGACCAAAGGCCTTTACTTTTTTATTTATGTTTTGATAATCCCTCTCTCAAGGGTGATGGGGACACTTATAAGGACAGAAGTCTTAAGTGATATTTACATGACCCATAGGTCTTAGAGAAATTCAACCAGACAAGAAAACATGGAATTGAACCTCCCCTAAATATTTCATGATATTATCACTACACCTTCACAAGGATGGTTGGATATCTACCATGTAAAGAGCTACAAAGGCCAAGTACTGATGTAAATTCCATAATCACTCAATCTTTTAATTTTGGTTATCTATACTTTTGTGAATGATCATTCTTTGAATCCTCATCTAGAGCCTTGTCCCCAATAATATGACTGGTTTCATATGAATTTTTCATGTGGAACAAAGTCATTTGGGTGGTCTATAGTCCATCAGGTAGCTGAAGACCTTGAGAGATAGCTGGCCTAAAGGCCTTGGTTAGATAGAAGACTTTTCCAGACCTGAGGACCAACCCGATGGCCTGAAGGCCTAGTTGGACGAATAGTTCTGACTACTACAATACTACTACAGGACCATGAAAATATGTCTCCACTTGTATTTGATCTCAGGTATCTTGGATACACTTTTTGAGTCCTCACCAATCGGGCTGAGGCTCATGTGACACATGATAATGTTTAATGATAACGACATATGTGCTAGTCATTGATGTTCTACCTTAACTTGCTGAAAGTGGGGGTATCTCAAGACAAACTTTATCAAAAATATTATAATGTTGACCTACAAAAAAATTGTTTTCAATGCATTATAGTTCTTTTTTATTGTCAGATGAACAACCTATCTTGAATATCTGTGGGAACTAAAAAAATCATCACAATCCAAAGGTAAGACCTTCTGATCTCTAAACTATAAAACCGAACTCTCGTCCAAATTATATCCCTCAATGGGATCCCTACCATTTATCTTGTACCTCATAATAACACATTAAGAATCAGACTTCTAAGAAACACTTACCATTTTATCCAAATCAAGAACAAACAAATCTAAAAGGAAAATGGTAACACCACATTGGTCTAAGTATTATAAATGCATTTCTTCTATGACTGAAATTAGTTTCAACTGGTCTAAATCCTTTTTATACAAATAAGAATATTACTTAATGTTAAATATATCTATCGTAGATATCCCTTTCCCCAATGTATAGATTAAGTCAGATTCAAATATATATAGATACTCTATCTATATATTCTGCCTTAAATTCAAATCCCTTAATGAGAAGATTTGTCTTAAAGACATATGATCTATAAATAGTGTGAAATTCTCCCCAATGAGATAATAAGTACAAGCCTTAAAATCATATACCAAAACTGCTAATTCAAATATATTCATTGGGTAGTTATTCTCCTGTAACAATAAATACTATTATCCATAAGAATCAATATGATCTCCTTATATGAGAATGCATTCCAAACCAGATATTGATGCATCACAGTAGAATACATAGCCCTCTCTAAATTTTAAATTTATTTGGATGGGATATGATGTAATTATAACCTTGAGTACTTAAAATAATTTCAAACATTCATCATTCTATTTGAAAGGAATGAATTTTCTCATCAAAGATGTCATAAATTATTCCAAACATGACAAATCACATAAAAATGTCTATATTATACTGCTAAGCCAAAGAAACTATGAATCTCAAGGAAATTATTTAATGGTTTCAGGGAGATAATTCCTTATATCTTTTTAGGATATTGATAAAATCATTTTATGGAAATGAAATGGCCATGGAAATTCACCTATTGTAACCAAAAATCAAACTTTGATAACATGGAATACAAACGATGCTCCCTTATGATACCCAACACTATAGCCATGTGTTGTACATAGTCCACTTTAATCCTATTATACACCAGTATATAATCAATAAACACAACCACAAAGCAATATAGCTATCCTTTAAATATTTTATTCATCAATTCCATAAATATTTCAAGTTCATTCATAAGACCAAAAGGCAAAACCACATACTCATAATGGCCACATTGTCTTCTAAAATCTATTATCTGAATATCCACTTTTCAAAATCAAAATTCATGATTCCCCAAACTTAAGTCAATTTTTATGAAATACTATCACCCCCGCCCCGAATTTATAAAATTTATCATCAATTCATGGAAGATAATATTGATTATTTATCATAACATCTTTAAGAATACAATAATACACACAAAGTCTAAGATTTTCATCCTCTTTCATCATAAATATAACTGTCACTGCCCATGGAAACGTGATTGTTATAATAAAACCTTTTCTTTTATATTATTCTAAAATGATTTTAAATTATATAAATTTTATGGGTGTTATACAATAAGATGGAAGAGAGATATTACTAGTCCCTAGTATTATATCAATCATAAACTCCACATCTCTTTTTGGTGGGAACCCTATGAAATTTCTGAGGAAATCAATAGGATACAGGTCAATAATAGTTGTAAAATTTCCATTCCCAATATAAAACACATATAACAAGGTAAGTAATTAAAAAAATAAGATATACTTCCAACCACTGATTCCTAAATTCCTTCTCTACTTTTCCTTACATCTTGATATCCTCTAAAGATTTTATTGATTCTATTCAGATATGTGAAGCTACACCTCTGGGCATAATAGTCGATGTGGTCCTTGAACGATGTCACCCAATCCATAACCAATGTAATTTCAAATACATGCATATCAATCTTATATAAATCCAAAATCATCTTATCCCCATTAATAGTTATAAAAAAATCTTGACACATAATGGATCAACATTCCCTTTAGACAAGAATATTTTAATGTTTTAATATAGAAGGCATCATATCAACATGAAAACCCATATTATAAAAAACATGAGAATAAATTAATTATTATCACATTCTTGTATCAAAAAAATAATGAATAATGGTATAATTAAAATTAATTATACCTCTCACCATTGAAGGTCCATATTGATCATCCATGATCACTTTCTTATCCCCATATAATTGCTTACATTCCTCACTTTTATTATTTCTACCCTATTGAGATTGAAATAATTAAGGAGTAATGGTGTTCCTATAATAACTATAGCATTATCAATTCTAATGATTGGAATTTGTCTATTGCACTCATCCCATCAAAATATATGATTTCAAAGAAACATGAGATGTGTCCCTAGAACCCGACCTTAGAGTACTACAACAATAGCATTGAAGATGTCCTATATTGTACCAATTGTTACATGTTTTGGGTGGTTTCTAATAGTCTCTCTTGATGTGAACAAGTGAAACGCATTGAAAAAATCTTTTATTACTTCTAGGTTGAGGAGGAAGGTTTACTAATCACATGGTCTAATTCTAAGGTGTCCTAGGATTTGGATGTAGGTACCCCACTTCTTCTTTCTCAAAGAATTAGAGTTCCAACCTATTCCTATAGGAATAAACATGCTTCCCACAATTGTATTTCCCAATATATCCCTTCCTACTATAGTCACTTTATTGAACATCTCTGTATAATTTTTTATATAAATAACAACAATCATTGAGTGAATATATGGTGTCAACCCTGACTCGAAAATGTATACCTTCAGGGAAGCACTTGCAATAACTTTAGGGAAAAGTGAACTAAATTCATAAATTTTTCCACATACTCTTTAACTAGAGTTACATTTTATTTGAAATGAATAACTCCATTCATATAGAAATATGAAAAGTGTGAGGATATAATTTATTGATAAATAATTCCTCAAAATACACCCATGCCATTCCTTGGTACAATTTATCTTGAACTGCTAAATCCCACCACTAGAATTCAAAATCCTCTAGAATATATGTTTCTAACTTTACATTAAACTATTTTTTGTGTCTCAATGAAATCAATGACTTGATTTATCTGATTTAATTAGACTTTTTCTTATTTCAACTGAGTATACCCCCTGAAAGATGGGTGGATTCTTATTTTGGAACTGAACCAAATGGTCGAACTATTAAGGTTCATCATTCTTATTATCCATATACACTGCTTGAAAATACTATAAAATAATTTGTAATAGTTGTTCGTTCACCTATAGCTCTAGTATAACCACATTTTTAGCAGACTCCTTCGGTTTATTTCTATGATTCCTACCCAGTGTCATTCACTATAACCAGATTAAAACTCCATTTATTCTCGAAAATTATAAATTGAAGTCTTAGAGATTCTAATTTACCACATCAACACATATAATAATCATATGTTTCAAAAATTCATTGATTTTCCTTATTTTAAGAATTTTTTAAAATACTACAACCACTCTTCTCAAAATAGACCATTTTCACATTTTTTTTAATCAACAAATTTTTCCCATTTCATAAACCACATAACTAAAATGAATAATTAATTTCTATTGGAAATTATTACTATATATTCATTTCATGAAACTTTATTTGGATAAATCAAAGATTATGAGATGAAAAATCACCTAGAATTGTCTTAAATCACTCATGTAACCAAACATCTTGGTAACTTGAAGTTGATAAAAAATTGGTCAGATCTGCCTTTTTATGCTTTACATTTCAAGTTCTGAAAATGATATCTCCATACTAATATACCCAAATATATATTGATACCATTTCCTATGTCATGGACAAAAAAATTTGATTCTATTTTTAACTTATCTCCCCTCCTTGTTGGCTTGAGGAGTGACAGTGGACCTATTGGTCCTTAGGTGACATCCCAAAGACACCAAAGGCTGGTAATAAATTCCAAGGCCTACATGAATGTTTGGTGGATGATTTTACATTTGAAGTGAAAAAACATCCATACTACATAAAAATAACCAAGCAAACCACTATATAATTCATTATTACAAAATACAACTCAAAACCAAACCAAATAAATAAACCATATCAAAGTAAAAGCGGAAACCAAAAGACATACTCAAAGTGGACAAAAGTACCCAAAAAATCAAACTTCTCATGTTAAATAAAAAATAAAAAACTCAATCATATCCAAGCTCCAAATCCACATACCAAGCCTACAGTATCAAAAATCATCACTAAAGAACCGAGATATCTTTCCTTTACCAGTGTCTCAATATATAACATCAGCAAATGCACATCAATTCTCATGATGGGTGTGAGTCTAAACTCAATAATATTTTTCCAATGAATTCAAAACTCACACCTCTAGGATAATATGTGTTAGAAAAAAATTTATAAAATGGTTTTGTTAAGTAAAAAATAATTTATATCAAATCAAAAATAGTTTTCCATGGAAAGAAACAAAACAAGGCCTTTAAACCATTCCTCAATTTATTTAGAATACTCATTCCATGTCCATACACCCAATAAAACACACCCAATCAATCTCAGTGTTACTATTAGTATTGAAGCTTCATGACTATACTCCATCCCTATTTGATGATGGTGCTTCATGAACATATTCCATTGCACATAACACATTCCAAATCAATTATGCAAAAATCATGCCAAGACTTTTACCAAAAACCAAATTCAATGGCAAACCATTTATCATAAAAACATTTCCTTGTTTTAAATTATTTTGAAATACAATTTACATGTATAAAACCAATAGATAATTTTAAAACATTATTTTAAAATTATAACTAATGAGTTTTCCAAAACCCATAAATTTCTAAAATTTCAAAAATATCTAACCTATGATCGGAAGGGGGTTTTCTAACTATAATCACACAAGTATTTTACCACCATTTCAATAAAAAATCTAAATAAAAACTAAGAATTAAATTTATAAATCAAGTAAACATAAGATAAAAGATACATACCACACAAATGTTAGAGAAAATGAAGAATGGAACTACAAAACATTAAGATATGATCACAACCCATGTTCCCATTACTATATCCAATAATATTTCATCATAAAATTATATGTAGCACATAGTCCTATACATAGATAACTATATATATGGTTATAAGAGAGATAATATCATTGTATCAAATAATAATGGGGAATAACAAGTACTAATTGATGAATCTGGGCCTCCAACAATATTTTATTTACCTATGGATCGCTCTGATATCAAAGGGGTCATCTCCAAAGCCTTGCGAGAAAAATGAATTCAAAATCTTATGAGTTTTGGGGAAAATGGTGGTTAATGTGGTTAATTCTGATTAGATCATCAATTTAAGGATGTCTAATAGTACTCTACATGGTTAGGCCATATGGTTTGGTAAACCGCACACCTACCATGTGGTCTACTATCTTATAGACACACAATACATGGTTAGATTATATGGTTAAAAAACTATGTGTCAACTATTCCTTTCCCTATATTTCAAGATGAATGGTTCATCTAGTTAATTCACATGGTTTGGCCAAAAAATCACTAATTATTCTCATAGGTAGTTCCCATTATCTCCAAATTCATGGTTTCCTAGAGATTTTATAAGGTTTATACAAATATTACATAAACTATAAACCTCCTAAGAGCCTCTAAAACATTCAAAACCCCTAGAAACCTTATAAAACATAACTGAAAAGTTATATAGACACAAAATTCAAGAATAAAAGTTCATGTACCAAAATTTATAATCATCTTTATATTCATAATCTTCACCCTTTTTCTTCATGTAGTTTATAGAAAAATTCTAATTTTTTTTCATTTGTAATATATTTGTTGAAATATTATTTTCATATTCCCTTTTCACATATTGAACATATTTTTTATAAGATCATAGATTATTTGATAATATCTATCATCATCCTCATCCTTTGATTCACTTATATTCACATCAAACTCTTCTATTATTTTCATCTTCCTTAAGGTCTCAAATTCCATTTCATCTTTAATATTCTTTTTGAGGGATTTCGTTTTTTCCATTTCATAATCTATGAGAACTTTATGTAATTCATTAAGTGATAAGTATTATCTATTTTCAACAACTTAGATTATAGTTTCCAACATTCTTGAAATGTTTTTCATAATATTTTTGACATTGGTAAAATCATCGATATTTTCACTTAACCATCAGATATTGATTAAAATTTCATTGAATATTGTAAACAAATTATCAATGTTTACTTTCACAGTAATATTTATATATTCAAAATTGATTAATCATATATTTAATTAGGCCTCACTGAATTTCATATTTCCATCAATGATACTTTCTATATTTTACTCAATTCTTTTGGATGATTTAATTCTCCTCACTTTTGTATAGATTATTTCTGAAAAAGTCATTATAATTGCATTTTATTACTTACCATAAACCTTTGTGTTCATTTTATCAGTGAAGGAAATTGGAAAATCATTATCAAAATATGGAAAAATAGTATCGTAAATATTCCTAACCTCTAATCTATGGGATTGAAAATATGGTAATATTAAATTCTTCCAACGATGTTAGTTCTTACCATCAAATGTAAGAACTCCCCCACTATACACAAAATAAATATATCTCATTCATAGAACATGACTGAATATAATAGAGGGAACTTTATTTGATACATGTTTAAGTTCCTAGGATCAATTAATTCCACTATCATGGGGAGATTAAGTGGTGTCTTGTTTTTAAAATTTCTTTTCACTTAAAAATAATTAATCTTTTTGACATATTAAAGTACTAACCACTCTAAAATAAAATCACATCATCACTTTTCACATGAATAAAATATAAAAGAAAAGAATGCAAAAAAAATTACAAGGTTCGGCCTCTTCTTGGAATGCCTACTTCTTTTCATGGTTAATTACTATCCCCAACAATCGATTATTCACTATATACACAAGTGAATTCAGATTACATGCACGGGAATAGCATCTCACTATTCCTTTCAAGAGTCTCATTGAACTGTGCATCATTACACTATAGATATAATATTATAAAACTAGAATGAGAAATATTTCATCAAAACATTAGTTTCTTCAATAGAAAAAGATGTGATCTTCTTACACGATTCTCCAAGAAATTCAAATGAATATGGCTCAATGATTCTATTATCTAATTCAGATCAACATCATGGTTCCCAGACTCATATTGACTCATGAAATATGTGTTCACAAATAGATAAATACAATGTCTTCTAAATATTGGAACTAATCTATCTTATTCCCTTAATTTTTTCTATAAATAGTAATACCATTCATTCTACCTAAATCCTAAACATTCTAATATATTAACATGGGAAACATAGAAACTCCAAAAATTAAAATAAATATATCATAATAAATTTACATCTCAACCATTATTAATTTCTCTTTAACAACATCATACCCTAGTGTCTACTAATTTTCATATTTTATTAGGCTTAAAAACCATGAACCAAATCTCATAATATTATTCTCTTCTATGAAATGTCTATTTCTAGAAAAAATCCATAAATATATTTTTTATATCATTCTTGAAAAACAAGAAATGATATTCCCTATGGAAACTTAAACATCTCGATTCTTCCTAAAATAATTCAAAAATACTAAATTTTTCAATTTTACAAAATACTCATCCAACTATTCTCACTAAAATATCTCAGACTCTTCTTCATCCAGTTATTTTTTTGAAAAACTTCTTCATTTCATAACACAAATTAAAATTGTATATTAAATAACCAAACTCATAAACGTGACAAAAATCATTGAAAAATTAGTTTTGAGTGATTATATAAACTAAAACATAGAAAATAATTATCACACTTAAATACCATAATTATTTTCTAGTGATTATCCTTCAAAAAAACTTAAATTCAAAATGTTCAACTATTTTTTAGCTAAAACAGCTCGAAATATCCAACTGATTGATGTAGTGATTATCCATTTACAAGTATTTTATGAATTAGCTCGATTAATTTTTAAAATGTTATATTATAACCATTAGATATTAGTTTTATCATCATCATTTTTTGTTTCATTATAATATACAAATTCTTGAGCAATCTAATTTCTGATCCATTGAAACCTCAAAAGTTTATAAGTGTTTATTCTTAGGTAGATGGAATGATACATGCATAGAAAAATTAATGCTTACACTACAATAAAATATATTTATATATATCATTATTATAGTGATTGGATGATGATTATGGACAGTTGATTCATGATTATGCTACTTTAAGCCTTCATAGATGATATTCATGCAAAACCAATTTCATCCTTATGAATATAAGATACTTAATTATACAAAAAGATAATGCTTATGAAGATGTAAATAATGTTTAAATAATATAGTGGATCATCCTTATAGATCCCTATAAATCAACCTTTTAGTGAGTAGGGTGATTCTTATGAAAAATTACCTTTCTAAAAAACATCTACAAGGAAATTTTAATATTTTTTTAAAAAGAACTAGTGTCACATTAAAACATAATAGGATAAATTCATAGAAACTCAAAAAGTATATTATATTAATCAGGATCTTAGAAAATGTCAATTATTCTAAATCTCGATTGAAAAAAATTTAAACCATAAAAAATCTATGATCGCTTCAATATGTTATAATGAAATTTCATGGTTAGTGTGAGTAGGACTCTGTATAAGATATGGAATATTCTTATTGGGTATATAATATGTTTTTTGTGCTAGATTTCCCACTCATTATTCCATATGGAGTGTCATACACAATGTATTTTTTATACTAGGGATTCATAGATCATAATATTCCTCTTACATGAGGTTGGATAGATAATTATCATGAGAACCTCTATACTTTGATACCTTTCTTATGAAATCCTTGAGGCTTTGATAATCAGGGGTGGTTAGTTATATTATTTTTCATGTCATTGGTTGGTGCTTAACAAATATGGGATTTATCCTTTCTTGTGATGATTATTATATTTGGGAACATGATTGAGATAGGCTTTGGAGAGTGTGGTCACACCAAAATAGCACATATAATGTGTTTATATATCCAGATGAGGGACTTGTGATGGGCTCTTATATAAAGGTGAATGATGTGTGGTATATTCATAAACATTATCATTGTATGCTCAAATAATTGAAAAAATATGATTTAGTTATATGGTATTTACATACTCTGTATACCATATTCACTTGATGTATAGGGAAAAGGGAATGTATAAGAATGTACACCAACCTGAGATACGGCCAGTGGACACATGTATAGAGATGCATGTGTTCAAGGAGAAAATGATAGATCCCTATATAACTTGAGTAGAATTTAATATTTTCTAGAGGCTTTTCATTTATTACATTTACATATCTATATATTTATAATTTTTTAAATTCTAAAAGGTCTATTGGGGTCACACTTTTCAATTAATTGAATAGGGATTTATTTTGACTCAGTGTGATACACAAAAAATGCTTTAGAGTTAACCCAAAAGTGTTTTTTGGGGGTGTTATCAAGGTATTTAATATGATCTAATACACATTAAAACTAATGATATATTTTAAAAAAAATTTGGTAAGATATTATAAAGAGTATTGGATATGGTATCACAAGTTATTTTTCAGATATATTCTATGGTGAAAATAAAAAATAATGTATTTTAAAATTTATTATAAGTACGATATTAAAAGATATTATATTCCTCAAAATATATTAAATATGATATAATGGGATATATAATTTTTAATGACAGAAAGATATCATACGGCATGATATTTCATGTCACTCCACTACCCCCACTCAATTGTATGATATGATTAATGATGTCATAATTTTTGAAACTTCACTAAATCTATATGAAAATAATGTAAATAACATAAGGATATGTTGTCTCTAAAATATCATAAACATAATACTAATGTTACCAATATTTCCTAGTTACATAAGTTGCTTGAAGTGAAATCCAATATTATGCATGGAACATCCACATCACTCATGTACCTTTAATTACTAATTGATAAGAAATATTATTTATTCATACACAAATTCATTAAAAAGTTCAATAAAAATTACACCAACATGAGATATTGTATGAAATTACTTCTGGTCCTCTTCATTTGAAAAATATCATCAGGAATAGTCTATATAAAAGGAAAGGGTTTTCCTTTACTCATGGGTGGCATTTGTGTGATGATCAAAAGTTTCAGGTAATTTTTTTATAGATATCTTCCTCTTATAACTTCATTTATAATGTAAAAAAAATGGTTTTATCACCCCTACTTATTTATGTTAATCCTCAAGATATGATATCTTTAACCATTGGGTCACCTACATAGGTAGGGAATTTACATTTTCTACTTTTTTAATCATTATTTAACTATTCTATAATAAAAAAGATGTGGGTTCTTTCTATGTAGTCATTTCAGGTATGCTCTATTTTTTATGTTATTTATTTTTAGATAACTTTTTATTATGAAAATGATAGATAGGGCTATTTTTTATTTAATTATGATGCTTAGGATCATAGGACGATCCCATAAAACCCATCATTGGTATTAGAGCCTTCATCATTGTTATATCAACAACATTCATTCATTATTAAATGAATAATATGGTATATACATCATTATTGGTTTAGATTTACATTATGTGATCAAATAATGATGGAATATCATACTCCATAGTATCATTATGTTTTGTTTTCGTTATGATCATAAGGGTGAAGTACAATAGTTTTATTTGATAACATTTATTATTTTTTGAACCATGGATAATAGAGCATTGAATTTGACTTTATTGAATTTCATTGAGTGTTAATGTGATGTCTAGATTGATTAAATGTAAATCATGGAATATAGGTGGAGAGTGAGTGTAGGATTCATGACATAAAATTGAAGTGAGAGTCTAGTACATGTGGTAGGAAATATGTGTGGTGATAAACAATGTCCTACACAATGCATCACATAATGGACTTCGCTTTAGAAGGGAACTGGTTCATTACATTTGACGTATTAAGGGTTCTCATTGAAATCCTTTGGTATCACAATGTTATATAGATATATGGTTCCACCCCAAACTATTTATTTTCCCTAATGTCTCTATTTCTGATGCTTTAGTCATGGAACATGCGTCCATCTGTGGAGGACGTGTAGTAGTTGACATGCATTCCTGCTTTGCAATGGCGGGCGGCATCCGTAACTTTTTTAGGGACATTTGCTACTTGATCGAAATGGGATGATGGGATGTCAGTTCTTCTTTCGGTGGATACCTCCTTAGAACTCATCACTTATTCCAGGTCTCCCTTAAAGATTTAATATGTTTTTCGTAAAACTCTTCCTAGCGCCATATCTTCATGGACACCTATTAATTACACGACTTCTGTTAGGACATTCCAAGGGTTCCGGTCCGGGAAGAAACCTTCAGTCAGGGGAATAGTCATGTTGTGCATCACTGGCATGTCTGGATGCTGGGACACTGGTGTGTCTATCTTCTGTCCCTTATTATAGGGCTTCTCGAGGGCACGGAAGCCTGAGGAATCCCACATCGATCACGGGGAATCATATTCCATGGGCATGTCTCTGTGGTTTTCCTCATCTTCCCATGTTTAACATAAGGTACGCTGCATGTTTGACATCTAGCAGAGATGGATAAGACTGATCAGAACCCTGACTGGAGTGGATCAGATGTGTGAAATCTCTAGAGGGAACACCGATGTTGGGGCCAACATGTGGTTGGCTTCTAGAATATTTTTAAATGTAATGGATTATGAGGTGGCATGATCCCACCGGGATGTGGTGGCCTGGGTAAGAATCAGGATGGATAATGGGAGGATGAATGAAGTGTATGGGGGATGAAATAGTAGCATCGCAAGGGTAATGGTCAAGTTGGTCTTGAGCCTTGAACAGACTTCCTACGTATCCCCATGGTAGGGAGTCAAAGTCCACGTAGTTCTGGTGAACGTAGTTCATCTTGAAAAAGTCTTACTGTGGGTTGGAGTTCCAATTGCTTACCACTGAAAGAGGTGGAGAATGTCTTACTTCTTAATTGAGTGATAATAGATTACCGCTAAAAGATGTTGACAACGGCTTACCACAGATTGGAGTGACAACTGATTATCGCTGAAAGAGTCTACCAAGGGCTTACTGTTGAAAGATGAACAAAAAGAGGAATACAGTTTAATGTCATGCAGGATGGGTGTGGACCGATGTGAAGTGGTTGGGACCATGTATTTTTGGGATTGAACCTCACGGAGGATTTCTATATACCCTACCTTGGAAAAGATCAAAGACCACGTAGTTCTAGTGGGGCCCGAGTTGATGAACCAACATGAATAAGGAGCTAGGGTTTTGGTGGATGGTGGGGTTGAACCTCAAAGAGGCATCATATATTCCTTTCCTTGTAAAAGATCAAATTCCTCATAGTTTTGATGGGTTTTATGTGCAACGGATTACCGCGATTGGGGAAACAACGGGTTACCACTGATTGGGGTCCATAGTTTGACGTCCTGCAGGACGGGGGTGAACCGATGTGAATGGGTTCGGAACAACCATATGTTGGGATTGAACCTCAGGGTGGCTTCCTACTTACCTTGCCTTGGAAAGTATCAAAGTCCATGTAGTTCATGGGGGGAATTTGGGGCTTACGATCTGAGGTAGCCCAAAGTGTTGGTGAACCAACGTGAAGATGGTCTGAACAAGAGGGGTGGTGGGCTTGAACCTCGTGGAGGATTCCTACGTTCCTCGCCTTAGCTAGGATCAAAGACCATGTAGTTCATGAATGGGGGCTTGGTTCACCAACGTGAAGATGGTAGGGACCAATGGATGGTGGTGGTATTGAACCTCGGGGAAGCTTCCTATGTACCCTTCCACGGCAAGGATCAAAGACCACATAGATCTGATATGGGGTAGGGCTTACACTCTAGGTTGCCCTGGGTGAATGTCATAGTTGATTCTTTCTTTAATCGCACATGAGTGATGCTCGGTGTGAGAAACCAGAGACAGAAACGACCTGACAATCACGTCATGAACGGTTTATCCGTGGGAAGATGAGTGGGGCTTACACGTAGTTAGCGGTCCAAAGAGGAAACAGGGGCTTAGGAGTGGTTATCATCCTGAAGAGGTTGGGACTTACTCTGGGATGGAGGCCCGCTATTGACAAATCCCAACGGGAGAGGGATATGGCACCAAATAAAGGAGGGGCAGGGATGCTGCCACCTGTAAGAACAGTTTGGGGATTACAATATGGTGGTTTCCCTTTCCCCACAGGCAGACACTGCTCAGATAAAGAGGATCTCATTCCATGCGAGGAAAGATCTCACTCCCGTGGAGACCAGTGGGAGTACGGAATTTCCAAGGTGGGGGAACCCCATGTGCGAGGCATGGGATGAGGTCCTAGTATCTTATCATTTGCTAAGGATAATTGTGCTCGGTAGTTTAGCGTCCTGTATCTCAGACGATGTGGTTGCGCTTTTCACCCCTTGGACATACATAACTAGTACCCTCTTCACCTTAGTGCAGAGAAGGGATAGAAAAAGCCGTGGCTAGGGGGTGTTATGGAGAAAAACATCGGGCGGTCCATGTTAGTGTGGATTTGTGAAGAAACAATATCCGTTAGCATTCCTATACGAAGAATCATGAGGCGAAGCAACCCAATAGGAAATATCATCCATGGGACCTTGAAGTTACTTCGTGTGAACCTAGGAGGTTTCACGAGAAAAGAGTATAAGGTGAAGGTACTTTGGGCATGGGAGGTGCTTGAAAATGATTCCCAGAAGAGGGACATCATGGAACACAATAGGGATGCTTGTGCATAAAAGGCTGGGGCCGGCTTGCAATGGTGCTTAGGGCACGAAAAAGACCATGATGGAAAGAAATAGAGTTGCGCATGTGAAAAAGGCTGTGGCAGCACACAATGGAGTTGGGGGCACGCAAAAGGCTGCAGTTTAATTCATTATGTGTTTTCATTCTGAATTATGCCGTTTTTTAGAATAAATTTACTACATATTTTGATGATAAAATGAACTATAGAAGTAAGATTAAGATAAATTCATATTATATGGAAATATAATGAAATTATATATGTATAATGAAACTAGAGATAAAACTGATTGTTCCATTTTAAGGTTTGTTTTATGTCTAAAACATTTTATGTTAAGTTGTCTACAAATTTCTTAAATTGCCTATGTGAGATCAGTTATGTGAATTTTCTTTATATAAATTTATATATATAGATTCAACAATATGAATCCCTTAAATAAATATTCTACGTGAATCCCCTATGTGTATTTCCATAAGAGGTTCTTTTATTTTATACTAGATATCTTAAAACGTAGAAATTTGATCTATTTTACGTAATACTTGACATATTAATTTGATTCATGTTTATTATTGATATAATTAGTGTATTATTTGTTCTATAATTACATATTAATAAATTATAATCTATTTTAACATGTTATAAATTGTTTTATGATGAATTAAATATGTTTCTTAGGGAATTAATCATGTACTGATATTCACAATGAAAATTTTGTAACATGAAATATTCAAATTTAAATCATGTAATACATTAAGAGTAATCCTAAATTATTATCAGGGAACATTACTATTTTATTAATGAATGTTATTAAATACTATTTTAATTGTTAAAAACATGATATTGTGAGAAAGATCATATAGATATTAATTATCTCTCTTTATCTATAAAATAAGCATGTGAAAAGTTAAAATTTAAATTCGGTATATAAATAGTTTGTTTTCCATTATTTATTAGAGTATTCCAAGGAATTTCTTATAAAAATTTAATGATATATTTTCTTCTTAGATAATTTTTCATTAATATAATAGTTATTTGTTTATATCATGATTAGAATTCTCATAGAATAATTAAAATATGCCTCTATGTGAAATTCTTAATGTTGGAATTTATAAAAGAGATTTATGTCGTTTTTAGTGTTAGAAATAGTCATTGTTGTTTTAGTGGATTAAAATTTGAAATCATGTAGTGAATATAAGATAGATGTGACTCTTACTTTTATCTTTAGTATTTCATAGTTCAAAACTATGTCTTGGGGTTTCATTTTTCAATTTCTTGCAAAAGTGCACCACCAGATGCTCGAGCTTCACTATTTAAACATCTTAAAGGGACTAAAACTACCTGATTCATTCACCAGTATCTTCATCAAAAATAATTCATAGGTTTAAACTTTTTTATTACTTCATTGTGTTAAAACTTTATTGGATGTATTATCACACTTACTGTGTCTTTCACGGGGTTATACTACACTAAGAAAAGGTATTTTTGGGATTGGTTTGTGCTCTTAAAAAATTGGGTTAGGCTTTCCCACGTAAAATAATAGGTTCCATATAAACACAAAAAATGAAAGAGTTTTGGATTGAGACTGTAAAATTATTGGTTGGGTTTTCACATGTATGATACTAGGTTTGGTTTTCCCCCATAAAAGACAGTGTTTTTTTTAATCTAAAAAAGGAAACAGGTTAAGATTAATCTTAAAAAAGTTGTTCTTCTCCTATAAAAATGATAGAGTTATTGTTTGAACCCATAAAAGATAGTATTATTGGGTTAATCCTCCTTGTGTGAAAAGGTTTCTGTAAAGAGGTTTCACTCTCCTTAAAAATAGTTATACCATAGTGGGTATTATCTCTCTTAGTTTGTGAGAGGGGTGAATAGTGTAGTAGGATCATTTAGATCTAAACCACTATAAACTTCTTATGTTTATCTTTTAATTTATTTCATTTTATTTTCAATCCTTTTTAATATATGGGTGTGGTTAAATTGTTTAATATTTGAACCAATAAACATCCAATCATAAATTTTATACACTGATTTATTTTTTCAAAGAAAGAAAATCCCTCATGTGGGGTGCATTACTATCACTTTTGGGACCTAAAAAAGGTAATGTTTGAAAATAAATTGATCTTCATAAAATTTTATCCAAAAGGGTTAATATGGAGTCACAAAGTGTTGTTATGTGTTGAATAAATTCTTTATAAGATTTCAGTGAAAGTGGGATATTATTTGGAGTACAATAAATCTTTATTCATATGATTTTTATAGGTTATGTATATGTTGGATCCAACATATCCTTAAGCAGAATAACAAGGTTACGTTGGTACCAATGTAACATGGTTGAATGGGTTACATACAATGAAATCTAAGCTTATAAAATGTGTTACTGCATCACCCTCGTGCATGTAGATACTAATATATGAGTTAGATTATTTATTATTGAGCACTTTCATTAAAGTGTTCAATGAATGTTACATAAATGTACAGTAATGTATATTGTTACTTCTACAAATTTTCATTTGATAAAAAGTTTCAAACATGGTCTTTATAAATAGAAAGGTGGTCCCTTAGTTTTTTTGTAGTATTAGTATGAATATAATCATTTTCATTCAAATATTTCTTAAGATATACCCCTCTCATAGCTTCATTCATCATGTACAGTAATGTTGTTAACACACCTCTCTACGTATTGGAATCATCGTGATATGATCGTGGAGACTTTAGTTTGTAGATCTACTATGATGGTATAGAACCTAAATTATTTTCTCATGTGATCATTATGAAACTATATTTCATCAAAGAAGTTGATGAAGGTCACAAAAAAGTCATTTTAGGTGTGTTCAATTTTTTATTTTCTTAATTATTCAAGCATGTTTGATTCTACGGAATTTTTTTCTTCTTCTACTTAGGATCATATGATAATCCCACAAAACCATTAGTAAGGTGGATGCATATATATGTTGTAGATTATGACTACCTTATCATATGTAATACTTCATTAATACTATATTTGATACATATGGTAGTTGAATCATAACAGTTATCATTAAAGAGGGTATTCTACATTATCTATCATCTATGAGTCATTCCATACGATTTAATGGATGTGAAATATATTCATGCATCCATAAATGAGTTGGTTGAGGCAATAACTCATGAATCATAACGCACCAGTAAATTATTTCTTAACATAAGATCACAATCATGTTATTTATAATGGATTACAACCCTGAGTTAGTGTGTTTTGAATACTTCCCATGTCTCGGCCAAGACTCACTAACCTAATGCTCTCTCCATATACCTAATGTACATCACAATATGTCAGGGAATCATATATTATGATGGATCCCACTCATACAATATAGTGACCAGTCCTTTTCTTTAATTACTATTAAATCATTTCAAAGATAAACAACATAATAGTTTTACACATAGAAGATCCAATGGTTTATTTTCTTGGGATAACTAGGACCACACATAACAAATACAACATCAACCGTAAACATTTATTTAATTTCATCTTCTCTAGCTTCTTATTGGCACTTGTCCTCTCTTAGTACATGTAGCCACCTGAGGATATACATCAAAAGGGGTGAGCTAGAAGCCCAGTAATAGGATAGATAAGAACAATATATTAGGGGGTGAGCATAATCATGACATAAGCAAAAGATCATGAACATGAGTGGAGTATAAATAATATACTTGAAATGTGGCAATGCATAAAATGAAACATCATGTCTTAGTGGTTAACTACCACACATATTTTTGAACCAAGATAGCATCTTCTTCACACATCATTTCACATTTTCTCATGATATTCATCATTTTACCCAATGCATTGGAGCGCTATATAATTCTAGGCACACCCGTCACATTTAAACATTCATATTGCGCTATTTAATTTCGGGCGCACCCATCACATCATAACATTATAATTTTCATGGTTTCCACATAGAAAAAATATCAAACATTTAAATAAATAACTCATGGAAAGGAATCGGTTTCATCTCATAATAACACATTCATAAGCTTTGGGTTCCCAAAAGAAAGGGGGAACAACATACTTGATACAAAAACCGTCAACCTTGAAAGAAAGGTAAAAGGTGAGATCTTTAAAGAAGAGTTCTTTTAGAAAAAAATTTTATGGACATAAAAACCAGTGGAAAAAATGTATATCCCAGAAAGTAAATGAAATGATGATCAAATGATCTTTTAAGAGTAACCATTTCAAAAATGGTGTGAAAGAGGGAGAACCTGTAGGAAGAAAATTGGGTTCAAGATTTCACCATACCTTGTACTCGAATGCCTCCTTCTCTTTAATTTCCCGTATAATGACATTATATTCCTTAATTAGAAATTATATAAACTTTTATACATTAATAGGGTTCATTCGTGTTTCATTATTTCATATTATGTTCCTTTGGATGACTTATAGAGTTTAAAAACATTGATCGGGGATGTTCGTTTTCATGGTTTTATTGAGCGGTCCACTTGTATTCTTAAATTGATGATTGGGTAGATCATGGGTAAACATACAGAACTAATATTACATTTTGTTAATTATATTACATAATATTTAATGATTTTATAATGAGTTATATTAGATCCATGTGGACGAATCATTAGATAAGAATTGAATGAAGATTATTTGGGTTAATTTGAGCGGTTTTTGGATCACAATGAACATGTTTTAACTTTTCACTTAGTAATATGGCCATAAGTTATTTTCAAAACTTAAAATAGAACATAATACATATAAAATATTCTGGTTCAACCATAAAAATGGTTTCATGACCAGATTTGAATGTATAAATGGAAGAAGAGAACATGTCGTTTTTGAAGGTGATAAATTTAACACCTCATGAACAACATCCTCTTTAATAAAATAAAAGGAAGAGTGAAAGGGTGTGGGGTTATATAATATACTATTAGAATCATAATATTAAATTATATGTATAATACTAGAGTTAAAAAACAATTTGGATGATGATAGGTGGGGAGAGAACAAGAAAGGAACTTGAACTTGAAAGGAAATTAAAGGAGAAGAGGGTGGGAAATTACCTCTTGAATCCTTCACTTGAGAACCTTCTTAAGGGCCTAAGCATGGTCTTTTTATGAGACCAGAAGCTCTTGTACCTGGGTAAGGGGCTAGGGAAGTTGTTTGGGAAGTGTTTAGAGAAGGCTTAGAGCTTGAGAGGTATGAGGAAAAGAGGGAGTGAAGGGTGGCTTTTATAGTGGAGGGGAGAGGGGTTTCCTTAATATAAATTTATTAGTTTATTAATTTCACCTAAGACAAGGAATAGTGAGTCTTGGATGACCAAGAAGAGTAAACAAGGCATTTGAGTTTGAGATTTGGGTTCTTACATCACTTGTGATGTTAGGAATATTGGGTTTTAATTAAAATGTATTTATATGGTAAATTAATGTATTCTACTATTCACCAAAAATTCATGTTGCTCAGAAAAATCCCAAAAATTTACCCCAACCATTTTTCAAAGTTTAGAATCCAAAAATGAAGTCCATTTTTTAAAAATAATTTTCTAAATATTATTAATTTAATATTTAATTAAAATCATAATTTACTTAAAAAACACAGTATTTAAAATTAAAATTGATTTTATAAAATTATCTAAAAACTATTATAAATTGTATCAATATTTTATGAATACATTTCAGGGGAATAAATATTATTTTAAATTAATTAATTAATTATAATTATTTATTTATGACTTATAAAATACCAAAAACGTTTACTAAGGTCAAATTGTCACTTTTTAAGATGTCTAAATTTTATTTTATTATTCATAGGTAATGTAACTCTTATTTACTATTCATAAGGGTCATATTACTATTCATAAGGGTAGGTTACTATTCATAAGGGTAGGTTACTATTCACCAAAAATTATATTTGTTTCATTAGACTCCAAAAACAAACTTGAACACAACTTTGTATGTAAGATTTTTTAAATTTCAAACATAGGGGTGACAAAATTATGTGTAAAGGTCACTTATCACTTAGTAGTTCATTATTTTGTGTTTTTATGTCATATATATAAGAAGATAATTTTCCATTGAAATACTTTAGGTCATTACATTCTTCCCCCCTTAAGAAATTTTTCCCCCGATATTTCACTTTACACAAATAGGTGAGGGTACTTCTCCTTTATTACCTCTCCTAGTTCCCACCATTTTCTAAAATAGAAATGGATAGAACAGAACATAAGAAAACAAGTCATGAATAACTTATTCATTTAAACAATTATACCAAAAACATAACATATGGGATCCCTAGGTAAATATTCTTGTGTACATATTTGTACTTATTCTCATCCTAGAGGTTTTCTCTAGGGTTTACTAATCCTAATTGTCAAAATAACTAAACCTTTCCTTTGATACCAACTATAGCGACCTGGATTCTCTTTCATTACTGTTACATCATTTCAAAGATAAACAACATAATATTATTACACATAGAGGATCCAAAGGTTTAGTGTCTTGGGCAAACTAGGACCACACATAACAAATACAACATCTACCATAAACATTTATTTAATTTCATCTTCTCTAACTTCTTATTGGATCGTGTACTCTCCTTAGTACATGTAGCCACCTAAGGATATACATCAAAATGGGTGAGCTAGAAGCATAGTAAGAGGATAGATAAGAGCAATATATCATTGGGTGAGCATAATCATGACATAGGCAAAAGATCGTGAACATGAGAGAATCATAAATAATAGGCTTGAAATTTGGCAATGCGTATAAATGAAAAATCATGTCTTAGAGGTTAACTACCAAAAATATTTTTGAACCAAGCTAGAATCTTGTTCACACATCATTTCACATTTACTCATGAGATTCATCACTTTACCTAATGCATTGGAGCGCTATATAATTCCGGGTGCACCCATCACATCATAACATTATCATTATCATGCTTGACACATAGAAAACATATCAAACATGTACATAAATAACCCATGGAAAGGAATTATTTTCATCTCATAATAACACATTCATAAGATTTGGGTTCCCAAAAGAAATAGGGAACTACATACTTGATACAAGAACCGTCAACCTTGAATGAGAGGTAAAGGGTGAGATGTTGAAAGAATAGTTCTTTTGGAAAACATTTTGATGGACATAAAAACCAGTGAAAAACATGTAAATACCATAAATTAATGGAAATTATGATCAAATGATCTTTGAGGAGTAACCATATCAAAAATGGAGGGAAAGAGGGAGGACCTGAAGGAAGAAAATTGGGTTCGAGATTTCCCCTTACCTTGTACTCGAATGCCTCCTTCTCTTTAATGTCCTTTATAATGACATCATATTAATTAATTAGAAATTCCAGAACCTTTTATAAATTAATAGGGTCCATTATGGTTTCATTATTTCATATTATGTTTCTTTGGATGACTTATAGTGTTTAAAAACATTGATCAGGGATGTTCGTTTTCATGGTTTTCGTGAGCGGTCCACTTGTATTCTTAAATTGATGTTTGTGTAGATAATGGGTAAACATCCAGAACTGATAATACAATTTATTAATTATATTTCAGAATCTTTAATGATTTTATAATTAGTTATATTAGATCCATGTGGATGAATCATTAGATATGAATTAAATGATGATTATTTGGGTTAATTTGAGCAGTTTTTGGATCACAACGAACTTGTTTTAAGTTTTCATTAGTAATATGGATATAGGTTATTTCCAGAACTTAAAATAGAACATAATACATATAAAATATTCTGTTTCAACCATAAAAATGGTTTCATGACCAGATTTGAAGGTATAAATGGAAGAAGAGAACATGTCATTTTTTAAGGTGATAAATTTAACACCTCATGAACAACGTTCTCTTTAATAAAATAAAAGGAAGAGGGAAAGGGTGTGGGGTGATATAATATACCATTATAATCATAATATTACATTATATGTATAATACTAGAGTTACAAAACAATTTTTATGAAGATAGGTGGGGAGAGATCAAGAAAGGAACTTGAACTTGAAAGGAAATTAAAGGAGAAGAGGGAGGAAAAATTACCTCTTGAATCCTTCACTTGAGAACCTCCTTAAGGGCCCAAGCATGGTCTTTTGAAGAGACCCAAATCTCTCGGACGTGGGGAAGGGGCTAGGGAAGGTGTTTGGGAAGATTAAGATAAGTCTTGGAGCTTGAGAGGTGTGAGGAAAAGAGGGAGTGAAGGGTGGATTTTATAGTGGAGGGGAGAGGGGTTTCCTTAATATAAAATTGATTAGTTTATTAATTTCACCTAAGACAAGGAATATTGAGTCATGGATGACCAAGAATAGTAAATAAGGCATGTGAGTTTGGGATTTGGGTGCTTACATCACTTGTGATGTCAGTAATAGTGGGTTTTAATTAAAATGTATTTATGTGGTAAATTAATGTATTCTACTATTCACCAAAAATTCATGTTTCTCAGAAAAATCCTAAAAAAATACCCCAACCATTTTTAAATGTGTAGAATCCAAAAATGAAGTCCATTTTTCAATGATAATTTTCTAAATATTATTAATTTAATATTTAATTAAAATCATAATTTACCTAAAAAACAGTTTTTAAAATTAAAACTGATTTTGTAGTTCTTTCAAAAATTACATAGGGTCTTATAAAATTATCTAAAAACTATTAGACATTGATTCATTACTTTATGAATACATTTCAGGGGAATAAATATTCTATTAAATTAATTAATTAATTATAATTATTTATTTATGACTTATAAAATACCAAAATCCTTTACTAAGGTCAAATTGTCACTTTCTAAGATGTCTAAATTTTATTTTATTATTCATAGTTAATGTTACTCTTATTTACTATTCATAAGGGTCATATTACTATTCATAAGTGTAGGTTACTATTCATAAGGGTTGGTTACTATTCACAAAAAATTATTTTTGTTTCATTAGACTCCAAAAACTATCTTGAAAATAACAATGTATGTCGGATTTTTAAAATTACAAACATAGGGGTGACAAAATTATGTTTAAAGGTCACTTATCACTTAATAGTTCATTATTTTGTGTTTTTATGAGATAAATATAAGAAGTTAATTTTCCATTGAAATACTTTGGGTCGTTACATACAATGAGTTATTCAGCTTAAACCATGAATATATGCATGGAGGATGGATTATTTTTCCTCTATTTTGATATATATCAAGAATAGATAAAGATTGTTATTTATATGTTCATTAGTGTAAGGTACTCATCATTTATCTTTATTTCTTGTTTAGTGTTATTTTATATTTATTTCATGGATATACTTATAGATATTCTTTTCATTTATTTTTTTGGATCTAACAAGTTTTATTTTACCAATTTTAACCCCTGTAGTAATAAATATAAAAGACAATTCATGGGTGTGGGGGGAAAGCTGTGTATTTTTATGTTAGTATTTTTTTCTAATTTTTTGAATGGTTTGTGATTTAGTTTCTCTGGTTAAATTTAACATCATTTTTTATTAAATCCTTAGGAATATTTTTTGTTATTAATATTTATATATAAATTGAAAAAAACATATTATTGAATATATGTTCATTCCATAATTTTTAATTGAACATTAAAGGAATTTTAATCATCTGTGAAATACATTGTTTTAATCACCTTAAAATATTTAAAATAACATTCCTAATATTTTTCAAAACCTATAATAATTATTCTTACATTTACATATTTCTTGAGACAACTTGATCCATTTTATGATAATTATAACTTGTTATTGTTCTATTTCACAGCCTTTTAGAAAATTGAGAGTCTATATAGAAATGATGGATTCACTATTTTGGAATAACATTTCCATATCACTCTCTGAGAGTGAACCCTTATATATGAACATTAATTTTAGCAGTATTGAATCCATGAATAGAATTTTAGGTTTTTTTATTACAATCCTTATATCCTTAGCCACCATAATCTAGTGAATTTTTCATTATAGTATTTAAGAAAAGTGTCTGGGTTTGATTATTTAAAGGGATTACAGAAAGGAATGTATCCTTATAGAATATTTTGGGTGTGTGCCATTATTTTTTGTGTAAGAGTGTTCACTAAATTAATTTTAATTTAATTTACCCTATATTTCATCAAGAAAAATAAGAGGAAAAATTATCTAGAAATAAAACAAAAACAATAATTGTGGATGTATCATTCATTATTATCAATATTGTATAAACCTAAATGTTCAATGGAAAGTCTATTGATGGAAGAATCATTTTTAATGGTAACAGTTGAGGTACAAAAATAGAGCGACATAATTCTACATCATGAATTTGGTTAAAGAAATAACCCTATATTTCTTGTATTTTTTTCAAAATTTTCCCACAAGTCATCATTCACATAATGACATTGTAAATACATTAAAATTTACAAGAAAACATGATTCCATAGTAGACAAACAAAGAGATAATAAAGCCTATGGAAATTCAAGTATAAGCTTGGTATTATAAATAACATCTCTAAATCAAACTCTGATTAATGAGGGAAATCTATTTCATGATGGTGGGATATATTTTTTAGGGATGGATCATTTAATCCTATAAATACATATATATTTTTTATTAAAAACATTATGTTTTAATTTCAATGGGAAAATCATGGGGGATATAATAATGGGATATGAGAAAATATCCATGAACAGAACATTTATTAGAGGAAGGTAATGATGTGAGGCTAGAAAAATTAGGATATGTTTTCACATTACACCCCATATAGTCTAATAAATTTATTGCTGGATTTCCCTCCCACTAGGTGTTTTGGATGATCATTTAATATTCCATGATTCTTTAGTAGTTTTATAGAATATAATTTGTAGAATTGTGAGAGACAATGTGAATCTTTAAATAATATACAATTAACATAGAGACTATTGTGAGACCTTTGATTTTTCACAGCTGAATCCCATAGGGGAGAACCGTATATTTTTTCCATGAGATAATGTCTTGGGCCCATGGGTACATATAATTCCACTATAATAGAGCAACACTAATCCTAAATTAATCATATGTTAATAATATTAGTAGAGATATATGAACATTCAGTTTTGAGCTTCAAATGATCCAAAATGGGGTGCTAGTTGATCCACTTTTATGATGCATGATAACCGGGTGTGAAAGAGATATAGAGAACCTAAATCTATATGATTTATAAAAATAACATGTAATAAGATATCTCAGTGAACAAACTATCTCCCTCAATAGCCCAAAATTATTTATTCTGAGATCTCATAGCCTAAGAATAATCCCATTTTACTTTCTCTTTCTATGTTCCTTCTCTAGAACTCGGTATCCAAACACAGTAATAATGTTCCAAAGCTTCCTATAGAGTGAGTTGAGGTTAATGTTATAGAGACACAACTCCATGTTTTTATCAAATAGGTATATCCTTCAAGATAGGTCACTAAAATCACTAAAGAATTTTCAGGTATGAAGGCCTAACACCCATGCATGAGAAAGGGAAGTTTATATCCTACATCTATGGGTGGATCATTTGATCAGAATAAATTTATAGAAAAGTAAATGATAAGGGGATGAACATAAAATAAATCAGGAAAAAATATGTTAATAAGATATTATTATATTCACTAACGACATTATGTTTTGGAATGGATTTAGTATACATTTTGATGATAGTGAAAAAGAAATATGTGTGGTAGTGAATACACAATTTTTAGTCCTGGTTTAATTTATTATAGCCAGTATTTTCATTTAATATTTTATATTTAAATAAAATTTTTACATTTTAAAATATTTTTGGCTAATAACAGACTTTTATATTTCATTTTTATTATAATGGTAAAATTACACCAGTAATTTAAATGTATATAAAATATAAATGAATTTTTGATCTTCTTTTTATGGAAAATAATGTGTGTTTCTATACTTGATAGGCATTGTGAATTATTTTTACTAAATCATATTTTTGTACTCATTGAATTATTTTCATCCATAATATGTTTGTCTTGTAGTATTATAAAAGAGGATGGGTTGAAAATATTTTAATGATTATGTTTAAATAATCTTGTAGGGATAAGGCATGGATGACCCATTTTAACCTCAATCACATGATTAGGCTTACAAATGATTTGATCTATGATGAATATCTCATTACTCTAACACAAGCTCATAAAATGAATTGGATGATCAATCTAATCATAATCCTTGATTGAGTATCAATTTTCATATTTTAGCTCGAGTTATGATAGATCGAACTACTCAATTAAGTTCAACTTGAATTGAATAAAAGTAAACTAAATCAAATTTCAAAATAAAGACCGAAAATGTAGGTTTTAGGGGAACCAGAAGCATGGGAAGGGTAGTTCCCAACTTTAATTTTTTTTTCAATAATCTATGGTCAATCCTGGATCAATACGATGGTGAATGAAAATATCCACAGATTGAATCTAGGAAATATGATATTGAAATAGAAACCTGGATCCAAGAGAGAGGATCAATATATTTTTATAATTAATTTAATTAAATTATATAATTACCTCCAAGTTGATTCTTTCTTCATTAATGCGTTTGGATCTCAATTTTCAATGTGACTATGTTGTGTTATAGAGATCAAGGGTATATATCCTCTAAAGGTTATCCAAAAATGTTCTATGTATCTCTGGATTTTGCTAAAGGAGTCTCTGGGTGATAGCATGGAGGATCCTTGCACTTGTGATGTTCTCATTTGATCATCTAGAAAACCGCTTCCAAAGCATTCTCCTTGATCCAGGGTAGGAAGATCTCTCTTATTCTTCAGAGCATTCTTGGAGACGGTTGAACACTCTAGGCTTAAGAGATTTTCTCCAATACATTTTTCACAACCATAATAATCATTTCTTGGATAGAACTTGGCTAATAAGAGAATAATATAACCGTGAATTTAATTCATTAAGGGATTAATAAATAATTTTCACAAGTTCATTATTTATTTTATTAATCATAGAAAACCCTCCATGTCAAATAATAAAAGAAACATTATTGTTTCTTGACACGCTCTTAACTTGAAAGTTATAATTAAATATCATTTAATAAAATAACATTGAATTTTATTATTTATCACTGGACCCTTAACTCAGTTCACCAATCCTCCACTATATTTATAAAACCAAGAATAATTACTATTTATTTATTAAATAAATATCACTGAATTATTGTCCAATAAATCTATAAATATTATATTCTCTAAATAGAAAATAAATATTAATTAATTATTCCAACCATAATATATTCTCTCGAATAACTAGTGTTGGAATAAATGTTATAACTCATCCATGAATAATTATTAAACCACAATCATGAATAATATTAATTCAAATTGTTAAATAATAAATAATATATTATTTGACTGAGATAATGGATACACTTAGTGTGTGACCCTCTATATGCCCATTTCTTAGTGGCATTAGGCAGAACAGCCTAATGTCCAAGGTTAAAATCTATCAACACACCCTAGAACCCATAGAAAAATATGTTAATACCACAATGCCATGTCACCTACTAAAAATTCTTACCTTGTAATATAATATATTTGTCTCAATATATCCAATCAAGAAGGTTGCATACAAATACCATCAACCCATGTGCTTGATTTCTCATTAGGTGTCTTCCTATCTATTAAAAATTCCTATAGAACACCATGGACATGGATTTATTTAGGCTATATCATTTTCATCAATGGGATTGAGATATCAAATTTCATTATGGAATAGAAAGTACAAATCATTTATCATATTATTCATTAATTCAATATTACATGTGACACACCCAACATTTCATACCTCACAGTGAACATATGTTGTCACAGTTTTTTCCAATAAATCTAACTGCACAATTAATAATACCCATTAAAAATAATATTAATGTCTAATGACCAATAAATGTGTCCACATATTGGAACATCCAATGGAACTTATAAATTTGGATTCCCTACTATCGGGTCCCTTTCTCATAATATCACCAAGGGCATACACTATGAGAGGTTATCTCAAAGTCCTATGATTCCCCACCCCTGATAGCTTGAATCATTTATACCCCGCAAATTATATCATATGGCTATATAACATATATATAAGAATATTTTCATAGCACTTTTAGGTTCTCATCATATTGGGTAACTACTTTGACCTTTTAGTGGGACAACTACTCTTGGGAAATTATCACATACAATGTTATAAAAAAGAATGATCATGATGTGATAAAGAGTTTATTGATATCCATCCAATGAATATATGTTTATCATAGAGTACAAAGAAGTTGGTTCTTGGGAACCAAATCCAACAAACTCCCACATGCACTAGATCCAATGGCTAAAAATCTCAGTCTACTAGCACTCACATCATATTCATGCTTCTTACAGGATAGGTCTTTAGTCAATGAGTCTACCACATTCTCATTTGTGTTTACTTTGCTCACTATAACATCACCCCCTTTATATAAATCCCTCAAGAGGTGATACTTATGGATTATATTATTTTCCCATTTATGTGACCTTTGATCTTTTACAAGAGCCACTACTGCATTATTATCACAATACAATTTTATACAGTCTTTACTGCTATATACAACATCAAGATCCTAGAAAAAGTTTTGAATATAGATGGATTATTTTATTGCATTTAAATATTCTATATACTCAGACTCTCTGGTATAATCAGCAATGACTTTCTATTTTGAACTCTTCCATCTCACAGCTCCTCTGTTGAGACAAAAAACATATCCTGATTGTGACTTCAGATATGATATGTCTGAAAACTAGCTTCAACATGCCCTCTAAGGATAAGATCTCCCTCTCCTCTATACATCAGGAATGTATCTTTAGTTATTCTCAAATACCTATGGATAGTCTTAACTGTATTCCAATGTTGTTCTCCTAGATCTTTATTATATCTTCATACCATGCTCAGTGAATAAGAAACATCACGTCTAGTACATCACATGACATACATGATAGATCATATCACTAAAACGTATCAGATCTTACTCATTATATCTTTTTCATGTTGTGTTTGGGGACATATTTTCTTGGAAAGATGTAATCCATGTGACACTGGAACCCATCCCTTCTTAGATTGTTCTATACTAAATCTATTTACTATCTAGTAAATATATGTACTTTTAATTAGTCCATGGAACCTCTTGGATATATCATGATGAATCTTGATCACTAAAATGTAGGCTGATTCACCTATTTCCTTCATGGAGAAGCACTTGTTCAACCAGTCTTTAAAAAACTATAAGACTGGTATGCCATTTACAATAAGTAATATGTTGTTAAAATTTACTACCAGGATAATGACCAAATTCCCATTAAACCTTTTTTAAACACACAGCTCACATTCATTTTTAATGAAAACAAATTCTTTTATGTATTCTTCAAAATGAATGTTCCATGACATAGATACATTCTTCAATACATAAATTGATCTCTACAACTTTAAAATCCTTTTAGAATTAGTAGGTGTCACAAACCCTTCTAATTGTGTCATAGAGACATCTTCCTGAAAGTTCCTATAAAGGAATGTATTTTTGACATCCATCTTCTAAATCTCATATTCATGGTAAGATGTTATATAAAATATGATTATGATGGATTTAAACAAGGAAAATTCGGAAAATGTTTCATTATATTAAATTCATTGATGTTTTTTAAATCCTTTCGACACTATCCTTGCTTTATAGGTACTTATTTTACCTTCCATGTCAATTTTCCTCTTAAATACCAATTTACATACAATATTTTTTACATCAATTTCCGCATCAACTAGAACAAAAAATAGGTTTTGATAGATAGAATCCATCTCAAAATTCAGATCTTATATCCATTATGCAGCTTTTAAGATCTCTACTTCCTCCTTATAGAGAAAGTTTCATAATTTTCCTACAATAATGAGTCACCATCCTCGGTGACAAGAAAACCATATCTCTCTGGTTCCCTTACCTCTCTTACACTCCTACCCAATACTTTTGTTTTAGGAACTACTTCTTCTATAGGGACCTTTGAAACTTGTTCATGTACCAACTCATGTGTATATTGAGAATCAAATTCATCAAAGTCAATCTTTCTCCCAATATCCTTTTTGAGGATGTTCTACCTCTCATGAAATATGGCTTGTATAGAGATAGTTACTTTCTTGTCTGAGGGTTTTTATAGGTATTATCCCTTTGTTTACATGGGATACCCTATAAAGATACAACTCATGCCTTAGGGTTCTAGTTTTTTCCTGATAAATCCATAAAAACACCTCACATCCCCATACACATTTATGAAAAAAGTGGGCTTCTTTCCACTCCACAACTCAAAGAGAATTCCATTTGATACCATAGATGGTACTTGGTTTAATGTGTACACCATAGTTTTTAATGCATATCCTCAAAAGTATAATAAAATATCATCATGAATCATCATCTAACATACCATGTTTAACTTGGTATGGTTCCTATTTTCACAAACATCATTCCACTATGGTGTATAAAGTGGAGTGAGTAGAGATATAATCCCAAAATCCTGTAGCAATTCGATGAACTCTAGGATAAGATATTCTCCACCTCGATCCGATCGAAGCTCCTTTAACTTCTTACCAGGATGATTCTCTACTTCATTATCATATTCCTTGAATTTCATAAAAGACTCGGACTTATACCTAATCGAGTAAATATATCCATATCTACTCAAGTCATCAGTAAAAATTTTGAAGTAAGAATATCCAACTCTATATTATTTTATAAATGGTCCACACACATCAGTGTGTACCAATCCTAGAAGCTATGTTTTCCTTTCACCCTATCCACCAAATGGTATTTTGGTCATTTTCCCTTTTAAAAATGTGTGACATTTATCAAGTAGTTTTATCTTAGAAGATTCTAAATAACCATCTTGATAGAGCTTTATCAAGAGAATCTCATTTACATTACCTAGACGGTGATGCTAAAACAGGGTGTTATATGAGTCATGTGAACATGATTTGTTATCAATAACCAATACTTGGTTTTCATAATTTAATACATACCGACCATTATTTAAATGGGACATACCATATCATGTGTTGTACTAATAAAAGAAACAACTTTTATTTATGAATTTTAAAATAAACCCTTATGTATCTAAACATGATACTGAAATTATGTTATTGGTAACACTTGGTACATAATAACAGTCATGTAAAAACAAAATCACCCAGGTCGGCAATGAAAGGTGGTAGTCACCAGTGGAAAGAGCTATCAGCCTCAACCCATTGGCAGCTCATAGATCCACCTCTCCAATGGAATTTTTCCGAAATATACATGGTTCCTTCATTTAAATACAGATGTGAGAACCATAAGTTGTATCTAATACACAATGTGTAGAAATGTAAACATTTCACTCAATAAAGAATGCACCTTTGGCTTCCCTTTGACTATGGGTACATTTCCTCTTCCAGTGGTCTGACTTGCCACATCCAAAACGTACTTCCACCTTTTCTTTACCCTGCCTTTGGATCTTCTTTACCATGGTTGAATAGTGCTCGGGGGATTTAGACTGTTTATAGGTCTTAGGCCCATTTAACTTTTCCTATCTCTACCTATTAACTATATGGAATATGGGTTTGTCACACCCCATGTCCTTATCCTCTTAGTGAATCAGGGTTACAAGTCATGATATACTCTTCTCATTATTGCTCATATTACGATTCACAATAAAACTAGAGAAGGTCTTGGGTAGTGATGATAGTATGAGATCTATATGCAAATCATCTAGGAATTTAATCCCTAAGATGTCCAGTGTAAGATCCCAAGTTTATTTGAGGTACAAATCATTATTTTTAGGTTTAATTTGTTGATTTCCTTTTTGGATTAGACCCTAGGCCAGACATTGGGCTGGTTTGGTTATTTTTGGGGAAAAAAGTGAATACAAGATGAAATTTTTCTATAGGACAGGTACACATTTTTTACTTGGTATACACGTCATGTACTTCTAGTACACACAATATACTAGGAGGTCATGATGTGTAGCCAGTCTGGCTCAAAAAAATGGATAGTATATGTTGTGTACTTGTGGTTCAAATTTTTTACATTCCCAATGGGTTTTTTATAAAAGAGGTAGTAGCTCATATTTTGACAAACTTATGTTTTTCCTACCGTTTTAGAACCCAAAACACCCCTAATATAGTTTTTAATATGTAGAAGCTGTCCATATATAACACCCCAACCCCAGTTTCCCAGAGTTGGTGTATTATTACATAAAATTAGCATGATAAAAATAGATCAAGTATCTCAATACTGATTAGTTTAGTATCTTTGTAAGTATAAGATACATATGTAGGTTTTATATTACATTAGGAAATAAAAAGAATCATCATTGTGTCTCATTTGAACACACTCATATCCCATATCCTATCCCTACAGGTCAATCATAATATACTTCTTCATATCCTAGGAAAAATAAGACATAAGGAACGGGTGAGCTCAAATGCTCAGTATGGATAACAATATTGTTGAAACATTCATAAATAAGCATAAACATTGAAGGCAATGTATAAGACTAAAACACAAGACTTTCAAAATTAAACATCAACATAATATTGAAAATATAAATCAAATAATTCCATTTACTTTCACATGGATATTCTAATAGTAGAATAATCACATGTAATATCAATTGATAATTTCATAATGATGGAATGTATAATGTTGGACATCATAACCACATATTCAAGGCTTCGTTCTAAGAAAACAAATATGATTTTTTCAAGGCCTTGTGCTAAGACACTAGTTTGTCTCATGAGACCTACCGATGCATCTAGAATATATAGCGAGCTCCACCCGTCACTTTCTAAGTACAATTAATTCCTAATATGAAAAGTTTAAAACATAACATAAACATTTATATTAAAATAATCATTCGAAATTATAATACATTAACCATAAACCATGAATGGTATTGTATCATAATAAATCAACCTCAAACAATTGTAAAATCCATCAAAGGGTGTTGACATAGATGAAATCAAAGATATTTGAGAGAAATATCCCTTTCTATTTTAATATCATTAAAAATTAATGTTATTATAAAAGAAAACATTTATATTGAAAGTATTTTTATAACCTAGTAGGGGAATACTTGAATGTGTTATAACAGCAAAAAATAGCCGCACCCTCCATATAAGTTAAAAAACATTCGTACCTTAATTTGTCAAAAAGTCAAAAAAGTACCTTTTTTGGAAAATGAAAGAAAGATCTGATTCAAAAAAATTATAGAAAGTAAAAAATGGTATAAATCAATTTAACCCATATTCTAGGAAATAGTAAAAATGTTTTGAAATAAATTTTTAAGAAACACGGATGTGGATCATAAAGAATTCCTAGTACATACTTACGTATAAACAACCTTGGATAAATAAAGAGATTGTAAAATTAAACCTTACCTTGTACATTTCTTTGGTTGATGGTATGTTAACCTATTGTATAATAGATAAATCCTTGTTATTAAATTATAAAAAAACCACATACATAAATATTATGTCACATATGATCTTCTAGTATATTTTTTTTAATAATATTTTAGTAGTGTCATTGTCTCGGGTGTTAACTAATTCTTTTTCCTTTAGATGTTTTGTTACATAATTCAAGTTTGTTATGGGTAGGATGTATTTGATTCATATCTAGAATGATATTATTTTCTTAAACATAATTTTAATCATAAAATGAAATTTATTCTTTAATGGTTACGATGGGGAATGAATCTCCTCGCATTCATGGAGACGGTAATTTGTACGTACGCACGAGAGACAATATCATTCTATTGATGGTGAAATTATATGTAATTGGATGGTATATAATATATATAGAAACATTAACATGTTATATTTTTTATTTACATCAATTATACCCTTTATTATATCCATCCAAACAATTAATTGTTGAATAACAAACTACACCATGACGTGGAGATAGTATGTCGTACGTACACACGTAAGGTGACTTTATCATTGATAGGATGGATAGAATAATGAATACGGTTGTACGATATTCATAATAAAATCAGAACATGTATACAGTACGGGATTTATTGTTTTTGTAAGGAAACAACAGAGAAATAGGAAGTGGAAGACGAAAATAACATTGAAAGAGGTGATAAATTATTACCTCTTCTTCGGGTGTTTCCTTTTAATTTGAACAAAATGGCTCCTTAAGTTGGATTTATGATCAATTTAATGCTTCTAGGTTGAATTTAGGGTAGTTGGAATGATATTTGAGTAGGGTTTGGTAGATCCCAATTTTTTTGGAGGTGTGATTTTGAGTGAAGGGGGAAGTACCCTTTTATAAGAGAGGTGAGGGTCACTTTAGGAAAATCAAGAAATATTAATTTATTATACAATCATATTTGGTTTATAATGGATCAAAAAGGAATTATTTAGAGGATAAGGTAGGGATTGGTCTAAAACCTCTCAACCAATAAAATTTAGATAGATTTAGGTTAACATATTAACCATATCATTTAGATTTAACTCTTAGTTAAATAGTTTATCTTTTACGTCGTATTCTTGTATTATTATAATAAATGGCTAACAAACATACTATTCAATCCCAAGAGAACACCAAGTGGTTTATTAATGACATGTATAAAATTATCTCAGTACTTTTTCCTATCCTTAGATTTTTAATAATATTATATCAATTAATAATATAATATTTTTTTAAAAAACTCATTTATGTCAATTTTGAATGTATTTTGTATTTTGTTTTTGTGAAAGTTAGAAAACATTATAACTTTGATAAAAATTTATTTAATCAGCCCTATCATGTAATATTAACCAATAAAATTAGTGTAATACATCCATATTCACAATTTACATTTATTTGGATATTTATAATATTCATTATTTTAATCATTCATTAATATGGTAATTACTACATCATCATTGTTTCATAAATAAATATAATTATTTAATGTCTACAAATTTTAAATAAAATACCATTATGTATGAAATATTTTTATCTTTCTAATGAATATTTATAGTTGAATTTATATTATGTATAACTCTATATTAAAAATTTTTTAGTTATAAAAATTTGAATTTAACACTTATAACTCTTCTATAAATAAAATAATAATAAATGTCCAAATCTAATCCAAGTGGATAAAAGTGGATAAGATTTTATTCCTAAGGTTTATTTTGGTCTAAAAAAACTTATCTAATAGAATTAGGACATATTTTAGGATAATTATAGTATCATTTTTACCTTTAATTACCCTATTGACTTTTGAAAGTGGTAAATAAAATTCAAAAGTTACTATTCACCAAAAATTATTTTCATCCTGTTGAACTGAATTTGGCATACTGATGTCAACTATGTCTCTTGTATTTATGAAATTAAATTCACCAAATCGGTAAAATTATGTTTTAAGCAAATTTACTAACTTGCCAAAAAGGTTCGTAAAAGACGTTAAAAAGGTCAATAAAATTTTATACATTTAATATTATTATAAAATGACTATAATTATTACATTAATCTAAAATAGGTATTATGTATCTATTATGACTTTAAAATAAATTTAAATAATTATTATTATTATTTAAATAAAAGTTTGTTTTAAACAATAACATAGTGTTTTTGACTATTCATCAAAAATTGAATGTTTTCTAAAAAGTTCCAAAAATTCACCCTAAGATAATTTTGATATTCCGAATTCAATAAATAAGTCCATTTTAAAAATTTAAATTTTTAGAATTTCCAGATGTGGGTATTACTATTCATAACAGTTAGTTTGATTGGTTATGGTGTGCTAGAACACGAAGTTGTGTACTGTGCAAGCTGTTGTATTATTCAAAGAGAAACGTACCGTGGAAGCTTGGTGTGTTACATTCTTACCTCCTTCAAATAATTTAATCATAGAAATTTCTAAAATACTGCAGCACAAAAATATTCAAGTAGTTCTTCTTCATAAGTTCCTCAGGTTCCCACGATGCCTCTTCCATCATATAGTTTCTCTATTAAACTTTTACCATATGAGTTGTCTGGTTTCCCAACACTTGTTCTCTGTAAACAAAATTTTTGATAGGCTCTTCACAATAATACAGATCGGGTTCCAATTCTATTTCTTCATAGGTGAGTACAAGCATTAGGTCAGGAATGTATTTTCTCAACAGTGATACGTGGAACACATCATAAACTCTGGAGAGACTTGGATGCATTTCCAAATGGTAAGCTACAACTCCAATTCGTTCTATAATTTCGAAATGTTTGATGTACTTGGGACTTAATTTAACCTTCTTAACGAATTATATAACACCCTTCCATGGAGATACCTTCATGAAAACATGATCTCCTACTTGAAATTCCAAATCCTTCCTTCAGTTATCAGCATAGCTCTTCTGCCTACTTTGATCTGCTTTGATGTGGGTTTCGATAATCTTCACATTTTCTGTTGTTTCCTCAAAGAAGTTCTGGGCCTATTAGTTTTCTTTCACCATCATCATCCCATCAAGTTGGTGTGTGACATCTCTTTCCATATAACTCTTCATATGTTGCCATCAAAATACTTTAATGAAAGCTATTGTTATAGGAAAATTCTACCAGAGGTAAATATTGATCCCACATACCTTGAAAGTCAAGTGAGAATGATCACATTATGTCTTCTAAGGTTTGAATAGTCTATTTTTATTGTCCATCAGTTTGCTGGTGATAAAAAGTGCTCAAACAAAGTTCGGTATCTAGGGCCTTCTGAATAATTTTATAGAATCTTGATGTAAAATTGGGATCACGATTAGAAAAAATCGATAGGGGTACTCCATGAAGTATTACAACTTCATTAATTTATAGTCATATTAAATGTTCAAGTGGTAAATCTTATCTTATTGCAAGAAAATTTGTGTACTTGGTAATACGATCAACAATGACCCATATTATATCATTCGTTCAAGGATTATTTGGTAGCCCCATGAAAAATTCCATCCTAATATCATCCCTTTTCAACTCAGTTATGGGAAGAGGTTGCATGACCCCTCTAGGTTGTTGTCTTCCATCCTTTACCTTTTGAAAAACCATAAATCATGACACATAATCATCTATCTCTCTCTTCATGTTGTCCAACCAAAAATGTTCATTCAAATATTTATACATCTTAGTGATACCTGGGTGTATAGAGAAATTTGAGCAATGAGAATCATCCAAGAATTCCCTTTTAATATTAGGTATGTCAGGAACACAAATTCTCTTCAAAAATTTCAAAATTACATCTTCAAATGCAAAGTCAATCAATCTATCACCATTCGCAGCTTTAATTTTTTTTGAAATTACTCAACATCAGTCTGAGAACATTATATCCTTTCTAGTAAATATGGTTTGGAAACCATTTCAAAAAGTATTTATGTTTCACCTTCCATGATTATTCCCATTTCTATCTTTACTATATCCATGAACATATGATCCCTTTCAACTATCATCTTGTTCAAAACTCCAGGATTTTTTCTTCTCAAAGCATCTTCCACCTTATTTTTCTACCCAAAGTGATAGTGTATAATGCAATTATAATCCCTGAGTAGTTCAAGCCATCGTCTTTGCCTCAAATTGAGTTCTTTCTGTGATAAAATTTACTTCAAACTCTTTTGATCAGTATATATGTCACATTATTTATCATAGAGATAGTGTCTCCACATCTTCAAAGAAAATATTACAGCTACTAACTCAAGATCCTGAGTGGGGTAGTTTGGTTCATCAATTTTTAGCTGTCGTGATGCATAGGCAATAACTCTATCATTCTGCATAAGGACATGACCAAGTCTTTTCATTGAAGAATCACTATAAATAACAAACCCATAATTCCATGATGGTAGAGTCATGATAGGATCGTTGAATAATATTCTATTCGATTATTCAAAACATTCTTCACACTCTTTTTTCCAAACAAATATAACCCCTTTACATGTTAGCTTGGTTAATGGGTTAGCCAATCGGGAAATGTTCTAGATGAAATGCTGATAGTATCCTGCTAAACCAATAAAACTGTGAACCACTGTTATACTTGTCAGTGCTGGCCATTATTGTATTGCTCTTATCTTATAAGGATAAACATATATTACATCGATAGAGATAATATGGACAAGAAAATAAATCTTCTTAAACCAAAATTCACACTTGATAAACATTCCATATAATTCATTTCTTCTAAGAGTCATTATAATAGTGCGCAAGTGATTTTCATGATCTTCATAGCTTTTGGAGTAAACCAAGATATAATTAATAAATACCACTAAAAATTAAATAATATATTCCTCGAAAACATGATTTATTAGATCCAAGAAGACAAAGGGTACATTATTCAGTCCAAAAGGAATTAATGTAAACTCGTAATCCCCATACCTGGTATGAAATGCAGTCTTCAGAATGTCTTCCTTCTTCTCAATTAACTTATGATATCTTGATCAAAGTTCAATCTTTGAAAAATATTTATCTCCATGAATTTGATCGAATAAATCATCAATGTAAGGTAGGGGATACTTTTTCTTTATTGTTATATCATTTATCTCCCTGTAGTCAATGCACAAACTCAAAGATCCATCTTTATTCTTAACAAAAAAGAACAAGGTCTCACAATAGAGAAACACTAGGGTGAATAAATAATTTATTAATCAATTACTCTAGTTGATTCTTTAGTTCCACTAATTCCACAGTGTCCATTCTATAAGTGGTCTTTGATATGGGCATTGAACTAGGAATTAAATAAATGGAAAACTCAATTTCTCATTCTGGTGGCTGTCTAGGTAAATCCTTTGTAAACACATCAACATATTCTTGAATATTAGGTAAGTCTTCTATTTAAAAATTCATTTCCTAGACCATAGTTATTTCAATCTCTTACTCCCCAATAATTGAATTTAGTAGAGTTACTAGGTGTGGATCTAGATAATAATCATATGGTGACGTTTCTTCTCTAAATATATGATATTCCTTATCATAATCAAAAATTATAATCTCATTATTCATACAATAAATTTTCACATTGTGGTCTGAAATCCAATCTATACCAAGGATATTATCAAATTTATTCATGGGTATGATGATGTGATCAGCAGATGAAGCACATTTATATGCCTTAATGGGAACTGATTCACAAAAATTTGTTGCAAAGATACTTACCATAGGAGTTTTGATTGACAACTCCCTTGTTATATCAAATTTTAAATATATAATTTTCCTAGAAAAAAAAATATATGAAACAATATGATGATCAAAAATCAAATAAAGCATTGGCTAAATTTTATGAAACCATTAAATTACCTACCACTACATCATTAGGATCTTCAACCTCAGCAGTAGTGATCACATAAGCTTGGTCTTGCTCGATACACCTTTTATGAGGTAAGTTTCCAGGGTGCTTAGGACATTCATTTGAGTAATAACCCATTTATCTACAATTGTATCATTCAACATTGACAGTCTCTTTCTTCCCTTTGCAATTATGAGCATAGTGGCCTTTTTCTTTACACTTGTTACAGACTCTCATTCCCTTCAGGAAAGTACCAAGGAGTTTCTTCCCACATTTACTATAGGATGAAAATTCAACTTTTACATTCTTCCCCTTATTTCCATTTCTTGAGTGTTTAGCAGATCTCTTCTACTATTTCTTTTCTCTAGAGTCATAAGACTTAGATAATTCATTTTCTATCTTGACAGTTCATGATACAATATCTTTTTATGATGAGAAGGATTGTGAGACTAATGCTCGATAGATAAATGGTTTTAACCCATCAAATAATTGATCAAAATCACTCCTTGGGTAACTTATAAAATATTCATCATTCTTTGAAATCCTTGTAAATTTTGCCTCATACTTTGCGACATTCTCATCCTCCTTTTTCCCTAGATTCATAAATTTCCTTTCTATATCTACTCAATGGTCTTGAGGAAAGTATTTTTATAAAAAATAGATCTTTAAACTCCCTTAATACTGTATTTGATACTTCTTCATCCTCATTTGTGTTTTGAATTAATGAACACCAGTGATATTCATCGCCTGTTAGGTGATAAAATGACATGAAAATTTTTTCATTTCGCTACTCCCCAAAGCATGAAATATTCTCTCTTAGGAACTTATCCATTGCTCAGATACAAATATATTTGTAGTCCTGTTGAATTTTTCTGATTGTTGCCTCATTAATCGGTCTAACATTGATCCTCTGCATTGTGGATCAGGGTGCTTCATACAGGTAAGGTTATTATTCATAACCTGAGTGAGTTGTCCCAGTATGGTTATAAGTTGGTATACACTGGTTGTATCACCAGCTCCCATATAATTATCTTGAGTAGGAGGTAAATTCCAACATATATTATGTGCATCGATATGGTTTCCATTCCTTCCACAAGGGGCCATTTCTAAACAATGGCATACACTAGATTAGTTTATGAATCGTAATACATAATTATAAACAAGTGAAATACTTAACATAAATAGAATAGTTTATACATATAATCAACAATCATAAAAAAAATTTCTTCGAGAAAGTATTTCCTCATAAATCCTTCATAATGGTTTGTATAGAAAATGTGAATTATCTTAAGAATATCCCATAGGAGTGTCAAAACCAAGTGTACAGAAAGGCTCGTTGTCATGTACCAGGATACCTCGGGTCAAGCCCGAAACTCCTTGTCGGAGTTTTCACTCCTAGGTACACCTTTTTCAAAGCCGCCTCTACCTGATCATATCCAGATGGGGATCTTTTTCTTGTAAAATACCCAAAATCTCTACATTACCAAAATTCTAGGAAGTTCTTATATAATAATCTTCAAATTCTATCTTAGGGTAATGTTCTCTAATAAGATTTTTTCTAAATCTAGTTTCCAATGTTTGTACTAAACTTCCACTGATACAAACTGTAACACCCCGACCCAAGTTACCCAGATTTGGTGCATTATTACATAAAATTGGAATTATCACAAGAGTTCAAATCTCGAAATACCTAATAGTTTAGTAGCCTTGGAAGTGTTAGATAAATACATAGGTTTTACATTACATTATGAAATAAAAAACATTATTGAGTATCCTTTGAACACACTAATATCCCATAGCCAAACCTGTAGAACAATCATAATATACTTCTTCACATCCTTGTAAAAATAAAACATAAGAATGGGGTGAGTTCATATGCTCAGTAATGATAACAATATTGTGGAAACATTCATAAATAAGCATAAACATTGAAGACAGTTTATAAGACTAAAACACAAGCGTTTTAAAATTAAAATTCAGTAAAATATAGCCAATATAAATCAAATAATTTTATTTATATTTCCACATGGATATTCTACTAGTCAAATAATCACATGTAATATTAATAAATAATTTCATAATGATGGAAATCATAATTTCGGACATCATAACCACATAGTCAAGGCCTAATTCCAAAACTACAAATAATTTTTTGTCAAGTCCTTAAGCTAAGACACTAGTTTGTCTCATGAGACCTACCAATGAATTGATGAGCTATAACATCTCCACTCATCACTTTCTAATTCCAATAAATTCCTCATAGGAAAAGGTTGAAACATAACATAAACATTCATATTATAACTAGCATATGAAATGTTAATACTTTAACCATAAACCATGAATGGTTTAAAAATAACACATCCATAGTCAATCATCACAAAAAACATTCAATACAATATGGAATATTGTATCATAATAATCAACTTCAAACAAGTGTGAAATCCATAAAATTATGTCAACATAGATGAAATAAAAAAAATTTGAGAGAAATATACCTTTCTATTTATAAATCACTTAAAAGTCACGAAATTATACAAGAAAAAAATTTAAAAATATATTATTATAAGATTTTAAGGGAATATTTAACGGTGTTATAATGGCATAAAATAGTCGCACCTTCCATATAAGTTAAAATACATTCTTACCTTAATTTGGTGAAAATGTCATAAAGTACCTTGTTAGGAAAAAGACAGAAAGATTCCTTTAAAAGATTATAAAAAGTCAAACAAGTGAATAAATGACTTTAACCCATATTCTGGGAAATAGAAAAAAAAAATTGAAATACATTTTTAAGAAACATGGATGTGGATGATAAAGAAGACCCAGTAGATACTGACGTATAAACAACCTTGGATAAATAAAGAGATTGTAAAATTATTCCTTACCTTGTACTTTTCATGGGTAGAGGGCACATTAACCTCCTGTATAATAGTTAAATAATTTTTGTTAAATTATAGAAGAACCACATGCATAAATATTATATTATATATTATCTTCTAATATTGCTATGTTAATAATATTTTAGTAGTATCATTGATTCGAGTGATAACAGATTTATTTTTCATTTATATGGTTTGTTATGTAAGTCATCTTTGTTATGGATAGGATGTATTTGATTATTATCTAGAATGATATTAAGTTATTATATTTTTTTAATCATAAAATGAAATTTATTCTTGAATGGTTATGATGGGGAATGAATCTCATCGCATTCATGGAGATGGTAATCTGTACGTACACACGAGAGAAAATATCATTCCATTGATAGGGAAATAGTATGTAATTGGATGGTATATCATATATACAGAATCATTAATATATTTTATTTATTATTTACATCAATTATACTCATTATTATACGCATCCAAATAATGAAGTGTTAAATAACAAAGAACACCACGACGTGGAGATGGTAAGCCATACGTACGCATGTAAATTGACTTTGTTATTCATAGGATGGATAGAATAATGAATATGGTTTTACCATATGTATAATAACATCAAAATATGTATAATGTACTAGAGTTATTATTTTCTTATGGAGACAAAAAAGAAAGAGGATGTGTAAGAAGAAAAGAACTTTGAGAGAGGTGATGAAATTATTACCTCTTCTTTGGGTTATTCCTTTTAATTATCAAAAGGGATCTATAGGATGGCTTCATGATAAAATTAATGCCTCTAGGTTGAAGTGAGGGTAGTTGGGAAGATATTTGAGCAGGTTTTGGCTGATCCAAATGGCTTTTGAGGTGTTATTTTGAGAGAAGGGGAAGTACCCTTTTATAAGAGAGGTGAGGGTCACCTTAGGAAAAGCATAGAATATTAATTTATTATACAATAATATTCGGTTTATAATGACTCCAAATGGATTTATTTCAAGGTTAAGGTGGTTAAGGGTCAAAAACCTCTCAACCGATAGGTTTCAGACTCAGTTAGGTCACCATATTAACCTTATCATTAAGATTTAACTATTAGTTGGATAGTTTATCTTTTACCATGTATTTTTTTATTATTATAATAAATGGTTAATAAAATTACTATAAAATGACAATAAAACCCCAAGTGGTTCATTAATGACTTATATATCTTAATATCTAAGTCCTTTTTATGAACCTTAGATTTTTAGTAATATTATATCAATTAATAATATCGTATTTTTTTATAAAAAATCATTTATGTCAATTTTGAAAGTATTTGTTATTTTGATTTTGTGAAAGTCATAACAACTTTATCACTTCAAAAAAAATTATTTAATCAATCCTAACATTTCATATTAACCTATAAAATTATTTTAATGCATCAAAAGTCTCAATTTACATTTATCTGGATATTTATAATATTATTTATTTTAATCCTTCATTAATAAGGTAATTACTACATCATCATTATGCCATAAATAAATTTAATTATTTAATGTCTATAATTTATAAATAAAATACCATTATATAGGAAATATTTTTATATTTCTAATTAATGTTTATAGTAGAATTTATTATATGTATAACTCTATATTAAAAATGTTTTATTTATAAAAATTTGAATTTAACACTTTTAACTCTTCTTTAAATAAAATAATAATAAATGTCCTAATATAATCCTAGTGAATCAAAGAGGATCATATTTTATTCCTAATTTTCATTCTGGTCAAAAAAAACCTATCCAATAGAATTAGAATATCAGTTAGGTTATTTATAATATTATTTTTACATTTAATTTCCCAATTTACTTTTAACCGTGGTAAATAAAATTTAAAAGTTACTATTCACCAAAAAAGTATTTTCATACCATTGAACCACATTTTACATACTGATGTCAACTCTGTATCTCAAATTTCCGAAATTCAATTCACAGAAGTGGTGGAATTATGTTTTAGGCAAATTTACTAACGTGCCTAGAAGGTGGGTAAAATACGTTAAAAGGTTCAATAAAATTTTATACATCTAATATTATTATAAAATTAATCAAATGAATTACATTGAAAAAATGTAAGTATTATGTATCTATTTTTTCTTTAAAATAAATTTAAATAATAATTATTATTATTTAAATAAAATTTATTTTTAAACAATAACGTAGTGTTTTTCACTATTCATCAAAAATTGCAAGATTTCAGAAAAATACCAAAAATTCACCCTAAGCTAATTTTGATATTCTAAATCCAAAAATAAAGTTCATTTTGAAAAATAAAATGTATAAAATTTCAAATAGTGGGTATTACTATTCATAATGTTTAGTTTTATTGGTCATGGTGTGCTAGAACACGAAGTTGCGTACAGCACAAGCTATTGTATTATTCAGAGAGAAACATACCGTAGAAGCTTGGTATGTTACATTTTTCCCTCCTTCAAATAATTTCTTCTTAGAAATTTCTAAAATACTACTGCATAAAAATATTCAGGTGGTTCTTCGTCATAAGTTCCTTACATTCCCATATTGCCTCTTTCATCTTATGGTTTCTCCAAAGAACATTTACCGGACGATTCATCTAATTTCTCAACACTTGTTCTCTGGTATTAAGAATCATGACAGGCTCTTCACAATAAGATAGATTAAGTTACAATTCTGTTTCTTCATAGGTGAGTACATGCGTTGGATCAGGCATGTATTTTCTCAATAGTGATACATGGAACACATCATGAACATTGGAGAGACTTGGAGGCATTTCCAAATGGTAAACTACATCTCCAATTCATTCTAGAATTTCAAAAGTTATGATATATTTGGGATATAATTTACCCTTCTTACCGAATTATATAACACCCTTCCATGGAGATACCTTCAAGAAAACATGATCTCCTACTTGAAATTCCAAATCCTTCCTTTAGTTATCAGCATAGAACTTTTTCTTACATTACGCTGCTTTGATGTGGTTTTGGATAATCTTCACATTTTCCATTATTTCCTCCTTAAGTTCTGGGCCTATGAGTTTTATTTCACCAACATCATCCCAACAAGTTGGTGTGCGACATCTTTTTTCATATAACTCTTTATATGGTGCCATCTGAATACTTTAATGGAAGCTCTCTATATAGGAAAATTCTACCGGAGGTATATATTGATCTCACATACCTTGAAAGTGAAGTGAGAAAGATATGAACATGACTTCTATGTATTGAATACTTCGTTCTGATTGTCCATCAGTTTGAGGGTGGTAGGCAGTGCTCAAACGAAGTTCAGTATCCAGGGACTTCTGAGGACTTTTATAGAATCTTGGTGTTAAATGGGTATCAAGATAAGAAACAATCGATGAGGGTACTCCATGATGTATTAAAACGTCATTAATATATAGTCTTGCTAAACGTTCAAGTTGTAAATCTTCACCTATAGAAATAAAATGTGCTGACTTGGTAAGACGTTAAACAATGACCCATATTGCAATATTCCTTCTAGGATTCATTGTTATCCCCATGATAAATTCCACCATAATATCATCCCATTTCCACTCAGGTTTGGGAAGAGGTTGCATGACTCCTCAATGTTGTTGGCTTCCAGCCTTCACCTTTTGAAAAACCATACATCTTGACACATAATCCACAATCTCACACTTCATGTTGCCCCACCAAAAATGTTTCTTAAAATCTATATACATTTTAGTGTGACCAGGGTGTATAGAAAAATTGAATCTATGAGCATCATCCAACAATGTTCTTTTTAGATAAGGTATGTTAGGAACACCAAGTCTCTTCCCAAATTTCAAAATTCCATCTTCATATACTACGTCAATCAATATCTCATCATTCACCGCATTAATTTTCTTTAAAAACTCATCATCATTAGTCTGGCAACTTTTTTTCCTTTCTAGTAAATATGGTTTGTAAACCATTTGAATGGTATTGATGTTTCACCTTCCAGGATTATTCCTATATACATATCTACTAGAACTATGAACATAGAATCCCTTTCAACTCTCATCTTGTTCAAAACTCCATGATCTTTTATGATCAAAGCATATTCCACCTTATTTTCCTTCCTCAGGTGGTAGTGTATAGTGAAATAATAATCTTTGAGTAGTTCAAGTCATTATCTTTTCCTCATGCTGAGTTATTTCTGTAAGAAAATATACATCAAACTATTTAGATCAGTATATATCTCAAATTTTTCACCATAGAGATAGTGTCTCAATATCTTCAAAGCAAATATTACTGCTGCTAACTCCAGATCATGAGTGAGGTAGTTTCAATCCAATGTCTATAAGGCCTTCATTTTTTATTGATTTTTGATAATCCACCTTTTAAGGGGTGAGGTGGAACCCTTTCAAGGCCTGTAGGCATATGTATTACATGGATCGTAGGCCTTAGATAAATTCATTGCCCGTATTCTTCAAACATTATATACAACCCAGACTAACTATTTGGAACTGCTCCTCCCCAGCATCTACATCATGAAATCATTATAAATATCAAACCCATCATTCCCTAATGGTAGATTCAAGATAATATCATTGACTAATCTTCACTTTAGTTTCTCAAAACAGTCTTCACTCTATTTTTTACAATCAAATTTAACCCCTTTATCTGTGAGGATGGTTAATGGGTTAGCTAATTGGGAAAAGTTATGGAAGAAATTCCGATAATAATCACCTAATCCAATAAAACTACATACCTCATTTGTAAACATCAGTGTTGGCCATTCTTTTATTGTTCTAATTTTGGATGGATCAACAAGGATTTCATCCATAGAGAAAATATGGCCAAGAAAATAAATCTCCTAAAGCCAGAAATAACACTTGTTAAACTTCTCATATGATTCATTTCTTCTAAGAGTATTTAGAATAGTGTGCATGTTATTTTCATGAACTTCATAGATTTTGGAGTAAACCAAGATATCATCAATAAATACCACCAAAAATTCATTAAGATATTCCTTGAAAACTATATTCTTTAGATCCCTAAAGACAGAGGGTGCATTAGTCACTTCAAAAGGCATTACTGTAAACTTGTAATTCCCATACATGGTAAAAAAAAGTTGTCTTCGGAATGTCCTCATTATTCACACACAACAGACGATATCCATATCGATGTTCAATCTCTGAAAAATATTGAGCACGAAGAAGTTGATTGAATAAATCATCATTGAAAGGTAGAAGATACTTATTTTTTACTATTATAGCTTTGATCTCCCTATAATCAATGCACTTCCTCATATATCCATCTTTCTTATTAGAAACAATAATAGGGTCTCCCCATAGAGAAACACTTGGGTGAATAAATCCTTTATTACTAAATTCAGCTATTTTTTCTTTAGTTCCACTAATTCCGCTGTGGAAATTCTCTAAGGGGTCTTTGATATGTCCTTGAACAAGGAATTAAACCAATGGAAAACTCAATTTCTTTTTTTGGAGGATCTCCAGGTAAATCCTCTAGAAACACATCAACATATTCTTGTACAATAGGTACATCCTCAATTTGAAAATTCCATTCCTCACCCATAGTTATTTCACTCTCTTCCTCCCCAATAATTAAATTTAGTAGAGCTACTGGGGGTGGATCTAGTTAATAATCAGATAATGATTTTTCTACTCTAATGCTATGGTATTCCTTAACATCATCGAACATTGTAACCTTCCCTCTTAAAATAAATTTTCACATCATAGTCCCAAACCCAATCCATAGAGAGGATTATATCAAATTTAATAATGGGTATGACGATGAGATCTGTAGATAAAAGACATTTATATGCCCTAATGGGAACTAATTCACAAAACTTTGTTTCAATGATACTTCCCTTTAGAGTTTTTTTCTAAAAACTCCCTTGTTAAATCAAATTAGAAATATCTTATTTTCTTGGAAAACTGAGATGATATGAAATAATGAGATGACCTAGAATCAAATAAAGCATTTGATAAATTTGAGAAAACCATTAAATTACCTTCCACCACATCATTAGGAGCTTCAACCTTAGTAGTAGTGATTGCATAAGCTTGGAATTCTCCCTTTAGCTTTTTTGAGGTAATTTTCCTTGGTGCTTAGGAAATTTATTTTCATAATGCCCCATTAATCTACAATTGTAGCATTCAACATTGATAGCCTCTTTCTTCCCTTTGAAATTACGAGCTTGGTGACCTTTTTCTCCAAACATGTAATATACCCCCATTCTCTTCAGGAAAGTACTAGGGTGTTTCTTCTAACATTTAATAAAGGATGGATACTAATCTTTTCCCTTCTTCCACTTATTTCCATTTCCATAAATTTCAGCTAATCTCTTCTTCTCTTTAATTTCTTTTATGTCATAAGACATAGGGAATTACTTTTTTGTCTTGATATCACATGAGACAATATCTTCATATGGTGAGAAGGATTTTGGGACTAATGCTCGATGGAAAAATGGTTTTAACCCCCCCCCCCAATGAATTGGTCAATATTAATCCTTTTGTTACTTATATAATCTACAGCATGCCTTTCTAACCTTGTAAAGCTAGCCTCATACTTTGCGACATTCTCATCCTCATTTTTCCTCTAACTCAAAAATTGCCTTTCCATATCCGCTCGATGATCACGAGGAATGTATTTTTCTAATAAAATATCATTAAAATCCCTCGATTACATATCTGATACTTCTTTATCCTCATTTTTGTTTTGAATTAATGAACACAATTAATCTGCATCTCCTATGAGCTGATAAACTTCCATGACAACTTTTTCCCATTCACTACTCCCCAAAGCATGAAATATTTTCTCTAAGGAACTTATCCTTTGCTCACATACAAATGGATTTGTAGTCCCATTTAATGTTGGTCATTTTTTCCTCATGAAGCGGTAAAACACTAATCCTTTGCATTTTGAATCAGGGTGCTGCATATAGGTAAGGTTATTATTCATAACCTGAGTGAGTCATCCTAGTATGGTTATAAGTTGTTCAGGACCAGTTATAACACTATCTCCACTATAATTATATTGAGTAGGATGGAAATCCCTATATGGATTATGTGCATTGATACAATTTCCATTCCTTCTACTAGGTTCCATTTCTAAAAAAATGTTATAAACTAGATTAGTTTATGAATTTCAATACAAAATTCCAAACTAGTAAAATACCTAACATAAGTTGAATAGTTTATGCATATAATCCATAATCATAAAAAATGTTTTCTTTGAGGAAATATTTACTCCTAAATATTTCATATTGGTTTTTAAATAATATGTTATTTTTCCTAAGCATATCCCCTAGGAGTGTCGTAACCAAGAGTACAACAAGTCTTGTTGTCGTGTACCAGGATACCTCTAGTCAAGCCCAAAACTCCTTGTCAGAGTTTTCACTCTTAGGTACATCTATACCAGAGCTGCCTCAACCTTCTTGTACCAAGACAGGGATGTATTTCTTGGAAAATACCCAAAATCTCAACATTAATAAAATTCTTAGAAGTTCTTCTATACTAATCCTCAATGACTATCTTAGGGTAAGGTTCTCTATTTAGTGTTTTTCTAAATATAGTTTCCAAGGTTTTTACTAAACTTCCTCTGATACCAATTGTAACACCCCGACCCAAGTTACCCAGATTTGGTGCATTATTACATAACATTGGTAAGATCACAAGAGATAAAATCATGAAAGACCGATTAGTTTAGTAGCCTTGGAAGTAATAGATACATACTTAGGTTTTACATTACATTATGAAATAAAAAAACATCATTTTGTATCCTATGAACACACTCATATCCCATAGAATAACCCTATAGGTCAATCATAATATTTTTCTTCACATCCTAGGAAAAACAAAATATAAAAAATGGGTGATCTCATAATCTTAGTAAGGATAAAATTATAGTGGAAACTTTTATAAATAAACATAAACATTTAAGTCAATCTATTAGACTAAAACAGAAGCCTTTTAAAATTAAACTTCAGCATAATATAGCAATGATTAACCAAATAACTCTATTTACTTATTCACGTCGATTTTCTATGAGTCGAATAATCACATGTAATATCAATAGTTAATTTCATAATGATGGAAAGAATAATGTCTACATCATAACCACATAGTCAAGGTCTTGTGCCAAGACTAAAAATATGATTCTTTCAAGGCCTTGTGCCAAGACAATACTTTTTTTATGAGAACTACCGATTCATTAAGGAGCTATATCAGGATCCACTCATCCCTTTTCTAAGTCTAATACATTCCACATATGAAAAAGGTTGAAACATAACATAATCATTCATATTAAAACTAAGAAATGCTAATAGATTAACCATAAACCAGGAGTGGTTGAAAAATAACACATCCATAGTCAAACATAACAAAAGACTTTCAATGCCATATGGAAGATTGTATCATAATAAATCAATATCAGACAAGTGTAAAATCCATCAATGGATGTTGACATATATGAAATCAAAACTATTTGATTGAAAGATCCCTTTCTATTTTGAAATCACTTAAAATTCACGTAATTAAAAAATAAAACACTAATTTTTAAAATATTTTTATAAGATTTTAAGGTAATCTTTGAAGGTGTTATAACGGCAGAGAATAACCGCACCTTCCATATAAGTTAAAAAAACGTTCTTACATTAATTTTTTGAAAACGTTCATAAAGTAACTTGTTTGGAAAACGAAAAAAAGATTAATTTCAAAAAAAATTATAAAAGGTTATAAATGACTCCAACCTATATTCTATTAAATAGTAAAAATGTTTTGAAATAAATTTTTAAGAAACATGGATGTGGATGATAAATAAGTCCTAGTATATACTTATGTATAAACAACCTCGGAAAAATAAAGAGAATGTAAAATTAACACTTACCGTGTACTTTTGCTTGGTCGAGGGTACGTTAACCTCCTATATAATAGTTAAATTATTGTTATTAAATTATACAAGAACAACATACAGAAATATTATATCATATATGATCTTCTAATATTGATTTGTTAATAATATTTTAGTAGTATTATTGTTTCGGGTTTTAACTGATTCGTTTTCCTTTATATGTTTTGTTAAGTAAGTCATGTTTGTTATAGATATGATGTATTTGATTCATATATAGAATCATATAATGTTACTAAACATTATTTTTAATTATAAAATTAAATTTATTCTTGAATGGTTATGATGAAGAATGAATCTCATCTCGTTCGTGGAGACGGTAATCCGTACCTATGAAAGAGCAACAATATCATTCTATTAATGGTGAAATTGTATGTAATTGGATGTTATATCATATATAAATAATAATTTACATGTTATATTTTTTATTTAAATCAATTATACTCATTATTATATCCATCCAAATAATGAAGTGTTGAATAAAAAACTACACCACGACGTGGAGACGGTAGTCCATATGTATGCACATAAGGTGACTTTTTCATTCATAGGATGGATAGAATAATTAATATGGTTGTAACATATTTATAATAACATTATAGTATGTATAAGGGGTTGGATTTATTATTTTGGTAAGGAAACAACAAAAAAAGATGAAGTGGAAGAAGAAAAGAACATTGAAAGGGTTGATGAAATTATTACCTCTTCTTCAGGTGCTTCCTTTTGATTATTAAAAGGGATCCTTAGGATGGATTTATAATAAAATTAAGGCCTCTACGTTGAATTGAGGGTAGTTGGGAAGATATTTGAGTAGGTTTTGGCTGATAAAAATTTATTTTGAGGTGATATTTTGAGAGATGGTGAAGTACCCTATTATAAGAGAGGTGAGAGTCGCTTTAGGAAAATGTAGAAATATTAATTTATTATATATTCATATTCGGTTTATAATGGCTCAAAAATTATTTTTTTCAAGGATAAGGCGGGTATGGGTCTAAAACATCTCAAAAAAATAGGTTTTATACAGGTTTAGGTCACCATATTATACTTATCTTCTATATTTACCTCTTAGTTAAATAGTTTTACTTTTACCATGTATTGCTGTATTGTTAATAAATGGTTAATAAACATACTAAAAACCCCAATAAAACCCCAAGTTGTTCATTAATGAGTTATATAACTTTAACTAAGTCATTTGGATAATCCTTATATTTTCAAGAATATTATATCAATAAATAATATAGTATTTGTTTTCAAAACTCCTTTATGTCAATTTTGACACTATTTAGTATTTTATTTTTGTGAAAGACATAAATACATTTTCACTTAGAAAAAAAATTATTTAATCGACCATAATATTTTATATTAACCTATAAAATTAGAGGAATTAATCAAAAGTCTTAATTAACATTTATTTGGATATTTATAATATTAATTATTTTAATCATTCATTAATAAGGTAATTACGGCATCACCATTATGTCAAAAATAAATTTAATAACTTAATGTATAAAAATTATAAATAAAATAACATTATGTAGGAAATATTTTAATATTTATAATGAATATTTATAGTCTAATTTATCTTATGTGTAAACCTATAATAAAAATGTTTTAGTTATGAAAATATCCATTAACACTTAACTCTTCTTTAAATAAAATAATACTAAATGTCCTAATCTAATCCAAGTGGATAAAAGAGGATGATATTTTAATCCTAATGTTGTTTTTTTTCAAAAAAAACATATCTAATAGAATTAGGATATGTGTTAGAGTAATTAAAATATTATTTTAACCTTTAATTACCCTATTTACTTTTAACCGTGGTAAATAAAATTAAAAAGTTACTATTCAAAAAATATTGTTTTCATCTTATTGAACAACATGTTACCTAATGAAGTAAACTATATCTCTCAGATTTTTTAAATTCAATTCATAGTAGTGGTAAACTTACATTTTATGAAAACATACTAACGTTCCTAGAAGGTGGGTAAAAGATGTTAAAAAGTTCAATAAAATTTTATACATCTAATCTTATTATAAAATGAATCTAATGAATTAAATTAAACTAATATAGGTATTATGTATCTATTTTTATTTTAAAATAAATTTAAATAAAAATAATTATTATTTAAATAAAATTCGGTTTTAAACAATAATGCTGTGTTTTTCAATATTCATAAAAAATTGAAAGTTTTCAGAAAAATACCAAAAATTCACCCTAAACTAATTTGGATATTCCGAATCCAAAAATGAAGTCCATTTTGAAAAATAAAATTTATAAAATTTCAAAAAGTGGATATTACTATTCATAACGGCTATTTTGATTGGTTGTGGTGTGCTAGAACTTGAAGGTGCATACAACGCAAGCTATTGTATTATTCAAAGAGACACATACCGTTGAAGCTTGGGGTGTTACACTGGACTCCAATTCATGTTTCATCTATCATGTCATAACCACATCGATTTCTTCCAAATAAGGACGAGTCAGGACTTGATACTGGATGATTTTTCTACTATGGAGGCAAGGTAGGTGGTCTATACTTTATTTCATCTTTTCTTGTGCTTTTTGGGAGTTTGGCCGACATTCTACCCATCATACTTTCTGGTGATGCCTCATTTTTTAGGGAGTTACATGCCATAGTTGTGGTTAGACCTAGTGAGTATGCTCGTAGGTTCTTTTTAGTTGTGTTGACACTTGATTCTAATTTCAAGGTTACCCAAAGGGTGATTCTTAAGGGAAATATCTTGTTTATTCTAGTTTAAACCACCCAATGGGTGTGTTCTGGTTCTTGCCTAGTTAGAAGAATCATGTTAATGCATTGATAGCTTGAATAACTTTCTTATAAGATGTACAACCCCTTGATCTTTGAATATCATGTTATGCCATATCTTTTTTGATAGATTGGAATGTTAAATGGATAATATGGGAGGGTATACCTATATGAAATGAATAATGGTAGGTTAAATGGTTTATATGGATAGGTAAGCCCATATTCTTGTAGCTGATAAATGGTTTGCATGAGTGGGTATACTCATGGATTGTGCAGGTGGATGTGAGTGGGTATACTAACATGGAATGAATGTTTAACTTAAATTTTTGAATGATTGATTCAATGGTTTTATGGATGCCATAAACTACTCTCCATGGATCTGGAATGCGGTAGTGGACACATTGGGTTGTCTCTGCCCCTTGGGTCTTAATTCTATGGGATGCATTGGGCCTTGCTACCTCATAGGACCTTTCTTGCTTGGTCTCGCGTAGGACTTGATATTGAATTTCTCCTAGGACCCCAACTAGTGCATATCCATGTTTCCATCCAGGATTCCCATGGGCCCCGATGGGATTCCTTGGACAAGCTCCTTGGATCCAGCCCTTCACAGTCTAGATATTTATTACATGGATTCCTTGGGCTGCTGATACCTTGGACTCGGCCTACATGGTTTAAACTTCACTATACAGTGTGTCCATGGGATATTTTACATCACTGCATGGAATGGACATGGTATACTTGACTTCTCAATATAGTGTAGATGTGGATTTCATCATAAAGATGGATGTACAGTGGGGTTGTGTAACTTTCTTTTTTACTTTTTATAGCTTCCTTGTAAAGAGATTATGATCTTTTGTAGGTAGCCTTGATGGATTGTTGGTTTTACATACTATAGTATACGTATTCCATGGTCATACACACAATACTATTTTTTAAACTTGCTAGAAATTTTATATAATTGGTTTTAGAATTGTATAGACATTGATGTTTTCCTACTAGGATGTTTATCTCACGCCCAGTTTTGGCCTCCTTGGGGACCTAAATAGATTATATGGTTAAAAGTGAAGATAGAGGTGATTTCCCTAGTACAGGTTGCTGATTGTGGCTTTGGAGAAGGAAAGCATAGGACCAAGATGAGGCTTTCGATGCTGGGATTTCTTTTTTGTATTTTTTTTCTTTTTGTTTTACTTGTATTGTATTGTATTTCCATGTACTGTTATGGCTGCTTTCTATATACTTGTACAATCAACATCATTTTATATATGACACCCTTCTGATTATTGATATGTATCATGTCTTGTCCTACTTTTAGTTTTCTACTATTTATTACTCTCTTTCTATTTATTATATGTTTTCATTCCACTATGATACTATGGTAATGAGGGTATAGTCTCCCCAACGACTCACCTAGGCCCTCTCTTCTAGTCAGTAGCCTCTAGAATTTGGGGAGCTATGCATGAGGCCATGTGGCCAACTCGGCTCGGGGCGTTGTTTTTAGTGGAATCTAGGTCTGGGGTGTTACATAGTGGTATCAGAAGAGTTTTATTTTCTATTTTTATTTACTATTTGTTGATAATAGACAGGGATTGGAAGGAAAAGGAGTTTATTAATAAACTATTCTTGGGAGTAGCTACCCCGCATACAAGGAAAAACTAAATTGGCTCGAATTGAGTTTTTATATTCTATATTTTGACTATTATAGTTGATTTGATTTCACCATTGGGTGCCACACTCTATTTATAATTTTACTATTGATACAATTGTGGGTTCAATTTCAGTTGAAACCCGATGATATGAGGGTGTATCATCTCACGCATCATATAGACACTTGTTAGAATCACATACCATGCATTATGCCATGCCATCTAGGATGCATTATATATTTCAGGATGTTGACATAGTTTATGTGATAGTCGTGACTGTTGTTGTGTTATTTGGGGGCAATAAAAAAAGGTGTGACGTAATCGTTTAATCCATAAAGTGTATGGGACCTTATGAATTGGGAAATGACGCACCCGTGATATGTAAATGTTAAATAAACATGTTACATGTATGGTTTGAATGGGAGCCAGGTTTGGGGTTCATTAGGTGTTATGGGCCCTCATGAATTCAAAATTGGTAACCCTTGGTGGAATTTCTTGAATAACTAAATGTGAAATGGAAATGGAAACTTGAAATGGTTAATAGAGACATGATATAGACCTAGTTGTTTAGTGTTAAAGAGGCATAGTTATAGTGGTTTGTTGGTTTTTCATTATATAGTCCTAGATTTAGTATCAGGTTTTGGGATTGAGTTAGTTTCTTGGAGGGTTTTGACTTGTCCTACAGTTTTGAGCTTTGTGATTTGATGTTGCTATTTCTGGATATATACCACCATGATGACCTACCGTGATATTCCGAAATGGAGGCGATGACAATACTTCAGAGATAGTGGATCATGGGCTACCGTTTGATCCTCTTATAGTGCCATTTGTGGACCTAAGTCTGTTTTGGAAACAGGTGTTGAGGCATAGTTCTGTGATGGTTTCTTTCATTATATGTAGAGGATACAGGGATTACCATAGGTAGCCTTTATTATGGATAAGCTGAAATGGGTGTTATAGCATTAGCATCCTCCTACATTTTTAGGGGATGGAATACAATAGGATGTAGATCTATAAATTGGGAACACATTATAAATTTTTTAGTATTTTCATATTCATCCAGAACAGAGGGTCAAGATTGAGACTTTCATGAAAAGTGGAGTGGCAAAGCACTGGTGTGATGTTTTAAAATATGTTGATGGTTTACAAAATATGGGTTAGGCTGAATTCAAAACCTGATTCAATGACTACTTTTTCCCTACGACTAAATGAGTAGAGAACGCTAGCGAGTTCATGTGTCTGGAGAAGGGTACGATGATTTTTATGGAATACTCATAACAATTTAAAGAGCTGTAGAATTTTGCACTGATGTATCATACTAATGATCTATTGAGGGTGAGGAGCTTTAACGATGGTCTTATACATGCCATCAGATCTGAGGTCAACATGTTCAGGATTCCTTCTATCACTAAGACTGTGAATCAGGTGCTGACTATAGAGCAGAACCTAAGGGATCTTGGGGGTACAGAACAAGGGAGTATTTTTTTCTCACCCAAGTGGATCTATGTCTTCAGGAAGGAAGCATCATTTTGAGGCTTCCCATGACATGAGTTCTAGTCAGACTGTGGGTGTAGGCAGCTTGGTATATTTCCATCAATGTGGTAGGTGAGGCCACTGGAAAAATTAGTGCGACCGCGGCCTAGTTGAGTGTTGATCTTGATTTAGGATGGGGCACATGCAGTTGTATTTCAGGACCATACCTCCAGTAGTGAGTGGTAGGGGGTCATCTCTAATATTGGGTTTTGGATAAGGTTCTGGAGCACTACATCAGGTTGGGAGATAGTGTAGTGCAGGCCGGTTAGGCCAGGGCAGTGGTGGTCATGGTCGTGGTATCCAGACACCGGGTTCTCAGAGACAGCTGGGCTGATCAGTTCAGGGAAGCCAGGCAGGGTCACAGGGCTACAGTATAGGGAAAACATATAGAGTGCCACATACGCAGTAAGAGAAGGATCCTAGAACATCTACGGTGAGAGGTAAATTCTTATTAGCTTCTACCATTGCATCTTTTCTTTTTGATATAGATGCCTCTCATATTTCTATCTATACATGAGTGGTGAAAATCCATGGGCTTGTGGTTTTTATTTTTGAGGTAGTTTTAATTCTAGAAACACCATTAGGAGTTATAATGGGTGATGTACTCCTGTTTATGGAATGACCCCTTGAATTTGGTGGGTGCCACTTCCTCTGGAGTTTATATGTCCTTGAGATAACAGGGTTTAATTTCATTCATTGAATGGAATGGCTCGTAGCTTATCAACTTTTTGTGGACTATTATCAGTTTAGGGTGAATTTCACATCACCATAGGGTGCAGTGTTTTTTTACAAGGGTGAATAGGATGTCCAGGAAAGTAGATCTGGACCCGAGCATTGAGGGATTGGTGAGATGATAGCCCAGATTGGTAGTTTGTTTCTAGATGATTAGGGATTGAGTTGGGAGGACATTCCTCCAGCAGTTGAGTTCTTCAAGGATGCCTTTTCCAATGACTTTTCTAGTTTATCTCTTAAAAGAGAGGTGGAGTTCTCCATCGATATAGTACCGGGAGTTTCACTGATATCTGTTCCTCCTTATAGGATGTCTACGATGGAGTTGCAGGATCTCTAGAGGAAGCAAGAGGATTTGAAGGTGAAGGGGATTATCAGACCTAATACATCTCAATGGGGTTCACCGGTCCTATTTGAAAAAATACGTATGGAACTTCTAAGCTATGTTTGGACTATTGGAAAATGAACCGGTTGGTGGTTGAAAACCAATATCATTTTCCATGGACAAATTACTTATTTGATCATCTTTGAGGATCTCTAGTGTTTTTAAGGATGGAGGTGAGGCTAGGATATCACCAAGTGCATGTTCGACCTGCAGACATACCTCTTACAGCCTTTTATATAAGGTATGGGTTATATGTGTATATGATTATTCCGTTCAGTCACATAAACTCGCCGATATATTCCAAGGATTTGATGAATAGAGTGTTCCATCCTTACTTGGATTCATTTGGGGTGGTTTTTCAGGATGATATCTTGGTGAATTATCATAATCTACATGACTATGCCAGCCATCTTGAGATCATTTTGAATTAACTGAGATATAATTGGTTATATGATAAGCTTGAAAAGTTCCACTTTTGGATAGATCAGATTCACTTCCTTGGTAATGTCATCTTGGAGGTAGGAGTGTTTGTGGACCCATAGAAGGTTAGAGTTGTAGTTTCCTGGGAACATCCCAAGAACATTTTTGTCATATGAAGTTTCTTGGGGCTAGCTGGCTACTAGGGAAATTTTATACAGGACTTGTCCTGCTTTGCAGCGTCATTTATGGACTTGACTAAGAAGATTGTGAAGTTAGTTTGGTCAGAATATTGTGAGACAACCTTTCAAAGAGTGATAGGGAAGCTAACACCAGCACAAATCTTGATAATGACAGAGCAGGGAAAGAGCTACATTGTGTACTATGATGCATCAGGTATTGGGTTGGGGGAATTGCTAATGCTGGAAGATCGAGTTTTGGCGTACAGGTCTTGGCAGTTAAGGCCTCAAATTAAGAATTACCCTATGAATGATCTTGTGTTAGCTGCAGTTGTTCATGATTTACGCTGTTAGAGGCACTATTTAATGGGAGATAATTTTCTGGTATACAATAATACAAAATCCTCAAGTATATCTTTACATAGTGTGATCTTAATTTAAGGTAGTGAAGGTGTGTGGAGTACATAAATTACTTTGACTTTGAGCCTGCCTACACACCTAGTAAGCACAATGTTGTGGCTGATGCACTGAGTAGGAGGAATTAGATACAAGCAGTGCAGCAGGCCAGTAGCGAGTTTCAGCTTTTGGAGATATTTTCTAAGATTCATCTTGAGGTGAACGACAGTTAGGGGGAGACATTTCTATCTTCATTAGTTGTAACCTCTACCCTACTGGACAGATTTAGGATGAAGAAGCTATTGGATTAAAAAGGCCTAGTTCTATAGGAAGTTGTGGTAGGTGAGGACCCTCCTCCTGGTTGGATGGTAGGTGATGATGAGATCTTGTGTATCCATGAATGTGTTTGGGTTCTAGTGGATATACGTGAGGAGTTTATGTAGGAGTTTCGTGCTTTTTCATGGGTAGCGTATCTCGGTCTCACCAAGATGTACTATGACTTTCAATGTCAATACTAGTTGTCAGAAATGAAGAGAGAGGTAGTTAGTTTTGTTATGAGGTGTTCCATCTGTCAGTATGTGAAGGCAGAAGATTAGTGACCACCTGATCTTTTATAGCATTTACCTATTCCAGAGTGGAAATGGAATAATGTTACGATGGATTTCGTGATGGGTTTTCCAAGTTCTCCTCAAGGTAATGATGATGTTTGGGTTGTCATTGACAAGCTTACGAAGGCCACACTTTTCTTGAGGATCAAAGAGACCTTTCTTGTTGACGATCTTGGAATGTTATACATCTGAGATGTGGTACAAATTTATGGAGTCCTAAAAAAATCATTTCAGATAGGGACGCCCACTTTACATCTCATTTCTATAAGATTTTTTATAGGGCACTGGGTACACCGGCAATTCAGATCACAGAATACCACCCTCAGAATGATGTTCAGTCAGAGAGTAAGATAAAGGTTCTTGAGGACATGCTTAGAACATGCATCCTAAATTTTGGGGGCTCTTGGGAGAGGCACATTCCCCTGGTTTAGTTCACATAAAATAATACTTATCAGGAGACGATATAGATGGCACCTTACGTGGCTTTATATGGTAGGACTTTTTGTTCTCAACTATGTTTGCTAGAGGTATGAGAGGAAGCTTTACTGGGACCGCATCTCGTGAAGGATGCTTCTAAGTAGGTATAGATGATTCAGAGGCGTATGGATACTACATAGTCTCATCAGAAATAATATGTCGATCCCTGCAGACAACCTCTAGAGTTAGAGGTTGGGGATCAAGTTTTGTTATGTGTTTCATTGAGGTTGGGACACAGTCAGATCAGAAGATATGGTATACTTTCACTGAGATATGTTGGGTCATTCGAGATTATAGAGAGATTTGGGTCAATGTCCTATCAGATAAAGTTACCTCAGAGGTACCAAATTATGCATGATGTCTTACATGTATCTTCGTTGCACCACTACCACTTAGACCCATATCATGTTTTTTATCCTGAGGAGGTTGAGCTTCAGGTTGATGAATCTTTTTAGGAGAATCTAATATGTATAGTTGACATGAGCATGAAGGTTATATGAGGTCGTTCAGTTCCTCTAGTATGGGTGTTATGGCAGCATAGCCGTTTACAGGACATGACTTAGGAGATAGAGGCTGACATGGGTGCTCAGTGGCTGGAGTTGTTTTTTGACAGATCATGACCACACTTAAAAGAGCAATTCATGGAAAAATTTCTATAAGTGGGGATGATTGTAAGATCCTGGGTTTTTCTTGAGGTATGAATCCTTCTTTTCAGGTTAAATGTGTTTATTTCCTTTTTGTATTTGAACATAGGCCATACCATGGTCCGGATGGGTTTTTGGTGAAAAAAAGGGGGAAACATGCTGAAATATGGCTACAGGCCAGGTACATGTCATGTAATTGGTTTACACGCTGTGTACTTGAGGTACATGCTATGTAATTTCCTAGTGGGTTTTTTTATAAAAGATACAATAGATCTTATTTTTATGGACTTAAGTTTCTCTCTCATTTTGGATCCCAAAAACACATAGATTTCTTCCAAACTAGGACGAATCAAGACGTGATACTGGATGAGATGTCTAATAATGAGTTGAGGTAGGTGTTCTATACTTTCTTTTAGCTTTTATTGTGATTTTTTGGGCTTTTGGCTGACATGCGTGCCATCGAACATTCAAGCGAGGCCTCGTTTTTTAGCGAGTTACTTGTCGTAGCAGTGGTTGAACCTAGTGAGGATTCTTGTAGGTTTTTTTTAGGTGCATTGACACCTATTTATCATTTCAAGGTCACCCATGGGGTGTGCCTTAAGGGAAATATATTGTTCATTCCATTTTAAACCACCCAATGGGTGTGTTCTTGTGCTTTCCTAGTTAGAGGATGCATGTTTATGCTTTGATAGCTTGAATAGCTTACTTAAGTGATGTACTACCTACTTTAAATTTGAATATCATGTTATTTCTTATATATTTTTATATTTAGGCATGTTAAATGGATAATATGGGTGGGTATACCTATATGAAATTACTAATGGTAGGTTAAATTGTTTATATGAGAGGGTAGGCACATATACTTGTAGTTGATAAATGGTTTTCTTGAGTGGGTATACTCATGGCCTATGAAGGTGGATGTGAGTTGGTATACTCACAAGGAATGAACATTTAATTTTAATTATTTAATGATTTATTGAATGGATTGATATATTCCATGTACTTTTCTCCATGGATCTAGAATTCGGTAGTGGACACCTTGGCGTGACTCTGCCCCTTAGGTCTTGATTCTATGGGATGCCTCAGGCCTTGATACACTGTAGGATTTGGTTTGCTTGGGATCATGTAGGAATTTATATTTACTTTCTCCTAGGACACCAACTTGTTCCTAACTGATTTTCCACCAGGTATTCCCATGGGAATTGATGGGATTCCATGGAAAAACTCATTAGATCCGGCCCTCTGTGGTCTATATATTTATTACATTGATACCTAGGTCTGCTGACACCTTGGATCTAGCATGTGTGGTATACACTTCACTATACGGCGTGGTTATTGGATATTTTAATTCACTATACGTTGTGGTCAGGGGATACTTGACTTCCCTGTATAGGGTGGCTATGGATTGCATGATACTGATGGATGTACGGTGTGGCTAGGTGACTTTCTTATTTACTTGTTATTGCTTCCTTTTTAGCAGTTGAATCTCTTTTGAATATATCCTTGAGAGATGGAAGGTTTTACATACTACAATTGACTTATGCACTAGGTATACACACCTTACAATTGTTGACACTTGCTTGCACTTTTATAGAATTTCTGTTAGAATTGTATTGACCTAGGTGGTTTTCTACTAGGATGTTTATCTCACACCCAGTTTAGGCCTCCTTGGGGAACCAAACAAATTATATGGTTATAGGTGATGATAGGGGAAAGCTCCCTAATACAGGTTATTGACTGCGGCTTTGGAGTAGGGGAGAATAGGACCAAGATGAGGCTTGCGATGTTGGGATACATTTTTTATATTTTTTTATTTTTGGGATACTTGTATAGTATTGTATTACCATGTAATATTCTATCTAATTATTAGATACTTGTATAATCTACATAATTTTATATATGAGACACTTCAGGTTATTGATATGTATTCATGTATTGTCTTACTTTCAGTTCTTAGTTGTTTATTTCGCTTTCTCTTTTTATTATATGTTTTCATTACGCTGTGATACTCTGGTAAGGAGGGCATAGTATCCCCAGTAACTCACCTAGGCCCTCACTTCTAGTCGGAAACCTCTGGAATTTGTGGAGATTCACTTAATACCATGTGTCCAACTGGGCTTGGGGTACTATTTTGGGTGGAATCCGGGTCCGGAACATTACATCCAGATGCTTAATGTAGCCAATAATCATAACTACATGTGGCCGACCTGGCACAAACTCTCCAAGATTGTTGGTGAAAAAGGCTTTGCATAAATCATACCTATCTTGTCTCACCATCTCTTGATAGAGATCTCAATGTTGACACATCATGCTCTAAGCATCCATTTCCACATGTTTCTTTAAGAGGGCATTGTTCATGGATGATAGCATGAGGCACTAAACATAAATAGCATCATTTAGATGTTTCTTATACATATATAGATCCTCATCACTCACCTCATTTCTAGGTACAACTCGTAATGGTTCTTCCAGCACATATAGTTTCCTTTCATAGCGAAGGATGACCCAAAGGAACCTTTGCCACTCCTAGAAATTAGTGCTGGTGAGAAGGTTTTCCTTCTCGACTATGGATCAGAATGATATTTTTTATGTTAGTTTTAATGTCATATCTACAAATAAGATGAATATAGTTTCTATAATTTATCTCAAAAAATTAATATAGATAAATAGATAATTATTCATTATTCTCCCACTATTTTATCGAAACCCAATAGACCTCACCCTTGGCTTCAGAATATCTTGTTTCTTGGACATTATTGCATTAAGGATCCATATTTTCCTTTTAATTTCCCCAAATTTGGATGTTAAATCAATTTGAAAGGTTTTAGGTAATAATTCAAAATTCTAACTACATTAACTTGCAGCTCCTTGATCCCTTGAGTGGACTCCCCAACCTGAAATCCTCAATTTTTGATTTTATCAGCCTTTGCCTCTTAGTTACACAAAGTTCTTATTTTTAAGTCAACCCTTGATGTAAAATAAGTCAAGTCAACCCAAAACTAGAAATTAGAATTACCTAATAATTGAATACACCACAAATTTGGTTGTTCAAGCACTTTGAACTATGGTTCGATTCTAACCGAAGTAATGGAATGTTATACCGACTTAATATTTTATTGATAGATTTTATGCTTTATGTATATATTTTGATTTATTATCATTTCACATACTTATTAATATTAATTGGGATAATCATAAGTGATTAACTATATATTATATAAAATTTAAACATAATTTAGTTTATTTTAGTTACATATTGCATAATTTTTTAATTCATTAATTATTTGATCACAACAATACATCCATAATATATAAACCATAAAAATAACAAAAAAAAAATTAACCATATGATCATGAGCTTATTATAATGGTTAGTTTATATAGTGGTTGATAAACTAACTACTAACCTAGGGTAGACACACCGTTAACCAATTTGTTTTATGTGTACAGCATTCCACATGTCCACCATTATATCTCCTTGGATTGGTTTCACCTCAGCTCCTAAATTGAACCGCCTCTACTAGCTTGGGAGCTCCATCCATTACATATGATTTTACTCACACATAGGTGAGGGGTAAATGGTGGTTTACAAAAAAGATACCATGGGTACACAGGCCCTACATATTAATGGAGAGAGATGACATGATGGTGAACAATTTAATTTAATAATAAATAAAAAGGGAAACCAATCACAAACAAAGGTATGTTCTAGCTCATGATCATCACCATGCATGCAATGAATTACGCATTTAATAAAACAATAATTCAATTATTTAATTGTTCTAATATAAGATAAATCATGCACGAATTGATTTATTATTATATTTAATTAATCAATCCTTTTATCATAAACCTTTTTTGAATTTCCTTGATATTACCATCCCTTATAATTATAAACAAATTAAGAAATTCATTTAAAATTAACCATGTACATAACTTGTACCTTGGAGGTAACCCGTTGAATACACATCCAAAACTACCCAATATGTATTATGCTTGTATAATCATTATTCTTTGTTACATGTAGAATTCATGTATAATTATATTTTTAATACAACTCATACATGATGTGCATATTTTTTAACATTACAAGAATGTTAATTAAACATTTATATATATATATATATTAAACACCTATAAAATGTTTTGTCCCAGCTTTATTCCCAAATGAAGGTACACGTCTCAAGGGTTACATAATATAATAATAAATTTTAAATCTATGTAATCTGGAAAAAGTACATGGCGTGTAGATCTGACTGCATTGCATGTTCCCTCTTCACCATCCATCCTATATACACTCCTGGGGAAACGGCGTGTGAGGTGTACTTAATAAATCTTCAAAGTACACGGTGTGTCTAGTGGGCCACACACCATGTAGACTCTGCGTTACATGGTCACCAGTCATGAAATCCATGTATAGGATACACAACTCGACCCTGGCCTAAAGGGACTACATGTCATGTCTAGTGGACTACACGGTGTGTAGTCTAGTTACCATGTGCCAGTTAATCCTATTCAACACTACATGGATTAAAGGTCATTAATGATTTCTTTAATTCATAATTAATTCAATTTCTCAAATTGATTAACAACCAAATCTTGATGCGTTGAACAATACTACATGGTGTGTAATTCTGATTACACAGAAGGTAGTTTGGTGTTGTACGTTCAGGATCCTTGGAAACTCTAGATGTGATCCTTGATTTTATTTTATTTATAAAATTGATCATTTCAATTAGATCTATGATAACTGATGAAGAAATAAATAGATATCATAATTAATATTTAAAATAATTATTAAACTTGAATTGAAAAACTGAATTATTAAATCGTAAATCATGAAATAATTTTTAAAATAATTATAAACAATAACATTCCCCCTCTGATACCACTTGTAGGTTCCGGAACAGCTGAATCATGGGAGGGGAGGTTCCCTACTATAATTTAATCAATAATAGATAATCAATACGGGATCAATATGGTAAAGAATGCCAGTATCCATGAATTGAATCAAGGAAATAGGAAAATGAAATATAAACCTGGAACAAAGAGAGAGGATAAACATATTTTGTTTATAATTAATTTAATTAAATTAAAGAATTACCTCCTCGGTGATTCATTCTTCATAAATGTGTTTGAACACAGGTCTAAAGTTCACCTTTTTTGTTTTGTAGAGATCAAGGGTAGATCTCCTCTATTGGTGATCCAAATATGTCCCATGTATCTCTAGAAATCACAGAAGGAGTCTCTGGGGGCTATAACGGAAGATCCTTGCACTTGTGATATCTGCCTTCGATCACCTGGAGAACCACATCAAAAGTGTTCTCCTTGATCTGGTGGATGATGTCCTCTATCATTATTGAGAGTTTTCTTGGAGAGGGATGAACTCTCTCATCTTGAGACTATTTCTCCAATTTATTGTGCACAATAATAATAATCATCGCTTATCTAGCACTTGGATAACAAGAGAATAATACAACTGGGCATTTAATTCACTATGGTAATAATAAATAATTTGCACAAGTTCCTTAATTATTTTATTAATCCTAGTGAAATATTCATGTCAAATAATAACAGAAACGTTATTATTTCATGACATGTGCTTAACTTGCAAGTTATAATTAAATATTATTTAATCAAATAAAACTAAATATTATTATTTCTCACCAAACCCTTAACCTGGTCCACCAATCCTCCACTATATTAATTGAACCTTTAATAATGACTATTTATTTATTATATAAGAACCACTACATTATTCTTCAATAAATTTATAAATATTATAATCACTAAATAGAAAATAAATATTTATTAATTATTTCACTCACAATATATTTTCTCGGATAACTAGTGTTGAAATAAATGCAATCAGGCATCCTTGAATTTTTAAAACACAACCAGGAATAATCTTTAAACAACTTCATAAATAATAAATAATATATTATTTATCTGAGATACTGGATACACTTAGTATGTGCCCCTATATGCCTCTTTCTCAGTGGCATTAGGCGGAGAAACCTAATGTCCAAGGTTAGCATCTTACAACACGCCAAGGCACCCATAGAGAAAGAATTTAATGCTACAATTACATCTCACTTCATATGAATGCTTACCGTGTAATATAATCCATTTTTCTTGATATCTCCAATCATGTAGGTTGCATGCAAGTTCAATCAACCCATGTGCTCAATTTCTCATTCTTTGACTTTCTATAAATTGAACTTGCCTATAGAACACCATGGCCATGGATTTATTTATGCTATATCATTTCCATCAAAGGGAATAAGATGTAAACTTCCATTATAGAAAAAACGTACAAATCCTTTCTAGCATTATTCATTAATTCAGTATTACTTTTGATGCACCCAACATATCCTACCTCTCTATGAACATATGCCATCATGGTTTTTTCTAATACATCTAAGTGTGCGAGTCATAATACCAATTAATAGAAATAGTAATGTATAAGAACCAATACACATTTACACAAATAGGAACATCCAATGGAAGATATAAATGTGGATTTTCTATCATCAGGTTCCATTCTCATAATATCCTACTGAATATCACCTAGGGCGCACACCATGAGAAGGTGTCCCAATGTCCTAAGAGTTTCCACCCATGATATCATGTATCATTTGTGTCCCTCAAATGGTATCACCCAGCTATAGAAAATATATCCAAGAATTATTTCATAATACTTATGGGTTTTCATCATAGTGAGGAACTGCTATGACCTTTTAGTGTGACAGCTGCTCCTGGGATATTATCACATGCCATATTACGCAGAAAAACAGTCATGATGTGATAAGAAGTTATTGATATCCATACAATGAATATATGTTTATAATAAAGTAAAATGAAGTTGTTTCTGGGGAAGAAACTCTAACACAAAATACCCTAATCCCAAACCTATTGACCATTCTTGAATCTATTATCCAATCCCAACAAATCATGCATAGGGTCCCTACCATTGTTCAGACCTGCAACCATGAAATCTACTTAGGTACCTAACAAAGCCCAACTAGGGTGTGAGTAAAAATTAGTAGGTTAAAACCCATGGTGTATAAATAATCTAGATAGAATAAATTTTTCATTAAACAGAAAGATAAATAGGTGAATTAATTCATCAATTAATGCATAATATCAAATAATCCCAGTGACCTATTAGCTCTAGGTTGAAACCTGGGGTCAGCCAAACCTGCCTTGATATGATATTGGATATCTCTGTTTAGTGGAGAATTATCCTACCTAGGATGAATCAACCATACCACTAGTGGATTCTATTTTCATGGATGAATCACTGATAACATGTCATGTAATCAAACATATTTCCATTGGGAATCAAGTAACAAATAAAAACTATGTTCTAGGTGAATTCCCATACTTGAGAGACTTACATGTTCCCAAGGCACAATACCATGACAAGGTTGAATGTAACCATGTCATATTGGTATCAATGTGAATTCCCATGATGAATCTACTTATGTGTTTGAATTATATTAATTTTATTCATTTTAAACCTAACTCAAATTTTAAAACCTATGTATTGTAGTATAAAAGCAACCAAATTTGTCTCTGAATGAGACTGTCCTTTAGGATTTTCTTTATCATGAGTTATTATTATTTTTTAGGTTTTTAATATTTTCAAGGGTAATTTCTATTAGTATAAATGATAAAATAAATTCAGACAAAATTCAGTGTCAATGAATGAATTATAGAAGTATCCTAGTCTAGATAACCTCCTGGATCATACTCTCTTCATAATTAAACAAATCAGACTTAATTAATTCTCCCAGCATGCATTGTGTAAACATGGTACATGCATCTCATTTAGTTCATTAAAATGAGGAAAAATTCCAATATCATAGCCGCATGTCTCCTTCTGTTAGGAGTCAATCCACACACTCAATGATCACCAAGTACATTAACACAGTCAACTCTCTTTGAACTCATAATCCTCAATAAAGGTCTAAAAATTTTAAACAAAGAGGATCAATTTATAACTCTTGTTCACATTGAATTAGTGAGACACATTAAGATATTGGAACACTCCAATTGATGATTCACTATACTCATAGTGGAATAAAAAAAATTAAATGAAAAGATATAAATATTGAATATCAGAAGTAGATTGAGAATCAACACTCAATAATCAAGAGAGAGTTATAGTTTGGAAATAAAATAATAAAAATAAAGATACATAACAATGATTATACACTAGATTCATCCCCTAAGGTACTACCGATACATGATCACAGAGATGGATCAAAATCTAATGTTCATATTCATTTAGAGGATAGGTAGCTCTCCAAAAAAATCATTATTACATGCTCCATTTGTTTTTATCTAAAAAAATTGTTTTTTAGTTCCCATAAACTATCTAGATTCATTCTCCTCATTTTCTCAATATATTTTTGAATATATCCAACAATTCTGTCTCATAGGACATTTGAATTTCCTCATAACCGATTGGCTTTGGTGGATGTTTATTTTGAGCTTCCAACTCTGATTTCACTTACCACAAAATGACAACAGCATTTTCCCTATAAAAAAATAATTTATGCATGTCATTCAATCTGAGTGAGATTTGGAACAACCTGAATATATTCATTAAACCTTCACTTAATTCTATCTGATTCATCAATGTTCAACACATCTTCAATCTCAAAGGTTCAATTCTTTTAGTGTAGGCAGACACAAAAACCATTAGACCATTTTCCACTACCAAAATTGGGAAATAAATAGGTCGAACATCTTACTTTAACGATTCTATGATCTCATAACCATATCATTAGTGTACATAAACTTCTTTATCAAGACATGCCTATAATGACACACAAAATATCAAAGACTTCCATTGTGAACTCACCCTAGATCCCCGATGTAAACCCACACCAGCCTCGATCAAACTCAATGGCCTGCTAGATTCAAATAGGTTTCCTACGATCATCTTAATCCTATAACCTCAATCACCGTAGAATTAAAACCTAACCTCACATTGGATGTCACAAATCAACACCCAATATTTCCTTATGTTCAATTCTAATTTATCTTAGTCTCAACCAAATCATTTTCATCTTAAAAAGCTCCAATGGTTTCCTCTTCAAAAAATATTCATTACCATTCATTAGGGATAGCACCTGAAGTTTTCAATGATCTGTCATAGATTCAGCTTCATCAACCTTAAATAGTGGCTTGGACTTCGTTGACTTCATTAGCGATGATGGCGGAGTGGATATATGTTCATCTATATTAATCTTGAAGATGTCTCTTTTAAATTAGGTTTGAGGCTTCGCCAACCTTCATCGACATTGATGAACTAGTCACATATTTCTCCTCCTAGAATCTTCAACATCAAAGCTTCATCTTTGATCTAGATTTTGGGGCTTCATCATCCTAGTGAGGAAACTCATCTTCAAAAATTTCATCTTTAGAATCAACCTATATAAAAATATGGTTCTGGTGGTGCAGAAAACTATTTTTTTCCATCCATGGTAGTGCAAGGTCAAACATGGAGGAAAGAAGCTCATCAGCATTCGGCTCAACCTTGGCTTAAAATCGGCTATGGGATTATAGCTTAACAAATTGACTATGTGGTTGTATTCTCAAAATTTTTTGTGTGGGAAGTAGTAGAGAAAGGTTCTCTGGTTCTACTTGAAAAATGGCTACATGAGAAGTGCTCAAAAATTATCTATGTGACTATTTCAAATTTCTAGATGTTGCATTCAAACTAAAAATAAGAAACACTAAAATAAAAAGTAATCAAAAATAAAATAAAATAAAATTACATTAGTTTAATAATTATTAAAGAAACTATATATTTAAATTAAATAGAATCTAAACTACTTATTTTGTTAAAATAATATAATAATAAAAATTAAAATTAAAAAAATTCATAAATATAATTAATTTAATAATTAATTAATAAAAAATGATAAAAATTAACAAATAATTAAATTATAATTAAAAGTTACTACGTATTAATATATAATTAAAATATATAATTAAACAAAAAAACATATATTAAACATAAAATTGAAATATTAATTGATTTGATACTAAATTAACAAAAAACATAAATTAATCAATAAAAATTTTACATTAAGAATTAAAAATTAATTAAATTAAATAAAATTTATAGAAATAGTATCAAAATAAGAACACATAAAATTATTCCGCACTAAATTGTTTTTCCTCATGCAAAAAATGGGCCAATAAATAACAGAATAAAATGAATCTTAGATTTTAAATAGAGGATGGCCACATGAAATTGGTTTCCAAAATGATTTTTCCCCTAGGATTTTCATCAATAACTGTATAAATTTACCCACAAGAAATTGAATATCATTAAGGAAAAATTGGTTTTTATTTTACAAAGATGTTTATAAATGAGAATTTTAATGTAGATTAAACATACTTCAATTTTCATTTTATTGAATGTTCAAATTTCTCTTTGCCTCCAGGATAAAAAAGTCACATACTTAGTAACCAAAATAATTTAGGAATTTTTATTGACAAGGTATTTCAATAATTTAAAAGGGAGTACAAATAACTCATTCATCATCTTATATAATAAAATAATTATTTCAAACTATATAAGGATTTTTATTTCATAATTCACATGAATGCATATTTTATGATTTTAAATCCGAATTAAAAAGTTCATGGATAATGATAATTTATTACATTCACACAATTTTTTACCAAATTCAAACACTTTTAAAGAGGGAAATTAAAAATGTTTTATATAATTAAATCCATGGGGTATTATAGAATTAATCTCCTTATATTTGTTACACGGTATTAATATTTTATAAAAATTTGTAACTACAAAAAATGATTAATTGAAACCTAAGAAACAATCGAATCTGAAAAAAAAATTATGAGTTTTATAATGTGAAGCACGTTTTGGTACAATTTAGTATAGTGAAATACCCTTTCCATCACACTAAAACTCAACAATGTCATCAATGTTGAATTCAAGGTGAAGAAACATGTGGATTAAATTTTAAATATCAAAATATATTTTAAAAATTCTATAGACTAAAATCATGTACAAAGGTTCACAAGAAATCTCAAACTATTTTTTCACACAACAGAAATTATAAATAACATGAAAATGAAAAAAAATTATACTATTTGAAACAGAATTCATTCATCTCAAAAATAAAATGTGTAAATTAGTTCATGTTCAAGGAAGTGTTTAGAAAAAATTTCAACAAAGTTAATAATATTTATCACTAAAAACAATCAAAATTAACCACTTTAATATCAACAACTAGAATCTTTCACCATAAAAAAACAACACATATAAATTGTTCCATTACAAAAAATAATAATCGATTTATGTTCAAATAAATAGCAGTAGAAAATATATTTTAAAAATCATAAATATAATTACTATTTTAATGAATAAATCCCCTAAATGAGAAGCTTTATTCATATTTTCGTGTATTTAAAACACACCCATGAGATACATTGATAAAGTATCTATGGTTATTTAAAAACTCCTAAAGATGAAAAGAAATTATCTTTAGAATAAAGGATTATAAAATCCAGTAAAATATGACCAAGGTTTATAAATTAGGGGTATGATCCATAATTCTTAATCTAAAAGTTTCTCGTGATCATTATAAATGTAAATATATGCACTGGATATTGGAGAACATCACGTAGTGAATTCTACTTATAATCATTTGATTTAGTGGGTTGTGCACATCTTTTCCTTTTAATTTATTTCCTAAAAGAAAAATAATAATTTTGTAAAAGTCTACTGAAATTAAATACAAAAACTGAAAGTAAAGGAAATGGAAGAGAAATCTTGGGTAAAACCCTCCCAAGAGGTGCTACATTTTATACTTTCCACAGGTAGACAACCTTTTTCTTATCCTATGTCAATTGGTGCATGGGGATTTTGTGGTAAAAACCACTATATCCTTTCTTTCCTGTAGTCATATACTCTTATTTATTTATTGAGGCCCCCTTATAAACAATATGGTGTATCCATCCTCCCTTATGTTATAGTAAAACTTAGTATTTAGGGATAGATAAATAACATATCTCTCCCCATATTATAATTATCCATGAGGATATGTGTCTACTAATCCATACATGTCTTCCACTGACACCCTCAGTAGATATAAAAAAATTCTCACCTTTATATTAGACCGACTCCTTATCAATTTGAAGCTCTAAAAACATTTCTATGATGATTGTCTCTATTTAGAACTCCATTTTATCCTTATTCATCATTCATTGGCATATGAAAATCAATCAATTTTGGAACTGTATGTTCAAAAATTAGAGCCTTAGCCACTTGGATTCACCTTCTAAATATGGAAAAACAAGCACTCTTGAATTGGACTCTGGGAAATAATGTGAAAACTCATGATGTTCTTAAACTAAAGATTCCATGATTTGTGAATTTAATATATCTTTAAGTTCTTACATCACTGCTTTAAATTAATTTTAATTTAAGGCCATGAAAATATCTCTATTTTTATATCAAAAATATCTAAAAATGTATTTCAAGTGTAGGTGAGATCCATTTGTTCTTATTTATTTTTTTTGTTAAATATTTTTACAAGTTATATGTATTGTTTTTTCTTTTTGAAACTCCTTAGAAGCCTCCCCAGAAATGGAACCAATTGAATTAAAGGATTTTTATTCATTTTAAACCTATCTAAAATTTTAAAACCAAAGTAGTATATTATAGAAATAGCTAAATTTTTCTCCCAACATGACTTCCCTTTTGAAGTTTCTTTTCAATAATTTATTATTATTATTATTTATTTATTAAAAAATTCAAGGGGAATTACTACTGTTATAAATAAAAGAATAAAATAAGACAAAATATAGTGTAAATAATAGAATAAAAGTGGTATCATAGTATATAAACCCTCATTGATAATCCTCTCTTCATAATTTAAAAATAATAAAACACAAATAACTCCCACAACACACATTATGTGAATATAGTTCATGCATCTCAGTAAGGTTATTAAAAGGAGGACAACAACGAAGATCTCATACTCTAGTCTTCATCTGGTAAGATTCGATCAATTTTCTCAATGATCACAAAGTACATCCACACAATAAAAATATCTTTGTTTTTATAGTCCTTGATTTAGGACTGAGAAATTTAAACAAAGAGGATTGATTTCAAACTCTTAATAGGCATGAATTAACAAGTCACATTAAGATATTTTCACATTTCAATTAGTGATGCTTCATACATAGAATAAAAGAAAAATTAAATAAACAAAATTATGGAAATATTGGATATAGAAATTAAATTAAGAACCAATATTTATCAATTCAGAGAGAGTTATAATTAAAAAATGAAAGAATAAAACTCAGTGAGAAATCACCTTAGTATCTACATGATTTGGTGACAAAATTTCTTGTTAGACATGATAAAATAGATAGATATAAATCCAGTGTTTATCTTTATTAGGATTATATAAAGTTATATTAAAATATATTTGTATTCTCTCCTAATGTCCCACTCCGCAAAAAGTTCATGTTAGTTCCCATGTGATGTCCAGAATAATTCACCCACATTCCTCTATATTTTTTTATAATATATCAATCAATTATATCTCATAGACCATTCGATGATCCATGTAGCCTATTGGTATTGGTGCTAGTTTCTATTTAACTTTGAACTCTTATTTCACTGACCACCATGTGACTAGAGCCTTTTACCTTAAAATAAAATACTTTCTGCGCATGATTCTAGCTTAGCGAGATTCTGAACAACCTTTAAGTATTAATTTGAAATTCCATTAATTATTTTAGCATCATCAGCACTCAAAATATATTTAATCTTGAAGGTTCAGTACTTCTTGGAAAAGAATTAAAAAAAGAATTTTCATTGGTTCCCACTCCTACAATTGGGTATGAAAAAGATCAAACATCTTATGTTCATGATTCTTTGATCTCACAGCCACAACATTGGGGAAAATTAACTTATTCATCAATACATTCTTGCAACAACACACAAAACTTTAATGACTTCCATGTTGAATAAATTTACAATCTCAAATGTAATCCCACTCATTCCTCGATAGAACTCAACAGTGCACTAGATTCAAACTTGTTTTTGTTGGTCATCTTCGACCAACAACCTCAATCTTCATTGAACAAAAACATAGGCTTGCATCAAAAATCACAAATTCATTCTCAATCTTGCATTGGCATTATATTCTCTTTTATTATAGTCTCATCCAGATCGGATTCATCTTTAACAAGATCCAATAGTTTCTTCTTCAATAGATCCTCATCAACCATCATCAGGGGAAGCACCAGAAGTTTTCAAATCTTGGTCATAGCTTTTGCTTTATCTAGGGAGCTGTGAGTGATGCCAGATAAAATCAATGACATGATTTTAGTTTCACCAATAAACTATCCTCAGAATAAGATATGTGGGTTGTAGTTGAAAAAGGATATGTGGTTCTACTTGAAAAATGACTATGTAAGCACCGCTAAAAAACCAACTTTGTGACTACATCGAATTTCTTGATGTCCCATCCAAACTAAAAATAAAGAAACTATAATAAAAATCCATCAAAGATAAAATTAAATAAAATTACATTTTTTAAATAATTATTAACAAAAGAAAATATTTAAATAAAAATAAAACCTAAACGAATTATTTTTTTAAAATATTGAAATATAAAATATAAAAACAAAAAATAATTTGCATAAAACAAATAATTGATTGATTAATTTATTAAATAAATAAGTCATAAAATTGTCAAGTAATTAAATTATAATTTATAGTTTTTTATTATTAAATTATTTAAAGAAATTAGATTTGAAGTTAAACATAAATTAATTAATTAATTAACAAAACAATGAATAGATAAATTAAATTAATCATAATAAATATTTTAAAAAACACTAAAATAAATATTTTAAAATAATATTAAAAATTAGATGATAAAATCAATGTTTGAGAAAAATTTGTAATTAAACATGATTTAATATATTAAAATTGAAATTAAATGATTAATTAATTTAACAGAAAATTAACAAATAAATTAAATTAATCAATAAAACCATAACTTTAAAAATAAAAATATAATTAAATTTAAGAAAATGTGCGGCAAAATAATAGAAATATAAATCCACAATAGTGTTCCCAATTCACAATACCATACCAATGGAAAACATATCTGCATAAACTACGTGAATTCCAAGGCTATAGAAACATACGTGCTGATAAGAAATTAGACCTTTTGTGAATTCCTCAAATAAGGCTGATTTTATAATTCACAAAAAATTCAATAATATTCAATGAATTTTAATTCATCTAATATGAAATATTGGTTACTTTACCCAAATTACCAATTATCAACATTTAAATTCCATTAATACAAGTTACCAATTATAATAATAATTATAACAAATATGTTTCACTTATCAATTTATCTTAATTACCATTCACATGCCAAGAAAACCATATTTCATCATATTATCATTCTAACACCAATTACATGCCAATATAATCACTTTCATGACAAGTGTTACTTTATGAATCCAATTATCACAATTACCAATCTATTCTAGTCCCATGTTGATACAAATTTACCTATTATCAATTTCAAAAGTATCATAGGATCAAGGGTAGATACACTTCTTAGGTGGATGTAAGTCTAGGACTCTTTGATAATGGACCCAAAAAAGTTATATTATGGTCTAATCATATGGATTCATCAATTTAAGTGGGTTATAAAAAATTTTTGGTCACATTTTTGGAATGTAGGTGTGATCGCACACATTACACATACTAGAAAAAGATAATAGACTTTAGAAATTTGTTCTTGACCACCTACCTCAAGAAATAGTGAAGTGAGAAATCGATATTGAGATTTGGATCGACATGAAGCACAAATATCCTCTTTGTATAGTGATAGAATTACTATTTCAAGGTTGTAACAACTGTATCCATGTAGGAAATAATAGGATTTCACCAATGACAAGAGAGACTTACTGATTTTGGAACACCGGATCAAATAACATATTGAGGAACCAAAGAAGGTATTTAAAAATCCTTGAAAGCCTTATAGAAAATTCAAAATTTATAAAACACAAATTAGGGTCAAATGAAGCTTAACAGGTGATTAAAATGGGTTTTTGGGGTAGAAAGGTGATTGTAGTCCTCTTAAACCTAACTCATCTTGACACCACTGAGTAGTCAGTGACCACCACCGGCTAGCCCTTGGTGTCCTTTAGTGTTCCTGCAAGGATGTAAACTCCATTGGCTAGCTACTGGGTCTCTTACAGGAGAACCAATCTACCTAAATCCCAATGATCATCTAGTGGGTCCCACCGGCTGGCCAGTAGATTTGAAGTCTCTCTAGAGCTATAAGCCACCATTAGCCACCAACTAAAGAAGCTTTATGAGCTTCCAAATAAATTTTAAGATATGTTTCATATTATTTACAAGGCTCATTTAAAAAGATTTAAGTAGTTTAAAAAATTCAAAGAGGTTCAACTGAAAACTTAAAGCATAATGCACATGAAAAAAATATGACATCTTACAACCAGTGCACTATATAACAGCTCATCCCTGAGTTATGCTCCCAAGAATTACTATGGGGTATCAATGACAACTAAAGACACTATTCTCCAATATTAGAATCCATCTCCCAAGTATCCTCTTGAACATGAACATGTTTCCAATAAAATTTCACTAGAGGGTAAATTAAGAATGACAAAAAACCTTTTAAGGTGGGGAATATGTGGGTTATCTATTCTATATGCATGCAGTAGTAGAGTTAGCATGTTTTGTCCCACTGGATCACAATGTAATTGAAATAATAAATATTTGAATTGAATTAAAATAATAGGAATTGATCTCACGTCATTTCTTTATACTATGATAATGATTTTCCTCTTGATTTACTAAAACAGTGTGATATCTATGATTTTCTTGTCTAGAATGTCATTTTTTTATGGAAATTGGTAAAGAATGTAAAGATAATATTAATTTTTGATTAATAGGATAAAGATAAAGAGGCGTGTAAATGAATCCTATTGTTATTGTAATTTTATGATAACCAAATGGATGTAGTTATGCATGTTTAATTGAATCAATTAATTAAAGATGGATTAATGAACTGGTTTTTCGATAAAAGATAATTCCGTGTATTGTTATGATTTTCATTCATTCTTATAAGTCTAATTATCTTCTACTTTAATGCTATGAGAGATAATTGAGTGTGAAGTCTTAATTCTTTGATTGGGGCCAAGAGCCAAGTTTCTTTATTGTTTATTTCCAGCTTCTTGTAATGTTATGTGAGTCTAGATAGATGTTGTGATATGTGGGTGAAGATAGGCCTAGTGGTTGTGGCATCAGTTGATGCCAAGAGTGGAGAGATGTAGAGGTTTATGCATATGGGTGCTGGGGAGGACATCAAGGATGATAGAAGGGTTACTCATAGATGTGAATGTTTTGATTCTTGTTTGTTTATATACTTTACCTTCCCCACTGCTTGAGATAGCTGGTCTTGTTTACCCTCCTTCCAAAAGATTTGAAGACGTGCAGGGTATGCCACATGCTTTTCGTAACTAGCTTCTTGGGGATTTAAGGGAATACGGTCTTACTATAGGTGGAAAATAATTGACGAGTAGTTCACCTACCCACTATATTGAGCATATTGTATTTTATAGCTTAGAATGCTTTTAAAGTATTCTTGGTAATTATGGAAAGTGATAACACTATTAGAAAATGATTAAATAAAATTTAACAAATGGGTTTGGAGCTTTCAAGGATGAAATTTAGACGTTACAATTAAATGGAACTGTGGACTTGGTTTGGTTTTTCCTGGGGGGAATGGATCTTGGTTTGAATACTAATAAAATCTAATGTGGTAAATGATAATGGTTAAAAAACAATTAACATTAATTTAAACTTATTAAAACTAGATAAGATAATTTAATAAATCTCTTTTAATGGTTGTGATCTTGTAGGATATCTAGTCTTAGTAGTGACATCCATGATTCTGAGAGACATTAGCTGCAGTTGAGTCTAAGACGAGGTTTTTCCCTTAGTGTGGTTGTGAGCTATATTATATTATATACTTTTTTGTTTCTATATGCTACTCCACCCTATCGGTTAGGGTAATTGACAACTAATGGATTATAAACCCTAGGGGGTGTTTTCCCCAACATTCTGGTGGGATATTGGATGGTTGACTACCCCCTTTGGGCCCCCTCTCTTGTCTTGGCAGTTACTTGTGTTTATAGGAACGTTGGTTATCTTTCCCCATATATGTGTGTAGAGGGATGTAATGGATTTTGGTTATTCACACACATATTTTAGAGATATAGTTTCCTATGGACTACTATAGGTGTAACGTGTATGGGTTGTGATGGCTTGAGAATCCTTACTCAGCATATGGGTTGTAATGGCTTGAGGTATAATACCTGATGTACGATACGTGTTATGAAAATTGTGGGGGCTCTAAAAACTATTTAGTTACATTGGTTATGTGTACATAGTCGTTTTTTTCATGAGGTTCATGTTGTGGTGCTTCGCCTAGGTGTCTGCAGGAAATCCTTTTTGAAGAGAGATGCATAGGACATGTGACATTGGAGAAAAGTGGAAAACCAGAGGGGGAATTGATATTGGGGTACCCTAGATATCCTTTATTATATTATACACTCTTCTGTGAGATACTTGGTGAGATTAGACTTAGTGAGGTTGGTAACATAGTATACCTCTTTGAGTGATGAGTTAATTTCACTTGTTGTTCACTATTCTTCAATATTCTTTATTTACTTTTACACGAGAGGCTCCAGGGAGGATCCTGCTGAATATACTGTTACACTCTCCCTAAGTTATATACTATTTTTAGGTCACTCGGAGTTGGTTGGAGATCATGCTGGTTACTACTATCTTGGGGGTTTTTTAGGAGTTGTTCGGGCTCTGTGGTCACTATCGTTTTACTTTCTATTGGTAATTGAGGTTCTCCCTTTCAGTTGTTGTGTTTATTATATGACAATACATATGAGTACTTGGGTTTTATTTTATATTGAATTATGGTTTGTATTTGGTTGGTGTATGTCTTATCTTTATCTTTATCTTGTATTCTCTTATAGGAAAATTCCTTTCATCCATGTGTTTATTATACCCTTGGTGATATTCGCCAACTCGGGTCCTACTGAAGGTAGGACATGGGGGGTCATTATCTATCCCCTATCATTGTCGACTTAGGAGGGGTACACATTGAGGGGAGGGGTCATGAGAGTCTTCCCTCACTGATTCATTGTTCTACGATCTATAATATGGATAAAATTCCCCTCAAAGGATATAAAACATCAAACTAAACATCATAAACTTCAATCATTTAAAAATGTTTATGGTGATATCTTTGATGCTTTGAAAAATGAAACACATCGTGTGCAACACTGTATCAATGTGGAAGGTTCAAATGATATGCCACTAGATCAAACCTCTCTACTATCTCAAATATCCCATCAAAATTGTGTGTTATCATTCCCTACTTCTAGATTTAGTGTTACCCTAGATTATGCGATAGCTCAAGAAAACCCAAATGGCTAATCTCAAACTCATAAGGTCTTCTCTAATGGTATGATTTATATTTAATCTTTGTGGTCACCAATCATTTCTTGGTCAACTGAACATGCTCATAAATATCTAGCACAATACTAGGCCTAATAATTGATACATCACCCATCACTAACCATATTAAATAAAAATGGAGAGAAATTCCATATAAATCATTAAAGGGATCCATTTGGATCGACGATTAGAAGTTGTTATTATAAGAAAACACCAACAGTACCATATTTTTTTCAGGAACCACTAAAATCCAAAACACATGCTTTCAAAAGATCCTCTAAAATATGAATCATATATTCATATTTTTCATCAATCTAAGGATGGTTGGTTATACATAGAAGGACCAATGATCCTAGTTACTTATGAATTCCCTTTCAAAATAATGATGTGAAATGGGGATCTCAATTAGAAATGATACCAATCATAACATCATGTAATCAAACTATATACCACATGTTAGGACCACACATATCATCAATAGTAAATGTATCCATGATAGGTTATAAGTGGGATACATTAATTACTCAATCCATGATTAATGATACTAAATCATTTTTATGATGTTTCTTAGGTAATCCGGTCATGAATTCCTTGGTGACATCATCCCACTTCGATTTTGGAATGGGAAAGTGTTGTAGTAACCCAGCATGCCACTAGTGGTCAGCCTTCACCTACTGATAGGTGATACATCACACTATAGAGTCTATTACTCCATATTTAATCCCGATCCATCATTATTTCCTATGGATACCTTGATACATCTTTGTCATACTAGGATTTACCACCCATTTTAAAGCATTAAATTCCCTCCTCCTCTCCTTACACGAACCTGTAGGAACCCATACCTGGAAATTTATATGAATAAAATCACCAATTCCCTGAAACAAACTCATTGGTGGATCCCCACTATATATAATATCAATTAGATCTAATCCTTATAGATCAGATAAATGATCTCTCTTGATTTGATTTAATAGAAATGGTATATAAGATTTCTAAATATGATATTCTCATCCCTATGAATCCTAATGTTCAGATATATCGTTGAAAAGAGTTCCATTAGCCACCACTCATCACATGAATCCTATAGTACCTATGATTGTATCTTCCTAATGAAGGAATTAGAAAAAAATCATTTTTAGAGAATAATATAATAAGAAATTGAAATATTTCAGCTACTTATCCCTCATCCTCTATTAAAGGTTCAGGTCCTTCCATGAAAATATGAACTTTAGGATCTTGTGGTCTGTGGAAATTATAAACCTCTCACCCTAAAAGATAATTCCTACAACATCTCAAGGTGTGTACCACCATAGATAACATCATACCATGAGTAGGATAATTCCTCTTTTATAGAAAAGGTATACACTTTACCTAGCTCTAGTAAGGTGACAATTGGTGTTGTGGTAATCCTACTTTTTAACTCTTGTAAATACCTCTCAAAATCTTCTGACCAAGTAAAATTTACACATTTATTTGTAATCCCAAACATCGGTGCTAATAGAAAAGAGAAGTCTATGATGAGATGTCAGTAATAGCCTACTTGACCTAGAATACTCTGAATCTCAATGATTTTCTTTGGATGCTACTATGATAGCATGGTTGCAACCTTCTCTATGTCTAATAACACTCTATCCTATGAGATGGCATGACACAATATGATCTCGTTTTCAATAAAGAAACTTCATTTAGATATTTTGGAATGTATTTGATGTTCTATCAGTGTTATGAATATAATTTCCAGATGCTGTTCATAATAGTATCTATACAATAATTATTCCAAGATATCAATAATATCCACCACATATTAATCATGAAGAAAATGTAAAGTCAGATTCATCAAGTCCATGAATATAATCAGTGTGTTCTTTAAACTGAATAGAATAACCACAAACTCATACATTTCATAGCTGAATTTTAAAGCAATTTGGGGTATGTCAGACAGTGTAACCCTCAACTGATGGTACTCTGACCTCAAGTATATCTTTGAGAAAATCTGGGAACCTATCATTTAATCGAAGATATTGTTAATATGAAAAATTAGATATCATTTTTTTGACCATCATCTGGTTCAGTCATCAATAATCCACAAATAAGCACAAAGTACCATCATACTTCTAGGAAAAAATCATAGGAATACCCCATAGTGAATTACTAGGATATAAGAAAACATTATCTACCAAATATTCTGACTGTTCATTCAACACTTGAATCTTCTATAGGTACATTCAATACAGTGGAAATGAAATTTTCTCAACTCTTAGTACCAACTTGATAGTGAACTTGATCTCCCGCTCAAGTAGTAAGCTAGAGAATTCTTTAGGAAAGACATCTTGAAATGGTCGAATACTAAAGTAAAAGTACTATTTTACAACTCATAATCATCTAAAATAATTCTCAAAAATTATAATGTGAGAAAATCCAATATATATATATATAATTGGTCCTTCATAACCTACCTGAAGATCTCATTCACCCTAGTGAACATAGTTTCCCATTATAATGATAGAAAAGTAACTCTCCTCTAGTAATAGTTGATATGATCTTGGAATATAAATAGCCAATATATGCCAAGAATCAAATTGAACACTCTCATTTCAAACACAAATAGATCCCAAAAGAAATGATAACTACTAATTCCAGTAGAAAACTCCTTCTAGCATATGATACCCTCTGATCACACACCTACTAATGTGTTGATGGTCATAACACTATCTTATCTCTCCAAAATCAAACCGCAAGTCATTGTTAAATTGAGATAATATATTCTCCAGTATCAAATAAAAAATAGGAGATGGTAGATGATACAATAATCATAACTCTAATGAATAAAGATCCCCCATCTAGAATGGTCAAAAGTGATTGTATATAATTTAACTGACTCACCCCTATACCATGGGATCTAGTTTGAATACCCTAATATTATCTCCGCTTATGATGTTTTGGATCCTATTTCTTGGTACCATATCTTCTGACATGGCCTGAGTATCTGATGCAAATTTAGAAACATGTCTAAAAAGGGGTAGTTTAGTCTTTTCTAGACTCTGGTGACTGTCATGATCCCATTCCACCACTTGACTACCAACCACTCCTATATAAACTATGCACATGGAATATCCAACCACAAGAATGACACTTCATAATATGAAAAGGAACTATAAGAGCTTATGTCCAACCCTTCCACACAGAAAACACTACATTGGGTCATGGTCCTGATATGATTTCCTACTCCCATTGATTCTTTTCCTACAACATTCCTAGTGATAATTCTCATAGTGTCACTTCTTAACAACTGAATAAGATTACCCAGATTATCCTTTTGAGACTACATTCCCACCACTCAGGGACTCCTTCAGGTTTCTTTTTGTGATGATAGATTAACTCATCGTGTCTGTGAGGTTTATATGGTTAAATACTCTCACCTATGACTAGATCTCATTGAAAATCCCACCCTAGAGTCACTTTTCTCTTCCTACCTCATTCATTACCAAAATTAAAGAAAAACACTATAGGTCAGTTAAATTTTCAACCTAGTTTATCACTAACATTCTCCCCTATGTCAGGTGCATGAACTCCTAAGCCCCCTCATCCCTCAATGTCTATTAATAGAATTTATTAGTAAGTTTTCCTTGAATTCATTTTATATTATTTCCTATTGATGTCTTTCTTAAACTATTATGTCCCACCATCACTTAGTTTTCCTCATAACATGTAAGTAGCAAGATTCACCCTCCGGTTAGTGGGCATCTTAACGTGCTTAAGGATCATCTAGACTAACTCAATATAGATCTCAACCTCCTAGTGTCCTCCCTCTCTAGTGAACATGGGTGTATGTTATATCTAGAACTCTTTTGTTTGATCAAACATCAAAGGTATGGTATGAGTTTTTTTCTTTTCCATGGATTGCATGACCTACAAGAAAATATCATGATATATGTCGTATATATAGTTCTTTGAAGCTGAAAGAGGCTTTGAATTAGCTATGTTAGGTGTGTTCTTATTACAATAATACTGATTCTGAATATGAAGATGAAATAGAGAAATTTTACCTATGTAGGGTGAAAAGACTCCTTATAACATATGTTACACAATAAGATAAAACTTATGAGGTCAATAAAACAATAGAAAACCAATTTCACGAGGTTACTCCACGCGTTGTCATAACTAATGAATTAGTATGTCACAACAGTTCCATTTATTCCTTTTTATTAGATATATCATTCAATTACATTTCATATATTAGATAGGTAGATATGTCTCATGAGATAATAAAATTCCCTAGCATGAACAACGCATGTCAACATATTTCACTATGTGCCTACCATGATGCATGTATAATCACCTCCTATCATACCCATGAGTAAATTCTCATAAAATAGTAACTTGAAACAACAAGTAAAATATAAAAGGATAAATAACATTACAATTTTTACAAGAGAACGTAATGAATAGAAATATCATACTTGGGTACATGGGTTTTCCTCCACACATGGGTTAGATACTCTAACACACGAGCTCTTTTATAAACCCCGATATATCCTAGTATTATATATATATATCCCTTATTGTAAAGATACATAAAATACTTAAGCTATGATACCACTTTTTAATATCCCAGAATCGTTAATCCCTCACGTGACCTAGACAAGTAGTTACATAACCTTAAGTATGACTCCTCATATGCCATAGGATTCTGACTAATAGTGAGGGTCTAAGGAATATAGTAGGAACACTAAACCCTCTAGAACTACGTAGTTTATACAATAAAAATAGGATAAATCAACCACAATTTAAATATCTAGTAGATTATTGATGAATTCTAAATAATCTAAAAATGATAATAACCCATCTTATGACATATTTTATGCTAAACTAATGATGTGTTGAAGGTTGTACACATAAACTAAAATAGACTCCAAAATGAAGATTCAAAAAACCTTGGTCTAGGAATACATGATTGGTATCATCTTCATGCTCAAATACCAACTACAAAATCAAACAATCATGCACAGGGCCCATTTCCCTTGTCCAATCCTACATTCATGAAATATTTCTGGGTGCCAAACAGTACCTAAAAAATATGTGAGTATAACTAAGGAAGCCAACACCCATGATGCCTAAATAATCCAATCATAATAAATAGTCATACAATAGTGCAATAAACAAGGGTATTAATTCATAACATCAAATAAACTAATCGACCCTCAAGCTTTGAGTTGACACCTGGGATCAACCAATCCTACTACAATGTTATGTAATATATCTATATATATGGTAGATTCTCATACCTAGGATGAATCTACCATTCCAATGGTGGATTCTTATACCAAGGAAGAATCGCCCATAACATGTAAATTAATCAAATATCCAGACCTTGGGTATTATGTAACCATGAAAAAATAGGCTCTATGTGAATTCTCATGCTAGAGATTTTTATGTGTTTCTAGGGTAAAACACCATACCAAGGGTAAAAGTAACCATGTTCTACTAGTATCTATGTGGATTCAATTTCTATTTCTTCCTAAATGTTCCCTAGTGAAATACTATACCAAGGGAAAATGTATTACGATGACCAATGTGAATTCCCATACCAAGGAAACTTACATTCAATGATGACATCAGACCATATATGAATTCCCATACTATGATGATATATAATTTTCAAAAATTGCAACAAGTGAAAATGAATTCCAATTAATCAAACATTCCATATTGGTTAATTTACCCAAATTACCAATAATCAACATTTTCATTCCATTAATCCAAGTTAAAATTTATCAAAATAATTGTAACAATTCTGTTCACTTATCAATTTAGACCAATTACCATTCATATTCCAATATAGAAATATTACACCATATTTTCATTCTAAATCCAATTAAATTCTAATATATTTAATTTCATTCCATGTGTTAATTTCTCAATAAAATTATCACAATTACTAATTTCTGATTATTCCATGTTTATCCAAATTCACCCATTAATAATTTCCAAAGTATCATAGGTGTAAGGGTAGGTACACCTCTTGGGTAGCCGTAAGACCTAGTCTAAATTCCAATGAAGCCAATGGAAACCAAGGTGGGTCTAAGAATATAGATTCATCAATTTAATTGGGTTTCAATTATTTTATGTCACATGATTGGATTTCTAGCGTGATAAAAAATGCATCACATAGTATAAATATAAAACAGACTTTAGTGAGTTATTATACACCACCCACCTCAAGCAATGAAGTAGAAGGAAACCGAGATTGAGTTTAAAATAAATGTGAAACACAACAATCTCCTATGTAAAATGATTGACACATCTTATAATGGCTATAATAAGATAATCCAAGGAGGGAATAATATTATTTCACCAAAAAAAGAGAGACGTAACAATTTTTGATCACCAGATCAAAGAAGGAACGGAATAACCAAACAGGGATGTTAGAGGATCCTTAATAGACATAGTGATCCTTCAAAAAAATTAAAACATAAATTATGGTCAAATTAGAGGTTAACATGTGACTAAAATAGGATTTTTGGGGTGGAAATACAATTCTACTCCTCTTAATCCCAGCCCAGCCTAACACCACCAGGTAATCATTGGTGTCATTCATTACTATTTCTTTGTTATGAACCCCACTAGTGGGCTAATTAGTCTTTTGTAAGAGACCCACTCTACTCAAATCCCACCAGCTGGCCAGTGGACTGCACTGCCTAGCCAAGGGATTTTTAGTCTCTCCAGACCAATAATATATCATTAGCCTCCGACTAGAATGCCTTCCTGAGTCCCTTAACACTTATGAACCCTTGTTTTACACCATGTACACGGATCTCTTACCAAAATTATTATAGTTTAACAAACTCAAATATGTTAAATTGAAAACATAAAGAGGAATCCACCAGAAAATATATGGGGTCTTATAATTTTAAACAAGAGATTGAATTTTACTCAAGATAAAAAAATAAATCTCAAATTTAAAAACATATATATTAAATAAAAATAATATATTATAATATTTAATGATTAATTTGGGTTTTGAGGTAATCAGTCAAAATATTTTAATTATTTAACTCATCTTGAGTTTGTTCTTAATTATTATAAACTTGATATCAACTAAAAAATAATCCAAATTCAAGTATTTTTTGAACTGAGACCAAGTATCTTAACAGTATTTAGAGATCATTTATATACCTATATAAAATTTTCAATATATCATTGTGGATGTGAACGTAGGGGAGGATGTCTTATAGGATAACTAAGATTTTAGAGGGTCCGTTTGAGACTTAGTTGATGGATACTGAGATTTACTCCTCTATCTATAGTTGAGTCTAAGATTAACATCCACGACCATCCATGAACTCATCTGAGGAATTATATGACATTAATCATGGTTTTTTATTAAGTAATTCAAGTAAAACCTTGAACTTTAGTCCATAGATCCATACAATATAGGAAACCATGGTTCCCCAAGATCTATCACAATTCTCGAATCATAGCACCAGTTATGTTTGTAAGATATATGAAACCTCTATATATTCGATAGACCAGTAGGTGTTTTTTGAAATAACACAATACACGGTGATATATTTTAGTCCATTTTTAACTACATAAATAATAACACTAAATTTTCACTAGTCTATGTGAATCTAATTCATATGCCTACTTTAAGGCCCAACAAATGCCTTTATCCTTGTAGTAAGGTTTAAAATGAGCATGACCGCATCAAAAAACCCGATCTTATCACGTTCACATCACTTAGGAGGAGTATTGTGCATAGAAAGGTAAGTCTTAACATCATTTAGATAGGTTAAGATCACCAATTCATATATTTAATAGACCAAGGAATATCTCTAACTATAATAATTCTTCTAAAATATGTATAGGATAACAAAAAGGGATCATGATTAGTTGAAAAAAATCTAATTTTGTTTGTGCTAGATTAATAAGGATTTAATATGACACATTGAGGATATCAGGGTATGACCATAGGTTTATTCAGGTTAAAAATTAGTGTTTCACTTATCTATAAATTTTTTTCTAAGTCATCTCTTAAAATCATTCCCCCCTTTATGGGATTTGATTTCTATTTTAATTATCTAATTCTATTAAGAATAATTTAAACTTTGTTTGGACTCTACTAATTTTTTATTTTACTATTAAAATAAGAGTATTTATCTGTTGTGAAATTGGAAGTTAGTTTTATATTACCCATTCTATTGAATAAACATCTATTTTATGGGATGATTCTCCACAACTATCTATATTGAATTGATTTTTTCACTTTCATTGTTTATATTTTCTATTTGCATTATGTTTTTATATTATGTTATTATTTTTTATTCTTATCCTTTTTGATGTAACATTTTATCTTTAGCTATAGATCACTAATTTAATTTTCTAGTTTGGGGTAATGAAGCTTGAATTAGATTTTATTTTTTAATATAATATTATTATTATCTTTTCATATTAATTCAAAGGCTAAGGTGGGTGGTGAAATTATTGATGTGATATCCCATTCGTTTATCATTCCTATTTTCCCTTATTTAATTATATTTATTTCTTCCCTTCACTAATATTCTTGTTCAATAAAGTAGATTGTGAATATAGAAATAGTGTGATTATTTTATAAGGACATCTGAAAGTTACTAAACAAATAATTCTAAGAAGTGACTTGATAGAGATTATATTTTAAATACTTCTACTTTTCATTTTATTTAACTAATCCCTACTATTTTTTCATGTAAGTTGAATTATTTTTAGGTTTTAGTGATATTTTGGTCTTAACTATGAAGATTCCTTATTTATTGAGTTTAAATTATTTTTCTTTATTTTGGTATTTATTAAAATAAAGTTAAACATTTAATTTTTGTTCTTTCAAGTAATATATCAATGTGAATTAGCTTCTCAAAAAAATTAATTATTCAATAATATGGGTTTTAGAATATATTATTCTTGATAAATAAGATATTTAGAAATCAATGGAAAAAATGGAAATTCACAACTATAATAGGGATGTGTAACATCTTTGGATATTATATAATATATTTTCATTTTTTTATTAAAGTAAAGTTCCATGTATATCATTTGAATCCAATACATAATATCCTTTAGTGGTAGATTGGGAAATTTGACAATGTATATCATTTCATAAGATATTTCCTATGGAAGTCAAATGAAAAGAAAATAGAATAAGATGCGTAAGATTTTTTAGCAGTACCTAAGTTTTCTAAGTGACACATAAAATATTTAGATGTTATATAAGATAATTTCTATTACCTCGGTTGGTAAATTAAGATCTGTATAATTTTCCTAGAGTTGTATAATATATTTTTTGGTGGTAGGAGTGATACAATTTTTTTTGACTTTTCTACTAGATCATATATTATATTTTTTAGAGGTGAATTAATATGTATAATTTTATACATTGTGAATTTTAAACAGAGTTCATACATAATATATTTTAAAATAAGAAAGGATGCATGAGATTCTTTACTAATTGAATTCTACTAAGGATCACATGTGAAGTTTTATACTTTATCATAAAACTCAATATTTATGTTATGGTAGATAAGTCATGCCATAAAGGAAATGATATGAGATTTGATATAGGAGTTTATAAGAATAACATCATGGTCAATTCTATACCACAACATCAATTAAAAGTGTGTCAATTTTTTTTTTTGAGAAATACTCATTTGCACATATTAAATAAAAATTAGAATATGGTAAATCCAATGGTTATAAAAGGATTAAAAAATCACAATTAATTCTTACTACCACATGATAGGATCATATAGAAATGTATTATGTGTGTGGAATATTTATCCTAAGTAAGGATTATGTTCTAAAATAAGGAGTTAATTTCTCATGGATACTGGGGGATTTAAAAAGATAAATAATTGACACAATATAGGGTTTTACATAGAATGGAAAGATGGAGATCAATTAAAAACTAGTGACTCATCAAGCATCTAGTAGTAAGGAAAAATGGGTCCTAAGACATATTTAGTCATGACTGGATAAACTCGATGTAGGTGTGACCTAGTGGATACCTGAAAACCTCGTTTGGGTCATGAATATTTTCCGATGGATCCTATTCAAAATTTTCTATAAATTATGATCTTTAATAAAAATATTTTTTGTTATTATGGAATCAAACTCTCTTTTAATTTTGTTATGAATGGTTGTAAAATCTATGAAGTAAAATAATTATTTTTTCTATTTAAATTTCATAAGTAAGGTCTTTTTTGTGTGAATGGTGATTTAAATTATATTTAATTATTTTGTGGCCTTTCAGTAATGAAATCACTTTCATGGGGTGATCAACACTCATATAAAGGTGTTGGTGTGATTTTTAAGAATAATTATGTATAAAATTTGTGTAATTAGATTGTACATTCAATAATTAAAATAACAGAATTTTTTTACAATGAATAATGTTATGCACAAGGGTAAATACTTTTTTACTAATATTATCCAAAATTTATTCACGCATTTCCCTGAATTCAACTACTTCTGGTTTCCAACATTCACCCTCTAATTTTCTGTTAATTAATTTGTTTTAGTATTCTTTGTTATTTATAAAAAATATCTGTTTTTGTTATTATCGTAAAAAATATAGAAAAATTATATTTTCAACTTTGATTTCAACCTTATCAAGAGACAAACTTTAGGGACAATATATTTCATTCCTTGGGGACTAATTTTGAAAAGCTATTCTTGATAAATCCATTAATTTTAAGTAGTGTTGTTTCTTGGTAGGCTTCCTATGTTTTTTATATCTATTTTTGTATATAAAATGGTCAAAACCTTGATTTGGTGCCTTTGGACCCTAAATTTAAAATGACCTATGACTCTAGAGTAATCGAAATAAGAACTAGGGGAGAGAAAAACTCAATTACTGAAATTTTCATTGAGGAAACTAAAAAGAACCAACCTAAAATACCTATTAATTATATTGAATCTATGAACTTGTCAAGTAGAAAACATATTGAACCGAAAATAACAATGGATGATCAAAGAACATTTAATGAATTGGCTTCATTCAAATAAATATAATCAATAAAATATTTTCCAATACCCAGATCCACATTTTGGTTTTCAAACCGAATCTAGTTTCATTCATAAATTTAAAAAATTAAATTGATTCTAAAGGGAGGTCCCATATAAACACTTGCAATAATTCCATTATTTTTATACTAAAATGGAACCAGCATGATTGATTGTAGATAAAACTAAATGATGATATTTTCCTTTTTCATTATATGGATGAAAAAATGGGTAGTTTTTAAATTCCCACTCAGCTCTAATAAGGGATTAGAATAAACTAAATATACTTTTCTAAGAAATATATTTCTCTAATTCTATTTTAGTTGTTATTCTGAAATATATTTGTGGAATTAGATAAAATTAGTGTAAATATTTACAAGATCATTAAGAAATATTTAAAAAGTTATATTTTGTTTCCCCTGCTATCAAATTAATTTAGTATTATTAATTTAATATTTTTTATGAAGTATTATGTCTTACTAATAGGATAATGATAAATTATACTACAGAAGGATCTTTGATTTGTAAGATCCTAGCCACCACTTGGACTCCATTTTTAAATGGCCAAAAATGGCCAATAGTTTGGAAATATATGATATCTCCATATAAAATATTTCAAATAAGTTCCTAATTCTATTTCAAAAAACAACTTGATTGTGAGTCAACTTAGTGATATTACCATTACGGTGAGGCTCTTGATGTATTTTTACAATTCACTAAAAGAAACTTGAACTAAAACAAGTTTCCAAAATCATGTTCAATGTGGAATTTGTGCCTCAAATAAGCACTTTAGTTATCAATGCTAATAAATGAAAGAATCCCCTAATACTTTTAATATTTTTTTTATAAAGGATTTTCTAACAAAAAACATTCTAGGAGTTTCCAAAATTATTTAATTATAGCCATGTATATAATAATAAAAATAATAATTGATTTAGAAAACTAAATAGAAAATAATATTTTTCCAAGGTCAATAAGTAACTCTTAACCTTGATATACAAGGAGAAATATAATTCTCAACCTGGAATGAATTTCGAGCCTTCTCAACACACTAAAAAAATATAAAACAACCTTTAATAGATTTTAAAAATACAATAAATAATTTTGAACACTTTTATGACATAAAAGGGAAAATGGTTGTTGATATTAGTATAATAAGGAACTGAATGAGTGGGTATATTCCTTTTAAAAACTAGATTTAAATCCTAAAGGAAAAGGCTAGCAGAATATGAGTTCTATATAACTTAGAAGTGGAACTCAGTTAAACATCCCCTAAACTATGATAAATGAATCTGAATTTGGACCTAAACATCTTAAATAAATCTATATTCTTTATCTATATGATTTAGAACCTTATAAAGGAAACCCAAAACATTTTGATTTTGTTAAAAATCAAGAAACTAATTTTAAAGAGAAACTAATTTCTTAATAATTTTTTTTAAGAGGAAAAATATATGGTAGAGGATAAGGATATGAAATACTAGTTCTTAAAATAAATATAAGGTTATTCATGATATTCCAAATCCACCACTATAATTTCTAATAATAACCCACCAGTTAAAAATAATTTTCAGAGAAAGTTGAATAGTGAGATCTTAAAGACTTTTAAAAAATTATATATTAACATTTTTTGGATATAGTAAAATAAATTCCTAGATGTGAAAAATGATTTAGGTATATATTCTCTAATAACAGGATATTAAAGGTAGAAAAGAAGATTAACCTTGAGAGTAATTTTTCTACTTTGATTCCCCATACCCTCCCTATAAAATGAAAAGATCCAAGAACTTTTACAATTCCATGAACTAAAGGAGAGATTGAATATCAAAATCTTTTATGTTAGATACATGAGGTTCTATTAATGTGATTCCTAATTTTATTTACTCTACTTTTTTAGGTTGGATAACTAAAACCTACTAGAATTGTGATATAATTATCCAATAAAAGCACTATTAAACCTATTGAATTCTTAGATTGTGTTATGGTGCAAGGGATATGGTTTTCCGTGATGATTGTTATGTTATAGACATGGAATGTGAAAGATTTATCACACATGAACCCTTAATATTATAAAATAATTTTCTTAAAGATTATAAATAATTGAAAAATGTTCTCAGAGACACTCTTTCACATGAGTTTAGGAATAAAATATTCCACTTTATCATTTTTCAATCAATAAAAATATAGTGGATGATAACTCAACCCACCAAGTAAAAATTATAAATTTGTTATCTAATAGGTTATTTCTTAATTTAAAAAGTAAAATACCACCACTTTTTTTCAAATAATTAAGTTAATTTAAATGAATGTGAACATATTGTATGTAGGGAGGAGTTAAGTGTTAAAACTGTTGTATAGAATCCTATTGAAATTTAGAAAAAAAATTATTGGTTTCAAAAAACTATTGAAACTGTTATATATGATGAACGGGTTACACGATTTCTTGAAGAACTTGATAACTCTATATGTCAATCAAGTGTGGATTATTCTAAAATTTCTCAATTTTATTATTACAACTTAGATATTGAATGTTTTTATTATTCGGTAATTTTTTATGAAATGGACACATTTTCATATCTTGATAAAATATTTTTTATTGATATTATAGATTCAAAACCTAATTGTTTTAGTATTGTTTTAGGAGCTAAGATAAATGTTATTGATTTTATAAAACCCTCTTTTCTAATTGAAAACATCTCACTTTATCTAGAACTTAAAATACTAAATATCTCAAATATTCATTTTTATATGAATATAAAAAACATCCAATTATCATTGGAAAAGGGTTATTAATAGATCAAGAAAATAAACATTTAAGTGTATTTAAAGAACATAATAAATTCGTATGATGGACCCTATCAGACCTTACTATAATTACTATTTCATTCTGCATGCATAGAATCTTGTTATAGAAATATTTAATGTATAACATCCTAGAAATAAATATCTTTATGTTGCATAATTTATAGAAAATATTTTATTACATGGAATCCAATGACCTTTTAGGTTTAGAGTTTTAGAGTTTTAGGACAAATAATTAACTAATAAATACTATTTGTTTCTTTTTTAATGGATGTTTTTTCACTATACTAATAGAAACTTAATCCTTTAAAATTATTCAACATGTCCCATAAATTATATACAAAAGATAATATTCTAGACATATCATACATATTACATTTCTTCATAACCTAGGGAAACTAAAATATAACAAGGGGTGAGTTAAAATGTTCATTAAGGGTAATCATAAGAAAAATCAGTCAAAAATCATAAGTGATCATAATATGAATATATGGGTATGGGAATATAATCAAGTAACATGAACATGTCATAAAGGATTCATACCCAATAAAACATGGATTCATAAGATATGATTCATAAAATAAGGATTTCACCTTAAGGATATATATTTTATAAGATTATGGCATCATTATTAAAACCTATGGAATAACATATAAATGTGAACATAATAATATAAGGAAAAATAAGAACATAAATCATAACATAGAAGTGTGAATATAATATAAACATGAAAAATCATAGTAATATCACCAATGTTCATCATTAAGGTGTCATAAAATCATGTTACTAAGGTTGGTAACCAAGTTATCATAAATCATTACTAAGTCATAATGCCAAGGTATCATAATCATTTCATCTCTATAGATTGATTCTTTACCCAATTCAATGTTGTGATTTCTAGTCACACCCTTCACATTCATAACATGTACATGCATATTTGTTCCACATAATTAAATCATACATAACCCCATCAAAGAATAATTAACTAGAAAAAATTGGGTTTCATGATATTGCACAACAAAGGAATAAGTAATCCAGATAAAGAAGGTGTATTGTGTCATTAGAGAACATAATAAGAATGATTATAGGATTTTTACATAGATTTAAGATAGTTTATATTAATATTGTTTACTTATCACTTTCGAATGGAAGCACTCTAGAAGAGTTCAAAAATTGCAATGTTTGGTATAAAAATTTCAATAGCATAGAAGAAAACATAATAATATGATTTATATGGTAATAAATTAAATTTGATTATGAATTTGAAAATCCAGATATATTTTTAATTTAATTTTAAAAGATATATCTCAAAAAAAAGTTTTTATAAACCATTTTATCATTATCATAATATGATGTTGTTACAGGTTTCTTTAAAAAGATAATATTGAAATAGTAATAGGGACACCTTTTTTGAATCATTATGTTTTTATGGAATCCCAAATATTAAAATATTGAAAAAATATGTATTTCAATTTAGTAAAAGTGGTTTGTAAGATAAAATATACGTTATTTGGAAGAAATATCTTTTAACCCCTTTAAAGATTATTTTAATGAAACCCACTTCAATATAAGAATATTAAAGCTTCTATTCTAAAACAATGAAAGGAGATGTATAATGTTCACATGGGATAGTACACACTATAGTTACCAATTTATAATAAATAACATTTGTGGAAAGTAAAAATATGGACATGGAAGAGAAAGAGTTGGTATTAGAATTATTCTTAATATATTTATATTTTTAGGATGACTGAAAACACATCAAGGAAGAATTTTGGAATCAAAATTTGATTTACCTCGACGGACAAAAGTTATTCCATATTTAATGAGGAAATTGGATAAATATAATAAAATTCAAATAATTAATCTCATAAATAGTGTTAATAACTCAATTAATGAAATTTGAGTTAATAAAAAAACCCTTACATCTTAGGTACCACTTGAATTGAAATACGATTTGAAGAAAATAACTTGATTTTTTTTATCCCATGAATTGCATGAAAAAATATAGTAAAACACTTTCAAGGTAATTAAGTCAAAATATTATCATATAAAACGAAAAATTGTGCATAAAATATAACATGACTTAAGGAGTTAGAATTTAAACTAAGAAACAAATAAATTTGTTTTTGACTTCAATGAATGAAATTAAACATCCTTTATAATAAACATAAATAACTTAATAACCTATTTCATAATATTTTTCATATATATATATATATCATTTTGGAACTCTTTATTTATAATAATGTTCTAGTAATATATTACTTTTTTATAATCTATTTTCACATTGAGAGTTAGTAACATTGATCCTTTTGTACTAGTTTCATAGTAATGGTGTCATTATTAATTCATGTTACAAAGTTCTTAATTCCTATATCATTCAAGTAATTGGAATAGATTTTCAATTATTCTATATAAATTTTTAATTTCATTTCATGAGAATTTTAGTTATGGTTTTTTAAGATGAAATTAATGATGGTCTTATTTTAGTGAATTTTAATGAATAAAAGTAGTATATTGATATTGATTTTAAGTATTAATATTAGCATTCATGAAACTTATTCTAATTTTTTTTAATAATTAATGAATTGTGGCATCGCTGATCTGGAATACACTTAATAGGTGCCTCGAGCCCCCAAGCTCATATCCACAAATGCCAGAGGTTGCAAACTAATAGTGAGGACCTTGGGTGTTTTCATGGAGAGACTACTCCCTCATTACCAGATTGTAGCACAATAGATAAATATAAACACAGATAAATAGATGAATAAATATAAGTAAAGAGCAGAATCAAACAGAAGTAATAAATAACCAAGGATAAAAATAACCAAACCAACTGGAATAACAGATGATTATATTCCAAGTTACTAGAAAACTGGAAAAACATGGATATAAGACAGTACGCATAACATGTTCCACTAACGTATAATGGAAATAAAAGTATTATCCCAAGTATCCTGATCTCTACTCAGTCATCTGATATTAAGATCTATCCTAAACATCAAGTAATCAAGTGTTCGAACTTTTATGCTTCAGTTTATCAACACCTACATTCATATAATGTACTTTGGGTGCCAAATGGTGCTTGGAGAGGGTGTGAGATAAATCTCAGTGGGCCACCACCAACGGTTTCTATAACATTTTTCATGTTTAATAGAAATGTAAAAGTGTGAATCCACACATATATAAGTAAAGAAATACAGTGTAACTAAATACCCAAGTACTTGCATCAACCCTTGGCAAGTGTCTAAACATGTAACCAGTTCATTAATTTATTGTTACAAGTTTATAAATAATTCACATGTTAACTGTAGTGAAGGTCCCAAGATGTAACAAGGAAACCTTTAATCATATTTAATAATGATGTTCCATGGAATAACCAAGGAAATTTAGACCTCAAGGGTCTCTTACATAGTAATGACTATAGCTTGGATAAGGGTGTAAGAGTGTAATCCAAGGATCCTATTCTAGGAATTCCATAATAATAGCCCTACTGAATACAAGGTGATCATCCAAGGAAAATAGGGCTAAGCAGTGATTGGGCCCTATAGGCTTTAACCATGGCACATACTTGTGAATTTTGGATCCAAGGAGTGTATTTAATGTATCCTTTAATACTATGTGATGGATCATATGGTGTTATATCAGGAATCCAATAATATTAAAGTATCATGTTCTAGGTGGGTTCTAACCTAATCATGCGGTATCCTTGAATCAAAATGGGGTTCCTGTGTGCTCAAGGCATTCCTTGATAATAATTCAAGGCAAGGTCAAGTCAGGACACTTCTGTTTGATAATGAAGTCATATGATATATCATTCAATTAAATACTTTCCTTTCATTAGTTTGATAAGGCCATGTGGCATGCAACCCTATAATCAATTCATAATTTATCAATAATTCCATTTGATTCATGACCTGTCTTTCATTAGTCCTACAAGGAGAAGTAGCATGAAACTATTCATTTAATCCATTAAAGAATATTCAATAATCAATTTTCATTCATATACCTTCCATTAATGTGGTAAGGTGTACTACAGATATGAAACCTATTATTCAATTACCTTAAAGTTCAAGTCATATACTTTGTATACATCCCAATTCCCATTTCACATTTAATTGTAAAAATGAAGCACTTACCTTAAGAGGGTAAATAGGTAAGAATACAGGACTCATTCCGTTATGTGATTAAAAATTTATAGCAAACCATTTAATATATAAAATTTTACCCTTAGAAGGGTCAAGACAAGTAAAACCTGAACGATGGCTCAAGTGTGTCAAATACTAAAAATCCAATTATGGAATAACAACATACATGATATGGGTAGAGTATTAGGTGTAACCACAAAAAACTAATAACATATTTGCAAATAGAATAACCATAAAGTTCTAATTACTATAATAATGGCATATAAAATCAATAAACAACACCCAATGAAATAGGTGAGGCCCACACAACAAATTTTAAAATCATAGAACATGAGGGATGAGTTATAGATCACCCACCTTAGGCTTGTATGAATCTACTCCTTTGGTATCGGCCCTTGATTTGTCATGGATCAGATTAGATCTAATAAAATAGTAAAAATAATCACACCTTGATAACTAGGTCAATAAAAAGAGAGATGAAGAACAGCTCCAATGGACTCGAGTACTTACTGTTGCACATCCAACATGATGAACCAAAGCTCGAATGGATCCTAGATGAAGGATATCACTTAATCCCTATCTTGGCCGTTAAAAATTATCTAAAATGAGATCAATGGAGGATAATCCCATTATATTTGTATTAGGGTGGAAGGATGGGGTTAATTAGATCATCAAAGGAAAACAAGGTAAAATTACCCAAAAATTATCCCGTGCACAGTTTGTCTTCATGCTTTTCCAGACCATGTGAAAACCAAGAATGAGTACCTGGAGAAGAGGGGGCACTGCATGGTTATACCGTAATGTGATTTTAACTATGCACCAACCGTGAATGATGGCTTGGACCAAAAATGATGAATATCCACACTGTTATATCTAACAATGTGGCCTTCCAATATGGTTTTCTCTAACCATGCGACAAGCCTAGTTTTCCTCAAAATATGGGTTCTGGGCTTTGAAAAAGCCCCAAACACCCTAAAAACCCTCTCTAACTCATTAAACATCCATATTAGGTCCAAAAAAATAATTAGAATGAAATTTAATGGATCCATACCTTAGTGAAAATCAGGTTCTTACAGTTTTCCCCCCTTAAAAGAACTTTTCCCCGATTTCAAATTCCAAGGGTGGTGAAAAGCTATCTAATAACAATTCTTACCATTGATCATGTGTGATAGCCTTTGTCTTTTAAGACTCATCTTTCATGTGGTCGTGCTGCCATATCACTCATACCTAAGCAATATTCCAGCCTCAGAGTGCCTTCGGGCTTCGGTCAATGATGTGTAGTGGATACTCCTCAAAGGTAGCATCATCATCTAACTCAAATTCCTTAGGATTAAAAGTATTTCATAGGTTTTCATGATACTAGAGATGCTGTGAAACATTGAAGACATCATGCATATCACGGTACCTCTGAGGTAGTAACAACTGATAGGATATCATAACGAATCTCTCTAAAATCTCAAATGAACCTACGTAATGAGGTGACAACTTCCCTTGATTCTGTAAATATCTATGCCCTAGATTGTGTGATACCGAAAGAGAAACATGACCCCCAAATAAAACTCTAGAAGTAATCGACAGTGATCATTATAAGTATTTTTTCAAGACTGAGCAGTAGTCATATGCTTTCTGATCAGTTAAACATACTCAAAATTCTCTAGAATAAGATGAGGACGTGCTAAGGTTTCATCACCTACATCTAGCCAGCACAATGGTGAATGGAATGTCATACCATAGAAGTCCTCAAAAGGACCCATATGAATTGTCTCTTGGAAGCTATTATTATTTGTGAACTCAATGAGAGGGATATGCTTCTCCCAAGAACTAATAAAATCTAGGACACATGTTCATATCATATCCTATGGAACCTATATTGTCTGTTTTAATTTTCCAATGGTCTGGGGGTGAAAATATATTCTTAGAATCACTTGTGTTCTCATAGATTTCTACAATCCCTTCCAGAACCATGATGTGAAATGATTTTCCCTATTTGAAATTATATAAGTGGTGCTTCAGGTAGTTGTATTATCTCATATACATATAGTCTTCCAAGATCATCAATTGAGGAAGTGTCCTAAATAGGAATTAAGTGGTATAATTTCATTAGTCGTTCAATAATTACCCATAAAAAATCTCTACCCCTCGGTGACCAAGGAATCCCAACTAAAAATACCTTGGTAATATCTTACCATTTCCATTTCAAGACTAGAACTAGTTGTAACAAGCCTGCAGGTCTCTAGTGATCCACCTTCACTTGCTGATAGGTGGAACACTTGGTGATAAAGACTGAAATATGATGTTTCATCATGGGCCACCAATATTGGCATCGCATATCTCGATACATCTTGGAGATTCCTAGATAAGCTTCCGAATAAGAATCATGGGAATCTTGATTAAACTCCTCTATTATATATATAGGAACCCAGACACACCCATGGAGTGATTTGTAATCTAGGTGGTCACTCCACCTAGCCCATGATGCTCTGTTCTTTTTGTACCATCCTAGACATACCACTCACCCATATGTAGATGATTGTTTCCCTATGGTGATGTAAATAATACCCTTAAACAATAGAAGTCTACAAAGGTGTTATACTGAACAAACCAATCCATCCCAAGAATGAAATTTAATCCTTTCATTTCAATAATGAATAGATTTCATAAGAAACGGTAATATCTTACCTGAAGGGGACAATCACTACACTAGAGTATGCCCTCTGACTATATCCCCAATAGTGTATCTAGGATCATTACCCCACATAAAAATTTTATCATAAGTCCATGACTATCCTTGAAAGATACAAATATTAAATAGTTCTAATCACTCTTGTCAATTAAATAAGATACAATAGTTGAAGTAACGAGAATAGTTCCTCATAGTATGTATAGAACTGCTCCTGAACCTCAGGTATCGGCTGTAGTGAATATGACCGGTCTGATCCATGGCCCTATGAAATAGCTGGACTACCATGATCATAACTTCTCTTCTATCATTATTAGTGATCAGGGGTCTATCTACCATAGCCATGACATCCTCCTCGGCATGTCCTATCAGTGTTATTCCCACTCCCCACCTAACATGTGGTAAAAGAACCCACTCATGAAGGTGGAGATGGTGTGGATCCATTTGCACTTGAAGCTTGCGGATAGGTCCTACAGAACCTCTAAATATGCCCCATATGGATTCAATCTTGTCACTCCATTGGTTCCCTATAACAATGAGTGTTCATGTTCCCCCATCATCCACACTGATGAAACACCATAGAGCTATCTAAAGAGGTACTCTGGTTGTCACTGCCCTGACGATAAACCTCAAGGGAATGTTTCCTACCACCAAGATAACTATTGGCATGCCATGACACTGATCCTCTATACCTGGTACTATTTACATCCCTCATGTTACACTAAATGATAAGAGCAGTATATACTATTTTATAAAACATAAGAAGTAAAAAAGACATTCACATGTGTATGGATGATTTAATGGAGACCATCCTCGAATCGTGGAGCAAGCGAAATCTCATCACTGGTTAGAAGCCATGTAATGCATTGTAACCCATTAAAACATATTCAATACTCCATAACAGACATCGAAACCTACTCGAAAAGCATAAAATCTCTATCTCTATTAGCTATCAGTTTCTAAGGAAAGAACTAATCATAGAGGGCTATCTAGAAATCAACCCATAACATGCCCTGAATATGACCAACCTGGGTAACCACGTCCCACCAGTGCTTAGCCGAATCACATTACATATAAGTATAAAGTTTAATCATCTACTCTATAGGTGTCTCTAGATGATCAAATATTGATAGGGTGGCCTATATCCAAGACTCAATAGCCTACATACCACCATCTTTTGAAAAATTAAAAGGATGTTGGCATTGGAACTCACAAGTCAGATCATCCATCATAGGTGCGACTCATGGAGCACCATGCATGGACTGCATCACACATAAAAAACTATCATGAACTTAGGAATCAGATCCCAAATCAGGAACAAAATCCAATGCCTTAAGTGGAACTCTTGGAGGTAATAATGGAGGCTCGGGGCGTGCCATGTCTAGAGTCTGATCATCGACACCTTCCTAGCATGCGATACGAGAACATAATGGAAACATTGTTTTATAAATTAAAAAGAACATGCATTAGAACAATATTTAAGAAGATAGATAAAACAATTATGGAAGATAAACAATGAATGGATCACTACCCAAGGTATACTACCCCAACTACCAATTTAGACGGCCAGGTACTAGTATATTCTCATGTATAAGTTTCGGTTAATTTTAAATTTAATTATCATGTTCACTAATTTACCTTTCAAAAAAATGATAAGGCTGGATATGGATGTGTAACCATTTCATATTATAAGTCATGTTTCACATTATAATGTTTAGTCATTCCCATTTAATTAGTTCCCATACATATCATCAATGAAAACAAAACACATTTATTTATAGCATAATCGATCAACTTGGTAAATTACTCATCCCAACCCACGAGGGATCATACACCTCATGAATTGAGACAAGAAATCACTCATTTGAAACCAAGAGTAATACAAGCATAAGATAACTATCATAGCATCACTCAATAGTCATAGGCATATCAAGCATTACAAAGAAGTGAAATGAACCTATATGGAATGGAAATATGTATGACATGATAATTACAAGTGCCTAATATGATGAATGTAACAATGATCCTTTCCATCATATCATCGATCCAAGGATGAAAAAAATACTCAATCTGAGTAATAATCAACAACTCCACATAGCATGTGTTTCACCCAACAGTGAAATAAAGTCAATTGTAATAGGAAAAACAAAACAAGAATTATATTTTGGGTAACTTGGCTTTTACCCTGACCATGGGTTCGTAATGCCCAAGCATTGTTTATGACCAAGTCCCAAGAATTCCTAATATCTAATATTTCATCTTCAAATAGTAAGGTAAGAAAAGAAACTCCTCTAATACCAATTTGTGATGTCCCAGATCTAGATTCCACTTAATAGGTGCCCTGAGCCCAATGGGACATATGGCCTCAAGCACATATCCCAAAATAATAGAGGCTGATGACTAGCAGTGAACACCTAGGGTGTGTCCATAGAGAGACAATTCACCAGAGTGTAACATAGTGGATATATATAAATTAAGGTAAATAGTGGAAGAAATATAAGTTGAAATAAGAATAAAAAAGTAATAAATAACCAAGGATAAAAATAACTAAACCAACTGGAATAAATTATGATGATATTTCAATAAAATAGGGAAATCATGGATACAAGACAACATGTATAACATGTTCTACCAAAGTATAAAGGAAATCAAAGTACTATCCTAAGCATCTTGAGCTTCGTCTTGGTCATCTGCTATCAAGATCCATCCTAAACTGCAAGTAATAAAGTGTATGAAGTTGTATGCTTCCCTTTATCAACACCTACATTCTAGTAATCTACTTCGTGTACCAAACGACACCCATAGAGGTTTTGAGATATATCTCAATAGGCCACCACCAATGGGGTCTATAACATTCAGCCCGAGTAATGTAAATGTAAAAGTGTGAAATCATGCATATATATGTAAAAAAGTACAATGTAACTAAACACCCAAGTACCTGCTTCATCCCTTGGATGGTGTCTGAACATGTAACCATTTTATTAATTGGTTGTAACCAGTTTATAAATAAGTCGCATGTTAACAATACTTAAGGTCTTAGGATGTAACAAGGCAACCTGTAATGATATTTAATAATGATGATCCAAGGTAATATCTAAGGAAATGTAGACCTCAAGGGTCACCAACTCAATATTGATTGTATCCTAGCTAAGGGGGTAAGAGTATAATCCAAGGTGAATATTCCATGTAATTCCACTATAAGATACCTACCGAATCCAAGGTGATCATCCACGGTAAATAAGTGATAAGAATTGATTTGGCCCTAGGGGATTTAGCCATGGAACCTACATCTTAGGGATAGATACAAGGAGTGTATCTAATTAATCCTTTTATACTATGTGAGGGATCCTATAGTTTCATATCATGAATCCAATAATAGACAAGTATTAGGTTCTAGGTTGGTTCCAACCTAAGAAAGTCATATCCTTGAATTGGAATGGGGTTTCTGGCTGTTAAAGACGTTCCACAATAAAAATCCAATGTGAGATCAAGTCAATCCACTCCTTTTTGATAATGAAGTCATATAATATATCATTTGGTTCAAGCCTTTCCTTTCATTAGTGTGACAATTCCAAGTAGTATTCAACCATTTAATTAATTCATTATTTTTCAATAAGTCCACTTGGTTCAAGCCTTGACATTAATTAGTGTGACAAGGCCAAAAAGTATACAAACATTAATTTAATCTATTTAATCATATTCAATAATCAAGTTTCATTCCAGTATTTTCCATTTAAGTGGTAATAGGAGATATAGATATTCAACCTATTATTCATTTACATTTAAGTCTAATTCCTATACATAGTATACTTTCTAATTCCCATTTGAAATTTAATTATCAAATTAAAGAACTTACCTTAGGTGGTTAAAGTGGTGATCATACATGGTACGTGCCATTATGTGATTCAAAATTTACAACAAACCATTTAATATAAAAAATATTACCCTTAGAAGGGTTAATCCAAGGCACACCTCAATAGTAGGTCAAACGTGTCAAATAATAAAAAACCAATTATGGTATAACATCCTACATGGGACGGATGGCATTGTGGGTGTAACCACTAACAACTAATCACATATTAGGAAAGGTTATAACAATATAGTTCTAATGATTATAATCATGGTATATAAAATCAATAAACGACACCCAATGAAATTGGTGGGCCTCACATGAAAAATTACAAAAATCAACAATCTTGAGGGATGAGTTATAGATTTCCCACCATAGTCTTGTATGACTCTAATACTATAATATTGGACCTTGATTTAGCTTAGATCGGTTTGATCTAAGAAAAGATGAAAATAACTAACACCTCAATAACTAGGTCAAGGGTAAGGGAGATGAAGAATAGCTCAAAATGACTCGAGTACTTACTATTGTGCATCCAACATGATGAACAGAAGCTCTAAAGGATCCCAAATGAAGGATATCTCTTGATACCTATCTTAGGCCTTCAAAATGATCCAAAATGAAAGCAAAATTGGATAATCCCATTGGAATTCAGATTAGGGAGGAAGGAAGGGGTTAATTAGAACATTAAGAGAAAAAGGTAAAATTACCTAAAATGTAGCCTGTACAAGATTTTTCCACACTATTTTTTAAACCGTGCATAGACCAGGCCTGAGTACCTGGAGAAGAGGGGGTACTGGAAAGTTAGGCCACATATTTAGGTAAACTATGCCCCAACCGTGCAAGATGGAACTTCCTAAAAATGAATTTCATATTCACTATTAGATATAACTATGCGGCCAACCTTCACGATTTTATATAACTGTGCGACATGCCCAATTTACCCCAAAAAATAGGTTCTGGGCTCTGAACAAGCCCCTGACACCCTCAGAACCTTCACTAACTCATTAGGAATCCATATTATGTCCAAAATAAATAAATAAAACAAAATTTAAAGGATCCAAACCTAAGTGAAAACTTAGGTTCTAAAATGGATGATTATGATTCTATTTCCATCAATGAATGAAATTTATAGCACTGTTCATGTGTTGGTTAAACCCACCCAGAAAATATTATGTTATAATCTATGTATAAGTATGGTTATGAAAGTGTTAATTTAATTAAAATATAATTTTCATAGAAGTTTATTGAAATTAATTATATATTATTAAATTCATGGAGTATAATTGGGATGATTTATAAAAATATGATAAATGAAAAAGAAGTTGTTAAAATAAACCCCTTTTATTCTTGAGATGTTCATTTAAGGTGGTTAATTTTAAAATGATAAATTATTTCAAAAACTAATTATTGAAAGGCTAATTTATATTTATAGAATTTAAACAATGATATAAATAGAATTTATATTAACTAAAACCATTTATATAACCATATGTTAAAGTTAGTAATAAAAAATAAAATGTGTTGTTCATGGATCTGATAGTCCACATGTACGCATGAGAAGCGCTTTAATTTTTTTGAAAGAATGGGAAAAAAATAGGTAATGGTTATAACATAAATATAATAACATTTTCATATATTATTTATATTTATGTAATTATATACATATGGTTAGAATAGGTTTGTAGGAGGATAGGTGAGATGGATAAAGAAAGGAAGTTAAAGGGTAAGTAATTTTCACATTGAGAATTTATATCTTCTAAGTATCCTTTGGAAATGAAGGACCTGCTGAAATTTTCTAAGGCTAGGGGTTTCTAAATGTTTTAATGGGTTCTAGTGGAAGTAAATTGTTCTTATTTTCAGGGTAATTTCAATCCAAAGTTGTGTTTTGATGTGCATGGAAGTGAGCTCCTTTATAATTGAAAACGAGGGATAATTCCTAAGAAAAAATGTTTAGTAAGAGGTATGAATAACATTGCATGAGAGTATGGGGAGTTAGGTGAGTAAATTTTGGTGAGACATGTTAGTATGAATTAAAATAATAATAAATTTATTCTATAAGTTTGATGTTTCAAATTTATTTAGTAAAATTGGAGCCACATTAGATTACCCATTTTAACACTTATTAATTTTGATTAAAAATCAATCTTTGTAATTGTTTTTTTATTAAAAATATAATATGGATATTTTTACCAATTTTCATCATCATGAATCCAGATTTGGAATCCATTTAAACAAATTATGTTCCTAAATATGAGAAAATTAAATTTAAAATTAAATTATATAACGTGTATAAAAACTATTTTGTAAAAACTGTTTCAATCATTAAGTGTTGCTAATTAAATGAGAATTAATTTATCGATATAAATATATAAACACCATATTATTGTCTGAATTTTAAATAGATCCATTTAATTTAAAAATAAAAAATATTTGAAAAAGTTTCATTCTTTGAAAAATAACTGTTTTACCATGGTAAATAATATTTTCCTTGGTAACTTAATTTTATACCTAAAAATGAAATTGAACCCATTATTATACTTTAAACTATTGAATAAAAATATGAAAATAATTTTATTTAATTCAACTAATAAAATTTATCAAAATTAATTTTAATATAAGTTCATATAACTTTTAAATTTTTTTAAGAAAAATAAATCTTCATGGTATAAAAATTATTTTATTACTTGTATAGTAGTAACCATTGGATTATTGTTAAATTATTTTATTGTATAAATAAATTGTATTATTTTACTATAATATAATAAAATGCAAATCGCACAAAAATTAAATTTTTAATAAAATATTTTTTTTGCAATAAATGATTTTATTTTTTTATTTTCTACACTAGTTGAATTTTATCAATGCATTTCTAGAATTATATATATATATTTTATAATGTGGTTACCCCTATTAATGCCTTCCAATTATATGTCTACTTTATAATGGTTATATAAATTTTAATAAAAGGATTTGTGGTTCTTTTTTTTTTGAAATCCATGTGGAGAAAGCTATCAAACATGTTATATTTAATTAAAGGAAAGATATATATTAAAATATTTGGACCTTATATCAAATACATTAAGCAGTTTCAAAGAAGGTTGAATCATACACTTATACTAGTTTTTATGAAACAATTCACTACTTTGATGGATTCTGGGACTATTTTTTCAATTTTTTATAATTCATGAGTTATTATAATATAAATAGTATCTAAAATGAGCGGTTTCACTATTTAAAATAATGAATTTAGAGAGATTATCTCTGATTTAATTCCAAACAGGTGGAGAGAGTTCATAGATTATAAGAAACTCAATTATGTTACTAAAAAATATTATTTCCTCTCCTATTTCTTGACCAATTTATTGAGATACATATAAGTAAATACCATTACTATTTTTGTGATGGTTTTTCAATATACTTTCAAATTAAAATTACACATGAAGATCAAGATAAAATCAACATTACCTATACATTTGGTATATTTTCCTATAAAATAATACCTTTTATATTATGTAATGCTTTGGGAAATTTTTAAATCTATATAATGATTTGATTTTATGTGTTTGTATAAAATATATATATATTTTTATTAATGATTTCACAATCAATAGATTATCTTTTTAGAGTTTTTTGAAGAGTCTTGTTTCTCTTCTTAAAATTTTCATTGATATGAGTTTTGTTATTAACTTTTAGAAATTCTATTTTATGGTAGATAAATGAACTATTTCAGGACATGTGATGTCTAAGTATAGAATATAAATGATCAATCCAAGGATGATATCATTTATTCATTATCATACCAAAAACAATGAAGGGTCTGGGATCGTTTTTCAGACATAATGGTTTTTAAAGAATTTTTATAAAGGATTTCAATAAGATTTCCTTATCATTTAATAGATTAATATTAAAATAGTATTAGTTTTTATTTGATGAAAATTTTCTAGAATAAATTAGGGAGAAAAAATAGAATTTAGTTTCCCCACCCATTATTAGCCACCTAGATGGAATTTAACTTTTAAATTGATGAATAGTGCATCAAACATTCTCTATGGTTTGTTTTGAGTTAAATAATAGAAAACATGTAGAATATTTTATTTTATGTATCTATAAATATAGATTAAAAAGAATATAATTAAGCAAACATAGAGAATTAATTATTATTCAATATTTTCTCCTTATAAAAAGTCATATTTTACTTTCTTGGATACAAGATGATTGTCCTCATAGACCATTCTGTAATAAATATTTTTATGATGAAACATAATGAAAAAAAATTATAATAATTATTTTTTGTCTTCAAGGATTTTATGTGGAAATTAAAGATAATAAGTGTAGTGATAAATTAGTCATTGAAAATTTTAGTAAACTACCCACCATTTTAAGTAAAAAACCTCAAATAGATCCACCAATTAGGGAAAATTTCCTTAATTAGTAACATTTTAATATCAACAGCTTTAGAATATTACTTTATTAACTTTTTAATTATTTTTAAACTAATGATTTGCCCAATATTTTATTAATAAACAAGTTTCTATGTTAGTGAGTGAAGAAAGGAATTATATTAGAGATGATCCTTATTTATAGCTTTATTGAGTTACCCAAAAAATTAAATGATTCATTCCAAATTTTAAAATATAATAAGTATTGATATTTTTTCACAGATTACGTAGTTATGGCCATGTAGTACCCTAAATAAAAATCTAGAAATATGCTAAATTCAGTTTTCTTCATCCCAACATTTTTAAGGATTATTTATAATTATATATAGCTTTTAAACCCTACCAGTTCAAGGTAAATATTTAATAAAGAAATGTGATTCCAATAATACCCTTTTTATAATTTATTTGATGTTTTGGGTATGGATTTATTGTTCCCATTTCCTAATTATTTGGGATACCTTTACTTTTTTTTGTTAACTATGTGTACAAATGGGTGGAAGACACACACACTAGAATTATTGATGCTAAATTGGTTTCCAAATTTGTTATAAAAAAACTTGTTTTCTGGTTTTGGGATACTAATGACACTAGATAACCCATCAAGGCCGTAGAAAAAGAGTGGTAAGATGATTGTTCCTCCCTAGGAAAAACTCTAATAAGTTAGGGGATAGTTACTAGCACTGAGTAGACATATCACACAATATGGTAAGACTTAGATTATAAATACCTATAATATAAACATATGGACAATGAATGAAATAACTTTCAACAAAAACAAGATATAAATATTTTAAAATAAACTTTATACAATTAATCCATGAGACATAAATTATAAATATACCCTAAAACAATGAAGAAAAAAAGAAATCAGTTTTCTAAAAACCCTTGATACTATAGAGTTACTAGAGGGAAGATAAAAAGGAATATAAATATGTTCAACCAAAGTAATTCTTAGGGACACAAATAAGTCTCCATCATCTCAACTCTAATAATAAAATGTTCAATTCCATGAGCAACTAAGGATGCTCAGAGTATCAAAAATCCTACATAGTTCGAAGTCGATAACCTAGTTCACATTATATGTTAAGGGAATACAAGGGGTGGTTAAAAAGTCACAAGTTACAAAGAATCCAATATACTCTACCTTTATTACACACTACATGAAGAATCTATCATGGGTAAATCATTCCTCACTGAGGTATGCATGTCAATCATTGGAGTATCATACCATAGTGTCCAACATTACCATGTCACCATTCTCAAAACTGATTAGGAGCCCATACCTTGACAAGGATAGATAGTGGTCAATGGAATATTGACATAAACTACCATAACTATCCAAATAGGAAAAAACCCTCATCACCTCTATATAGTTGTAGTGGGGGACCCATGACCCATTGAAGTACGAGCATATATTAAGGGAGTGCCAAAATTAGTGGAGGACTTGCACCTTTAATATGCTCTTAAATAATGGTGTATCGACTCTGTAGATATAGTGCGTGTTACCCATGAATTTAGGAGATTACCAAACTATATATGAGATATGGGGGACCTGTTCCATGACATCAACATGTCATCAGGGGAGTACCAACCTTACGAATTCTCTAATCATCACACATAGATCCTGGCATCATCCCTTTGAATCTAAATCCTAAAAACACATATATTTTCTTAAAAATATACTTAAATGGATAAACAGTATATTCCATCATGATATACATGTAAAAATACTCAATATGGGCTATTTATTTTCTAGAAATAGACACGCAGTAAAGAAGTTTCAAAAATATACCATATAAGAGAAGAGAGGGCCACATGGAGGCCTCTAAACATAAAATTTAGAAATGACGGAGTAGAGGCACATTACCATGGTAATTTTATATTCCCCATGTAATCCCCTAATCATAGTGATTATGCATGTTGTGGCTCTCCCCACTTGGGTCAGTTCAGGCAGACCCAACACAGCGATGTTTGCATGGCCAACTTTATGCATGGATCATCACCTGGGTCGATCCTCTAGGACTTGTGATTGGACATTTAAGTATATCCCACCAAGCCACCACATTTCATGTGTGTAACCATCTAATATCAACGGTGACTGGATGGTCAAGGTGTGACCTAATCACTCCCCCTCCTCTTTAGGCTTATACCCTTCTACACCCCTAATGGAACCTCAAACCACTACATTATCACCTCATATTCCTAATGACTCCCTCAAATCATCCCCCATTTAAATTTCTATTCTAATTATATTCATATCTTCACTTCTAATATCCATGACTAAGGATGATGTTCCTTATTCCACATAAAAACAGAAATGGAGAGAAAATAGAAGTAGGGATAGATAAGGGAAATATAAGGAGAGATAATATTTTGGCCTTGATTTGTTTCTATCATCAAGATACCATTAATTTCCTTCATCAATCACCACACCATAATGAAGAATAAAAATTAAGGTAATATGATTCCTTAAAAAATTAGGGCATGTAAACAGGAAAATTCAAGAAAGAATTTTAAATCATATATTTTTCATGGAAAACGTGAATAATAGAAAAATAATAAAATATAAATCCCCACCCCATTTTTGGATAAATCACTAGTTAAGGATGTATAGATTTCTAGATTATTCATTAGTCCTCAAATAATGTGTTTATTATATTTCCCTCCACCTTTCCCAATGATCACCACTACTTCCATTCCTCTTTCTCTCATGCTAGGGTACTTTTGAGAATAAACCTATAAAATTTGTTTTAATGATAACTTTTTATAGGGGTAATGCTTAGAAGGTAAATAGTCAATTAGATAATTAGTTAATCAACTAAATTTTTCTTTTTAACATAAATGATCCAGAAGATCCTAGTATGAATGTAATTTAATCCTCCCCTAGAGAAACACCCAATTCTAGATGAAAATGTGATATCAGAATTCTTGTTTGATGCTCCATTTTGAATAAAAATAATTATTCCTATGAATTTTTTGATGTGGGATAAAAATAATATATTTTAATTAATATATTATTCTTGAGGGTCTACAACACATGAAACTTCACAAAGGCTCAAAGTAGTGGAAAAAACCACACCTTGGGTTAAATAAAACAATCAAAAATATTTTCCAAGGTTTTATGCTAGGATAAATTTATCATTTTAAACTTGAATAGGTCCCAAATCTTTAAAACTCAAAATTCAGATAAGTCACATTTATAAAAAATATGGTTCACTGCAGCCTTTTCACATTTTTTTCCTTTTCTTTTTTTGAAATATAAACACATAGGGATCCTCAATAAAAAATATCAAAAAAAATATTGGGCAAAAAACTACCGACATTCACAAGCACTCATCTTTCCATTGAATGTATAAGATTTAATTGAATTTGGTACACAATAGGATAAGAAGTAAACATCATATTCAATCACCTAAGTCATAACCTGTATCTCATCTCAAAGTATGATCACATTGAAAACATGCATATGCTCCATGTGATATTGTCATGCCTTAGAACCCAAAACCCCTCTATATCTGAAGGTTACCCAACCACATAAGATTAAATCAATATAACCCCACCAGAATCTACTTGGGAAAGGTTTATTTCTAAGGATACACCTTGTGGGAGTGATCTACTCCATGCCTTTAAATTGTGCTCTATATGTTTTTTCAATAAATAAAACTCATCCATTCCATACACGAAAACTAATAATTTGGCCACGATATTTCACGGACACTAGGAGAGTTTCATGATTTTATTCTCCCCCAGTCCTACCACCATTCATCCATCATCTCTTTCACACAAATAACCTTTAACAGTGTCTCTAAATCATGGAATAATGAAAACTTAATCCTTATTTCCCTAACCTCATCATCTGTGGCAATATTATTTTTGTATCTGGATCCCCAATAGGTTATGCATCAACTATTTAAGATGGATTGGTTGTGTCATAATTTTTCTTTCAAAAAATCTATCCACGTGAACCAACCTCATCCAACTACTTAGCATTACACCACTACCCATTGGGTGGCCCAACCCACTATAATTCTAACTACATAGTCCTGACTATTTATATGGTTTTTATATGTCATATCTAGATCCCATTATAACAATTTAAATAGTAAAGTAGTTGAAAACTACAACCTCTTGAGAAAACATCCTCCCCCACCACATAGAAAAAGATTCAATATGATGGTCATATCTATAAAGATCTACAAGATATACAAAAATAAGGGGAATTATTCAATAAGTTAGTCTTGACTTATGTTATCCATCCTGGTATTTAAGATAAAAACTAAGATAAAACCATTGTATTCCCAGGGAAGTGGTTGACCTACTCCCCTCCTTTAAGAAAACACTTTAGGTCTATCACTTGAGATAATTCAGCCACACTATACCTCTTAATCGATATCACCATTATGGTCCTCTCACACATAATGTAAAAGTTTTGGGTTACCAATATCTATAAATTATAGTAATATATTCATCTACATGAAATAATTATCCTCTTTGAAGCACACTTATCATGTTCATCCTCCATCAATAAGACATAGAGTCCTTTTATAGAAGTGTTGACCACTACACCACTACTACACCGCTAAGATATCATCAACTATCATAGTTTCAACTTCAGGAAGAAAAATGCTACCCAATGAATCTGGATCTCATATTATGTGAGTTTACCATATTGTTAATACTCTTATGGTAAGATTATGTCAATTACTCAAGTTCCTAACAATCTATTACATGAAACAATACTAGGAATGATTCAGTACACATGCCTCATAAATTCCATATGGGTACCCATCATTTTGTTTAGAAAGACCTAAAAACCATCTACATAATGAAAGATGATGCATGTACTGGTCTCTCATCAAGGGATAATAACGGTTCTCTCTACATAAGAATTCAATAATTCTTATACATTCATAGAAAGTGAATTCTCACTCATGAATCATGAACATTGTGCATAAATCCATTCTTTTAATCTAATGGGTGGCTGACTTAAACTTCATTAGGGTGGAATCCACTCCCAACACCTGATGGGATCTCACTCGCAGTTGGGGGGTGGATCCTACCTCATTAACACAACTATAAATCATTGCACAGTACTAGAACAGGTACCTAATCCATCTTAAAGTAGATACCACTAGATCTCATCTCTCTGATAAATGAATCACTCACAAGACTAAATTTTGTACTAAAGATAAACATACATCACCAAAAAAGGGGTGAGTGAAAGAAAATCACCATCAATTGAAACTCTCTTATGAACAAGGGTCTGGATAGAGGTTGCACTAGAATCTCTTACATGGGAACATCTGATAAAGAAAGAATAATTTGAATCTATTCCACCCTATGCAAGAGTCCATACAGATTTGACGTGAATCATACTCTGACTTCACTATTTGACACTTGAACATGGCCATCCATCATGCAGATATTCCTATAACTCAATTTATCTATATTAGGTGTCTGATAGGAACTGACCAAAGGTTTTGTTCATTTTAGTGGATCAAAGCATCATTCATCTCTCACTACTCTCACAACACTTTCTCTTCCATATCATCTTAATAAGAAACAGACCCTATAGAAAGAAGGTATCTGATCTCAGTATCACCTCCCATGTGGAGGTCTATCCATGATTCCACTTTGACTGTCTTTGGGTGAAATGATAACCAACTCCTATAGCCAAGGTACATCTCTTTCAAGAATAGTCAGCTGAAAAATCCCTCATGATATTTTTTAGTATAGGAAGTGTTGTGTGAAGAATCTACCATATCTCAATAACTCTCCCTCTAATGTCTTCCCTTGAACCCTTTATCATGAAAAATTCCACCACAAAACGTATATATGGATCCAATTTCAAGGTCAATGTTCCTTCATTCATTCTCAAACATAGTGGAGCTACCCTACTGCGGGTCTAAAATCCTTGGAAAAATATCCACACTAAATAAAAACACAAACTCCAACCATGATAGAGCACTCCCATCACCAATTTGAGGAAAACAACATCCACTAATAGCTCACTATGATATGAAGGGATCTCAATGTAAGAATCACTAATTATTTTGTGAGATTATTAACTATATGGAAATGTGAGTCTCATACTTCAACTAATACCTCATTGCCCTTGGATCAGAAATGTCTTGTAAACTGGTGAGGTCACTATTATCAAGACACACAATATACCCAGACCATGGGTAGTCTCATCCAACTAAATAGGAACTATAGTACATTATTTGAAAAAAAAATTACGTTAAACCTAAATGGGAGAGAAAATTCTTCAGATCATGAAGTAAGTAAATGTCTCAACCAAGTCTATGAAATAATGACTCAACACTCACTAACTGTTGGTGGGAGGCCCAAGTATCATAATGATATCATAATGAACCATCATCTACGCATAATATAGTTATCATCAGGTAAAAAAATTAGTTTAATAAGATGAAGCTATAATTATTATAACATATATAAATTAACTGACATAAGTACCACATGATAGATCATAAATAACCACTATATAATGCATGTGGAAACATTCTTATACCCTACAAAATATTTCTTAGATCTCTAGGTTGACTAAATATTTATTACAGTCCTATAAAATGGATATTTCAATCTCCACACCTAATTTATTTTCCCTAATCTGATAACCAAACTTAAGACCCCCTTAACATTGTTACCATGAATTAGACAAACCATTGCATATATAACTATTAACTTCAAACTAAATCCCTACGACTCAACCAATTTGATTCCTATATAACATGACCAGGCCCATCTAAGCCCCACCCAGGCCAGTGGTAAGCTGAGTTTTCCACTCCGAACTCACTTATAATAGGCTAGGGGATAGTGATTGGCACCATTTAGGCATATCTTATAATATGGGAGATCCTAGCCTATAATAACTTTCAATAAATATACATGTCAATGAATGAAATAACATTCAATATCATTAGGATATATATATATACACAATTCATGAATAATACATAAATTACAAATACATTTCCACATTGGAAAATAATAATTTTAAATTTGATAAGTCTCTAAATCTGATAGAAACAAGACACTAGAGATATATTACTCATTTCATGTATTCTAAGATCAATCTCTAACAACAAAAATTATTGTATCCATCATGAATCAAAATTCTATACCATGTTTCACTAAGTTTCACAACTCATTAGATTTGAACAAAGAATTCCAACTCTAAATTTACCAAGATCACCACTAAAAATATATCATCTACACAGACACAACATGTTTGGGCACAAATCCCATGCAAGGGTGAGTATAATGATACTAATTTGGATGTTGAAACACCTTTCATGGATTGTGAAGACGATTATTTCTATTTTTCATAATACAACATAGTGGATGACAAGGTCTTCTCTCTTGAGAAGCTCACTGATCCTATACACTTTATTATGTTTTTTATGTTTTTATATATTTTTGTATTTTATGAAAAAAAATAAAAATATGGGGTTTTGAAAATGTAATGAATGACAGGAAAGAAACTTGTAGAAGAAAATTTAGAGAGAATGAATGAATTTAGTATGAAATGAAACTCTCCCAAAGGAATCATCCTAAGTGAACCTTCATTGTCTCATGGGTATTCTCTTACATAATTAATGAACACATTTAATAATATGAGTGTTCATCCTTTTTTTCTTAGTTTAGAATTTTCAATGCACTCAATGATCTATAATTACACTATGCATCCATCTCCACTATCATTAGTGTGTTAATGGGAACCTCAATCAATGACACCCTCTAATTAATCTTCATGATAAGAAATCACACTCATTTAGTACTAGATTACGAAGTATCTATCATATTATATAGTGATCATTTAAGGGAGGGAAAATAGTTTAAAATAAAAAATAACACATAAAAACACTATTGTAAGGATGCACTATCACTTTTTCACACTTCTAATCACCCCCATTTTAACCTAAAGTAGATAAAAACCAATAAAAATGAATGTAAAAAGACTTGGGTTCAACATTAGTTTCAGCCCCCTAAGATATTCTATGTGTTATTTAGTTATTATTATGTGTATTAGATATCATAGTGAATAGAATGGGAGAGAGTGATAGATATAGAGAATAAAAACATTTTTTAAAAACATTTTGTGTAGGAATTATATTGCAAGAGAGAAGTAATAAAAATAATAGTAGATGCTAATCTACCATCCCACCAACCTAATTTATAATGTATAAACCTCACCCTATTGAGGTAAACAATATATATTTATAGATTAAATGGGAATCTAAGGATAAAATAATTACAAAATGAAAAGTTGAAAATAGAGTCAAAGTAAATCACTATTTTGTTCCACATGGTTAACCCACTAAATCTACATACTATATGTGCCTCTATTTAAATGAAACATTTTCATTTTATTTCTATAAAAATTTCAATATTTTATCTTAATATGATCATATGTGTAAATTTTATGAGCCAAAAATTGAATTGATATTCAAATTAATAAATCCAGCCTTGTTTTTGAATTCATCACCAATTATTTCCCTAAAGAATTATGATCCAGTCCATAGTCATAAAAGAAAATATATAGTTTAACATGTGTACAGGTATGTAAAAAATTCAAATTTATATTGGACATATGAAATATTTTATGATAAAAAATATAGAGTTAACATGAAAAAAATAGAATTTCCATGAAACTTAAAAATTCATGCTCAAATTAAAAATTAATATCAAATAATAGATTAAAAATTACTTTATCAATTAATTTCCAAGATGAATAAAAAATTTGAAATAAATAATTATTTCATGTTCAAAATTCAATATAAATTATTCCTCTAACATGAATATGTGACAAATAATATTAAAATAATAATTCAGTGAGTTTAAAATCATTAAAATTAAAATTATAATATATTGAAATATTATATTTTTCAATTATATCACACTTAAACATTTCATATATAGAAAACTAAATTAATTATACTAACCAAAATAATTATCCTTACATGTTTCAAACACAAAAACCATAAAAGAATATAAATAAATATACATTCATAATTGAAAATATCATGCCTCCTCGAAAATTTTTATCAACTGAAACACTTCAATTTAAAAAAAATCAGATTACAGGTTTTTAAATATAATATAATTTATTGGTATTAAAATTTTTAACAAGTATCACTTTCATTAATTCCTTTTCCCAAGATTCTTATAACAAATCTCCATTTCTCAGTTCCTTGATAAAACCTAATGATATTCGTATAAGTAAATTTCCCCTAACTCATTAGTTTTCATTATTTACTTCACCTCAATCAATTTCTTTTAGACATTTGGGAACTTTTTTTTTCCTTTCTTTTATTTTTTTTTATTTTTTTATTTTTTTACAGTGTTGAAATGTCTCAAAACTTTATGTGGGTTCTCAATTTCCCATTTTACTCCAATTTCAAAGGACCTATATGAATGTGTTTTGATTTATATCCATGAGGTGTTCTTATTTATAATATAAAATTTTCCAATGTTAGAGTTCAACATTCCAGTTTCTTATATTAAAATTTTTATTCCACTAAGTTTTCTCTCATTTTCATGCATTTTCCTAGTTTTAAAACCAACGTTTGCATGAAATATGTAGAAAAACTCACTCAGTAATCATATAAGTTTAAAAACATCAAAATTAGTTGAATATTATAAACTAGCATGAAATTTTATAATATAAATTAAACATTTAAGTCTCTATTTCCTAACCTAAAAACCCACCAAAAATTAAAAACTAAAACCTAAACATGTGAATCCAAAATAGATTCATACCAATAACCCACGCTTAAACTATTATTACCCTCATTTGATTTCAAAAAATAATTTCATCATCTTTCTATGAATAATTAAATTGGGTATCAGTCATGATAAGGTATAAAAGATTAATGTAGCATGACTCATTGGTAGTGGTATTATTGATTTAAGCTTCTAATAGTTTCCCACTAAAAAACTATAAAAAATAATAATTAATGAATAATTAATTAAAATTAAAATAAATCAAAATAAATTGAAAGGTAAAGGGAAAATGGATAAATTTAAGTTTAACCCCTAAGTGGGCCTTTGGATTTGACTTCTTTTAGAAATCCAATACCAGTGGTCACCCAAAATCTTTGGGTGGTGGGGTTTCTTTGATATTAGCCACTATATTGTTTTACTTCCAATGTGCTTTAGATTTTATTGTATGTATAAGATCTCATGGATAGATTATATTAGGTCTACCCCCATTACAATAAAGTACAATTTTCATTATGGGGTTTGAGAAAATATGGGTCCTACTCCTTTACATTAGACACAACTTCTTTAACAATTTAATATTCAACCACTAGAGCATCCTCATGATGTGATGAACTAAAAGTTTCCAAAAGATAAAATTAAATGATAAATTCAATTTGAATAAAATTGAATTCAGATATTATTATCCCCCATTAATAATACATTTAGAAGTTATTTCCTTGTACACATCCCAAGGAAAATCATTATCATCAAATTCTAATTTAACCTTCTCTTCAAAGGTGACTATATCAAGTTCCTCTTCATTTTATATGGAAATATTATATTATAATTATATAGAAGAAATAATAAGATATTGTATTGGTATTGATAATAGCATAAAATTAAAAACAAGGTAATCATATGTTAATTCAACTCCCTTCAGCTGATCAGCTTCTACTGTCAGTTCTTCTTGCAAGGAAACTGAGAGAATTATAAAATGATGTGGGAGAAAAAGGTTGTGTCATTTTTTTCTATATCTAAGATTTCTTCTTCAAATATAAGAGGGATAATATGTCCTGGTACCTTGGTCACTTTTTTATGTAACACCAAAAAGTAATTTGAGAAGTAAACACACTCCTTGGTTAAGTCTTTTAAAACTAATTATTCAATGTCCTCCACCGAGACTTTGATAAAATCCTAGAATACCCACTCTTCATAGATGGATTTTTAGACTCCTCTCACCATCCTAAAAAATAGAATGAAAATATCTTCGATAGGTGAAGGTGAGTAAAAAAATGGTTTGATATTTTTTTATTCATAAATTTAATTTTAATGTATCAAGATATTTATAAAATAAAAAAAACAATCACTTAAATTTTAGTTTCCTCACCTATAATAGCACTAAATTTTGACACACCTATCATGAAGTGTGTAAAATATTATTTCATTTTTTCTAGTTTAGTATAATGATACTCTATGGAAGTTTGTATTTAGGATATTTTTCAGTCATTCACTCACTAATACTAAACACTTTATTATATTTTTATATTTTATAAGTTTTATGAAAGCAAGAAAAATATAGTGTTTCTAAAATAGAATGTAGGATAAGAAACAAACATGTAGATGAAAATGTAGATAGAATGAATAAAGATAGTAAGAAATGAAACTCTCATAAAGGAATCCAAGTGAGTGATACTTATGAAACCCTCACATTTTATGTAATATTTTATTTTCAAATAAATTTCATTTTATTTATATATTTCATTCCACACAACACTAACTTAAAATGAATAGATATATACTATTAAAATATTGTGATTTAATCTGACCAGTTTCAACTAGACATTAAATTTAGCACTGAGAATAGTAATTAATAGATTTTTAAAATTAGGTATTATTATTTTATATAAATAAAATATATTGATAAATAATTACTTAATTTTATTTATAGTCTTTATACGCTTTAAAAATATATATTTTCTAAAAATCATTTTTACTGATTTTAATAAAAAAATTAAAAAAAAATTGAAAAATTAATAAATTTTATTTGATAAAATGAAATCCCTTTTTTAATCAACATATAAATATTAACATAGAGTGAATTTTTAAGAATTTTATAAATTGATTAATTTTTTGATGAATAGTGAAAAATACTGAGTTTTATTGAAAATTTCATCATCATTTAATTTATTTAAAAAGTTAAATTTTAATTCAAAATAGTATTAAAAGTATAATTATCTAAAATATATTATTATTATTCCAATTTAGGTCACTAGAATCAATTTTATCATGAATTTTGATATATAAAATTGTTATATTTATGAAAACATTTTCTTTAGAAAACTATTTTTTCAACATGTCTACATGTTTAATTATTAAATAAATTCTTCCACTTCTGTGAATTAAATTTGGTAAAATAGATTCCATATTTTTAATAATTATATTTAATATAATATAATAATGTTAACCTAATTTTGGTTCGTAATGAATAGTAAAAATAGTAAAAATTAATTACCACAGTTAAGGTCAAAACTTGTTTACCGAGGATTATACTAAAAAAAGGGTTAAAATTGTAACACCCCGAGATTTTATGAAAAATATTATTTTAATTTCATTAATGACTTGTGTTTTATGCTACACCAAGATTACCTTGCGCTATACGCAACACCGTATTAGCTTGCAGTATACACAACGCTATTCTTGGATCGTGTTACACACAATGTCATGTTCGTTTTATAATAGACATTCTAAGCAAAATTGAGTGTGTATATATATATATATATATTCAATGTAAAAATGAAATATGGTTGGATTCTTCTATACAAAAAAAACGAAGGATTCTTGCACAACACGCAACCCTGACTTGGCTTGCATTACACGCAATCGCGACCTTCCTCGATAGCGTGTGTTGTACGCAATACCGGGTTTTACTAAACAATGATATATTATTATAATATTATTATGAACTAGATGTTATGAATAGTATTAACTAAATTTTGAATTTTATAATATTATTATTCATATTACGCATTTTCTTGAACATGGTATAAGAACAAAATAAATTTTTCGGGTGAAATAAGTATTTTTCAAAAAATGTAGTTTTGCCGCCTTTTAATGGCGCACTCACTTAAAATCTAGTTTTTTAAATGTTTATAAGTTCCATTCGACAAAATTAAATTATTCTTTGTAATAAAGAAATAAAAATTTACTTTGGATAAATTTTTCATTTTATTCTGATGACTTTCATATTTTAATTAATAGTAAAAACACGCTATATTTTAATTAAAAACAACTTTTTTCATCGTAATATTTTATGTGGTTAAATTATAATATTGAATGGTTTTAATGTATAAATAAAATATATTTTTACCATTTAATATAATGTATGTCATTAGCATTGATTTTACCTTGAATTCGTAGGTTAAATCAATTCAATCTTTTGCAATGTTTTAAAGAAAAGCCCGTTCTCTTTCAACAACGGGATTAATTTTAATTTAATTTCTGAAACTTTTGTCTATTGAATATGGAAAAATGGACTCCATATTTGGAATCAGTGGGTCCAAATTATGTTAATAAGCTACTTTTTATTTTTGGGCATTGTGAATAGTAACTACGATAAATTTTATTTACTATAGTTAAAGGTAAATCGGGTAATTAAGGGTAAATATAAGATTATAAAATTACCCTAACACTTGGAAAATCCTATTGGATGACTAAAAGTCGACCCATATCACCTAAGGGTCGTATTAGATTCATTTAATAGACTTTTGTTCATGAAAATAATTTAATTATTATTAAAACAAAAGAAAGTGACAACATGTCACTCTCTTAAATACTATAAGTATAATAATTTTAAGTTAGTGATAAACTTCATGAAACTTATAACATTAATAGTATACAGAGATATAAACAAATTATATACATCATGAGAATTTATTTAGAATTTTTTGGGATTAAATAATTATCATTAATTTTGACACAATAGTGATGCAGAAATTATTTATCTAGTGAAAAATCAAGAATATAGTTTTTATTAAACTAATAGTGACCATAAAAGGCACAAAACCCTGACCAAAACTTATTTTTCATTTTAATGTAAACTATAATCATCCAATGGTAGAATATTAGACCATTTGGAGGCTTATAAAAGCAATTATGACACTTATATTATTTTATTTTAAATGATGCCAAAGTTGTCACCTTCATAATTTAATAAATATAACAATTTAACTATTTGTGATTTTAAGATGATAAATTCTATTAAAAGTATTATTGTAAAATTTAATAGAATTATCTTCATCATAGTATTTTATATTTAATTTTTATGCAACATATAAGTATATTAAATAATTATACAAAAATGTTGTAGTAATTATTTTATTAAGAGATAAACCAAATAAATGGTTTTAAAAATAATAAAATATATTTTATATGAACTATTTAATGTTCTCCAATAATTTTCTAGATACATATGTCCTTTTATTAATTTATTAAAGCTTTTAGTTTGAACATATCTTCTGTATATATTTTATTTAAATTCAAATAAATGAATAGTGTCAAAATTGACACTATTGTTATTTTATAAAAATAACATATTATAAAATTGTTTAAAAATCACAAAAATATTTAAAAATTATAAATTTAACTTTATATGGTCTATAATGTTATAAAGTAAAAAAGTATGGAGAATTCACAACAAATAAGTAATTATTTGTTGTAATTTAAAATTTATAATTTTATTACCACAAATAAACTTAAATAGATTAAATAAGGATAAACCAAAATGATAAGGTTTAAAATAAGATACAAACATGTCTAAATTTGATTGGTTGATGATATTACACCCCTATATCATCTAATATTCGAATATGAGTAATTTTTGGAGGTTTTTAAGAGGGGTTTGATTTATTATAAATTAATATTTTTAATAATTCTAAAGGTGCCTCTCTCCTCCCTTATAAAAGGGCACCTCCTCCCTCCCTTACTCACACCTCTTTGAGCCTTCGAGCACGGCCAAACACTGCCAAATTATCTTCTCCACTCCCCTAGAAACATCCTAGAGGTTTTGGTTTTCTTCAAAGACCAATCTTAGTGCCCTAAGAGGAGGTTTCAAAGAGGCGTATCGAAGAAGAGGTAATTTCTTCTACCGATTCTTTCAAGCTTCTTTCTTCTTCAACTTCTTCTTCTTATATTGTTTCATTATGAAGTAATAACATCAGTAACATTCATATACTGATATGTTATTATAATTATGAAACAGCCCTATTCCACCATCTATCCATCCTACGGAAAACGAAATCACCGCGCGTGCGTACGTACGGAATACCGTCTCCATGCCGTGGTGTAATCTGTTTTTCCACCAACACCTTACATGGATGGGTATAATGGTGTAAAGAATAACTATACATAGTTATTATAACATCATACTGATTCTGATATATTGTATCATCCAATTCAATTCAATTCAATAATTATGGAAATGATATCATCGCTTGTGCGTACGTACGGACTACCGTCTCCACGACGCGATGAGATTCATTCTCCATGTTAACCATTAAAGAATGATTATAAAGTATATATGAGATATAATAATGAAATATATGACATTATAAAGCTACTGGATTTATGTATATATATATATGTATGTCATCTACTTAATTCGATTATACTCAATAAGGAAACGAAAATAGCGTTCATGCGTACGTACGGCCTACCGTCTCCATGAACGGTGTATTTCTTTCCATTTATTGATCTATTATATATTTGTATATTCTGAATATATATTATATATAAATCATGTTTTATATTCTAAAATTAATTAATCATGATCTAAGTAATCATATGAATAATTACAAGTCAAAACACGGACGACAAATGAAACGATTTTACCCAAAACACTCTTTAACATGGAATTTACAAAAGAACGGGTAATATAAAGGCATAAGTGAACCATATATGATATCATAACAATGAGTATGATTCTGTAATAAGTCAATGACTTTATTTAAATCATTATACAGGAGGTTCGGATACATATGAAGCATATCGGACATAAGGTAAGGGATAAATTTTCCAATCTCGTTTTTTTCCTAGATTGTTTATTCGTAAGTATTTACTGGGGTTATGTTTATCTTCCATGTCCATGTTTTCTAAAAATGTTTTATTAAAATGTTTAGTATTATTACATGTATGTTTAAATTCATTTTTACCCTTTTATGACTTTTACCACAATTATTGGAAGGAATCTTTCTTTTGTTTACCATACGAGGTATTTTTGACTTTTTCGGAAAAAGTACGAGAAGAATGTTTTTTTAACTTATACGGCACGAACGGATTTTTACGGTTTTATAAAGCCTTATTTTCACGAAGCTTCCTCAAAAATATTTCATGACTATTTTTAAACAAAATCTATTTCTTTTAAAATTTCATGACGTTTTGTGAAAAGAAATTGATTTTGAAGAATAAAGGATATTTTCTTTAAGAATTCATTTCAAGTGTTTTATCAAAACCATTTTCCATCTAAGATGACATTATTTCATATGCGTATGGTTCAAGTATAAAGACTCTATGATTTACATGGTTTCACTTTTCTTATTATGGAATGATGTGCATTTCTTTTATATGGATTATGTGATGATCGAATTATGTTTATTAAACCCATTTTATTTTTTGGGTTATGATGAATGATTTATGTTTATGTTGTGGCACAAGTAAGAATGATTTCATTATGAGATGGGTGGGACCTATATCTCACTCCAATGCATTGGGTAAAGATTTATATCTCATGAGATAGACATGGCTGGAACGGTAAGTTAATCCGGTTCAGTGTTACAGGACTAAAATGAGGAGTGAACTCGATTCAGAAAGGGACTTTTTCCACTAAGATGGTCTTGGCAGCAATGACTTGGCTACTAAGGAAATCATGACATGTGATGAATGGTTGCCACAATTAAATGTTTTATTCCCATTATATTTTATCATGGTTGATGTTCCATTATGATATATGCCTTACGTACTTCCATGATTTATGTCTTTGCTCAAGATTTTGATGATTAAATTTCATGTTCAAGTTTTTGCTTCCAAATGTTTACGGATTGTTTTATGTTATCTATGTTTGACCTTATTGAGCATTTGAGCTCACCCTTTTTATGTTTTCTTTTACCCAGGATATAAAAGAAGGTTTTAGGTAAGAAAAAAAGGAAGATCTTTATGGGAGATGTTGAAGATCTTTCACCACGATTAGAAGATTACGTTCCAAGTTTCCAAAGACACTAAACTATTACGGTCCTTGTGTGTCTGTTTTTGTCATGTATTAAGTATTCCGCAAAAGTAATGTAATGTCCATGTACGTCAAGCTTCGGGCCTCTAAAGTTGGTATCAGAGGAAAGGTTTAGTCAACCTTTGGAAACTAGGATACGAAAAATTTAGTGAGATCCCTAGAGGTATTTCTAAGGTATGTCTAGGGATATCCCTAAGGATAAGTATACGTATAGGATATAGTCCTAGAATTATGCTAACGATATTAGAATTAAACCTAAGATGTTAGATATTGAAGGTACTCCCCCTTTATTATGTTGTTTTCCCTAGAATGATTTTTTCCTCTCACACTATTCTTTTTGGGTTTTAGAAAATGGATAGAAACAGGACGATTCACGGTAATTGAGGATATGACGGACAAGGGAATGATATTCTTCATGAGATACCAAATGAAACGGGATTTGGAAGTCCAAACATCTTTATTATGCCTAATCAGTAATCTCATAATATGATCAATAATCTCAACTTTGGTATGTTCCCCAACTCAGATAATAAGAGAAAGATGGAGTTTCATGATGATCATAGAGGAAAGAAAGTTCAATTTCCCTCATGTAAATCATGTGGGAAGAGACATCGGGGAGATTGTTTCAAAGGAACTGGAAGATGTTTTGGGTGTGGAAAAAAAGGACACAAAGCCAGTAAGTACAAAGGAAAAGGTTCAGTTAACACCATGAATAAGGATAATGATATTGCTACGACATCAATAATGGTTAAATGTTATAAATGTGGAATGTATGGGAATTATGAAAACCAATTCCCTAAGGGAAAGTCTAATAAATAGAATCAGTATGGTCGTATGGGTAGTATTTATATTGATGATAATGAAGATACTAAAAATGATATGTGAGATGAAAGAATTGTTGAAGCTCGGAAGGTAGTGGAATGATTACATGTTTATCAAGTGTAATATTGTATAAGTAATATCATGGTACTATGGAATAGAGAGACATCTATGGATTGTTACACTGTTGTCTTTCCTTATGTTTTGAAAGTGTATGATGAATGGTACCAGTAACCATGAAAGGTTATTCAGATATTTTTGGAATGTAGATGATATGTGCATAATGAATGGATAAGGAGAAAATTAAATGTTTGATAGTATTCATGAGCTCATGACTGATATAAGGAGAATGTTATATCATGGTTTGAGTATATAGAATTTTTGGATTTTGGTATGAGGAAAGAGTTAACTTTTGACAGAATTCATGTTTTCACTAAGGTTTAATTGGTATTCAATTTTCAAGAGAATACATGATTAAGGTATTCACATGATTGGAATGTGACCAACAAGATATATGGGGGATAAATGATGGTATTCACATGCTTGGTTGATGACATTTAATGTAATCGTTTTCTTTATACTATGAGCTTGGACTGAAGTATTTTAAATAAGCCTAAAGATTGGAATGGATTATGTTGGACATAAGTTAGTATTGTTTCGATATTATTGATGGGATGCTATAGCAATATAGTTTTAGAAAAAGGACAACCTGCAGGATGGACGACAGCCCATCGCGTCAGACAAAGCTGTGGGAATCGAACCCACAACCGAAGTGTAACTGGCCTTTATCGCCTACCACTAGCCTATAGGAAGTCCCTGGTTAGTAGAAACTAGTTTTATTTTATTAAGAGGTATGATATATGAAGTATAAGTTCATTTTTGGAACCATATACGATTAATATAACCATAAGATGGACTTATAACTTTTTCTAACCTTTTAATTGAAAGAGATGGAATGAACCATCATTCTATCACAAGATCTGCTAACACATCACGAATAACAAATTCAACTTCATTTATTTAAGGGATGAAGTGGAAATTGATCAATTCACGAACAACAGTGAGATTGTACCAAAATCATGCAAGTATTTCTTTTAATTCATCAACTTTAGGGAAATGATCTTGAAAACCAAAAATCTTGTCCTAGTTCCCTTATATCCGATGACTCAGATGGTACCTTAGATCATCACAAATCAATAGCTTTGTGATTGTTGGCTTTTTCATAGTCATGTTCTCTACCACTCTCCATCAGAACTTGATGGTTAGATTTTTCTTCCATATCCATATTTTCACCTATGTTCTCCTATGTGGAAACCCAGTGATGAGTTAATTTGGGTAACTGTTACATTTCATACTTTAGTTTTTAAAGCCATGTTTTGGTAATCCTTTTTACGATGTGGGTTTCTGTTAAACAAACATTTGAGTAGTAAACCATTTATAACCCCAACGAATTTCGAGGGAAAAATTCATTTTAAGGGGAGTAGAATGTAACACCCTGAGATTTTATGAAAAAAATTCTTTTAATTTAATTAATGACATGTGTTGTATTCTACACCAAGATTACCTTGCGCTATACGCAACACCGTATTAGCTTGCAGTATACGCAATGCTATTCTTGGATCGTGTTACACATAATTTCATGTTCGTTTTATAAAAGTCATTCTATGAAACATTGAGTGTGTGTATATATATATATTCAATGTATAAATGAAATATGGTTGGATTCTGTTATACAAAACAACAAAGGATTCTTGCACAACACGCAATCCGGACTTGGCTTGCATTACACGCAATCGCGACCTTCCTCAATAGCGTGTGTTGTACGCAATACCGGGTTTTACTAAACAATGATATATTATTATAATATTATTATGAACTAGATTTTATGAATATTATTAACTAAATTTTGAATTTTATAACATTATTATTCATATTACACATTTTCTAGAACATGGTATAAGAACAAAATAAATTTTCCGGGTAAAATAAGTATTTTTCAAAAAATGCAGTTTTGCCGCCTTTTGATGGTGCACCCACTTTAAATCTAGTTTTTCAAATTTTTATAAGTTCAATTTGACAAAATAAAATTATTCTTTTGAATCAAGAAATAAAAATTTACTTTGGATAAATTTTTCATTTTATTCTGATGACTTTCATATTTTAATGGATAGTAAAAACATGCTATATTTTAATTAAAACCAACTTTTTTCATTGTAATATCTTATGTGGTTAAATTATAATATTGAATGGTTTTAAAGTATAAATAGAATATATTTTTACAATTTAATATAATTTATGTCATTAGAATTTATTTTACCTTGAATTCGTAGGTTAAATCAATTCAATCTTTTGCAATATTTTAAAGAAAAACCCGTTTTCTATCGACAACAGGATTAATTTTAATTAATTTCTGAAACTTTTGTGTATTGAATTTGGAAAAATGGATTCCATATTTGGAATCAGTGGGTCCAAATTATTTTAATAAGCTACTTTTTATTTTTGGGTATTGTGAATAGTAACTACGGTAAATTTTATTTACTATAGTTAAAGGTAAATCGGGTAATTAAGGGTAAATATAAGATTATAAAATTACCCTAACACTTGGAAAAATCCTATTGGATGACTAAAAGTCGACCCATATCACCTAAGGCTCGGATTAGATTCATTTAATGGTCTTTTTTTCATGAAAATAATTTAATTATTATTAAAACCAAAGAAAGTGACAACATGTCACTCTCTTAAATACTATAAGTATAATAATTTTATGTTAGTGATAAACTTCATGAAGCTTCAAACATTAATAGTCTACAGTGAGATAAAAAAAATTATCTACATAATGAGAATTTAGTTAGAATTTTTTGGGATTAAATGTAGAGACCCGAAGCCTAACGTATATGAACATTACATTACTTTTGCGGAATACTTAATACATAACAAAAATACACACACAAGGATCGTAATAGTTTAGTGTCTTTGGAAACTCGGAACGTAATCTTCTAATCGTGGTGAAAGATCTTCAATATCTCCCATAAAGATCTTCCCTTTTTTTACCTAAAAACCTTTCTTTATATCCTGGGGAAAAAGAAAACATAAAAGGCTGAGCTCAAATGCTCAGCAAGGGCAAATAAAGGAAATAAAAATCATATCATATCTTTATGAAAATCAAAACCTGCAAAAGAGATCATAATATCTTAACATGGAATAAATCATAGAAGTGAAAATGAAACCCTTACTTAAAACATTACTCATTGTGGCATACACACATAATCATAGAGAATCATTTCTTGTTAGTCAAGACTCATTGCCAAGACTATCTTAGTGGACAAAGTCCCTTTCTGAATCGAGTAATCCTCGTTTCAGTCCTGTTTCACTGAACCGGTATAACCTACCATTCCAGCCATGTCTATCTCATGAGATATGAAATCTTTACCCAATGCATTGGAGGGAGATATAGGTCCCACCCATCTCTTAATGAATCCTTTCTTATGTGTGCCACAAAATCATAAATCATACATCATTGCATAACCCATGTAATAAAAATGGGATTCTTAAACAACATGACATCATAAAACCATTCATATAAGATAAAGGAATTCATAAACATAATTCCATCACAACATAGTCAAATCAATGTAAAAATATGGATAGAAACAGAACCCTTTATTATCTTATATGGAAAATAATTTTGATAAAACACTTGAATTGAATTCTTGAGGAAAATATCCTTTCTTCTTCAAAATCAATTTCTTTTCACAAAACATCATGCAATTTAAAAAAAAAGAGATTTTATTGAAAATAGTCATGAAATCTTTTAGAGGAAGCTTCATGAAAATAAGGCTTTATAAAACAGTATAAATCTGTTCGTGCCATATAAGTTAAAAAAACATTCTTCGTACTTTTTTCGGAAAAGTCAAAAAGTACCTCGTACGAAAAACAAAGAAAGATTCCTTTCATATCCTTTACTAAAAACTCATAGAAGGGTAAAATTGGATTTAGACAATTGTAGGTGGATGGAAATAATATTACATATTGAGGGAACATGGATGTGGATGATAAAATACACCCCAGTAAATACATACGAATAAACAATCTCGGATAAAAATGAGATTGGGATATTTCCCTTACCTTAGGTCTAATTTGCTTCGTATGTGTCCGAACCTCCTGTATAATGATTTAAATAATGTCATTGACTTATTACAGAATCATATTCATTGTTATGATATCATATATGGTTTACTTATGACATTATATTACCCGTTCTTTTGTAAATTCCATGTTAAAGAAGCGTTTTGGGTAAAATCGTTTCATTTATCGTAGGTGTTTTGACTTGTTGTTCTTGACATCATTATTACTTATATCATGATTTACTTACTTCCAGAATATAAAATATGATTTATATATCATATATATTCAGTATATATATATATATATATAATAGGTAGATAAATAAAATGAAAAACACCGTTCATGGAGACGGTAGTCCGTACGTACGCATGAACGCTGTTTTCCTTTCCTTATTGTCTTGAAATGGAAGTAAGTAGATGACATACATAGGTATATATATACATAAATCCAGTAGCTTTATAATGTCATATATTTCATTATTATTTCTTATATATACATTATAATCATTCTTAAATGGTTAACATGGAGAATGAATCCCATCGCGTCGTGGAGACGGTATTCCGTACGTACGCACGAGCGATGATATCATTTCTATAAATATTGAAATGAATTGGAGTGGATTATACAATATATCAGAATCAATATGATGTTGTAATAACTATTTATAGTTATTCTTTACACCATTATACCCATCCATGTAAGGTGGTGGTGGAAAATAGATTACACCACGGCGTGGAGACGGTATTCCGTACGTACGCACGCGCGGTGATTTCTTTTTCCGTAGGATGGATAGATGGTGAAATAGGGTTGTTTCATACTTATAATAACATATCAGTATATGAGTGATACTGATGTTATTACTTCATAATGAAACAACCTAAGAAGAAGAAGTGGAAGAAGAAATAAAGATGAAAGAATTGGTAACGGTAATTACCTCTTCTTTGAAGTGCCTCTTTGAGACCTCCTCTTAGGGCACTAAAATTGGTCTTTGAGGAAGACCAGAACCTCTAGGATGTTGCTAGGGAAGTGGAGAGGAGAAATTTTCAGGGTTTGGACGAGCTTGAGTGCTCAAATTGGTGTGAGGAGGAGGGGGAGGAGGTGTCCTTTTATAGGGGAGGAGCGGGGCACCTTAGGAATATCTCAAAATATTATTTTATATTAAAGTCAAAATCGGTTTATAATGGTTCCAAAGGGTCTTATTTCGAAGATAAAGTGGGGATGGGTCGAAATCCTATCAACAAATAGTATTTAGACAAGTTTAGGGTATTATTTTAACCTTATCAATTAGATTTAACTCTAAGTTAAATAATTTAACTTTTACCGTGTCTTTTTGTTTTCTTTCACTATATGGTTAATAAACTTACTATAACATGCCAAACGAACCCCAAATTGTATATTATTAATACATATATCCTTATCTAAGTCATTTGGACGAACCTTAGATTTTTAGGAATAAAATAACAATTAATAATATAATATTTTATTTAAAAACTATTTTGTGTCAATTTTGACACTATTTGATATATGATTTTTGTGAAAGTCATAACAGAATTATATTTTCGAAACAAGTCGATTAAATCAACACTAATATATCATAGTAACCTAGAAAATTAGTGGAATTCATAAAAAGTCTTAAATTACATTTATTTTGGTATTTATATTATCAATTATGTCAATATTTCATTAATAAGATAATTACTGCATCATCATTGTGTCATAAATAAATTATATTATTTGATGTCTAAATATTACAAATAAAATACCATAATGTAGGAAATATTTTTAGATTTCTAATGAATATTTATAGTCGAATTTATCTTATGTATAACCCCATATTAAAAATGATTTACTTATTAAACATTGATTTTAACTATTTTAACCCTTCTTTAAATAAATTAATAATAAATGTCCTAATCTAATCCAAGTGGGCCTAAATGGTCATATTTTATTCCTAAGTTTGTTTTTGGTCGAATTACACTTGTCCAATAGAATTAGGACATGTGTTAGGGTAATATTAATATCATATTTACCCTTAGTTACCCTATTTACTATTAACCGTGGTAAAAAAGTAAAAAGTTACTATTCACCAAAAAATTATTTTCATCTCATTGAACCACATTTTAGTCCTTGATATTAACCGTGTCTCTCGGATTTTCGAAATTCCATTCACAGAAGCGGTAAAATTAAGTTTTATGCAAAAATTCAGTTTTTAACCTACCACTTAGTAGTTTCACTATTCATCAAAAATTGATGTTTTTCAGAACAATGCCAAAATTTCATCCCAAGCTATATTTCATATTCCGAATTCAAAAATGAAGTCTATTTTACCAAATTCATAACATAAAAGTTGCATTAATTAATTTTATAATTAAATCCCGCTGTTAAAACAAATAGTGTGTTTTTAAGAAACAATATCTATCAAAAGATTGACACTTGTTTATGTCTAGTTTAAATGTGAAATTACATCCAATGACCAACATTGTATTAAATTGTAAAAATATATTCTAAATATACTTTAAAACCACTCAAATTAATGATTTATCACTATTAATTATTTCCATTAAAAAAGTTGTTTTTAATTATAATTTAGTAATTTTCACTATTCATCAGAATATGAAAGTTATCCGAAAAGTACCAAAATTTCACCTTAGGCTAAATTCGATACTCCGAATCCAAAAATAAAGTTCATTTTGAAAAATAAGATTTACTGGATTTCAAAAAGTGGTTATTACTATTCATAACGGCTAGTTTTAATGATATTTTTATAGCATATCGTTGTTTAGTGAAACTCGGTATTGCGTACTACACACGCTATCGAGGAAGGTCGCGATTGCGTGTAATGCAAGGCAAGCCAAGGATGTGTGTTGTGCAAGATCCTTTTGGTGTAGCGTACAACACAAGACATTAATAAAATTAAAAAGAATATTTTTCATAAAATCTCGGGCTGTTACATTCTACCCTCCTTAAAATGAATTTCGCCCTCGAAATTCGTCGGGGTTATAAATGGTTTACTATTTGAAAGTTTATTTAATAGAAACCCACATCGTAAAAAGGAATATCAAAACCAATCTTTAAAAACAAAATTATGAAACGTAATGGTTACCCAAATAAACTAATCACTGGGTTTCCACATAGGTGAAAATATGGATATGAAAGAGAAATCTAACCATCATGTTCTGATGGAGAGTGGTAGAGAACATGGCTATGGAAAATCCAGTAATCACAAATCCATAAATTTGTGACGATCTAAGGTACCATCTGATTCATCAGGTATAAGATCACTAGGACAACATTTTTGGTTTTCAAGATGATTTCCCTAAAGTTGAAAATTGAATTAGAATAAATACTTTCTTTATTTTGGTACAATCTCACTGTTGTTCATGCCTTGAAAAATTTCCACTTCATCTCTTAAATAAATGAAGTTGAATTTTTTATTCGTGAAGTGTTAGCAGATCATGTGATAGAATGACGGGTCATTCCATCTGTCTCAAACAAAAGGTTAGCAAATATTATTAAATATACATAAGTCATTCTATAGTGAGATTAATCATATATAGTTCCTAAAATGGACTTATACTTCATATATCATACTGCTTAATAAAACTAGTTTCTACTAAACAGGGACTTCCTGTAGGTCAGTGGTAGGCAATAAAGGCCAGTCGCACTTCGGTTGTGGGTTCGATTCCTACAGCCTTGTCCGAAGCGATGGGCTGTCGCCCGTCCTGCAGGTTGTCCTTTTTCTAAAACTACATTACTATAACATCACATAAATAATATCGAAAAACAAACAATACTAACTTATGTCCAACATAATTCATTCCAATCCTTAGGCTTATCCATAATACTACAGTCCACTCTCATAACAAAGTGAAAACAATTACCAGAGATTTAATACCATCGTTGATCCCCATATATCATAAGATTTGTTTTGTTGGTCACATTCCAAACATTCAAAGTCATTAATCATGTATTCTCTTGAATACCTTAGTGAAAACATGAGTGCAGTTAAAAGTTACCAAAATCCTCAAAATTCTATATACTCAAACCATGATATCACTTAGTCCTTATATCAATCATGAGCTCATGAATACTATCAAATATTTCATTTTCTTATTTTCCCTTCATTATATCATCTTTTTTCCAAAAATACCTCAATCACTTCGAATACCACATTAGAGCAATACATAAATATTCCAATACACCATAAAAGTACCTCAACAACATTATTCCTGAATACCAATACATAAACACTTCAGTCCATCCACTTCAATGACTGTCCTGGAATAAGTCCTTCCTTGATTTAGAAGTATCTTTTTAGGTCAGGGCATTGAGTTGGGTAATGCCCATGTTCTCCACAAATAAGACATTGAACTCCATAACAATCTGTCACTCTATGACCCTTTTCTCCACACGGATAACATTGGTCCCTCCATTTGAGGTATTCCTCAAGGTTCTTCTTCCCTTCTTTAGAAATCTCAATCTTCCTTTCTTTATGATCCTCAACATGCGAACATGCATAATAGTTTATCTTCCTCTTCTTTGATGAATTAGTCATACCACTAAATTTCACCTTGTTAATCATATATCGCGATGACTGATTCGGCATAATCACAATATCTTTATCTCTAGGCATCACACAATTTTGTTGCTCATAGTCACAAATTTGTCCAATGGATTCAATGTTAACCGAATTCCTTCTGGTTCCCTCCATTAACTAAAACACAAAAAAAATCTTGTGAGAGGCAAAAATCATGCTAGGGAAAACAACATAATAAAGGGGGAGCACCCTCAATATCTAACATCTTAGGTTAAATTCTATGATCGTTACCGTAGTTCTAGGACTATATCCTATACGTATACTTATCCTTAGGGACATCCCTAGACATACCTTAGAAATATCTCTAGGGATCTCACTAAAGTTCTCGCATCCTAGTTTCCAAAGGTTGACTAAACCTTTCCTCTGATACCAACTGCAGAGACCCGTATCCTGACGTACATGGACATTACATTACTTTTGCGGAATACTTAATACATAACAAAAATACACACACAAGGATCGTAATAGTTTAGTGTCTTTGGAAACTCGGAACATAATCTTCTAATCGTGGTGAAAGATCTTCAATATTTCCCATAAAGATCTTACCTTTTTTTACCTAAAAACCTTTATATCCTGGGGAAAAGAAAACATAAAAGGGTGAGCTCAAATGCTCAGCAAGGGCAAATAAAGGAAATAAAAATCATATCATATCTTTATGAAAATCAAAACCTGCAAAAGAGATCATAATATCTTAACATGGAATAAATCATAGAAGTGAAAATGAAACCCTTACTTAAAACATTACTCATTGTGGCATACACACATAATCATAGAGAATCATTTCTTGTTAGTCAAGACTCATTGCCAAGACTATCTTAGTGGACAAAGTCCCTTTCTGAATCGAGTAATCCTCGTTTCAGTCCTGTTTCACTGAACCGGTATAACCTACCATTCCAGCCATGTCTATCTCATGAGATATGAAATCTTTACCCAATGCATTGGAGGGAGATATAGGTCCCACCCATCTCTTAATGAATCCTTTCTTATGTGTGCCACAAAATCATAAATCATACATCATTGCATAACCCATGTAATAAAAATGGGATTCTTAAACAACATGACATCATAAAACCATTCATATAAGATAAAGGAATTCATAAACATAATTCCATCACAACATAGTCAAATCAATGTAAAAATATGGATAGAAACAGAACCCTTTATTATCTTATATGGAAAATAATTTTGATAAAACACTTGAATTGAATTCTTGAGGAAATTATCCTTTCTTCTTCAAAATCAATTTCTTTTCACAAAACATCATGCAATTTTAAAAAAAAGAGATTTTATTGAAAATAGTCATGAAATCTTTTAGAGGAAGCTTCATGAAAATAATGCTTTATAAAACAGTATAAATCCGTTCGTGCCATATAAGTTAAAAAAAACATTCTTCGTACTTTTTTCGGAAAAGTCAAAAAGTACCTCGTACGAAAAACAAAAAAAGATTCCATTCATATCCTTTACTAAAAACTCATAGAAGGGTAAAATTGGATTTAGAAAATTGTAGGTGGATGGAAATAATATTACATATTGAGGGAACATGGATGTGGATGATAAAATACACCCCAGTAAATACATACGAATAAACAATCTCGGATAAAAATGAGATTGTGATATTTCCCTTACCTTAGGTCTAATTTGCTTCGTATGTGTCCGAACCTCCTGTATAATGATTTAAATAATGTCATTGACTTATTACAGAATCATATTCATTGTTATTATATCATATATGGTTTACTTATGACATTATATTACCCGTTCTTTTGTAAATTCCATGTTAAAGAAGCGTTTTGGGTAAAATCGTTTCATTTATCGTAGGTGTTTTGACTTGTTGTTCTTGACATCATTATTACTTATATCATGATTTACTTACTTCCAGAATATAAAATATGATTTATATATCATATATATTCAGTATATATATATATAATAGGTAGATAAATAAAATGAAAAACACCGTTCATGGAGACGGTAGTCCGTACGTACGCATGAACGCTGTTTTCCTTTCCTTATTGTCTTGAAATGGAAGTAAGTAGATGACATACATAGGTATATATATACATAAATCCAGTAGCTTTATAATGTCATATATTTCATTATTATTTCTTATATATACATTATAATCATTCTTAAATGGTTAACATGGAGAATGAATCTCATCGCGTCGTGGAGACGGTATTCCGTACGTACGCACGAGCGATGATATCATTTCTATAAATATTGAATTGAATTGGAGTGGATTATACAATATATCAGAATCAATATGATGTTGTAATAACTATTTATAGTTATTCTTTACACCATTATACCCATCCATGTAAGGTGGTGGTGGAAAATAGATTACACCACGGCGTGGAGACGGTATTCCGTACGTACGCACGCGCGGTGATTTCTTTTTCCGTAGGATGGATAGATATTGAAATAGGGTTGTTTCATACTTATAATAACATATCAGTATATGAGTGATACTGATGTTATTACTTCATAATGAAACAACCTAAGAAGAATAAGTGGAAGAAGAAATAAAGATGAAAGAATTGGTAACGGTAATTACCTCTTCTTTGAAGTGCCTCTTTGAGACCTCCTCTTAGGGCACTACAATTGGTCTTTGAGGAAGACCAGAACCTCTAGGATGTTGCTAGGGAAGTGGAGAGGAGACATTTACAGGGTTTGGCCGAGCTTGAGTGCTCAAATTGGTGTGAGGAGGAGGGGGAGGAGGTGTCCATTTATAGGGGAGGAGAGGGGCACCTTAGGCATATCTCAAAATATTATTTTATATTAAAGTCAAAATCGGTTTATAATGGTTCAAAAGGGTCTTATTTCGAAGCTAAAGTGGGGATGGGTCGAAATCCTATCAACCAATAGGATTTAGACAAGTTTAGGGTATTATTTTAACCTTATCAATTAGATTTAACTCTAAGTTAAATAATTTAACTTTTACCGTGTCTTTTTGTTTTCTTTCACTATATGGTTAATAAACTTACTATAACATGCCAAACGAACCCCAAATTGTATATTATTAATACATATATCCTTATCTAAGTCATTTGGCCGAACCTTAGATTTTTAGGAAAAAAAGAACAATTAATAATATAATATTTGATTTAAAAACTATTTTGTGTCAATTTTGACACTATTTGATATATGATTTTTGTGAAAGTCATAACAGAATTATATTTTCGAACCAAGTTGATTAAATCAACACTAATATATCATAGTAACCTAGAAAATTAGTGGAATTCATATAAAGTCTTAAATTACATTTATTTTGGTATTTATATTATCAATTATGTCAATATTTCATTAATAAGATAATTACTGCATCATCATTGTGTCATAAATAAATTATATTATTTGATGTCTAAAAATTACAAATAAAATACCATAATGTAGGAAATCTTTTTATATTTCTAATGAATATTTATAGTCGAATTTATCTTATGTATAACCCCATATTTAAAATGATTTACTTATTAAACTTTGATTTTAACTATTTTAACCCTTCTTTAAATAAATTAATAATAAATGTCCTAATCTAATCCAAGTGGGCCTAAATGGTCATATTTTATTCCTAAGTTTGTTTTTGGTCGAATTACACTTGTCCAATAGAATTAGGACATGTGTTAGGGTAATATTAATATCATATTTACCCTTAGTTACCCTATTTACTATTAACCGTGGTAAAAAAGTAAAAAGTTACTATTCACCAAAAAATTATTTTCATCTCATTGAACCACATTTTAGTCCTTGATATTAACCGTGTCTCTCGGATTTTCGAAATTCCATTCACAGAAGCGGTAAAATTAAGTTTTATGCAAAAATTCAGTTTTTAACCTACCACTTAGTAGTTTCACTATTCATCAAAAATTGATGTTTTTCAGAACAATGCCAAAATTTCATCCCAAGCTATATTTCATATTCCGAATTCAAAAATTAAGTCTATTTTACCAAATTCATAACATAAAAGTTGCATTAATTAATTTTATAATTAAATCCCGCTGTTAAAACAAATAGTGTGTTTTTAAGAAATAATATCTATCAAAAGATTGACACTTGTTTATGTCTAGTTTAAATGTGAAATTACATCCAATGACCAACATTGTATTAAATTGTAAAAATATATTCTAAATATACTTTAAAACCACTCAAATTAATGATTTATCACTATTAATTATTTCGATTAAAAAAGTTGTTTTTAATTATAATTAAGTAATTTTCACTATTCATCAGAATATGAAAGTTATCCGAAAAGTACCAAAATTTCACCTTAGGCTAAATTCGATACTCCGAATCCAAAAATAAAGTTCATTTTGAAAAATAAGATTTACTGGATTTCAAAAAGTGGTTATTACTATTCATAACGGCTAGTTTTAATAATATTTTTATAGCATATCGTTGTTTAGTGAAACTCGGTATTGCGTACTACACACGCTATCGAGGAAGGTCGCGATTGCGTGTAATGCAAGGCAAGCCAAGGATGTGTGTTGTGCAAGCTCCTTTTGGTGTAGCGTACAACACAAGACATTAATAAAATTAAAAAGAATATTTTTCATAAAATCTCGGGCTGTTACATTAAATAATTATCATTAATTGTGACACAATAGTGATGCAGAAATTATTTATCTAGTGAAAAATCAAGAATATAGTTTTTATTAAACTAATAGTGACCATAAAAGGCACAAAACCCTAACCAAAACTTATTTTTCATGTAAATGTAAACTATAATAATCCAATGGTAGAATATTTTACCATTTGGAGTCTTATACAAGCAATTATGACACTTATATTATTTTATTTTAAATGATGCCAAAGTTGTCACCTTCATAATTTAATAAATATAACAATTTAACTATTTCGATTTTAAGATGATAAATTAGAGTAAAAGTATTATTGTGAAATTTAATAGAATTATATTCATCATAGGATTTTATTTTTAATTTTTATGCAACATATAAGTATATTAAATAATTATACAAAAATTTTGTAGTAATTATTTTATTAAGAGATAAACCAAATAAATGGTTTTAAAAATAATGAAATAAATATTATATGAACTATTTAATGTTCTCCACTAATTTTATAGATACATATGGCCTTTTATGAGTCTATTAATTCATTTAGTTCGAAAATATCTTCTGTATATATTTTATATAAATTCAAATAAATGAATAGTGTCAAAATTGACACTATTGTTATTTTATAAAAATAACATATTATAAAATTATTTAAAAATAACAAAAATATTTAAAAATTATAAATTTAAATTTATATGGTCTATAATGTTATAAATTAAACAATTATAGAGAATTCACAACAAATAAGTAATTATTTGTTGTAATTTAAAATTTAGAATTTTATTACCACAAATAAACTTAAATAGATTAAATAAGGATAAATCAAAATGATAAGGTTTAAAATAATATCCAAACATGTCTAAATTTGATTGGTTGATGCGATTACAACCCTATCTTATATAATCTTCAAATATGAGTCATTTTTGGAGGTTTTTAAGTGGGTTTATAATTATTATAAATTAATATTTTTAAGAATTCCAAAGGTGCACCTCTCCTCCCTTATAAAAGGGCACCTCCTCCCTCCCTTCCTCAAACTTCTTTGAGCCTTCAAGCTTGGCCAACCCCTACCAAATTCTCTTCTACACTCCCCTAGAAACATCCTAGAGGTTCTCGTCTTCTTTAAAGTCCAATCATAGTGCCCTAAGAGGAGGTTTCAAAGAGGCGTATCGAAGAAGAGGTAATTTCTTCTACCGATTCTTTGAAGCTTCTTTCTTCTTCAACTTCTTCTTCTTAGGTTGTTTCATTATGAAGTAATAACATCATTACCATTAATATACTGATATGTTATTATAATTATGAAACAACCCTATTTCACCATCTATCCATCCTACGGAAAAGGAAATTACCGTGGGTGCGTACGTACGGAATACCGTCTCCACGCCGTGGTGTAATCTGTTTTTCCACCAACACCATACATGGATGGGTATAATGGTGTAAAGAATAACTATACATAGTTATTATAGCATCAAACTGATTCTGATATATTGTATCATCCACTCCAATTCAATTCAATAATTATGGAAATGATATAATCGCTCGTGCGTACGTACGGACTACCGTCTCCACGACGTGATGAGATTCATTCTCCATATTAACCATTAAAGAATGATTATAAAGTATATATGAGCTATAATAATGAAATATATGACATTATAAAGCTACTGTATTGATGTATATATATATATATTTATGTCATCTACTTAATTCGATTATACTCAATAAGGAAATGAAAACAGCGTTCATGCGTACGTACGGCCTACCGTCTCCATGAACAGTGTATTTCTTTCCATTTATTGATCTATTATATATATGTATATTCTGAATATATATTATTTATAAATAATGTTTTATATTCTGTAATTAAGTAATCATGATCTATGTAATCATATGAATAATTAGAACTCAAAACGCGGACGGCAAAAGAAACGATTTTACCCAAAACACTCTTTAACATGGAATTTACAAAAGAACAGGTAATATAAAGTCATAAGTGAACCATATATGATATCATAACAATGAATATAATTCTGTAATAAGTTAATGACATTATTTAAATCATTATAAAGGAGGTTCGGATACATACGAAGCATATCGGACATAAGGTAAGGGATAAATTTTCCAATCTCGTTTTTATCCGAGATTGTTTATTCGTAAGTATTTACTAGGGTTATGTTTATCTTCCATGTCCATGTTTTCTAAAAATGTTTTCCTAAAAATTTTAGTATTATTCCATGTATGTTTAAAGACATTTTTACCCTTTTATGACTTTTACCACAATTATTGGAAGGAATATTTCTTTTGTTTACCATACGAGGTATTTTTGACTTTTCCTGCAAAAGTATGAGAAGAATGTTTTTTTTACTTATACGGCACGAACGGATTTTTACGATTTTATAAAGCCTTATTTTCATGAGGCTTCCTCAAAAAGATTTCATGACTATTTTTAAACAAAATCTGTTTCTTTTAAAATTTCATGACGTTTTGTAAAAAGAAATTGATTTTGAAGAAGAAATGATATTTTCCTCAAGAATTCATTTCCAGTGTTTTATCAAAACCATTTTCCATCTAAGATGACATTATTTCATATGTGTATGGTTCATGTATAAATTCTCTATGATTTACATGGTTTCACTTTTCTTATTATGGAATGATGTCCATTTCTTTTATATGGATTATGTGATGATCGAATTATGTTTATGAAACCCATTTTATTTTTTGGGTTATGATGAATGATTTATGTTTATGTTGTGGAAAAAGTAAGAATGATTTCATTATGAGATGGGTGGGACCTATATCTCCCTCCAATGCATTGGGTAAAGATTTATATCTCATGAGATAGACATGGTTGGAACGTTAAGTTAATCCGGTTCAGTGTTACAGGACTGAAACGAGGAGTGAACTAGATTCCGAAAGGGACTTTGTCCACTAAGATGGTCTTGGCAGAAATGCCTTGGCTACTAAGGAAATCATGACATGTGCTGAATGGTTGCCACAATTACATGTTTTATTCCCATTATATTTTATCATGGTTGATGTTCCATTATGATATATGCCTTACGTACTTCCATAATTTATGTATTTGATCAAGATTTTGAGGTTTAAATTTCATGTTCAAGTTTTTGCTTCCAAATTTTTATGGATTGTTTTATGTTATCTATTTTTGACCTTACTGAGCATTTCAGCTCACCCTTTTTATGTTTTCTTTTACCCAGGATAAAAAGAAAGGTTTTAGGTAAGAAAAAAAATGGAAGATCTTTATGGGAGATGTTGAAGATCTTTCACCACGATTAGAAGATTACGTTCCAAGTTTCCAAAGACACTAAACTATTACGGTCCTTGTGTGTCTGTTTTTGTCATGTATTAAGTATTCCGCAAAAGTAATGTAATGTACATGTACGTCAAGCTTCGAGCCTCTACAAAAATGACCCAAATACTTGTATAAATTATATTTTATGGTCATATATTTACCCTTAAGAACATAGGATCTATTTTTATGGGCTTTTAGAACGCTTTTCCATGAAAATGACCAATATAATTATTTAAGTAAACAAAAAGAAAAAATTTCACCCACTTACATTTAAATTCAATTATGTGTTCACATAGCAAAAAATTAATATGTTAATGAATATTGATGGTAATTTTGAGAATAATTAAATTAATTTCATAAGGGTGATTTATTTTTTATTTTTAGTACTTATATAGTTACGTTAAATTCTTACACTACGTCTACATAGTAATAATTTAATTAATAGAAAATAAAATAAATCGTAATAACAATATTAGACTTAATATAACTTGAATGAATTATGGTATTTCATGAGTTTATTTGATAAATATAAAATTTTATACATGTGTGAAAATATTGTATTTTAATTCCACCTTTTTCATGATTTTTTTAATGTCAAATTAAATGAATAGTGTTAAAATTGACATTAATGTTATTTTATAATGAATAATATTTTATTACATGATGTAAAATACCTAAAAATTAAATTATATTACAAATTAATTATTATATGTTTAAAAATATTTTCCATTTTTATTCATGGTCTAATTTTCCTTTTTATTGACCCCTAAATAGTAAATACTATGTTTCCATGTTAAAGTGTAAAATGGGGTTTTTCACGTTACATGTGCTTGTTTTAATGTTAATTTTACACACATATATGATTTTTATTTTCTAAATTTTATTTAATATTAATATCTAATGGGTAAAAAATATCTAATAGGTCTAGGTTTTTTAGTCTTAAATGATTAATTTCATAGGTAAAAGACTACTTATTATAGTGAAAAACTAAAATGGTAATGTAAGTAAAATTAAAGGTTAAGGAAAAACATGTTTAAAAAATGTGTTTTATTCTTATTTGGTGTGGGTTTTTCTGGAAAATTTCATATATACACTCTATTATTTATCAATTATTTAGGAATTTGGTTTGAGAGTGCCTCCTCATTGTTAAATAGTTTTGGGTATTTTCAAAAATGCCACTCCACCTCAATTATAAAATGCCACTTTTTCCGATCACTTATTCACTCCAATTAATCCATTTTTATTGAAAAAAACTAAAAAAATATATCCTCAAAATAATTATATTTTTTATATAGCTACTATAATTCCCAAAAGAAAAACCCTAGGGGCCTTAATAAGAGATTCAAAGGAGGTTGTTCTAAGAAAAGTTAATTTTTTCACTAAGCTCTTTATTTTTACACTTTCTTTTACCACCTTCCTTCAGGTATTAATAATTAAAATATAACAACACAAGTATATAACTTATACTGAGATTTTACTATGTTTATTTCATAACCTATATTTATCTTCTCTTTCATCAAATTGGAAACAAAACATTTGATCGTGTGTACATCACACTTCCACCTCATGAACTGATGTAATTATTTTTCCATGACCTCCAATCACAGATGTATATAATGATAGATTTAACATATTTTTATGATATTTTTGATGTAATTTTATTTTTTTAATTATAATTTCTCATTAACCTTATTACCTTCCAATCTGTTGGAAAATGATAACATCGCTCGTGCGTACGTGTGGACTCCCACCTCCATGAAATGATGTGATGTGTTTTTCATTTTATTTTTAAATTTATGGTAATAAGTATATATTTGATGAATATATAAGATATATACGATATAAAAATAATTCTATAACTGTAAATTAATATTTACCTTCTTTCATCTATTGAGGAAATGGAAACAACGTTAATGCATATGTACGACCTACTGTCTTATTGAAAGGTATAATTCATTTTCTATGTTTAACTTTAATAGATTATAATAAATACATATATAAAGAATATATATTATTTTTAAATCATTTTTAAAATTATTTATATTATTAAACAATCATCAAAGTAAAAGGGAAAAATATAAAAAACCAAAACATATATAACAAATGAAGCAATTATTACTTGAAATGTGATTTTAACAAGTAACTATTAATAAAGAGGTAATAAAAGCTCACAGGTAAATAATATATTGTATGATATATATTATTATTGTTCTATAATAGATTTATAATAAACCAACATTTATTATATAGGAGTTCTGAACATGTAAAAATAAATTCAAGACTTGAGGAAATGGATTTTTGTCTCAAATTGTCTTCTTTGGGACATATGTTATCTCGTATACCTATCTTATTTAATTAGTTGTATATACAGACAATTTTATATGTTATATTATGAATTTATTTATTCTTATTATATTTAAAGTTAAATTTAAATTTATTCTTTGATGGAGATTATGATTCAAATGCTACCAAAGAAAGTAAGGATTTCCCGTCTCACTTTTACTTCTATGGGACACATCCATATTCAGCACCTGTTTCGTCAATGTGGTTTATATATAGGAATTGTGTTAATGAGAAACCAAATGGAATGATTAATAGATTAAAGGATGTTTTGATTATTCCTAATAAGTTTTCATGATATATGATTAATAACCTTCACCTTAACTAACTCTCAGACTCACCAAAGAAGAGAAGGATAGAGTTCGCTGAGATCTTAGGTGGTGGATTCCATGGATGAAAGAGTACCAATTTTTATATATGTATGTAATGGGGGAATAAGAACTCGATTTAATGTCTCAAAAGAATGAGAATATGTTTTTTTGGAGAATAAGAGAATATAGTAAGTAATTTATGATGAAAAAAGAAAAGTTTAGTTAATGAAATGGAAAAGAATATTCGTTTCCCTAAGGCATCAAAAAAAGTCAAATATTTTTAATATGAAAACTATGGTAACTATATAAATCAATGTAATAGTGGTAAATATCAACAATATTATCAATATTTTTTTATGATTAAATATTTTTCTTAGGATGAAGAGACTAAAAATGACATATGAAAGGTAGGAGGTATTAAGGAATAATGTGATGAAGCCTAGTTAATGGTTTAATAATGCATTGTAATAATTTAATTGTTTATATATTAGAACTCAAGAATTATGTTATATAAATCATGAAATATATAAGGATTATTCATTGGAAAATTCATTAAGTATTTTCAATAATATGTTGAATGGTACTGATGACATGGAAAAGTGATCTAAAATAAAGGTGATATTTTATGGAAAAACATGATTAAGAGAAATATTACCTTTAATTTTTTAATGGTGTTGAGATAATGGTGTTTGTATGGAATAAAAATATGATTAATTTGGATAATGTAAATTTGATAGTTTTTATGACCTTGTAACTGATCAATTATTTTATGAAAAAGTGATTTATATTATCATTGATGGAGTTTGAAATATATTTTTTTATTTATGGAGTATGTTCAATAATATGTGGGTTATTTAAGTAATATGGAAGCATGTATGTTTTAATTGATGTATAATAGTAATTTTGGTAATTATAGTGTTTTAGGACAATATATGACCAAGGTATTCCCATATTTGGTATGTGATAATTAATAGATTATTTATGATATTTGAGAGGATTAATGTTATGTTTATTTTATAAATTTAGTGTCCTTATCTATAAATTTTTTAATTGTATTAAGTTTAACCATTTATGGAATTTTTTATATTGAACTTCGGAGTAGGTTTTAGATATTAATGTATTATTTAATGATATGATTATTTATCTATATTGGATAAATTATGCAAACCATTTTGGTTTCTATGATAACTAAAGATAGAAGGAATGAATTATCAATATTTTATGAATATTATGAGCTTAAAATAAATAAATTTTATTTCTTCTGACATAAAAAATCCTCTTCATTTATTTGAGTAAGAGATGAAGTGGAAATTGATTGAAAAACAACCAAAGGATATGTTTTTTCTTATAAAATGGAAAGAAATCACGTAGGGATATTTTCTCATGTGAATTACTAAAGATTAGGTAAATGATATTGAAAAAAAAATCTATCTTATTACATTCATTTTTGATGAATTGTTGGTATTTTTCGCACCCCATTGGTTTATGGTTTTTTGGACATTAACTTTCTTATGATCATTCATATTCGTGTGATCAATGATCTATGAACATTAATTTTCATCCATGTCCATATTTTCACATCCAAATAATGTTCAATTATTTGTAAACCTAGTTATTTTTTATTCTAGATGACCATCAAATGTATTATTTCCCTCTTTTCAGAAGTTTTTTTATTAACCCTTTGTACAATGTGGGATTCCTACAAATTTATTTTTAGATGGAGAAACTTTGATTACCAAAATAATGTCAAATTTTGAGAACAAAATTTATTTAATTGGGGTAGAATGTTACACCGTGATATTTTATGGAATATTTTTAAAAAAATTAATTTCATCGATAGTTTGTGTCTCACACAAAATCAGGTTTAAATGAACCTCAATATACTATTAAAATATTATGATTTAATATGACTACATTAATCTAAACATTAAATTTACCGATATAAATATTATAACCAAATTTTTAAAATTATTTATGATTATTTAATAAAAATAAAATATATTTATTAGTAATTACTTAATTTTTAGTAAAGTCTTTATACCCTTTGAAAAATACGTCTTTTCTCAAAAAATGATTTTTATTTCTCTTTATAAAAATAATTATTATTATTAATTTTTGAAACATTTAGATAAATAATTTTACAAAATTAATTTCATTTTTAAAATCATCATATAAAACATAAATTAGAGTTAATTTTCGTAATTTCTAAAGAGATTGATTTTTGATATATAGTGAAAAATGCTCATTTTTATTGAAAACACCTATTTCATATATAGTATTCAAAAAGTTAAATTTCATTTTATAATTTTTTCAAAAGTAAAATTAGGTAAATTATATTATGATTAATCCAATGTAGGTCACTTTAATCAATTTAATGTTGAATTTTATATAAAAACATTTTAAATTTATGAAAAATTTTCTTTGGAAAAGCATTTTTTCGACGCACCTACTGGTTTAATTCAAAATTAAATACAACCACTTATGTGAATTGAATTTGGTAAACTATATCACAAATTTTGAATAATAATAATTAATATTATATAACAAGTTTAACTTTATTTTTATTCATAATGAATAGTAAAAATAGTCAAAATTAGTTACCATGTTTAAGGTTAAAACAGGTATATCGGGGGTAAAACAAAACAGTTAATGGTTACAATGAACAAAATAATGATCTAAATTATATTTTGTGGATATATTTTGATAGTTATTACCTTATTCTATATTTTTATTCTTTTATTGTACTTTTCCAAGAAAATCACTAATATAATAATTTGTGTAAATAAAAAGACAAAATGTCACCTTCTTAGTTTTAAATTTCAATTGTGTGTTCACATAAGAAAAAAAGAAATATGTGAAAAAATATTGATGTTAATTTTATCATACTTAAATTAATTTAATTATGGTAATTTAATTTTAATTTTTATTAATTATATAATTACTTTAAATTCTTATGTAACACCAATGTAGTAATTATTTAATAAAAAGAAAAATAAAATAAATAATACAACAATATTAAAAGTAATATAAATTTAATTAATTATTTTATTACATGCATTTTTTATATAAATATAAAATTATATATTGGTTTGAATATAATATATTTGAGTTCCACCTTTTCCTTGATGTTTTTAAAGTCAAATTAAATAAATAATTTTAAAACAAACATTGATGTAATTTAATAATAAAAAATATTTCATTAAATGATTTAAAATTCCAAAAAATACTATCCCAAGAAATGTTACTGGTATATGTTTAAAAATATCTACCATATTCTATTCATGGACGAGATTTCCTTTTTATTGACCACTAAATGGTAAAAACATCGTTACCAATGTAAAGGGTAAAACTGGGTTTTGCGCGTCACAAGAACTTGTGTTAAAATTTATTTTCCACTCAGATAGGATTTTTATTTTATAATTTTTATTTAATATTTATAAATAGTGGGTAAAATTATCTAATAAGTCACATTTTTTTTAGTCTTAAATGCTAAATTACCTTGGAAAAAATACTAGTTACCATAGTGAAAAACTAAAATAGTAAGTGAGTAAACATAAAGGTTAAGGAAAAACATGTTCAAAACATATTTTTTGTGTGTGGTGGGTTTATCAACCATATTTTTGATAAAAAATACTATTTATAAGATTTTAATTCATTTGGGATGAGATTGACTCTCCATTAATAAATAGTTTTGGTATTTATAAAAATGTCACTCCTCATCAATTATAAAAGGCCACCTCCTCCCCTCACTTTTTCACACCTATTATGCCATTTGGAATGAAAAAAACCCTAAAAAATCTATCCAAAAAATCCTTCCAGATTTTATAGATCTAATGGAATTCTTAAAAGACAATACCTAGGGACCTTAATAAGAGATCCAATGGAGGTTTTTCCAATTAAAGGCAATTGTCTTCACTAAGCTATTTCTATTTACTCCTTCTCTAACCACCTTCATTCGTGTATTAAAATTTAAAATATACTAACAATATTATATAAAATATTATGAGATGTTATTATGTTTATTTAATAACCTATATACATCTCCCCTTCTATAAAATGGGAAATTAAATCATTGATCGTGTGTAAAGTGGTCTACCACCTCGTGAATCGATATAATTAGTTTTCCATCACTACCTCTCACAGTAGGATAAAATGTTATATTTAAAATATTTATATGATATTTATTACGTAATTATACTTATTTAATTATAATATCTCATATACCTTCACACCTTTCAATCCTTTTTAAAATGATAACATCGCTCGTGCGTACGTGTGGACTACCGCCTCTGTGAAGCGATGTGATATATTTTTCATTTTATTTTGACATAGATGGTAATTAGGATAAATTTAATGAATATATATTTATATATGATATATATTACATATAAATTATTTTAAAAAGTTTAAATAATATTTATCTTTCTTTTGTTCTATCTGTAGAGAAAATGGAAACAATGTTCATGCATACGAGTGGTCTATCGTCTACATGAATAGTGTAATTAATTTTCTATATATAAGTTTTATGAATTAAATTAAATATATATTTAATGGATATATATGGTATTTATATCATTTTAAAAAAATAAATGATGAAACCATGAAAAACAAAAAAGGATTGAAAATTCCTAACTAAAACATACATGAAAAATGAAGCAGTTATTACGTGAAATGTGATTTATCAATGAATTGTTAATAAATGTGTAAAAAAATGTCCTAAGTAAATCACGTATTGTATTATATATTTTATTATAGTCATTTAATTTTTTTATAATAACCCTATATTAATTATATAGTAGGACCAAACATGTACAAATAAATTCAATACATGACGTAAGGGACGTTTGCCTCAAATTGTCTTCATTGGGACATATTTTATGTTATGACATGTATTCTATTATGAGGTGTATATATAGAACATTTCTCATGATATATCATTAATTTATATATTCTCATGATGTTTAATGTTTTATTTAAAGTTATTATTTTATGGGTCTTATGATTCAAGAGTTACCAAAGCACATAGGGATTCTTGTCTCATTTTTACCTCTATGGTACAGAAGCCATATTCACCACTTGTTACTTTTATGTGATGTATATAATTCGCATGAATTTATTTTATGATTCTTATTATTAATTTTAAGGGGATTTAAATATCCATGTGAGGTTAATTTTTAATTGTAATTATGATTAATATGATAGGAACGTGGTAAGAATTTTATGTTATAGTCTCATTGCTTATTGGGATTAATTGTGATTAATATTATGATGCTGAATTATTATGATATAACATTAAATAAACTCATGAATATTCTTCTCCTATAGTTATTTATAGATAATAATTTCTTTTATTTAATTTTAATCTCTTTAAAATTTAAAGAAACCAAAAAAATCAATAAAAAATGAAAATTTTTCTCTCTTCGGTCAAAAATAATTTTTCTTCTACATCTATATTTTATTAAAATGTTTTAAATAAAGACTGTACTTTTATATAATTATTTTTTAATGAAAATTTCACCCATTCTTTAATTTTTAAAAAATTGTTTGAAATGAATCTTCGTTTCATTCTCTAGTTGAGGCACTTTTTTATTTATATACAAAATAGGATAGGAACATTTAGTTTAATCCATACGACATGAATGTTATTTTACACCATCATGAACACTCAATTATTTGAATCTTACTTTACAAGTTTACAAGTTTATATTCAAATAAAAAAATTTCTTTAATATTTAGGAAATTTTTATATTTTAAAAATGTGATTTTAAAATGTAGAGGATATTTTCATCAAAAATATTTTAATCATCTTTTAATGGAATTTATATTCATCAATGACAACAACCTTTGGGGATTCTTATGTTATACTTGGGATCTAATCCAATATTAACACTCATATTCTTTATCTAGATGGTTTATGTTTATAATTATGATGAATATATTTCTATTAAACTTGTTTTTTTCACTAGTCATACTATGATTAAATTTTTATGAAACTCATTCCCTTTCCACGAGTTATGATATGATGAATTTTTTATGATATTGTGGCACAAAAATGTATGTATTATATTATGTGTTGTACATATATCTCCCTCAAAATAATTGGGTAAATATTTATATCTCGTCGGATGCATATGGGAAATAAGTCAATTTTCTTAATCCACTATGGTAAAAAGGTGATGATGTGTGATATGTTGTGTTATGGGAAACATGTAAGGATGCTTGAACCACTATGATTTGGTGGTATCAGTATTTAAACACTACATATTAAATAAGTTATATAATTATGATTATGACTCAATTATATTAATTAATGTTATGGAACATGATTTATTTTTTATGATTTCTTACTCTTATAATTCATGTCGTTGAAATAATAATGTTTTATGCCATGAATCATGTTAATGATATTTGAAAGGTAAGGTATGAACCTTTTAAGTTATGTTCATGATCTTATATCCTTATGCTTATATTGTTATTTCTTATTATCGTCGATTGATATCTCCCTTGATTACCCTTACTGATAATTTTATTTCACCATTTCTTATATTTCCATTCCCTAGGTTATGAAGAAAGGTTTAAGTAGGGTATATATCTATAAATATTACGTAATGGGAAGATATTAATGGGAGATGTTAAAGATATTTCATAAAATAAGAATATTGTGTATCTAATATATAAATAAACTAAACATTTACATTAATCTAGAATGTGTTTATGAAATGTATTTAATATTCATCTCTAAATGTGTAATATTTATATATGAAAATATTAGGTTGCTATAAATATTCATTATCTTAGATTCTATATACAACCTAATTAAGGAATACACTCAATAATATGTGTGATCATCCTCTTCCACCCAGGTTGGGAATACATAGTGTACTCAATGATTGATAATTTCAATGATATCCACCTCCTCTATAGTCATTATTCCCACCTGTCACACAAGTAACCTGGGTTTGATCCCTAGAAACACCACCAAATTTTGATACACCAACCGTAGAGTATGAAACATATTATTTATATTTCTCTTAGTATCATGAACTTACCCACAAAGGCCCAAGTCATGACTACCTCAATCCCACCTCCAATAGGCATGGGTCTAGAGACCAACACCTTGTACGCATATCACACACATGGTAGTATTTATCTTATGGTACCTATACACATGTGCACACATACTTATCCATAAAATAGTGTAGAGATAATAAAACTACATATACAAAATGCATTCATACATATATCCAATAATCAGAGTACAAAAAAGTACTAAAATCAAGAAAGTAGGAAAAGTAAAAGCCTGTCAAAATCTAAAAAGCATCTAAATAACTCAAAATTATTGGAATTATATCAAATACATCCACCAAAACACACCTTATTTGAGAACCAGTATACACCTCAGTCTGTCAAGCTCACTATTCTCAACCTGCTTTGGGTCCTTTAAAGACTCCATCGAACAGCCTTTCATCTACTCAATACACAACATGTGCAGGCATAATACAAGTAGGTTTGAGTAGAAAAATAACCAATAGGAACCCCAAAATAAATGGAGAAACTGAAAGTCAGTAGTCCAAAAAACCCAAATCCAAAGGAGGTAACACAAATAAGAGAGAAAAAAACTCTATCTCGGTCACTCCATAGCTATATATGACTATTAAACTCATCTTCACAAGTTGTTTAAATAAATATACGTCATATAACTACATGGAATCCGAAAATAACCTAGATATACTCATATCAAACTAAAATTCTCATGAGGTCCCTACCTCACAACCAACCATAGGATTCTACTCGTGGATCGAAGGTAATGCTCATCAAGGAGAACTCACTCCATGATACCAACCATCCCATATAGAACTCATATAAAAGATATCACTCATCTTGAACAACTCTTTTATCCCTAACAACACTCATCTTAGAGATTACACTCCATTATGTATCACTAAGCTAATGAAACATCTTCTCCATCATAGGTGGCATACATTTGAGTGAACATGCTCGTCGGTCTCTCCATGAATAAACCCTTGCTATCACTCAAAGGATCTCAATAATTTAATAGGCGATATCAACCATCCTTTATGGAGGACTCCTTGAACCAAACTTTTAACACTGAATATATCATCTAAAATACACGGGTCACACCTGGTACTGTTGTCGGACACCACAAACCCAATCTGAAACTCCATAGATCAAATCACTTAGATAGAGTATCACACCAAAGACTACTATGGGATGACACAGACCCTATTGAGTCTCAAATCAATGATACGTAGAGAGAGGTTCATGACAAGGATTACTAGGAGATACCAAAAACCAAAATCTAGATCCATCCTCCTTGTATTGGATCGTACTCTCAATGATACCATGAATCCCACTAGAACCAACCATAAAATAGAAGACCATACACATGATGATAACAAAAACCCTACTAAAACTTCCCACCAAGTAGGGGATCATACACCCAAAGATTCCACAAACCCTACTAGGCTATCATGATCAATGGGGGATAAACTCCCAATGCATGAAGATCACAATGATACCATGAACACAACCTAGGGAAGTTGATATGATAGAGGATCCCACTCATCCTACCATAGGAATAAAACAACTTTTTATGAGATTATCCTATCGAGGGGATCACAATCTTGTTCTGAGGATGAAATTTTACATTGTAACCTCACATGGATAGACCAAGGGAATCAAGTAAAATTATACTGGTATATATGTTTCTATCATGTGACCTTCTAACCTCTCCTCATGTTACATTTCACATTCCAAAACCTTGTCCACCATCGTGCTGCCACATGAAAAACTACTTAGGATAGGCTACTCATGGGCCTTCATTTGAGTCCTGATGATAAAGATGTGTGAGGTAGAAATGTCCAAGTGGAGTCCGTGGTAGGTACCCAAAGTGCACAATGTGTATCTAGAAACTATCCCCAAGTCATGTAATGTTTTAATACTTTGTGCGTATTTGGGAATATGCATAGTGTTTACCTCAAGTCACGTAATGTATAACCTCATTCGGTTGCGCAGTCATGTCCTCACCCATAAACGGCTGGCTGGATATGTCACACCACACAATGTGTACTTTCGGTACACAATGTACATTGGATATCCTTCCACTTGGCCATTCCCTTATTCCATGCCCATTTACGACACTCTGTATCCATGTACTAGGCCATGTATGTCCACATAGCCATGTCCCTTGACACTACCACCCTAACCAAGTTCCTCGACCACATGATCTGGGCACACTAAATGGCACGAACCCCCATTACACAACATATAGTTACCAAAACTATATGTTCCCTAAAAGGTAAGAACAAATAGAATGTGATCATACACTACACGTCGTGTGATAAGGAATTAGGAATGGGAATCCCTTATAAACCACCTAAAACTCCCTAATTTCAACCTAAAACCACAAATTTACCCCAAATGGATCTCTAGAAGTTGTAATAGGTCTCTAAAACATTAAAAAAATGCATCAAATGGTATCAAGACATAAATCTCAAAAATTCAACTACCTCATGGTGGAACGTTGAAGATTTATATCAAAACAAAACCTAAAACCTACTGCACCTTGAATTGGTGATGATCTATGTCAAAAATAGGGATCGGCGGCACCTCGTGACCTAAATTTCAAATTAGGTCATATGTCATGCAAGGGGGTCCTCATCCACTTTTCTTAATGTAAACCTAAGGGGAAGGGTTATTAATTTAATTTTATTAAATTAATAACCCTCTGTTTAACAACCCTCCAACTCTCCCTCACTTGAGCACCCAACACAGACAAACTTTATGTCACACCTAGAATAAACACCATGTTATGTTCTCAAACATCATCTCAGATTTATGATATGAGACTTCAGTTAGTTTTTATTCCACTTTTACTAAAAATACACACACACATGATAAAATATTTAATATTTTTAATATCACCACATTGAGGCTCTCTGGGCCCCAAATCCCATGTCGACTCAGTGCTTGTCACTATAAATATTTATAAGAATATCCCAAAGTCGTACACAAAGAAGCCAGAGTTTCTACACTCTCCTTAATTTCATTATTTTTATCCCTAAAAGAAAAATCCTACAAGAAAGGGAGAGAATTTGTCGCATAACTGGATCACCTGCACTAGTGATTTCACCATAGGGTTACCATGCTATCTAAAAACATGCACTATAGGGAACCAAAAAAGAAAAAAATACCAAAGTCATACTCCAACCAAGATAAAACCATGAAAAGAATCATGCATGTGTCTCCTTATCCATGAATGGTGGAAAACACTAATCACGCATTCCATATGCAGTCACCTAGTGGTACACCACCTCACTAACCCGATGTGGATACATATGTAACTCAGTAGTCCTAATCCTTCCTTTTATGAACTTATCCATAAATATCCATTACTAAAACCAAATATAAACCCATAAATGATATACCCACATGCTCTGACCAATACATAGGTGACTTCCAAGGCCTCAACTGGTGTCACACTAATGGTGGAGCAACAACTTCCCCACGCCAACATGAAAACCCAAAGCAAGTTCTCTACAACCCTAGTGGTTCTCTCTACTTGGTACAACCACCCTTATACTAATGGTACATTTAGGGAAATAAACCTCCTCAACACCTTGTCTCATTGAATGACTAGTATCATCATCAATCCATATAAGGTCAACATACTCCCCAAATTTTTAAAAACCATCAAGAACATTTCCTATTGATATTATATCATGTGATACCTCATGAACTGAATCTACTATCAGTGCCTCCCTACCTCACTGAAAAAGTGGAGAGGTGTCCACCAACTAGAAAAATATTGTTTCATCCTCAATTTTATCATGTGAAACTCTAACGCTGAGAACATGAGGGTACCAAAAAACAAAACTGGGTTTTCCAAGTGCACATAATAGGTCATACTAGGCCCTCCATATGAAAACCTCTCACTATACAAAAACTCTAAAAGCACTAATGGTGTCAACCAATATCTTGACACAAATATTATGGTAATACTTGGGTTCTATTATATGAATAAGATAACTCTTAGTAGGGATGTAAACCCAACACATCCTCAGATAGACATCCTCAACTCCACCACTATAGTAGGAAACCAAAGGCTCATAGTACTATTACATTATGGGTCATACTATCCATCTGATAAAATTGAGATTTATCTACCACACATGAGCACATAAATCTTTCCCTAGGATCACTCCTTAGAGGAGGAAAACTCATTTCCAAATTCCTGAAACACCTACAACCCAATAGTGGAAACGATCTTAGCATGTATATTAAGCGACCAATCCATACAAATGAAACATAATAGGGCCTCACTCTTCCACTATGGAAAGGTTCTATACAAGTCACCATAATCCCAGAGTCAGTTAACAATATTGATAGAAGTTTGTAAGAACTAATACTCTTTATAGAAGCCTCTAGAATAAGAGCTGATCATAAAAGATCAACTGGTATCACCAATTCCTACTCCAAAACATCAGCACACAACCCCTCCTCAAACACATAAGTTAAAGAAAAATAGTCACCACACATTGACACTTGAGACTTTGGGTGGCACAAACTCACCTGCATGAAATTTTATTGCACTATAAGAATGTTAGTTGGTGGGGAAATTGTCCATCTTTCTTATGAGTCTAGAGTTATGTCAAATATCACCATTACAAGGCTCTACTAGCTCCCAACATCACCATTGATAATCCTAGAGAAATAAGTTTCTATAATAGATTACCTCAAAATAGTTTCTAACAATACTACTAAAATTGTATAAAGAACATAGATTTTACCTCTAATCATCCTCAGAGCCTTTAGGTCATAGGCCTCTACAGCCTACAACATTACTCACCCCCATATTCCAGTTCCTAAGCCTATTTTGGACTTCCTAGGGGTGGTGGTGGAAACATATTGATTAATCTTTCACCTTATTCTTCTCTCCTTGATCCTCATCCACTTCCACCATAAAGTATAACTCTATGCTCCTTTAAATGTATTTTCTTGTTCATTCCATCGAATATCACCCTCATAGAAGCATGGTGGTTTACAAAATATCATGTGAGATGTCTTCTTCTGTCACAGGAGAAACACTAACTCTCTCATGACTGACTATATCCATCCTGAGAGACTTGAACCACAATACCTCTATCCTAGGATCATGTCATAAATTTTCTCACATTCCTGAATCCATGATCCTATCATCTGATTCCAGATATTAAAGTATCACCAATTGTGTTCCCAGTACCAATAGTTAGATCCTTCTCATCCATAAATGTCAATACCACCAAGGCCCACTTGAGAAATCTAGAATAGGTGGGAATGAATAGTGATATCCCTTAATCCCTCATATCGCAATGTAATACCTGCTAAAAATTTTATTATTATAAAAGAGGATATTGAACCATATACAAGGAGTATCATGAAAGTTCTATGAACCTTTATGAATACTCTTCCACAGTAATTTTATCCTAACAAAGCTATATAATCTCCTTAATATGCAGTGATATCAATGTTTCTAGATAAATATATTCCTTGAAGAGTAGCTAAAACATCATCCAAGTGATAATCATCTCATCATGGGTCTACGTCACCAAACTCCACCCTCACCCAACCGATCCCTATATAAGCCTTTCTTCTAGGACCACAATCTGATCGGGAGGTGTCCTCAAAAGTTTAAAAATATGTGTGTCTACCTCAATACAGTCATCAGCTACCTTGGGGTCTGGCTCAACCTACTACCATAGAGGTTGCTTCCTTTAGATGTCATGTAGGGCACTCATCCTTTATGCATCCTCATCCTGATCTACTAGCACAACATACTTCTCAATGGGTGTGAATTGACTGGCATACCACCCGAGGTACCACATCCTACACAGTTCCTTGCATCGATGCCTCATGACAAGGTGGATCATCGTCACAATCCCATCATGTAATCATCTATTATTGTCATCGTGATAGAATCATGAATTTGAATTAAGACTCACCACAGCTAAAGATTATATCTAGAGATTTGACTCAACAAGGACATGGAATCGACAATCTAGACTTATATGTTGAATGTACCAAAATTTCCCTACATATGAATAATGTTCTGATGAGACAAGAAGGTTTTTAGAGTCCCAGTGAATGGATAAATCGGTCACTATTCTAACACTGAATTTCTTGGCCTAAAATTAAAACTCGAGACACCTTAAAAATATTTTCAAAATTCCAAAACCAATCTCATATATAGAAAACTACTCTGATCTTAAGGAAGGACCTCCTCAAATACTATTCTATCACGACCTGACCTTCCAGGTCTCGAGTCGCGAATACCCTAAGACTGCCACCAATTGGCCTTGTTCTCATGACTAACACTGAGTAGGCATATAACACATGTGGGAGACCTTAGACTATGGTACCTGTATTCACACACACATATACATTTCTAGGAAACAATATAGAGATAATAAAACTATATATACAAAATTCATGCATACATCTATCCTACAATTAGAGTACAGAAAAAGTATTTAAAGCATGAAAAGGGGAAAAATGAAAGCCCACCAAAAGCTTAAAAGAATACAACCTACTCATAAGAAGCGTACTGTAGTCAAGTGAAACTATGAGAACAAACCTAGTTTGATCATTGGTATACACCTCGATCTGTCTAGATCACTATGATCTCCCTTCTCTAGGTCCTCTTAGGACTCTGTTGGAAGGCCTATCATCTTTACAAGATAAAACATGTATGAGTAGAGCACATAAATGGTTGAGTATAACATTACCCAGTAGGCACCACAAAATCCCAAAAAAAGGAGAAACTGGAATGCAATAGTCTACTCAACCCAAATCCATAGGTGGTAACCCAAGAAAGAGATAACAAGAAACTCCATCTCAACCACTCCATAGTTATAAATGACTATTAATCTCATCTCTACATGGTGTGGAAAACAATATATGGGAAATAAACAAAAGGAATCCCATAATAAACCATATATACTTATCTTAGACTCTAAGTCTCATGAGGTGCCAACCTCACAACCATCCACAGGATTCAACTCAAGGATCAAAGGTAATACTCATCCAGGAGAACTAAATCTATGATATTTCCATCCCATATGTCACTCATATATGAGAGATATCACTCATAAGGAATATTTCTTCCATCCTTGAAGGCACACATTTAATATATCAGATTCTATTGAGTATCACTATTCCAATGGCACATCTTCTTCATCCTAGGTGGTATATATTCATGAGAACATGCTTGTATATCTTTCCATGAATAAATTCACACTTTCACTCTACAGATCTCAATACATAGATAGGGGATCTCACACATCCTATATGAGGTACTCCTCAAACCCTTCTGGAAATAGTGAATATCTTATCTAATAGACAGGGGGTCACACCCAGGACCACTTGGGATGCCAAGAAACACAATTTGGAACTCCAATTATCATATCTATCAGATAGGGAATCACACATAGGAACATTGGGGGACACCAAAAACCTTAATGAGTTCCAATCCATGATACACAGATAGGGGATCCTTCCTAGGACTTTTGAGAAATGTCAAAAACCCAAATTTGGATATATCCTTCAAGTAGGGAATCATACTTTCAGCAATACCACAATCCCCATTGGAACCAACCACTGAGTAGGGGATCATACTCATGATGATACCATAAACCCTACTAAAAATGCCCTCTAAGTAGGGGATTGTATACCAAGTGATGCAAAAAAGCCCTATAGGGGTAGTTTTCTAGATGGTGGATCACTTCTTAATGCATTAAGGCTGTGATGATACCATGAACCCCACCTAGGGAAGTCAATATGATAGAGATTATCTTCCCAGCCTCCCTAAGGGATAAAACAAATTTATCTAGGATCATCTTTTAGATTAGATCATAATATAATGTTAAGAATGATGTAAAACACCATACACTAAAAGGGATAGACCAAGGGAATCCACTCAACTGATAGTAGTTTATACTTCACTATCAGGCAACCTAATAACCTCGCGTCATATCGCATATCACATGCCAATGACATGGACATCATCATGATCCATGAAAAAAATACTTAGGATAGGCTACTCACAGGCCTCTATTTGAGTCCTAAATATGGAGATATATGAGGGAGAAATGTCTAAGGGGAGTGCACAGAAAGTAACCGCATTACGCAGCGTGTCTCCAGAAACTAGAACATGTCCTTGTCCCCTACCAATACTTAGTGTCTATTAGGTAATATAGATGGCGTGCACTACAAGTCACATGGAGTGTGACCTTGTTTGGTCTCCTGGTCGTGTCATCTCCCATATATGGCTAGCTGGACTTGTCATTCCACACAACATGTACTTATGGTACATGGAATGTCATTGATAACAAGCCACTTTTCCATGTCCTTAGCTCGTTCTAGTGTACGAAATCCCATGTCCATGTACCTAGACCTGTACGTCCATAAATCCATGTCCCCTGACATGGATTCCCTAGACATGTTCCTCTTCCACTTGACCTAGGCACTACAAGACACCCAAAACTCCCTAATTTCAACCCAAAACCATAGATTTACCCCTAATAGATCCTTAATAGACATAATAGGGCTCTAAAACCTTAAAACAATTAATCAATGGGAATTAGAATTTCAAGATCATAAATCTTCCTACCTCATGGAAAAACACCAAATATTTAGATCCAAAATGAGGCTTAGAACCTACTTCACCTCAACCTGGTGATGATCAGTGTCAAAAATGGTCATAAGAAACACCTCCTCCTCTCAATTTGGCGTCAGGTTGTATGTCACACAAGGGGGGATCTTCCTCTCCTCTGATACGCACGAACCTAGGGGGAGGAGTTATTAATTTAATTCTATTAAATTAATAACCCTCCATTTACCACCCCTCCAACTCACCCTCAACTAATCACCTAATGTAGACAAACTTTATGTCACACCTAAGGTAAACACCACATTATGGACTCAACCATGGGATCATATTTCCGACTAACACTATAATCATGATTTATTACCATTTTACTTAAAATATGTTCATGTATTATAAAATATTTATTATTTTTAATATCACCATACCAAGGCTCTCTGGGCCCTGGAATCCCACACTGATTCAGTGCCTACCTCCAAAAATATTTTTAAGAATATTCCAAAGTCTTACATAGAAAAACTTGATTTTCTACACTTAGTTTAGTGTAGTGGTTTATAAAGGTTGTCTCACTTAAGGGTATTTTTCTGTCAATCACTCTTTACCCAAAAAAACATTATAATATTTTTGGTACCTCTTTTTTAAAGGTTGGGGCCAAAGCCTCAATTTATTATTATAGAAAAGATCGTATTTTGAATGGGTAAAGGGAGACCCATTACATAGCCCGAAGGGCCAAGGCTAAGTGGCCTGAATACATGGCTTGAAATCCAATTATTTGGCCCAAAGGACCCCTCGGTGAATAGTATCACTATAGTACCCACACTGCTATAGTACCACCGCCGCTACAGTACCTGCTACAGTCCCTCCACTGCTACAACACTGCCTCTGCTACAGTTCCATCACTACTACAATGTTATAGAGAATCATCTACCTACATAATGAACATAATCCATCATATGTGTAATCATCCTCTTCTTCACCATTTTTTAATACATAGTGTACTCTATAATCACTATGTACATTGCACATCCACCTCCTCTATGGTCAATAAGTTAGAGGGATACTCATTCAAGAGAACCCTCAAACTCACTTTATTGGTATGAAATCATAACCATTCAGTACTAGATCATCAAGGCTTAATCATGTGACTTATCAGTCATATAAGGGAAGGAAAATAGTTAATAATAATAAGTTACACCTATGTCAACTATAATAATACCACACTATCACCTTTCCCCTTTATTAATCATCCCCAGTATAACCTAAATAAGATAAGAAACATTAAAAAGGAATGAAAATATACATACGTTAGACACTAGAATCATATCCTATGAGATTATTCATGTTATTTATTCATTATCAGGAGTATTAGATAATATATAAAAGTGATTGAGAGTGAGAGAGATAGAGAGAGATTGATAATAGAAATAGTTTTTTAGGAAATCATGTAGTGCATGAATTAAATTGAATGAAATAAGTTATAAAAACAATATAGAAGAATATAATGTATCATTTTCTGCCCAAACACCTAATGTATGAACCACCCTATCAAAAGATAAAAACTAAATATATATAGAGTGGAGTGGGGTTAAGAGTTACAAAAATTACAAAATTAAATGTTGGAAAAAATCAATGTAAATAACTATTTTTTCTGTATGGTTGACCTACCAAAAAAATAACTAGATTTTCCTCTATTGGAATTAAATATTTTCATTTAGTTCTCTATGTTATTTATAATTTCATTCCATTCTAATATTAGATGTAAAATTTATGTTCCAAACATTGAAGTAACATCTAGATTAACAAATTCAATCCTGAATTGACATTATGGCCCATTATATCTATGAAAAATTATGATCTAACTCATGGTTTTTAAATAATATATGTATTCCAACATGTGTATGCCTTTATAAAAAAATTTGAAATTTATATTTAACGCATAGTGAATTTTATGATTAAAAACTAGAGTGAACATGAAAGGTAAAACGTGAAATTTTATGAAATTTTTAAATTCACGATCTAATTAAAAATTTATATTAAAACATCACTTTAAAATATGATTTTATCAATTAATGTCAAAGATAAATAACAATACGTAGAAATAAAAAATTATTCTACTTTGAAAAATGATTGTAAATAATTAATTTTACCAAAATATGTGACAAGTAACCATAAATAAGTGATTTTGTGGGATTTACAACATTAAAATTTAAATTTAAATATATAAAAATATTGCCTCAGTCTTATGCCCTAAAACCATAAATAAAAACAGAAGAAATAGTCAGTTAAAAACCCCTAATACTATAGAGTAACCAAGAGTAATATAAGAAGGGATAAATATGTTCTTGGAAACTTCAAGTATTAGGGACACTAATAATTCTTGGTCATATCAGTTATAATCTTCAAAATTCATACCTCATTAGAGACCAAGGATAAAAGGATAACTAGAAATCCTGTGAATTGTGAAGTTTATAACCCACTATATGTCACATGTCAAAGGAGAATAATGGGTCCATTATGAGTCAAAAGTCTCAAATAATCCAATATAGTCCACCATTATTCCAAAGTATCAATAGAATCTATCAACAGAAATCCACTCCTCACTTAGGAATGCAAGTCTATTGAGGGAGTATCAGACCTTGTTGTTTACCATTATTGTGTCTCCATTTATAGAACCTATAGGGTGACATGTACCTTGACCAAGAATAGATATCAATCAAGGGAGTACCAAACCCTACTATTAGAAACACCCAACTATGAGTAAACCTACATTACCTCTCTCAAACTATAGTGAGGGACTCTTGTCTCACCTAAGGGAAAACATCAGATGAGGGAGTACCGACCGTAGTGGGGGACTTGCGCACCACCTGAGCTCTTAAACAAGGGAGTACCAACTTCATAGATGGAGGACTTAGGACCTGTGTATGTTGGGGAGTATTGAACCATATATATTATTCAAGGGACCCACACCTTTACATCGACATATAATCAAGGGAGTATCTTCCATAAGAACACTTTGATCATCACACATGAACCCCATTATCAGACCTATGAAGATAAATACAAAAACATCATATATTAACTCTCAAATGGACTCATATGGATAAATGGTTCATTCCATCATGTTTTTTGTGAACAAATACTCAATATAAGCTATTTATTTAATTAAAACAGACATCTTTTAAAGAAGTTATGAAAATATTACACATGGGAAAAGAGTGAGACATGTAAAGACCACCAGGAACACCACATGGCATATTGGGTTACGGTCATGAACATGTTCCCCTGATAACCATTTTAATATAGGTATGTGGCATCCATATGCACCCTATAACTCTTCACCTAGACTGCTTCATGCTTGAACTGGTGCTTGGTTAGGATGTATTTCTTAGCTCAATGAGGTTGGTCCAATCTGACCTGCCTGACACAGTCAGCCTCCTCCTTAGGTATCCAACCTACCATGTTTCCACCTTGAATTCCCGATACATTAGTAAAACTATCCCTCTCCCAAACTACCATATTGAGTAATTTCCAACCTTTATTATTGATTCCCATGGTTATGGTTAGTAACCCTTCATCCACAAATGATATAAGAGAGAGAAAGGCGTGGGAAATGTGAGATATATATATATATATATATGTTATCCATGATTTGACCAACCAACATCGTTATGATAATATTCATTTTGGCTTTCAATTTGTTCATCATTGTGAAGAAAAACATTAGGGTAATACGATTCCTCTAAAAATTAGGGCATAGGAATTGGAAATTCAAGAATAAATTTAAAATCATATACTTGTACTAAAAAACATGAAAAAAAAGAAACATATAAATAGAGATCCCTCGCTTGAATTTGGATCAATATATGGTGAAAGATGTTCATATTTTAATCTCTATCATCGGTCTTTCACAAATTATGCGCCCATCATATTTCCTTTCACCTCACCCAACAGTATTCTACACTTCTACTCCCTTTATCACAATCTGGGGTTCTTTTATAGAAAACAATAGTGAGAGGAGTTTAATAGTGAATATATAATGTTGGATTAATTTTAGAGGAAAACTATTAAATTAATTAAAAAATAAATTAATTCAATTAATTTCTCAACTAAATTTTAACCCATGAGGAGAGATCTCAAATATCTCAGTGTAAATAAAATTTATACCTGTCTTAAGAAATTAACTTCATTCTACATGCAACAATGATGTTAAAATTCTAAGTTGATTCCCTATTTTTAAGTAAAATATCTGTTCTCAAGAACATGTATATACAAGAAAAATAATAATATTTCTACTAAATATAATATTCTCAATGCTATTAAATGCCTGTAACTCATCACCAACCCAAACTAGGGGTAAACACTACACCCTAAGTTCAACAAATCCGTTAGTAAATAAAATTGTCCATAAATTATGGTAAATTTACCATTTTTTCATTAATGATTTCTTAGGACTCTGAAACTCAAAATGTAGCTAATCCTCATTTAGGAAAAACCTCTATCACTACAGCCATGTTTTATCATCATCGATCGAGGACACACTTTGGTAATAGGATGTCATAAATTGATTTAATGAAATGTAGAGTTCTTCACAAGTTTTATACATCTTACCACCCTCAAAAAATGGTATATTTTAAGTTTCAAATAAAGAGATAAAAACATTCTTGAGAGAATCATAAACCCAAATAGGAAGGATTGATGTTTGAGATTATATGATGCTCTTTTTATTTATAAAAAAAATTAACGACTCCAATTGGTAAGTCACATTTTAGGTTAGTGTATGAGAATTATTATCATTTACTAATGTAATTAGAACAAAAATATTTTTTGGTTGTCAAAATTTGTAAGTTGAATTTGTTTGAATCTAGAAAAGAAGAAAAATTCTTACATGAGTTAGACTAAATTAGAAATAATGATTCTAAGAATTCTAAGTTTTAAATAGAGAAAACTAATGTTTTTCATGGTTAATTGATCATGAGTAAGTAGTTCAAAGAATAAGATAAAGTGATTATTTTTATTCTATAATAAAAGGGTTTCTAGTTAAATTTCATTCTAAATGATATGTACCATTTATTATTACTCATATTTTTTGTTTTAGTGCCATAAAAATAAAATTAATAGGGAAACATACACCATTTGTAGTTAGTGGGAATATATTTAAAATGTTTAGATCGATTTTTCAAGTGACTCCAGGGTAGGAGATTCATCTTCAAACTTCTAAATAAATCTAGAAAGCTATTTTTCCATCCTTATCACTTGTATTTATTATTTAAAATTTTATTTATCATATAATTAATTGCACAATAATGACATTATAAAAAATATGTGTGGTGGGAAGAAATTCCTTTTTTATTAAGATTTTTTTAGATTTGGATTTTTGTATTTTTATTTTTATTTTTCATGTTTTCTTTCATTTTTAGAGTGTTTATTTTTCATTTTTTTTTGTTTTTTTGAACATGTGAACTCAAACTGAATGCTTTTTTAATTTTTATAACCTATTATAACGTGTAAACTATTTTTTCTAATGGAACGTAGCATAAAGAAAAGATTAAATGGACTTTTTTAGATTCAATGTTTGGGGAAATTCATGACAATACCACTAATTTTTTAATTTCAATCCATGAATGTTGTCTATATATTGAAATAATTTACCAGTGAGGCTTTTAAAACCTTTTAAACATCTTATTTATAATAAAATCACTTCTTGAGTGAACCAAACCTTTCTTTTTTAATTATAATTTTTTTTCTATCAAAACCTTAGATATTAAATAAATTTTTTTGAAAATTATTCAGGAGTTTTTTTTTGAAATACTGTTTTTAGATTAAATATATTTTTTGCAATACCTTTAACATTTGAAATTTTTAACCCATAATAAAAATGAATAACTTTATTAGGATTCCACATTATAACTTTAATCCATATCCAAACTGTTTTATAATCAATTGAATTCTCCTAGTTGATTTCAATTGTGGTATATGGGCTTCTATTTCATGGTTTTTATGTTATGTGGGGATAAATTAAGAAGAGAATCCATTCCAAGAAGATATATTGAATCTAGATTGACTAGAATTGATTGTGAGTATATTTTAGAAGATAAAATCCTTATAAGGGGGTTTTTGTGTTAGGAATTATGGAAAAACATAAATAAGTTGTAAAGGGAGAATGTATTTTAGATGTCTGGATGGGGAGTTCAAACCACTGATTTAAGTTCAAATGATACCTCTCTACCTTCAAAATAAAAATTCTATGTAGAATTTGAAATAAAAAAAGTATAATATAAAATCTATCAGTGGTAGTTTAACATCCCATGTAAGTAATTAATAATAGATATTTTTTATCTATAACAATTTACTAATTAGATAGTGTTTTAGAGGCTTAAAATGAGAATAAATCCAATTTAAGCATGGAATACACTAATATTTTTAAATGATTGTTTTACTGCCTTTTGAGGGAAAACCATTTTTAAATCAAACTTTTGACAAATTTATAAGCTCTATTTTTCAAAATAAACATATTCATTATGATTGGGACATTGAAATTTATATTGGATAATTTTTTGGTATTTTTCTGAAAATGTTCATTTTTTAATGAATTGTGAAAAATACTGCATTTTACATCAAAATTTCTTTTTCATCTTATTTAATTATATGGTTAGATTATCTTTTTAATTGGTCTTAAAGTGTAATTAGAATATATTTTTCTACCATTTAATCCAATGGTGTTCATTAGGATTAATTTCACTTTGGAATTGGGCAAAAACAACTGCCAAAATTTTCATAGATATTGTTTCTACAAAACCCGCTATTTGTTTTGACAACGGGAATTATTTTTAAATTAATTATTGAACTTTTGTGATTGGAATTTGGTGAAATTGATTACATATTTGGAATAATAAGTTCCAAATTATGTAATCAAGACTCTTTTGTTTTTGGACATTATGAATAGTAATGACTGTAATTATATTTAATTATCTTGATTAATTAGTAATCGGGTAGTTAATGATAATAAAATAATATCATCATAATAAAAAATGACCCCAAAAATGTTTCCTAATGCTACTGGTTGTGTCATTTACGACCATGGGATGCCTTGTTCAAATCTTGGGGACCCCATGGAATCACTTTTGTGTGATAATGAATATTTATCTTTTTATTTTTAAAGAAAGTTAAATATAACAAAGAATGTATCACCTGAGTAAAGCATTTTTAATTTTTTCTACATAAATGATCTCTTAGACTATAAATAGTAATTATAAATATAAAAATTATTCCTACATCATAGTATTTTTTTATAATTTTTATACATTAAATAAATTAAATTATTTATGACATCATTATGATGCAGCGATTACCTCATTAATGAACGATTTAAATAAAATTGAAAGATAATGTAAAATCTAAAACTTACACTTGTCAAATACCTATTGTATGAGTATATTTCAAGCCCTTATTACCTTATCCTCAAAACACATCAATGTGGGGCCTTAAAAATACGAAACTCATTTGAAAATAAAGTATCATTTTTTACCATTCCAATAGTGCCCCTCCTCTCCTCTTATAAAAGTCCCCCACCTCTACGTCCTTACCCACACTTATCAAGCCATTGGCTCGGACAAGATCTGATCATTTTATCTTTCTACATCCCTCTCTTCATCCTAGAAGCCTTACCTTAGGCAGAAATCTCTTCAAGAAACCCTTTTGGTTCAAACTAAGAGGAGTTACCCGATTTGAAGGTAATGTGTTCACTTGTGTTCTTGTGTTTTATTTTTCTTCTCCAACCCCCTAAACTCTTTTTATTAATTCCTTTTGTAACAACACCAGTATGTTCAATATACTAGGATGTTGTTATAAGAATTATTTGAGCTACACTTACACACACCTACATTTAATGGTTAAATAACATACTGTTTCCGTGGATGGTGAATTTCTGCCTCACGAAACGATGATTGATCAATATTCTTATAACACCTTAAAAGGTGGCCATTAATATGTCACTATATTTATATATGATATATAATATTTTATTTTTTCCCTAATATTCTATATTTTTCATTTATGTCATACCTTTATGACTTCCATTATGGGTATAAGCGATATCTTCATTTTAGGATGTGCGGACTACCGCCCCCTCAAAGTGATTTGATTTGTTGATGCCATATGTGGGATGTATAAAGAATGGAATTAATGATATTTTATATGATATTATACTTCAATTATAATATACCTTTATATCATTTTGATTCCATTCCATAAAATATTAAATAGAAATGAAAGTAGCGTTCATGCGTACGTACGGCTTACCATCTCCATGAACGGTGAATTTCATTTCATACCTCTAAATTTTATGTAATATTGTAAATGATGTATATACTAGATATATGTGACATATATGATATCTAAATCATGAATATAATTCGGGATATAATGGATATTTTACCACATGAACAACTTGTAATTATAAAGAGTTTGTTTTTGACTCATGTACCACTGATTGAAAAAACAATCATTATTAACATAAATAATTCCATATTGTTCATAACATGCTAATAAGTGATATAATAGAAATAATGAACTTGAAAAAGGTTATTATGCATATAGAAATTTACTCAAGTTTATTATTCCGGATGTTAAAGAATGATCGAGTCAAGTCGGACCCGAGGTATGGGAATTTGTCTCAATCTCCATTCATTGAGGCATATTATGTTTTATACACAACTTTATTTTATATGGTTTATAAACACCTTTTACTTTTACATTTACTCATAAGGAATCTTTTTCATATGAATTGTTTAATAAATGACAAAAGGGAATGTTTTTTTTCGTACGTATGTGGTGACAATGACTTCTCTGCCGCCGTTACCATTATTTGAGCTTCGGCTTCCTCTACAAGCCATAACCTTTTTTTAAATGAAAAAATAAATACCATGTTTTACTTTTCTTTTCTTTTGGTATTGAAAATGGTTTTCATAATGTTTTTATATCAATATGTTTTATTGATATCTTGTGATTGAAAAGTGGAAATGTTATGTTTCCTTTATGCATGTTTTATGTGATATGATTATGTTATGGTTATTGGGAATTGTTATGAAGACAGGTGGTTCCATGTTAAACTAAAGGCAGGTGAACCCGATATAGCTCTCAAATGCATTGGGTAACGCGAACAGGTTAAACGTTAAGGTTTCTCCGATGATATTTAGGGAATATACTGTGATGGGTATTCCAAACGTAACCATGAGGGTTACTTCCTACGTAAGAATGTTATGAATTCCTCAAGTTACATTTATGTCTTATGATTTCTATGATTTATTCATGATTTGATGAGGTATGTTAAAATGATTTTGTTTTAGGAGTAAAGTATGATTTCATACACGGACTAATGTTTTAATTTCGTACTTTTATATACCTTACTGAGATTTCTATGCTCATCCCATGTTTTTGAAATTTTTTTCACATATCAAGGTAATGGTACATGATGTGGTGATAGGTTCATGGAAGTGTCATGAAATAATCCATGTTTTTTTAAATATATTTCCGTAGATGGGAAAAAAATTAATACTTTCTTTTATGTAACCACTTTGATTAAATTTGGAATGTAATTAATGATTTATGATCTAATTCACTAAAACTCGAAACCTGAAAAGATCCTCCATGTGTAGTCTTGTAATAACTCAAAATTAAATAATGTTCCATGCTGGGGCCTTATAGTTGGTATTAGAGGTCGGCTTAGATAACTTTAGGAATTAGAATTCCATTAAATGGTTATACAAAAATATTTTTTTATGGTCAAATTGAAATGATATAGCATTTGAAGATTACCATGTTGCTTCATCTAAGACATGTTTGTTCAGAATGGTTTTCTACAGAGGAAACAGGGAAGTAGTGCTAGGAAGGCATACTGAAGGAAATAACTGTCCGAATCAGCATCCTGAGATGGTTGGATTTGGAACTGAATAGTTTGTTGTAGTAATGGCGCAGTTGAATCAAGAGATAAATGGTGGTGGTATCCATGCATGAGATCAGCCAGATCAACCATAGAGTAACATGTCAGTGGTGGAACATTTCATGAGGAAACATCCCCCATCATTCAGAGGATCATCTAACCCTGTGCTAGCTGAATGGTGGATTAAAGCACTACAGATTATTTTCAATGTCATGGGGTGTTCAGACAATCAAAAGGTTAGTCTTGTTATTTACCGTTTGGAGGGTGAAGCAGATCAGTGGTGGTCGATGGTTAAAAATATCAGGGACACTGATGAGATTGATGCTCTCGACTAGGATGAATTCAAAAGTAAGTTTCTTGATAAGTATTTTCCTAATGATGTTCGACTTAGGATGGAAAAAAAATTCCTGGAACTGAGGCAAGAGGAAGACTCAGTGGCTGCTTATGAAGAAAGGTTCACTCGATTATCAAGGTATGCTTCAAATTTTATCCGAGACCTTGATAGTAAAATCAATCGTTTTTACTCAGGATTAAATCCAAAATATCAAATGGATTTAGCTTATCGTGAGTTCAAGAGTTATGAAAAGATTGTTCGATGTGCTGAGAAGGTGGAAATGGAGTTTGACGATGATCAAGTGTTCTATAACAACCTGAAAAAGAAGCGCCCGAGGTGGAAGGATAAAGGAAATAATTCTTCAAAAAGGACTGACGGTAAGAAAACTATGTTTCTAGTTTGTGATAAATGTGGTAAAAGGAATGCTGGGGAATGTCTTCTAGATTCTGGAAAGTACAACCGATGTGGTAATATGGGACATAAGTCTCGTGATTGCACTGAAAAATATCAGGGTGATGGTAAGACCAAATTTGATTTACAGTTAGTGAAATGTTTTAAGTGCAATGAGATGGGTCACTATGCAAATGAGTGTCTGACAAAGAGCTCGAGTAATGGGAAGCAGTTAGACTACAAGCATAAAGGGGTGGTGAAATCATTTGCAACTACTTCAGCAGATGTTGGGCCATCAAATGAAATTGTATCAGGTACTTTGTTTGATTTTTCAGAATTTATAGTGTGTTGTTTGATTCGGGCTCTACACATTCCTTCATCTCTGAAAACTTTTCTAGTAAAATGGGATTACCATCTCAAGAAATGACTCCTGAACTTATGGTAAAAACACCTGGGTGAAATGTTGAGGAAAAAAGAATTAATAAGAATCTTCTTATCCTTATCTGTGGAAAGAATCTACTTCAAAACCTTATTGTTTTACCTCTAGTAGAGTTTGATGTTATCCTGGGTATGGATTGTCTCTCTATTTACCATACTAAGATTGAATATAGAGTTAAAGAATTTTCTATTTAGAAATACTTTCAGTTTGTGTACAAGAATGAACCCTTACTGTTGATAACATATCAAGAGGACCAAAAACTTGTAAAAGATGGAAATGAATGTTACCTTGAACATATTGTTAAAAACAAGGGAACTATTCAGATTAATTATGTGCCAGTGGTAAACGAGTATCCTAATGTTTTTCCTGATGAGTTTCCTAGAATAATACCAAATCGGTATGTTGAATTTATAATTGACTTAGTTCCTAATGTTAAGCCAATTTCAAAACCCCCTTATCTAATTGCTCAAATTGAACTTTTAGAGTTGAAGGAGCAATTTCATGATTTATTAGAGAAAGCTTTCATTCGACCTAGCACATAACCATGGGGTGATCTTGTTTTATTTGTTAAAAAGAAATATGGTTCAATGAGACTTTGCATTGATTATAGATCCTTGAATAACATCACTTTTAACAAAAAATATCCTTTGCCTCATATCGATGTTTTGTTTGATCAGCTCCAGGGAGCTCAATCTTTTTCAAAGATTGACCTGAGATCGTGGTACCATTAGTTGAAGGTAAAGGAAGAAGATATTTTGAAGACCGTATTCCGTACAGCATATGGTCATTATGAATTTTTAGTAATGCCTTTTGGGCTAACCAATGCACCTGAAATATTTATGGACCTTATGAATATAACATTCCATGTCTTCTTGGATATGTTTGTGGTTGTTTTCATTAATGATATTTCTGTGTTTTCTAAAAGTAATGAGGAGCACAAACGACATTTAAGGGTTATTTTACAAACCTTAAAAGAAAATAAATTTTATGGAAAATTTATCAAGTGTGAGTTTTGGTTGCAACAAATTTCTTTCCTTGGTCACATTGTTTCTAAAGATGGGATAACTGTTGATCCTAAAAAAACAACAGTTGTTGAGGAATGGCCAAGACCAATAAATGTAACTGAGATTCGTAGATTCCTTGGTTTATCAGGCTATTACTGAAGGTTTGTTAGAAATTTTTCACGGTTATCTAGTCCAATGACTAAGATAACTCGAAAGGATGTTAAGTTTATCTGGACAAAAGAATGTGATGATTGTTTTCAGGAATTGAAATGAAGATTGGTGAATGCTTCAGTTTTGGCACTACCTTTCTGGAATGGTGAGTTTGTTATCTACAATGATTCTTCATTGAAAGGACATGGTTGAATCCTAATGAAAAATGATCAGGTAATTTCTTATGCTTCACGACATTTGAAAACTCATGAGGAAAATTACCCTACACATGATTTGGAATTAGCTGCTGTTTTTTCGCTTTAAAAATTTGGAGGAATTATTTGTATGGAGTAAAGTGTGAAATATATACTATTCATAAAAGTTTAAAGTATATATTCACTCATAAATAATTGAACATGAGACAGAGGACATGGCTAAAATTAATCGAAGATTATTATTGTACAATTCATTACCATCTGGGAAAAGCAAATAAAGTGGTTGATTCTTTGAGTCAAAAAAGTAATGCTTCATTAACAATGTTGTGTTCGGAACGTGATCCTTTGGTTATGGATTTGATGAACTTTGGCATTGAAGTTGTTGGTACAGGATGTTATTCTATTTTGTTTCAGGTATCAGTGAAATCTTCTCTATCGGACAAAATTAAGCAATAACAGAAGCAAGACAATGAGTTTCGAAAAAAGGAAGAGTTGGTTCAGAAGGGTAAGTTTCATGAATTCAATATTGATAATGATTGTGTTTTGAGATTTGGGAAGATATTTTGGGTGTCGTGTGATTCACAGTTGAAGAGAGAGTTGTTTTGTGAAGCTCGTAGTTCTCTGTTTTCAGTTCATCCAGGCAGTACTAAGATATATAGAGATCTTCGGGAGTATTACTGGTGGGAAGGAATGAAAAGAGACTTTGCTGATTTTACTATGAAGTGTTTGACTTGTCAACAGGTTAAAGTAGAGCGGCAGTTACCAAAAGGGATGCTTCATCCTTTACAAGTGCCAGAGTGAAAATGGTAGAATATATCCATGAACTTCATTGTGGGATTGCCGAAGACACCTTGAGGTAATAATGAAATCTGGGTTATTGTTGATCGCTTGATTAAATCTGCTCATTTCCTTGATATACGAGATACTTTTCCCCTAGATCAACTTTCCCATTTTTATCTTAAAGAGATAGTCAGGTTACATGGAGTTCCTCGCTCCATTGTATCTGACCATGATCCCAGTATGACTTCTAACTTTTGGAAGGGCCTTCAGAAGTCATTGGGTATTGAATTAAATTTTTGTACAGCTTTTCATCCTCAATCAGATGGGCAGTCAGAATGAACGATTCTGGCTTTGGAGGATATGCTACGTGCTTGTTCGATGGATTATCTGGGAAGTTGGGACCAACATCATTATTTGGTTGAGTTTTCTTATGATAACTATTTTCATTCCAGTATACAAATGGCACAATTTGAGGCATTATATGGGAAGTGGAGTCGAACTTCATCTTTTTGGGATAATGTGGGTGAAAGGAAGTTGATGGGACATGAATTGGTAGAAGTGTTGGCAGAAAAATTTCAGCTGACACAGAAACACATGAGAACAGCTCCGAGCTGGCAGAAAAGTTATGTAAACAACAGGAGGAAGTATCTCTCTTTTGAGGTAGGAGATCATGTTTTTCTCAAATATAACCATGGAAAAGTGTGATGTGATCTGGTATGAAAGGAAAGCTGAGTCCAAGGTTCATTAGACCATATGAAATTCTGGAGAGAGTAGGATCAGTTGCATACTGAGTGGAATTACCTCCGAGTTTTTCTTAGGTACACAATGTTTTTCTTGTTTCAATGTTAAGGAAATACATTCCAGATCCATCTCATGTTTTGAGTCCAGAGGTAGTTCAGCTGGTAGAGAATATATATTATGAGGAACAACTGGTCCAGATTATTGACCACACGGAGCAAGTGGAATAAGATGATTCATCAAGTAAAGGTTTTTTGGAAAAACCACATGAGTGAAGAGGCAATATGGGAATCTGAAAATGCAATGAGGGATAACTACCCCAACTTATTCAATAAGAAAAAAAATTGCAGGGACATGATTTTATAAAGGGGGGAAGGATGTAACATCCCAAGTAAGCAATGAATAATAGATATTTTTTATCTATGTCTATTTATGAATTAGAGAGTGTTTTAGAGGCTTACAATGAGAATAAATCCAATCATAAGCATGGAATACACTAATATTTTTAAAAGATTGTTTTACAGCCTTTTGATGGAAAACCATTTTTAAATCAAAATTTTGAAAATTTTATAAGCTCTATTTTTCAAAATAAACATATTCATTATGATTGGGACATTTAAATTATATTGGATATTTTTTTGGTATTTTTCTAACAATGTTCATTTTTTTAATGAATAGTGAAAAATACTGCATTTTACATCAAAACTACTTTTTCATCTAATTTAATTATATGGTTAAATTATCTTTTTAATTGGTCTTAAAGTGTAATTAGAATATTTTTTTACCATTTAATCCAATGGTGGTCATTAAGATTAACTTCACTTTGGAATTGGGCATAAACAGGTGCCAAACTTTTCATAGATATTGTTTCTAAAAAACCCACTATTTGTTTTGACAATGAGAATTATTTTTAAATTAATTATTGAAATTTATGTGTTTGGAATTGGTAAAATGTATTTCATATTTGTAATCAGAAGGTAAAAATTGTGTAATCAAGACTCTTTTTTGGACATTATGAATAGTAACAATGGTAATTATTATTAATTATCTTGATTAATTAGCAATCTGGTAGTTAAGGATAATAAAATAATATAATAATAATAAAAAATGACCCCAAAATGTGTCCTAATTCTTCTTTTTGTTTCATGGATGACCATGGGATGCCTTGTGCCAAACTTGGGGACCCCAAGGAATCACTTTTGTGTGATAATGACCTTTTATCTTTTTATTTTTAAAGAAAGATAAATATAACAAAGAATGTATCACCTGAGTAAAACATTTTTAATTTTGTCTACATAAATGATATATTGGACTATAAATAGTAATTGGAAAGCTAAAAAGATTTCTTACATCATAGTATTTGTTTTATAATTTTTAGACATTAAATAAATTAAATTGTTTTTGACATCATGATAATGCAGCGATTACCTCATTAATGAACGATTTAAATAAAATGAAAATATAATGTAAAATATAAGAAATACACTTGTCAAAGACCTATTTTATGAGTATATTTAGAACCATTATCACCTTATCCTCCAAACACATCAATGTGGGACCTTTAAAATCCGAAACACATTTGAAAATATAGTAACATTTTATACCCTTCCAAGAGTTCCCCTCCTCTCCTCTTATAAAAGGTCCCCACCTCTACCTTCTTACCCACACTTATCAAGTCATTGGCTCGGCCAATATCTTCTAATTTTATCTCTCCACATCCTTCTATTCATCCTAGAATCCTTACCTTAGGCAGAATACTCTTCAAGATACCCTTTTGGTTCAAACCAAGAGGAGTTGCCCGATTTAAAAGTAATGTCTTCACATGTGTTCTTGTGTTTTATTTTGCTTCTCTAACCCCCTAAACTCTTTTTATTCATTTATTTTGTAACAAAAAGAGTATTTTCAATATACTAGGATTTTTTTATAAGAATTATTCAAGCTACACTTACAAACACCTACATCTAATGGTTAAAGAACATACTGTTTCCGTGGATGGAGAATTTCTGCCTCACGAAATGATGATTGTTCAATATACTTATAACACCTTCAAAGGTGGATATTAAGATGTCACTATATTTATATATGATATATAATTTGTTTATTTTTTCATTAATATTCTGTATTTTTCATTTATGGCATACCTTTATGGCTTCCATTAGGGGTATACGGGATATCTTCATTTTAGGAAGTGCGGACTACCACCCCCTCAAAGTGATTTGATTCATTAATGCCATATGTGGGATGTATACAGGATGGAATTAATGATATTATATATGATATTATACTGGAATTATAATATACCTTTATGTCATCATGATTCTATTCCATAAAATATGAAATAGAAATGAAAGTAGCGTTCATGTGTACGTATGGCTTACCGTCTCCATGAACGGTGCACTTCATTTCATACCTATAAATGTTATGTAATATTGTAAATGCATGTATATACTGGATATATATAACATATATGATATCTAAATCATGAATATAATTCTGGATATAATGGATATTTTACAACATGAACTACTTGTAATTATATAGAGTTTATTTTTGACTCAAGTAACAATGATCGACAAAACAACCATTATTAACTTAAACAATTACATAGTGTTCATAACATGGTAATAAGTGATATAAAAGGAATAATGAACTTGAAAAAAGTTCTTATGAAAGTATAAATTAACTCAAGTTTATTATTCAGGATGTTGAAGAATGATTGAGTCATGTCGGACCCGAGGTATGGGACTTCGTCTCAATCTCCTTTGATTGAGGCATATTATGTTTTATACACAACTTTCTTTTATACGGTGTATAAAACCCATTGACTTTTACTTTTACTCAAAAGGATTCTTTTTCATACGAATCGTTTACTAAATGACAAAAGGGAATGTTTTCTTTGTCGTATGTATGTGGCGATAGCAACTTCTCCGTCGCTGTGACCATTATTTGAGCTTCGGCTTCCTCTACAAGCCATATCATTTTTTTTAAAAATAATAAAATAAATACCATGTTTTGCATTTCTTTTATTTTGGTATTGAAAATGGTTTTCATAATGTTTTTATATCAATGTGTTGAATTTATATCTTGTGATTGAAAAGTGTAAATGTTATGTTTCCTTTATGCATGTTTTATGTGATACGATTATGTTATGGTTCTTGGGAATTGTTTTGAAGACGGGTGGTTCCGTGATAAACTAAGGGCGGGTGAGCCTGATATAGATCTCCAATGCATTGGTTAACATGAAGGGGTTAAAACGTTAAGGTTTCTCTAAATATATTTAGGGAATATACTGTGATGGGTATTCCAAATGTAACCATGAGGGTTACTCCCTACGTAAGAATGTTATGAATGCCTCAAGTAACCTTTATGTCATATGATTTTTATGTTTTATTCATGATTTGATGAGTTATGTTAAAATGCTTATGTTTTATGAGTAATGTATGATTTTATACATGGACTAATGTTTTAATTTCGTACTTTTTTATCCCTTATTGATCTTTTTATGCTCATCCCATGTTTTTGAAATGTTTTTCACAGGTCAAGGGAAAGGTACATGATGTGATGATAGGGTCAAGGAAGTGTCATGAAACAATCCATGTTTTGTTTTAAATATGTTTCCATTGATGGGAAAAAATTAATACTATATTTTATGTCACCACTTTGTTTAAATGTGGAATGTAATGGATGATTTATGATCTAATTCTCTAAAACTATAAACCTGAAAAGATCCTCAATGTGTAATCTTGTAATAACTCATGATTAAGTAATGTTTAAGGCTGGGGCCTTATAGGTAGAGATGAAGAAAAAGTTACTAATATTAAAATGATAAATTTGTGTATTTTACATGAGAATCAAGGTGTGTAAGAAGAATAATTGAAAAATGGTGAGGAGGAGACCATTTTTGAGTGTAAAATGAGGATCATGCATTTTTTTCAAAAAGAGACAAAACTATTCATTCTACCTTATAATTTTTAAAATTTCAAACCCACTAACCCTTAACCACTAAACAAAAAAAACATTCCTCATGACTGAAATAAGTCCTTGACTCAGTTGGGTAGTGATTTAGAAACTCAACTATCTAATGGTGACCCTTTTGTGTGTTTAGATGAGAAAAAATATTTCTAATATTATATTTTTGTGATAAGAGAAATAATTCAAGTGAGGTAAGTATTCATGTGAATGGGAGGATGAAAGAAGTGGAAATGTATTGAATGTACAAAATAGTGGAAATGAAATGAATGAAATTAAGGAGGCATGAAATTTTTGATCATCATGGTTGTGAAAGAGGAACTCTCATTGGATAGTGTTTTAGATTTTACATTGTCAATTTTTTTATGATTAGTTGTTTGGAATTCCAATGATTAGCTATGAATAAATTGATAAAGTTTATATATTTAATAGATTAAATATATATTTAAATGAATTAATTCCCATAATTTTAGTTATTTTAAGTTAAATATCTTAATTTTTAGGTTTTTGGTATATTTTTGAAATTATTATGAAAATGTATTTATTATTGAGTTTTATTTATATATATCAATTTCAATAATTATTAGAAAAAATAAAAACATTTAATTTGTGTTTTATTCCATTTTTTAGTTAAAGGGGTCATTGTGAAGAAGTTGCTTAGAAATTTTTATATGTCAATGAAGAAGACATAATGTGTAATATATCATATTAAATATGTATGATATTTATAAATAAGTGGGAAAATAGAAAATTCCCAACTTCACTAGTGATACATAACATCATTGAAGGTTACATATGATATTTTCCTTTACTTATTGATGAGAATAATCATGTATAGAATTTTTTCCCAATATGTAATATACTTGTGTTGTATATGAATAAATGTTGAAAATTATGGCTCATCATAGATAATATCTAAAGAAGAAAGAGGAAATGTCAAATGACTAGGATGTGTAGCATCTTTGCGATATGATTAATTTTTTCAAGTGATATATATCATATTTGTATGTTCTATAAGATAATTGGTTATCCCTTTGAGAAGATATAAATATGTGTAAGTTTTTCTTAGAGTAAGGTAATATGTTTTTTTTGAAGTGTGAGTGATACATAAGTTTTTATAATTTACCATTAGAGAATACATAATATTTTTGAGAGGCAGAGGAATACTTATGATTTTATACTTTGAAAAATTTTATCCAAGTTCATGATTAATATATTTTAAAGTATCGTAGGATTTATAAGATATTTTCCCTTGCGAATTCATCCAAGTACCTTACTTAAAGTTTTATAATTTATCAAAAAAACTCAAAAATTTGATCATAGAATAAAATTCATGTAAAAAAGGAATTGAAATGAAATTAGATAGAGGAATTCATAAGAAACAAGTTGTGTCCAATACTCTTTCATGGTGTGGCATTATTAAAATAATGAAATTTTAATATAGTTAAATTTTCAGTTCTATGCATTAAATAAAAATTGGAAGATGGAAATATGGAGGTCCATATAAGGATTCAATAGAATAATAAATACTTATATCCCCATGATAGGATTACCTGGAAATATGCTATATGTGTGGCGCTTATTCTCTAGGTGTGATTTCAAGTACACATAAAGGATGTAATTTCATGAAGATACTGGGGATATTTAAAAATAGTTAATAGACACAACTTGGGGATTAACATCAAATAGTAGGAGGTATTTCTGTTTGAAACTAGTGACTAATAAAATATGGAGCACTAAGAAGGAATGAAACCTGTGACTTTTTTAGCCATGTTAGGAAAAAATGAAGGTATTTGTAACCTTGTGGATACTTGTAGAACCTCTTTGTATACATGAATATTCATTCTTATATCCTATTCAAATTGTTCTAGAAATTTAGTTCTTTAATAAATTTGTATTTTTTATTCAGGAATGAAACTCTCTTGTGATTTTATTTTGAATGGTTGTTCAATAAATGATGTAAAATAATTGTTGTTATATTTAAATTTATTAAGTAATGTTTAGTTTAAGAGTGAATAAATTTCATTTAGTTTTAATTATGTAGAGTACTATAAGTAATTAATTAACTTTCATAGGAGTTTCAAAACTAATATTATGTTCTTGGTATGATTTTCAAGAATAATTAAGTGTATAGTTTGAGTTCTTAAATTGTGTATTGAATTATTCCAATAGGATAACTTTTTTGAAAATGAAGTGGCATGTTTCCAAGGGTCAACACTAGTTCAATGTTGTTTTTATTAATTTGTTCATACATTTTCCTTAATATGACATTTTTTGTTTTCAATCATTTTTTTGTTTAATTAACTTGTTTATTTTTATTAATTCTTATAAAAATTTAACAATCATCATTTTTATTCTTGTCATTAAAAAAGTGACAATTTGAAATTAAATTGAAACCTATTTGAGAGACAAACTAAGGGGATACTATATTTTATTCCTTGGGGATAAATTTTAAAAGGGATTCATGATAGATCCCTTCTTTTCTAGATTGCTTCTTGATGGAATACATTTTAATAAGATGTAGTCGTCTTTTTATAGGGCGGAGTTAATTGAGTGAGTCAAGACAATTCGCACTCAATTTAGTGAGTCTGTTAAAGAGAAATGTCCAAAATAAGAAAAAGGATAAAATATATTTTAGTGAATATCCTAAGGATTAGTAATGTTATTATTAATTTTCATATCATTCAATGAATGTCATCCTTCATGAATTTTTTTCCATGTTTTTCATCACTCAGTCATGATTTTCCTTCACTTTCAAAATATAAAAAAATTAAAAAAAAGAATAATTTGAACACAATGAGAATATTACACTACATCATTGTAAGAAATATCTATGAGATTAAGTGTTATGTTTTATATTATATGTTTATTAATTTTTAATGTTAGGAGGACTTCGAAAAAGCCAAAAAACTAGCTAGATAAACACCACTAATGGGAACATAATCTGAATTGATAAGATAATTAGTGATGATTTTTTTTGTTAGGACCGATAACATATTCTTTAGAATACACCAATATGGAAATTTTTAATTTTTTATATTAATATGATATTATCTAGATAATTTCATATTATAGATTGATATAAATGTTTGTATTGAAGGGATGCTTATTTTGAAAAAATGAGTATTCTTTTTGAAATAACTAGTGACACATAAACTGAAGTTTAATGGAAACCATGTACACATTGGAGAATTCAAATGGAAAACCATATATCTTTGTTGGTAATTGAGTTCCTAATGGGTGACACCATGTACCTGGTGGTCTATGAGTACTGAATTTTATTAATGGGATTTTTTTTAATTTTTACTATAATACCCTAATATTGTTAGTTTATATTTTCCTTTTAAAATAACATTATGTTTGATATCATACAACACACATAATCCCAATTTTAAACAAACAATTATGTAATATTATTTAAATATAATTGTTATAACCTTGTCATTGGGTTAGTGGGTACGAATAGGAATAACTGAATTATGAAATATATATATAGAAATTATTTACCTAATAAAAATAATTAATTTAATCAATAAATTTAACATTCATTGAATTTTTTAACTAGGAAAACAATAAGAATAAATTCATTTCATGCTTTAATTATACTTTTCTTCAAAATAATGGTTTTTATTGCATTTTTTGTGAAGATACTGTAACAAATTTTTGAAGAAATTATAAATAGTATTTGAAAAATTAATATCATTTTTTTAAATCATCATATAAATATTATATTAGGGGAAACTTTTGGGATTTCTCTAAAAAGATTTATTTTTCAGTGAATATTGAAAAATATTGATTTTTTTAGAAGTGTCATTTCTTTTCTCTAAATCAATTAATTTAAAGTACCATTATATTTTTGGATTTTGTTTAAAATTAAAATAATATTTATTTTTTAAAAAATAATATAAATAATTCCATAAGAATTACCATTTTATTTTATTTTGGTATAAGTACATATTTATGCTTAAAAACGCAATTTTCTAAAAAAAATCATTACGTTCTATGCATTTATATTAAAATTAATTTATTACACTTGTAGAAATTTAATATTTAAAAATACATAATATATTTGGAATCAAGAATTTCTAATTTGGTAAATATTTTAATTTTATATTTAGTAATAATAAATATTAATCATGGTAATCTTTTATCACCATGGTAATAGGTAAAAGAGGTTAATTGAAGTTAAAATTATGGGGTATGGTCTCAAAAATAAACTTAACATTTGACTTTATTCCATTTTATGAGATTAATTTTACCATATCCTTCCAAAATTAGAATAAATGGAATGTTGGTTTCATTTTCCATTAATAATGACATGTATATGATTTTAAGTTAACAAAATTACAAAATGTCACTCTAATTAATTTAATACCTATAATATATTTTCATAGGAATAAAAAGATGTTATTATTAGTTATAAATGGTTAATTTTAATATTAATAAGTTTTTTTATGATATAAATTTAATTTTAATTTTTATTGAAGATATAATTACCTCAAACACTTACACAGCGTCGATACAATGATTGAAAAAGTTTTACGAAAATCAAGGTAAATTATTTTAAAAATAATAAAATTAATATTTTTTGAATTGTAAGAACCTGGTTCTTCTTTGAGGTATGTATCTTGTGTTATCCATTAATTATTAGTTTAATTTCTTAAATATGGCCTAATGTAGATTCATGTTGAGGTCATAGAGGGATTGGGGTTGTCTGGGGCTTGTTCAGAGCTGAGAACCAAATTTTTAGGGTGTTTTTTCCTAGCACATGGATAGTATAAACCGTGTAGGGTAGGACACATTATTTGTATAAAACAAGAAAAAAGGGAAAATGGGGGCCTACAAGCTGCACAATTTGAGTAAATTGTGCAAGAGGAGATTCATGATCGTGTGGCTAGTTCTGCAGTTTTTTCAGAACTTGATAGAGGGTTACAGCACGGTTTACGCATGATTTATAAACCGTGCTGGTTAACCATGTGCTATGGTCCAAACAAACAAGAATACGTACATGGTTTCCACATGTCTTGAAAAACTTTGCAGGTAAACAATGTGAGGCCTACTGTATATGATTTTAAAAAAAATAAAAAAATATTTAAAAACCTAAAGGAGGTTTTGTTTCAAATAAACAACAGCCCTCCCATTGGAAAATCTATCCTTTGAGACTATTCTTTAATATCATATCTACTCACCATCTGATCTCTCATTCAAATGTGGTTTGTCTCCTTGGATCCGTAACATTAAGGAATTAATTCAGTGTTAGCCTTTCTCTATTCTTTTTGATATCCATTACGCTATATAGATTTAAGCTGATATGCCCTGATATTTTTTTATTCATCAATTATTAATATTTCTCCCAAACCAAGACAAATCAGAGCTTGATACTATATGAGATATCAAGAAAGATCCTAATATAGGTGTTCTTGTTTCTTTCTCTTAATTTCAATATTGGTATATGTGTGGGGTTGCCGCATGACCATTTTTTGGGCATCACCATAAATTTAAATTAAACCATGTTATTACCTATCCTATTTTCAGTAATTTTATAGGTGTGTTTATGCATCTTATAGGTTTTATACCTTCAATAATGACTAACCCATGGGTGATTTTCCTTGAATGGCCTTTTATGGATTTTGGCCTTTGATACCCTAGAGGCATGCATTTTACCCCCGGTCATGGGATGTAAAAATATGATTTGGCCTATGAATTAAATTTAAATGTTGATAGATTGTAATTGAAATAATTTAAGTGTGTGGGATGGATGACTTTCCCCATGACCCATTTTTCCATTGTTATTTAAAGCATGTTTATTTTTTCATGTGAGTAAAGTAGTGTCCATGACATGAATCGATCCAATTAGATTGAATTTCTCAAATTGTTGTTTTACCCACATGTTATATATTATAATTAATCAATTTGATATATTTTTTGGCTTGTTAGGATTTTTTTCCTAAAACCCCCCGTGTGAGTGTTTTAAAGAAATCCCTTTGAGGTTGTACTTGTTTTGTAATTACCTCAATAGGAATGAATTCCACCTTTTATGGCATTTCCCATGTGAGTTAGGATAACTAAGCCATGTAGTAACTTGTTATTACTTTTCACCTTGTTATGAAAAAATATTCTCATATAAATAAATGAATGTCCAGGCCTTTTTAGGTTGGAGAACGCTTGATACAACTTTTGAGGTGAGCTTGATACTAGATTCTCTTGGTTTTGACCTTGGAAAGTCTAATGAATTGATTGATGGAATTGAATTAGATAAATGATAAATAACCTTGGGTGACACGTGTATTCAAATTAGAATACCATGTACAAACTCATGTGACTATTGAACCTTATACCCTGGGTTATACATGGATCCACTTTAGGATTCGATGGACAGACTCAATGGTTAAATGTGATTAAGCAACGAGTGATACATGGATCCATTTAAGGATGTCATGGATGGTGATTATCCACTTGAAGAGGCTAATATTCATTGATAATATATATAGTTTTCATGTGCCCTGTTCTTTATAAATACAATTTTAGTGCATTTTACACTTTGAACATCATTTTGCATCATGATTGAAATTCTTTCCTAAAATGCACTATTACGTGGTACATTTTTAAACATCACATAAAACACAAAATGGTCTTGATTTTATTTTCATTTGACCCATTCTGTAAGGAAAAATTCAATCTTTTGAAGCACTTGGAGATTCAATTTGGAAGACTACCAAAGTGGGCTTTGAACCAATCACATTCTGGGCTAAGTGAACTGGAAAATAGACCAATTAAAGGACTATAGAGGCCATGATTCAAGCCCAATAAGTCCCAAAATTTAACTGGAGTTATAAGACATCATGGGAAACAATTCATTCAACAGTGGTCCAAGATAATTCGAATGTTTTAATGGATTTCCAGGTGGCTCAAGTTGAAGATGAAATTCTGGAACAGATTATGCATCCCAAAAAAATATCCCACCATTTAAATCATATATCGCAAACCACAATGTATTTTGGGCTAACATTTTACAAGATACTAGGGGCCATCTGGGGATTAATTTAAGTCTTCTATGTGCCACTCCAATTTGGCCTTATAAAAGGTAAATGTGGAACTTATTTTCATTGGATGAAAGATGACTCCCACTTCGCGGCAAGAGTTGAAAGGTCTCCTCTACATTAGATATCCACCCAACTAGGTCCACCACAATAAATTAAATAGAGTGGGATTGATGGTGGCTCGACCCAAGGCCTCTTAAATGGCTATTTATGGCAGTTTCAATGGAGGATTTATGGATCTTGGAGTTTTATTTTCATTGTAATGTTGTTATGCCGAATTGCCTTTGTAACGTTCTTCTTTCGCATGTAAGTTGATTGAATCACCTTAGTTTTCAATAAAATTTCTTCTTATATTTTTATATTCTTATTCTTTTTACATTGATATTGTTTCCCGAATGTGTGATCTATTCATAGCAGCACTTGTGAATTTATTCACACAACAGTGGAGTGATTGTTTCATTGTTTTATTTTTCTTCTTCAATCCTGCTTCTTTAACTTGACTTCCCACTTCCATTTATAGAATAAAATAAATAGAGGACTAACCCCTTATGGTTTGATCCTAGGGAGTTGAATGGGGTGGATTGGTTTTTATTTAATGTGCTTAAATTCATAATCATTTCATTATTTTTAATATTTCCATTTGATGATTTATTTTCTTCTTCCTCTTTGCCAACTTTAACAATGACACATTTCGAGTTCTATTGCGATCCAATTCCTTAGAGTGATCATTAAATTGATCCTAGAAGTGCATTGGTGATTAGACATGGAATTGTGTAGGGATTAAATAGGTTAATGATGTTGAGGATTATATCATTTTGTGGATTCATCTTGAATTAGTGAAATGAAATTTTATAATAATATAAATACCTTTAGTCTAACACTAGTAACAACTTAGGATCAACTCATCTCCATTAATTGTTTTAGACTAATTAATTATATGGTTTTTAAATTTTATTTAAAATAAATCACTAGTTATTTAAATCAAATCAATCCAAATAGTTGGACACTGCATCGCCAAATCCTTCCAAAATCAGAGTGTCTCTAGGTTTCTTCTCCGGACCCTGTGGATTTAACCCCTACCAGTACTACAACAACTGCATACCTATAGGGTAAATTTGGACGCAACCAAATTTTTGCGCCATTTCTGGGGACCCAATTTAGTCACCTTAGTTTCTCAATTTCTTTTCTCACCCCAAATTATCTTTTTTTCACCTCCATTTCTCTTATGTCTTCCCCTTTCTGTTTTTCTGTGTCCTAAAAATTTGAAATCCAAATATCCATCTAATCAAATGGATTATCTTCAGCAATACCCCAACATAGAACCAAGATAGAATCAAATTAAAAAACAATTTTTGGAAAAAAAACTTATATAATTACTTTGATCAACCATTGAATGATTACCCCGCACCCGAAGACACGTACAATCCATTGGATAATGAATGTTTAAATGAACAATTTACGTCTCTCTCAAGGATGATTGAAGAGTCTAATCTTAGTGAAGTCCATAATGCTCAAAATCAAATCCTATTTGTTCCTCAATCATTTCTTGAACAATTGTGTAATAAAATGAAGATAATAAATTCTTGAGGTTTCATCTTTGAGGTTATAACTACAAAACATTAAAACATGTGAAGAACGCACCTTAGAATTTGGGAATTCAGAGTTAGATAATGAATTGAATTGGTCAGGTAATGTTGAAAGTCAAGCTAAAGAGTGTTTAAATCAGGAGGAAATTTATTTTTTGAATTCAAAAGATAATAAATTGACATCATGGATTGAGGTTCCTGAACATGGCTACATTAGTGAATTTTTAGGACCACCGATCACTGAACCATTGGAATAAATCCAAAACATTAAGCTCATACCCACTCCTAGAATTCAAATGGACACTTTTGGGGATGAATAATATTTCTATAAGTAGCCTATTAATTCTAAAAATTTTGTAGAAGAACTGATTTTGATTCAAATTATCAATCTTCTTTAATAAAATTCAATCAACACAAACTCAAAATCATTGTCCTTCCTTCCCCACTCGAGTATCCCATAATTTTTGTTAAGAAAGGGCTTGGGGTTTTCATTCATTCATATCATGAAACCCAAAAAGAGGGGTTGATTTTTGATTAATTAAGAAAGAGTTTGGAAGAAAAAAAGATCAACCATTTCTGATATTCCTTGGATTCTCTCATTCATTTTAGAAAATAGGATTGTTCATGAATCAAAATAAAATCTTATTAGCAACCACAAGGGATATGCATTATCAATCATTCTGATGTGGAGAAAGATGTGGTCATTAAAATTTTTAAACATGGAATTGGATAAGTAGGGGGGTTTAAGTCGAGAAAAAGACATTAAATTAAGTGATACATGGGAGGAAACCTGTGGTTTTCATGTTTCCAATCATTTTGTTGTTTTAATAAAATTTATATTTCAAATAGGATTAGTGGATCATTTTGATATAATTTTATTCTAACATAGACTGTTGACATGTTCTTCATTTATGAGTATGGATGGGTTTGAAAGGGGAGCACCGTATTTATCTGTTTCATGTGGTGTGATCCCTGAGTAATACCTTACCCTGAAATTTAAAAGAATACAATGTATCATAATTTTATTTTATTTTATTTATGATTTTGTAGGTATAAAAAAAATTAATGTTGAACTGTTCTTCTTTTATGAGTATGGATGGGTATGAAAGGGGAGAACCGTATTCATCTGTGTCACGCAGTGTGATCCCTGAGTAATACCTCACCCAAAAATTTAAATGAAGACAATGTATCATTACATTGATTTTAAAAAAACAAAAAATAGGGAAAACAATAAAAATGATGATACTTGAAATAAAATAAAGCATTGTGTTTTTTGTTTTGTCTGGTTTCTTCTTCTTTGTATAGTTCAGGGACTATTTTGGGTGATACGTGTTCAATCAAGGAGGTGCCTACATCCCCCAAGAGATCAAAGGAGTAATCTAGAGCATCATGAACCTCAACTTCAAAAACAAAGTGAATTTGTTCCATGTTTATCATTTTCAATTTCCACTTTGAACTCCTCTCCTACCACCCCCCCCCCCTTCTCACTTTTCTTTTCTTTAAATACTAGGGACAGTGATATTCTATGTTGGGGGAGATGAAATAAAAATTTTGATCTTGTGTTAAAAAAATGTGTGGAAGGAAAAATTTCATCAACCATGAACATGATAACACACATTGAAATCTCTAAAATTGGATATCAAATAATTTTTCATTCCTGGATTCTGTTTTTAATGAATTTTTAGGTTCATATACTTATATTTTGGAAATTTCGGTTGTATGATGTGATTTTTCACCGTTATATTTTTATCCATTTATTAAAAAAACACAATGCACGTCTTCTATATTTTGGGGTTTTAGTTTGAGTTCTTGGGGTCCCATAATAAATGGCATAGGTTTGGTGATCATTTTAATATTAACATAATTATTCAAAAATAATCAATTTGTGCGTAGAGTAATGAAATGACCTAATGGATGGCTTTCGGCACTTGGGGATCGTGACTCCATAGTCTTCTGGCCCGAAGCTGGGAATTTTATCTCTATTTTGGGTAATTTGAGTTTATTTTTGATTGAGTAAAATCTCGATGATGCCCGAGAATGTGAGCTTCACTTGGTGCCCTAAGGTCTTTGATCCTGGGAGTCATCGGTAAAGTCTTGCAACATGGGTTGACTTGATTGAGTTCAGTTTCAATTACCAAGGAAAAATTGCAAAAAAAACAAAAAAATAAACAAAAAATAAGAACTCGTCTTAATATTAAAATTTTATTTCTCTTAGCGCTTCCATCTTTTCTCCCTCTAATGAAAATGAACCCCCGTGTCTATTGTGACGCACAACACTTCATCGGGCTTAATTGAAATTGGATGAAATATGGCGATTAATTTGAAAAAAGGAATGGGCTTGGGCTTGGGTTATGCCTCTGTACTTAGATTGTTTTAAATTATTTTTATGGGTTTCATAATTTTTTGGTATGAGGTCTTTTGGTGAGGAATATGTATTAAAATGTTTTTGGAAAAGGTCATTTGAATTACATGTTTGTGATATATATTTTGCTCAGTACTAGAAATACTCAAGTTGGGGGTGTGATTATTCATTAGAAGAGGATAATATTCATTGTTAATATTTATATTTTTCATGTGCCTTGTCATTCATAAATACCATTTTAGTGCATTTTACACTTTGAACATCATTTCACATCATGATTGCAATTCTTTCCTAAAATGCACTATTACATGGTACATTCTTGAACATCTCATAAAACAAAAAATGGTATTCATTTTATTTTCATATTTTATTTTAATTTCACCCATGCTATAAGGAACAATTAATTCTTTTGAAGCTCTTGGATATTCAATTTGGAATACCACCAATGCGGGCTTTGAACCAACCACATTCTGGGCGAAGTGAATTGGAAAATAGCCCAATCAAAGTAATGTAGCGGCCATGATTAATGTCCAATGAGTCCCAAAATTTAAATGGAGTTAAAAAAACATCATGGGTAACATTTAATTAAACATTGGCCTAATCTAATTCGATTTTTTTAGTGGAGTTCCAGGTGGACCAAGTTTAAGATGCAATTCTGGGCCAGATTCTGCGGCCCAGAAAAATAGTCCACCATTTAAACCATATCTCGAAAAACACATATTCTTTAGGGATGAAATTTTACCAGATATTAGGGGACATCTGGGGCTTCATTTATCAATTCTATAGAACACTCCAATTCGGCCTTCTAGATGGATAATTAGGCGCTTCTATTCGGTGGATGAAAGCTGGATCCCACTTCGAGGCAAGAGTTGAAAGGTCTCCTCTACATTAAATGTCCACCCACTTAGGTCCACCACATTAATTAAAGAGAGTGGGATTGATGGTGGATCAACCCAAGGAATCCAAAATGGCTATTTTAGGTAGTATTAATATATTATTTAGGGATCTTGGAGTTTTACTTTCATTGTAATTTTGTTATGCCAAATTGTCTTTGTAATGTTCTTCCTTCACATGTAAGTTGTTTGAATCACCTTAGTTTTCAATAAAAGATCTTATTCTTCTATTATTACATTCTTATACATTTAACATTGATACAGTTTCCCCATGGTGTGATCCTATTCACACCATCACTTGTTAATTTATTCACACAACAGTCGAGTGATCATTTCGTTGTTTTATTTTTCTTCTTCAATCCCGCTTTTTTAAGTCGACTACCTGCTTCCATTTATTGAATAGCATAAATGGATGGATAACCCCTTATGGGTTGATTATAGGGAGTTTCATGGGGTGTATTGGTTGTTATTTAATGTGCTTAAATTCATAATCATTTCATTATTTTAATATTTCCATTTGATGATTTATTTTCTTCTTCGTCTTCGCCAACTTTAACAATGACACATTTCGAGTGCTAGTGCGATCCAATTCCTTGGAGTGATCATTAAATTGATCCTACAAGTGCATTCGTGATTAGACATGTAATTGTGTGGGGATTAAATTGGTTAATTATGTTGAGGAATTATATCATTTTGTGGATGCATCTTAAATTAGTAAAATGAAACGTTATAAGAAAATAAATACATTCAATCTATCCCTAGTAACAACTTAGGATCAAATCATATCCATTAATTGTTTTAGACTAAGTAATTTTATGTTTCTTATTTTTTTCTTTAAATTAAATCACTAGCTATTCAAATCAAATCAATCCAAATATTTGGACACAGCATAGCCAAATCCTTCCAAAATTAGAGTGTCTCTAGGTATCTTCTTCGGTCCCTATGGATTCGACCCCTACCTTTACTACAAAAATCACATACTTATAGGGTAAATTTGGGTGCAACCAGATGGACTCGTTAAGGGTAGACCAATATGTCAAGTGATACATGTACTCTTATGTAAATTCCATTGATGGAATCAACGGGCATTTAAATATTATTCCAAGGGTGATACTCAAGCTTACGTTGAGGAGCACCGAGGACAGAATCGATTAGCTTGGACGTTATACCACACCTAAAGCTATACTGGGTTCCTGATAGGTTCACAAAGGATAATATTATAGGTTTTTGGTTGATATTTCAACTATAGTTATACTTGAATTAAATCTTAGGAATGTAAAGTATAGGATAAAGTTCTAAATTTAATTATAAATGGAATGACTTATGATGTGTCTTCAAAGACAAATCACAATCTTTGATTCAGTCTTCACATATACTTGTTTAGATAGCCTTCAAAGGCATCTATTGGGATACCTGTTATACAAGGGATGCTAGGTTTGAGCTAGATCTTGAGAAATATAAATTTAATTTAATAGAATTAATAAATTAATTGAATTTAAATGAAAACCAAGGCATGTAGGATTCTACTGTTGAGTTCTTACTTTCATACTACTTTCCTTATTGCACACCGCCTACTATATATATTCACCGACTGATTGGAATGAGCCTTGGGTGGTTGCCTGCTGGTATATATTCTCACACCCTATTTGGGTCATGTTCTTGGCCCAAACAGATAATATGATTACAGGTAATGATAAGGTAAAGCGCCCTCCTATAAGAACATGATATGCTGCTTGAGCATGAGAGCATGGGACCAAGTTGAGGCTTTGGTCCCTAGGGAGTATGGACCCCCATGGATTGGAATTCATAATACCATTGGTTTAACCTTCTAAAGGAGAAGTGATAAACTTGAAATGAGTATCAATTCAATTAATTTTAATGTGAACTTAGGTTAAAATAAAATTAATATGTAATCAATTGAAAATGAAATGGATTATGATTGAGAAATTCACCAAACAAGACCTTAGTAGTGAGATTTTGGTAGTGTCTCTCACTTTTCTAACACCCAGACATAACACATGGGGAAGGAAGAGGTGTGAGCTATTATAGGGAACATTTTTTACCTTTCCTTCTTTGTTTTTTCTTTTGATATGTGTACTCGTTAATGATCATAAACTGAGGAATTTTTTTTTGTCATTGTAGATCCATAATACCACAATAACCTCTAGTTGTTTGTCATGAGGGTGGTGATGATCACACTCTTGAAGTGGTAGGCCATGGTCTACTAGTGTATCTTCAAGTAGTACCAACTGCAGAACGAGTTGTTATATCAGACGCAAATGTTGAGGAACAGTTATGTGAACGATTTATGTGGTTCATGCAGACCATTTAGGGTGCACCAAAACATTCCCCGACTATGGAAGAGTTGACGCATGAGTTTTAATAGCAGCATACACCCATATTTTTTAGGTATGGAAGACCACATGAAGTGGAGTCATGGCTTGAGGCTATGTTTTCTATCTTCGAGCACTTAGAGATGCCTCCTAAGTGGAGGGTAAAGCTCACTACGTACATGTTGTGTAATTCCGCCAAGAGATGGTGGGATGTTATCACTCAGAATAATCATCATCATGAGATGTCCTAGAGGGAGATTCATACAAACTTTTATGATTAATTCTAACCAAATACACTGAGGGATGATACCACCTTAGAGTTCTTACATCTAGAGTAGGGTGCACTATCAGTCATGGACTATTCATCCCATTTTACTGAGCTCCAAAACTTCTCACCTATACTGATGGGTCATGAGTTATTGAAGGCCATGCTATTCAAGGATGGACTTAGATACGATATATGATCATAGTTAAATTTATTCAGGTTAACTATTGTATCAGGGATAGTGAATCAGGCATTTATCATAGAGCGCAACCTCGGGGAATCTAGATGTGTGAGCCAATGCGGTTCAGCACTTAGGCCTTATACTGCATCAATCGATAGTAAGAACTATTGTTTGGATATTCCACACGGTGATACTAATAGTTGAAACATCCCTTCAGGTAGCCAGGTGAGGTTTTACTAGTGTGGTGGGCTAAGAAATACAAGTTCATATTGTATGAAATACCAAGTCGAGTTTCAATCTTGCGAAAAGGTTGGACATCTACAATGCTTCTGTAGAATGTTTCCACCAACATCCAGTGAGAGAGGATCTACACCAACTCCACATTTAGGATATGGTTTAGTAGCTTCTCACCAGACAGGGAGCTAGGGTACATCAAGCCAATCAGAAAATGGTGCTATTGTTTGTGGTCATTGTATCCAGACCCCAAGATCACAACAACAACAGAGCGGATCAGCTCAGGGTAACCAGACAGTGTCGCAAGGTCGTGATATAGGCCAGACATAGAGAGTTAAACAAACCATTAAGGGATCAATAAGGATCTTTTGCATTATTTCATAGAGTTCCCCCTTGAGGTTAGTGGGTGTCACTTCATAAGGGACCTTTAATTCCTCAAGATGGTAGGTTTTGATGTCATCCTCTGGATGGACTAGTTGGATCCTTTTCAAACTTTTTTAGATTTTTATCATCGCATGGCTGAGTTTTACATCAAAAAAGGTTAGGGAGTTCATTAACAAGGGATAATGGGATGTTCAGGAGAGCGGAGATGGACCTGAGCATTATGGTATGGGTGGTATGACAACCCAGATTATGAGTTTATATCTAGATGATGTGGGAATGCATCAAGATAATTTCCCTCCAGTGGTTGATCATTTTAGGGACATATTCCTGGATGAATTATCAAGATTACGTCTGGTGAGAGAGGTAGATTTATCTATTGAGCTGGTTCTAGGATCCACAATAGTATCCATTCATCCTTACAGGATGTATATGATATTGTTGCAAGAATTCAAGAGGTAGATATAGGATTTAGAGGGAAAGGATTTCATATAACCTAGTACATCTCTATGGGTTTCATCAGTCCTTTTTATGAAAAAGGAAGATAGTACCCCTATTTTATGTGTGGATTATCATAAATTGAACCAGTTTATGGTTATGAACCATTATCCTCTATCTTGGATAGATGATCTCTTCGACTAGCTTTGTGGAGCTCGTGTCTTCTCAAAGATTTATTTGAGTTTTGTTTATCATAAGATTTGTGTTCGACCATCAAACATACCTTGCACAGTCTTCAAGAGTAGGTATGGTCTATATGATTATTTAGTTATACCGTTTGGTCTCATGAACACTCCATCGGTCCTCATGGAACTGATGAACTAAGTGTTCCATCCTTATCTTGATAATTTTTTTGTGGTTTTCATGGATACTATCTTGGTGTATTATCAGAATCGACATGACCATGAAAAACAACTTGATATCATTTTGAATACACTGAGAGAGCATCGGTTATATGTTACGATCACAAAGTGAAACTTCTGGATTGTTTAGATTCACTTCGTGGGTCACATCATCTCAGAGACAGAAGTATCTGTGGACCCATATAAGGTGACACCGGTAGTTACCTAGGAGATTCCCAACAACGTCTTTGAATTGTAGAGTTTATTAGGGATGGATAGTTACTATAAGAATTTCATACATGACTTCTCACGCTTATAAGTACCATTGATGGGCTTGACTAAGAAGGGTGTGAAGTATGTGTCATCAGATTCCTACAATATGACCTTTTAAGATTTGAAAGAGAGATTGAATTCAGCATCGATAATTATTTTTCCAGAGTGAGGCCAGAGTTACACTGTGTACTGTGATGCATAAACTATCTGGCTAGGATCAGTTCTTATATAGGGACTCGACTTGTTTTGTACTGGTCTCAAAATTTGAGACCACATGAGAGGAACTACCTCACACATGATCTTGAGTAATTTGTGGTTGTTCACACATTGCATTGTTGGAGACATTACTAACTGGTAGAGTGTTTTGTGGAGTACAAGGACCACAAAATACTTATGTACATATTTACACATCATGATCTAAACATGAGGTAGTGAAGCTCGGTTTATTACCTAATGTTCATTGACATCCAACTATCCTACAGACCTGGTAAAGTAAATACAGTGGCCAATGAACTAAGAAAGAGAACTCAGATATAGGCAGTGCAATAAAAAAATAAAGAGAGGAAGCTTTTGCGATTATTCTCTAAGATGCACTTAGATTTGAACATCAATCAGTGGAAAACATGTATATTATCCTTAGATGTTACCTCTACACTACTAGATAGAGTTAAGATGAGGTAGCTATCAGACTCTAAAGGCTAGGTCCTATGGGAGAGTGTAGTAAGTAAGGATCCTCCTCCTAGTAGGATCATCGGCAAGGATGAAGTTCTCTATTTACTTGGTCGTATGTGGGTCTCTTCAGACATGTGTGAGGATTTATTATGGGATTTTCATGATTCATATTGGTTAGTGTATCCTGGTGTCACCAATATTTATTAGGATCGACATCATCCTTATTAGTGTCTAGACATGAAAAGAGATGTAACTAGTTTTTTAATGAGATGTTCCACCAATTAGTTGGTGAATGCGGATCATCAGGGACCAGCCATACTTTTATAGTAGCTACCCATTCTTGAGTAGAAATGGAATGGTGTCATGATGGATTTTGTGATAGGTTTACTGAGGTAACCTCAAGGAAATGATGTTGTATGGGTTGTTGTTGGTAGGATCATGAAGGTTTCTTATTTTCATCTGATAAAGGAAACCTTCATAGTTGATGATATTGGGAGGTTTTACATCTATGATATTATATGAATACATGGGTCCCACATTCCATTGTTTTAGATAGGGATACCTAGTTTAGTTCTCATTTATGGAAAGCGATACAGAGGGAATAGGGTACATTGGTGCTTTTGAGCATAGAATACCACCCCCAGACAGATGGTTAGTAAGAGCGCATGATTCAGGTGCTTGAGGACATGCTGCGAGCATGCATCCAAGATTTTGGGGGCTCTTGGGAGAGGCATATACCCCTGGTTGAGTTCACCTACAATAATAGATTTCCATATTCTATTCAAATGGTGCCATATGAGGCTTTTTACGATTGGCCATTCTGATCACCCCTGTATTAGATAGAGATAGGAGACACAGCTATGATGGGACCTCATCTTGTCCAAGAGACCACAGAATAGGTGAAGTTGATTCAGAATCATTTAGATATAGTGCAGATATGTTACTTTAGTACGGTTTTTATTTTAAAATAACCGAGTGCAGGACAAGACATAGAAGAGGGAGGATGATGTACAACCATTTTTGTGGGATTTATTCTCATATATTGCTTCACCACCCTTGGAAGGGAAATTTAGGGATGAATTGCTTTAAGGAGGGAAGTTTGTAATAACCTGGTTCTACATTGAGGTACAGATCTTGTGTTTTTCATCAATTCTCGGTTTAATATATTAATTATTTCATAATGTGGATTCATTTTGAGGTCATGGAGGGATTAGGGTTGTATGTGGCTATTTGGGAGCATGGAACCAAAATTTTGGTGCGTTTTTTGGCCTGATACAAGGTTAGTAAAAACCGTGTGGAGAAGGCCGCATGGTTTATATAAACCATTTGAGGGTGGACAGGGGGGCCTACAAGCCGCACAATTTGGGGAAACCATGCAGGACATGGCACGTGGACATGTGTCCAGTTCATCCATTTTTGTAGAACTTGACAGAGGTTTTCAGCATGGTTTGTGCACTATTTAAAAACTGTGTGAGGTAACAGTGCACTATGCCCCAAACCTGTAGGATGTCGTGCATGGTTTCTGCATGGTTGAAAAACCATGTGGGTAAACCGGGTGAGACATGCTGTGTACGATTTTTAATAATTTTTAAATTAAAAATTCTTTAAAATCCTATAGGAGGTTTTGTTTCAAATGGACAATAGCCCTCCCATTAGAAAAGCTCTCCTTTGAGCCTATTATTTAATCATAGATCTAATAGTTTACCGATCTCTGATTCAAACCCAGTTTATCACCATGGATCCATAATGATAAGGCCTTAATTTCATTTTATCCTTTCCCAACTCTTCCGAATATTGATTGTGATATTTGAATTTTGGCTCATATGGCCTAATTTCCCATTATTTGTCCATTAATCATATTTCTCCCAAAAAAGGATGAATCTGATCTTGATATTGGATGAGTTTTCAAGAACAAGCCTAAGGTATGTGGTCTCATGCCTTTAGCTGAATTTCATAATGTCTATATATGTTAGGGTCTCACGCGCCGATTTTTGGTGAGTTGCCTTAAATTGAAATTGAACCCTGTTATTTCCTATCTGGTTTTAGGTAATTTTCTAGGTGTGTTTATGAATATTAATGGTCATATAACTTTAATAAGGACCACCCCATGGGTTATTTTCCTTGAAGGACCTTATATGGATTTGGTCCTTGGATTCCCTAGAGGCATTCCTTTTACCCCAAGTCATGGGATGTCAAAATATGATTTGTTCTGTGAATTAAATTACAATGATGATAGATTGTAATTGAACTAATTTAAGGGTATCAGATGGATAAATTTCCCCTTGACCCATGTTTCCTTTCTTGTTTAAATCATGTTGCCTTTCCCATGTGAGTAAAGTAGTAGACATGAATTAAATCGATACAGTTGCATTGAATTTCTCAAATTGTTGTTTTACCCACATGAGATATATTATAATTAATACATGTGATAACTTTTTATTTATGTTATGATAAAATCTCCCATTTGATTATTTGAAGGAGATCTCTTTGAGCTTGGCCTTGTTATTCAATTTCATTAATATTAATGAATTGCATCTTTTATTTTTTTTACCTATGTGAGTTATAGGATAACTAATCCATTTGGTATCTTGTTATACTTTTGAACCAGGTTATAAAAAATATTCCCATGTGAGTAAATGAAATTCAAATACCTTTGAGGTTATCCAAGGCTTGATACACCATTTGAGGTGAGCTTGGTACTATATGTTCTTCGTTTTGACCATGGCATGACTAATGAAATGTTTAAATGTAATTGAATTGGTTAAATGATAAATAGCCTTGGGTGGCACATGGATTCAAATTAGAATGCCATGGATGGACTCATATAACTATTTACCCTTATACCATGGGTGATACATGGTTCCAATTTAGGATTCCTTAGATGGAATCAATGGTTAAATGTGATTAAGCCACTAGTTATACACGGATCAATTGAGGGATGCCACGGACAGACTCGTTGAGGGTAGATCAATATGTCGAGTGATACATGGATTATTATAAGAATTACATGGAAATACTGAAAGAGAATTTGACTATTATTCCAAGGGTGATTCTCGAGCTTATGTTGAGGAGTGATGAGTACAGAATCAATTGGCTAGGACATTATAACTCACCTAGATAAATATCAGGTTCTTGAAAGGTTCACCAGGGACAGGCTTATAGGGTGTTGGTTGATATTTCACCTAGAGTGATACGTGAATTCCAACTTATGAATTTCAAGGATAGGATTAGGTTCTAAATTTAATTATAAATGTAATGAACTACGACACATCTTCGAAGACAAAGTACAATCTTGGATTTAGTATTCACTTGTACTTGTTTTTATGACCTTCTGAGGCATCTTTTTTACTACCAGTTATACGATGGATGTGGGGTTTGGGCTAAATCTCTAGACTTATAAATTAAATTTTATTGAATTTATAAATGAAGTGAATGTAACTGAAAAATATGGAATGTAGGATGTTACATTTTATTTCTTCCTTGATTAATGATTTAATTATAGCACAATAACTACTATATATATTCACTAATAGAGTAGAATAGACCTTGGGTGGTTTCCAACTCAGATTTATTTTCACACCCTATTTGGGTCATGTTATTGGTCCCAAATAGATTATATTTTTGAAGATAATGATAAAGGAAATCTCCCTCCTACATGTACTTCATATGCTGCTTGAGCATGAGGGCATGGGACCAATCTGAGGCTTGTGATGTTATTGGGATTTCTTTTGGATTTATTGTACTTTTGTTATATGGATTGTTCATCTAGTTTGTATCCTTATTTTCTTTGTTTTTTAGAAACATGTAACATATATCATCATCTTTTATATTATATGATTTATGTCTTGTTTATAATATCATTCTTCCACTGTTTACTTCTTTTGTATGGTTTACTACTTCTGTTATTGTATCTTGTATGATATTTACAATAAGATGCAATATGGTAATGAGGCAATAGTTTCCCCATATACTCACTCAGGACCTCGCTTCTAGATAGTAGCCTCTGGCATTTGGGGAGATGCGCTTGAGGCCATGTGACCTACAGGGATCAGGGTACCTTTCAAGGGCATCTAGGTCCAGGGAATTACATGGATGAATTGGGGTATTAAATAAATTTTATAGATGATTATAAATTTCAATTAATGGTAAATGTTTTTACATTATAATTTCATTTTTTTCATGATGTATTTCAATTCAAATTAAATAAATAGACCCAAAAATGGTTTTAATGATATATTATTATAAAAAAATATTTTATAGAATGATTTAAAAATAAAAAAAATAAAAAGGATAAGTGGGATGGGAAATATTATTAAATATTATCTATTGATCATTTTTGATCCACTTGTCACATTGGATGTAAATTTATGACCCCTTAATGTCTAAAAATGTGCTACCAAGGATAAGGTTAAAGAGGGTTAAAAAGGGGGTAAAACGAAAATATGATGTTTAAAATTTAACTTAAATGTGTTAAAATTTTATTTTTTTTAAGGTATTCCAACCTTTTAATTTCATACCTTTGATATTATATCCAGTTGGTTCCACATTATAAGATTATGATATATATTATATTTAAATATTTTATGTAATTCCAAGTGTTTTTTTCTCTCACTTATAAATGGTCACCTTCTAATATCCTTTATTCACAATGCTTGATCACTCTATATCAGATAATACATACACTAATAAATTTATAGATTCCTTACAAAAATATTACAACTCTTTTTCTTCCCTTAATACCATCCTAAGTATTCTTAAGTTGTAATCTAATTGAGGACTCTCAAATAAGAGGTAATCATGTTACCCAACTCTTTTAAAGTATATTTATTCTTTTAATTACTATAAATATGTTGTATCCATCATAAAATAATTCCTTATATGGGACAACCATTTTCACTTTCTTTCCATCAAATATGAAATGAATGTATCACTCGTGTGTATGTGTGGACTACCTCTTTCATGTAGCAATATGATTTATTTTCCATCACCATCATTCATGATTAGTTATTATGATGGATTTAATGTTTATATATTATTTTTATGAAATGATTATTCTTTTTTAATTATAATATTTTATCTTAATTCTTACCATTTAATCTATTGAAAAATCATAATGTCACTCGTGTGTGTATGTGGACTGCCACCTCTAGAAGAGATGTGATTCTTTTTTCATTTTTTCTTCACATAGATGGTAATAAAGATATATTTAACGAATATGTAATATACTTATGATATAATAATGATTTTATAAATGTTAATTTTTATTTAAATTTCTTTCATTTCATCAATCAAAAAAGTTGAAATATTACTCATGTGTACGTATGAATTACCATCTACATGAAGTGATGTAATTCATTTTTCATCTCCAATTTATATGAATAGTTTTAAAAGTGTATTTAATGATTAAATATTATACCTATGACAATATTATAATTCTGTATAATACGTAACCATGATTAAGGAACAAGTACCAAAACTATTGAATTGAAACATACACGAAAAACGAAGTAGTTAACACCCAAAATGATGACGATAATGAAAAATTTTAATGAATGGGTGATAAGCGATTATAAAAAATTATATATAGAATTATAAGTATGAATATGATATTTTTATAGAATTATAATAATTATAAATTTATTATATCAGATATTCAAATAACTTACAAAGAAATTTGAGCCTGATGTAAGGATTTCTCACCACACTTTTGTTTATGTGAGACATATGTCATATTCACCATGTGTTTTCTTAATGTGGTGTATATACAACCCATTTGATATATTAAATCATGAATATAGTTATATTCGTGGTTTCTAAGGTTTCATTTGATGTTATTCTTTTCATAGAGGTTATGATTCAAAAGTTACCAAACTAGTAAGGGTTTATTTCACAATCATGTCCTTATTTGGGATTTTTTTATGTTTAAGTTACCATTAGGGAAATGTTAAGATATTTATATCCTAAAACACATATATTTTATTCTCCTTTTTATATTTATTTAAATTACATGTTTTCATTTCATTTACCTCTCTATAAGTACTCAAAATTCAAAAATTATATTTTTAAGGAAAACCAACATTATTTTTCCATTCAACCATGAATATTTTTATGTCATGACTATAATTTCCTTAAAATATTTTCAAGAATGTTTTTAATATACTCTAATGATTTATTAAAATAGTATTTACCCAGGTTTTAATTTTTATGTAAAAATTAAAATGAACCTTATTGTAATTTTCTGAATGTGGCACTTTTTACAGAATGTGTAAACTTATTATTTGTTCTAACTCTTACCGCATGAATAGATTTTCCCACCATCATGACTATTAATTTTTTTTGAGTATAACTTTAAAATTTTCTATGATTATATTTAGAGTAATTTCTTTTCCTAATTAACGTAATTTTTTAATTTTAAATAATTGATTACAAAATGAAAAGGGTATTTTCCCTGAGATATGTTCTCATGATCTTTTAAAAGTACTTTAATCTATGTCACAATACTTTGATGAATATATTAATTTGTTTGGGATTATACTCTGATGATATCATCCACCATATTACTCTTGATCTCTTATTATCATGATGTTCTATTTTTGACTAAGGAAAAATATTGACATTATATAATATAATTTTAAAATGTAAATATTTGTATTGATTATTCACACCTTTTATATGATGAATGAATTGGACTTATTAAGTTATAGGAGGGGAACAATATATCCCCTAAATGAATAAATAGGTCTCATGATACAAACTATCTTTAGTATTTGGTGAATGTCTGGAAAATTATTTATGATATCTTAGAACAAGGTATTGACAATATAATTATGATGTCCAACATTATATATTTCATAATTATGATATAAGTTATTTTCCAATATGTTTATTTATATTATTATTTAATCCAAGGATATATTCCACTTTTATGATATTAGTTATATGGAATATTTAATTATTTTTTATCTATGTAATATTATTTATGATTTATTTATTCTGTGATAGATTCTATTTTGTGTTTTCCCTTAAAGAGCATCTGATCTCACCATTTATTATGTTTTAATTTATTTAGGATACCAAAAAGTGATCTATGAATGATTATAGGGATATAACATTAGATTTAGTTCCTTAGAACGAACTTTTGTGTACATTATGATAAATTGTATTCATAGTTTTGAATATTAATAAATTTATTATCATATCATGATTATTCTTCTATGTATCATATTATCTGATATTGTTCTAAGAGTCGGTGTATCATTGAAAGATCATATCTTCCTTCCTGTGTAGGCACACCGATAAAGATGGACCATAACACCCTTTATGGAGATCTCAGTTTTTTTGCTCAAATTTTGGTTGAGGTGTAGATCTATATTAAGTTACCATATATGTTAAACCTTGTGTAAAATGATAGTAATTATGATGTTAAGGTGTAGTATGAAAAAAGACCTCCATTATATATGTTTTTCAAAATAGTTGTTCTCTCAATTTCAAATTGTAGGGTCATTTAAAAACAATTGAAGAACCTCATTGCAAATAAACCTGCTACTCGGAAAGAGGTATGAAAATATAGGAGAGGGAATTCCATTATTTTTTAGAAGGGAGAGAACTCTTGAAAGTCTTATTATGATAATTAATTGGTTTCTTACATCTCATCCATTTTTTATGTCAATCCTCTCAATATAAAGAATAGTAACTCTGATGAAGTGGCATGTAGTGGAAATACTCTAGTTTCTCCTTCTATTATGGAGGATTCCTCTACTAGAAAAAAAATCATTATGGAGTCCTCCACTCTCCCTACTATTAGTGGGATGGTTCCATCTGAACCTATTTCTACTGAAGGTTCCCAGAAGATAATGGTAGAACGCCCCAATCTCATATCACATATTCATCTACTAGAAAGGAATCAGTCTATTCTTCCAATAGAGATGGCCATGCTAGAATAGATCTATCTTATTTTTATTTAGAGAATAAATCTTCCCCTATTATTGATTTTTTTTCATGGTTTGAAATATATGTCTAATTATACCCTTTAGGTTTTCACTATTTTTAAACCTACAGAGAATGTAGTATATCCAATCACCAATGTTGTTGCCAACTTTGAATCCTCAAAACTTTGGAGAAATGTTGTTGAATAGGAATATTACTCAGAGGATTTCTTTTCCTCTTATCCTATTTACCATCACACTCGAACTGAATTAGTCTTTTCTCATAATATAATAATCCTAGTATGGGTACCCCCAAAAAATAAAGTCGGTACAGGTGTTGTGAATCACATGCAGACTATGAGTTCCTCCAGATTGGTTAATTCAAATAATTCATTCAATAAGTAGAAATCTATCGGGGGGATAAGGGAAGTTCTAAATCTTGGTCTGGTTCAAGATGAAAATACTTTTTTAGAACTACCTAGGGGTGGCCAACCCTAAAATTACCAACAGCCTACACAGTGATATTCACATCTAATAGCCCAAGATTTTGGGAATTATTGGACCAAATAAGATTTATATCCAGGAATAGATGGTTTGGATAAGGTTTGTTATCATTTTTTTTGGTGTTAATAATGGAGCTACCTTGGTGGATGGCCTATGGGTACTTACTCATCATTCAGTGGGGAAGGCATCTATCCTCAATATTGATGATCAGATTATTACATATGAAATTCAGCAATTGAGTTTACATTTTTTATTCTCACTTTTCATGCCAACACTGCAAAAAAATTGTAATTTAGTGATGATTTTTTAGTGGTGTTTTTTAAAAACATCGCTAATTTTTAAATTTAGTAATTTATCCTAAAAACATCACTAATTTAGAGACATTTCATGAAAAAATGTCACTATTTATCAATGTTTCTAAAAAACATCCCCATTTAGTGATGCTTCCTAAAAATATTTCTAATTAAGAGACATTTCCTAAAATGTCACTAATTTAGGGACATTTCCTGAAAAATGTCACTGATTTAGTGATGTATCTTGTAAATATAGGTAATTTAGCGATGTTTCAAGAACAACTTCACTGAATTAGCAACGTTTCCTAAAAATGTTGCTAAATTAGAAACCTTACTCCAAAAACGTCACTAAATTATTGATGTTTTTGGAAAATTGTTTCTAAATTAATGATGTTTCCAGAAAAAACATTGCTAAAAAGGGATGTTCTCAAGAAACGTGGCTAATTAGTGACATTTTTAAGGAAATGTAAATAATTTAGCTGTGTTTTTAGGGAAATATTTCTAAATTAGCAGTGTTCTTCAAAAAAAATTGCTAAATATATATATATTTATATAGCTCATTTGCATGCATCGATATAAATATATATATATTAATATATATGAACACACACACACACACATATATATAAATATATATATATATATAAACACATATATATTTTAAATTTAGTTACATTTTTTAGAAAATGTGTCTATTTTAGTGACATTTTTACCAATGTTTTAAGATGTGGCTAATTATATATATATATATATATATAATTATAATTATAATTATAATTATGTACGCATACACATATATACACACACACACACATATATATATATAAACATATATTAATATATATATTAATATAAACATATGATATATATAAAATATAAACATCTATATATATAATATAAACTTATATACAAAATAAAAAAATATAAACATAAATATATAATACAAAAATATATGTAAAATATAAACATATATAAATATTATAATATAAACTTAAATATATATATTAATATGTGTATATTAATATATATAATTATATATATATAATATTGATTTTTTAAATACTAACACGTATATAAACATATATAAATATAGACACATGCGCACACACACATATATTTATAAATATTAATATATATAAATACAGACACATATACATAAACACATATATAAAAATATATATATTTATATATATAAACACACACACACACAAATATAAATATATATATATACATACACACATATATAAATATATATATACACACACATATATTTATATATAAAAACAAATATTTATATTTTAAATTTTGTCACGTTTTTAAGAAAACATGGCTATTTTAGTGATATTTTTATTACTGTTTAGAAACATAGCTAATTATATATATATATATGTATAAATACACATATATTTATGCACACACACACATATATATAATATATAAAATATATATATCTATAATATAAACATATAAATAGATATAAAATATAAATATATATAATATATAATATAAAGCATATATATATTATAATATAACCATATATATATAATATAAACCATATATATATAATAATATAATCATAAAATATAAAATATAAACATATATATATATATATATATTAGTATATAAATATATATATATAATGTTAATTTTTTAAATATTGAAATGTATTTATATATATATATATATATCAAATAAAATAAAATAAAATACTCAAATTAAAGGTGGATGACTTGGTATGTTCTTCTGGTCTTAGATTGTGGCATCTGGTGTTCGAATTCTTTAGAGGGTACGTTTACACTTGCTCGAATGGTTGGGGTGTGGCTATGTTGTATGTGTTTGGTAGGCATGGGGAATGGGACTTGTGATGCTATATATACTAAGGAAATGGATGTGGACTAGCGATGTGATGTACTAGAGAATAGGATGGAATTAGAGAGGGTGTTGTGGGTATGGTAAAGGAACCAGAGGTTTTCATTTTAAAAATAATAATAATAAGTTTATATATATATATAATCAACTTTAAAAAAATTACTGATGTTTTTTAAAATGTTGGTAAATGAGATTTCATTTACCAACGTTTCAAAAAAAACTTCGGTAAATGAGGTGTCACTAAATAGTGATGTTTATAATCATCGCTAAATTAGCAATGTTTATAATCATCATTAAGTTATCAGTTTTTATTTACTGATATTTCTAAAAAAACATCAGAAAATTAGTTGCCTCGAAATATTGATGTTTATAAATATCTCTAATTTAGTGATTCTTATAAACATCACTAATTATTTTTTCTTATAAACATAAAAAATTATTAATGTATTTTATAAATGTACGTAAATTAATTAGAAAAGTTTAAAAATTTCTCTAATTAGAATTTTTGTTGTGAAAAAATAAATACCAAGACCGAAGAAGATTGTGGAAAACCCATTGAGTATATCAGTGGAAGCATAATAAAACCATGGATTATCTTAGTAGATTTCAAGACCATTATGTCGCTTAGAGAAAAAATTAGAGTTGTTTACTATTTTATATATCTTGGGGATTTCAGGGCCTAAATTAAGGTTAATAATCTTGTTGATATTTACTATTTTGGTGCTAAATACACCTAGTCTAGGAGGCTCCTTTTTAAAACAGTTTCTAGTAAAATTGATAGAGCCTTTACAAATGTTTTGGATCTTGACAAATGGGACTCTATTTCTAGTGTCATGATTCCCACACTCAACTTTGATCATTATCATATTCATTTTATTCTTATGTCTATGGGTATAAATTCACCCCTCCCTTTCATGTTCAATAATGATTGGGCCTCTAACCCTAAATGTGGTAAACTCATTTTTAATTTTTAAAGTCTATGTATTGTGCTAATGTGGTTCCCTGAATTCTTAAATTAATGCTGTTGAAACGTAATCTCAATAGTTGGAGTAAGGATTCTTTCAGTAGCATAGAAAAAGAAATTTCTTCCCTTAATACCTCTCTACAATTGGTGCAAGAAGATATTAATAATAGAGACTTTACCTATGACATCTCACTAGAGATTGTTTTCTTCTAATCTTAACACCCTTATTGAAATGAAATAAATGATCCAAAAGGAATCCTTCAATATAAAATATCTCAATGATGGTGACCAGAACTCAAATTTTTATAATTCTCTTCAAAGGGCTCAAAAATTTTGCAGGCCTCTCCATTTGTTGAAGGTGGAGGGAAATATGATTCAGGATAAAGAGATTATATATGAGCACATTGTTTCCTATTACTCTAATATTTTCAATGTACATGAAATAAAGGGTGAATTAATTAATGGAATCATTCATAATTTTTTCATCTAAGAAGATAACACATTTCTCATCACCATTCCTCTTGAAAACAAGATTAAAGATACCTTTTCATTCTATATTATAACAGTGCTCTTGGACCTGATGGATTATCTAATATCTTCTTCTATAGGTATTTATAGTTTATTCTTGTGGATGTTTTAAAGATTTTCAGTTATTTATTTATTATTGGTACCATGCCTCAGGTACAAAATTTTTAATTCTTGACATTCTTTCCAAAAATGGAAAATTCCATTGAAATTCAAAATTTCAAGCCCATTTCCCTTGCCCACACTATTTATAAAATTATTACTAATATTCTTAAAAAAAATATTGATTATCTTACTAATAAAATTATCACTTGGAATCAACTTGGTTTTATTAAAGGTAGATGTATTCAAGATAGCATTGGAATGGATTATGGATGTGTTAATGTCCTCAGGAAGGATAATGGGGGTGGTAGAATTACTCTAAAACTTGAAATTAAGAAATATTTTGACACCATGGATTGGAACTTCATCTTCAAATTTTTACATGGCTTTTGATTCGATAGAATTTTCATTGGTTGGGTAAAGTCTTTATTTGTTTTAGCTCACATCTCGATTCTCATAAATGTTACTCCCAAGGGATATTTCACATTTTATCAAGGGGTCAGGCAAGGAGACACTCTCTCATCCATCTTATTCTATTTTTCTAAATATTACCTCAGTTGTCTCATCAATCACTTGGTGTTAAATGGATAGATTAATTCTATCAACACTTCTAGGAAACTCAATGTTCTTACTCGTCTTATCTATGAATATGACATTATAATCATCTTAAAAGGTACCAATAGTGATATTATGAACCTTAAAGAAATGATACATCATTATAAGAATGTTTCAGGACAATCCATCTGTTGGGAGAAGTCTTTTATCTACTTCAATAAGTGGTTTCCAATATCCAAAAAATCTAGTATTCAGATGGACATGGGGATAATAAAGTGGTTCATTAATTTTTTCCATCTTGGTGTCCCATTATTTTGGGGAAGGCTAAAAGCTATTTACTTCCTTAATATAGCTAATCAGGTCAAGAAGAATCTTTCTACTTGTAATGGAAAGTCTCTCTCAATGGTTTTCCAAGTTTATCTTATCAAATCAACAATTTCTTCTAAGTTGTTTCACTCTTTCATTATCTATAAATGGACCATGGGACTTCAAAAAAATATAAACACTTGTTTTAGGAATTTTTTTTGGAGTGGTGGTATCTTTTAGAGGAATATGGTCTTGATTAATTGAATATAATGTTGTAAGTATATTGTAAACAGAGGTATTTGCCTCAAAATATTAATATTTTTAATGAAGCTCTCTTGGATAGCTTTTCTTGGAAGATCATCAATAACACTTCATTAGGTTTGGGTTTCCTTATAGGCAGATTCCTGGATAGATTGAGGTAGGTAAATCTTTCTTAAATGGATTCTTCACTTTGTCCAGGTATTAAAAATTCTTTTTCCAATATTAGGGCCCATTATAGATCAATTGTTGGCAGAAATTCTTCCCTCATATTCTAGATAGATAACTAGACTAGATCCCCTATTACTGATGATTATCATCCTTTAGAGAACTCTCTGGTCTCAATTATATATTTTCTTGATTCTCCTTCATTGTATATATAGAAATAAATTATATATGTCATTGATAATTACACATTTTCTCCATGTGAGGATATCTTAATATGGGAACCGTCCAAAAAAGGCATCCTGACCAACAGACTGTATTACCATTTCACTTTTTTTGATCACCTTCCAGATTAAAACAAGCTCAGGAGATTCAACGAGGCTTATATTTAGCCTTATCTCCTCACCTTGATACAGTGGCTTCCTTAAAATCATGCTCCTTTGGATAGCTGCTTACAAAAATTCAGCGTCTCTCTTTGATCCATATGTAGATTCTGTAACCAGTATTGTGAGGAACCAGATGATCTATTTCTAAATTATTCTACTACATTGGCACTATGGAGGGTAGGTCACGACCTTTTCAATGTTCTATTTTTTATTATTGATTAGCTCGAATCTTTGTTTCATCATAAATGGGATCTCTCTCCCCGCAACTCTCAAACTTGTTTCAAGTGGCAGTGCTGGAAGTGTTGTATATCATCTGGAATTTCCATAATAAAATTATCCATATAAATAATCCCTTAAACCTATAGTCAGCGATTACAGAAATTATTATTCTCATCAGGGGCACTAATATATGACATTTAGGTTTTTTTAGTAATAGTGTTCATGAATTCATAGTTTTGAGAAGGATGGGTGTTGTTGGGAACTACAAACCACGAATAGTGACATTAGAAGTGTTCGTGTATCCTATTTTCCATAATTGGATCAAAATTAATATTGATGGTACTTCTAAAGGGAATTATAGACCTTTAGGTTGTGTTTCAGTTAATCATGATCATTATGTGAAAATTATTGGTTGTTTTTATGGTTAATAATTTTTAGATTCATCAATTAAATCTGAGATTCTTGGAGTTATTAATGCGGTGTAATTTTATAAATCCAAAGGCTGGAATAACTTGTGGATTGAAAGATACTCTACTAAAATTTTGCAAGCCTTTAGAAATGGTACGTTACACCTTTTATAGAGGATTACTTATAAATGGATGGAATTCATGAATTATAACTTAGGCATCAATCACATTATAACTCATGTCTATTGGGAGGTGAATTTCATTATGGGAGCTCCTTCCAATAAAGGAATTTTTATGTTTCTTACTTAACTATATGACATCCCTTCCGAATTTCTATCTATATAAATTAGATATTTTTATAAAATTCCATATTTTAGAATTTTTTAATTCTTTTCTTCAATAAAGAATCTTTGGCCTCTTTGGTCAAGGTTGCTATTCAAAAAACCTAAAAGGACGTAGCAGTTTCATGTAATGATGATAAACTAGAAGTGTTGCAATATTATTCTTAAATATATATTCTATATTCTAAATAAATAATTTTAGGGACAAAAATGATACATACTATAAGGGGTAGGGACTCATATGAATTTGAGGAACCTTTTCATGGTGTATTCCCTTGGAAATTTTGAGTGTATGAGATAATGAAAAGAAGACCTACCATAAGAAAACACACATTTATATGTTTCATTGGATGTTCCTATCTTTGGATGTGTATATTGGTTCATAGGCATTGAGATTATTATTAATGGATAATATTAGTTTTGTAATTTGATGAATTGATGAAAACTATGACGACGTATGTTCACAGTAAAGTATGATATATTGGGTGTGTCATGAGTAATACTTAATTAATGAGTAATTTGAGAAATTATATGTACCTTCTATTCTTTAATGGGAGTTTATATCCAAGGCTCATTTATGTAAATGATACGGGCTAAATAAATCCCACTACATGGTTTTCTTTAGGAAAGTTCAATTTGATGAAATTTCATAGCGTGTTTCTAGACACTAACCTTGGACTTTGTGTTTATTTTTTTGATGCCAGTGATAAAGAGGTCTAAAGGGTCGTACATGTAGTGTCTCAATCCATATTTCACTTAATGGTTCCCCAAGCCATTGGGTCACATGGCCTTAAGTGTGCCTCCTTGTTTCTAGATATTTCCAACTAGTAGTGTGGGTCTAAGGTGGTATAGTGGGGAGACTATACCTTCATTATCAAATATTATCACAATATTATCTCAGGTGAATAGAGAAGTAGAATAATAATAAAAATAAAGACAATATATAACATACAAAATAATTTAATGATAATAAATTCAAAATCTATGTCATGTACAATATTATGATCATGTCATATCTATTTAAAAATGGTCAGTAATACATGCCAACTGACATCCAGTGTATTACATGTTTCTAAAGTACAAAAAGACAAAAAAATGAATTATCTATAACTAGAATCATGAGCATATCTTGGTCTTGTACTCCCCTAATACTATAAAAAAACATCCAAGAATCATGAAGTTGGAACTTTCCCCAGTCCCTACATACATCCATGAATTATGTCTGGTTACCCAGCGGTGGCCTGAATAGGTTGTGAGATAACACTTTCTAGAGCACAAGGTCTTGTGTTGTGTAAACAAGTGTTAGGACTAAAAGTTCCATATCCAAGGTATAAATGACCAAGTGATCCATATAGAGTCAATGAAGTATCTCGATAGAGACTTAGTAGAGACTTGGGTGGAGCCTAAGGAGCTTGTCCATAGATCATGTACAATTCATGTCCAGAAATTTGAATCCATGGAGTATCAATGTCTTTGGAATCCAAAATAAGCTAGATGCATGGAGAAGAAATGTCCATGGTATACTATGGAATTAGGATCCAAGGATTATAAATTTCTGAGGCATCCACTACCATAATCATGATCCATTGAGTATAAATGTTCATGGAATTTAATGGAATCAGGATCCAAGAGGTAGAAATTTCCAAGGAATCTAGTACCATTATCAATATGGATCCATGGAGTAGAACTGCCAATAGAATCCAATTGAATCAAGATCCAAGGAGTAAAAATGTCCAAGTAATCCACTACCATTATCAATACATCACCTCATACACATTCAAAATCTATGGGTTAATCAAACCCATTCAAAATTATCTATAAAATCCATTTAATCATTTAATACATTTAACTACATGTAAAGGAGGTGTCATTACTCTCCCTAAATCCTTCATTTAATTCTTTACCTCTCCCACTTCAATTGGAGAGCTCACAAACACCCAGCAATGTGGTATAACATAGGGTAGATATAATTTCACACCCCATGGGTGGTATGGTATGGGGATAATGACCTAAAACCATATAAAGGTGCTAGTGGGAAACCTAAACATGTTCCATTCAATTAAATAAATGAATTCAATTAACTTTAAGATAATCTAAAAAAGGTATGGCATGTAGAACAATGAGAAAAAGGTATTTAAAACATCAAACATTAAAGTAAAGGTATATACCACCTTCCATATACTTGTAGTAGAACACTCATCTAGTATCCACCTCTGATTTAGTCCAAATCTGGTGAAAAAGGATAAATATACCAAAACCCTTTATATAGGTCATATTATCTTGCACCAAAATAACATCATCAATATGGAGATAAAAAAAGATAGGCGCAAGGTGAATGACGAACTCACTGGTACTGATCCAACAATACTAATGATTCTTAAATCAGATATTGAATGATAAATCAAGATAAAATACTAAGTTAGGATTCAAATGGGAGCTCCAAATCATAGTTTTGTAGTGTGTTTAAGAAGAATAGAAAAGGGGGTGGACCTATTTTAATGAACCGATGAAAAAATGGTAAAAACATCCCATTTTTTAAAGGGTTGATAGTATGTTTTCAAGGTTGGTTAAACTATTCACTAGCCATATGCAAGATATTATCCAAGAGAGGTAGCCCACATGGGTGGGGAGCATGGTTTTCCAAACCGTGCTCCACCCATGTGAACCCCTATACCCAGGGTTCTCACATCTCATGGTTTGCAGTACACAATTAGGTAAACCATGTGCAACCCATGTACTCACTTCTGCGGATCCCTATAATACCTTAAATGGTTAGTCCAAATAATTCACCCTCAGGTGCATGGTTTGGTCAAATCGTGCACCACACCTTTAAATCTAAAAACTAGATCTTTGAGCTCTAAACAAGCCCCAGATGCTCCTAAACCCTTCCTTAGGTGATTAAGAATACCTATAAGGATAAATAAAAGGTTTCAACTGAAATTAAAGATATTTATACCTCCTAGGAAAACCCAAGATCTTACAATCTTTTCCCTTAAATAAATTTGTCCCTGAATTTCCCTTCTAATGCTGGTCAAAAATCACAAGAGAATAACTCTGGACACTGAGCATATACATCGGATCCCTCTCCCAATTCTCATCCTATAAATGTTCATGATTCCATATCCCTTATAATAGATGAAATAATTTTCCTTAGTGAACCTTCATGCTCTGATCAATGATACATATAGGGTGTTCCTCAAAGGCACATTTACCTTTAAATCAACCTCATCTAGTTGATGAGTATGATACGAGTCTAAGTGATAATAGCATAGCTAAGATTCATGGAATAAATAATGTATGGCTCTATAACTCTAAGGTAACCACAACTAAAAGGCTATTAGACCAACTCCCTTTATAATCATGAATGGACCGGCATATCATGGTGAAAGCTTAACCTATCTTCTAATCTGTCAGCATCCTAACCTCAGTGAGATACATAAAAAGACCCAATACCTAAACTCAAACTCTAGAGTTCATTGAAAAATATTGGTATAATATTTCTTTATAGATTGAGCATTATCCATCCACTTCTCAATCAATTTCATTTGATCTGAAGTCTCTTATACGATATGAGGTCTAAGAAACACCGCATCTCCTGTCTCTAACTAGCATAAAGGTGATCGCCATATCCTACTATAAAAATCTTCATAAGGTTCCATATGTATAGTCTCTTGATAGATATTATTTTAGGATAATTAAACAACGATTATATACCTCTCTCAAGAGCCCCTGAAATCAAGGAAACATGCTCTAAGCATGTGCCCAACTCCCTTTGTAATCCTTTCCAAAACTGAGATGTAAACTGGGTGTCCTTATCGAATACAATGGTATGAGGAAACCCTTGAAGGAAAAAATATCATGAATATAAAGTATCCAAATATCATCTTCTATGAAGGTATCCCTTATTGGTAAAAAATGGGTGACCTTGATGAGCCTTTCCACAACAACACATACAACATCACTACGTAGAGGCAAACTCAGAAATCCAGTCACAAAATCCATCACAACAATGTCACATTTCCACTAAATAATGGATAATTGCCTTAAAATCCTAGTTGGTCACTAGATTTCTTCCTTCACCTACTGATAGGTGGAACACCTCAGGAAAAAACTAGTTACCTCCTATTTCATCCTAATCCACCAATATTAATGGCACAAGTCATGATACATCTTGGTAAAGTCTAGATGTATTTCCCGTGTTAAGGCATTAAACTCTCACATCAGATCCTCACATATGTCTACTGGAAACCAAAAATGACAATGAATACAGATAATTTTATCCTCATCCATGGTCCAACCCGGAGGCGTTTCCTCACTTTACATGCTCTCCCATAGGACTAGGATCTCAAATCATATAACAGTCTCATCCTCACTCTATCTAGAAGATTGAAATCCACTACTGAGGATGAGATAAAATTTTGGTGTTCACCATCCTACAAATCCAAGTGAATATCAAAGCTTGAGGTCATAAACTACCAATCTCTATTGGCCTTATGAATATCCGGTATCTGAGTCCTCCTACTCAGTGCATCAGTAACTGCATTTCCCTTTTCTGGCATATAGGTAAGCTCGAAGTCAAAAGGCTTTAGTTATTCTACCAAACTTCATTGCCTAAGGTTCAAGACAAACTGTATAAATATGTAATTGAGGATTTTTTTATCTTTGTACACTAAAAAACACTCTCCTAGTAATTAATACCTTCTATAGCACAAGGTATGTACAACAACAGCTAATTGGATATCATGCATCAGGTAGTTCCTATCATGTGGCCTAAAAAGAAGAGACCCTTATGCAATGAATCACTCCTCCTATGTAAGAACTAATACTAGAAAAATACCTAAAGAATCACAATATATATTATAGGCTATGCCTGACTCTAGTATATTTAGGACCGGTTCTGAATCCATTATCCCTTTCAGCTTCTAAAACGTTATCTTGCAAGTATTTGGCCATATAAACTTCACACCCTTCTTATTAATTCCTGTAAGAGGTTATGCTAAGTGTAATAATTCTTGTATGAAACATCTTTAATTACCATATATCCCTAATAAAATCCATGTTTCAAATACATTATTGGTATTCTCCTACAAAACTACTTCTCTCGCCTTCTATGGGTCAACTAATACTCTTATCTCTGAGAAAATTTGACCTAGGAAGTGAATATTATCCATCCAAAAGTAGCACTTTGTGAGATTAGAATATAACTGAATCTCTATTAGTGTATCCAATTCAATCTCAAGAGGTTTGGTATAGTCATGTCAATTGTGAGAATACACCAATATATCATTCAGGAATACCACCACAAACAAATCTAGATCTGGAAGGAAAAATCAGTTTGTCATATCCAGGAAAATTTTTAGTGCGTTTGTGAGACCGAATAGAATAACAAAATATTATTATAGATTATACCTTCTATGAAATTTTTAATTAGGTATGTCTAATAGTTTAACATGTACCTAGTGATAACTTGATACCAAATAAACCTTTGATAATACATGATCTTCTGAAAGTTGTTCGAAGAGAACATCTATCTATGGAAAGGGATATCAATTCTTAACAATAAAATGGTTCAATTTCACTTAATCCATGCATATTTTAAGGGTTATATCCACATTTTTAAAAAAAGGACTGGTGATCCCCATGGGTAAGTATTGGGTCATATAAAACCATTTTCTTCCAAGTGCTCAACCAGTCTCTTGAGCACTAAAAACTCAGTAGTATCCATTCTATAAGGAAGAATGGATACTAGTTCATCACCTCGCACTAGATCGATATAGAAATCCACTTATCTCTTAGGAGGTAAACTAAAAAATTAATTCATGAAAACTTCCATAAAACAATCAACCACAGGAGGGAGATTATTCTAATTTTATCCCTGATCATTCATATATAAACTAGTAATTTGGGATTACATCCAGCCCAGCCCACAATGCTCTAGTCCAACTCTACCTACCTGAACATCCCATTAAACCATTTGAATAAAAACACTTCCCTTTGGTGATGTGAAGGTCACCCATTTGTGATAAAATTTGGAGCTGGAATGATAATAAAATATCATGTCCATCCTGAGTATAAAGTCAAACCATGTCATCTGGAGGACAAAATGATCCCATGTGAAGCGACACCAACATATCTCAAGGTGGATTCTCTAAACTATAGTATATCCTCTGATATAATTCTCAATAAAGTATCAAGAATCATAACATCATCAGAAAACTGAAAAACAATCCCAAGTCTCTCTAAAATGGGTACCGATATGAAAGAATGAGATGCACCGGTATTGAAAAGTGATGATACTAGAGTAGAGGCTACTAGGATCATACATATAACCATAGATGGATTGGTCCTCTACTTATTAGGTGTATGCTATATAAAATATATCTAACCTAAACCAAATACCTATGAAACACCCTCACTACTCAGATTAGGCCCACTCTATTGTCGCAGTACTGCTGGTGTCTAGATTCCTTGGCCATGAACACCATCTCAACGTGAATGACCAACACTACTCCATATTCTAGTATGATTCAGAGCTTTGAATCCTTCTCCAAAACCTAGAGTCAATATTGATCCCCTTACACTGAATACTATAGGGAAGGTCATGTAGAATCTTTGTACATGGACCATCCTACAACATACTCAACACTTGATTGGGTGTCAATTGCACTGAATCCTTATATTTACTCATCTCTCACACTGATCATAGAAGATAGAACTACCATCACTCACACTCTGGCTTATATTCCCCTCACAACAAGTCTCGGAATGTAACTTTCTACCAGTAGACACTGAACCACTGGGTCAAAAGAATACACTTCCCTACTATGTTCCCCCATCTTTCCCCAGGCTTCATTTTGTAATCAATGCCTGATTGACTATCTATATTATAGTAGTCAGCCAAAATATGATTACATAAAATTGAACAAAATTATTGATAACTTCCTCAAAGAATACCTCCATAGATATCTTATTAGTCCTATAAATTAACCCAAAGCAAGGAACCTCTATAAAGTGTGATTAATAATCCATAACAGTCATTGCTCCTTACTCCAAACACATAAACTCATAGGGCCACTTATCCTTTAGAATATCAATAAAGAAGTAAGTATAAAACCTAGTTTTTAAATACCTCCAAACCATATCTCGAAGCACATCATATTGGTTCAATGCATCCCACTAGTTATCAGCTAATCCATAAAGAATATATGTCACCTACTTCACTATTATCTCAATAGGTTTCTCCAAATGCTTGAATGTTAGTAGGATATTCTGAAGACACATCTTAGCATCCTATAGACAACCATCTCCTGGAAAAAAGGTCATATGATGCTACTGGAACACAAATTTCATCTCTGCCATAGATGATTTAGGTTGTGGTCTCCCAAAACATTCTATATAAAGCGTAAGAAATCCTCTTTGAAATGGATATCAACACACATATATGGTACAACTATTGGTAGTTCAAGAGTCATTAATAGAGGTTCTACTAGTATCTCAAGGCCCACCACCTCTAAGACATAGTCATCTCCACCCTCCTAACACATTATTGGAGTTCATCATGGTGGAGTGTATATATAATTCCAAACACATGCTTTGAAAAATAATTTAATTGTGACCAAGTCATAGATATAAAATCCTAGTATAGGTCTAAGACTTCCTATAAACAAGCCATGACTGGGTAATAGAAACAATCATATAAAACACAAGAGACACTATCTGTGATCCAGTCTAATATTGGGTCTGGTTCAAGTTCCATGTTTCATAGCATATGTCTTGGTATATGGATTTTCTAGTATAATTGAAAAATACTTTTATAAGTGACATTCCCATTTAATAATTTCAATTTCATTTAAATTCTTATTTATATTACAATTATCATTAAATGGTTGAACCAATTGAATCACCACTTCTAACCTATAAAGTCCCATACACTATAAATCTAAGTGTGGTGTCTATTAAATCCCAACCATAACATGTTCCAATCCATGAGACCAACGGTCCATGAATCAATGTGTCATAGTTGAATGCTTAGGGTGTTTTTTGTAGCATATACAGGAAAATATAGTTTATGTTACAAAAGTGACTCTATGTACCAATTCATGTATCTCAATTTCCCGTAAGAATCATTAGTCGATAAAAATTATATAACACAAGGAACACATAGTAAATGTAATGTAGTCAAGAAATTAATCCAATAAGACATGGTATATGTATGGAATTTGAATCCTTTAATGTGCCTAAATGATACATGATTCATACTTTCTTTCCATATCAGAGAAATAATCTAATGAATCCCTCAACCATGACAATAATATCACAAATCAAGTGTAATACCTAATAGTGTAATCAAATCAACTATAATAGGAAAAAATAGAGAAAAATATGTCTCATTCTAGGCCATTTGTTTTTTCCTATATATGGGTTAGTTACTTCTAGACACATCTTATCGCCAAATTTAAATAATACTAGAAAAAATTTTATACCAATGCTTTGGAACGATTTTTACAGGTCTTCAAACCATTAGTATTGACTATACCAATGGTTTTAAGGGGTGTTAGTTATTTTGGTGTTAGTATAGACTTATACTAATGATTTTGGAAAACCATTGGTATAGGTCATCTGAAAAACCTATACCATTGGTTTTAAAAAAACCATTGGTATAAGTAAAGTAAAAATAAAACCCAACTTGGTTTTGATCCCAAAACCTCCCATTTATATTTCAATTACATAACCACTAAGCTACAAAGGATTTTGTTAACATAATTTGATAAATGTATATATATATGTGTGTGTGTGTGTAATTACAAGTAATTTAACTTTTTTTGTATTGAATGTTATTTAAAAAAATAATCCATAAAACATATGGTTACATATACTAACGATTACCAAAACCATTATTTTAGACCTATATAAACGTTTCTCTAAACCATTGGTATAGTTACCTTGATTTTTGGGACTTATACCGACTTTTTTGAAAAAATCATGGGTATTGGGTCTCTCGATGGGACCTATACCAACGGTTTTGGAAAAACTATGGGTATAGGGTCTCTAAAATGGACCTATACCAATGGTTTTGGAAATATTGTGGGTATGGGGTCTCTAAAAGGTACCTACACCAAATATTTTAGAAAAAACCATTGGTATAGGGTCTCTCCATGGTACCTATACAAATAGTTTTTCAAAAAACATTGGTATTGGGTCTCACTAAGGTAATTATATCAACAGTTTTGTCTAAACTATTGGTATAGGTGTGTTGGTATAAAACTAATTTCTAGAAGTTTAACACTTTCTAATCTTATGTCTATTAATTCAAAATAGTAAAGATTGAAAATAAAACATCCCTAATACCACTTTCTAATGTCCCTACCCAGATACCACTTAACAGTTCCCCAAGAAGATGGGTCACATGGCCTTATGCGTGCCTCTCCATATTTTAGTAGTTTCCAACTATTAACTAGGATCTAAGGTATTACAGTGGGGGTACTATACCCTCAAAATCAGAGTGCAGCACAATAGTATCTCAAGTAAATAAATAAGTGGAAGAATAATATAAATCAAGAAAATATATAACATCCATAAAAATGTTAAAATAATAATGAAAATTTTGTGTCATTTACAATATGATGATCATGTCATGTCTCTAAACAAAATGGCAGGTAATTCATGGAAATAGAAATCCAGTATAATACATGTATCAAAAATATAAAGAGACCAAAAAGGAACTATCTACATACATAATCGTGATCAAAACTCAGTCATGTGCCCCCACACTTCTAAGCACAACCAATAAAGCATCATGAAGTGGGAACGTTCCCCAATCCCTGCCTACATCCATGAAGTATGTCTGGTTACCCAACAGCGGTCCAAAAAGGTAATGAGATAACACTCAGTAGTCCACCTCCAACGGTGTCTATAACATGTCCAGCCTATATATAAATAACGTAGTAGTTCACAATATATCACAATTATAATAGTAATAAAATTAAAGTGTCAACTTCACATGTGACCATGTCCAGAAAAACAAGTCACCCTATTAATATCAACCATACACCCATAAAAAAGGGGGAAATATAATCAATAAACTATAAATCAAGGTAAAACATCCTCAATAGCCTATGTAGTTTAAAAAGGTGTAATGATTTAAAGATTTGGATCCAAGTTATAAATGACCAAGGCATCCTTGTTGATTCCTGGGAACATCTCGATGTCAACTTGGTAAAGACATCAGTGGATCCCAAGGAGCATGTCCACAGATCATGTCCAAGGTGAGACCAAGAAATCAAGATCCAAGGAGTATCAATGTCCTTAGCATCCAAAATAAACCAGATCCATGGAGTAAAAATGTCCACTCTATCCTATGGAATCAGGATCCTAGTAGTCTAAATGTCCATGGAATCCACTACCATAATCAAGATACATGGAGTATAAATTTCCTTGGCATCCAATAGAATCAATATCCAAGCAGTAGAACTGTCCAAGGAATCCAATACCATTATCAATACAGATCCTAGAAGTATAAATGTCCTTGGAATACGATGGAATCATTATCTAAGGAGTATAAATGTCCAAGGAACATGCTACCATTATCAATACATCATCTCATACACATTAACAATCCAAGAGTTCATCGAACCCATCCCACATTACCCATAAGATCCATTTAATCATTTAATTCATTTAAACATAATCAAAGGAGGAATAATTACTCTTCTTAAATCTCTCATTTAATTTATTATATCTCGCACTATAATTGGTGAGCTCACAGTCACCTAGTGGGGTGGTATAACATAGGAAAGAAATAAGGGCACACCCCATGTGTGGACCAAGTTGGGTCTAATGAAATACAACCATATAAAGGTATTAGTGGTCAAGCTATACAAGTTATAATAAATTAAATCGAGGCATTTAATGGATTTTAGGGACAATTTAAAAAGGTACGGAATGAAGAACAATGGAAATGGGGTATATAAAACACCAAACCTTAAAGGAAATGTATATACCACCTACCATATACCTATGGTAGAATAATTGTCTAATATGAACCTATGATTCAGTCCCAGTCTGGAGAAAAAATAATAATGGACAAAAAGAATGGAAATAAAGAATATTATCATGCAGTAAAATAACTCCATCAAGATAATGAAAAAAGAAAAATAAAGCACAACATGAATGAATAACTAACCGGAATGGATCCAATGATTCCAACAGTTCTTTAATTGTCCATTGGATGACTATTAGGGAGAAAATAATGGGTTGGGATTCAAATAGAATCTCCAAATCATGGTCATGTTATGTTTTAGAGAAGAATAGAAAAGGTGGTGAGCCTCTTTTAAAGAACCAAGATAAAAATAGTAAAAATTACCATTTTTTAAAGGTTGAATGGTTTGGTTGTACATTTGGTGAAACCTTCTTCCAACCATGCACTAGGTAATAGCCAAGACAAGTATCCCACAATGTTGGTGGAGTATGGTTTCCCAAATTTTGCTCCACCTGTGTGCCCCCCTCTGTCCAGGGTGCACACCCTGCATGGTCTGCAGCACATAGTTAGAAAAATTGTGCATTTCCCATGTGCTCCCCTATGTTGATCCCTCAAAGACTTCATACAGCTTTTCCAAACCATGTGGCCACTTATGAATGGTTTGGTTGAACTATGTGCCTCACCATTTCCTATAAAAATAATAGCTCCATGCTCTGAATAAGTCTCATATTATCCCAAACTCTTTATTCGGTGATTAAGAATGTGTATAAGGATAAAATAATTTATTTAAATGAAATTTAAGAGATCCATACCTTATAGTAAAACCCAAGATCTTAAAACACATAAATTTTATCCAAAAACATAGTTAAATAATATTATTATTTATTATTATCAAGTTGAATAAATATATTATCACATGTGGTTTAATAAATATTCATGCTTGATTGATCACACATATTTCTTCACTAGTTATTCAAGAGAGTATTTTGTGGTAATAATATTTAATAAATATTCATTTATTATTTATAGATAATATTTATTTATTTATTTATTGGTGAATAATATGCTGATATATATTTATTAAATAAATAGTTATTAATCAAGTCCGGATAAATATTTCGGAGCAATGGTAGACCAAGATTAATGGTTCGGTGATATATAATATATATTAAATATTATTTAAAAATAATAATATTTAATTTAATTTTAAAGTTTTGTGTATTTAAACAAATAATATTATTATTATTATTTTATACATGGGGTTCTATAGGAATTATGAAAAATAATATGGACACATGTACAATTATATTTTTCTAACCCTAGAGGTATATATACTAAAATATATTATTTTATTAATGGGTTTCCATTTCATTTTGTTTTGCATAATGAAAACTAGATAGAAATCTCTCAAATCCCTAGAGAGCTCCCTCTCCAAGAATGATCTCAAGAGCAGAGAGTGATCCTTCTCTACCACCACTATCAAGTATAAAGAGATCAATGATAACACTTTCTTGAATGGATTATCAAGATAATAAAAGGTGAACAATAAAAGCATTGTAATCTACCATGATATCCCCCATATATTCCTGTGGTGATGTTCGGAGGTTCATGGAACATGTATGGATCACTGCCAGAGGTAATTTACTCTTGATTCCAACAACACAAAAATGTTACTACACAGAGATGTTGTTAGTTCCATCAAAAAATAAATATTTCATTATAAGGTAATTATATAATTATTTAAATTCATTATAAATAATATACGATGATCTTGTGTCTTGGTTCTAGCATTCAACTGTCTATTGATATTTGATTCAATTCTATTGATCACATGGTTTATCATCATGTAAATCTCATATTAATCATCTATTATGAAAAAAATATGAGTTGGTCAAGCCCCATCTGGTGCTTCCACAGTGCCTACAACCTACAAGTGGTGTTGGGCAGTTTCATAATTATATATAATTATTTAAATATAATTTATTTATTTACACATTTATCATTATTTTTTAATTTCATTTTAATAGTTATTTAATATGAATCCTGAGAACTTATCTTCTTCCTATTTTTTCTCAAAAATATAATCAAATTGGTTGATTTTATAAATGAAATTAATTTGAAGAACTCATTTGGAGGTGCCAAGAATTTTTTTCGGTTAACAAAAGAGTACACACCATGTAACCCATCAGTACATGTTGTGTACCCATGTTAAATTAACCAAGAATTAATTTATAATTAATTTGGTCTATATTCATTTATTACATGCAATGTATATTTATGTACACCACATATTGACCAAGTTAGGCTCACACACGATCAGTTGGACTACACGATGTGTAACATTCATACACGATGTGTAGTCCATTAGTCAAAATGGGCTATATATTCTCTTACACATTTTACAAGACTGGTGACCATGTAACTCGAAAACCACAAGTCATATACCTCATGTAGACATCGGTTACTCCCTTATTTTCATGTTATGATTATATTATGAGTACTTATGCATGTTTCTCAGATAGATGGTGAGAAATATACATGTCGTGTAGCCAGATTTTACACACCATGTATACTACCAAATTACACAGAATTATAAATTAATTTATTATAATACTTAAACCTTATCAACGTGTGTTACATATGGTCGTTAATTTGATAGTACATGCCATTTAATGGGTTATATATATATATATATTAAAAATATAATTACTTTTCTACATAATTTTTTAAATTATATATCATGTATAAATTGAAATACAGTCATTGCACTATGATAATTCAAACATAACATGTTACCTATATACCATGTGTTTTTTGAGGTCATTTAGTTGATAGTATACTCCTTTAAATGACATCTTAAATCATGTATTCCACATGTCACAAGAGTAAATAGTATATGAATATAATATACATTGTTTAGTTCAGGTGAGTACTCTTCATGTTACCTCTAAGGTATATTTTTTCACACAGTTAATTTTAAATAAATTTATTCAATTTTTAAAAAATTATATTGATGACAATCTCAAGAAAAATTAGATAATAATTAATAAAAAATAATTGATTAATTAGAGAAGATAAATAATTGATTCAAGTTTGATTTATCTTAAATGAGAATGATTAGAATTGAATGTTATTTTATTAAATTTGTAATTTGTTACATGTATGTAGATGATCATGATAATATACCATACCTTTATATGTAATTGGTTTATTTTGATTTATTATTAAATTACATTTATGGTTTTCATTTCATCCCTCCGCTCATTCTATATGGTCCTATGAGCCCATGGTTTCTTTAATATAAACCCCTCAACTAATCCTTTGGTTCCCCTCACCTACGTGTGAGTAAAAGCATATGTAATGAATGGATCTCCCATTCTAGAAGAGTTAGTTCAAGTTTTTAGGTGAGACAAAACCAATACATGGGTGAAACATAGGTGGGTGGGTGGAAATTTTCAACATAAACCATTTCATGGTTTAAGGTGTTTTCCCCCTAGGTCGATGGTTAATTTATCCTTTGCGTCATAAACTAAGAATTAGTAAAATCTCATGATCATTCCACTTTATTATTTTATTTCTATCAAGTTCATGGTTATTTTTATTATATATTTTTATTCATGATCATATGAATTAATGAATTAACAAACATGTAATATATAACTAAAATAAATTATATTATACATAAACTTTATCTAAGACATGGTTAATCACTTAAGTAATTCCAATTAATAATAATAAGAACTTAATAGAGATGGAAGTGGGAAATTTACAAATTAAATAATAAAAATACCTCAATTATATATATTAATTCGGTATAGCCTTCCACTACTCAAGAAAAAATCAAACCACATTTCAAAGTTCTTGACCAACAAAATTAGGGGTACTTTCAATTATCATGGAATTCTAACTTGAAGTTTTGGGTTTTATTTATTTAGTTCACATAAAGGGTTGACTTTAAATGGACTTGGTTTAACTAATAGAAAAAGTTTGAGGAAATCCAATTTAAGGATTTCAGGATTAGGGATTCCACTCAACGGATCAATGAACTATGAGTTAATGCAGTTAGCCTTTGGATTTCCAATGTAAGACCCTTCAATTTATTAGACCAACCAAATACAGAATTATAATAAGGGAAATATAGATCCTTGACACAATAATGTACAAGAAATGGTATATTATGAATCCAAGGGTAAGAGATATATAGTTTTCTTAAAATTTTAGGAGATTGATTATTATAATATAATATTTAATTATTTAACTTTTATTAGATAATGTACTAAAAGTCTTCTCATCTTATTTGTATAAATGATAATAAACACTACTTCAAACCTGTCACAGTGATCCATACTTGATAAGGATAATCTTCTCACCAGTATAAATTTCCAATATTGGCAGAGGCACTTGCGCATTATCCTATTCCATTAAAGGAAATTGTATGTTCTTGAAGAACCTATCCCTAAAGCACCTAGTAAAGATGCTAGTGAGGAATATTTTTCTCACTATGAGAAACATTTGGAAAATGTCAAAAATGTTAAATGTTTCACGATATCGTCTATGGCCAATGATATTCTAAAGAAATGTGAGGACATGGATGTGTATATCATGATGTCTCGCCTTAGGGGTCTCTATCAGGATAAGGAAAGATAAGAGTGATAAAATATTTCTGATGCTCTGTTTAAATATATGCTTGGAGAGTCTTATCCATATGGGCCTCATGTAGTCAATATTATTGGCAACATTGAATTCTTAGAAATATTAGGGATTAAATTACTAAATGATTTGTGCATAGATATCATACTTTCTTCAATATCCTAGTCCTTCTTCAATTTTATTATTAATTATCATAAGATCAATAATGAGAAGAGTATTTCAGAACTTCTTTCTCTTATTCATCAAGTGCACAATGAAATGGGACATGAAAAATTCATTGTTTTTATGGTAAATAAGAAATGGAAAAGTAAGAAAAAGTGGTCCAAGACTTATAATAATTCAAAAGATCCTGAGAACCATCCTTCCAAGAAGAGGAAGATCTAGAGGCAAGGAAAGGAAAAGGATGTGGTATCTTTTTCATATGGAAAGCATGGCCACTGGAATAGAAACTTCACCCAAAAGAAAGGGGAAGCTAAAGGTTAATTATTTGTAAAGTGTAATCTTTTAATATCTACACATTGGGTTTTAGATATATCTTTTGGTGCTCACATATATGTCCAAATATAGGATCCAAGTATATTCTAAAATATTTCCATAGGAGAGATGGATTTATAAGCTTCTAATAATGTGAGGGTGGCTACTCTAGATATTGGATATTACCACCTTTCTTCCCAATAGTAATGATATTGGTTTTAAAATATTTTTATTATGTACCGATTAATACCAATAACATATTTATTGTATCCTTCCATGATATCGATGGTTGTATTTTCAATTTTTGAAATAAAAGTTGTTTCTTTTATAAAGGAAACATATGTTATGATATGTAACTTTTAAATAACAATATTTATGTATTATATTAAAAAACCAAGTATTGGTAATTGATAATGTATCATGATCACATGACTCATATAATGCCCATCTATAGCATCGCTATCATGGTCATGTAAATGAGAAGAATTTTAAAAAGCACTGTCAAGATGGTTAATTAGACTATTTTGATCTAACACTACTTAAAATATGTCATTCTTATTCACAAGATAAAATGACTGAAACACCATTCAATGGACATGTTTAAAGGTCCAAACAGCTTCGAGGATTGGTACACACTGATTTGTATAGGCAATTTCTAGTAAAATCTAGAGGTGGGTATTTCTACATCATAAATTTTACTAAAGACTTGTGTAGCTATGGATATGACTACTTGAGGCTGTATATTATATGCCTATTGAGAAATTCAAATAATTTAATAATGAATAAGAGAGTATACTTGGAATGAAGATAAAGAATCATTGATCAGATCGAGGTGGTGAATATCTTAACAAAGTGTTTATTGAATTTCAATGGGGGTTGGATTCTATATCAACTCACTCAACCATATACACTATAGTGGAATGTTTTTAGTGAAAGGATGAATTGTAACTTTCTAGACATAGTAAGGTTGATGATAATTCATGAATATCATCTATTATCCATTTGGGGATGTACATGAAAAACTATGACATACACACTAAATTGAGTACCAAATATAGAAAAAAATGAATTCCCCTCATGTTATGGAGAGGAAAGAAACTTGTTTGGTTACATATATGTGTATGGGGTTGTGAGGAATTTTAAGGCCTTCTCATGAATCAAACTAGCACCCCAAGGCACAAAGTTTATCTTTATAGGGTGTCCTAAGGAAACAAGGGGATGTTACTATAAAACCCCCAAGACAAGAAATTGAATATCACAAAAAAAGTTGAATTTCATGAGAGGGAGAACATAATCAATGAAAATAGTGGGAGAAAGATTTACATTGATGAAGTTCATGATCAAGATATACAAGATTTGGTATAAAAAAACTCCACAGGTCCCAGAGGAAGATTTTTTTCTTGAAATACAAGTACTATGTCAAACCACCACAGAGGTAAGACAACAAGAAAGATATTATTTTCTAGTAACCAAAGATGATGCTCATTATTGATTCAAAATAATGAACCTATATCCTAAAAAGTAGAAGTATTGAGTTTAGAAGCCATAATTTGGTGACAATCCATGTCTTATAAAATGGATTCCATATATCAAAAGCGAGTTTGGGTCTCATCAATCATCTAGTTGATGTAAATATTTTTGGTTGAAAATGGGTATCCAATAAAAAAACTAGGCATAGAGGTTAATTTAAGTATCTATATAGTGGCTAAAGGGTTTAAACAATGTCAAAGAATTTACTACGATGAATCCTTTTATCCATCTATCATGTTTTAATCCATCATAATTCTGCTTTATATAGTATTATACAATGACTATAAAATATAGAAGATGTATTTAAAAACATATTTCTTTAATGGGAGACTTTAAGAATATGTCCATATAATAAAAATATAAGGATTTGTGATACCAGATGTTGCCATGAGAGTATAAAAGTTGTATATATCCATTTATAGACTGAAGTAAGCATCTAGTTCAGGGATTATTCAGATCGATGAAGCTATAAAATAATTCAGTATCATTAAAAATGAATGTGATCCATGTGTTAACAAATGATTTTTTGGGAATAAGGTCATTATCCTAGTAGTATATATTTATGGAATATTACTTATTTGAAACAACATACCAGTCATACAGTTTTTTAAGAATTATCTAAACAAATATTTCTCGATGAAGTATTTAGGTAAAGTAGCTTACATTTTATTGGTCAAGATCATTCATGATAGATCCAATTGTTTTTCTTGTACTAAGTAAAGGTACATAGAGTGACCAGATAATAATGATATTTAGTATGAAAAAAACCAATAGGGTATTAGTTCTAGTGTTACATAGTATAAATCTTTCCAATATATTTTTTCCTCATAATGAATTGGATAAATATTAAATGAGTAGTATCCCATACACTTTTGTGATAGGATTAATCAACTATTCCATGTTATGTACTAGAAGTGATGTTGCCTATGCATTGAGAATAAAAGACATATATCAAGATAGTATAGGTAAACGACAGTGGTTTATTGTTATGGCTATCCATAAGTATTTGATATGAACTAATGATGTCTTCCTGGTGTATAAAGGATATGAGGATCAAGTCATCAAGGTTTATATTGATATGAGTTTTCAAATAGATCAGAATTATCTAAAGTTTCATTTGGGATATATTTTCAATCTCTGTGGAGGAGTTGTGAGCTGAAAGAGTTAAAATCATCTATTTTTTCACTGATTCTACAGTGGAGTCTGAGTATATATCATCTTCTGATACGACCAAGGAATACATTTGGATATGAAGCTTTGTATAAAATATTTATACAGTGCCTATAAGTAAATACCATGTCACATTGTATTGTTATAATACTATAGAAAAAGACCTTGAAAAACTTTTAAGGCCACACCAAAATACAAAGAATATACTCTGAAGGTATCATCTCTTGAGGTCTTTTTCTTGTGAGGTGAATTTATAGTAAGAAGAGTTTCCATGGAAGAAAACAATATAGACCCATTGACTAAATCATTATCTACACTAAAGAATGAGTATCATGTGATAGCTAGTTAGCTAAATGTTTTTAACAATTGGATCTAGTAAAAGTGTGAGTATGTTAGAGTCGGTTCCCTAAAATAAACTTCTGTGTAATTTATAACTACCTATATTCATAGTTTTGAATATTAATAAAATTATTATCACAAGATTATTTTTATTCTATGTAACATAGAATGTGATAATTTCCTAAGAGTAATTATTGCACAGAAAGGTCATAGTAGTTCCCCACTATGATGAGAACCAAGAAGTGTCATGATTGTATTCTTAAATATTTGATCTATATCTAGAAGAAATGATTTAATAGACTCAAATTATATAGGCTATCAGAGGTGGAGAATCATAGGACATTGTGGAACCTTCTCATAGTGTACAGCCATGGAAATTTTCAGTGTAGGAGATTATGATAACAATACTTTTTGGTTGAAAATGAATATATATATGTTTCATTGGATGTGCCTATATGTGCAAATGTGTATTGGTCCTTATGCTTTATGATTATTATTCATTGATATTATGTGTCATGTACTTGGACGTATTGATGAAAACCATGATGACATATATTCACAGGGATGTAGGATACATGGGTTCGTCACGAGTAATACTTCATTAATGAATAATGCAAGAAAGGATTTGTCCTTTATATTCTTTAATGGAAGTATATATAAAAAATCCATTTGATGAAAAATATATAACCTCAATAAATCCAAGTCCATGGTGTTTTCTAGGCATGTTTAATTTCAATAAAGTCAAAGAAAGAGACATCAAGAACATAGGTTGATGACACCAACATGAAAACTACTTTATTAGGGATATAATGATAAAAGTATTATATTACATGGTAAGAGTTCACATGAGGATTTATGTAATTATGACATTAAATTATTTTTCTATAGGTACCTTGGCATGTTGATCAATGTTAACCATGGATTTTGGGTTGTTTTTCCTAATTCCATTGAACAATAGGTCTAAAGGGCCACACAGTAAGTGTATCAAGAACCTTAGTTAAAAAATATTACTATTTATTAGTTAAAAAGTTAAATAAATATTATTATCACACATGGTATAATAATTTTTCATGTTTGATTGATTTCACATGTTTCGTCACTAGTTATTTGATAGAATATTATTTGAGTAGAATATTTAGTAAATATTTATTCACTATTTAGTGATTATAATATTTATTTATTTATTTATTTATTGGTTAATAATGAAGTAGTATTTATTTATTAAATAAATAGTCATTATTAAAGTTATGATAAATATTGTGGAGTAATAGAAGTCATAGTTTAATGATCTAGTGATAAATATTATATATTGAATATTATTTGAATAAAATAATATTTAATTTTATTCTTGAGGTTTTAACATGTTAAGAAATAATAATAATAATAATAATAATAATAAAATTATTATTATTATTATTATTATTATTATTATTATTATAGACATGGGGTTCTGTAATAATTAAGAAAAATAATAAGGGTGCAAGTGCAATTATTATTTTCAAAACCTAGAGGTATATAAACCCAATTATATTATTTTATTAAGGGTTTTTCATATAATTTTATTATGCAGAATCACATATAGATATAATTATAATGAATCCCTAGAAAGATCCCTCTCTAAGAACACTCTCATAAATGGAGAGAGATCCTCTTCGACCACTAATCTCATGTCTAAAGAGATTGAAGAGAACCCTTCCTTGAAGAGATTCTTAGGGTGATCAAAGGGGAACAATGCAAACATAGAGATATACCATGATAGCAACCATATATTCATATGTTAATTTTGAAGGGTTTGAGGAACATGTGTGGGTCACCGTTAGAGGGAATCTACTCTTGAATACTATAATTCAATGATGGTACAACATAGTGGCATTAGATATGTTAATGAAGAACTAATTCATCACAAGTTTATTATTAAACTATTTAAATTACTTATAAATAATATGTGATGATCTTACATATTGGTTATGGAATTCAATCATATATTAATCCTTGATTCAATTCTATTGACCATGGAATTTATTTCCACGTAAATCTCTAATTAATAAGAAATTGCAACAAAAAATCATGTCAGGAATGCCACATTCGGTGCTTCGAATGAACACAAAACCTACATATACTAGAAGGATTGGTAATGTTCTCACTAGAATTTTAAGTTCCATTTCATTTTTGCAGATGTAATGTGATAATCCTATATGTATCTAGTCTTCCAAGACATCTAAATAATTTTAACCTTAATTATGTGATCACTTGTATCTTATGCAAATGTAGTAAGATAATAATGGGATTCAAATTATTAGAGTCAGGGTATTGTATTTGGTATCAAAGGAAGTGTTGTAGGACCCATTGAAACTAGATTTAGAAAAACATAGATTATAGAACATAACCCTATGGTGGATTCTAAGGATAAATTTGAGTATATAATAATATCATGAAACTTTTGTAAAGTAAATAATATGTGGTTTTATTAGTAAATACATCTATGTCTAGATATTGGTAAGTGGATGTGGTTATGGAATAAGTTCACCTAGGGGTAACCACACTAAAATGGGTGTGTTGGATATTAACTTGATCATCATCGATGCAATATGAGTGGGCCTAAGACTACTTACCTTGCTAGAAACTCCATGGGGATATTCATGGATTAATTCACATTTTCTTTGTGAACCATTATATTAAATGATAGGATAGAATCTATCTAAACCTTTAATATACCATAGTGATATGGGATAAACCTAAAGTGTCATGGGTTGATAATTATATGGTTGATATAAGTTAAAAGTCATAGATAACCATTTTATTTTTTATGAAATGAGATTTTATAGTGATTAAGGGTATTTTGAAAGAGATTTATGGGAATAAAACCCTTTGGTTTAGTATGTTTTTAAGTGAAAATGATATTGGAGGAAGAATTATTTTATATTTTTTGGACATAAGATAAATAGTATTTATAAAATTTATGTTTAATGTGATCTTTGATGTTAATTTTTTTAATTGGGATAAAATAGTTATTACATTTTGGTAATATATTTTTTATCATATAGATAAGAATCATGTTAAAAAATTGTTTAAAAGACTAAATGATTAATTTTATTTTTGAATAAGTTCACTATATTGGGAAAATTATATAATTAAGGTAAATGAAAATATTTTTGTTTAATATAGGATTTTTTTTGAATAATAAAGGTTCAGTTTTCTTTTTGAATCATATATGATTTTATTATTGTTTTATGGTTATTTGGGTTATTTATGGGAAATATTATCATATTTTAGATATTATATGATAGGGTATGTTCATTTTTAGAATATGAATTTATGATTGATTAATTTTTTTTGGATATAAATGTTAAATTTATTTCAAAATAATATATGTTCAAATATTTCTATTTTTATATTTTTGTTTCCAATTTGTTCAGGAATATGTTTGAAGAGTTTTAAGGTTAGTCATTTCTGGAATTATTTAAGTTAAACATTGGGTGTTATTTTTTAATATTTGTAGATAAATATAGTATTTCCACATGTAAAGGTTTATTCATATGGGTTATTAATTTAACTTGTACTAACCATTTTGGTTTTAGAGAGGAAGATTATTTTTTCATCATTTTGTGGATCTTATAGTCAATTAAAAAATGGATATAATTTTGTGCATTATTATTATAGTTAATTTCTAACAATTTTATAAATAGTATTTGAAAAAATGTATATAATTTTGAAATTATCATGTTTGTGTTATCTTAGATTGGTTTTTTGGAATTTTCTAAAAAGATTTATTTTGTTGTGAATAGTAAAAATATTGATTTTTTTTTTACTCTCGTTTGTTATTTAAATAAAGTAATTTAAAATTATAATTATATTTTATATTTTGTTTTAAATTAACATAATATTAATTTTATTAAATATAATCTCTATAGTTTTATATGAATCAACATTATCTTTTATTTTGGTATAAGTTCATTTTTATGCTTAAAAGCACAATTTTCTAAAAAACTGTTTATCATTGTGTTTTAAGAATTTATAATAAAATTTATTTATACCACTTATATAAATTAAATAATGAAAAATGGATTAAATAATTGGGATCCATAGGTTCATATTTGGTAATATGTCAATTTATTGTTACTCATAAAGAATAATAATCATGGTAATGGGTAAAATAGGTTAATTATGGTTAAAACAAAGGGATAAGGTATAAAAATCAACCCAAAACATTCTATTATTTCATTTTATGAGATTAATTCTTCCATATTCATCCTAAATTTAAATATATGGCATTTTTGTTCCATTTTCCTTCGATAATTACATTTATATTATTTTAAGCTAAGAAAATTACAAAATGTTGTTCTCTATATTTTAATACCTATAATATATTTCCATTATGATAAAAATATGTTATGATTAGTAATAATTTTTTTAATAAGAAAACATTATTCTATTATTAGTTTATTTTTAATTTTTAGTGATGATATAATTATCTTTAACGCTTACACAGCGTCGATACAGTGCTTGAATAAGGAGTATAAAAATCAAGGAAAATGATTTTAAAAAAATAAAATTAATATGGTTTGGATGAATTATAGTATTTCATGAATTTAATAGGTAATAATAAAAGTATAATAAATTATGAATGTGTTTATATTTTAATTCTATTTCTTTCGTGATACCATTGAAGTCGAATTAAATAAATAGTCCCAAAAATGAATTTAATGTTATTTTATGACAAACAATATTTTATTAAATGATTTAAAAATAAAAATAAAAAATAAATAAGAAAATTGAGATGGTTAATAGTTTATAATTTCATATATGGACCATTTATGATCCACTTATTACCTTAAAATTAAATTTATAACCCTTGAAGTCTAAAAATGTGTTACCATGGTTAATGTTAACAAGGGTTATGAGAAGGTTAAACCAAAATGTGGGGTTTAAAATGTAAATTAATCATGTCTAAATTTTATTAGTTAAATTTATTTTGACCTTATCATATCCAAACTTCGAAATTATGGCCATTTTGTACCACTTTACATGATTATGATATATATTATATTTAAATATTTCAAGTAATTCACAGTGTGTCATTTCTCTCACTTATAAAAGGGCACCTCAAGTTATCCTTAAAAAAATCACTTTCTATAGTTTTTTGGTGTCAAGACACTCTCTTCTGAGAAAGGATATGTTTTTATAAATTTTTAAAACTTTTAGTTGTTTTAAAAAATTAGTTGTTAAAAAGTATGAGTATTTGAAAAACTGTGAGTTTTAAAAGTTGTTAATGAAAGTTGTCAAACAAATACAAAGGGCGAGATTGAAGAACCATTGTGGTGTTTTGTTTTTAACAAAAAAAATTATTTATTTACAACTAATATTTTGTAAAATAATTTTTTTGAAAAATAGGTGAATGTTGTTGAATGTTTGAACCCAAACAAAAAGTAGGAGAAAAGTTTTTTATGTTGTTTTCAATATGCAGTGTATCAGATTGAGTAGCCCCGAACACAGAATTTATTGAAAAATGAAGTACTTAAGAGGATGCATCGTATGTCTCAAATCCCTAAGCATGAGTTTCAAGATTTATCGGACTCTTTGTTGTCTAGAAATTAATAAGTTTGGTAGTGAGTAAGTCGGAATGATGCTGAAGAGGGTGAAGGAAAAAAAGTGAAGTCATGAGTTAGATATTTATTTAATTTCTAACATTAATTCCGACAATGATTTTTATATCTTGAAGTTATCATAAATCATTAAAACTCTCATTATAAATGTTTTTAAGTAATGTAGTATCTTTAATGTCGTTGTTAAGACTGTATCATTTCCATATTTCCAAACACAAAATCCTTGACACAAATCATCTGATCTAGAAGTACCAGAATCAGTATTTTTCAAAAGTCTGAAAAAGTAATGCTGATGAAGTTTTAAAAGTATCTGAGTGGAGTCACCATCATATGTAAAACATTAGAGTAACTATATTTGTTTATGTAACCCCATCATATGGATATATGTTATGAAAGGGTGAATAATCTAAATGTGTTGATGCTTACTTGAGAAAAGAAAAAAGGTGGGTTCAATTTTGTAATCGGACGAGTTGTGATACCAATCCATCAGACTAGAAATAGGCACTGATCCATCAAATGAATTTTTCACACTGATAAATCAACAAATAAGGTGGTTTAAGAAAAATTATTGGTCTGAGAAAATGTATGAAGAATGCTATCGTATTTAGCATTTTATTGGGATGAGGAAGTGGAAGGAGTTTTGGAAACTGATACATCATATTCAGTTTCTGTTTGAAAGTTAAATCAAACTAACTCTGATGAATAAAATACAATTCATAATGAAATGAGGAAATTCCATCATAATGAGATTAGGAAGTTCCATCATAATGAGCTGATGAATTTTTATCATACAGAAGAAATGTTAGGAAGTTTGAGAAGGCGGATTACTAAGAAGACTCAAGATGATTCAAGAAGGTTCTAGAAGAGATGAAGTGGTCAAACATGATGTTCAAATATGAGTTAATTTTGGAGGTTTTTGAATTTGATAAAGTGTGAAAAGTTTTTCATTTTACCACCATTTACATTATAGTATTCCTATAAATAGATGTACACATGTGTTGAAAATATGGAGTGTTATAGAGTTTGATTGAGAGTTACATTTCAGACAGAGATCTTGTAAGAAGATCGGACTACTAAAAATTTTGTTTATCATACTGAGGAAGATCAGGCTGAGAAATGGAGTAGATCTTGAGAAATGATTGAACATACTAATTATTTCAGACCCATCACAATCAAAATAATATAATCGGGCCAAGTCACATCAGACTGAGATTCCGAACAGAGCTTTTGTGGATAAGATTGAAAAAATTATTTATACTTTTGTTGTGGATCATTTTTTGTAATGAAACATTGTAAATTGATATGATTAGGTATAATCATTCTTATCTGGAGATATAATGTTTCTAATCGTAGTTTTCACACATTTTATTCACTTATTCAAAATAGTGAATTCCCATAGTCTTACGGGAGTGGCTATGGAAAGAATGTAGGTTCTCACACTGATACTGGACCTTATAAATCTTGTTTTCTTTACATGCTTTACTACTTTTTCATGCATGAGTATTTACTAAAATATAATAAGGTTATAAACTTTAATAGGTTTTAGGGGTTAAGTTTTAATAGAATTGAGATTTATAAAAAGTGAAAAACTGATTCAACCCCCACCCCCTAAATTGTTATTCGATCCTTTGGAACTTTATATATGAATATCCATAAAACTGAATATAATGATTACATATGGTACTTATTACATGATTAAAATTATAGTGATGATAGAATAATGATCAAAGTATAAGGACCAGATCTTATCAATCAAAACATACTTGAAAAACAAAGTATTTAATACCAAAAATGATGATGATAATGAAAGATTGTTAATGAATATAAGATAAGATATTATATTCAAACCATGTATAGTATTATAAATATAAATATGATTCTTGTATAGAAGTATAATAAATTTAAATTTATTATATATGAGGTTAAAATCACTTATGAATCAAGTTGGACCTGAGGTAAGAGTTTCTCGTCTCACTTTTGTTTCTATGATATATATATCATCTTCACCAAATGTTTCCTTAATGTGGCTTATTGATGTGGCATTTAATTATTTGGTTTTTACACATCCTTTTTGGTGTATTTTTATTTTTTCCTATCTTAATTTATATTTTTAAAAGTCATTTATAATATAATGTTTGTTTATGTAAGAAATAGTAATCATTAGAATTATTAATGATTTGTTTTTTTATGCTCAATTTATCTTTTATTAATTTTATTATATATTTACTTATTTTAATTAGTAATTTTTATTTTAGATATTAATTATATGTTTTTAGGGTATTTATAGTGTTATTTAAATTAAATAATAAGTTATGTGTTTTTATTACTAATTAATTAATTAATTAATAGGTAAATCTTAATCTCGTATTTTTAATAATTTAAGTAATTTTAATTACAATTTATTTTTTATTATTTTTTATTGTTTATTATTTCATTATTTTTGTAAGTTAATTAATTATTCTAATATTTTATGTTTTTTTAATTTAATTATTAATTTTATATATAAATATTTTAATTTTAATTGTATCTGACATTTATTTATTTGTTTTTGTTATTTTCTATGTATGACCATTGTATTTTATGATAATTCAACAAAAGAAAGTGACCGCATGTCTTATTTTAATCTTCCATGGGATTGGAATGAATCCATTGATCGCATGTCACCAATGAGTGACTGTAAGGAATTACATGCATTGACTGCACTTTCAAAATTCCATGGTTCCAACCTTTAGAAATTTTAAAAAGGACATCATCCCATGTGGAGTGGATCGACCGTGGTTAATAGATCAACCACGCATAAAGTAAAAAAAATAAAATCAAACTTGTGACATCTAAATTTATCATAAAGCCATCATCAATTGACCACAGGTGTCGAAACACCCGATCATACCCCCAGAAGAAACCTAAAGTCATCATTCGATCCAACACTGGTTCATTCATCATTTTTTTTCAAAATCCAAGCCTCTACTGTCACCGATGATACTAGAGCCACCTCTAGTCGAAGGATTCATCGCCGCCCAAGCATGAACTAGTAAAATTCATCAATGATCTGTTGTGCACCCAAGAATCCAAAATAATATGAGCATAAATATGTAGTTAACATGTAAATTCCAATGCTTTCATTAAAACTAGATTTTGGAAGATGACCAAATGAAGTCCAAATTTGGTTTTTAAGCTACCGACATCACTAAACTAGGTTGAAGATGATATCATTAGATCAACCAATGGAATATATGGTCACCCAAGGATTCTAGATTTGGTATTTATACTATTGGTGGTTTGTGTAGCTATCCAATTATGAATGAGTATGAGACTCTGATTCCTTGCAACCCAACCTCGAGGGGAGGATTTCTAAGGTTGTAGGAAGCTCGTTGATTCCTAAGTTCAATCGAAGGCCGACACCAAAATACTAAAACACTGATAAGGAGTTTCATTGAAGAATTTATGATATCTTCCCACCAAAGGGTAGGTGTTTAATGCCAATACAACCTCATTTTGTCACTATCTAAGGAATAAGGAGTGAGTTTTAATGGGACTGTGATCCTCATCTGTGAATTCCAAACCATACTCATGCACAATAGAAGATTTCATTGATTATTTTCCACCATTGAATGTGAGACAAATCATGGTTTAAGAAGATGTTGTTCTATATTTTTCATTGAATCCCTTCCTGAGTTTTGGTGTTAGGTGATTGCTGAGTTTTTATGTATTTTTGTAGAATACCATGTAATATTGAATGTGATAACATGAGGCAAAAAAATCAACATCACTACAAAGATGAAGATGGGTCACACCTATGATAGTTGATGAAAAAAATAATTTTGATTGTTGGATTTTAATAAGATAAAGGTACTAGTGAGAATTGATGGTATTCAATGAAGAGGATGTGGGAATTGAGTTTGGATTCAATTAGGTGTCTTAATAAATGATTCAGTGAATCTCCATCAAACCTGAAGCTCAATTGCAGAGTCGGATGTCCTGCAAGACTTAGTCCAATCTCTATTAAAGAAATAATTAAAGACACACGTTTAGTTTAAATTCTCATGTGAGTTTTTAAATTCACATTATGGGCAGAGTTTGTGATGAACAATGAAGAATGAATTAATATTGGAGTTCTTCCTAATTCATTTAAAATAGAGAGCATGTGGGTTATTTTGTAGTAGTTAGGAGGGTTTAGTTCACATCACATGCAGTAGATTAAATATTGTGATCGTCAACACATGTTAAAAAAAATCTAAATACCAAGCTATGTTAGTGTGAGAAGACTATCTCCAATGGAAAAATTAACTGTAAATAAATTAAGAAAATTCATGAAAAAAATTAGAGGGGGGACATTTTGAGTATATCGAGAATAATTTCAATGGAGGGGAGTAAACATTCTAATGGAGGAGGCAATCTTTCAAGTATGGAATTATGGATGTGAGAACTAGGTAGCATAACAATATATTGAGCTAGAGGAAGATATTATTGATATAATAGATTTCAGTTTCTCTATCTCCTTGCTTATTGTTATCCACTATTATTAATTCCTATGAAATTGAAAATCCAAGAATGTTTTCTGCCTAAATTTCTTTGTGGAAAAAATTGACTGGTTAAAATTTTAATTCTTTATGACAAAACATTCTTCCTAGATTATTATTCTTTCAATTCAATTCTAAAGTCATTTCATAACACCTTCTTAAAAAATTAATGAAAATTGTTTTTAATTTAATTCATTCAAAAACTTATTCTATATATCTAATCTTATAACAACAGATTGCATGTGTAATACCACAAAAGTATTAATTAAAAAATTGATCCTATTAAAAATTAGTTTAATATTTTTTTTAATGATTAATTCTTCAATTAAAAAATTGTAGAATTTTCATTAGACATCGGTTAACATGCCAAAAAGGCTAGTTAAACACCTTAAAACTCAGTTCCAGTTAACACTTTTTCTGCATGAATGAGGGAACACTTTTTATACTTTTTAATCAAGTTATTTGTTATCATTAGGGTTGAATATCCTTGCATATAACTGGTTCATATTTCTATTCACCACTCTAATTCCATGCTTATTATTCTTATGCTGCAGTTTTTGAGTGTTTTCTTATTACTGCTTATTTTCTTATTTATTTTTTGGTATTTATCTTGGTCTTCTATTTAAATTTTCCTTCTTTATGGTTCAAATCCCTACACATTTTCTATACTATTTCTAAAAAGGGAATAAATTATTAATTTTCACAAAGTCATTGATTCATGTGATAAAATTTTGGTGTTGTTTCTTGGGAAGACATCAGTGACCAATCCAAAAAGATTAAAAATACTATAGAAAAACATTAAAAATCAATCGGTTTGAAAAAAAATAAAAAAAACCTATCTAAAAATAAATTAAAAAAATTATGAAATCGAAAATTTGTTGTGAATATAATTCTAAATTTGTGCGTTAATGCATTCCAGATAAAAGGCTAAAAAATTAGAACATGTCATCTTGAGGATAAATACCCATTCCTTGGAAATTACAAAGAAAAACAAGAAAACAAATGGATGAAATTATCAAAAATATGAATAACAATAAAAACAAAATCAGAATGTACATCGACTTAAGAATGATTTATCTAAGAGATTAATCCTTATGTATTTTTAGGTCATGAACATTTTTAGCAATCCAACCTGTGTAAGGCATACTTCTAGTGCATGAAACAATGTGATCAAACAATCCAATCTTTCCATGTTTCCATCTTATAATTGAATTCCAAACAAAGACTATTAGGACTTCATTGGATATTTTTACTATGTAGTGTAGTAATTTGTTTTTAGTGGTCTGAGGTAAAAGGGATAAAACTTAGTGATTTCCTTTTATGTCTAAAGGTAAATGCTAGTTCATGGTTTCAATATTTATATGGTGATATTTCTTATACATAGGATAAATTTTTCAATGCCTTTGAAATGAAATTTCATTCAAGAAGAATGACAAATGAAATTAGGTGTAAGATCATGAGATTCTTGTAAAATAAATTTGAATTATTCCATGAGGTGTGGGAAATATTTTGGGGTCTTCTTAGACAGTTTACAAACCATCAATGTACTATATGGTTCCTTATATACTCCTTTTACAATAGACTCACCCGATACCACCAAACCTTAGTTGATAAAGATTCTAGAGGGTAATTTATTTATAATACTGCTAAATAATTGAAGAAAATATTCAATACACTTTCATGGAACTCTCAACATAATACTTCTTTGAGAAAAAAAAGTTAGAAAAGATAATAATGTTGTTCAACAAGTTCAAGTTAATTTTTTTGGGTATCATAATGAAAATGTTCAGAATTCACTTAGGGTGATGTTCCACCATTCTGGAAGGTAAGGTCAATCCAACTCTTGCTAACCTAACTTTGATATGACTACCTAACAACATGAGAATTCCAAATTTAATCGTTATGTTTCTAGGTTACAACCAAGGGATGATTCATTTTGTAATCATTACAATCAAGGTTATAAAAATCATCCTAACCTATCCTGGAAGGAGAAGGGAGTTTTCTGACCTATTGTATCCCCTAGTTTCCAACAACATCTATACCAAAACCAACCAAGAGAAGAGGCTTATAATTATCAATAGAACTATGAGGTTGAATTTTTTTATAAAATGGATAATATTTTAAATAGAATGGATTCTCAATAATAAATATTCAAGACTCAATTTAACAAACAAAAATCCCAATATGATTCTGATAAAATTCAATCTGATGGTAGAATGTAGAATCTTAAAACTAAAATGTTCCAACTTTTAAGAGGAATTAATCAAAGAGAGAAAAGGAAATTATTAGGTTGAATTTAAGTCAATCCTAGGAAAAAAACATGGCTATCACTACTAGGAGTGGTCTTTAAAATCATAAATAATCCCTAGAAATTCTAAATCTAAGGAAACTAAAATTCTGGAAGAAAATGATAATGAAAATTGTGAAATGTCTAAAACTAGAGATTTAGACAACCCCATTGAAATTTTTGTACAACCTGTTATACCACCTATTAAGAAAAATTATAAATACATAAAAATCATAAAAAATAAAGGGAAAAAATAAAAAACAACATGAATATATTCTTATAGTTTAAATAAATTGGGCTTCACACATTTTAATTCCTTGATAAATTAATAAGAATAATCCTGAACCTAAAATTCTCAAATTTCTTGAGTTGCTTAAAAAGTTTAACATTAAAATCCAATTTCTACAAGCTTAATTTCAGTTTCCTTCATATTTGAAAATGATTAAAAATTATTTCAACCAAGAAAAAACTTGAGGAGTTTTCCACTTATAGTTTGAATGAGGATTGTAGTGTTGTGGTTTAAAATAGAATACCTTCAAATATCAAAGATCTTGGCCGTTTTTCTTCTCTATGTACCTTTAGAAATAGTTGACAGTTCAACTTCCTTCCTAACCATGGATTAGTATCTATTATATCCATTACTCATTGTTTATGTAGTTGAGATTAAGTGATCTATTTCTAACCAATGTTTTCTTGCAATTGGAAGACCACTCTATCAACATCCTTATAAGAAGAGTATATTATTTTTGGTAGGGGATGGGAAACTATTTTTACCTATTTATTTCCTTATATTTGATATAGAGTGTGACAATAAAGTATCTATCATTCATGGTAGTCCCTATACTTTCACTGGAGGTGTTGTAATAAATGTTTTAAAAAAAATTATTTTCAACTTGGGAACGAAATGTGAAGAATTTAGTGTTTTTAAAAAATTAATGTTTCACCACTGTTTAGAAATTGTTCTAGTGATATGGTTCTTGATTCTAAAGATCCTTTTGATAAAAAGAATACATTTTAAATAAGACTGGAGAAATAAATAATAATACCACACCAGTTGAGACATTCATGGGAATTTTTTCAAGTAAATATGTAGAGATGATAAATTCATATGAAGGTTAATTTCAAGAAAATATTGATCAATTTGTTATAGAAAAAAAATTTAAACCAAATATGAAAATTGATTCTGAGGATTTATTGAATCTGGATAGTAGTAAGGCTAAGGGTTACTTTAGCTCTCATTCATTTTTTAGAAAACATATTGAGGACATTAGACCTCCTAAGCCCAAGTGTCTTCCTTATAGTCAAGAATCTCCCACTTTAGAGATAAATCCTCTTCCTTTACATCTCAAATACTCTTTTTTGGGTGAATTTTCTACCTTTTCTATAATATTCTTAGCTGAGTTAGCTATAAGTCAAGAAGAGAGTTTTCATTATATTTGGAGGAAGTTTAAGTCTATTATTATATGTTCCATAACTAATATGAATTGTATAAATCCATATTTTTTCATGCACAAAATACTAATAGATATAGATCACAAGTCTTGATTTAAAGGTCAATAAAGATTAAATCCTACCATGAAAGAGTTAGTTGGAGAAAAAGTAATTAAGTTGCATAATGATGTCTAATTTTTCCTATTTCTAATATTTCATGGGTAATTCGGGTATAATTTGTACCTAATAAGGGGGGTTTCACAATTTTAACTAATGAAAAGAATAAAAAAATCAAGTTAGGAGAGATATCAAGAAGAGATTCTATATTGATTATCAAAATCATAACTCTTACACTAGAAAAGATAATTTTTCACTGACATTTATAGATCAAATTCTTAATAGGTTGGATGGAAATGAGTTTTTCAATTTTTCGGATGACTATTATAATAAGAACCAAATTCCCATAGCCCTGGAAGAGCAAGAAAAACCCACAGTCACCTATCCATTCGGGACATTTTCCTCTAGGTGGATGCCCTTTGGTGTGTGTAATGCTCATGCCACCTTTCAGAGGTGTATGACAGTTATTTTTTCTATGTGATTGAAATAATTATTGAAGTGATCATGGATTACTTTTATATAGTTGGTTCTGATTTTGAGGGATGTCTAGAGAATCAGAAAACTGCTTTACAAAGGTGTGAGAAGACCAGCCCAAACTTAAATTGGTATAAATATAAATTCATGGTTAACAAAGGGAAAGTCTTGGGCCATGAAGTTTATAAGAGGGTGATATAAGTATATAATGATAATATTGAAGTTATTTAAAATCTTCCATGTCCAACATATTTGAAAGTTATTAGATGTTTTCTAGGACATTTCGGTTTTTACCTGAGATTCGTCAAATACTTTTCTAAAATTGTTAGTCCACTTTTATTACTATTAGTCAAGGATATACCTTTTTTGTTTGATGAAAAGTTCCAATAATAATTTAATTTTCTAAAGTAAAAAACTTATATCTTCACCAATAATCACAAGCCCCTGACTGGAAACTTCCATTTGAGGTTATGTGTGATTTAAGTGATTGGGCAGTAGGGGTGGTTTTAGGTCAAAGAAAAGAGAAGAGGGAACATGTGATATACAATTATTTCAATCATCATAATTATTCCTAGAAAAATTATTATACTACTAATAAATACTTGATTTTTTTCATGTTTTCCTTAGAAAATTTTAGACAATATCTCATAGGTTCCAAGTTAAAATATTCACAAATCATTCTAGTTTGAAATATATTTTGGCTAAAAAAGAATCAAAACGAAGTCTTATGAGGTAGACATAATTGTTGAAAGAATTTTATTTAGATATTAGAGAAAATAAAGGTGATAAAAACATGTTACTTGACCACTTTTCAAGGTTACCCATAACCACAATTCAAACAAGTGAGATAATAGAGGTCAATACATCTTTCTTAGATGAAAAATTATATAGTGCTTTAGTGAAACAATCTGTTTGGTTTTCAGGTTTTTTCTAACTTCTTAGTTATATGTGTCATGCTAAAAACATAAAAAACAAATGAAAAATCATCGTCGATCTAAAATATTACTTGTGGTATGATCCCTTACTCTTTCAGAGTGCACTAATTGGATACTCAATTGGGGTGTTCCGGATGAGGAAATGCATTCTATTTTAGAATGTTTTCACTCCTCTCTATGGGGTGGACACCATGGGAGAGAGAGGACTACCCTAAAGGTCCCCCAATCAAGTTTTTATTGGCCTACCCTATTTAAGGATGAAATAAGTATATTTATAAGTTGTGATTAATGTAAAAAGAAGGGAAATGTGGGTAATAAACTTGAGTTTCCACAATAGGGAATTATATAAGTTAAAAAAATTTATGTTTGGGGGTTAGATTCCATGGGTTAATTTCCTTCTTCATATGGAAATGAATAAATACTTATTGTTGTAAACAATGTCTCTATGTTGGTTGAGGCAGTAGCGCTTCCCAACAATCTTGCTAGTAGTGTAGTGAATTTCATTAAGAGGAATATTTTCTCAATATTTGGTGTGTCGAAAACATTCATTAATGATAATGGTACACATTTGAAGAACATTAAATTCGAAACATTAATGTAAACTTATGGTTTCATACATAAAACTAATACCACCTATAACCTATAGTCTAGTGGGAAGACAGAGATATCAAATAGAGAATTGAAATTGATTATGGAGAAAAATGTGAGTAGTTCTAGGAAAGGTTGGTCTTTATGGATAGACAAGACATTATTGACATACATAGTCACTTATAAAACTCCCATAGGGATGTATCCTTATAGAATTATCTTTGGTAAGACATGTCATTTGGTTGTAGAGATTTATAAGAAATATTATTAGGTAGTTAAAGCTATCAAATTTGATTTAAAGTCTACTGGAGAGAGAACATATTTATAGTTAAGTGAGATGGAAGAAATTTAGAGAGATTCTTATGGGAATTCTAGAGTTTATAAAGAAAGAGAAAAAGATTTTCATGAATTTATTATTCAAAATTGGAATTTTAAGATCGGTCAGATGATGTTACTTTTTAATTCCACATTTAAACTTTTTCAAGGGAAACTCAAAACCAAATGGTGTGGACACTTTACTATCCTAATATTTCTAGTGAATGGGGATTTGGAATTAGTTGAAGAGGGAAATAAACCATTTTTGGTCAATGGTCAGAGAGTTAAACATTAATTTGAGGGGAATTAAAATGTCTTAGTTTTCCTCTATGTCTAGAAAGTTGAGAAACCACCAGTTCTAACTAAGGACGTAAAACTCAGTGTTTTATGGGAGTCAACCAATGGTTCCTGTTGTTTTTACTTTTGATTTTTTTTAAAAAATGATTATTTTTTTCTAGGTTTTCAATTATCTTCTTCTAAAATGAAATTTTTTCCCTTTTCTTAAGAGCCCCAAGTGTTTGAACTATAATTGTAGTAGGTCATTGGACTTTGAGGTGGCACGAAATATCATTAGCTGAAACTTCAACTATTCTTCAGTGCTAAGTGAAGCTATAATCCAAGGCATACTTAATTCACCTCTTTAAACTTTTTTTATGGTTAATTACTTTTTTAAACTCTATATTCTTGAATATAATGTTGACCTTTTCATCCTATAGAAGTGTTAACCTTCTAAATAGGATACTTCACTCAAGGTTTAGATATGGAGTACATTTTATTAAAATTAAATGATTAAATATTCTATTATTAGGGGATTTTCAATTATTTTGCCACACATATTTTCTTCTTATTCATTTCATAATATTTCATAAAATTGAGTGTTGAGGAATCTCCATGAATTATTTTAATTTTTATTAAAATTAGTTTGTTTCTTAATTACTTAGTTCATTGCTTATATTTTTATGTTATGTTAGAAATTTTTGTGAAGTAAAAGAAATATTTATTAGAGCCTTGATTTTTTATTTCAATTGTTTAATAAAATTCCTAATTTGTTAAAAACTGCACTTTCTTTCTGATGCAATTGTTAAACATGCAACATTTTTGTACATTATTGAAAATTGTTGTGTTGTTTCAAATAAGGTTATAACATGTACTTAAATTTATTTTAAGAAGTTTTTTGAAATTTGTGGAAAACATTTTGTTAAACTATACTATACCCCTTGAACATAAATTTGAATTTATGGACTACAAATATTTTATAACATAAAATTTTAATATTTTTTTCACCTTTGAATTCAATTTTGAGTACAAATTTGTGTACAAATTTGAGTTTTAAGTGTAAAGGAGAGGGTTTTATTAATTTTTTATAAACTATGATTCAATTTCAACTGATCAAAATCCCTTAAAATTTTTCAAATTATTAGTTTTTCATGTTTCAAATTTATTATTCAATGGATAAATTTTTTTCAAAAGTTTGATATTTGAATAGCCACTTTGAGGAGGTTAACTTTTTCTACCTTCCCAAGGATTTAATAAGGTTCCTAAATTTCCTGGTCTCTTGAATTTTTTATTTTTGGTCAAATTTAGGGAGTAGGATTTACAATCATCATTGGTTTTTAATATTTTAATTAGGTTTTAATCTTTTATGTTTTGAATTTACATAAGCTATGAAAAGAAAATCCTAATCCAGGTTGGGATTCTATTATTTCATCTTTTCATTCATTAATTCATTAAGTTGATGGATGAGTTATTTATTCTATTTATAATTATTAAACTCGCTCATCCAGAGTGTATTTATTAAGGCTTTTAATTTATGTGTTTTTCTCTTGGAGGTGAAGAGAATATTGGAAATATTAGTTAAATGAAAAATGATGATGGTTTAAACACTTTCAAAATTTTCAATTTCAAACATTTTCATAAAAACAAAATCAAATTTTTATCAACCCTTTTGTTTTTAGAAGAGAAAATCTCATTTTCTACCGGAAATATTCTTTACGGAATAGCCCTTTTGAAAATTTATTCTTATTAGAAATTTATCTTTTCATTCTTTTGAATTCTTTTATTCCACTGAATTTTAAGGGACTCAGGCTGCATTTGTGAAATAGAAACCATACCCATTCACAATGGAAGAAGACGGTGATACAGGTATTGAGCGAGCATCGATCATCTTCAATGAAGAGGATGTGGGAATTGAGGTTGGAGGCCAGTTGGTGTTTAAAAAAATGATTCAGTGAATCCTTTGTGAATTTGAAGCTTGATTGTAGAGCTAGTTATCATGCAAGACTGCATCCGAGACCGATTAATAAAATAATTGAAGACGCATGTGCGGTTGGCATTTTCATGTGACTCTTTAAAGTCACGTTTTGGGAAGCGTTTGTGATGACCAATGAAGAATGAATCAAAATGGGAGTCTATCCAGTTTCATTTAAAACAGATCACATGTGGGGTGTGTTGCAGTAGTTATAAGGGTTTAGTTCACTTCACATGATGATGATTAAATACCGTGATGGACGACATGTGTTAAAAGAAAAATGCTATATCGGTGTGAGATAACTGTCACCAACAGAGAAAATAACTGTAAATAAATTCTGGAAAGTCATGGAACAAAGTAGAAGGGGAACCATTCTGAGTAGATCGTGAATCATTCCAAAGTAGGGGAGGACACTTTTTGATAGAGGAGATGATCTTTCAAGTGGATAATTCTGGAGGTGAGAACCCAGTAGCAGAACATCATCTTAAGATGGAGGAAAAGATCCTTAATAGAAAAGATTTCAATTTCTCTCTCCCTCTCTCTTTTCTTATTGTTTTTTGTTGTTATGAATTCTTCTAAAATTGAAAATCTAAGCATGTTTTCCAGAAAAATTTCCTCACAAGACGATATTGACAAGTTAAGATTTTAATTATTCATGCACAAATCTTTCTTCCTGGATTGATATTCTTTCAATTTGATTCTTGAAGCATTTCATAACATCTTCTAAAAAAATTAATAATATTCTTTTTTGATATAATCCATTCAAAAAATACTTCTACATTACCAATCTTTTGACAAGAGATTGTGTGCTTGAATAGAAAAACAAAATTAATTGACAAATTAATCCTATTGAAAGTGGTTTAATCATTTTTTTTGTGAATGATTGATTCTTCAATTGAAAAATTGTAGAATTTTCATTGTTTATAGGTAAACATGCCAACAAGGCTAGTCAACCTCATTAAAACTCATTTCCAACTAAAATTTTTGTACATTAATGAAGGAACACTTTTTATATTTGTCAATCAAGTTCTCTACCATCATTATGGTTGCATCTCCTTGTATATAACTAGTTCATCTTTTGTTCATCACTCTTGTTCCATGTTTATTATTCTTATGTTACAGTTTTTTAGTGTTTGCATATTACGGCTTATTTTCTTATTTGTTTTGTGTTCTTTTTCTTGTTCTATTGTTTTAATTTTTCTTCTATGTAGTTTGACTCCCTATACATTTACTATACTAGTTTTTAAAAGGGGAATAATTAATTGATTTGCATGTAGTAAGCGATTTATGTGATCTCTTATATACTGTCACTTTGATATGTGGTATCTTAAAGATCTTTAAATTTATAGTATTTAAAGTTTCATTTGAAGTTATTTCTCTCACAGAGATTATTATTCAAAATTTACCAAAGCAATAAGGATTTATGTTACAATATCATCTTTATTCAAGATTGTTTATGTTTAAGTTTATTTTTGAAGATTTATATTATCTTTTTATCTTAAACCTCATATATTTTCTGATCATCTAACTATTTTTAGAAAGTACAATTTTTTATTTTATTTTTCTTTCTTATAGAACTCAAAATCCCAAAGGAATACTTTTAAGGAAAACCGACTTTGTTTTTCTATTCGATCAGAAATTTTTTTTCTATCGCTATATTTTCTTTAAAATGTATTCAAAATTTTTTTTACTATGTTTCACTTATTGGTTAAATTCACTTTTAACTGTATTTTACTTTTTATAAAAAGGTTCAAAAAGAATCTACTTATCACTTTCTGACTAGATACTTTTTACCAAAGGAGTGAACAATTTTTTTTAACATTTATCACATGAACGGTTTTTCCTTCCATCACAACTACTCTTTACCTTGATGATTCCTTAAAAAAATTTCATGATTATTTTTAACGTTGATTTTTTTCTTAATATTCTGGAAATTTTAAATTCTAAATAAGTTGTTTCAAAATAAAAATTGTATTTTCCTCAAGAAATATTCTCATGATCTTCTAAAATTATTTTCATCTATGTCAACATTTTTTTATGAATCTTATGATTTACTATGGATTATATTCTATGAATGTCATTCACCATATTATTCTAGATAGTTTATGATCAAGATGTTCTATTTTTTACTAGGTATAAATATTGACATATCATATGTCGGTTTTAAAATATATATATATTTATGTTGATATATATTGTATTGATTATTCACCCTTTTTATATGATGAATACATTTGAACTTAGTAAATTACAGGTGAGACCCGTTATAACCCTTTGATGCATTAGTGGGTCTCATGAAACAAACTAGCCAGAGTATTTGGTGTATGTCTACCTAACTATTTATGATGTATTGACACAAAGTCTTGATTATATGATTATGATGTCTAACATTATACATTTCATCATTTTGAAATCAATTATTTTTATCAATGTGGTTTTGGTTTTTTTTATGTCACCCATAGATATTTTATCCTTTTATGATATTAGTTATATGACATATAGGATTATTGTTCATCTATGTCATACTATTCATGCTTTAATTAATTATGACAACTTCTGTTATACATTTTCTCTTACTGATTATCTGAGCTTACCATTTATTATGTTTTCATTTCCTCATGATATCAAGAAGGGATCTATGATTGATTTCAGGGATATACTAGAAAAAATAATAATGTTATCACTATAATTTAAAGATTTGTTTCTTATTTTTCAAATATATTGTGAGAATCATATATGTATCTAGCCTCTCAAAACTGCTATATTATTATATCTTTCTAGATGTGATCTCTTATATCATATGTTAATGTAATAAGATAACCTCCAGCTTCAGGTTACTAGGGTCGGGGTGTTACATTTACTATCTAAACACATTCCCCCTTTTATTTCCTACCGAGTTACATAAATAGGCACTTTTCCACATTTTTATTCTCCTCCTTCCCTAGTATCTCCCTCATATCCTATCACATACATCAATGATAAAAAAAACCTCCAATAAAATATTTCTTTGGGAATAAATGATTTGGTATGATATGATATGGCTTAATATTTCATCTACTTGAGGTAGAGTTTACCTATACATTTTAATTTTAGCGATTTAGTATGGATTTTCCTAAATCTCTTGGATCAACCAATTCAACAAGAAACCATTCTCGCTAATGGACTCAGACAGGTCATTATAGGTCACCTCAAACCTTTTTCACATTAATTATTCTTTATGGGAATGCGTATATGGACAACTAATGGGAAATAGGTAAAAGGGATCACACGTGCGGCAGCCTTGTCGAAGGGCCACCACACACTTAAAAAAACTAAAACACCAGGACATAAGAAAAGGGGCTAACCTCAAGGACTGTTTTCCAGAGAAAGATTTGGTTCATTAACAGTGTTCTCTTCTTTTTATTTTGTTCTTATATTTTTTAGAATATTTAATAGATTGTTGTTTTTAGAGAAATTTAAAAAATATTTAAATCAATTTTGATGGGGAACAAGACAATTGAATCTAGAAAATAAAATTACCATTGATTCATAAAATGCGGGATGTAGTGGATCAATGAAATTCTATTATTAGGAATTAATCAAGACTGAAGGGGTTCTAATAGAAATGTCTTATCATTGTTCCATTTAAAATGATAATTGTTCTCTAACTAAACTCAATCAATTGCCTCATAGAATTATGAATACGAGCCACTAAAATGCATTTCATCTAGAGGCATTCTCTTCATGAAAATGTTGTGCATTCTCTCATGTCTCCAAGAATAGCCACTTAATTTCTTCACTTCACAACCCACTTTTTGGTTCTAAATAAGGGAAAATAAGGTTTGCACACCATTAAAAGAGGTTTAAGGTCACAATAGAATGAGATAAATCACACAAAGAAGAGGAGAGTACAACATGACACTAAGACGATAGAAAACCCAATACTAGGGGACGAAACATTAATTTAACACATATCAACATGTTTAAATTAAAAAATAGTATCAAAGGTGCTAAGAAGTAGCCAAAACTCAATAAGGCAAGGAAACACACAGAACAACTCATAAACAGTGAAGAAAATAAAATTCCAGATGAATAATATTCACAAAGTGTGGAAGAGTTGACAACACATAACACTAATCACAGTAGAGTTAGCATTGAAATTAGATATGGAAATAGCAAGAAACAAGAAGAAAGTGGGTATTTTATTCAAAGAATCAATGTTGCAAAAGAAGGTCATCCCCAGTATTGAAGTGATAGATCCTTATATAAGATCATCATTTAAAAGAGAGGGGGAGGAGAAAAGTGGCCAAACATTTGTGCATGGGGAAGCCCTTAATTATCCTTGATGGAGCAGCCTCAACAGATTCTAAAAATATCTCCCCTCTCACTTCAATGTGCCCGAGTGGGCTGGAATTTGGGTGTCGGCAGGTGTTGGTTAAAATAGAGAAAGTGGGTTAGGTTTATGGTGATGGACTCAATTAGGAACGCTTGAGTAGGTATTTAAATTAGTGGTAGGGGTTTTAGATTTGAGGTTTTTATAGGCATTTGGTAGAGAATTTATTCAGTAGTGGGTATGTTTGGAAGGAGAAAGTGGGTTGTTGGTTTGGGTTAGAATGGGATATGGCTGGTGTACTAGAAATGGTTGTTGGATTTTGAAAGAGGCTTGGTTGACTATGACTTTAGGTGGAGGCTTGTGGTTGGGTGACTTAGTATGAAAATGTTGGAGGGGGTTAGGCTTTTCAAGGGATTTTTGGTTTGGGTGAGTTAGGTTGAATATAGTTGGGTGGGGTATGGATTAGTTTCATCTGGTATAATGGTTTGGAAAGGAACTGGTTTATTGGGTATGATTTTGTGAGGGTAGGATTGGTGGAGCTGGATTGGGTGAGGCTTAGTGTGGTCTTGGCTATGTAGTGAAATCATGGGGCAGCCCACACCTTACTTTATAGAAACTGGAAGCCCTTCCCAAGTTGTAGTTCCTAGGAAGTGTGAACCCATCTTCTTGACATGATCCAACACCCGAGCGTTCTTCTTGAAAAAACCCAGCACTGAACCCCTGTCTGGACCTGAGCTTCTTCAGTATCAGTCATCTCCAATCAACGCTCATCCAATCTCCAAACAAACAAACTCATGAACCCCTTTAAGTAGTAAATCCCATGCCTCTTTTTTTCATCATACATAGTCGTACTTCCATAAAATTAAAAACTCCATAGACCTATAATAGTATCCAAATGGGATCTCTTTTGGATTTACATCGAATGTCTGATGTGCAGTATCCTTTATCCTCTAATCTCAGCACCAATGAGCACTTCTCAAACTACTGAGGGTAGCGACATGCATGGACTTCCTTGGATATAACTTGTCAGGCCACAAGAACTCATGTCGACCCACTCGGATCTGTCAAAACAGCTTCATCACCACCCTGGGTATGCAACGTGTCAAGATATGACTTTATTTATAGTGTGTAGTGGACCTTCTCTAAGAAGTGCAAGAAGCCATCCAATTGATTTTCATTAACCCCGCATATCTATCTTGATTGAGCTGAGAAAATCCCCCTAGACAGCAATCACTCATATTTATGAGAACCTTGTTAAAGTCACCAAGTCCATTTTGTGAGAGGAGGAGTTGTATTTTCAAGGCACAATTATGCGATGGAGATTAAATAGGTGCAATGCAACAATGGGTTCCCATATTTCTTCATTAAAGGCCCAATGGATCTTAACTTGCATGGATGGAAAAAATGAGCCTATTATCTCACTTATTCAACCCCAAACATGATGCTTAAATATTTCCCCACATGGTTTCATGAATTTGGAAGCATTTCCCACATGCAGGATTCTAGAAATGGCATCTTTGGACACCAAAATAAAATTTGATGGGCTATGCACTCAAAGTCAAATATGGTGTGCTATCATTGGAAATTTGTGTTCCACTTTTTCAAAAGTATTTGGCAGACATTATCTTTTTGAATTTAAGGTAACAAAGTAGTTTCACATTTTTGACTTTAGGGTATTAGACCCTTGAATATTGTACCACCCCCTGGGATATAAATAGCCACCCCATGGCACTTGTATGTCATTCAATAATTAATTGAGAGCTTATTCTTTGTTTCTCTCTATTGTGTGAGGATTTTCCATTGTTTTCCCCTTTCTCTTGTGCATTCTTGACTTTTCAATCTACAAGTTAGATTGGTGATCTAAGATCACAAATCCCCCAATTTTGTGCCTCAACCCAAGTGCGTTTTTGTGGGGATTCGCTATCACATCCCTCCATTGAGTGTGTTATCTAAGTATTAAGCTATTCTCCTTATAGCCTTGATTGACTACTTGCATCCGCTATCCGTACCCATAATCTTCCACTTAGCCCCGAATTGAATCCTTCATCCACCACCCTAGGTCATAAAGATCGGTCCACCCAGTGTGTCTCACATCCTTTGGTATTAGAGCTCCAATTTACACAGTAGGTATCTATCATTTACATTACTTTTACCCCTTAACCTCCCTATCCTTCCATATTATTCACCCTTTCAACAAAAAAATCCCTTCTCTTGAAAGCCTCTAAATTGGACTAGTTTGAGAAAGCTCATATTATTATAAATCGATCCAAATTTTCATTCATATTTTTTGTTTTTTTATTCTCTATATGTGATTTGTATCTGACAAAAAAAAACAAAAAAACAAATTCTCTCAACTCATCATTTTTTCTTTTTAAAATTAATCACATCCTTTATTCGATAGATTTCAAAAAAAAATCTTACTCTCTGTTCAATCATTTTGTGTTTTAAAACTCTAAGCACAACACTTTTGGGGAGATTTCACAAAAAAAATGAAAAAATGGATACAATTACTTCTTTTTTATTTACATTGTTACCACATTCCATTTATGTACATCACTGTGTCCATAATTTTACTTCATCCCCATATTATATTTGGATCATATTGTAATTAATTTCTCTTATCTTGCACAATCAAGAAAAATCCAAATACCACCATTCTACCCCCTTTTCCACCCACCCTTTACCCATTTTCTACCCTCTTTTCAGCCTTTACGCTTTACCACTCAAGTGGGTTCTGTAAAACCAACCCCCAACACAATCTTGATTGGGGAAATATTGGTGGAATGTGATCACTTGAATAAGGTATTATACTTCATAAGATCTTGGAATTTTAATTAAGTGTTAATAATAAAAAAACAAAATATTGTTTGTGTGAGTGTGTACATACTGTTGTGTGCATGTGTGTGTGTGTTTATATCTCATGTGTGTAAGTGTGTGTGTGTGAGTGTGTGTGTCTTTCATGTGTGAGTTTTTATCCTTTTGTGTTTGAGTGTGTACATCATGTGTTAATGTGTGTGTAAATCTCACATGTTTGAGTGATTTTGTATCATTATGTGTGTGTTTCTCTCCATGTGTGTTTTTTTGTGTGTAACTTATCATGGCAGAAGATCGTGGGAAGAAAATTACTCATGTTAGAAATGAAGGAAGTCAAAGTTGATATCCCACACCCAAAGCTACGCAACTCCAAATGAAAGATTTTGTGAGCCACTTCGAGAAGTTTCTTTACCCTAAGTTGGAGGTTCTACATGAGAGGATTGATAACCTAGAGAATCAACAAATCCCAAGGATGGTCCATGATAACATTCGGTGAGCTCTAGCACCACGTCACCCCTATATCATGGAGGAGGATATATAAAACCTTGATGGTGATTTTGAGGATGTCCCACAAAGGAGGAGGTTGTAACAACAACCTAGAGGAGGCCAAAGTACACCACATGATGATGACCTTCTTGGTAGGATCAAGGTGATGGTCCCTTCATTTCAAGGGAAAAGCAATCCAGAAGAATACAAGGAGCGGTAGATGCAGATCGAGCAGATGTTTTCAGGTCATACCTATTCTGAGGAGAAAAAGTTAAAACATTCATCCCTTTATTCATTGATTATGTATTAATATGGTGGGTTCAAGTTCAAAAGGAGAGAGCTCGATATGGAGGATGTCCTATCCAAGCTTGGGAAAACATGAAGTTTTCCATGTGGAAGCAGTTTGTTCCCTTACACTACCATAGAGATCTCCATAACAGACTTTAGTGACTCACCCAAGGGAGTAAGACCATTGAGGATTAATACAAGGAGATGCAAATTTCCATGAATTGGGAAAATGTTGAGTAGGATCTAGAGGCAACCATGGTACAGTTTTTACAAGGTCTCAATCGGGAGATTGATGATCAAGATGAGATATACCACCATGTGGAAATACAATATATGGTTCATCAAGCCACCAAGATAGAGAAACCAATCAAAAGGAGTAGAAACATGAGGAAACACACTACCCCTTTCACACCATGGAGAAATCCAATGAAGGAGATTGGAGAATCATCAAATCCAAAATAATTGGTTGATCACAAAAGTGACCAGGTAATTATTCCACCTATGAAACCTACTTTTGAAACTAACCAAACAAGGAATTGTGGTATTCAATGTTTTAACTGACAATGAAGGGGTTACATCACTAGTGAATGCCCAAATTGGCACACCATGACCATCAAAAAGTATAGATAATGGGATACTGATGGACAGAGCTAGGAAGAGGAGGAAGAATCTCCATAAATTGATAATGGAGAATTTGAAGAAGACAGTGAGATTCTTGTCACTAGGAGGGTTTTAATCACACAAATGACCAAGGGAGAGAAGGATCAATGTGAGAACCTTTTCTATAAATGGCGTAAGATCCATGGGAAGGTATGTAGTGTTATTATTGATGCAGAAACCTGTATTAATATAGCGAGCACCGAGTAAGTGGAGAAGTTGGGACGTCCTACTTTGAGGCATCAATATACATATTGGCTTCAGTGATTGAATGATTGTGGAGAGCTGAATGTTAAAAAATAGGTGAAGGTATCTTTATCCATTGTTAAATGCAATGATTAGGTATTGTGCGACATTGTTCCTATAAAGGTGTGCCACTTTCTGTTGGGTCGACCATGGCAATACGATTACCCTGTTACTCAAGATGGTTTCTTGAACCATCACTCTTTTGTAATATGAGGGGAACCTATAACCGTCAACCCCATGACCCCAAATCAATTCTGGAAGATAAAATTTTGAGAGAAATAAATGAGTGATGAGGAAAAAATAGTGAAAATGAAAAAGGGTAAAATGAAGGAAAAACAGAAAATGAGATAAAGAAAAAAATGGAGAGCAAAGAAAAATCAAGAGGGGAAAAATATTTGAGAGGAGAGAAAAGTGTGATGTTGGAAAAAAAGAGTAAGGTTAAGGAATCATTGATTTTTTAGCAAAATCTCTTAGTAATTATTTACAAATAGGTGATGTTGAACATTAATTACTTAACATCTCTCGTTCCACATGTTGTTGAGTCTTTGTTGCAAGAATTTGTAGATGTGTTTCCCAAAGAGGTGCCACCTAGTTTTACGCCCATTAGAGGTATTGATCATCAAATTGACCTCATAACTAGATCATCACTACTGAACCACCCTGGATATCAAACCAACCTAAAAGACACAAAAGAGATTAAAAGGAATGTTCAAGAGTTGTTGGATGTGGGACATGTAAGAGACAGCCTTAGTCCTTGTGTTGTACTGACGCCTCTAGAACCAAAGAAGGATGGAACATGGAGAATGTGCATTGACTACAGAGCCATAAATAACATCATAATTAGGTATCGTCATCCTATCCCTAGGTTAGATGATATGCTATATTAATTAAATAGATCAACTATTTTATCAAAAATTGATTCAAGAAGTGGCTACCATCAAATTAGGATGAAAGAATGAGATGAGTGGAAAACTGCATTTAAGACAAAACATGGACTTTATGAATGGTTATTCATTCCCTTTGGTCTCACCAATGCACCTAGAAAATTTATGAAGTTAATGAATCATGTCTTATGTTCATATATTGGAAAATTTGTGGTAGTTTACTTTGATGATATTTTGGTTTATATTAGGTCTTTTCATGAACATGTAGATCACTTATGAAAAGTCCAAGAGGTGTTAAGGAAATAAAACTTGTTTGGAAACATTAATAAGTGTGAATTTTTCCTTGATAAGATTGTTTTCCTTGGATTTTTTATGAGTTGGAATGGAGTTGAAGTGGAAATTGAGAAGATCAAAGCAATATAAGAATGGCCAACTCTGACCTCCTTTGGGCAGGTAAGAAGTTTTCATGGACTTTCTAGTTTTTATAGGAGATTTTTGAAGGACTTTATAACACTAGTAGAACCATTGAATAAATTGACAAAAAATAATGTTCCTTTAAAATGGGGGACAAATCAAGATAAGGATTTCCATGCTCTCAAGGATCCACTCACCCATGCCCCACTACATGTACTCCTAGAATTTGGTAGACCTTTGAGATTAAATGTAATGTAATTGGAATTGGTATTGGTGGAGTACTCATGTAGGAAGGTAAGACTATTTCTTATTTTATTGAGAAGTTAAATGGACCAATACAATAATTTTCTACATATGATAAATAGTTTTATGCATTGTTTAGAGTACTAGATCCATGGCAACAATATCTTTGTCCAAAATAATTTGTGATCCATTCTGATCACGATGATCTTAAGTATCTTAGAAGCTAAAATAAACTAAATAGGAGACATTATAGATGGCTATAATTCATTAAATCAATTCCATATTTTATCAAGCATAACAAGGGTAAAGAAAATACTATGGAGGATTAACTGTCACATAGATATTCTCTTTTACCATTGTTATATTCAAAACTCCTTGGTTTTGAATGCGTTAAATATTTATATGCTATAGATAGTGATTTTAGTGAACCATATGGACATTGTGAACCTAGAGTTAGTTGTGAAAAAATGAATTTACATGATGGATTCTTATTCCGAATTGATAATATTTGTATTCCCAATTTCACCATCTATTTATTTTTACTGAAGGAGTCACATTCTGGTGGGTTAATGGGAAATTTTGGTGTTGCAAAATCTTTAAGTGTTCTTTGTGAGCATTTTTATTGTCCTAGGATATCTAAATATGTTGAAAATGTTATGGTAAAGTTCATTGTTTTCCATAAATACAAATCGAAACTGAACCCACATGGATTATATCTTTCTCTCCCAATCCCCAAAAACCCTTGGGTGGACAACTCAATGGATTTTAATGTGGGATTACCATGGACCAAGAGGTGGAGAGATTCCATTTTTTGTGGTGGATGGGTTTTATAAAATGCAATATTTTATTCCTTGTCACAAAACTGATGATTCCACTAACATTACTACACTTTTATTTCAGAAAGTAGTCAAACTCCTTGGAATTCCAAGGACAATTGTGTCGGATCAAGACACAAAATTCTTCAGTTACTTTTGGAAGACCTTGTGGAGAAAAATGGGTACAAAGTTACTATTTTACACTACCTGTCATCTGCAAACTAATGGGAAAACAGAGGTGGTGAATCAGACACTATCATCCCTTCTACAAACTATTATCAAGAAGAATCTCAAGAATTGGGAGGAGTGTCTACTACATGTGGAATTCGCATATAATAGGGTCAAGCACTCCACTACTCAGTATTCTCCATTTGAAATTGTTTATAGTTTTAACCCTATTTCCCATATTGTTCAAGTTCCTTTGCCTTTTCAGGATTTGACTAATATGTATGTGAATGGGTTCACTGAAATCATCAAACAACTCCATGAAATGGCAAGAAAAAATATCTATCAGATGACCTAGAAATATGTTGATCATGCAAACAAGGGTCGTAAACAAGTGTTGTTTGATCTTGGGGACTTGTTCTGGATTCATATGCGAAAGTAGGTATTTCCCCATAAGAGGAAATCAAATCTCATGCCATGAGAAAACGGACCTTTTTGAGTGCTCGAGAAGATTAACAATAATGATTACAAGATAGATTTCCCAAGTGAGTATGGTGTATGTGCCACTTTCTATGTTTCTAATCTTTCTCATTTTTTGGGTGCAGAGGATGAAGATTTGAGGATGAATTATTTTAAAGAGGGGGAGGATTATAAGAACCATGTTAAAGGCACCAAGTCAATTGTGCGGGAAGAGGAGTTGGATTTGCAAGGCCCAATGATGTGAGGGGGATTAAAGAGTCTCAATGCTACAATGGGTGCCCATCATGCTTCATTAATGGCCTAATGGATCTTTGAATAAATGGATGGAGAAAATGGGCCTATTATCTCACTTATTCAATCCCAAACATGATGCTTAAATCTTTTCCCACATGGTTTCATGAATTCAGAAGCCTTTCCCACATGGAGGATTCTAGAAATGGTATCTTTGGGCACCAAAGTCAAATTAGGTGGGCTACGCACTCAAAGTCAAATGTGGTGGGATATAGTTGGAACGTTGTGTGACACTTTTCCAAAAGTCTTTAGTAAACTCTATCTTTTTGAATTTTTTGTAAGAAAGTAGTTTTTCCTTTATGACTTTCGGGTATTAAACCCTTGACTATTGTACCATCCGCTTGGAAATAAATAGCCACCCACATGTCAGTTGTATAGAATTAAAGAATTAATTGAAAGCCTATGATTTGTTTCTCTCTATTGTGTGAGGATTGTCCCAGGTTTTTCCCTTTCAATTTTGCATTCATTCCTTGTCAATATACAAGTTAGATTGGTGATCCAAGATCACAAAGCCCCCAATTCCATTCCTCAACCCAAGTGTGTTGTTGTGTGGATTGGATATCACATCCCACCCTTGAGTGTGTTGTCTAAGTAGTAGGTTTCACTCCTTATAGAATTAATTTACTACTTGCATCCGCTATCCATACCCATAATCCGCCACTTAGTCACGATCAGAATCATTCATCCTCTGCCCTACGCCATGAAGATCAAGCCACCCCGTGCGTCTCACATCACATTTTGATTTCAGTGGTTCGTCGGTTCCCTCACAAGGAGCAGTGGATTAAGGATATTATGAGACCATTCAAAGGGAGAGATTGAATCAGATATCCCCTTTTTTCTAGGGCTTCACTTGGCTAGACCAATAACCCCCTTAGTTCACCTACACAAACAAACATATAAACACATTTAAGTTAGCAATAACTATTAATGTGTATTAAAAATTAATATTTAATTTCAACTCAAATTATATTCTCCTTATAAAAATAAACATGTAATTCCAAAAAATATTTCGACATTTTATTCTATTTAATATTTAAAAATTTAAAAAACAATTGTAATAAAATCATGCATCCTAAACCAAACACATGCATTTTTCAATAAATTCAAACATAATTCAATATTCCAATTAAATTTAGTTCTCCAAAATACATTGAATTAAATTACAAAGATATGAAACAAAAAGGAACATGTATTTTATAGTTGGAATTCAAAACTCAAGTGAGTTTATAAAATTCAATTCCATGTTCTCATTTTATTTGAATTTTTTATAAAATAACATACAATTCTTTTAAAAAATACAAAAAAACAAATGTGTTTTCCAAAATAAAAAATTAATTATGTGTGAATGTTATTTATTAAAATTAAATAAAACAATGGTGGTTATATTTTTTCACATCAAAAAAAAATAGAAAATTTTGTTTTTCTAGTATTTAATGTGATTCAAGGGAGGTATTTTCAGTAAAATCCCACAAAACAAAAACAAATACATATATTATCACTCTCCCATAGCTAATTTTTCCACTCTTATAAATAACATAATACCCCAGCCAAGTTCCACACTAACAATAAAAAATTAGAGTATCTCTAGTCATTATTCAAAATAAATAAATCATGTTTCCTTTATGAAATCAATTCCCATATTTTAAACCTCTCTCGCACTCAAATTCATTCAACCTCAATTTTCTACTCATTCTCACTTTGCAATCGACCTCACATAAAATTTTTGCACTCTTTTCTCATGTGAAATTGATATTAAAGATTATACTGATCTCAATAACATGTAAACCAAACCATCTTTTTGATAAAATTATTAATTATCCATGAAAGAGACTAATGAGGTGCACTAATCATGAGGATATTGTCAAGGTTGAAATTTAGTCGAAGGGATGGTGGGTGTGAATTTGAAAACAGAGACAAAATGAGGAGGGTTTGACTCATTGATACATTTTAGTATTTTTTAAGATTGATAAATTATTGTATCTCACTCAATTCCCCCTTTAAAAAGGTAACTCATTACATACCCCTTTGTTTAAATTGGGTGATGAGTCATGAACATGAAGAATAATAACAAAAATTGAAATCATTATCTCCTATTTTTTCCTTTTTTCCCTCTTTGATCTATTTATAATTATATTTTTTCATCAAAATTTTATCTACATTTTTTTCCTTTTCTTTTTTATTTTTTTAGAAGAATATGATGCCAATGTAATTTGATGAAGAGTGACCAATGTCTTTTTTCTTTCAAGTCCCCAAAAATATTGACATGGCCCATTAATTTCCCTATAATGAAGTGCCGCCTAAAAGTAAGCACATGATTACCCTTCTTCCACTATCATCATTTAAGTAACCATGAAAAGTATTTAGATAAAGTATAAGTGAGAATAAAATGGCTTGTAACATGGCTTGATCCTATAAGTGAATTCATGGAAATTTTTGAATTAACAAGGATCAGTGTAAAGGTGGGACACAAGTAGATAAAAGGGCTTGCCAAAAATGCACCTCAATCATGTTACCTATGAAACTACCATGTCACAGTCACATCAAAAAAATAATTGTTTATTTTGAATTTTGTGAGTTTTCTAAATCTTTTAATTTGAATTTTTAAAGACTTTCTTCTTTTTCACGACTACTTCACGGTTGAGTAAAATCATGTGAATGACAAATAATTTTTTTAGGAAACCATGCGATAGTCTCTTACATACTAATTTCCTTGAGGTATTAAGTTAGCGCATTGTCTAAGTAAATTGTGTGGGTTTTAGTGGAAACCATACAGATGACTTTTATATCTGGATTTACTATGCACAACTTGGAAAACCATGTGAGGAAACCATGTGTTGTTCTATAACTCATTTATTGTGGGGACCGTATAGTTGGGGCATGATTTGGTAAATCATGCAGTCAAACCATGTGATAAAACCATGTGTAGTAATGAAACTTGTCTATAGTGGGAACCACATAGTTGATGCATGATTTGATAAATCATGTGGTCAAACCATGCAAGTTTTAGTTCTATTCCAATGTGAGTTTCACTATTGGTTCATGGATTGGTAAACCATGCAGCTAAACCATACGAGCTAATCCATTTCATTAAAATGATATTTTATGATTTTACCCTGCTTTATTTAACTTGACATTGACCTTACCTCTGCCCTATCTCGCACTGCTGACCTAAAGGAGAGCTCTTGGAGAATCCTCCCTTATTATCCCCCACTTACTTCTAAGGCCTCCTCTCTTGGATTATAAGTGGTTTTGGAAGGTAAATCCATCTTTCTCTACCCATTATCCCAGTCTCATTTTCCCTCTATTTTCTTTTCCCCAAAATTCAGGGTTTAGATTGATTATATTTTGGGGATTTTTTTGTCTAGGGACTGTAGATGTCATTATCTTGCTTGGATTGGAATTAACCATTGAAATCAAGTGGAATCCACTTAGATGACGTAGGTGTTTTCGTAAAATTATTATATTTAACAATTCATGAAGTTCTTGGGCTTCTTAATGTTTAATCGACTTTATATTGAGTTTCATTTGTTGTCAATAAAGATAAAAACATGCCTGATGTCAATATAAGAGGTTGTTAGATGGATTGGAAGGAAGTGGGTAGTTCTTGATCAAGGTATTACAACTTGAGAGGATTATCATTTTCTACATGCAAATTATTTATATATATCTATATTTGAAACTAGTATATCTGGTGTATAGGGAGTCAACCCACATAGAAGGCATAAATGTGTGGAGTGACCAAGAATACAAAAACACTATAGAAAACAAATAATAATAAAAAGAACATTGTAAGAAATAACAGTAAAGACTTATGATAGGTGTGATAAACAAGAGATGTACTAAATTTCACGAACCAGCCTAGGTATCCTGGTAACCAAATAACTGAGCTGGACCTGACATAGGTCAAAGGGTGTACCTGATCCCCATGGGTTTAATACTAGAACTCAACATCATACAAAATGAAAGAAGTAATGAATTCTCCACTAATAATGAGGAATAAAGGTAACAAATTATTATGCATACAAAAGAAATTTCACTGGGAGATGTGTACTAGAATTTCAAACAAGTATGAAAACTCAAAAGTACTACAACAATGTATGAGAAATACATGAAGATAAATTGCCTAAGTCCCAATGGATATAACTATTCATGTCTATAGATCAACATCTAGAACCACCTTCAAGTGGTGCTTTACCCCTACTCAAACCTAGAAGGATATAATCTACAAACATCTGAAGGCACAAGTATGGTGTAAGCTAAAATACCAGTAGAGTCTCACCAAGGATTCCATAACAAGATGCCAATACAAAATTAACTAATTAAAGTTCTTTCAATTCTTCAAATAAATAGGTTTTACATTTAAAGGTCATATTTCAACAAAATCATGCTTTATATTTTAAAAGAAGGAAAAACACTAGAAAATCATGCTTCACATTTCAAGATAATGGAAATGCTTTCAAAAATGGTTCTCCTCAAAGATGGATTAAATAAAAACTTTTATATAAAATGATTTATATAAATTCACGAGGAATATAAAATAGTTTTCAAAAATGTAATATGTTTATATCTCATATATAAACAAGAAATAAACATGTTCATCTTCCAAGAGGTATGATAGTTCCAGGTAATGGAATCCTCACACCATGAATGGCCCAAAGGCCTTCATTTTTATTGATTATTGGTAACCCCCCTTTCAAGGGATGAGAGGGAACCCTTACTAGGCCCGTAGGATTAGGTATTACATGGACAGTAGGCTTAAGAGACATTACATGACCTTATGGTCTTAAGGAAGTCAACCATACTATAACTATAAAGAGCCTCCCCTCCCTAGCATTTGCATCGTGATAGTAGCCCTCCAACTTTGCATGGCTATCTGGATAAGATTCTTGTACTAGCATAGGCTAGTCCCGATGGCATAGCCATACCCTCTCATTCATCCAAATCTATTGGTTCTGCTCTCGTGAGTCCACCTGCTCTGAATCCTCCTATGGGGCTGCTCCTTTATGTTGAGTCTCTCTGGGGTAATCACATTGATCATGTGGCCTGAAAGCCTTAAGGTGTCATGAAGTCCTTAAATTTGGCCCGAAATCCATACTAACCCAATGGTTTGGGTAACATGAAGACCTTAAGGACTCCAAGACCAAACCAATGGCCCAAGAAGAATAGTTCTGACTATTACGATAGTGAACAATACCTGCTACAGTGTTGCTATAGTTACTGATACAGTGCCTAGAATTATGTCTCTGCCTGGTTTTGAACTCGGGTCTCTTGGATGCACTTAGACTGCAATGTGTACACACGTCACTTAGAAATTGAAATATAAGACCCTTCTATGTCACAATGGGGAAGAAATATGTGGGGGGCAATATATTTTTAGTGTTGTAAAGTATCAATCTGTTGTTAGTACAATTACTACCTAGTGTGTTTCTCCCAATAACTCACTAACTACCAATGATTGCTTGTTCTCTTATACAATTCATTGACGGACAATTTATTTTAAGAAACCTAAAAATACAATTAAGTCTCATTCCCCGATTTCTAAAATTCCTATTTCCATTTAAAAACCAAAATGGTTTTTTAATCAAAAACCTGATTTTCACCAAGATAAAACCCTATGGTTTCTATCAAACTATTTTAAGCCATTTTTTCACAAATATAATTTTAAATAAATTCAAAATTCAATTTCATAATCTACATTTATAATTAAATTCAACAATTTAATTTCAAACAATTTCCATCAATTTCACAAAACACCCCCAATTCAATTGAATTGGGGGTTTTCCAAATCCTTCCATCAAACTCATTTCACAATTTAAATTAAACTATTTAAATTTCACCAATTTTCATAAATGCACACAAATTCAATGAAATTAGTGGTTTCCAATTTTATTCCAAAAACCTGTTTTAAAAACCCCAATTCAATGGAATTGGGTTTTTTTTTAACAAACTAATTGAATTCCATTTAATCAAAATCAATCACTTATATTTAATTCAAACAATTGAAATTAAATAAATAAATTTAGGGTTAACAAAAATTGGGCATCATGATGGAACCACCTACCTTGGAATAAAACAGATATTGTAATGCCAAACCCTAATCGGGATTTTCCAATTAAGAATGATGATCATAGAAATAGGAATAAAACCTTGTTTAAGATCCCCAAATAGAGGGCATTAGATCCAAAAATCAACATGGGGATCCACAAAACCCTAGGGAGGATAAGAGATATCGTGGGAGATGGAGATCAGGGTGAGGAAACTAACTGAGAGAAGATCAAAGGGATTTCCTTAAGATTAAAATCACATCTAAGAGGGATATGAGGGGATAAGAAATACTCTTGGGTACTCTTGAGGAAGAAGAAATTTCATGGGTTCATTCTAGGTATGTACGACACCTAAAATGGGATGTTTGGGATTTTTAAGTTGGATTTTTCAGATTAAAGAAATCTCGTGCATGGTTTTCTAGGTATAGTCGCACGATTTGAAAACCCATGCAGAATAACTATGTAGAAATTTTAAATATGCCACATATTTTCTCCTAAGAGGGAAAATTACTTGACTAACTGTGTGCCAACCATGCAAAAACCCACTACTTTGGGTTGCATGGTTTGCTCTAAGAGGGAACATGGTTTTGGAAAACCATGCACCAAACGTGCACTAGCCCATAATTTTCAAAACTCTTAAATTTTTAAACTGAAAAAACCCTAAATGAAACCCAAACCAAAGACAGATAAAAATGGGGGTTTAAGAATACATGAAGAAATAGTAACAAAATGTCACAACCTCCCCACCATAGAAACTTTCTGTCCCTAGAACACCTACATTGAAGCTTCCATGAAAAAAAATATGAGGCCACTACTCTCTCATTAGTGACTCCCTCTCCCACATATTAGGATTATTAGAAACATGCTGGAATAGCACGCGATACAAATGTATCATCCTCCCAAAAAGTACCTTGGTTTCTGAGTAAACTATCCTAACTAGTTGTTTAGTCACAAATAAATCAAGTTCAACTTCAAGATCATGCCAGCTAAGAACATATGATGGATCATATAGATACCTTCATAGCTGAGATACATGGAACATGTTATGTATCAATGAAAGATGCAGTGTATCTGCTAAATTGTAAGAAACTTTTCCCAATTGATCAAAAACCTCAAAATTTATAACAAAATGAGGAGAAAGCTTCCATTTCCTCCCAAGTCATCGATGATCCAAATAGGGTGAAACTTTCATGAACACCTGGTCACTAAATGAAAACTCAAATGGCCTATGATGACGATAAACATGAGACTTATATCATCTTTGTGCCTTCATAATCCCATGTTGAATCAATTGAATCTTTGATGTTGTCTCTTACACAAAACTTGGTCCAACCAAGGAACTCTCAACAATCTCCAACCAACACCGCGGTGATCTTCAGGGCCATCCATACAAGGCATCAAAAAGAGCCATTCTAATTATGAACTAGTAACTATTATTATATAAAACACCAACCATCCCCAAATGTTCATCCCAAGACCCACCAAAGTCATGAACACAAGAGTAAAACATATCCTCAAGAATCTTTATAGATTTTAATGTCTGGTCATCTGATTGTGGATGATATGATGTACAAATATATATATGAGATCCTAGTGCCTCTTGAAGGCCTCTTAAAAAATTAGAAGAGAACCGATGATCACTATTATAAACTATAACAGATTTAACTCTATTAAACTGAAAAATATCTTTCACGTACAGATTTAATAACTCATAAAGTTTGGTTGTATCACAAATTAGTATAAAGTGAGTTGATTTCATCAGTTGGTCTATCAAGACCCATATCATATTCTTCTTTCTATGGGTATGTGGAAACCTAACCACAAAGTCCACAGATATCTCATCTCACTTACAAATAGGCACTAGAAGTGGCTGAAGTAAACCCAAAGGTCTCTGGTTCTCAGCCTTAACCATTTGGAATGTATAAGAGTGAGAGAGAAAATTATAAATGTCTTTTCTCATATCTATCCACCAAAATTTTCGCCGCATGTCATAAAAAATATTAGTGGTTCCTAGGTGCACAACCCACTGAGAATTATAAAAATACCTCATCAAAGATTTCCATGATGCTAACAGCAGAACAAAACATTTCCAAAATCATAGAATGCCCTCTATGGATAATGACCACTCAATAGTGGTCTTCACACCATAAATATATTCTCTAATTCTATGAAACTCATCAACACACTATTTCTCTAGAAGAATAATCTCGATAAGAGATAATTTCAACTGAACATGGGACAAATAAACCTAATCCCTTGATTTTTAAACTCCAATATACAACTATGCAAAGAGAGCCATTAAATTATACTCTTTAGAAGATTCTTTCACTACATAGGTAAGAAGATTTATTCTCAAGGAATCTATGACAACATTCCCTTTACCTAGGGTATATGAGATGTCAAAGTCGAAGTATTTCAGGTATTCCCCCCAACACCTCTGGTGGATATTCAAATATTTTTGAGAGAATATATACATGAATCTCTTGTGGTCTAAAAACATGGTAACCTTTCTCCGTAAAGGTAATGTCTCCAACTTTTAAGTGATTGTATCACAATAGTAAGTTCAATGTCATGGGTTAGATAATTCTTTTTATGTAGAATATAATGATGAGATTCATAGGCAAACACAAGATCACATTTCATAAGAATGATACCCAAACATGAACCTGAGGTATCACAAAATACCACAAAGCCCTATCCATCCTCTAGAAGAGTAGCCACCGACATAGTAGTCAAAAGACATTTCATCTCAACAAAATAACTCTGATCATCCCAAGAAAACTTTACTCCTTTGTGAGTCAAAGTAGTAATCAAATAAACCAACTTTGAGAAATCCTTAAGGAAACAGGGATAATACCTAGATAGACCAAAAAATATCCAAATCTCAAAAACCATTTGTGGTTGTTACCTTGTCATAATAGCTTTTAACTTCTTAGGATAAACTGATATTCAATTTTTTGATACCATGTTTCCTAATAATTTGACTTCCCAAATCTGGAAAATCACATTTCAGATAAAGTCGATGATCTCTTAGCAACTCCAGAATTGTTCTCAGATGATGCACATGTTCCTCCTCAGACATAGAGTAAACAAGGATGTCATTCACAAAGACTACCGTAAAGGTATCTATATAATCATGGAAAATCCTGTTCATTAAATCCATAAAGACCAAATAAGAATTGGTTAGACCAAAGAGCATAAAAACGTACAAATAATGGTCATACCTACTCTTAATGGATGTTTTTTGAGTGTCAGATTCCTTTATCCTCAGTTGATGGTAACCAGATTGAAGATAAATATTCGAGAACCACTTTATCCCTTTTGACTTATCAAAGAGATCATCAATCCTTGGAAATATATACTTTTTCTTTACCATTACTTGATTGAGATTTCGATAATCAACCCAAAGGTGAAGTCAACCATAGACTTTCATAGTGAAGAGAAATGGCACCACCCATGGAAAAACTCTAGAGTACAAATCCTTTCTCTATAAGATCATCCAAATGATTATTTATCTCTTTCAACTCAACTAATTCCACATGATAAGAGGGAATAAAAACTGGTTGAGTACAAGGAACTAAGTCAATGGAAAACTCTACCTCCCTTACCAACGACAAACCAAATAAGTTAAAAAGAAAAATGTTAAAAAACTTGACGATGACTAGAAGGATATCACTAATAAAATATTTTCTACTCCATATCAAAAGAAAATGCTGGTATTACTTTCCCCAAATCCGGATAAGACGGTCCAGACCTACTCGACCGTGGGTCCCATTCTCCTTGAACGATGTGGAACACACCATTAGGTGTAGTAAAGGCGGTCTATCAAAGATAAGAACCAATTTAGGATTTATTAAAAATTAGTCAATCCATCCAATATATGATTCCAAGAGGTTTCATGTTAGGGAATAGAAAACTCCAAGAAATATCAACATCTGATAGAGAGAAAACACAAGTGGGACTATGGAGACCATGTTATCTATTCGTACCAAGGGGTGTAGTAGTAGCCATGACATAAGATAAGAGCACCATAGAAAGATTTATCTGATTAACAATATGGGTTGAAATAAATGAATGAGATGAAACCGTATCAAATAAACAAGTCAATAATGATGAGGCTATAGTAATGGTAACTCTCACGGTTACTGGACCTGTATCTGCTTCCTATGGAGACTCTTCCATTGTGCGAAGAAGCTTCTTTTTGGATGCCTATGGCTAGAACCCTTCTATACCTGAAGCATATGATTTACCTATAGTTTTAAGAGGATATAATGATCCTTTTCTACTATGAGGAGTGGAATAAAAATGGAATGATTTCTATAAGTGTCTCGATCATCCATTACAACTATATACATTTGGCACCTCAATAAAAACCCTCTTTTAGTTCACTAGATTTCCAAACTGGAAGCAAATAAATGGTCTTAATATATGTATTACAGGAGGTCTAGAATGACTCTATTATTGAACACTACCATGAGAATCATCATGCTTCCACTTTCCCTTGAAGGAAATCACACTGGTACTAGGAGAGAAATAAATTCCAGATAACCCTAACTTTCCATACTGGTCTATTTTGACCATTATCTCTCTATCCAACACATCAATATAAGAATACAACTTCAACAAGAAAACCCGATAATGAATAACCTGATGAAGTCCCAACTCAAACCTTAAAGCCTTCATCTTTTCATTCAATATGATGTTTGGTGCAAAATTAATGAGCCTAACAAAATAGTTTGCATACTCTGTCACGATATTGTCATCTTTCTCAAGTTTGAAAAACTCTATAGCCTTGACCAACAGCATCTAATCTAGATAGAAATAGTCAGTGAAAATATATTTTATGTATTTCTACTCTAAGACTCATACTTCTTCGTCATCGCCATAGTGTCCCACTATCTCCTACATGGTCCTTCTAACACGAAGGTGGAACACTTCACCTTAATTTAATTAGGTGTCTCCAAGAACACAAACAAACATTCAATTCTAATAAACCATTCTTTTTCCTCTTGAGGATAATTTGATCCTTTGAACATTACCAGAGAACATCCCTTATAGGTTGTAGAATTGGATCCTAAATGGGAACTGGTGGTGGTACCAGTCCAAGAGCTTGGATAGAACACATGATCACTTAAACCAAGTTCTGGTCCACTAGAGTATTTGATCACTGAGGTTTAACAATGTCTTCCTCCTAGAACTGATTCGCACGTCTTCTTGGAGGCATGATGTTACACAACATCAGAAGAGAACAAGGAAGACATCAAATTAACACTCAAACATAGCAACAAGGGAAAATAAATCCAAATATATTGGAAAAAATATATTTTGATTTCAATATTATCAAAATCAAAAGCATGTAAAAGACTAGAACTGATCCTCAATATGTCTTTCCCTAACCACCACTAGTGACTTAAGGTTTGTTGCGGTGACAGCTAGTCAAGCACTCAACTGCAACTAAATCATAATTCATGACTAGAATACAAAAAAACATATGAATTTCAAGATAAGAAGTTTAACCTGGCTTTGATACCACTTTGTTATGAACCATCCCAGGTACCCTGGTAACCTGATAACCAAGCTGGTCCTAACATAGCTCGAAGGGTGTTCTCGGTCCCCATGGGTTGGTGACGAGAACTTGGAATCATACAAAATGAAAGTGGTAACAAATTTACCACTAAAAATGTAGAATAATGATATAAAATCAGTATATATACAAAAGAAACACAGATGATAGAATTGTAGCATAAGTAAAATAGGGATGAAAACCAAAAGTACTACAACGAAGTACTGAAAACATAGGAAGATAAACAACCCAAGTTCCAATGGACTCAACTATCCAATTACACTAATGTATATAAAATTTTCACATATTTTATTCTATAATTCAATGTTATTAAATCCAAAATTGTATTATTTTATAAGAAAATGTCACATTTATAGGTTTCAGAATATTTTTTTATCTTAAATATAAAAATGGTCTAATTTTGGTATTTAACTATTTTATTTTTATTCTGTAATTCATCCATTAAATTTTATAAAATAAATGAAATTTGTGAAATTCATTTTTTATGATTACAAACCTCTTGGGATATATTTCCTCTTTCTGGACTATAAGCTCAATCCATCAATTTGAGGCACAAAACCATCTCACAATCTAGGCCTCGAAAATTGTGGACATATTTCGAATTATTTATATATGATCTTATATCTCGATATGGGCTATCAAAAAAGAGCTAAAATTCAGTATGTATATTTATAAAGAGATAGTAAAAAACTTTTATAAAATATTCCACATGTGAATCCGGATTTTTCAAGGTCATAATGGCACGGAATGTTTGAGTTGTGGAATATGAAGAGGCACCTGGACGTATTAACTTTACCAGAGTAAATTGAACATATCTCTCACTAAATGTGGCCAAAAAAGATAAAATTGTGTGGTATGAGATAAGATAAATAAAATAAAAACTATAATTAATAAAATATATATAGATTTGACTATCTAATGGGCCATACATATGAATATATTTGGAGGTAAAATTTTGGAGTGAAATTCTTCTCCCTTTTCTGTGTAAATTGTGACCACTACCCCCTTTTCAAGGATAGCCATTTTTAGGTGGCATGGTGGAGTTTTGTTTCAGTAATTTTTATTTAAATTTATGATATATATTATTATATTATTATTATTATTTACATTTTTATCCTTATTCTATTTATTTTCAATTTTTGTGTTTCTCCCATCATTCTCCTTTCTAAACCCATGTTTATAGAGAGCTAACTCACATTGTTTTTCGAGGGTGAAAGTGGTGGTATTTGAGTTTATTGTTCTTTAATGATTTATCATGTGTTATTATAAGGATTCAGTAGTGGTTAAATGTTTTTTTAATGTTATACCCACTTTCTCTACTATTTTATTCTTCTGCCTTATTTAATAATTTTCTTTCACATTGGTTTCTTATTCATTTAAAAGGTGGAGTTTGGAATGGGTATTAATGTGGAAGATATTACACATAAATGTAGAGGTATAGGTGTAGGGTAATACCTTTAAAATGAAATAGTATGGAGTGATGGGTTTTTATATCCACATTGAATGAAATATTGATAGATATTTTGAATAACAATGATAATAGCACTACGAACCCCCTGAGAGAAACAGTCTTATTCTAATAACTTATTTGTGTCTTTCCTTATTTTTCATTGTGTTTTTTGATATTTTAATATTTTTATATATTTATTATATTTATATTTGATGTATTTTCATAATCAAATCCCCCCATATATATATATATATTATTTTAATAGTTTTATATTAGTTAAAATATAATAGTGACAATAGAAAAAATATGTGTACATAAGAAATATCCTTGTGATAGACCCTAGGTTGTTCCACTATGGTGAAATATTATGTAAATAAAAAATAGATTGAATATTGGTTCATGAAAATCCTCTACCATCAATTTTGCATTGTTTTTTGGGATTCCATGTGCTTATGTACACTGTTTTTCATAAAGAAAAATCAAAAAAACTAAAACTAAAAAAAATATTCATTGAATATCATTATTTTTTTAGGCCTAGATGTATTTATTTAGTGATTTTTCATATGTTTTTCCTGGTGATGTTTTTTTAGCCGGAGTCAATTTTGTAAGAATCATGGAGAAGAGAATCTTAGAAGAATGGAGGATTTGAACAATAAATAGAAAAACCTTTCTACCTTCATTCAAGAATCCAAAGTACTATGGTCGGAACAAAAAAAATTGAAGAAGATGAGGTAGGGACTTTTTCACCTATATTAGATGTTGAATTAACTAATGGAGAGTTTAATATGCAACTTGACGATCCAATCATCTCTTCATAGCTACCACATTAAGAGGTTCTTAAATATTCAATTCTAGTTGATACATTTTTGGGGGCGCAATATGATTTGGAAGAGCATTTGTTAGATTTTATTGTAGACAAAAAGGTATGTGATCCTATTATACTTTTAAAATAATAATCAGTACCTATATACCTCTATATTTCTTTGTAATATGATTAATAATTCCTTGTATAAAATTAATTCCCAGTGGCCTTACTGGAAGAGATCGTTTTACAAGATAACCTACTTGATGGCAGAGATTTATTTGTTGATTCTTCATGTTTTAATCATATCCAAGTGTAACTATTTTATCAATTACCCTTTTCTGAATTTTCTAAAACAACATCACATGAGAAATACCTGGATGTTTAAGTCTAATAGGCTACACAAGTAGTGGCAGTGAACAAAGAGGACCCATTCTTCCCTTTCCCCCACATTCTATGTTGTACCACCTGGACAAGGGGGAGGAGTTGTTGTACTCTATATATGGGTTTTTCAATGACTAGTGAAATATGAATAGAACTATAATAAATATGTTTTGGAGTTTCATGAGAAAAAAAACCTCATCCACCTTCGGATTGGGTTTAAACTGCTGCAACTGCTAGACTATGGGAAAAAACCTAGCACACGCTTAGGGGTCAAACCAAACATTATCCATTTTATTTCCTATATATATATATTTTTTATTTATTTTTATCATGTTATATCCTTTATTTTTTTAGGTTTAATGTGGTAGTAGATAGGATTTTAACTCAAGTATTCCACATCAAAATAAATCAGGTTGTTTCTTTCCTTTTATTTATTTTGTAAACTAACCAATTATAATTCTACATGAAATTATTTATCTAAATTGAACTAAAATGGGGTTATTAAATGGAATAAGTGTGGTGGGGATCTCAATATATTTTTATTAATTTTGTTTGTGGTTTCATTTTGTTTTTAATATTTTCTTTTTATGAATTTTACATTTTTTTCTTTTAATTTTTAGTTTGTTTTTAGGATAATTGAGTTGAATTGAATACTTGGGAAAATACAAATCATCATGGTATTTTTTGGAAAATAGATTGAATTCAATGTTTGAGGATTTATATTATTGTAGAATGGATTTAGTTTCTTTATTTCAAATATTTTCACTTGATGGAGTTTTATTGATTTTGAAACTCATGTGGACTAGTGTTTTCCAAATTGAAAATCTTACCAAACATGAGATGTTTCTAAACATGTTTGACATCTTCTTACATTTATTTTTTTATTGAGATTTTTGAGCAATGTTTTGTGATACATAACTTTTTGTTTCCCACATTTTAAAATCTTTTTGAGTTCATTTAATGTGTCGATTATGATTGAGGCGCCACTTTGAAATCCCTTTTTTAATTTTACTCCCAATTTTTCATACCTTTACATATGTCCTTTATTAATCCACTATAACCCATAGAATACCTTGTTAGGAAACCACACTAGAGTCAATTTATCCCTTTAATACCTTACCTATAAGTATAATTCATGATTATTGTTGAAATCAAGTGTGAGGGAGAGAGAAGATGAGTTGTATATCACTTTCCTAAAGAATCTGTTTCAGCTGAAAAGAAAATGTGTTGTTATTTTTTATTTCTTCTTTGGTGGATAAAATATTATGATGTAAATATGGAAGGGTGGCACAAATATCATTACATTTTTTGGTAGGGAGTTTACTAATTATTTATGATCAAAATTTGTCGTTTTCCTGAAAAATTTGATTCTGAAGAGAAATTTTATATCTAAATTCAAGCTGAAACAATGCTACAAATTGGGAAAGTGGTAAGAAAGTTATCATTTATGCTTAAATTAGTAGTTTGAACTTCAAAAATAAACTAATTAGATATTTTAGGTGATTAATTTTCAATATGATTAAGGAGCATAACATTCTTGATAAAAACATTTTCATGCATTTACTTCACTTTAGAGTCTAACCCACCTAATTCTACCTCTGATGTTTTTACATTTTAAATACACCAACCCATAGCCTAAGAACAAACCATGAAAAATCCATCATGATTGACACATTTATGACTCTTTTATGTGAATATATTAGGAGTACATCAAGACTATTTAAATCACACATGTTTTTAGGAATGATAAAAACACTAAAAAATCCATGAGTGAAGGTTCCCCTGTTGTGGCGTGGTTCATCCTTCCACTTGCTCAGCGATATCATGGTGGAGGTTACCCTGTTGTGGTGGCTTTTCATGGGCTTGGTTGTCTCGTCATTTCTCATCGTTGTCAACCTGTTCCTCACTCAACTCCCATATGCTGGATAGGGCTTCTTGGTGGCACGGTGCTCACCTAGCATCCGAGTTCCCTGCTTTCGCGGTTCGAGGATTTTCTACTCACCCCCTGCTGTGTGTGTGGGAAGATAACCATGTATAATTGAGAGATTGAGTTGGCGACGATGGGATTTTGGTTCTGGTTTGTTGACAGAATTCCGGTCTGGAAATGTGCCTCTCTTTTCTGTTGTTTTAAGATGGTTACAAGGTGATGTGTGGTCAGAATCGATGGATACAAGGATGTGGAAGGCCTCTTCTTTTGATCTTTTGATTTTTTGCATATTGATTTCACTGATTTTGATTTTGGATCTACAAATTTTGATTCTCTTTGGCTTGGTGGTTTGATGTTTGAGATTGTGTTTGTGGTTTATATTTTGTTGGCCACTTCGGATGGGGACGACGGTGATCTGGGTCAGCTTGAGTGTTGTTGTGAACCCCTCCCTCTGTTACGGTTATGATGTACGCTGATGAAGCTCGTCAGTGATTTGTTTTGAGGATTCTCCAGTCATCTCGGGTGGGTTTTGAGGCTGACCTAATTTCGAGGTGTTGTAGGAATTGAGGTCTCCCTTACTTCAAGGTCGTAGCATGGTTCTGTGGCTCGAGGTGGTGAGCGGCGTTTTTTTTTTTGAATGGTGAATTTTTAATTTGAAAGTGTGATGTTGTGGCTATTTGGACTGTGTGGTTTTAATGTATATATTGGGGTACCGGAAACCCTTAAACCGGCTCTTAAAAAATGAAAAAATATGGTATGTCCTATTTTTATTTTTGAGGATTTAGAGAATTTTGAACCATATAAGAGGAATTATATTTTCTTATATGTGATAATTAAGCTATGTTGTCATTTATACTTTGGGAAGTTTGTTTTAACCTCGGTATTAGATGATTTCATGAGAGTGTAATGGTTAAGTTTGGGGGAGTGATGAAGCTAATAGTTTCACATATTTTATTTTTTAATTCAATTTTATTAATTTTCATTGAATTTTAAAGAAAGAAAATGTGTAAAAATCTTCAAGAATTAATTTGAGAGAAAATAAATCTATGAATAAATATTTATTCCTGAATAATTAAAAAATTTGACCAATCAATCATTCTCCCCTAAATATTTTATCTAGAAAAAATTATAATTTCAATTTCAAAAGAATCGATAGTCACTATTAAAAAAACTCAAAGGCAAAGAAGAAATGAAATCTTCTCTTTCAAGGATCTCCTCCTATGGAACATGCTTCAGTTTTCGCTGTTTGGATCTTACCTTATCATTATTACTCCCATGTTTATCTAGGAATTTTTTTATATCCTTATCTCCCACCAATTTCCTTATTAATTAATAGAATTTCTCCATCAACATAATTTGGTAAAATGACATATTGGTCATCACTGAATATGGTAATGTTTGACACATATAAAGGATAGTTTAGTTTCACCTTTTTTCACCATCAATGTGATTTTAGTAATACCTTATAACCACTTCTGAACCTCAAGTACATGAAAATTATCTATTGCAACTAACATCACAAAATTTCTCAACAACTAATTAAAATTCTGCTAGTTGGAAACATCCCACTCAAGCTTTCATCAGAAAATCTAGAAGAAAAATCAATAGAGAACATAAGCCTCCAAACTCAACCACTTCCTAAATTGATATTCAATCTAGGACTATCATCAATGGAAATAAACTACATGAGAGACCCCCCTATTTACCCTTGCATAACACCCAATTCTTCCTATATAATCACCACAAAAACTGGAATATTTTTATGGTAAAATCCATGAATAGATGGTGTGCAATGAAACTAGTCCTATAAATCAAAGAAACCAAGGTCATGAGGCCCTATATTATCTTAATCAATAAACTTCAAACAAACAACACACAAAAAATACAATACAACTTCTTTGGTGACCTATGATTTAGCTAAATTCATCTTCAAAAGATCGTCTTAAATAAATTGATGGATTTCAATGATTGTGTTCTACTCAAGGATCATTCACCCAAATCAGAAACTCAGAATAGACTTTGAAACCTTGAAACTCAAGTTCACCCATCTTTTGAACTTTTCCAACTTGGATCAAATTTATTTAATGTAGCTTTGTGAGTGCCATATAAATCATCCCATGATACTGTTAATGCATCAAGGATCTATCAATAATCATACCTCACCCATGTCAAACCTAATGAAAGAATTCCTCTTATGAGGAATGATCAATTTAACAATGTGCTTTATAAATTATCCGTATAGAGTAGAAGATATGTATTTATAAATATTACCCCAGTTAATAAAATAACTATCAAGTCCATACCATATGTAAAAATGTTATATGGTTTAGAAAATAATCATATCCATGATAAATCATAAGGATAATTATGGGAAACTTAAAATTAAATGATCATTAAAGATTGAATATTTTAAAGGGAATAATAAAGGAATCAAGGAAGTGAGTTTCAATACTATCCTTGGTAAATGAAATAAAAAACCATCCATAAGATGGATAAATATGGTATCAATACAACATATCTCATGTGGGTAAAAATAAAGGGTTGTTTTCATTGATGAATATAAATAGTATAAAAAATATTTTTTAAAACATTATTGAGTAAAATATATTTTTTATTTTGAAAAAAAATTAAAAATATTTTTCTTTTTAAAATAACTTTTAAAAAACATTTTCTCTCAAAAAATAACCTTTTAATGATACAAAGGAGTATTTTAAAAATTATAGTGGGTAATTCCATATAATCTGTAAAAGGTAAAAGAAACATTCCTTTTGGAAGGTAAAATGTTATAAAAGTTCCTAATTTAGAAAGTGATAATAATATTCCGTTAGAAAAAATTAAAAATAAAACATGGGTAAAAATTTCTTTAATAAATAATTTTAAGGGTTAACTATTTTTTTGAAATCCTTTTTAGAAAACATGATTTTTAGAAGAAATCAAGTTCTTCAACTAAATAGAGAAATGTAGTCGGGTTTTCTTAAAAAAATTTAAAAACTTTTGAGTACCAAAGAGTGGTAAAATGGTACTATTAATTGGATAAGAGAATTAATAACTAGAGAATAACAAAATTAAAGGATTTATTAAATAATAATCCAATAATTTCCACTAATTTTAATTCATGGAAAAACCATCCCGAACAAAATGAGATTGTGATGTAAATCCTTGAAAAGACCATAACATTTATATGAGCATCAATCAACAAATAAATTATGTGCGTAAAATATAAATCTAAATAAAAAAAAGTGTAAATAAAAAAGTATACGGTAAAAAAGTTATTACACACAAAATCTAATAATATTAATGACAATGAATAAGTAATATAACCCAAAGAAAAGAAATTGGGTTATGAAATTATTTTCTACTATGTAATGCTTAATTAAAATCCCCTTTGATGAAATAATTATATTTTAAACTTAAAATATCATTATATTATTTTTCAAAGTGGAATTTTTTACACCATATATAATAAATGAGGTGCATAATAATAAAATATGTCTCAAATAATTGAAATTGAGATGAAGACCCTTATTATATAGTAACTTCTTAAATTGGAAGAACCAAAAGTAAAAATCATCGAATGAAAAATTAAAATACCATGAAGATAAAATAATTCATGATATAGTATATAAAAAGGGGTATTAATTTCACTACACAAAATAAGTATGCGCTTATAATGGTGTATGCCTCACGAAAAGAAAAGTGAGATAAGAATCTTTTACCTTGTGTTTTTTTTGGGTGAACATCCTTTAACCTCGTGTATAGTGGTTTAAAACATGTCACGAACTTTTAAAAGAATATTTATTATATTTATTATATCTTATATGAATCTTTTAAAATATATTATTACCTATTTTTTAATAACCATTCATTACTTTCACAATTTCATGTGTTAATTGCCTATTTTTTTGAGTATGTTTGAACTCATTATTTTTTTTATTCTTAATTATATCATGATTTCATCATATAAAAAATATAAACAATGATTTAAATATCATATGTATCCAGTATTTATATATTTAAAATAATCCATAATATTTTGATATAGGAAATTAAATACATTGTTCAAGGAAACGACAGGTCGTACGTACACATGAATGCTACTTTCATTTATTTATTGTATTTAAAAGAATGAAAAGTAAGTGATATATATATTATAAATAATGTATCAAATTTATGTCATATATTTCACATAGTTTTAATAAATCCATCATTTATATGTTCCGTGTATAGTGTAAATGAATCACATTACATTGAGGAGACAATAGTCCACAGTTCCACAAACGATGTTATCATATTTACACAAAATAGAAAGCATTAAGGTATGTGTTATATAACAAATAAATAAGTGTTAAGAAAACATAAATATCACATATATCATATATAAACATGGTTTATATCATAATTACTAACCATGAGAGGTGGTAAATGAATAACTAATGACATCGTTCTGCGAGACGGTAGTTCACCGTACACATAAACGGTAAGTTCGTTACCCATTAGATATAAGTGTGTGCAAGTGTAGGTAAAATCCTTATAATAAAAACATATAAGTATATTGAGGATAATTATTTAATTATATAATCATGGAATAATAATATTTTAGGGGGTGGATAATGAAAATAAAATACAAGATCTTGTGGAAGAATGTTGCCTCTTCTTTGGGAAACTCTTTTTGGTTTGCACCAAAGAGATTCCTTGGGAGAATTTATACCCAATTTGAGGATTATAGGAATAGAATAGGGATTTGGGGAGATTATATTAGCATGAATTTTTTGATCCAAATGTCTTTATATTTGAGACTATGTGGGAGGGGTGAGTGCCTTTTTATAGTGGAGGATGAGTGACATTCTTGTAAATTTTTGAAAAGGGAATTCCACCAAAACATTTCCTATGAAAATTGGATCAAATAATGATAAACATTTTATCCAAGATATTATATGCTCTAAATATTTCCATAAAATATATTTTTAAAAGTTTATAGGTTATTTATCTCTTAAGTTTAAGGTTTAGTCCCTTATTAATCTTATTTTTCTCTCAATCGTTGTAATTAATTCTAATCACTTTCATTAATATTTTTTGTAAAAAATAAGTTAAACTTATTAGATATTATAAATTATTATTATTCTAAATATGGAATTAATTTTTAAAAATTCCAATCATATATGATTATTAATTAATTTAAATTTAATACTGCATATGGGACGATAAATTAAGTTTTTAAAGTAAGATGTTCAAAAGTATGCTATGTTTTTATATTCATTTTCAAACTGAAATTTATTACAATGAACTACATTGTGTTAATTGAAATAAAATTTATCTAATTATTATTTAAAACAAATTAGAAATATAATTTAACCCTATAAAAAAATTAGAAGAAAAAGCTGTTTTGAATTAAAATCCTGTATTTTTCACTATTCATTAAAAAATGAAACTTCCTAGAAAAATACAAAAAATTAACCCTAAAAAATTGTGTTTTATTTTAAAAAATGAATTTTATTTTTACAATTTTTTTTAAAAAAAATCCAAAAAAATTATTTTAAATAGGTTCCCAATTAAAAGACGATAAAACTATCTTATAAAAAATATAGGTTTTTATGCGTAAAATTGGTCATGTTCTTATCATATACCTATAAAATATATTGGATGAATGTAAAAAATATTTGGTTGAATATATAACATATATAGATTATTAATATCATTCTTTAATTTTAAATAGTTTAATTTATTAATACAACATGTCTTTGTGAGCATAAAAATATTTCCATTATATTCAATCGATTTATATTTTCATTAAAAATTAATTGGTAACCAATGAATTAATTTTATATTTTTATAAACCATATATTTTCATAAGTTAGTTAATACAATTCATAACCTATTATTTAATGGATCTATTTATTCTTATTATATTAAATAGTAATATTTTAATAAAATGTTGTTGTTTGGTAAGACTCAATCATCTGTGTAATAAAGGCTATTGGACAAGGTCGTTCTTGCGTGTATGGAAAGTTAACTTAGTGTTTTTGTTCCTTGAAAGCTATATACTCGATTTAATTTATTTGAAAAGTAATTATATCATAAAGTCTCTTGATATTATATTCTCTTATATGCTTGGTGTTGCGTGTCATACATGCTATCAAATACAATGTACTTACATTAGAATTTTTGGGAGTCCCATTTTATCCAACTTAAATAAATTTAATCCTCACAATTTAAACACTTCCTTGGTAATAAATTGTTTGATATTTACTATGTTTAAATCCCTTATTGTTAAAAGGGTTCTTAAAACATCCTCTAGAAAAGGGAGAATGAGAAGTACAAAGGTCACATAGACTAACATATAACTCAGACTTTAATTAGAAGAACATTAGTGGAATGTGGAGATATATATATATAAGAAAATAATAAATATTTATAGGGATTGATTGAGGTCATCAATCACAAACAAGTGAATGATCAAGGTAAATTTGAGGACCAAAAATCCATAAATCCGTGATAATTTAAAAGGCCATCGGTTCAACAAAAAATATGGTATTAGGACAAAAAAAAATATCATTTTTATAATGTTGAATAATCCTTTTATTGACCAAGAATTTACTTACATGATAAATTTAAATTTCATATGAACAATTTAACCTTTTTTTATTCTTCGATCAAATTCTAAATAATCCCTTACTTCAAGAAATGGATATCCAAAAATTAAATTTAATGAATAAAGAACTAAAACACAATATTAATGGATCGTAAGGCCTATAAAATTGTGACAAGTATTTATATTTGTATATAAATATTTTTTAAAGCCAATATAGTTATTAAATAAATCTATAAAATAAAAAAAGTAACACTATATGTTCGTCATTAAAATTTATTTGTCAAATTGTTTAACTAAAAATAATGATATATTTACAAAGACATTGTGTGGGAATGTGGTTGGCGGAAAACCCTTATCATCCTTCGGTCATGGTTTCAAGTATCATAGCCTTACCGGACTTGACGGGTTATCACATAAAATACAAGTTATCTTTTTCTAAAACTATATTAATATATTTTCCATAATATGATGGATATCATTGAAATTTAATTATTAAATATACTATTTTCTATGTTTTTTAATACATTTTTTTTTCAAAGCCTAATAATCTTATTTTACTATTAGTATAATGTCATTAATGATCATAATAACACTAAAGGTTATAAATACCTTTAAACTCATGTCTCTAAATGTAATGGAATTATTACTCAAATAGATTTTCCAATAAAACAAATATTAAAATAATGAGTTGTATTGCTATGAATTTATTCCAATGTATACTCAATCACATAAAATAAAAAGACTTGTTTGAGAATTAGGACTTATGGTAAACTATAATATAATAATCCCATGATGATATCCGTCACTCTAAAGTTAATGAAGACATATGTACTTCTAAAATTCTATACAATCCTTAGATGTTTCATAATTATTATAACTAAAATACTATTATTAAAAATACTTCTATAATTTAATTCTAGATTATAATTAAATACTTAAACCATTTTATTTCAACATAAGTTATTCATTGGTCTATGTTTTAACCTATGTAATTCATTTTCATTATCTATTCAAAACCTTAATAGTGGTTCGTAGAGAGAATTTGAATTATTCTAAGTGTGTCCCCTTAGAGTGTCAAACCAAGTTCATATCAAGGCCCATTGTTGTGTACTAGGTTACACATGAGTTAACCCCAATGCACCTTGTCAGAGTTGTTATCCCAAGGTATATCTATACTAGAACCACATCCACTTGTAGTATCAAGACATAGATGTATTTCTTAGAAGACCCACATAATCTCTAATGTGCCAAAATTCTAGGATGTTCTTTTATACTTATCCTCAAATTCTATCTTAGGGTTATGTTCCCTAATCTAAGTTTTATAAATCTAGTTTCTAAGGTTGCTACTAAATTTCCTCCGGTACCAATTATAACAACCCAACCCGAGAAATCTTGGAACCGGTGTCTACTACCATTAAATTGGCATGATTACAAGGAATAAAATCCGGAATGACCTAATAGTTTAGTAGTCTTGGTAAACTAGATACATACATGAGTCATGTACTACAAATAAATACACTAATTACAACATAAACTTTTTATTTTTATAGATAATAAATTTATTCCATCTACTTTATCCTTGCATATTTTTGTTATTACACATCTTGAATTCCCAGAGAAAGTAAATAAAATAAGAGTGAGATCAAATTCTCAGTAAGGGTTGAGCATAATACAAGAAATAATGACTAAATGGGAATATTAAATATAGAAAGGTAATAACTAAAGACGCATTCCATGTAATAAATAAACTAATAAGGAATTGAGTAAACAATAAAGAAATATAAATAACTAAAAACATATTCTATTCAAAATAACTGGATATGGAATAATCAGTATGATAAGGCAAGAAATTGAAACACAAGAAATTTAATCAATGAGCTGAGAATAAAATTTATACATAGATATGTTGACGAAAAATCTCATTTATAAATAATAATGGAATCTAAATGAAAGAAATGCATTATTATTGGATTTCATGTTTCTCAGGTACATGGTACATTTACCGTCACGACCATTCACAATATAGTTGACCATATCACGTAAAAGCCCATCAAAGGCTAGCCATCTAACTCATCCCATGAGAGTACCAATGCATCGAGGGGATATAAATAATTAGGTCTATAGAGGTCTGGTTTTTATTCTTTAAACTTTGGAATATTTTTACATTTATTTCCAGATCTAGGCGATGAGACAATGTGTAATTCCGAGTCCTGGTGTTCCTGGAATAAATTATACAAAAATATTAAGTGTTTTTGTACTATTCAAGAAATGAAAAATGGATATCTCTTAAATGGTTATTCAGATCCTAAATATTAAACCATATTTAGGTCTGGAATGCGGTGTTTGCCATATCCAGACATAAAATATGTCGGCATGGGACATTCAGAACCCTCAGTTATTAGTGGTGCATTAAATGGATGAATTAATTTATTAATTTGTTCATTTAATAGATAAAACCCTAATTACTCTCAAATGGTAACTCAGATCAGAAATATGAGGTCATTTTTGAGTATGAAGCGTTGTGTTTACCCTAGTACGGGTATAGGCTTTATCAGGACAGACCTTCTGTAGAAAAATTCATGGAGGGAAAAACTGTAAATAGAATAATTAAATTAAATTGTTTTATTGAAACACTACATTGAATAACATCCAAATGGGGACTTTGATTTGAAATCTAAGAATTTTGTTGAGTTCTTATCATGGTGTTTACCCAAGGGGTGACCACAGTTGGGAGGGTGTGGGAGATTCAGATTTCATGTCCACTGGAAGTTTTCTAAAAATAGGAGGTTAGAGGAAGGAGCCTGGGATGCCTTATTTCTCTCTTAGACGGAGGAGGATTGGGTGATGGAGATTCGACGCTAGAATATTGTTGAATTGCAAAAAAACTTCAAAAAATGATAGATTATAGCACAATGAACACAACGAAGAATCCAGATTCGAGATAGGATTTCTATTTTGGAATCTAAATCCCCCCAGTTGAATATTTTATAACCATTTCCAAATTTTATTCATTTTAGTTACTATGGAATCTTTTAAAGGTGACCAAAAAAACAATTTCCATCATCTGTTTCAATTTCTGATATCTCATTCTTTTCATTCTTAGTGTTCTACGTCGTAAAACTTTTCGTCTTGTACAAACGACCTCTGATCACGGAGATGTTCCCATATCTGTGAATCCCTCGACCTGAGGTGTCCCGATCTATGCTCGGGTTCGAATTTCAGGTTACAATGGACGTTCAATGGTGAGTGGAAGTGGAGGTTACTTTTGTCATGTAGAAACATTGACATATCATTAAGAGGAGGCTGGCACTATGAAGGTCTCATCCAGGGGAGTCCTGATCTGGTCCCGGATTGCAATTTGGACCACTAGAGTGATCGTGGTGATCTGTTGAAGCTTTTCAGTGTGGTTTCTGGTAGGGGTGGATCCGGTAGGCAGTGTAGGGTCTGGTGGTGTGGTAGAACCACGGTGGTTCGAGACGAATTGGCTGGTCCATGCCGGTTGGGACTGGGGTTTTTAATAAAAATAATGTATCTTTCAATCCGGGTGTTCGTTTTGTGTTCCATCTATGGCCATAAGATCCTTGTTTCACGATGGGCCTTTTGAGGCCATTGTGAGATATTTTTTCCTTGGGATCGAGGCTTGGGGATAAAAAATATCCATTTAAAATAATAATGATATAATTATTATTATTTGATGATTTTCGTACCGGATGTAATTTTTTCATCCAATGTCTAATTGACACACCTTTAGAGGCGTGGTGACCATGGTGTTAAGGCAGAATTTTCAAGGATGATTTAGGGTGCTTAAACTGAAATAGTGTTGTGGGCCCTATAAAGCTCGTTTCAAGCATTTGTGGTGGAAATGTGACTTTTTCACCAGGTATCCATTTTGGATGATCGAGTAGTTGATCTTGTGTGTTTTCCCGTGAGGATCGTAATGGTGTGATCTGCCTTACTAAATTTAGGGATTATGCATGGGCCCACAGGATGTCTTTCGAGCATAATGCGTCATTTTATAACTTCTGGATCAGAAGTCCGTTTGGGGAAAGTGAATAGTCTACCTTGTATGATTTTTTTCAAGGATCTTTATGGTGTGATCTGTTTGGATGTGCATAGCCATTTCATGGTCAGTAGTGATCAAACAATAATCAAGCATTTGCAGTGAAAAACTCCCTTTTCATTGGTTTTCTATTTTGGATGAATGAATAGTCGATCTTGTGTGTTTTTCTGAGGGGATTACAATGGCATGATCCATGTGATGAGTTTCAGGATCGAGGCATGGGCCCTATAGTGAAATTCTTGTGTGCATCGTAGTGGAATGAAACTTATTCACGGGGAGTCCATTTTGGGAAAATGAATAGTCAATATTATGTGCTTTTCTACAAGGATTGCAATAGTGTGATCTACTTGGTTATTTGGGGTTTTATGCAAGAGGCGTGTTGGGAAACTTACGTTTTCTCCCTTCAAATTATTAACGAGCAACACGCACTCATCCGCCTTTTGGATAGAAGTGCCTGGTACTCTAGGAGTACACTATCACGCCTTGTGGGTACTAGTTTATAGTTTAGTACCCGAGTATGTCTAGGTACATGACCATATGATAAGGCGGGGTCACACGTCTTGTGGGACCCACACTTGTCATGTACCACTTTACGAATCTTCTACCTCTCGTATCCCTTTCTTCTGAACTCAGATTTTGGCCTATGAGTAGCCTATCCTGATTATTTTTACACATAAAACACAATGGTTACCTCTGTAGTGGATTTTGAGGTACGATGTGAGTTGTCCAGAGTGTGATTCCTATCGGAGGAAACACTCGATGATGGCAGTGATGGTAGTGATGTTTTTAGAATCACCAGTGAAGTATCGTCTTACCCTCTAGCGTAGCTGGGCAGTGAGGTTTGTTGTTCTCTCTTCAATACATACCCTCCAGTGGGGCTGGGTAGTGAGGTTCATCATTTATTCTTCCACGCTTACCCTCCAGCACGACTTGGAAGTGAGGTTCATTATTAACTCTTCTGGGTATATCGTCCATCACGGATGGGCAGTGGGGTTTGTCGTTCACTCTTCATGGATTACCCTCCAGCACATCTGGGCAGTGAGGTTCACTGGTAACCCTTTTAGGACTTACCCTCCAACGTGGATGGGCGTTGAGGTTCCTCTTTTACTCTTTCAGGCTTACCCTGCAGTTGGGCTTGGTAGTGGTTTCGCTGATGACTCTTCTGAGCATACCCTCCAGTGGGGTTGGGTAGTGGGTTCATGACTTTGTGACAAGATCTCTTGACTATGAGGTAGATAATTGAGACATGATTGATGTGACTTTAGACTCTCAAGAAATAGGGGAGATTTTCCCCCCAAGATGAATCCTTGTGACACGGCCTAAAACCCTGTGGGCGAGACAGACCCGACCAAATAGGATAGTATCAAGGTGTGGTGATTGAGGACCTTTGACTTGCAGTTCAGGGAAAACATGTAGGATGCTGAGCATCGATGGTGGTTACTTCTGGAACTATTGGAGACTCTTTTCCTAGGATAATATAGTGATATTGAGATACCCTTACTCTCTCATTTGGTCTTCTTTGGTTGAGAATCTATATATCATATTTATACTACCCACTTCTTGTGTTATGGTTACTCTCATTCCAGGAGAGGCGAAGACACATGAGGTACGCAACGTGCTTTCTGTGTCTAGTTTCTCATGGTTGGACGAGTCTACTCTCATACTAAATATAGTGAATAATCAACAAAAAGTTCATATTATTTCTGTTTCTAGCTCCTCATGTTTGGATGAGCTTACATCACTTATTTTTTGGGTTGATCTATAATCTTTTATTGTACCTTGTCCTATCTACTTCTTCCCTCTTTAGTACCTCTCTTGCTGCTCCCTTGATACTTCAGGTTATCCTGCTGAGTATTTTTATACTAACCCATTCATGGGATTTTCCAACACTCGGTGTGCCCATAAAGATGGCAAACAAGTTGATCATGACTTTAGAAGAACTTAGGGATACAGGGTGCTTGGACCGCGTGTGGTGGTCATAACTATTGAGATCAATGAGTGGGGCCCTCTCATCTATTTTACTTTTACACATATTTCTGGGTTGTGACACTTTTCTAATTGGGCGTGTATTTTTCCTCATTCCCTTTCAGTTTACTTTTCTATACTTTTACTACTTAGAGGTCGATGAATATTTTTGGTTTATATATAGTAGTTTTGTATCTTGTTTTTCCTTTACCTATGAAATTTTTCAATGAGTTGGTTGCATCTGTCTGTACAAGTACTTAGTCAAAGGCCTTCCAAAGTTTCTTATTTCTTTAGAACAGGTCACCAGCCACTGGCCTATGGAGTTAGGCTTGGGGTAGTTGCACCTCGATCCCTGGTATGGGTTGGTTAATGAAAAATTGGTATTAGAGGTGTTTCATTACTTGGTATTTTTTTCAGATGATCCCTAAAAAGAATCGGTTGGGTTTTAGGTAAATAGTTTCAACTTGTCTCGAGAGAGGTACTCAGACCAATGAGTCTATTTATGGTGCGACGACTCACATAGCCATTAACCCGGACCCTGATTACCCACTTTTTGACTCTAAATGCTTAGACACTTGTTACAGGGGACATTGGTACATGAACCATATAGGATTGAGTCTTTGACTGTCTTTGAGTCATCTCTCAACTATTATTGATAAATATATATATGCTCATTTGAATGCAGTACTCCTTGATCGGATTTAGGATGCCTCTATGACAACAACTTGTAAGAATACTAGATTTGGTTTGTGACGATGATTCCATGAGTGATAGGGCCTCCGTTCAGGATCCATCATATGATTCCCCTTTCTCCGAGAGACTAGGTAGCAACACCTCCACCTGTGGAGCAGCAGTTAGTACCAAAAGTGTAGGCTAAGTACATGCATAGGTTGAATGTGCTTCATGAGTTCTATCATCCGATACTAATGAGGTTCCATGGTAAGACAAACCCTCATGCAGTGAAGGATTGGAGAGAGTCTGTGGTTCACCTCTTCAAGCTTGTTTGGACACCGATAGGTTAGATGGTGACTTGACATCCAATATTTTTCCACGGAGCAACTTGATGTTGATAGAGCTGGGATACTCAGATGGACGAAGAGTCACCACTCTCATGGGATGTCTTCTAATGACTGTTTTTTGAGGAGTACTTTTCCTCCTTCTTACACACCATTCGATTTCAAGAGTTTATGGAGCTTCATTAAGGAGGGACGGCGGTGGCTGAATATGTGACTAGGTTCACTGACATTACTCTGTTCTCTTTAAATTGTGATCCATGATAGAGACTTCATGGAATGGAATTTTGAGTAGGTTCTCTATAGAGGCGATTCACTCCATTATAGTGACCTTGTGAATCCTCTCCTATCTCAAGGTGTTAGAGAAGGCACTGATGACAAAGTTCTTTCTATCAAAGGATTTCTAGTTGGCCAGTTTTGGGAGTGGATGCAATAGAGTTGGGACATCTACCATAGCTAGAAAAAATTAGTTGGCAGGACCTCGATGTAGGAGGCATCCCATTTATAATACTTAGGCACATGGTTGGGGACAACATAGATCATCGGGATAGGCCAGAGAGGGATAGTGTTATGCTTGTGACGGGTGGGGTTACATGGAATGAGACAACCTAACCAGATGTCATGAGCTTCCCAGGTAGTTGGTAGATTCACTTCCATGAAAAGGGTAGTGTTGCGATCATAGATCACCCAAGAGGGGATGGGGTGGTCCCAAGGGAGATGTTGCTAGCAAAAGAGTAAGAAGAACTGTGGTTGGTTGAAGACATTGTGAGTTCCTTCCACCAACACTAGGTGGCCCACGTCAGGCTAAGGGAGCTGACAGTCGGGACCGCAGGCAGCAGCATGTTATAGATGTCTACAATCCTACAATAGATAGACTATTAGAGGTATGCTCTGTGTCTATTATACCTTTTTTAGTAGAACTTGTTAGAAACTACGTGAGGTAATCATTTATTCTAACTCCTTGCCCAAGGAGTTACGGAGGGTGACATGGGGCGTCGGTGTAACCTTATGTCGGTGTTGTTCAATGTAGATTTTAATGCATGATAAAGAGGGGTTCATACCCCACAAAGACATGTTTTTTTATGCAAGAAAAACCACAAGGGAGAGTCAGTGCCACCCAAAGCAGATAGTATTGAGGTGTGGTGGATGAGTCCCTATGACTTGTGTGTTCATGGAGGGGTTGTGCAGTGGAGTGTCAGAGCGGGTCTTGGATTTTCTAGTGGCGTCTTGCTGCTTGACCTCCCTTTTCTTGAGGTGCCACTATTAGGTTTGAAAGAGTTATAGTTTTGGGGATTACTCTCCTTTTAATAGGGTAAAATATAATCAAGGTATTGAATGTACATTATGTGTCTAGTCTCTTACTGTTGGATGACTTTTCTCACCTACCCTATTAGTTAGTACCTTTCATGCTTAACGTCAATATTTATACTATTATCAAGTATAGGTAGAGATGATAGACACCCCATAAACATAACTATGTGACTCACTATGTGATGCTAGTAGAGATAGTCTTCTCCATGAGAAAGTGGATACAATATATTCTAGGAGAGTGCTTTCTGGTTTGCTCATACCACTGGTGTATCATGTGTGTCTTTACATAGAGATTCTTGAACCTAAGATGGTGGTGCTGGTTGAAATTCCTATAGGACTATGACTTCAAGGTAATCTATGCTCTGGAAAGTGGCAGCATTGTAGAAGATTACCTTAGAATGAAATCACAGGCTCTCCAAGCACGGGAAGTTTCATAGTCGTTATCTTATCTACAACTGACCTTGGTGGAGAAAGAGGGTACAACTTTTATTCAAATTATCGTGATGACTCCTTTTCTTATTGAGCGTGTTAGGTAGACTCTATTTTGATGCATCAACTATAAAATCTTGTGTGACCAGATAACCTTGGGTGTTTCACCAGGTGGATATTCTGAAGGAGGAAATCATGAGACCCTGTTTCAGGGAAAAACCATGATTCTAATCATGACATGGAATATAGAGGTTTGACTAGGGAAGTAAACTATCCCTTGAGTTTCTTTGAGCCATTCGGAATCATGTAAGAGATGGTGGGGTTTTCTACCACCTTTCCCTACCCCACAAAAGCTGAAGTGGGTGCACAACGCCTTCCATGTGTCGCAGCCAATTAGATACGTTTCTGTTCCCACACACATCATCAAAAGGAGGAGACTATATGAGGATGGACCATCCCTTTGGTTTGCGTGTTGTGTTAGCATGGTAATGTGTAGGTTTTCATGGGAGCAGGAGAACCAGGTGTGAGATCTGTATCCTGAGTTGTTTTTTTCTTAGTTTTTATTTTTGGGGACCAAAATATTGAAAGATGAAAGGATGTAGAGACCCGGTTTTTCCCTTTAATAATTTGGAATATTATTACATATATTTCCAGAGCTAGGCACTGAGACATCATGAAATTTTGAGGCCCGGTGTGCCCGTAATAAATTATACAATACTTTTAAGTTTTTTTGTACTATTTAAGTAACAGAAGCGGGATATCGCTTAAATGGTTGATCAAATAAAAAATTTAAGACCACATTTTGGTCTAGAATGCGGTGTTTACCCTAGGCGTGACATAAAATATGTTGGCGTGGGACATTCGGATCCCTCAATCTTAGTGGTACATTAAATGGATGAATTAATTTATTAATGCATTTATTTAATAGATCAAACAAAAATAGCTCTCAAATGGTAACTCAGATCAGAAAAATGATTCCATGGTGGAGTCAGAAGTGAATTGTTTACACTAGGAAGGGTTTAATTTTTTTCGGCACTGAACTTCTATAGAAAAAGTCCAGGAGGGAAAAACCATAAATAAAATATTTATTTTATTTTATTTTATTTGAAATGATACTTTAACTAACTTCCAAACATGGAATTGGATTGAAAATATGATACCTATGTTGAGTTCATAGCGTGGTGTTTAGTATAGGGGTAACCTCAGTTGAGAGGGAATGGGAGATTCAAATTCCGTGTCTGTTGGTAGTTTCTTATAAATAGGGGGATAGAGGAATAAGCTAGGGTTGGATAATTTTTCCATCAGATGGCGGAGCTCAGGGTGATGGCAATTCGACAACCAAACATCATCATATCATGATGAAACATCATACACTGATAGATCAGAGTACAATGAACACAACAAAAGATCCAGATTTGAGGTAGGATTTACATTTCGGATTCTATAGTCCCCAGTTGAATATTTTCTCATCATTTTCGAATTTTGTTCATTTTGTTACTTTTGAATCCTTTAACGATGAAAAAAAACATCCATCATCTATTTTAATTTCTGATTTCCCTTTATTCATGTTCTTTACATTATTCATCGTAAAACTTTTCGCCTTGCACAAACGACCTCCGACCGTGGAGTTGGACCGTATATGTGATTCCCTCGACTATAGGAGTCCCCATATGTTCTCGGGTTCAAATTTTGGGTGCCAGAGGAAGCGAAACTATGAGCAGAATCAGTGGTTACTTTAATCCATGCCAAAACATTAATGGATCATTGATCGAAGTCTAGAGCTGTGAAGGTATCATCCTGGGGAGTCCATATCTGGTCTTGGATACCGATTTGGACCACCGGAGTGAACGTGGTAGTCTTCTAAAGCTTTCTAGCATGGGTTCTGATGAGGGAGGCTCCAGAAGGTAGCGGCATGGTGAACCCATGGTGGCGGCAAGCAGTTTGAGCTGGACTGGCAGGTTCGGGCCGGTCCATGCCAGTTCAGACTAGGGTTTTTAATAAAAACCATGTCTCTTTCAATCTGGGGGACCATTTTGAATGTTGTTTATGGCCACACGATCCTAGTTTCACGAAGGACCATTTGAGGCCATTTTGAGATATTTTTGTCTCTAGCTCAAGGCTTTATGATAAAAAATGTCCATTTAAAAAAATAATAATATAATAATTATTATTTGACGATTCTCATACCAGACACAACTTCTGCGTCCGATGTCCTATTGATGCGTCGTCAGAGGCATTGTGACCCTAGAGTTGAGGCAGAATTTTAAAGGCTGATTTCAGGAGCTTAAACAAAAACAGAGGTGCGGGTCCCATGAGACCTGTTTCAGGCAATTGTAGTGGAAATGTGACTTTTTCACTGCGTATTTGTTTTGGATGATTGAGTCTTCAATATTGTGTATTTTTCATGTGAGGATCACAATGGCGTGATCTGCCTGATTAAATTCAGGGCTGAGGCGTGGGCCCCATGGAATGCCTTTCGAGTGTAATGCAGTGTTTTACAACTTTTGCATTGGAATTCCATTTGTGGAAGGTGAATAATCTACCATTCATTCTTTTTTACAAGTATATAAATGGTTTGATCGGTTTAGATGTGAGGAGCCTTTTCGTGATCAGTAGTGAGAGAGCACCGATTGGGCATTTGTGGTGAAAAGAACCCATTTCTCCGACTAACCATTTAGGATAAATTTATATTCAATACTGTGTGTTTTTTATGGAATAAAAATGGAATGATCCATGTGACATGCTTTGGGATTGAGGAATGGGCCCCACAGGGCACTTTTTTGTGCACAATGCAGTGGAATGTAGCTTCTTCACCGAAAGTCTGTTTCGGGTGAATGAATAGTCGATCATATGTTTTTTTTACAAGGATCGCAACAGTGGGATCTGTTTAGTTATCTAGGTCTATTTTCAAGAGGCATGTTACGAGACTTACATTTTTTCATTTGGATCAGTAACGAGTAACATGCGCTCATCATCCTTTTGGATAGAGGTGCCATGTACTCTTGGAGTACACTGGAAAGCCTTGTGGGAACTAGTTCATAGTTTTGAACCAAAGTATGGATAGGTACACAGCCAGATGATGAGTTAGGGTCACACAGTGTGTGGGCCTCACACGTGTTGTGTACCACTTTATGAATCTTCTACCCCTTGTATCTATTTCTTCTGAACTCAAATTGTGTCCTGCTAGTAGACTATCCTAAGTTTTTTCATATAGAATGTGATGGTGCCCTTATTACTAGATTTCAAGGTATGATGTGATTTGTTATAAGTTTGATTCTTATCTGAGGTGATGCTCGAGGAAGATAGTGATGGAAGTGATGTTTTCAGAATCACCAATGCAGTATCGGATTACCCTCCAGTGTGGTTGGGCAGTGAGGTTAACCATTCTCTCTTCGGGACATACCCACCAATGGGGTTGGGCAATGAGGTTTGGCGTTTACTCTTTCAGGCTTACCCTCCAATGCGGCTGGGCAGTGAGGTTTGTTGTTTATTCTTTGGGCTTACCCTCCAGCGCAGCTGGGCAGTGAGGTTTCTCATTCTCTCTTCAAGAATTACCCTCCAGCATGGTTGGGTAGTGAGGTTCAATGGTTAATCATTCAGGAATTACCCTCCAGTATGGTTAGGTAGTGAGGTTTGTCATTTAATCTTTCAAGCTTACCCATTAGCTGGGCAGTATAGTGGGTTCACTGGTGTCTCATCTGAGCATACCCTCTAGTGGGACTCTGTAGCGGGTTCATGAATTTTTGACATGATCTCTCGACTGTGCAGTATAGTATCGAGATGTTCTTGGTGTGAATTTGGAATATTAATAAATAGGGGTGATTTTCCCACCCAGATGCATCCTTTTGTCACAACTGAAACTGTTTGAGTGAGACAGACCCACCCAAAGCGGGTAGTATCATGGTGCGGTGATTGAGTCCTTTTGACTTGTACTTCAGGGAAAATATGTGGGATTCTGGGCATAGATGGTGGTTACTTCTAGAACTATTGGAAACTCTTCTTCTAGGTGAATCTAGTGATGTGGAAATCCTTTTACTCTCTCATTTGGGATTATTTTGGTAAGAATATATATATATATATATATATATATATATATATATATCATATTTTCAGTACCCACTCCTTAGGTTTTGGTCACTCTCCTTCTAGGAGAGGCAAAGACATACAGGGTATGTCATGTGCTTTCCATGTCTAGATTCTCGTGGTTAGAAGAGTTTACTCTCCTATTGAAGGAATCGAATACTCAACAAAATTTTCATATTCTTTCCATTTCAATATCCTCATGTTTGGACGAGTTCACTTAACTTCTTTGTTTGGTTGAGTTTTACACTCTTACTGTACCTTGTCCTATCTACTAATTCCCTCTTTAGTACCTCTCTTGCTGCTCCGTTAATCCTTTAGGGAATCCTATTGAGTATTTTTATACTCACCCTTACTTGTGATTTTCCCACACTTAGTGTTCCCTTGTAGAATATGGAAAGGTTGATCATGATTTTAGAGGAGCTTAGGGATACAGGGTGCTTTGACCATGTACAGTGGTCGTAGCTTGGGATCCAGGAGCGGGGCTCTCTCAACTGCTTTACTTTTCCACATGTTGCTGGGTTGTGGCACTTTTCTGATTGGACGTATATTTTTTCCCTTTCCCTTTAAGTTTACTTTTCTATAATTGTATTATTTAAAGTTCAATGCATATTGGTGGTTTATATATAGTAGTGTTGTATCTTGTTTTTCCTTTCCCTCTGTAACTTTTCATTGAGTTGGATGTGTGTGTGTGAATAGGTACTTAGGAAAAGGCCTCCCTAAGTTTTTTATGCCTTTGTCATTGGATACCATCCCCTGGCCTATGGAGGTGATCTTGGGGTAGTTACGGTTTAAGCCTCAGTATGATTCAGGTTGTGACAAGGTACCACCTATGTTGTACATGTCCAAATCATTCCCCATATATCAAGTAATCTATTTAACATTTTTCCTTATCAAATGTCTATATAGAATAGAAGATATAGATTTATCAATATTTTCCTAGTTAATCAAATAATAATCAAGTACATACCATATGTAAAAATGGTATACCATTTAGGGAATAATCATTTCCATAATAAATGGTATGGATATTTAGGGTAAAATTAAAGTTCAATGATCATTGGAGATTGAATATTTCATGGGCACTAACAAAGGAATCAAGTAAGTTAGTGTCAATATTATCTTTGGTCAATGAAATCATAAACCATCTAAAAGAATGATAAGGATGTTATCCGTAAAACATATCCCAAGTTGAGTAAAAATAAAAGGTTATTTTCATTGATGGATAGAAATACTATAAAAATATCCTTTCAAAACATTCTAGAAGAAAATATCCTTTTCATTTTGAAAAGTAATTTTGAAAATCCATTTATTAGAAAATAACTTTTAAAAAACATTTTCTTTAAAAATGAACCTTTTATAATTATACAGGAATCTTCAAAGAAACAATAATGATTAATTCCATACATGTCGTATAAGGTAAAAAGAACATTCCTTTTGTAAGGTAAAATGTTAAAAAAGTGTCTTGTTCAGAATGTGAATAGAACATTACTTTAAAAACATCTGTTGAAGATAAAATGGTTTAAGAAGTATTTAATAAATCATTTGTGAAGTCTAAAAACAATTTTGAAAAACAATTTAGAATATAGGGTTTTTAGAAGAAAACAGATTCTCTAACTAAAGGGAGAAATGATATCGAATTTTCTTAAAAACATTTTCTAAAAAGTTTGAGTACCAAAGAGTGGAAAAATGGTACTATTACTTAGAAAAGCTCATGAATAACCAGAGGATAATAAAATTAAAGTATTTATTAAACAATTATACATTAATTTTTGTTGATTGGAATTTAACTGTAAACAATCCCAAACAATATGAGATTGTAATGCAAACCCTTGAAAATACCATAATGTTGACGTGAGAAAGAATCCACAAATGGATTATGTGATTAAAATTTAAATCCACATAAAAAAATTGGAAATAAAAATAATAGATAGTAAAAAGTGATTACAAACAAAATTATATAATATTATTTATAATGATGAAGTAATATATCCCAAAGAAAAGAAATTAGGTTATTAAATTCTTTTCCACTTGGTAATACTTAATTCAAATCCCCTTTGATGAAATAATTAAATCTGAAACTTAGAATATCATGAATAATGAATTGGTAATTATATTATATGTCAAATTACTAGTACATACACCATATATAAGAAATCATGTGCACAATAATAAAATAAGTCTCAAAGAATAAAAATTGAGATGAAGTCCCTTATTACTTTATAACTTTTGAATTGGAAGACCCAAACGTAAAAATCATAAAATGAAACATTTAAATACCTCAAAGATAAAATAATTCATGATATAGTATATCAAAATTTTTATTAGGAACACCACACAATATAAGTATGTGGTGTTAATGGTGCATGCCTCATGGAAATAAAAGTGAGACAAGAATCCCTTACCTTATGTTTCTTTTTGGGTGAACATATTTTAACCTCCTATATAATGGTTTTAAACATATCAATAAATTATAAAATAACTATAATTATATTTATAATATCATATATTATTATTTTATAATATATTATTACTCATTAGTTAATAACCTTTCATTATTTTCACAATTTTGAGTTTTAATTAACTAGTTTTTTTAGTATGTTTTGACTTGTTATTTTTATTCTTCTTAATCATATAATGGTTTAATCATCCTCATAATGTAAACCATGAATTAAATATAATATATATCCATTATAAATATATTTATAATAATCCATAATATTTATAAATAGTAAATGGAATACACCATTCATGGAAACGGTATGTCGTACGTACGCATGAACACTACTTTCATTTCTTTTCCATATTTAAAAGTATAAAAAATTAAATGATATATATTTATATTTATATTATAATTCTAGTACCATATTTAAGTCATATATGTTACAATGTTTTAATAAAACCATACTTTATATGTTTCATGTATAGTGTAAACGAATCACGTTGCTTTGAGGAAATGATAGTCCACACTTCCACAAATGATGTTATCATATTTACAAAAATGGAATGTATTAATGTTTGTGTTATATAACAGTTTAAGAAGTATTAATAAATAATAAATGTCACATATGTCATATATAATCATGGTTTCCATCATAATTCCCAACCTTGAGAGGTGGTAAATGAAAAATGAACGACATCATTTTGTGAGGCGGTGGTTCACCATACACATAAATAGTAAGTTTGTTACCCATTAGATAGATGTGTGTGTATGTGTAGGTAGAAACCCTACAATAAAAAATTAGTATATTTATTATACTAATTTTATTATATAATCAAGTAATAAGAATATTTTATGGGTTTTATAATTAATATAAAACAAAAGATCTTGTGGAAGGATGTTACCTCTTTTTTAGTTAACTCCTTTTGGTTTGCACCAAAGGGCTTCCTTGGATGGATTTTTTCCCAAGGTGCGGACTATAATAAGAGATTAGGGATTTTTAGAGATTATTTTAGTATATATTTTTTAATCCAAATTTCTTTAGAGTTTTTAATAAGTGGGATGGGGGAGTGCCTTTTTATAGTGGATGAGTGTCATTCTTTTAAATTTTTTAAAATATAATTTCATCCATGTTTTTACTATGAAAATTGGCTTCAATAATGATCCAAATTCTAGAAAAAAACATTACAGGATCTAAATATGGATATAAAATATATTTTTGTAATGTTTCTGCGTCATTTGAACCTTAATATTATGGTTTATTATTTTGTTAAGCTATTTTTTCTCTTAATTGTTGTAATTAATTTTAATCACATTAACTAATATTTTTTTATTAAAAACTAATTTGGACTTATTATAAATTCTAAATTAATATGATTCCAAATATAAAATCCATTTTTACAAATTTAAATCACATAAATGATAGAAATTAATTTATATTTAATCCCATAGATGAGACAAGAAAGAAGGTTTTTAAAGTAAGATGTTCAGAAGTTTGTTGTGTTTTTATATTAAATTTAAAATTGAAATTGATTAAAATAACATAAATTGGATAAATTAATATAAAATTTATCTAATTAATCTTTTAGACCAATAAAAAATATAATTTAACCCTATAAATAAATCGGACAAAAAAACAGATATGAATTAAAATTCAGTATTTTTCTCTATTCATAAAAAAATAAAACTTCAAAAAAACCCAAAATTCACCCAAACCAAATTTTGATATTTTGATTTCAAAAAATTAAGTTTATTTTAACATATAAAATTTATAAAATTTTCAAAAAATGTGTTTGAAATGGGTTCCCCATTAAAATTCTATAAAACTATCTTTAGAAAAATATAGGTTTTTATGAGTAAAATTATGTTTGTTCTTAAATTATACCTATAAAATTTATTGGATGAATGTCAAAAATATTTTATTGAATATATAACATATATGTTCCATTAATATAATTCACTATTATAAATTATATTAATTTATAAAGACAACACACTTTTGGGAGCATAAAAATATTTTCTTTATATTCAGTCGATTTATATTTTTATTTCTAATTAATTGGTAATCAATAAATTCAATTTATATTTTTATTAACCATATATTTTTATAATTTAGTTAATATTATTCATAAACATTAATTTAATGTCTAATTTAAGTCTTATTATATTAAATAATAATATTTTAATAATATATTGGTGTTTGGTAAAACATGTTCATGTGTTTAAAGAAAGATATCGAATAAGGTTGTTCTTGAGTAAAAGGAAAGCTAACAATGTGTTTCTATAAATTGAAATATATAACCAATATTGGTTTTAATTAAAATATTAATTATATCATAAATTATCAGTATATTATATTCTCTTACGTGCTTGGAGTTTCATGTCATGCACGCTGTCGAATAAAATATTCTTACTTTAGAATTTTGAGGCGTCACAGTAGCAGCTTTGGGCTTCTCACAGATATGATGGTATGTATGGTTTCATAAACAAAATTTAATGTCCCTAGATTTAGTTTCAAAAAAATCAATATATGAACAAGTTCTTCAACTTCTAATCGGTATCTCTAGTTGTTGCCTGTAATATATCTGAGCTCAGGCGAATCTAAATCTATCAACCCACCATGTTGTGGCTCAACCTCCATTAATATTCTTCTATATGGACCTTAAATCCATTCAAAATGTTTCTATGATACATCCTATTATGGTTTGAAATTCCTTCAAAGTAGCGGCTAGAGATTCGCCAGGAAGTCTTCTTCAGTCAATCAAACCTGTAACATCTCCCCAATTGTCGTTCAGCTTCAAAGGCCGTATTTTATTGGGATCACAGTGAAAGAATGAATCTATTCAAATAGGGTTCATCATGGTTAAAATTTTATTTAGTAATAAATCCTTTCATATGGTGATATCTAATCATACTCATCCATAAATGGGTTTCTTCTTCAAGCGGCACTACTCGAAAGCTCGGTTCAGACATGTGAAATCTGAAGGAGAAATGGCTACATGGGTGCTTCTTCAAATTTGGCTATGTAAATCCTTGAGAATAGGATATGTGATTCCCCATTAATTTGGTTATGTCACTACACTTCTGAAAAATAGCTTTGTGTTATCTCCATCATAATTTCATAAGTGTGGTGTGAGTAAATTGGATACGTAGACCCCCTTTTCATTTTGTCTATGTGGTTGTATGTATCCATTTTTGAATTTCAAGTACATAAAAATCGATGCATCCAAAAGAAATAAAATTAAATAATTAATAAAAAATATCTAATTTTTAATTAATTAAAATCTCAATAGGACAATTAAATAAAATGAGTTCAAACTTTTAAATTTTAAAAGTGAAACAGTGGAAATTAATTTAAAACAATTAGTCCAAAATAATTAACTAAACAATTAACTATCAAAAAAAGGATAAAAATTAATATAAGAATATTAATTATAATTTAATGTTACAAATAATTAAATTATTTAAAGAAAATGAATTTAAATGTTAAACATAATTTAATTATTTAATAGATTAATACCAAAAACAAAAATGAGACAAATATTATATAAAAAGAACACACAAATAAATAATAATAAAATAATTGATAAAATAAAAAAATTAAACAATCGATAAATAAAAAAATAATAAATAAATCAAAGAATGAAAACTTGATAATTTTAACAATAAAATAAATATTTTTATTAGTCTAATAAATCTATAATAAAATAACCTAAAATGCGTAATTAACCAGATTAATGTTAAATCAAGAATTAAAAAGACAATTTAACATAAAATATGATGTGGAAAAAACATCAATTAAAGGTCACATCAAATTCCACCACACATTAGATGTTTCTTTTCCTCAAGAAATACTTAGTCACATTTAATGGTAGAAAATAAATCTCAAAATGGAAAATCTGAAATGACACTAAGAATTGATTTTCGTACTAATTTTCCCTCATGTATTATTTTAACTAGTAAGAAATAATTCCCTATCAAATAAAATCACTTCTGTGAAAAATCAGTTACTTTTTCACAAAAATTATTTAAATTGTAAATCTTAAATAGAATTTAACAAATGTCAATTTCCAACCAACTGAAATTACGAACTTCTCTTTACCTCTAGGTGTACATACTCCCATAATTTAAGAGTTTATAATAAATAGAAACACAATTGGATGAGGTTGAGTGGAAATTTATTGGTGGAGTAAATAACTCATCCAATTGTTTGATGAATAAGAAAAGAAAAGAATGAAATAATGAGTTCAACATGGATTAGGATTTTCATTTCCAAATCCATTCAAATTCATATCTTATGAGTCAAATTCAAATTAAAAGATTCAATGTAAATAATTATTGTATGAAATTATCCCAATATATTTCCCAAATGATTTTTTAAATTGGATAGGTAAAATGATTTACTCAATTAAATCCAAGAGGTATTAAATATTAACATCCTCAAAGTGGAATCACAAGCTTCAAACTTGAGAAAAAAATTTATCTAGTGAAAAATTATAAGTAATTATTAAAAACTCATAATTTTGAAACATTTTAAGAGATTATGACGGGATTTTCAGCAAATTGCATTTTAGTTCATTAAAGAAGATCTTATACCCCACACATTAAACTCAAATTTATCATCAAAGTTTAATTCAAATGTGAAAGTAAAATATTAGACTTTTAGTTTCTATAATATTTGGAATTGAGTAGTTCAATGACATGTTAAGGGTTACAATATAGTTTAATAATATTTTTAGAAAAAATTTCAAAACATTTCTCAAAATAATTATAAAAATTAAGTAACCATAAAAAATTTTAGGGAACTGAATCAAGTATTTGAAGGCTTGTATCTCCACTTATCACTGAAGAACAGTTAAATATTTTTCCAAATAAACTTTGCGCCTATTCAAAATCCAATGACCTATTGTAAGAAAAATTCAAATACTTGGGAAAAGAGTGTAATTTTTAGTGAAAAATAGAATAGTTGAGAACCAAGTAGATATAAAGAAATTGTTTTTATTGAAAATGTAAAAAAGAAAAAAAAAATAGGTACTATGGGTTTACTTCCATAAGGAAAAAAGTTTAAAGTCTTTATTTAGACTTAGTGGTTGCACATCTTTCAATAATAGAGATTACAGCCAAGAACGTTGATTTCCCCTCAATATACTGATTAACTCTCTGACCATTGATGAAGAATGGTCTATTTTCCTCTCTAATTAATTTAGAAGACATTTCCCCAAGAACTATTAAGATATTAAAGAGTCTAGAATATTTGGTTTTGTGCTTTCTTGAAAAAAAATAAAATCTAGAATTAAAAATTAAGACTGTAACAACCCAAATTATTATAAATAAAATCCCCCCTTTTAATTTAATTAAATGTCTAATTATGCATTTTGGTTATAGAAAAAACATTCAATTATTTTATTTTATTTTATTCAATTGGATTTAAAGGACCATTAAGTATCATTACTGTTGATAATATAGATGATGAATAGGGATCATGCGATTTGTATAAATATAGGGTTTTAACAAATCCAATTGACACTGACAAAGGAAGTGGTGGTCTCAACTAGTAGGATCATACCCTATGAATCCCATTTATCAAATATTCCATGGGAGGTGTAATTTTTGTGCTTTTCCTTGACCAACCTCAATATGATATCTAACAACTTAAGCATGAGTGAATCCATTTATTGAAGAAGTTCAAGCTCATCAAGATCATGGCCCAAACTATGTTCGTTGAACCACCCCATAAAAGTCCCACCATTGTGCACCTTACTCTATGAGAGTTTGATGGTGTATCAAAGGTATGTGTATCAAGACCATAGAATTATAAATATATATAGTATATTTTATAGAATAATGAATTTATTATTATCCTATTATTGTTACTCTGTAAATGATTTTTATTTTGTTATAATAAAGCACAAATTGTATTTTTTGTTAATATTCAAATTCAATTAATAAATTTGACAATTGATTTATTTTTTAAGTAAATAATATTTTAAATAATTTTTATTAAATATAAATGATTATATAATTTTTATGAAGTCAAATATAATTTTTATAAGGGTTTGAAAATTGTTATTGTCAAAAATCCCATCATTTTTTATAAATGTTAGTTATAATTTTAAAAGTAAAGATTAAAATTTATAGAAAATTATTTAGATAAAATGAATATTTTTTTTGGAATCATAACATCAAAATTATCCAACAGTGAATTTTTCATAATTTTATGCGACAATTGAATTTTCAGGTAAAAATTAAATATCGTATAAATATAATTTGTGTTTTACAACATCATAATGATGAAAAATTTATGTAATAATTAATATAAATGGAATCCAATAAAAATATATGTTTTAACTTTAAAATAATTTTATTTTAAGTCTATTTTGTTTATTTTTTAAATCCATTAACAATCCTCCAAAACTTATAACATATTTTAATGTTTTAAAATACATTCTTTAAGAGTGTGACTCACCTCCACATAAGAAGAAGAATTATTTGATTATTTTATCCTTTTTCTGTATAAAATAATAAAAATCACTCCCATTTTTCAGAAACCATGGGCAAAAACCATGGTATGGATTGTGATTTTTGATATTTTATTACGTAGTGTCCAAAACCTAAATAATAAGTAAATCCCCCTTTTTCTTACATAAACCCACCCAAGATCCCATTTCCATTCACTGAAACTCCTTGAATCATGACCATATTATTCTCTCAACTCTCTATATTCCTCCCAAGGTTCCCCCAAGCTCTCAAGAATCCCCTCCCAAACATTTGAAGTCGCACACTTAAGTAAGGGACCTTCATCTCCTCCTTTCAAATTCAAGCACCTTCTTTGAAATTAGTTATTTTAATTTTAATTGGTAATATTTTCATTCATTTATAATAATTACTTTACTATCAAATTGATTTCATTTTAAAGAGTGGTCATTTATCCTCCCTCATTTCGAACCTTACCTAATATGTTACTATGCCAAAACTCTATAAGGGATCCTCACATTCCCTTCTTTATTAAAGTTCCTTTATTAACTTATGAATCTATTTCCATTTCCTAATGTTCAGACATGCCTTTACATGTCCCTATTAATTTCCATTTTATGTACAAAAATTTAGAGACCCCGTTTTCTCTCCCAAATTTTTTTATTAATTTTTATGTAACACCATAATGCTGCCAAAGTTTCATTGTGATTTCCTATGCCTAAACAATTATGTAGTGAATACCATACTCATTTTTCTATTAAGGGTATTCAACTTTATGCACATATACTTATTTATTGGGATACATGTATGTATTAACATTTCATGATCATTTAATAATTTATTATGATGAATGAATCCATGTTGTATGATCTATGTGGCACACTTAAACATGAGAATAAAATGAATATGACTAGTGCACCCAAAAAACACTCCAATGCATTGGGTAATGTTTAGTATCATGATATGTCATGTTGGGATAGGAAGTGAACCTAATTAATTTATGTGAATTTTTCAACCATGATGTCTTGGTGGGTTTAGCCTTGACCTATGTTTATGATTTAGTGTTTTAAGTTGTTGCCACATTTCCCATGTTATGATTATCATGATATATCATTCCATATTTTTTATGTTCCTTTTATTCCTCATTAATATGCATGTTGTCTAACTTGTATCACCTATTCCAAGTTTATTCCCTTAATAGGATTTATAGCTCATCCCTTTCTTATTAATGTCCTCAGGTTATCCCACGTAGTTCTATGTTTGAAGAGTATCTTGAGATTGTTGAAGAAGTTTTTAATAAAGATGTTATATTCCATGTTGTATGTTGTTATGTAATGTAACTAATTACCAAAGAAACTAGAATTTTAAATCATTGGGGTTTTATTAAGTTTATTATTATGTAATAAATACAGTATTAATGTAAAATAAAGTGAAGAGTTATTATAGTTGGTATCATAGTAAAAGGTTAGTTATTTTTTGGATTAGGATTACAAAACTCTAGAGAAAGCCTTAGGGATAAGACTAAGTAAAAAAAACATCCCTAAATTTTGGTTAGCATATATTAAATTTTTTATCAAGTAAATAAATACTTTTATAGATACAATATGTGGGAATGGTTCTGGAAGAAATTTACCTAGTAGTAACAACACCGACAAGGTGTTCCAGTCCTAACATTAGGTAATCTGATACACAACAATGGGCCTTATTGTGCACCTAGTTTGACTATCCCAGTGGATATGCTTTTTTAAATTCATAAGCTCATTACGAATCATTATTAATGGACCAAAAAAATTCCCATAAGAATATATTTTAGAAAATAGATCATGGATAACATAGATTGAATCCTAGAAATTAATAAGTTATGGAAATAAATGTAACTTATAAGTTATTTGTTTAATGTCATTGGATTCCCCTTTATGCGTTTAATTGTTTAAAAATACTCATCCATAATTTTACATTTATTCTATCTAATTGCCAGAAATAGGAGGAATCAGGTAAACAATCAATGTGATGGAAAATGTGATAACTTCTCTAAAGAGATTCCCAACCTCATGGGAGCAAGAATCATAAATTTTTTGATGATACTCTCTCATCTGAATCAAGTTCTGAATAGAAACCCAGATCAAGAGGATTTCCCAACCCCCCCCCCCCCCCCAAGAGAGAAAAAGTCGCAATCGATTGCTTTATGTGAAAAAGGATTTTTACTTTCATTGGATCATCTGATCCCTTAATCACGGAACAATGGATCAACTCCATTATGAAGATCTTCTTCATCCATCAGTGTTCTGAGTAAGAGAATGATCTATTATATGTTTATCATATGGAGGGAGAAGTATATCACTGGTGGTCCTTGATCAAGAATACGAAGCCTGAGGGAGGGATCTTATCGATGGATTAGAAGGAATTCTAGAAAAAAAAATTTGATAAATATTTTCCTCATAATCTTTTATTTAAAATGGAAAGGGATTTCCTTTCCCTCAAGAAAAAAGACAACAAATCTATTAGGGCATATGAGGAAAACATCACAACACTTGCACGATATGCCTCATGCTTTTTCATTACCTCTAAATTCAAGGTTTACCACTTCTTTGGTGGGCTAAAACCTAGTCTTCAAAAATCTCTGGTGATCTATGACTTTGATAGCTATGAGGATATTGTCCGATGTACCCTCGAAGTCAAAATGGAGATCAACAAATCTAAAGGGTATCAAGGTGATAAGAAGTGTAAAGTGGAATTTAATTCTGGTAGTATAATGGAGAAATCGAATGGTTCTAATAAATTTCAACGTCCCACTTGTCAAAGGTTTAGGAAGACACATCCTGCAAATTTCCTAATGGGAATAAAGAAATGCTTTAGGTTTGGGAAGGAAGGACACCTAGCCAGCAATTAACGATATGAGAAACCTACTAATACGATGGAGGAAAGGAATGTTCCGGTCAACCCTCAATGCATTGTCCATCGCTTAAACGTCAAGGAACTGGGGAACTTTGTAAACAAATGAACTATGCCAATGGTTTTTGGAGACACCAAAAACATTCAAGGCAGTAAGAGTATGATTTTTCCATCACAGCCATTGAGGTTGATCCCGACAATGAAGTGGTGAATGGTATGCTAGTTTTTTATTCAAGAATAGTGAATTTAATTTTTTATTCTAGCTATATGAATTCCATCATATGAGGAATGTTTTGTAGAACTATTCAAACACCCCCCACAAATCATGTAATTAGATATGTTAGTGAAAATAGAAAATGGGGCAGTTATTGCATCTAAAGTAAATAACTCCTCCTCTATCAATGTTTTCGGGATAAACTTCCTATCGAACCTTTTCATAATACCTTTGGTAAAATTTGATGCAGTTATAGATATGTATTGAATTTTCCAATATAGATCCAACATAAATTTCTCTGAGAAGTAAATCACACTCCATATTTTGAATCCACCCCCAATTTTGTACAAGTGCAATGAGGAGGTTGAATCTTCTTTAGCACCATCATCTCAAGCATGAATATTATTTCCCTACAATAAAACATATCTAGATGAAATGATTGAGTCTAAGGAAAGAACAATCCTCAAATACATGCTAGTTGTGAAGGAGTACACTAACATGGTTCCCAAGAATTTGCCTATTCTTCATCCTAGCTGAGAGGTTGAATTTTCAATCTTATACCTGGGGCATTTCCATTATCCAAGACTCTGTATAGAATGGTTGTCGTGGAAATTGAGGAGATGAATAAAAAACTAAGGGATAATAAAGATAAAGGTTTCATATGACCAAGTTCTTCACCATGAGGTACACCAGTCTTATTTGTTAATAAGAAGGATGGGACAATAATTCATTGCATTGATTATTGTGAGATCAATAAGATCATGATAAAGAAAAGTATCCACTGCCTTGGATTGATGAATTTTTTTATCAACTACGTGGAGCACAATACTTCATCATAGTGGATCTTTGGTCATGATATTATCAAGTAACCTTGAAGAAGTAAAATATCCCCAAGTCCACTTTTTGTACAAGGTACAAACACTATGAGTTCATAGTGACGTCATTCAGTCTCACTAATTCTCCAAAAACATTCATGGACTTGATAAATATAGTCTTTAGAGACTACCTTGTCAAATTTATTGTATTATTTATATATGATATTCTAATATAATTCAAAATCAAGGAGGAGTATGAGGAGTATTTGAGAACTATGTTAAAGACCCTATGAAAAGAGAATCTTTATTCTAATTATAGAAAATGTGAGTTCTGGTTGAAGGATGTATCTTTCTTGGGGTATATCATCATAGGAAATGGAATATTTTTGGACCCTTTAAATATTAATGAAATTAAATAATGGATGAGTCTAAAATATATGATTGATATCCATAGTTTTCTTGGGTTAGTTAGGTATTATCACCGATTTTTTAAAAATTTAGCATGTTTTTCAAACCCTCTTATCAAGATAACTCATAAGGGAGTTAATTTTTCTTATAATTATGAATGTGAAGAGAGCTTCATGGAGTTAAAAATGTGGATCATCATTGCACCTATGTTCACACTAACCACAAGTGGATAACTCTACATAGTATTCAGTGATACTTTGAAGAAGGGATTGGGCTGCGTATTAATGGAGAATGAAAAAGTCATAGCCTATGCCTAAAGTTAGTTGAAAGTTCATGAAAAGAACTACTAAACACGTGATATGGGGATGGATGCAATGATTTTTCACATTGAAAGTATGGAAGCATTATCTCTTTGGGGAGAAGTGTGAAGTATATACAGATCACATAATCCTCAAGTGTCATGACCCCCTCCTCACAAAGTGCACCCCTCCTAGGATAAAAATGGGAGAAGAGAGATAGTGACCCATTAGTCCCACCACCAGTAGGCCCTGAGTTGGTTACTAGCACTAAGGGTATAATAAACATACAAATTTGAGGCATTACCCTCTAAGAGAAACAAATGAAGAAAAGAGAAATAAGATAGACACCAACCAACTCCTACTCAGGCTATAATATAAATGAAAATCCAAGTAAAACAATTTAATATCATGTTAAAACTACTACATCTGAAAGGGAACAATGAAAGTACCAACCGAAATTAAGAAAGACAGTGACCAAAAATACTAAATAGCTCCTACAATACCCCAAGCTAGTAGTAACCAGTCTGATCTCCAACTTTCTCCAATTGACCTGAAAAATATTTTATATATACGTACGGTGAGTATAACTATATACATAGTAGGATTCTCCCTAAAGCCTCTCATTAAAAGGTAAAAAATCATTCTAAAGCACAGTGAACAACAAGTGAAACTAACTCATTGCCTAAATAGGAATACTAAGTTCCTATCATACCCATGGATACACTCACTATGTATCATATATAATATCATATAATATAATAAATAATATCAGGTTACCCCACAACCACTTCATCATTGGTTTATCACACTTCCTTAACATCACACATCATGAAAATCTTGCTCCAAAAATTCTATCTCGCACACACCAGAGTGAATCACCACAACATGAACCGCATGCAACACACCATTATGCCCACATAACCAAAAGTAACTAGGTAGTTTTTTGGGAGCCACCAAAACTTTCATAATGTGTATCATACATTTGGTATTATACCTAAAGACATCACAGTCCATACAATGAGTAAGTATCCAAAATCCATCACAGCCTATACATGTTATACCTATAGTGGTACTTAGAATACTATATCCAGAATATATTTGTGTGAAATAACAAAAATCCATTGTAACCCTCTACACATATATATGGGGAAAACTGACCGTTGTGCATACCAACACAAGTAAATTCTAATAGAAGAGATCAGGGCCAAAGGGGGTAGTTATTCATCCATCTGCCCACCAAGATGTTAGGTAATACACCCCCTAGGACTCAGAATCCTCAAGGTGTAATTTTCCCTAACTAACAGGGTGGAGTAGCTTATAGAAACAAATAATTTACATGATATAATATAGCTCACAGGCACAATATGGGAATAACCTAGTATTAGACTCAACTAAAGCTAACATCTATCAGACTCCCTTCAGCCACTACTAAGACTATATATAATATAAGTACACAACCATTTAAAGAGCTAAGTAAGTTACATTATCCCTTTTTCTAAGTTTCACTTCACATTAATTAATTTTTAACCACTAATTAACTATTATCATTTCCACATTACTTTTGATTAGAATTTCAACAAGATTCATTCCCTCTAGGAATATGCAAACAAAGTCCATGACTTCTCAGAATTATAACATCAACATTTCATCCCAACAAGCTCTAACCCCATGGGTTAAATATTAATTTATTTATTTAAAAAAATTACTTTCCATATCACTAGGTGCTCTAGAAAAAACACTATAAACTCCCCAAACACATGGGGCTCAACATGGTGATTAGATGAACTAACTATCAAGTCTAAACTACCTATAGCAGGAGATAAAACTCTTTCAAACAGGACGAGCTAAATACGGAAAGCATGTGGTATACCGCATTCATCCTTGACTCCCATGGAATGTGAATAACCAAACACATCTTTTTTCCTCAAGCAACGTGGAAAGGTAAGAAGATAAAAAAACAACTCTTCCGACAGCCAGAAAATATATTCAAACAATCATTCATCTTTCATAATAATGGTTAATCCCATATTCAACTAGTCTTGTCACCTTTGAAGTCCTCCCTGTCATCCATATGCATATATTGTTGCATCTCACCACTCCAGGCGTGAACTACTTCCACAACAACTGGACCTCCCCACCCCCATACCACAGCAGCCCTCCAAGCTCAACCATCCTAGGCACACGTCACATCTGGGGAACCCTTCACTATGAACTCCAACATCCCTCTAGGATAATCAATCCCAATCTCACATCATATCACAAGTAACATGAAACAAACCTAGAAACGGGATCTTGTCCCCAAAGCAAGGCATTCATCCATTATACATAATAAGCTCTCACATCTCCAAAGCACAAGGTACTCAACCATTACAAGCAAGTGAGAAACTCAGCCCCAATAAAGGCATTATCTTTTATCACACAACTGGTTCTTATTCCAAATTGAATTAACTAATTCATTATCACAGGTTTCAACTATGATCAACCTAAGTATCAAGCTATCACAACTATAAAAAATTAATATAACAATTAATTTAGCATGCCTTTAATTCCTTTATCAACAAGAATATTCATGGTTTAGGTTCATTAACTAGATCAATTAAAAATGTACACTTTCTTCAATTTGGTTACCACCAAATTATAACAACAACTGAATTTGTTAAACATGACTCTTTAATTCCTTTAGCCAATTAATTATTAATTAATTATGGATTCACGTTCTTTACCAATTTCCATCATGAACAACATGCTAAACCAAGAAATTCATAGATATCACACTATATATAAAATCAAGAGGAAAACTATTATCATTGTACAAAGCATCAACATATCAATGAAATTGATACCAATTCATTAATCAGATTAAAATATTTAATTAGGTAAATTCATTATGATCCAAGGGGATAAATCATTTTAACTCTATGGTTTCAGGTAAAGAGATGCAATGAATACCCTACCTAAAAAGGTCACCGACATTATCCACGTGAGAATGGCTCAACGTAATGGATCTATGATCACCCCTCCTGTAATATGTACATCCATCTGAGGATGTCGCAACACCACCACACCAACAAAAACTAAGATAAACCCCATTGAAACCATGGGAGATCATCCTACAATCAATAACAATAAGAATGTGAGGAGATCAAAGTGGGGAAAACTGCAAAAATAGAGGAAGAATAAAACTTAGATCAAAGGTGGATCGTTACAGATCAAAGTAGGAAAGCTAGGAATCGATCATTGACAATGGAATCACCAAAATGCTGAGAGGGGATCATTGGGTCTCCTAGAGTCAGGAGATAGGGAAACTGTAGCCGTAGTGTTTGAAACCCCAAATGAATGGTAAAAAACATAAAACATTATAGTGTTTGGGGATTACACGACATGTATTCCCCTTTCATGTCATGTAATTCTCAAAAGTTAGTTTCCTTAGAAAAAACCACCTCCTATCCATTTTATTTATTTTTTAAACCTTGGAATATTAAATGACCTAAATCCCATATTCATTTCGTGTAACTCTTTAGGACGTGAAATCCTTCCCTGCTTCCAGCCTCTAGAAACTAAACTACTCTGTACTTCATCTGAACCTCCTCTGAGCTTTGCAAGCCTCAGAAACATGAAAAAGGGTCAATACATCCAGACTTGGGACCTTACATCAGATGCCTCTAAAAAATTCTCATCTTTGAAAATCCAAAACCAACCTAAAGAAAAAACATAATGGGGTCATCTAAACAGCCATCCTATGAGATACCTCTCAAGGATCTATTCAACACAGGACCTCACCACTTCATCAAAGGAACAATGTGAAACCATGAAACAACTACAACTAGATCTAAAACACTCTCATAGGGGAGATACCTCTAAAAAGAGATAAATCCACAATATGAAAAAGAGAAAGCCATATCACAACCCAGAAAAGGTCTAAAACCACAAAACAAACATCATTATAATGGAAGGGATAAACACCAAACAACTTAGGGTAAATAGCACATATCTGCAACTCACATTCCCAGGTAATCTCCTCCACACCACCACACTACCACAAAACATGAACCAATGGGATAACACACTAGTGAAGTACCTTATCTTGGTGGTCCTGCATCTCTATAGACAACTCCTTAAAAGTTTCATCATAATCAACATTAATCTCACCCCAATAAATGGTACAAGAGTCATCATGAAGATAATGATAGAGCTGTTACAAGTGAAAATAATAATGTATCTGGCTCAAATATGATGGAATTTCTATCTGATGCTCCATGGATCCAACATGATCCAACACCTTGAAAGACCAAAAAAACCATGGGGAAAGATTACTCCCACAAACAAATCATCACTTCCCATAATGGGGAACCACCTTTAGGAACACATGATCCCAAACATTGATCTCTAGAGGTTTCCTACTATGATCATCATAGGATTTCTGATGATCCTATGCTACCTTCATCGTCTCATGAATCACCTGAACCATATCTATCATATTCAGTACCAGTTTCGGTCTGAGAATTGATGACTCTCCGACCCCATTCTAGAATAATGGATAATGGAATGTTCGGCCATAGAAGGCTTCAAACTGCGCCATACCAATGGTGGAGTGAAAACTATTGTTGTATATGAACTCTACCAAGGGTAGGTGCCTCATCCACAAACCTCCAAAATTTAACACATAAGAGCGCAACATGTATTAATGATTCTGGATGGTCTTCTCTGTTTGAACATATGTCTATGGATGAAAGGCAGTTCTAAGAGATATAAATATGAACTAAAATCATGCTATATAAATCTCCACACCAAAGAGTTAAAATGAAGATCTCGATCGGAAATGATCATCATCGGGACTCCATGGAGTCTCACCACCTTCTCCAAATATTGCCTTGAAAAAACCTATAATGAGCTCGACTCCTTGATTATTATTAAGTGGACTGATTTTGTCAATAGATCCAATACCACTCAAATAGTGTCATAGCCTCCCTAATATTGTGGTAAAATGGTAACAAAGTACATCATGATTTCCTACCACTTTCACTGAGAAACATCTAATGGCTGGACAAACCAACTAATAACATGGTTCTCGACCATCACCTTCTGGTAGACCAAACATTGGGACACAAACTCTATAATTTCATGATTCAAACCAAGAAAAAAAACTAACATCTCAATGGTCAAAAAATATTTTTCATTATAGGATGTACTACCAAAGGTGAACTATGGAACTCTCTGATAACCATATCACGTGTTTCCAAAGGAATGAAAAGTCATCCGTGAAACAAAACCTAATGCTTTTCATCCTCAGACCAACCATCAGGGGTCTCGCCACAAACAACTTGATCTCTCCAAACCTCCTCTTCAAGATCCCCCAACTGGGATTCCTCCACCTACTGCACCAGCGATGACTGAACCATCATCTGAAAAAGGAAAACCCTATCCCTAACTTCTCCCATATATAGATATAATGGGGAAAGTGCTTTCATCACTCTCCAAGAATCACTTGATTCATGTACTACATCATCGCACAACTTCTTGCTCATATAATTAGCCAAAACATTCCACTTTACAGGTGTATAAAAAATATTGAAGTCCTAATACTATAATAACTCCATAATCCAATGTTGATGATGGTTCAGGTCATGTTGGGAGAAGACACGCCTCATACTTTTATGATCAGTGAAGACCAAAAAGCACTCACTGATAAGGTAATGTCTCTGCAAATTTTGGGAAAACACCACCGCCACCAACTCGATATCATGGGTGGTATATTTATATTCATGGGGATGTTACATAAGAGACTCATAAGAAACAATTTACCTCTGCTGCATCAGAACACAACCCAACCCAATATGTGAAGCATCATAGAAAACCTAGAACTAAACTCCTTTTGTTGGAAAATAGACAATTAGATCACTGACCAACTTCTCCTTTAGATACTCAAATGCTACCTAACACTAATCATCCCGCAAGAATGTCTGATCCTTTCAGGTCAATGTTGTCAGAGGAGTCACAACCTGAGAGAAATCAACTATGAACCTCATATAATAACCTACAAGACCAAGGAAAATTTTCACATTAGCCACTGTCTTAGGGGCTTCCCAAGACACAAATACTTCTAACTTCAATTGATCCATAGATACTACCTATTGGGATATAAAATTCCCCAAGAAACATACTTCTCAAGCCCAAAACACACACTTCAGAAACATACCAAATAGTTTTTGATGACGAAGAGCTCACAAAATAGCATACAGAGGCACTGCATACTCCTCCTCAGACGTGGAGTGCACAAGAATGTCGTCTAAGAAAACCACTAGGAAATTATCCAGGAACCCATAGAACACGTCATTTATTAACCCCATGAATATAGTTAGAGAATTCATCACACCAAACATTAATACAATGAACTTGTAATGCCCGTGATGATAATGGAAATATGTCTTTGGAATATACTCATCTGTTACATACATCTGATGATATCCTGATCAAAAATAGATCTTTGAGAACTAACTTGTACCCTTTAGTTGATAAAATATATCATCAATCCACAGAAGAGGATAGTGGTGCTTCACTATCACTTGGTTCAAGTGATGATAATCGATACACAACCACAAACTTTTATCATCCTTCTTTAAAAAAACGGTGCACCCCACGGTGACACACTTTACCAAATAAAACCACATCCTAGTAAACTATTGACTTGTATATGTATACATTGCAACATAGAAGGAACCATCCAATATAGAGACATCGAGATAGTAGACATGCCTGGTTATATTGTGATCCCAAAATCTCTCTCTTGTTGAGGGGGTAATGCTACAACCTTCTCTGGAAAGACATCAGGGTACTATTCTATGACCCTGGGAAACACCGACTGATGAACCTCCAACAAACTGAGCATCATCTCAGCTATCAATTATGACAAGGATAGAACATGCCTCTGGAACATTAGAGGTTCTCTCTCACCAACAAACACTAATGGATCTCCATCAACATCAAAGAAAACAACCTGCCACTTGAAGAAATCCAAAATATCCTACACTGAATACGACCAATCCATGTTGAGGAAGGTGTCATATGGTTGTATTTGTAAACATAGGAAATATACCAAAAAGAAGTGCTTCCCCAACACTAGCTCACGGTTTCTACATAATTCAAACAAGTTATCTCAACCTCCAACTGGCGTAGTCAACGCCAAGGGCCCAGGAAGTCTCTCTACCTCATGTCCCAAATCATGGACAAGGGTAAGTGATATGAAGGAGTGCATCGCTAATGAATCAAAAAGGCATGAATCCAAGTAGAAAATAAGAAAATAGTACCTCGAATGATGTTTGGATCACATGGCACTGGAAACGCTAAAGCATAAAGCGGACCATGACCTGCTCCATGGTCTCTCTGACCATGCAGACAACCACCTCCACTGTTGCGCTCTTCTCTCTGAGGAAGGGGAGTGTCCCGGGGCTATCCTCTTCCTAACCTATCTACTCTCTACTGATCCAAAGTTGAAGAAACCTATTTTTGTTTCCACAGCTAGATCTTCCTCAAAAAAGGAACCTGAAGAAGAATAATTGGTGCACACTGACTGCTCAGAATGGTTGAGTACTCTCGTCACTAATGATTTTTTCCTCCACTAGAAAAACATTCATATGATCCGTTGGCATAGGTCTGATAGCCGCCACCCATGTATAAATGAGGCATTGAGTGTTGGGACATACACCTAGATAATCTAATGCTCTTTTTTCCTGACAACTAAGAATCTCAGACCATAGCTCAACATCATGTGGAATCCTGACAACTCTCATATCATGACGATCCGATTTTGGATAACATCCTCTTGATGACTTTTTCTCTTCATAAAACCTTGAGATATGTATTTAACATAAATGGGGTGACCTGGCACTAGATATATGGACACAAATCCTCCTCGAAATGCCTTGCCCTGACATCCTCATCCAGAAATAGGTCCGAATCATATCAAAAAAGGTTCTTAAATCAGATTCCGAACTCTTGCACACTAGATCTCCCCCTCCAAAGGGTAAAAATATCATTTCAACTGGCCACCTTCATAGTTGAAGAAAAAAACCCAACTCTAAAATGTTCTCAGAACTCCTCCCACAAGACTACTTAATCCTTGAGATCTATATGGAACAAGAACCACCACTGCCTAATTGCCTCACTTCTCCATACTGCATCATCAAATCCAATGGCGCCTAATTCTCCTTCTAAGAAAAAATCAAACAGAAAGCTATCTCAACCTCCTCCAACCAGTCTTTTGAGACTACATCTGAAACAGAGCCCTCATACCTTTATAGAAATAGGCACTAAAACTCTCAGAGTGTCCTCCTCCAAGTGTCATCATCATCAGCCTCTACTGTTCAGATATCTTCCGTTGCAACCTATTGAACATATTCCTTAAAATCCTGATGAGGATGTCAACATGGAGCCATAACTGCAAAAGAAAAAATATTTTGAGCTCTTAAATCTCTAATATGGAATACTTTAACATTAATTAATCATTTCCTTCTACTCATTTTAGGCTAAACTAACCTAAGGTTTACCCATAAAAATATAGGTACAAAGAAGAATGATGCATGATCATTTCCTAGATATCTACCCTGATACCATTATCACCTCATTTTATAGCTATTATAAGCATAAATGTTCATGCATTATATCAAAGGGGGTCATAAATAACCATGTCTTAGCTGGTATCCAGTGTTTATAGTGATTTCTAAACTTAGATGACATTGTTTCCCTACCAACCCATTCAACCTCACTTGTGATTAACTCTAAACTTCATCCTATCCCTCAACCGGACCTATAATACCACTCTATAATGACCCCCTTCCCATAAAGTGTACCCATCCTAGGTCGAAAATGGGAGAAGAGAGATAGAGACCCCCCGAGTCCCACCTCCAGTAGGCCTCTATTTGGGAATTATCACTGAGGGTATAATAAACATGTAGATGGGATGTACTAGCCTCTAAGAAAAACACCTACAGAAGAGAGAGATAATACATACACAAACCAAATCCTGCTCAAGCTACAATATAATAGAAAATCCAAGTACACAAATTTAATGTCAAGCGGAAACTACTAAAACTGAAAGGAAAAATTGTAATTACCAACAGAAAGTAAGGATGGTAGTGACCATGAAGCTCTAACAGCTCCTATAAAACCCAAAACTAGTAGTAACTGACCTAATATACAACTTTCTCTAACTGACCTGAAAAATAGTATATATATATATATGTATGTATGGTGAGTATAACAGTATACTGAGTATGATCCTTCCTAGAGAATCTTATTAAAAATTAAAGAAAGCATGCTAAATCATAATGAAGAAAAAGTGAAACTAACTCATCACCTAAACAGATATACTGTGTTCTCAGCCTCAACCTGGAAACTCTCACCAAGTATCGCATACAAGAGAATATAATATAATGAAGAATATCAGGGTACCCCACTACCACTTCCCCACTGGTTTTCTTCTCTTACCCAACATTTCACATCATGATAATCTCTCTCTAAAAAGGCTAGCATGTAGACACCTAATCAAAGCATCACAATATGCACCTTGTGCAACACACCGCCATGTCCGCATAATAAAAAGTAACCAGGTAGTTTCTAAGAGCCACCATAGCTCACATAATGTGTATCATATGTCAGGTATTATACCTCAATCCATCATAACCCATACACAGAGTAAGGATCCTCAATCTATCATTGCATATACATATAATACATATAGTAGTCCTTAAGAAACTATATCCAGAATATATGTGTGTGAAATAACCAGAATACATTAAGGACCTGTATACACATATACGGGGAAAAATAACTACCATTTATACCAGCACAAGTAACTACCAAGAGTAGAGAGTGGGGGAAAGGGGGTGTAGTCAGCCATCCATTATCCCACAAGGATGTTGGGGAAACACCCCTAGGGATTAGAACCCTCGAGGTGTCAGTTTCTCTTACTGAAAGTGTGGAGTAGCATATAGAAACACAAAATGAACAAGATATAATATATCTCACAACCACACTATGGGTATAACCTAGTCTTAAAATCAACTACAGCTAATGTTTCTTAGACTTTCGACTTCCACTACTAAGACTAGATATCCTATAAGAACACAAGCATTTAAAGAGAAACATTAAGTTAACTTATCCTTTTTTATTAGTTTCACTTTACGATAATTAATTATTAACAGTTAATTAACTATTATCATTTCCACATTAGATTTCATAAATATATCAACAAGATCCATGCCCTATAGGAATAAAAAAACTGAGTCCATAACTTCTCAGAATTATAACCTCTGAATTGCATCCCTACAAGATACCACCCCATGGGTTAAACAATGATTCATTTATTTAAAAACATTACTTCCTATATCAATAGGTGCTCTAGGAAAACATTTTAAACTCCCCAAACACAAGAGGCTCAAAACAGTGAGTAGATGAACTACCCATTGAGTCTTTTCCACCTATAGTAGGAGAGTAAACTCATCCAACCATAAGAAGCTAAGTACAAAAATCACACATCATACCCCATGTGTCTTTTCCTCCCATGGAAAGAGAGTAACCAAACAATCTATCTTCCTCAAGTAGTGGGGAAAGGAAAGTAGATAACAAACAGCTGAGCTGCCATCTAAACAACAGATTCAAAAAATCATCCATCTTTTATAAAAATGGGTAATCATAGCTTCAACCTATTCTATCATCTCTGATGTCCTCTTCGACATCTATATGCATATACTAATGCATCTCGCCAGTCTAGTTGTTAACTACTATCACAACAATTGGCCCTCCCCACCACTCATACCACAACAGGCCTCTCGGCTCATCCATCCCATACTCACATCACATCTAGGCCTCCTTGCCCCACATACCACAATATTCATCTAGGATCATCCATCCCAGGATCACGTCACATCACAAGAAGAATGAAACAAACATAGAAATAGGCTCTTATTCCCAAATCAAGGCATTCATCCTTTACACCAAATGATCTCCCATGGCTCAAAATCATAAGGCACTTAGTATTTAAAAGAAAGAACACAACTAAGACCCTATAAAGGCATTATATTTTATCATACAACTGGTTTCTATTCTATATTAAATAAACTGATTCATTATCATAGGATCCAACTATGTGAAACCTAATCAGAAAGCTATAAAAACTATCCCGAATTAGTTAAACAATTAATTTAGAATTCCTTTAATTCATTTACCAACAAGTATCATCATACATAAGGTTCATTAACCAAATCAATTAAACAAGCAAACTTGCATCAATTTTATTCCCATCAAAATACAACAACAAAATCGGAATTCATTAATCATTCCTCTTTAATTCCTTTATCCAATTAATTATCAATTAATTTTGGCTTTACGCTCGTTACCAATTTCCATTAAGAAAAACATGATAAACCATGTAAGGTATAGATATCACACTATCTAGAAAATCAATAGTTAAACCATTATCACAGTACAAAGAATCAACATCTTTATGAGAACAGTACCAATTCCTTAATCTTGTTCAAGTATTTAATTAGGTCAATTTTATTATGATACAAGGGGCTAAATAATTCTAACTCTAAAATTTCACATAATGAGAATCAATTAATCTGATACCTCTAAAGATCATCAAAATTATTCACTTGAGATTAATTCAATGCAATGGATCTATGATCACCCCTCCAATAAGATCTACATCCATCTGAGGATGTTGCAAAACCAACTCCCAAAAAACATAGAGAGACCCCATTAGAACCATGAGAGATCATCTACCATCACATGGATGTAGGATCGAAATAGTGATGTAGATGCTCAATTTACAAGAGGGGGGTGAATTGTATACTTTAAAATTCCTTTGGAACTTTTAAAGTTAGTTAAGATTAACTATGTTTTCCTTAAGCAAAGGAAAGGGCTTTGTTTAACAAAGTTAAACTAAGAAAATTCACAACACCTCTAACACTGAATGCAAACTTGGAAAGAGATTCCGAAAGTAGGTTCCGGAAATATGGTTCCAGAAATTGAAACTTAATGAAAGATTACAAAAAGAGATTCTACCTTAAAGCGTATAGAATCTAAATGAAATAGAGTACAAGTAAGGAAGTATAAGAAAGTTATACTTTCCTTATAATAAAAAATGCAGCGGAAATAAACAAGTAGTAAAACTACAAGTAACAAGATATAAGTCTTTTAACCCAAAGAGAAGGGTATCCAACAACCTTGGATAAAGGTCCCTTGATTTATACTATCAAGAAAGTATGTCTTACCCACACAAGGGTAAGCCCTCAATATGAAGATCGGAGTCTCTGTCTTGCTATCCACGCAAGCCCTCAACTTCAAGGTAGTTGGCAACCTATGTCTTCCTCAGCAAGGAAGCCCTCGAACTTCAAGGTAATCGGCACCTCTGTCTTCCTATCCCCGGAATCCCTCGAATGTAATCACCAACATTCGGAGTCGCACGAAGCATTGAGAGTTAATAAGAGCCTCTCTCTCTAGAAATCACTTCAAGCATGTAATCACATGAGTCGAAGATCAGTCATCCTTTCAGCACCGAGCTCTTTCAAATGAGCTCCTATTTATAGGTAAGGTCAGCCTCCTTCTCAACGGTCATATTTTCCTTAAAGATCGGAGGGACCTATACACGTGTCACTTAGACAACGGTTAGTTTATAACAAAATATGACGACATCGTTTTATAACAAAACAAGTGTAACAGAATGTACGACATCGTTTTAAAATCTAACTCAAAAGTTCTGAATGAGAAATTCGGAGTGAAGGTTCGGAGTTTAAGGAAAATAATAAAGAGTAGACAAAATATAAAGACATAAGTGAAATGAGAGTTCAGAGTGAAGATTCAGAGTCTGAATAAATTCAGAGTGTATAAAACAAAGATGATCAGATTCTATTTAATAAGAGAATTCGGAATGAGAATTCGGAATGAGAATTCGTCATCAGAATTCATAATGAGAATCCGTTGTCGAATTTCATAAGGATTCATATACTGAGTCTGGAGTAGAACATAATCAGAGTTCGTATCTGGAATTCGGAATGAAACTTCCTTACAGTTCTTATCCAGAATTCGGATCCTAAAACAGAATGCTTCATATCAAAGTTTCAACAATTCTGAGAAAATAGAAATGAATCTGAATCTCATACTTAAGAAAAATATGGATGAAAATAAGATAAGGATAATTTTTCTTATAAAAGAGATTTTTCCTTATAAAAGCAATTTTCCTTATAAAAGCAATTTTCCTTATAAAAGAAATTTTCCTAAAGATAAGGTGTTTGTGATTTTCAAAACAAGAAGGAATGGAAAAGTCATAAGGAAAACCTTATTGACTCAACAATCTCCCCCATTTTGGAAAGCACAAACATCCATACAAAAAAGAAATTCTAAGAAGAAAAAGCTTATCTCCCTTACTTTAAGGATATAGATGAATACGACTAACTCCCCCTTAGGCTTTGAAACTCTAAGGATCGTATTATAGATGTCTGGAGTGACATTTTATTACGAATAAGAAAGTCTTATTTAAAAAACTCCCCCTTAGATAGACTCTTATTATAGTTCTTCTTTCTTATGGATCTTTTCCTTCTCCTCCTTATATAAACTCTTATTAGAGTTCTTCTTTTTATTAAGGATCTTTTCCTTCTCCCCCTTTGTGATTTTCAAAAAGAAATCGAGGGAATGGAAAAAAAACAAAGTACCTGAAAATTAGTAATAACAATAAAGGAACCGAGAAGCACAATTTTCATTAGATTTGAAATGTCGGCAACAAAGAAAACTAGATACAACAAAAAGATCGGATTTAGTTATTTCGGATCTTTTTCCTTCGAAATGAGCCCCTTAAGAATAGTCTTGATCTTCTTCAGGTCTTTATGATCTTCTTCAGCTTGCTTATCTAAGACTACTGTTCTTGCAGATTGAGCTTCAATCTTTTCTTCCTGGGATTTCAGCTTTTCTTCCTGAGCCTTGATCTTTTCTTCCTGGGCCTTGATCTTCTGTTCAAACTCGATCTGATGATCGCTTTCAAACTTCCAGTTTTGAGAAACGGAATTCAGTTTCCCATTCAGATCTCTGACTTCTTGGATCCGGAGGTTCTTTTCATCTGTCGGCTTCTCTTCAAAGGAGGAAGTCAACTCATTTATCTTCATATCCTCAGTCTCAAAGGCATCTTTAACATTGTCTTGAAATTCATCAAATAACTTCATCTCTTCAACAGTCTTCTTCGACCAGTTTGTCATCCTCTTGCAAGATCTTCTATGAGCTTCGTATCCAACAAAAAACGTTTTGAACTGAGCCTCTATTTCAACACACTTGTCCATAACCATAGATACGGAGTCTGTTTTCTGATTTAAAGCATGTTGGAGCATCTAGCATCTTGAGTCAATACTTGAGAAGGTCGGAATGGTTCCCACCAACTTCTTTAAAGACTGAACAACAAAGTCATTCCCCAACAAGGATAACTCGGAATCTGAAACTTTGCTTGGAAAATTTTATTCCTCAATAAGCTCCAACTTCCTTTTAGACAAATCACCATATTCTCGTTTCTTGCTAGCCACTGATTTCGGAGTCTCAACAAGGATTTTCTTTCCCTTGTCTTTTTTCGGAATCGATTCTTGATCAGGAGTTTTCTGATCACCAGCAGACAATTGAATAATATCATCAACAACTTTTTGAACAACATCTTCCTCATTATTATCCTTCTCAGGAGTTAATAACTTAGAGGATTTCGCCTCTGAAGTTCGGAGTGACAGATGTTCCGAAGGAGACCCCTTATAATCATCTACTTCTTTTAATAAATCTCCTATTTCACCACTCCCTTCAGCAACTACTTCTTCCTATCCCATTTGCTGAATCTGCTCGAGTTTCTCAACATGCTCAGCTCTAGTCTCTTCCAAAAAATCAAGGTTTCTTCCTGGAGTCTCAAGTAGAGATTCCAAGGAGAAAGATCTCGGAACTGGAATGCTTCCGGATACTATTTCATTAAACTTTAACAAAACTTGGACTGCCTCGGCTTCTGTTATCTTCTTCTTGAGCTTCTTTTCCTTTACTTGTTTTTCAAGCTCATCAGCAGTTTTCTCCTTCAATGCCTTAGCCTCCGCAGGGTCCAATCCGAATTGCGGATCCCCTTATTTCCTTTTCTCTTTATCTGCTCTCCACTTTGCAACAACTTCATCAGGATAGGCCTTCTTCTTCTTTGGTTTGGGAGGTGCGGTTTGAACTTCCTTAGCTTTAGGATCCTCAACTTCAACTGCAACTTCCTTCAACTTTCTTTTCATTACTGGATTAGATGATTCTGGTTCAGAAGCCTTCGGAGCCGCTTCTTCTTGATTAGGTAAATCGAAGAACTCACCAGTCTCCTTGTTGAAAGCCACATCCATCCTCTTAAGGGTATCATCACTGACCAACAATATTTTGCAAACCCTTGGCTTAGATCTGCAAGCTTCCTTGAAAGACTCAAGGCACCGAACTATCAACTTTGATAAAATTGCTGGGTACATTACGATCTGGGATATGAGATTTCCTTTCTTAAGATTCTCAATGGTTATAATAATGTGCCTCATGAAGTTGAACTTCCATAGATTTATCAGGAAATCTAAGATATAGATCTCACTCTTCTTCAAACTGTCTTTATCACCTTTCCTCGGTACGATAAGCCCTTGCACCCATAACTCTAGAATCCGGAAATTTGTAGGCAAACTAGAAATCTTCGGAGCTTTGTCATCTGAGATTCCGATAGTTTTCAAGGCTTTTTCCTTGTCGAAGCTACCCTTAGAATCTGGCAACACATGAGATATGAACTCTTCTTCTCCTTCATTGGTCAGACCTACCAAGCTTGCTGCCTTGGTATAAGAAAGCTTATAAGTCTTTCCATAAGACTTAAAAGAAAATTTCTCCCTATTATCTTCCTGAAAGAAGGAAACTGTTTCATAGAACTCAATAAGTAACTCCGAAAAAACATCGTCTTGATTCCCCGGTTTTGACACAGCAATATCTTCCCACCCATTCAACTTAATGTTCTTGGAAATAAGAGAATCATAGTTGTTGAAGAAATTCGGATGGACTAGCCTTTCTCTGTAAACTAACCATTGTGAAATAGGCTTAGAGGATGACATTTCTTGAGAAGCTAACTCCACATACATTCGGATCTAAAGACCTCTGAGAAGTTCAGAACGGAGAAAAATCAAGTTCGAAATGTCTTTAAAACAGAGAGGCAGAGATTTGAGACGCGAGAGCTTGAGAACCGATGTGGGACGAGTATTTGGGTCCCCTTTATATAGTCAATGAAATGATGGTTCAACTTCCTCGGTTGATCGAACGGTTATGATAAGCTGAGATCAGATCTGACGGTTGAAAACGAATTCTCAAGAAAACATTAATCCAATATTTTTTAGGTTTTTATTAAAACAAAGAATTAAGAAAACTATAATCCGAAAACAAAATACAAGAAAATGCCAGCATGTAAAGTATGACTATGAAAACTTGAGTAAGGAAATCATACCTTTCAAATTGGCTTAGGAGGATTATTCGTAATTGGTAACATTTTAAAAAAAAAACTTTACTACGAAATATTTTGAAAAACTTATTACGGAAAAAAAACTCATTATGGAAAACTCAGTACGAAAAACAAACTTAATAAGGAAAAACTTAGTACGAAATTTTAATTCCAAAAAACATATTGTGAAGGATTCGGTACAAAAATCCTGTTATGAAAATACCAGTAAGAAATTGTCCATTCTGGAAATTTTCAATACAAACACTTTCATTCCAGAAGTATTCTGTATGAAAATGTCCATTCTGGAAAATTTTAGTTCCAGAAATTTCATTCCGGAATTGTAGTTCCGAAAAGTTTGAAAACAAATTTTGAAGAACTTTGTTAATCTAACAATCAGATGTACTCCCCCTATGAAAAGGAATTTATTGCTGTAAGGAGACTTTTTCAACAGAAAGTTAATTAAGGAGGATTACCTTATGGTTATCATTCCTAACTTCTGTTTAATGTATTCAAATCTATCAGAAGGCAAAGATTTTCTGAAAATATCAGCAAGTTGATCTTGAGTTCCGATAAACTGAAGAATGATATCTCCTTTAAGTGTGTGATCCATAAGAAAGTGATGCCTAATATCTATGTGTTTTTCACGGGAGTGATGTGCAGGGTTCTTACTAAGGTCAATGGAACTTGTGTTATCACACAAAATTTGAGTTTTAGTAAAACTCAAGCCATAGTCTGTGAGTGTGTGTTGCATCCACAACACTTGAGCACAACAAGTTCCAGCTGCTACATATTCAGCTTCAGTAGTGGAAAGTGCTACAAAATGTTGCTTCTTGCAGGACCAAGAAACTAATGAATCTCCTAAGAAATGACAAGTTCCAGATGTACTCTTTCTATCCATTCTACATCCACCAAAGTCAGCATCAGAAAATCTTTTTAGAACAAAATCATTTTCAGAAGTATAAAATAATCCTAGATCCATGGTTCCCTTAAGGTAACGAAAAATTCTTTTTACTGCCTTTAAGTGAGATTCCTTAGGATTGTATTGATATCTTGCACATAAGCATACTGAGAACATTATGTCTGGTCGACTAGCTGTTAAGTATAGTAGACTTCCTATCATACCTCTAAAAGATGTTTGATCTACTGGTTTCCCAGCTTCATCAAGATCTAAAGAATTTGAAGTACCAATAGGAGTACTTATACACTTAGTATTGTCATAACCATACTTTTTAAGAAGATCTTTAATATACTTATGTTGAGATATGTAAGTCCCTTCTGGTTTTTGATAAATTTGAAAACTAAGGAAAAAAGTTAACTCACCCATCATACTCATTTCAAACTCAGATTTAATTAGACTTGCAAAAGAGTCAGTCAAAGATTGCTGAGTTGATCCAAATATGATGTCATCAACATAAATTTCAACAATCAAAACATTTTTCTTATCTTTCTTTATAAAAAGAGTTGGATCTGCATTTCCCTTAACATAGTTATTTTGAAGCAAAAATCCAGTGAGTCTATCATACCATGCTCGTGGGGCTAGTTTAAGGCCATACAAAGCATTGGTAAGTCTAAAAACATGATCAGGATGTTTTGTATCTTCAAAGCCAGGAGGTTGTTCAACAAAAACTTCCTCTTGAACATAACCGTTAAGAAAAGCACATTTCACATCCATTTGAAAAAGTTTGAAATTAAAGAATGCTGCAAAAGCAAGTAGAATACGGATAGATTCAAGTCTAGCTACTGGAGCATAGGTTTCTTCATAGTCTATTCCCTCTTGCTGATTATAGCCTTTAGCAATAAGTCTAGATTTATTTCTTACTATGACTCCATTTTCATCACATTTATTTCTGAAAACCCATTTTACTCCAATAACAGAAGTTTCCTTAGGTCTTTCAACCAAGGTCCAGACTTTATTCCTTTCGAATTCATTTAGTTCACCTTGCATTACTTTGATCCAATCATCACCACCTAAAGCTCCATCAGTGCTTTTTGGTTCTAATTGGGAAAGAAATGCTAGATGTTCTACTTCATTTCTTAAGGAACATCTAGTCCATATAGGTTGATTAAATCACCAATGATACTATCACTGGGATGATTCTTAAGAAACACCTGATTTGGGTTTTGTAAAACCTGTTCATCAACATAGGGTAGAAAGTCTTCTAGGGTAAATGTTTCAGAAGTATCTTCTTGAACAATTTCCTTATCAGATAGTTCTTCTATAAAAGGTTGACAATTAGTTTTTGAAAACACATCCGAGGATGTAGGTAGGGATGTTTTAAAAACAAAAGGATCTGACTCATCAAATTTTACATGTACTGTTTCCTCAACAGTGCAAGTATTTTTATTAAAAACTCTATAAGCCTTAGAGGTTGTGGAATATCCTAAGAAAATCCCTTCATCATATTTTGGTGCGAATTTATGTAGGTTATCCTTAGTATTAAAAATAAATACTTTTCAACCAAAAACCTTTAAGTAGGATAGTCTTGGTTTTCTACCATTCCATAACTCATAAGGAGTTTTATTAAGAAAATGTCTAATTAAAATTCGATTTATAGTATAGCAAGCAGTACTTACAGCTTCAGCCCAGAAATGTCTAGCTATAGAATATTCACTCAACATGGTTCTAGTTATTTCTTGAAGAATTCTATTTCTTCTTTCAACTACACCATTTTGTTGAGGAGTTCTAGGTGCTGAAAAATTGTGAGTAATACCTTTCTTACTACAAAAAGTTTCAAAATCAGAATTTTGAAATTCTCCTCCATGATCACTATGAATAGTTTTCAATGGAAGGTTTTTCTAATTTTTAACTTGAGCTCTAAAACTTTTGAAATAGGAAAAAGCTTCAGACTTCTTTGTTAGAAAATAGACCCAAGTAAATCTAGTGTAATCATCGACTAGAACAAACACATAGTACTTGTCTCCAATACTTCCAGTTTGTGTTGGACCAAAAAGATCCATGTGCACTAACTGTAATGCATCGGTTGTTGAGACTTCACTGATTGACTTAAAACTATATTTATGTTTCTTTCCATATTGACACGGATCACAAACTTTAGAAGAATCAAATCTAAGCTCCGGTAGATCCTTAACTAGTTTCTTCTTAGAGAGTTTACATAGGTTTCTAAGGTTACAGTGACCTAGTCTTTTATGTAATAACCAGGAATGATCTTCCATTTCACTAAGGCAAGGTAAATCTTGGCTTCTAAGATCTTCTAAGTTTAAGATGTAAACATTCTCTTGCCTATTGGCTGAGAGAATAAATTCTTCCTTGGAATTGTGAACTAAGAACTTATCATTCCTAAAATTCACAAGGTAACCTTCATCACATAACTGACTTATGCTAATGAGGTTGTGCCTAAGACCCTTAACAAAAAGAACATTTTAAATCAAGGTTTTACCAAGAAGAACAATATTACCAATACCAACAATCTCTCCCTTAGCATTATCTCCGAAAGTTACCTTTCCTCCTTTCGTTTTGATAATCTTTTCAAAATGGCTTTTGTTACGAGTCATGTGCCGGGAACATCCACTATCCATGTACAATGTATTTTTTCTGGTACTCTCTTTATTTTCCTGAAATCAAGAAGAAAATTAGACTTTCAGAATCCAAACTTGTTTGGATCCGAGATTTCCAGACAATAAAATTTTAGGAACCCACATCTTCTTAGAAAAGTAAGCTTTGTGAAAACCTAGAGATTGGGTTTTTTTTAAGGAACAATTTTTTCCCAGTGACCACCACATTGACACTTGGTACAAAATGAGGCACTTTGAGGAACAAAATAATTGTTACTAAAAATTGGTTGTGCATGGGTATAACCAAATCCGGATTTATTTCTTAAATTTCGTATTTGGGAATACATCTTATCAAAATTTTCCTTACCATGGGTAAAGTTTGATAAACACTTCTTTAAGGAAAAAATTTCGGACTTGAGTTTTACAACCAAGTTTTTATCCTCAAAATCACTAGTTTTAGAACTAGAGGTAGGATCGAAAACATTTTTATTAGAAATTACTTTTTCTAATTATTTAGAAAGTTTATTCTTCTCAGAACTTACTTCCTCAAGAATTTTTGAAATACTTTCAAAATCAGTATTTTTCTTACCAAGATCTTTAGAAAGATCTGATATCTCTTTCGTAAGAATAGAATTCCTAGCATTTGCCTTATCAAGTTTCTTATTGAGTTTGGAATTCTCAATCTCAAGAAGTTCAGCAAACCTAGAGACTTCTTCATAAATAGGTAAAGTATTTTCCTCATCAGAAGATTATTCTTCATCAGAAGAGTTATAATACTTACTATCATTGGAATTTAAAGAAACATTGGTCAATGATTCAGCATTTCGTACCTTAGCCATAAAACAATGATTATCAATAGGTAATCTGGCTATAAGACCAAGATTCTTTTGTCCTGAAGATTCATAATCAGAAGATTCATCTAAAGTGTCACCACCACTGGCACTCCAGGTGTCATTAGATTTTAGAACTTTCTTAGCTTTGGCTTTATAATACTTCTTTCTATTCCTGTCTGAATGTCTTTCTTTCCTTTCATTCTTTTTAAGCAAAGGGCAATCTGGTCTAATATGTCCAGCTCTCTTGCATTCATAACAAGTAACTTCTCAATCTTTTCTATATTTCCTTTCCTTTTTCTTATACTTTGATTGAAAACTTTTCTGGCTAGCTATCTTGTTCATCCTTCGAGCAAGATTTGCTAGTTCATTTTCCGAGACTTCACTCTCACTAGATTCGGATTGGAAAATAACTTTCTTAGACTTGGATCTGGTTACTCTCTCAGGAGTCTTAGCTTTCATCGGATTTGATGTTGTAGTAAAAGCAACAGTACCATTTCCATTCTTCTTTTTGATGTTGTCAACATCTCTCTTCATTCTAGTTTCATGTTGTAGAAGAGTTCCAAAAATCTCATCAAGAGAAATCTGAGTGACCTTCCTGTTTTCATCTATAGCAGTTCTTTTGGATTCCCACTCATTTGGCATAATATCAATTATCTTATCCACAAGAGCTTCATCATCTAGACCTTTCTCTCCCTAGACTGTAGGTTGTTGATGATAGTCATAAATATCTGTTGAACTTTATAGATTGGTTCTCCATAAGGAAAGTTGAATCCATGATATTCAGCTCTAAGCATAGCTCTCCTAGTCTCAATCACTTTAGAAGTCCCAAAGTGTGTAACCTCTAACTTATTCCAGATACAGTTAGCTGCTTCACAAGAAGAAATTTGGCTATATATATTTCTGGTCATTGAACATAGTAGAGTATTGCATACCTTATAGTTGAGTTGATATTCTTGCTTTTCCTGGTTAGTGAAAGTTCTAACTTCCTTGTCAGGAATTTTATAATCACCAGTAATAATAACAAAATTTTCTACTCCAGTATTGATAACAAAAGTCTTAATACGATCTCTCCAGTATTCATAGTCATTACCATCAATGATTGGTGGTCTTGTAGGATTCAGATTATCAATTGAACCAACATTGACTCCTGTTATACTAGAAACCTTCGATATACAAACTTGTTAGTAGCAAAAGTTTGTAATCACAAAGTTCGGATTGGGAATTTTCGGAATTGTAAAGTTCGGAATGGAAAGGTGAGCAAGAAAAACTTATTTGTAAGTATAAGTATTTCAGAGACCTCCCCTGATACCAATTGTAGGATCAAAATAGTGATGTAGATGCTCAATTTACAAGAGGGGGGGTGAATTGTATACTTTAAAATTCCTTTGGAACTTTTAAAGTTAGTTAAGATTAACTATGTTTTCCTTAAGCAAAGGAAAGGGATAAGTTTAACAAAGTTAAACTAAGAAAATTCACAACACCTCTAACACCGAATGCAAACTTGGAAAGAGATTCTGAATGTAGGTTCCGGAAATATGGTTCCGGAAATTGAAACTTAATGAAAGATTACAAAATGAGATTCTACCTTAAAGCGTATAGAATCTAAATGAAACAGAGTACAAGTAAGGAAGTATAAGAAAGTTATACTTTCCTTATAATACAAAATGCTGCGGAAATAAACAAGTAGTAAAACTACAAGTAACAAGATATAATTATTTTAACCCAAAGAGAAGGGTATCCAACAACCTTGGATAAAGGTCACTTGATTTATACTATCAAGAAAGTCTGTCTTACCCACACCAGGGTAAGCCCTCGATACGAAGATCAGAGTCTTTGTCTTGCTATCCCCGCAAGCCCTCAACTTCAAGGTAGTTGGCAACCTCTGTCTTCCTCAGCAAGGAAGCCCTCGAACTTCAAGGTAGTCGGCACCTCTGTCTTCCTATCCCTGGAAGCCCTAGAATGTAATCACCAACATTCGGAGTCGCACGAATCTTTGAGAGTTAATAAGAGCCTCTCTCTCTAGAAATCACTTCAAGCATGTAATCACATGAGTCGAAGATCAGTCAGTCGTTCAGCGCCAAGCTCTTTCAAATGAGCTCCTATTTATAGGTAAGGTCGGCCTCCTTCCCAATGGTCATATTTTCCTTAAAGATCGGAGGGACCTGTACACGTGTCACTTAGACAACGGTTAGTTTATAACAAAATAGACGACATCGTTTTATAACAAAACAAGTGTAACAGAATGGAAGACATCGTTTTAAAATCTAACTCAAAAGTTCGGAATGAGAAATTCGGAGTGAAGGTTCGGAGTTTAAGGAAAATAATAAAGAGTAGACAAAATATAAAGACATAAGTGAAATGAGAGTTCGGAGTAAAGATTCGGAATCTGAATAAATTCAGAGTGTATAAAACAAAGATGATCAGATTCTGTTTAATAAGAGAATTCGGAATGAGAATTCGGAATGGGAATTCGTCATCAGAATTCGTAATGAGAATTCATTGTCGAAATTCATAAGGATTCATATCCTGAGTCTCGAGTAGAACTTAATCAGAGTTCGTATCCGGAATTCGGAATGAAACTTCCTTACAGTTCTTATCCAGAATTCGGATCCTAAAACAGAATGCGTGATATCAATGTTTCAACAATTCCAAGAAAATAGAAATGAATCTGAATCTCATACTTAAGAAAAATATGGATGAAAATATGATAAGGATAATTTTTCTTATAAAATCGATTTTTCCTTATAAAATAAATTTTCCTTATAAAAGCAATTTTCCTTATAAAAGCAATTTTCCTAAAGATAAGGTGTTTGTGATTTTCAAAACAAGAAGGAATGGAAAAGTCATAAGGAAAATCTTATTGACTTAACAATGGAAAGAAGAATGGGAGGAAAAAGGCATCAAATTGAGAAAAACTGCAAGAAAGGAGGAAGAACACACCTTAGATCTAAGGCGTATCATTACAGATTGACGGAGGAAATCTACAAATTGATATTTGATGAAGGAATACCCAAAGCATCAAAGTGGGGTCATCTAGTCTCCTGGAGTTGAGAGAGAGGGAAACTGAAACCGTAGGGTTTGATAACATGAGCAGCTAGAAAAAAAACATAAAAAACAATACTGTGTTGGTTGATTACATGACGTGTAATACCCTTCCATGTCGTGTAATTACTAGAGGTTGGTTTCCACCAAAAAAACCAACACCTATATATTTTATTTATTCATCAAGCCCTAGAATATTACAAAACTTGAATCTCAATTTCACATTGTGTAACTCTTCACAACGTAAAATCCTTCCCAGCTTCCAACCTCTAGAAACTAATGAAGATTGTTAGAGATGATCAAGGATTATGAATTCTCAATCCACTACCATATTGGTAAAGTGAATAAAGTATAAGATGCTTTAAGCAGAAAGGATCATTCTTCCTTACTAATGATAAGAATTTAGGAGGATCTAATTTTCTTAGACCTACAATGGATGGGAATGAGAATAATTAAGGAAGGATCATCATCAATCATTTCATAAATGTTTGATCAACCATATCTTTCGGAAAGGTCATAGGTTACTCAAAGAAATTATGTGGAAATTTAGAAGAAGGTATGATCCATAAGAAAGGGGGAGTCCTCAGAGTTTAAAATTGATGAAGAAAAAATTGTGATATTTTGTTCAAGACTATATGTTCCGTCAAATATTGACTTAAGGAAGGAATTCATGGGTGATGCACATAGTTCAGCCTTCTCCGTCCACCTAGGAACCACAAATATGTATCAAGATATTGGTGGAACAATATGAATAAGGAGACCACTGAATATACATCAATGTTTCTTGTATGCAGGCAAGTGAAGGATGAAAGACAGAAGTTTGAGGGGATGATATAACTATTACACATACCAACATGGAAATGAAAGAACATCACAATGTACTTTTTCACTAGACTTTTGAAGATATTGACAGGAAATAATGCTATATAGATTTGTTTGGACCGTCTTACAAAAAAACATGATTTATCGTAGTTCCAGATAAATTATTATTAGATCAACATTCACTGATATACATCAGAGAAATAATAAGGTATCATGGAGTAACACTATCAATTTTATCTGATTGAGAATTGGGATTCACCCCTAAGTCTTGGAAAAGTCTCCAATATGCTCTAAACACTGATCTAAATTTCAGTACATCCTATAATCCCCAAACTGATGTCTAATCTAATCAGACTATTCAATTACTGGAAGACATGTTTTGATCATGTTCTGTGGACTTTAAAGGAAGTTGGGACCAATATCTTCCTCTAATAGAGTTCTCATACAATAACAGTTTTCACTCAACTATCCAAATGGCTTCTTATGGAGCTCTTTATGGGAAGAGGTGAAGAACACATGCATGTTGGGATGAAGTTGGGGGAAAACTGATATCTCTTGAAATAGTCAAGGAAATGGTGGGAAAGGTTAAGACCATTCAAAAATATAATAAGGATGCTCAGAATTGACATAAGAGCTATGCTGACAATCATCAATGAGACCTAGAGACTGATATTGGAGACATGGTATTCCACCGTATATCTCTATGGAAAAAAGTTATGAGATTTGGGAAGAAGGTAAAGCTTTGTCCAATATACATTTTCCCCTTTGAGATCCTTGATTGCATTGGAGTGAGTACCTATTTACAAGCACTCCCACTGAACCTATCTCAAGTACATGATGTATTTCATGTGTCCCTATTAAAGAAGTACATACCAGACCCCTCACATGTACTCAATATAGAGGTGGTACCATTGGAGAATCAAATTTCCTATGAAGATCACCCGATGAAGATCTTAGATCATAGAGAAAATTTTATACGAAATAAGACAATGCACCTTGTCAAATTGATGGGGAGAAACCAAAATTTTGAAGAAGTAATGTGGGAATGGAAAGAGGTGATGAAATAGAGTTACCATTATCTATTTTGGTGTGGAAAATGAAAAGGGGGTAAGATTATAATGACCATAACAATTATAAATAAAATTCCTCCTTTTAATTTAATTAAATGTCTTATTATTTATTACAATTATAGAAAACACGTGCACTTATTTTTTTTATTATATCCAATTGGATTTAAAAGACCATTAAGTATCATTACTATTGACAAAATAGTCATTGAACATTGATAACATGATTAGTATAAATATATGATTTTAACAAATACAATTAACATAGATAAATGAAGTGATGTCCTAAACCAGTAAGATCATACCCTATGAAGCCCATTTATTAGAGATTCTAAGGGATATAAAATTTCTGGGTTTTTCTCTTGACCAGGCCCAAGCTAAGATACAACAACTTAGGTGTGAGAGAAACTGTTTATGGGAGAATTTCAAGCTCATCGATATCACGGACCAAACCATGTTTGTCGAACCACCCCATTAAAGTCTCACCATCACACATATTACTCGTAGGGAATTTGATAGTGTATTAAATGGATATGTATCAAGACCCTATCATTATGAGTATAGACATTATTTTTTATTAAATAATGAATATATTTTCATCCTATTATTGTTACTTTGTAAATTATTTTTATTTTGATACAATAAAGCACACATTGTGTTTTTGGTTAATATTAAAATTAAATTAATAAATTTATGAATTAATTTATTTTTGAAATAAATGACATTTTAATTAATTTTAATCAAATATAAATGATCATATAATTTTTATGAATTAAAATATAATTTTTATAAGGGTTCGAAAACTCTTATTGTCAAAAAACCTGACATTTTCAATAAATGTTCGTTATTATTTTAAAAGTAAAAATTCATATTTTTAGAAAATTATTTTGATAAAAAGAATATTATTTTTGGAAACATAATATCAAAATTATCAAATGGTGAATTTTTCTTATTTTTCTAAGACATTCAAATGTTTGGCTAAAAATTAAATATCATATAGATATACTTTATGTTTAATGAAATCATAATGGCCCAAAAGTGATGAAATAATTACTATAAATGGCATCCTTGACGAAATATATGTTTTCCATTTAAAATAATGTGATTTTAAGTTTATTTTATTTATTTTTTAAAGCCATTATAAATTCCCTAAAACTTATAACATATTTTAAGGTTTTAAAATATATTATTTAAGAGTGTGACACACCTCCACATAATCAAGGAATTATTTTAATAAGTTAGTCCCTTGGAATTATAAAATAATAAAAACCACTCCAATTTGGAAGAAACCATTGGGTTGTTTTTGGTTTTGGATATTTTATTTTGTAGAGTCCAAAACCAAAATAATAAAGAAATCTCTCCCTTTTCCAATATAAAATTTCCCAATATCACATTTAACTTCACTAAAACTCCTTGGAGAACGACCATAATATTATATCCACTCTCTAGAGTCCTAAAAATTTTCCTCCAAGCTCTAAATAACCCCTCTCAATCTTTTTAAGTCACACACTCAAGTAAGGTACCTTCCTCTCCTCCTTTCAAATTCATGCACCTTCTTTGAAATTAGTTCTTTTAATTTCAATTTTTTATATTTTCATTCATTTATAATAATTATCTTTATATCTAATTTATGTTATTTTATTGATGTATCACTTATCCTCCCATATTTTCACACTTACATAAGTCGTTACTATACCAAAATTCCATAAGGGATCTTCATCTTCTCTTCTTTATTCAAGTTCCTTTATAAACATAGGGATTTTATTTTAATTTCCTAAATATGGGACATATATTTCAATTTAAATATTACTATACACTTGATGTAAAAAATAATGATAGACACATTTATCTCTCATTAAGAATTTTTATGAATTTTTTAGTAACATCGTCATACTGCTAAAATTTCACCATGATTTTTCATGCAAAACAATTGTGTAGTAAATTCCATACCCATTTTTTTATAAAGGGTATTCACCTTAATGAACATATAATTATTTATTATGGACTTAAATGTATTTATTACACATTCCTTGATCATGGAATAAATTTTGATGATTAATTTATCCATGTTGTATGATCTATTTATCACACTTAATCATAAGAATGAAATGAATATGATGGGTGCACCCAGATAATGCTTCAATTCATTGGGTAATGTTTAGTATCATGATACATCATGTTGGGATAGAAAGTGAACCTGATTAATTTATGGGACTTTTTCTTCCATGATATCTTGGTGGTTTGGCCTTAACCTATGTTTATGATTCAGTGTTTTAAGTTATTTCCACATTTCGCATGTTATGATTATCATGATATATCATTCCTTATTATTCATGTTTCTTTTATTCCTCATTGATATACCTATTGTATAACATGTTTCACTTATGCCATGTTTATTCTCTTTCTAGGTTTTATAGCTCACCGCTTTCTTAGGTATGTCCCTAGGTTATCCCATGTTGTTATAAGTTTGAAGAAGTGTTTTGAGCTTGTTAACGAATTTGTTAATAAAGATGTTGTTTTACCTATTTTATGTTATTTTGTAATGTAACTAATTCACAAAGACACTAGACTTCTTGATCATCCTATTTTTATTAAGTGTATTCTTATATAATAAGACAAGTATTAATGTGATATACAGAGCATGGGTGTTGTAAAGACCCTATGGACTACCCCAAAGTTACTATTTTGAATAATAGAGTCATAAAAATATTTAAATCTCTATTTATAAATTCTAGAATTCTCATAATAATCTATTTGAATTTATTCCAGATCACTTAACTCTAATAATATATTTTCTCCAATAGACTTGAAGTCTTAATTAAGGGTTTTCACTACCTAATATAATTTATTATGTATCTCTAAAGGAAAAAATGTGTCTTATAAAAGAGAAGTCTATATGGAGATCCCTATGAGAGTTTTATAAGAATTCCTATAGGCCCATAATTCCTCATCCTACTTAAAAGGCTATTCCTTTATTGTACCATCTTAGTTTTCTCTAGAATCCATTTTAATTATCTATTGGAGGTCTTTCTTTCCCACTAAATTATGGGTGATAGGTGGTACCATATTGATAAATACAACCATATTTTTTGATTGATGCTTTAAATTTTATATTCTTAAAATGTATACTATTATATGTGATAAAATCATTAGACACACCAAATCGAGAGAAAATATTCTTCTTGATGAAACTCACAACACTACAACCAAGATTGTTCAGAAGTTTTACTACCTCTTCCCACTTAGATATATAGTCTATAAAAACAAGGATGTACTCCTTCCCATACAATGATGGGAATTGTCTAATGAAATATAACCACCAAACATAAAAAAATTCACCTTCAAGAACTCCCTTATGTGAAAACTCATATTTCCTACCCATATTCCTCATCCTTTGAAATTTATCATAGCTTATAACTATACTTATAGAATCCTTGAATAGGGTATTCTAGTAAAAACCTGATTAGAGGACCTTGTAGGCAGTCTAATCTCTCCATGGTGTCCACCCCATGGAGAATATAAAAAATTTCTAAAATAGAAATCTTTTTCTCCTTAAGAATACACCTCCTGAGTATCCCATAAGCACACCTTTTGAAAAATAAAAAATCATCCCAAAAGTAATGTTGAAGTTGAAAATTGAATTTCTTACTTTGATTTTGTAAAATTTATTTTGGAATTGAACTTACAAAAATGATTTTTTTGAAATACATAAACCAATAATATATTTTCACAGAAACAGAAAACAATTTTTCATCTAGGAAAGATTTATTGGTCAATGTTGGTCTACTGGTTTGAATTGCTGTTGTGGGTAACCTAGACAAGTGGTAATCTGCCAAAGTTTGAGCACATTTCTTATCTTTTATGTCTAAATCAAACTATTGAAACAAAAAATTACACCTCATTAGTCTTTTTTCTATTCTTTCTAATAAAAAATATATTTCAGGGTAGAATTATTAGTGAATATTATGACTTATAATCCTATGAGATATTTCCTAAACTTGTATATGGAAAACATGACAATAGTTTAATGTTTATAAGTAGTAGAATAGTTTTTTTGAGCATCATCTATAAATTTGCAAGATTAGTAAATCACATATACCCTATTCTCTTTTATTTTCCCTAAAACCGCCTCTACATCCCAATCACATGAATTACACCTAACCTCGAACAAAGGTTTCTAGTTAGTGCAATTGATTATTGGTGAAGTTGTGAGATTTTCCTTCAATATATTAAATGATTATTAGAACTTTCCATCAAATAGAAATGGTGAATCCTTGACTAATAGTGAGAAAAGTGGATTAAAAATTTAATAAATTCTTTTATGAATCTCCAATTAAAATAGGCATTTCCTAAGAAACTTCTAGTGCCTTTTATATTTTTAAGATGTGGAAGATTTTGAATCACTTAAATATTAGACTTTTTTGACATCTAAATCCTACCAACTGAAAGGCATAGAACAACCTTGAAAAGTACTCATGAAAAACTCATGTCCTTGACTCACATAATTTGAAGATATAGTAATTTATCTATATTTTGGTGACTCTTTCATTTGTTTGGAAGAGAAAAGCCTTTTTGAAAATTAACATTTGTGAGATGAGAGAAAATTAATGTGAGGTGGGTGTCTGGTGTACATTAGGGGAGAAATGAAGTGGAAATATATTGAATAATCTGAATGAAGGACTCAAAATAAAGGTTTTTTAGGAGGTGTGATATCTGTTATTTTTTGTTAAGAAAATCAATCTCATGGGTATGTGTTTTTGAATTTTATTTGATTTGATTTTGATGCTTACTTGTCCAAAAGTCCAAGTGATAAGTGTGGGGTGTAACGACCCAAAACATTATCAATGAAATTTCCATTCTTATAATTATTTAATGTAGTATATATCACATAAAATCTCATAGATAACACAATAACAACTTTATACATGAAGAATTAATGAAATAAGAGGTATTCCTAGAAATTAAGGAACATATACCAATGGAATAGTAACTTGATCATTGGAATAGTAATATGAACATTAAGAATAGTAATCTAATCAATAGAATAATAAATTCAAAAATATAAGTATACATAAATTTTGGTTATCTTATAAATGAATATATGATATATTTATATCTTGGAATAAGTAAATATATTTTTTAAAAATGATAAATTAAATGTTGGTATTTTTGTGACACCGAAATGTTTATTTAAATTTTTATAATTAATAGAGTGATTTAAAAAAAAATTATTTTCAGTAAATATATTCATAAATTAATATTTTGTTGTCTTAGGATTATAATATAATTTTATAGTACTTAAATAAATTTTTCAACGTACCATAAAATCAGTTATAATTTTAAAAATGATATTTTTCGAATAAATGATGATTTTAATTAAAATTTTAATCTCACATATTTAGAAAAATATTTTTCTAAAATAAAGTCTATTTTTGAATTCTAAACATTGAAAAAAATTTAGAGTTAATTTTTTTAATTTTTCTAAAATTGTTTATTTTCTGTGAATTGTAAAATGTGGTAATTTACAATATTTAACATTTTAGTCAAATACATGAATTTTTGAGTATTGGTTGAGTCATGAATAATTTAATAACTTTTTATTTTGAACTCACAAGAATTATTTAGTGTATTTAGTCATAGTAATCTACATTATTCATAGTCTTGATCTAAAATAATTAACAAATGAATAAAATAATCAGAAACACCTCACTCCTCCCACTATAAATACCACCCATCACCACCTATTTTCATCAAACCTTCCAAGACATAAAAATTTCCCAAATTATATAAAATCATCATACAAATTATATTACATACATTTAGAAGCCTTTGGTCTCAAAAAAATTGAAACTCAATTTCCCTATGGAGGTTCTCAAGGAGAAGAAGTTCAAGAGTTAAAATCATCTTTTGTTTTCTTTTAATTTATTTTCAATTTATTTTCTTTTTTTTGTGCTATCCTCACCTCCCATTATCCAAGAAACATGATAACTACATTATCTTATATATTCCATAATTTTATTGTGTTAGTGGAATAATCCATCATCAAATCTCTTCCCTCTTCCCTCTTCCATTTATTCTAAAAATGAAAACATTGTATGTGATGTGTCAATTTACCATCATCAGGGATGATGAATTTTAATTCTCATTTAACGCCTTCAAGGATGATAATAAAACAATTATTATGGTCAAATAATATTTTATTATACATATTATAATTCATTTAATGTTTAAGAACCAATATATAAACATGATATTAAAAAAATGATATATGCTCATGATAGTTGTAAAAATATCCAAAATAAATTAAGTCATTTTCATTAAGGTTTTATCTAATGAATCATCCCTATAACATATAACTCAATGATATATAAGAGAATTTAATATTCTTTAAGTTCATTAATTACATGTATTATCAACTCTGGAGAACTATTCTAATTTGATAATAATTTCCATAATTAAACATAAGAGATCCAATCATAAAATCATGAAACAAACGCAACTGGAACGATGAAATTAGAACTTATAACTCATCAAAATGTCATAAATGAACTTAAAGAAATTATATTAAATAAAATAAATGTTTAATAGGTTTTAAATTAAATTATTAATTAACCTAATTTCATTATTCGGAACATTAAATGCAAGTGCAGAACACTTTCGGACACAAGGTAAGAAATTCTTTCTGAACCACCATTTTTCCTTTGAGTTACGCTTCTCTCTTTTTACTCCAATGTAATTATTAATTATTTGTATTTAATACTCCTATATTCTATTTTTATGTTCCAAAATATTCACCTATCCTAATTATTTTTTCTTTCATTGGGAAATACTTCTTTTAAAATGTATCTTTCCCAATCCCTCCCAACAAGTAAGCTTGATTAAAGGGAACTTCCCATTTTCTTACCCATTTTCAAGTATCAACCATAATATGTTTTAAACCACCATTTTTTTTCTAAAATAAATAATTTTATAATGAAAACATATCTTGGTTCATTTTGGGTTTTATATGAAAGATTATTTCTTTTCTATTTTAAAATGTTCTTTGATATTTTCTTCAAACTGCCCTAAAATGTCTCATTTTTAAAGTTTCTTAAAAAATCTTTTTGAATTTTTTTCACATTATATGGATATAATTTATCATTATATATGAATATTTTGCATTATTAATGTTCATGTATTATTTAAACACATTATTCCCTGGACACATTTATGATACACTCTTTCGTTATGCCTTGTGACATGGTTATGATACCCAATTACTTCTATAGATAACCCTTATGATTGATTCTTCATATGGAACACAAATTCATGAAAATGTAATGATGGGTTAACCTATATGGACCTCAAATCACTAATAAAAAACTATTTTATTCAGAACTATGACTTTAACAGTGCTAGCTAAAAGAGTTGTTAAAAACCCCCTTTGTTAGTGCTAGAAAAATCACTCTTAAAGGAAATCATTTATCAGTGCTTGTAAAAAAGAACTGATAAAGGTCCCCCTTAAACAATGCTAATAAAAAAGAACTTATAAAAGGTAATCTTTATCATCACAAGAAAATGTGTTGATAGAGGGTTCTTATCAGTGCTAGTAAAAAAGCACTGATAACCCCCCCCCCTTTATTAGTGTTTTTTACTAGCGTTGATAAAGAGTATATTTCAAAAAAAAATTAAAAAATATATATTAATATATAAAATGATTTATATTGATATAAATATAATATATATATTTTAAATATGTTTTAAATAAGGCTAAAAATCCATTTACACTTAATATATAATATATTTAGTGAAAAAACTTATAAAAAAATTAAAAAATTTATTTTTAATTAATACATTTCTAATTATTATATAGTAATATTCATTTAATAATAATTAAAATAAAAAAAATAATAAAATAATAAAAGTTCTAAAATAAGTTAAAAATGTAACTTGAACTTTAAATGACCATAACTTTTGATCCGGGTGTCCGTTTGAGATCTACCACATATTAAATCAATGTTTCCGATGAAATCTAAAAACTAGTGACATGAAAACCCCCACCCCATAATGTTTTTCTAGGGTAAAAAATGTTCAAAATGACTCTAAAACTGAGTTTTTAGTCGGGGTACCCCAATTTTTTAACATTCAATGGAATTTCAGTCACATTTTAGAGGGTCTTTTTTTCCATTTTAAGTGGGGACTGGATTTATTCTTAGGGTTTACATTTATATTGATATTATGGTTTTCAAATTTTATCAATTTTTACAATGTAGTTTTATTTATAATTAAATATGTGCTTATTTTCATATATTTACTTATAATAAATAACATATATAAATATATATATCAACATATTTATGTATAAATGTATTTTTAAATATGTAAAATAAGTATTTATTATTCATTTTATTTAATGTAAAAAAATTTCCATTTTATTTACCTTATAAAAATGAAATCATATGTATATATATACCTATATAATTAAAGTTTATATATAAACATGTGTGTGCCAATAATTAACAAATACATATGTATATATATATATATATATATTATAATATATGTAAAAAAATATAACTCCCCCAACCTAGTTACCCAAAGTCAGTTCATTATTACATAACATTGGCATGATAAAAAGAGATCAAGTAGCGAAAGGCTGATTATTTTAGTAGCCTTGAAAGTACAAGATACATACATAAGTTTTACATTACATTATGAAATGAAAAAACAACTTTTTGTCCCATATGAACACACTCATATCCCATAGCCTATTCCTACGGGTCAATTATAATATACTTATTTTCATCCAAGAAAAAAAATAAAACTTAATAAAAGGGTGAGATCATATGCTCAATAAGGATAACAATATAGCAGAAACTATCATAAATAAGCATAAACATTTAAGGAAATGTATAAGACTAAAACACAAGCCTTTTAAACTTAAACTTCAGCATAATATGGAAATGATAAATCAAATAATTCCATTTACTTATTCACATGGATATTCAACTAGTCGAATAATCACATGTAATATCAATAGTTAATTTCATAATGATGAAAAGAATAATGTTGGACATCATAACCACATAGTCAAGGCCTCATTCCAAAACCACAATTAATATTTTTTCAAGGCCTTGTGCTGAGAAACTAATTTGTCTCCTGATACCTACTGATGCATCAAGGAGCTATAGTGGGCTCCACCCACCACTTACTATGTTCAGTGCATTCCTCATATGAAAAGGTTTAAATATAACATAAAGATTCTTATTAAAACTAGCATATAAAATGTTAATACTTTAACTATAAACCAAGAATTGTATAAAACTAACACATCCATAATCAAACATATCACAGAACCTTCAATACAATATGGAAGATTTTATCATTATAAATCAACTTCAAACAAGTTTAAAATCTACCAAATGATGTTGACATAGATGAAATCAAACCTATTTGAGAGAAATATCTCTTTCTATTTTGAATTCAATTAAAAGTCATATAATTATAAAAGGAAACATTTATTTTTAAAATATTCTTATAATATTGTAAGGTAAACTTCGAAGTTTTCATAATGGCGGAAATAGCTGCACCCACTATATAAGTTAAAAAAACATTTTACCTTAATTTGTTGAAAAGGTCAAAAAGTACCTTGTTTGGAAAACGACGTGAAGATTAATTTAAAAATATTTTAAAAAAATTAAAACATTGGTATAAATGAATTTAACCCATATTCTTGTAAATAGTAAAAAAAATTGAAATACATTTTTAAGAAACACGTATGAGGATGATAAATAATTTCCAATAGATTCTTACATATTGACAACCTCGGATAATAAAGAGATTGTAAAATTAACCCTTACCTTGTACTTTTACATAGTAGATGGTATTTTAACCTCATATATAATACTTAAATAATTTTTATTAAATTATACAATAACAACATACATAAATATGATATCATATATGATCTTCTAATACTGCTTTGTTAATAATATTTCAGAAGTATCCTAGTTTCAGGTGTTAATTAATTTGTTTTCCTTTATATGTTTTGTTATGTAAGTCATCTTTGTTATGGATAGGATGTATTTAAATAATAACCAGAATTATATTAATTTCTTAAACATTATTTTTAATCATGAAATGAAAATTATTCTGGAATGGTTACGATGGGAAAAAAATCTCATCGCGTTCGTGGAGACGGTAATCCGTACGTACGCACGAGTGAAAATGTCATTCTATTGATGGTGAAATCGTATGTAATTGGACAGTATATTACATATAAATAATAATTAACTTATTATATTTATTATTTAAATCAATTATACTTTTCATTATACCAATCAAAATAATGAATTGTTGAATAACAAACTACACCACGATGTGGTGACGGTAAGTCGTACATATGCGTGTATGGTGACTTTTTCATTCATAGGATGGATATAATGATGAATATGGTTGTACCATATTTATTATAACATCACATTATATTGAATGTACTGAAGTTATTATTTTATTATGGAAAAAACAAATAAAGAGGAAGTGGAAGAAGAAAAGAACTTTAAAAGAGGTGATGAAATTATTACCTCTTCTTCGGGTGATTCCTTTTTGATTTAATCAAAAGGGCTCATTAGGTTAGATTTATGATCAAAGTAAGGTCTATAGGATGAATTTAGGGTATTTGGGAAGATATTTGAGTAGTGTTTAGCAGAGCCTGATGAATTTGAGGTGTGATTTAGAGAGAAAGAGAAGTACCCTTTTATAAGAGGAGTGAGGGTCACTTTAGGAAAAGCTTGAAATATTATTTTATTATAAAATAATTTTCGGTTTATAATGGCTCCAAATTAATTTATTTCTAGGATAAGGTTTTTATGGGTAGAAAAAATCTCAACAAATAGGTTTTATACAAGTTTATGTCACCATATAAACCTTATCTTTTATATTTAACTCTTAGTTAAAAATTTAAACTTTTACATTGTATTCTTGTATGTTTATATTACCTGGATTATAAACTTATTATAAAATTACAATAGAACCTAAAGTGGTTCATTAATGACATATATATCATTATATAAGTCTTTTTTCTGAAGCTTATATTTTTAGGACTATTATATAATTTAATAAAATATTTTTTGTTTTAAAAGCTCATTTATGTCAATTTTGACACTATTTAGTATTTGGTTTTTGTGAAAGTCATAAAAACATTATAACTAAAAAAACAATTTATTTAATAAAACCTAACATGTCATATTAACCTATAAAATTTTTTTAATGCATAAATAGTCTCATTTTACATTTATTTTAATATTTATAATATCAATTATTTTAATCATTCATTAATAAGGTAATTACTATATCATCAATGTGTCACAAATAAAGTTAATTATTTAATGTTTAAAAATTCTAAATAAAATAACTTGATGTAGGAAAACTTTTTATATTTCTAATTAATATTTATAGTCAAATTTATCTTAAGTATAATCTGATATTAAAAATGGTTTTGTTATAAAACTTCGAATTTTACACTTTTAACTATTCTTTAAATAAATTAATAATAAATGTCCTAATATAATCCAATTAGATCAAATAGGATCATATTTTATTCCTAAGGTTGATTTTAGTCTATAAACACTTATCCAATATAATTATGATATGTGTTAGGGTATTTATAATATCATTTTTACCTTTAATTACACTATTTACTTTTAACCATGGTAAATAAAATTCAAAAGTTAATATTCACCAAAAATTATTTTCATCTTATTGAACCACATTTTCTTATTGATTTCAATCGTGTATCTAGGAGTATTGAAATTCAATTCATAGAAGCGGTAAAATTACATTTTATGCAAATTTGCAAATGTTCCTAGAAGTTGGGTAGAAGATGTTAAAAAATTTAATAAAATTTTATATATCTAATCATATAAAATTTCTCTAATGAATTACATTGGAATAATATATTTATTATGTATCTATTTTTACTTTAAGATAAATTTTTATTTAAAAATAATTATTTAAATCAAAAATTCAGTTTTTATCTACAACGTAGTGTTTTTCATTATTCATCAAAAAATTGAAAGTTTTCAGAAAAATAACAAGAATTCACCCAAAGTTAATTTAGATATTCCAAGTTCAAAAATTATTTCTATTTTACCAAATTAAAAACATAAGAGTTTCATTAATTAATTTAAAATTAATTCCCCTTGTCAAAACCAGAAATCGGGTTTTTAAGAAGTAAAAACTATCAAAAGATTGAGATGTGTTTATGTCCAATTTAAATGTGAAATTGATTAAAATGAACTAAATTATATTAAAAGATAAAAATATAATCTAATTATACTTTAAAACCACTCAAATTAATAATTTAACAATATAAATTATTTCAATTTAAAAAGTTGTTTTCAATTAAAATTTAGTATTTTTCACTATTCATCAAAATATAAAAGTTATCAAAAAAAGTTCCAAAAATTTATCCAAACTAAATTTTTATGTCTCACTTCTAAATAATAACTTAATTTCATTTAATTGAATATATAAAAGTGTAAAATATTGGATTTCAAAAGGGTTTTCCATTAAAAGGTGGAAAATGCATTTTTGAAAAATACTTCTTTTATTTGAAAAATTGAATTTTTCCTTATGTTATGTTTAATAAACACAAAATATGAATGTTAAAATTATATAGGATATATAAAATTCATAATATGGTTAATAATATTCATACCTAATTTTTATGTTTCTAGTTTGATAGGTCGTGATGCGCTTGGACTCCGTGTTGCGTATCGCACAAGCTATTGAATTACTATAAAAAGATAATGTACTATGAAATCGGGGGGTGTTACATTCTAACCTCATTAAATAAATTGCTTCCTCACAATTTTAAATTGTTCTCTAAAAATAAAAGGTTGAAAATAGAAAATACCTTTCTAGAAAACTCACATTAGAAATAGGGTTAATAAAATTTAGTCTTAATAAGAGGGAAAGAGAAATTATAAAGTCACCACAAAAATAGGAATTCGAATAGGAGAACATTTGTGGAAATTTGAGACACATAATTGGATGGAAAACATAAATTTGTACAGATAGTGACTGAGGTCATCAATCACAAACAAGAAAACAATAATTAGGAAATTAAGGGCCTCAAAGCCATAAATCTATGATAACTTAAAATATAATTGGTTCATCAATACATATGGTATTAGGATAACACATTTTTGGTTTTAATATACTTTCATTAAATTTTAAGAATTAATTTCTTCATAGAATAATAAAAAAATACATGACAAGTAGAGTTCCATCCTTTAAATAATTTCTACCACAAACTCACCTTTCACTCCAAAAGATAATAGAACTAAAAAATATTCTATTTATCCTAATCTTATAGGGATTCAAAAAAATTAATTTATAATTCATCTATCAGGTAATTTAAAAAACTACATTATACAAACCAGGACATCGCATAGGCCAGTTTTAGGTGATGCACCCTTGTCTCCCTTCGTTTTTGGGTTCAAGTCTCGCAGCCTTTCCAAAAGCGACGGGTTGTCACTGGAACTTCGAGTGGTCCTTTTTAATAAAAAAATCCAAAAATAATCTTATGAAATTTTTTTACCTTAAATCATAGTATCCAATGTTCAACTTAATCCATTACAACCTTTTTAATTACCCAAAATACTTGTTTCCAAACTCATAGTCTAAAAATTTATAAGGAAGGTCAACATAACATAATGAATATCTCTTTTTTCCACATAAAAACATGTGAGTACCTTCATCATGTATTCTCTTAAAACATGGTAACACCCTAAATTACCAGAAAACCTTATTGATTACATTCATTCTCCTTTATTATTTATATAATACTAGATATATTCCTTATATCCAAAAATTTTTAATACTCCAATAATGATGGAATAAACAAACCATTAATCAGTTCCAAGGTAGTCAAGAATATCCAATATAATATATCCAAATTGACCATCTATTTTTCCAAAATCACTACATCACTATCAGAACCATATTAAAGTTTATCTTTCCTTCAACCATGTATTTTCTAAAATGTTTAACTTTCTGTTGAGTCACTTTTCTTAGTACCATATAATCTCAAATCCTCAATGAAATAGTAATAAAGTAAAATCATTATTTATTTCCCTAATTAATATAACCAGTACATCATTGATACAACACTCAAATGACATAATTCATTAATAAAAAAATATAATAACACTAATTATTCATCTTCATCTTCGGTAGTATCATAAATTGATTATTTTCCAATAGCATCATTTAAGGTATACTTTGATGACTAGGACATTGATTTTCGTAGTGTACTAACTTCTGGCAGATGAAGTATTATACATTTGAAACCTTTTTCTTACCCTTTTAATTATATTCTTGGTGTCCTTTTTCCCCACACTTATAACAAAATCTCATTCCCTTCAAGTATTTACCAAGGTGATTCTTTCCACAGTTATCACATATGGGAAAATCGTTCTTTCCCTTCTTCTCTTCGTCTATCTTTCTCTCTACCATTCATTTCTTCTCTAGCTTCCCTTAAATTCCATAGGACACAGAAAAATAACTTACTTATATTATTAAGACATGATTATATTTCTCCATATTATGACAATATATGGGAGACTATTTAGCTTCTAAATGTTGGATTAAGACCATAAAATATGTGATCCTTATTACTCTTTGGATCATGCATATTGTTGGATTTCTAAATCCTTCTACTGGGCACCATTTCTAAACAATGGCATACACCAGGTTGGTTTATGAATCACAATGAATAACATGTAAAACACATAACGTAAATTGAAAAGTTTATGCATATAATCCATAATCCTAAAAATTCTTTTTTATGAGGATGTATTTACCCATAAATCCTACCTAATGGTTTGTAAAGAAAATGTGAATTATCCTAAGCATATCCCCTGGGAGTGTCAGTACCAAGAGTGTAGCAGGGCTCGTTGTCATGTACCAGGATACCCCAGGTCAAACATGATACTTCTTGTCAAAGTTTTCACTCCTAGGTACATCTGTGCAAGAGCCACATCAACCTGTTTGTATCCAAACAACAATGCATTTTCTTGGAAAACCCACATAATATTCACACTACCAAAAGTTTTGGATGTTCTTCTATATTAATCCTCAAAGTCTATCTTAGGGTAATGTTTTCTAATCAGAGTGTATCTAAATATAGTTTCCAAGGTTTGTTATAAACATCCTATGATACCATCTATAACACCCCAACCCCAGTTACCCAGATTCAGTGAAATATTACATAACATTGGCATGATCATAAGAGATCAAGTCCTGAAATACCAATTAGTTTAGTAGCCTTGGAAGTAATAGATACATACATAAGTTTTACATTACATTATGAAATGAAAAAACAAAAAACATTTTGTCCCATTTGAACACACTAATATCCCATAGCCTATTCCTACAGGTCAATCAAAATATACTTCTTCACATCCTGGAAAAGAAATAAAACATAACAAATGGGTGAGCCCAAATTCTCAGTAAGGATAACAATATAGCAGAAACTATCTTAAATTAGCATAAAGGAAATGTATAAGACTAAAACACAAGCCTTTTAAACTTAAACTTCAGTATAATAAGTAAAATATATATAAAATAATTCCATTTACTTATTCACATGGATATTCAACTAGTCGAATAACCACAAGTAATATCAATAGCTAATTTCATAATAATGGAATGCATAATATCAGACATCATAACCACATTCTCAAGGCCTCGTTCAAAGACTACAAATAATATTTTGTCAAGGCCTTATTCCAAGACCCTAATTTGTCTCATGAGACCTACCGATGCATCGAGGAGCTATAGAGGGCTCCACCCGTCACTTACTAAGTCCAATGCATTCCTCGTATGAAAAGGTTGAAACATAACATAAACATTCATATTAAAACTAACATACAAAATGTTAATACATTAACCATAAACCACGAATGGTATAAAAATAACACATCCACATTAAAACATATCACAAAACCTTCAATACAATATGGAAGATCGTATCTGAAAAAATCAACTTCAAACAAGTGAAAAATCCATCAAAGGATGTTGACATAGATGAAATCAAAACCATTTGAGAGAAATATCTATGTCTATTTTTAAATAATTTAAAAGTAATATAAATATAAAAGAAAACATTTATTTTAAAAATATTCTTATAATCTTGTAAGGGAAGCTTCGAAGTTGTTATAATGGTAAAAACTATCTTCACCCGCTGTATAAGTTAAAAAAAACACTCTTACCTTAATATGTCTAAAAGGTCATAAAGTAGCGTGTTTGAAAAAAGATGTGAAGATTCCTTTCAAAACATTTTTTAAAAATTCAAAAATAGTTATAAATTATTTTATCCCATATTCTAGGAAATAGTAAAAATGTTTTGAAATACATTTTTAGGAAGCACGGATGAGGATGATAAATACTTCCCAATAGATTCTAACATATAGACAACCTTGGATAACAAAGAGATTGTAAAATTAAACCTTTACTTGTACTTTTCCTTTGTAGAGGGTACATTAAAGTCCTGTATAATAGTTAAATCATTTTTATTAAATTATAAAAGAACCACATACATAAATATGATATCATATATGATCTTCTATTATTATTTTGTTAATAATATTTCTATAGTATCATTGTTTTGGGTTTTAATTGATTCGTTTTCCTTTATATATTTTGTTATGTAAGTCATGTTTGTTATGTATAGGATTTATTTGAATCATATAAAGAATGATATTAATTTCTTAAACATTATTTTTAATGATAAAATGAAAATTATTCTTGAATGGTTACGATGGGGAATGAATCTCATCACGTTCGTAGAGACGGTAATCTGTACGTACGCATGAGCGACGATGTAGTTCTATTGATGGTGAAATTGTATATAATTGGATGGTATATTACATATAAAGAATCATTAAAATTTTATATTTATTAGTTACATCAATTATACTCATTATAATACTCATCCCAATAATAAAGTGTTGAATAACAAACTACACACTGACGTGGAGATGTAAGTCGTAAGTACGCACGTATGGTGACTTTGTCATTCATAGGATGGATAGAATAATAAATATGGTCATACCATATTTATAATAACATAAAATTATGTAAAAGGTACTGGTGTTATTATTTTAGTATGTAAACAACAAAGAAATAAGAAGTGGAAGAAAAAAAGAACTTCGAAAGAGGTGATGAAATTATTACCTCTTCTTCGGGCGATTCCTTTTTGATTTAATCAAAAGGACTCATTAGGTTGGCGTTATGATCAAAGTAAGGTCTCTAGGATAAATTTAGGGTAGTTGGAAAGATATATGATCAGGGTTTAGCCGATTGAAATGGCTTTGGAGGTGTGATTTTGAGAGAAATTGAAGTACCCTTTTATAAGAGAGGTGAGGGTCACTTTAGGAAAAGATCGAAATATTGTTTTATTATGAAATAATTTTTGGTTTATAATGGATAAAAATGGATTTATTTCTAGGATAAGCTGTGTATGGGTCAAAACTCTCTCAGCAAATATGTTTTATACATGTTTAGGTCACCATATTAACCTTATCTTTTAGAATTAACTCTTAGTTAAAAAGTTTAACTTTTACAATGTCTTCTTGTATGTTTATATTACATGGATAGTAAACTTATTATAAAATGCCAAGAGAAAATAATTTGGTTAATTAATGTTATATATATCATTATATAAGTATTTTGGCCAAACCTTATATTTTTAAGACTATTATATAATTTAATAATATAGTATTTTTTTTAAAACTCAATTATGTCTATTTTGACACTATTTAGTATTTGGTTTTTGAGAAAGTCATAAAAACATTATAATTTCAAAAAAATAATTTAATCAGACCTAACATTTCATATTAACCTATAAATTTCTTTTAATGCATAAAAATTCTAAATTTACATTTATTTTAATATTTATAATATCAATTATTTTAATATTTCATTAAAAAGGTAATTACTAATCATAATTGGGTCATATATAAATTTAATTATATAATGTCTAAAAATTATAAATAAAATACCATGATGTATTAAATATTTTTATCTTTCTAATGAATATTTATATTTGAATTTATCTTATGTATAACCCTATATTAAAAATGGTTTAGTTATTAAACTTTGAATTTTACACTTTTAACTCTTCTTTAAATAAATTAATAGTAAATGTCCTAATCTAATCCAAGTGTATCAAATAGAATCATATTTTATTCCTAATATTGATTTTTTCCTAAAAAAAACTTATCCAATAGAATTTAGACATGTGTTAGGGTAATTATAATATCATTTTAACCTTTAATTACCCTATTTACTTTTAACTTTGGTAATAAAATTCAAAAGTTACTATTCACTAAAAATTATTTTTCATCTTATTGAACCAAATTTTACTTTTTGATTTAAAAATTGTCACTATGATTTTTGAAATTCAATTCATAGAAGTGGTAAAATTATGTTTTATGCAAATTTTTAAATGTGCCTAGAAGGTGGGTAAAAGACGTTAAAAAGTTCAATAAAATTATATATGTCAAATCTTATTGTAAAATGTCTATAATTAATTAAATTTTAAGAATATATGTATTATGTATCTATTTTTACTTTATGTTAAATTTTTCATTAAAAATAATTATTTAAATGAAAAAGTCGGTTTTTATCTACAATGTAGTGTTTTTCACTATTCATCCAAAATCGAAAGTTTTCAAAAAAATACCAAAAATTCACCCAAATATAATTTTGATATTCCAAATTCAAAAATGATTTTTATTTTACAAAATTAAAAACATAGGAGTTTCATTAATTAATTTAAAATTAATTCTCATTGTCAAAACTAGAAAGCGGGTTTTAAGAAGTAAAAACTATCAAAATATTGACATGTGTTTATGTCCAATTTAAATGTGAAATTGCTTAAAATGAACTAAATTATATTAAATGATAAAAATATAATATAATTATACTTTAAAACCACTCAAAATCATAATTTAATACAATAAATTATTTTTAATACATGTTTCTTTTCAATGAAAATTTATTATTTTTCACAATTCATCAAAATGTAAATATTATTAGAAATGTTCCAAAAAATTATCCAAACTAAATTTTTTATGTCCTAATTCTAAATAAGAATTTAATTTCATTAAATTGAATATATAAAAGTTTCAAATATTGGATTTAAAATGGGTCTGTCATTAAATGGTGGAAAAACTACACTTTTGGAAAATACTTCTTTGATATAAAAAAATGAATATGTCCTTATATTATGTCTAAGAAACACAAAATATGAATGTTAAAATTATATAGAATATATAAAATTCAAAATATGGTTAATACTATTCGTAACCACTTTTTAAATGGCTAGTTTGATTGGTCATGATGCGCCAGAACTCAATGTTGCATGTAGAACAAGATATTTAATTACTTTAAAGAGATAATGTACTATGAAATCTTGGGGTTTTACAATAAATACATATTTTAAAAAAAATTAAAACAATATATAATGATTTTTTACAATATAAAAATATTTTTATAATATTATTATATACATATATGTCTGTATTAATAAATGGATATATATTTATATTATATTATAGTATATGTAAATGAATATAATATATATTATATTTAAATAAATATAAGTGTATATATATATCACTCACTTATACACATATATTTTATAAATGTATTTAAAAAAAGTTATATAAACACATGAATAAAAAATATATTTGAAAATATATATATATAAATTAATGAATATAAATATCATTAAACAAAACAAAAAAAACAATATGGTTTAGTGGTAAAGTCGTTCCATATTCGAAGGATTGGAGCTGGGTTGGAATCTAGGTGGGTGCAGGAGGTTGGAAATTCATCAAGCACTGATAAGGGGGGGTGGAAAGTGCTGATAATGGGGGGATATTAAAGGGTCGTGGAAAAGCTTATAAATTGGTTGGGCTCATTGATCTCTGAAAAAAAAAAATTTTACCCCTTTTAACAATGCTTTTTTTAGCACTGTTAAAAGGGTCCTTTAATAGTGCTAAAAAATCACTGATAAAAGAGTGATTTATCATAATTCTTTAGCTCTGATCAAATCCTAGGGCTTTTAACTACGATCTGATAGTCAGTGATTTTTTATCATAGATGAAGACCTATTAGACCATTGTTAAAGACCTATTTTATAGCTGTGAATGCATTGGGTAATGTTTAGTCTCACAAGACGTCATGTTAGGACAAAGAGTAAACTTGATACATTTATGGGACTTGGTATGCCATGTGCAATGGTCTTTATAATTATCCTTGACTCACGCTTCACTATGTGAAAAGGTCTTGTTAGTTAGTCTTGACTCATAGTTATGTCATGTTTTGTGTAGTTTCTACATTCTGATGATGTTAGGATTACATGATCTCATGTTCTACATGTTATGATTAATTTTATTTATTCATGTTCCATGATTTTTTATGTAATTATATTATGTATTCTAACTCATTTGAAATGAAATATTTCTATGTATATTCTCTTACTGGGATTTTTAGCTCATCCCTCTGTTCATTTATTCCTCAGGTTATCCTATATAGATGTAAGAGCTCAAAGGAAGTTAGAAACTCATTATGTATGATTAATATAAAGATGTTTTATTCTATTTCCATGTTTTTAGTTTTATGTATTTAATCATAAAAAGATACTATACTTTAATATCTTTAACAATTTGAGTTTATTTGCATCAGTTTTGGATTTTTGAAGTGTTTTGGGCTAAAATAGGAAAATTTCTAAATTCTGGAATTTTAACATATTTTTATCAGTTTTTATTTCAAGCAATAATTTTAAAATATTGATCTAATTTGACTGATTCTTTTATTTTCATTATTCCTTTATTCATTGGATTCAACTTATTCTTTTGAACCCAAAGCTGATTTGAACATCCACAGACCTAAAAAAATCAATCAAGTTGAAAAAATGTTCTCACCAACAAAATGGATCCCACATCAGTAAATGAGAAGTAACTCAAACTAAACACCTCCAATTGAGGTGATTCCTAGTGTATTTGAAATAAAACTCAAAATTAAAATTGGAACATTGAATTTCATAGAGATATTCCCTCATTAATGTGGCCATTGGATTCTCCAAAGTGGGGGAAGATTTAGTGAATACTCATCCATAAAAAGTGTGAGTCATTAATTATGTCAGAACTTATTTAATACATTTCCAAATACTTTTATATTTTGAGGTCCAATAGAAAATTAAATTTAAAACATCTTATAATAAGGACCCTAAAGGATATTATGCCATATTATGGGAATAATAGGAGAAAACTTTTGGTGGAAAAATTTTGGAGGATAGCTTTTTTTGTTTTTCTTTTTTTCTCTCTTCTTATTCTTAGTATTGTAATACCTTATTCTTCCCCATTCTTCTCAGTTATAATTACCATGGAGGGGTAAAATTCTAAGTGATTGGGGATGGTGAGATTTTATATTTTTTAATTCTTGAGTTCTTTCACTTTATTGAATAAAATGTAACAATTTTGTGAAATTTCATTCAATTTCTAACAGTGGTTTTTATTATATGGTACGATCGAATTTAGTTTTTTATTTTTTTATTGATTTTTTATTTAATAAATTATAATTATCTCCATCTTATAGGTTCTAGTTTATATGAGATGAAATATTCCATGTCTTATTGGTTAAGTAATCAATGATTGTCAATACGTGTGGGATGGGTAGTTGATATTCTTGATTGTTTGGGATAAATAAAGACCTGATCGGGTATTTTCTAAGTCAATTTTGGATATTCACTACAACTCTCTTGCTCAAGGAATATGGGTAGACAAGACTAAGATCTTACCAAATTTGTCTCTCACCATCACAATTTTACCAAGGGAGTTAGTGGAAGCAATCCTTTAATCTCACTTTAGTCAACTTAGCAGAAAAGGATAAGATAAATTGAAACTAAGATAGCATTGTGATTGGAAAACTGACCCTGACCAGATTACCCTTATCATATAGTAGTTTTCAATCACTTGCGTTGTCAATTTGTTTTCAATCTTTTTTAAATTACTTTATTTTATTTTTTTTGCTTTCATCCCTATTTTTAGTCTAATTAAAAGTGAAAAATGTTTTTTTGTTTTTTCATGTGTATATTTTTCTGTTGTTTTATTTTATGTGATTTTACAATTTTTTTAACCCTTTAGGATTTTTTATTTACAACATGTGATTTTATTTTAAAGAATATTCTATATTTTTATTATATCATAAACTAAAGTATTTATTTTTGGGTGATTCATATCATGTTTTATAGGTAATAGATTTATCTAAAACTCATTAGTTTATGACGTACTCTGAAAATGCTTTTCTAATACTCTAAAAATTCAATGAAGTTGTTGTTGTAATTTTAAAAATTCTATAGTTTTCAGTTTTTAAAAGTTACTTTATTAAATTTTTTACAAGTTCTATAGATATAATATTAACAAAAGAAACTTGATTTTATAGAAATCCAACATGTGTATATTGATTCCATTAGTTTACATAAAAGTTTAAAAATGTCATTTGAATGGTCATTTAATTATCTGACGTTATACAATTCTGTTTCATAGCTGTAGTTATCTAGAATGTTTTTTATTCTATTTTCAATGATTTCAGGAGCTATAGAATTCATATTTATTTTATTATTGATTCATTGGAAATATAATAAGTTTTTCTTCAAAAAATTATTTTTGACTAAAAGTCTGAATCTTCTATTAATAGAATTTAAAATTTTGTTGAAGTTTCTTAAAGTATATTGTCCAATTATTCACAAAGTATGGTTCATAAACCCTACATTCGCAATAGTGTAAAATATGGTTTAGAAACCCTACTTTAACAACAATCCAATGTATGGTTTGGAAACCTTACTTTCACAACTATGCAAAGTATGGTTGGGAAACCCTACTTTTGTAATAGTGCAAAGTATGGTTCGACAAGTGTAATTTCGCTACAGTGTAAAGTATGGTTCAGCTACCCAACTTTTACAATATTGAAAAGAATGGTTCCCCAACCAAACATTATTATCCATTCCCTACATTATTATTCATACCCTATGTTACTGTTCATCACCTATGTTATTGTTCATACCCTACTTTTTTACTTCCTCTTTATGCTTTTATGCTGAAAATTGATCTGCTGCATATATATGTGGATTATTTTCAAAGGGTTTTCTGTTAGAAAAACTCACATTAAATCTAAGGATTATTATTGAAGAGTTTTTATTGTTTTTAGTGCTTTATTTAAAAAGAAAAATCATTAAATATTTCAACGTCTTTTTCTAATAAAGTCGCAGGCTTTAAATTTAGATAAATTCAAATATTCAGATTTACTTTCAGCTTGTGCTACTAGTTTTTAGGAACTATTTTGACTAAATTTAAAGAGATTTGAAAGGATTAAAACTGGAGTTTTAAATCATTCAAGGATCTATTTTTCTAGATATATTGTTTAAGAGTTGTTCAAATTATTTTAAATTATTTTACTTAAGATTTATTCTATAGGAATAAAGTGGAAATGGGGCTATGATTTTAATTGAGATATTTATAAAAGATATTGACTCAGTTTATTTTGAATATCTGAAGGAAGTGGAGCTTCTATAAGTACTGAATATCTATTCTATATATATCTTTCTCTCTTTTAGGTTGTAGAGACAATATCAATACAAAAAGTTACATAGGTTATCATTTTTTGATACTCTATTTTTTGAAGAGAAAGTGTTGTGAACATTGAACCTACTATGAATTTGAAAAATCCTACGACACTTTGTTTCATCACCTAAACTATCTCCCAAGGGATGAATTTATTCTGATTTTACTTCTACTACCTTGATGAGATGATTTGATCTAATCCTCAACAACTAGTACTTGTGATTTAATTATTTATCTTCTCATTCATCTAGTTCTGAGTTGTAACACTATTTCCTATCTCTCACATGCTCCTTCAATTTTTCTGTTTATCCTTTTATACACAAAAGAATTTTTTTTTATACTATTTCCTTAGTTTGTGACTCATAGATTCTAAAGATAGGATATAAGGGTTTTGACTCCTTATATCTAAAGACAGGACTGTTTAGTTTGTGACTCCTAGTGTCTAAATTCAGGTTGTAAGGGTTGTAACTACCCATGAAAAATGTTAGTTTTTTGGTTATCCCTATACTAGAAAATGATTTTTTAATTGGGTTATGATTACCCCATAAAAACAATATTAGTTCACACATATCTCTCACCATGTCGAGGGGTATAAGAGTAGAGTAGGACCACTTTAGACCCAACTAATATAAAAAAACATCCTTGTGTTATTTACTTTTTATGTTGCTATTTAACCTTAATAATTAACTTTGATAATTACATTAATTAATCAATTTATTTGTTTACATTTTTTAATCTTGGTCTATTCACCCCCCCCCCCCTCTAGACTATATGTCATTCCCCATTCCGACCAAACAATTGGTATCAAAGGATAACCTTCTTAAGAATAGTTTATCTCTATCATTCTCTTTCTCGATACTAAACATTGGTAACATAGGTCATTACTTTAGGAAAATTTCCAACCCTTTTATATAGTTTTCTATTATATTTAATTGTGATAACATATTCCTCAACCTCACAGTCTAATGAAAAGATCTTATAAAATGGTAGGATTGAGCCCAAATGATGCTTGGATTCTTCAAAAGACACCACACTTTGATGGAAATGATTATGGATCCTGGATATCCCGAATGGAGGCTTACCTCAAATAGTTGAGAATTGATCAATGGTCTATCATTTCAAAAAAGTACACAATGCCTAAAGCTGACCCATATAATCTTATCAGAATTTATCCTACTAGATATGTTTAAAATTAAAAAGTTTCTAATATTTTATATTGTACTATAAATAGAAGGGTTTTTAGTCATGTGTCTTCTTGTAAGACAACTCATTAAATATGCAATATTCTTCAAGTCACTCACCTAAGCTTAGAAAAATTAATCCGAACCAAACATGGAATGATTTGTGCTAAGTAACAAGACTTTAAGATGTATGAAGATGAAATAGTAAACTAAATGTTCCACATATTCATAGGCATTATGAATGGAATGAATTCATTTGGTGATGCTATGGAAAACCTATAACTTATTGAAAGAGTCCTTCTAGACTTACCAAATAAATGGAATGAAATGAAGGTTTAAATTATTGAAATCAAGAACTTCAAAGAGTACACACTAAATAAATTGATTGGATCACTACTCCAATATGAACTGGAATTGAAGAACATATCTAAAGAGGATACCATAAAATAATTGGATTGATGAGCCCGTAAGGGGTGACGCAGCGCGAGGCTTTTCTCTCCTGGCGCTGCCTCCTGGTTTCACCCCGGTCAGGCGCCGCTTCCTCCCCTTCCTTGTTTGTGGTTCGCGGCAGGGACTTCCTTGGCTCGGTCGCCATGATGGTGCGCTTGATTCATCCTTCTTTCACGGCGGCGCAGGCGTCGAACGACCGAGTCCCAGAGTCCGCGGGTAGAGGGAGTCTTACTGTTCGTGGTCACAGGAATCCGGTGAGGGGCGTGTCTTCCGGGGGTCTGAAGGTTGGTGGCGCTGGGTTTCGGAACTAGATCTGGTTTTTACTGGGTCCTTTTCCAGTTTTGTGCATTTTGCTGTTTTTTTTCTTTCTGTCCTTCCTGCTTCTGGTTCCTGGATGGGTGATTTTGTGTTGCCGTTTCATGGATGGATCTGGCGGTTTCATGCTGCAGTTTTTGATGTTCATGCGTCTTCGCGAGCATGGGATGATTCTGTTCCTCTTTGTTTCGAGGATGATGTTTTTGTGTGAGTGGAAGTTTCCGTATGTTGTGATTTCTTCGGCCTCCACCGATGATCAGGTGTGCGCCGCTGATGTTTGTACCGGCGATGTCGATGGATGCTGAAGTTCTGTGATGTTGGTGACGACGAAGGTCGACGGTGCATGACGACGGTCGACGGTGGCCGACGACGGGAGCGGGTGGCCGACGACGGTCGCAGGTGGCCGTCGACGGGAGCCGGTGAACCTCGCTGGTGTCCCGGTGAAAGTGGGTTTTCCGGTCGCATCGGGGGCCTATCCCGAGGATGATGAGGCAGTGGCAGGTGATCCCGGGTTTCGAGGCAACGCGTGGGCTCGTGGCTCTAGGAGTTACGCGGTTTCTTTTGATGGGTGGTTTTTTGAATTTTGAAATGTTTTGATTGTATCCTTGGGTCCCGGCAACCCCTATAAACCGGCTTTCTGATAATGAAAAAAAATGATTTCCAACGAGGATACCATAAAATGAAAAGGTGTATCTTTTAAATCTCTAATTGTTGTTTCGACTGAATCTTCTGATTTTGATATATAGGATAGTGAAAAAAGAAGATATGACTCAAATTATGACTAGAGTGTATAGAATAATGAAAAAGAATGATTTCAAAAACGGGTTTAGAAGAAACCCTCAAAGATAAAAATATAAGGGAGATAAGAAAGGTGGTACAAATTTCAATGCTTCAAATGTAACCTGTTATGAGTATAGGAAGAAAGTTCATATCATGACTGATTGTCCGAAGAATAATAATAAAGAAAAATATAAAAATAAGGACAAAAAGGCATTGACCACCAGTTGCAGTTGTTTAGAAGAATCTGATTCCAATAAACAATCTAGAAATGAAAATGAATCTACTAAATTGTGCTTCATGGAATCATTGGATAAGATTAGTAATTCTAGTTTTTATTCTAGTTGTTCTTATTCTAACTATGATTCTAAAAATATTAATGTTTCTAAATTAAATAAATAAATTGAAATATTAAGAAAATATATTTTAACATATGCTGATTTATATAATAATATTAAATAAAATAATGAGAAAATCATTTATAAAAATAAAATAATTTTTTAGAAGAATGAAAAACTAAGTAACACTGCTTTGACTTCTCATTAAAAAGTTTATGAAAATTTTAAATCTGTTCAAGATTTGAATGAAATTTTGAAAAAATAATTTCAATGTCTTAAACAAAGTTTATCTAATTTAATTCGAAGTCATGAAAATTATCATCAGATGATATCTTTGGCTAAAACTGATAAAAATAAAGATGGTTTTGGTTATGATTGAATATTACCACAAATTTATAAAACTCATTTTATTAAAAGAAAAAATGGTTATACTTAAACTGTTACTTATTTTAAATATGTAATGAAAGTTCACTATGAAACTGGTTGTTCTCTTTGATTTAAACAATCATTGGGATTTACAATAACTTATATTTGTAAATCCTTATTATCTAGAGTACCTACAATACATGTTTTAATTCAATATGGGTACCTAAAAATTTTATTTCTAATCCAATTGGACCTAAAGTATCTTGGGTTCCAAAATTATCGTGTAATTTATTTTTTTAGGAAAAATAACTTGGATGTCTCAATAATGACATATGGTGCTTGGACAGTGGATTCTCTAGGCATATGAATAGAGACCAATCAATGTCTTCCAATTACAACACATGTGATGGAGGCACTATTACTTTTGGAGATAATTCTAAAGGCAAAGTAAAAGGTTTTGGTAAAGTTGGTATTTAAAATTATACTTTTATTTCTATAGTTTTATATGTTGAAGTTTTAAAACATAATTTAATTAGTATATCACAATTATGTTTTGATGTAATGGAATTTAAATTTAAAAATGATAAATGTTTAGTTTTTAAAGATGATTTCTTATTATCTTATGATAATCGAAATGATAATATTTATATTAATGATTTTACTGAACTAAATGATAAACATGTTAAGTGTTTGAATGCATTATAGTATGACAACATCCTTTGGCATAGAAGTTTAGGTCATGTTAATTTTAGAATGTTTCATATGCTCTCAAAACATGAGAATGTGTTACAACTACCTTCCATGAAGAAAGAACAACTTCATATATGTGACGCTTATTTGAAAGGGAAACTAAAAATAATTTCTTTTAGACTCATTAATCAGAAAAGTACTAATAAACCTCTACATTAAATACATCTTGATTTATTTGGACCCACTCAAATTTCTAGCCTTAGTGAAAAGAAATATACTTTAGTTATTATTAACAGTTATAGTTGATTTACTTGGGTATACTTTCTTGCTCATAAAAATGATACTTTTTCTAGATTTTCTATATTTTGTAAATTAGTTCAAAATGAAAAAGTATGTATAATAATTTCTATTTATAGTGATAAAGGAGGAGAATTTCATAATTTATATTTTGAAAAAATTTGTGAAAAGAATGGATATTTTTATATCTTTTTTTCTCCTAAAACACCACAAAAAATGGCATTATAGAATGTAAAAATAAAACTCTTATATAAATGGATATAACTATGTTAAGTGAATATAATTTACGTAGATATGTTTGGGATGAGGCCATTTTTTCTACTTGTTATATTTTAAATAGAATTCTTATTAGACCTTTGTTAAAAAAACTTATTATGAATTATTTAAAATTAAAAATTCTAAAGTAGTTTACTTTATAGTTTTTGGTAGTAATGTTTTTATTTTAAATTAAAATGGTATTTTGGATAAATCTGATGCTAATAGTGATGAAGGTATTTTTCATGGTTATTCTTATAATAGTAAATCTTATAGAGTTTATAATAAATGATCTATGATTGTTGAATAATATGTTCAAGTAATGTTTGATGAAAATAATGTTAAAATAAATTCTGATTCTAATGTTATTAATAATGAGTTTATAAAATTTAATTTTAGTGAAGAAATTATTCAAGAGAATATTCAATCAATTTAGGGGGAGTATAATCCTTCTCAAACTAATCCAAAATCATGGAAGATTAATAATTATCCTCTTATTGAAAATTTAATTGGAAATGTTGATTATCATGTGAAAACTTGAAATTCTATTTTAAATTATTGTTTCATTTCTTCTTTTATTTCTAATTTTGTTCCTTTTAATGTTAATGATCCAATAAAAGATGAAAAATGGATTATTATTATGCAAGATGAATTAAATATTTTTTTTAGAAAATTTTTTTGGACTTTAGTATAATTTCTTGAGTATAAATAGGTTATTGAAACTAAGTGGATCTTTAGAAACAAGCCAGATGAATCTGGAAAAATTTTCAAAAATAAATCTAGAATTGTTTCTTAGGTATACTATCAAGAAGAAGGTATATACTTCGAAGATTATTTGGTAGCTATTTCCATGTTAGAGGATCTTATAATTTTGTTGGATTTTTCTTGTTTTCAAGGTTTTAAGTAATATCAAATGGATTTAAAAACTGCTCTCTTAAATGGTTTTATAACTGAAAAATTTTATGTTTCTTAACCCTCTAGTTTTGAAAGTGAAAAATTTCCTAACCATTTTTTTAAATTATCTAAAGCTTTTTACGGTCTCAAATAAGCACCTCATTCTTGGTATGAAACATTTTCTTTATTTTTTCTTAAATAATATTTTAAGAAAAGAAATGTTGATACAAGCCTTTTATCATAAGAACTTTTGATGATATTATAATTGTATAAATCTTTGTTGATGATATAGTTTTTGGTTCCTCTAGTGAATTAATTTTAAATAATAGTTCTTCATTGATGTCTTATGAGTTTGACATGAACTTAATGGGATAATTAAAATTATTTCTTGGACTTAAAATTTAGCAAATAAAAGATGGAATTTTTCTTAATAGAACTAAGATTGCTAAAAATTTGGTTAAAATATTTGGTCATGATTCTTCTAAATCAATGAAAACTCGTATGGGTATTAATTGTAAATTATATTTTAATTCAACGTGTAAATATATTGATATTAAAGTTTATAGATACATGATAGTTATCTTTCTTTACATAACAACATCGAGACTCAATATCATTTTTAGTGTTTGTTTATGTGCAATATCTCAAACATATCCTAGAAAAGTCATTTTAAGGCTATAAAATAATAATTAGATATGTTAAAGGAACTATTGATCCTGGTTTATTTTATCCAAAATATAACTATTTTGATTTAACATCTTATTGTGACTTTTATTTTGGAGGATGTATAATTGACCAAATAATCACATTTGGTATGTGTCATTTTTTGGAAAAACTTCTAATTTCATGGTCATTTAATAAAAAATTATCAGTTTTTTATCTACTATAGAAGCTGAATATATCTCTAATTTCAGTAGGTGTGCTCAAAGTTTATAGATTAAGAAAACCGTATGTGATTTTGGTGTCTATCTTGATAAAATATGTATTTATTTTGATAACACTTCTATAATTTCTATTTATAAAAACCCCTTACATCATTTTAGAACAAAGCATTCTGATCATAGATTTCATTTTATTAGTGATCATGTAAACAAATGTGATATTGTTTTTGAATTTATTCCTTCTGAAAATTATCTAGGATATATTTTTACAAAACTTTTATATTATTCTTAGTTTCAGGAAATTAAATTTTATCTTGGTATGTTCGAATTTTAAATTTTTATTACTATATTTTTTTTAGGGGGATTTTGTTTTCACTTTTTGTTTATTTACAAAAAGGGGGTGAAATAAATTGGTTTTAAATGTTTTTAAAATTTATTTTAAATAGTTTGAATGTTTTGGTTTTGTAATAAAAAATGTGGAATATTTTTTGTGCGTATTTTATTTTTATTTTTTTTCTTACATATGAATTTACTTTTTTAACACTTTATTATTTGTTTTGATTACATGTGATTTTATTTTAAAGAACATTCTGTATTTTGATAATATATTAAACTATATTTTTTGGTTTTGTATGATTATTATCACATTGGATAGATAATTTATTTATCTAAACTTCATTAATTTATAAGGTAGTCTAAAAATTCTTTTCTAGTACTCTAAAAAATCAATGAAGTTGCTGCTGCGGTTTTAGAAAAACTACAGTTTTCCATTTTGAAATGTTAATGTATTTAACTTACTAAAAGTTCTATAGATATTGGATTACCACAAAATATTATTTTATATAAATCCAAAAAGTTTATATTGATTTAATTAGTTTATATATAAGTTTAAAATTTTCGTTTGAATGGTCATTTAATTATCTAAAGTTATAAAATGTTGTTTCACAGCTACAGTTTTCCAAAATGTTTTTGATTCTATTTTTCAATGATTTCAGGAGATGTAAAAATCATATTTACATTATTCTTGATTATTTGGAAAGATAATAAGTTTTAATTCAAATAACTCTTCTTGAAAAAAATGATTAATCTACTATTAAGATCCTGTAAGATTTTGTTGAAGTTTGTTAAAGTATACTGTCCAGATTTTTTTAAAGTACGGTTCAACAACCCTACGTTCACAATAGTGCATGGTATGGTTCAACAACCCTACTTTCTCTATAGTGCAAAGTATGTTTTGTAAACCATACTTTCTCAATATTGTAAAGTGTGTTTCGACATCCCTAATTTCTATACAGTGAAAATTATGGTTCCACAACCCTACCTTCACAACAGTGTAATGTATGGTCTCGCATCCCTACTTTGAGTATTGTGCAAAGAATGGTCTGATGACCCTACTTCAACTATAGTGTAAATTATTGTTTTAAAACTCTACTTTTTTATGTTCACTATATTATTGTTCTTTCCCTACATTAAACTTTATTCCCTACATTACTATTCATAACCTACAGTACTGTTCATACCCTACTTTATGTACCCTACATTATTGCTGCCACTTTGTGGTTTTATGCTGAAAATTGATCTCCTTCATATATATATATATATATATTTTCAAAAAATCTGCTAAAAAATCAAATTAAATCTAAGGATAATGATCGAAGAGTTTTTACTATTTTTGGTGCTTTATTTAAAGAGAAAAATCAATTAATTTTTCAACATATTTTTCTAATAAAGTCTAATTCTTCATGTTTATTTAAATTCGAATATTTGAATTTACTTTTAGCTTGTATATATAGTTTTTTGGAACTGTTTTGAATATATTTAATAAGATTTTAATGAATTTAAATTGGATTATTAAAATCATTCAATGCTCTATTTTTATGGATATATTGTTGGAAGAGTTATTCAAAATATTTTAAATTCTTTTATATAAGATATATTCTACGGAAATATTGAGGAGATAGTGCGTGGTTTTTTATTGAGATATTTATGAAATATCTTGACTCGGTTTATTTTGAATATCTGAAGGAGGTGGAGTTATTGTAACTTTTGAATATATATTCAATATATATCTTTCATTCTTGTAGGTTATAGAGAAAATATAAATACACAAAGGCACATAGGTTAACATTTTTTATACTCTATTTTTTTCAAAGAGTAATTGTTGTGAACTTTGAACCTATTAATCATTTGAAACGTCATGCGACACTCTATTTCATCTCTTTCACAATCTCTCAAGGGTTTAATTAATTCTACTTTGACTTTTGTTTCCTTGATGAGATGTTCTGATCTAATCCTCAATAACCAATACATATGCTTTAATTATTTATCTACTCATTTATATGGTTCTAAGTATGTAACACTATTTCTCATCTCTCACACGCACCTTCTATTTTTTTATTTATTCTTTTACATACCAATCATTGTTTTTTATTCTTTATCTTCAGGTTGTGACTCCTAGATTCTAAATTAAGGACCTAAGGTTTGTAACTCCCTATATCTAAAGTCATGAATGTTTGGTTTGTGACTCCTAATGTTTAAAGTTAGGTTGTAAGGGTTTGATTCCCCATACAAAATTTAGTGTCATGGATATCCCTCCACTAGAAATTTATTCTATAATTCTATTATGATTCCCCCATAAAATCATATTATTGCACACATATCTATCACCAAGTAGAGAGGTATAAGATTAGAGTTGTCCCACTTTTGACCGAAGAACTATAAAAAAATCATGTGTTATTTAATTTTTCTGTTTCTATTTAACATCAATAATTAACATTGATAATTACTTTAATTAATCAATTTATTTGTTTAAATTTTTTAATATGGTCTATTCACCGCCACCTCTAGACTATCTTCCATTAACTATTTTGACCTAAAAATTTTGCATGCACTCTTTTTCAGAATACTACCTAGGTTTAACCACTGGACTATACTTTGGTAACAAAAAAATTAATTTGTCATGCCCCACAACAAACGTGTATCACTAATCATCCAAACCACCAGAATTTTCATAGGGTAAGGAAGAGAGACAATTAAGAAAAAAAAATTAAACTCAAAGCACAGTTCTTGTTTCACTTCTTTGATCCAGAAAAGTGGGTTATACCTCTATTAATGGAGTTCTGAGGTCACAGTAGAATGAGGATAGAAATCAAAAAAAGTAGAGGAGAGTAAAACACAACACTAGAAGGTATAAAAATTGATTCTATAGGATGAAATATTAATTCAACACATATCAAGATTTATAAATTAAAAATAGTATCGAAGGCATGAATAAGTGTCCAACACTTCATAAATAGTGAAGAAAACACAATTCTAGATGAAGAAGATCTACAATGGAAGTGGGGAAGAGTTCAGAACACATAACACTAAACACAAGGGAGTTATCATTGAAATTATATGTTAAAACAATATGAAAGAAGAATAAAGTTGGTATTTTATTCCAAGAATCAATGTTGTAAAAGCAGGTCCTCCTCAATAGTTAGCAGAAGAAAGTGGGATGTTGGTTTGGGTTAGAATGGGACAAGGAAAGTGTGTTATAAATGGGCATTGGATTTTGAAAGATGCTTGGTTGGTTGGGACTTGAGGTGGAGTCTGGTGGTTGAGAAACTTGGTAGGACAATGGTGGAGGGAGTTAATATTTGTAGGGTTTGTTTGGTTTAGGTGAGTTGGGTTAAAGATAGTTGGGTGGGTGTGGATTAGTTGGGTTTGGTGTAAAGATTTGGAAAAGAACTAGTTTATTGGGTATGCTTTTGTGAGGGTAGTACTAGTGGACCTGTATTGGGTTAGGCTTATTATGGTCATGGATATACAGTGAAATCATGGGGCTTCCCACACCTTACTATGTAGCAGCATTCATCCCTCTTAAGTTACAGTTCCTAGGAATTGTGAACCCATCTACTAGACATGATCCATCACCCAAGATTTCCACTTGAAAAAATCTAACTCTGAACCCCTATCTAGACCTATGATTCTTCAGTTTCAGCCATCTCCAATCAACACTCAGCCAATATCTAAACAAACAAACCCATAAAATCCTTTAATAGGTAACTCCCAAGCCTCTCATTTTTACCAAAAAACATCTGAACATCCATTAAATTAGAAACTCCATAAAACTATAATAGTATCTAGATGGTCTCACTTCAGGATTTACATCAAACTTCTAGTGTGCAGCAGCCTTTATCCTACAATATCAGTACCAACCAGCACTTCTAAAATTTCTGACAGTAGAGACATGCATCGAACTCCTTGGGTCTAACTAGTCAGGCCACATGAACTCATGTTGAGACACCTGAATCTGTAAAAATAGCTTCACCTCTACCCTAGGTAAGTAATGTTTCAAGATATTCCTTTGATTATAGTGTACAGTGACCCTCCTCTGAGATGTGTATAATTACGTCCAATTTATTTTCATGAACCTCACATCTCCAAACCATATTATTAATAGAATTATTACTTCTCTATGAAAGAGACAAGGGAGGTGCACTAATCATGAGGATTTTGTCAAGGTTAAAATATTGTCCAATGGATGGTGTGTATTTGAAAACAAATACCAAATGAGGATGGTTTGACTCTTTGATACACTGTAATATTTTTCATGATTTATAAATTATGGTATGTCACTTAATTCCCCCTTTAAAAAGGTAACCCATTACATCCCCCTTTGTTGAAATTGGGTCATGAGTCATGAAATTAAAGCACAATAAAAAAATTGCAATCATTATCCCCTATTTTTCTTTTTTCTATGTTTATAAATATATTTTTTTCATCAATTTTTTTCTGCATTTTTTCTATTTTTTTCATTTATTTAGATTAATGGTAGCCCAATGTAATTTGATGAAGAGTGACCTATGTCTGTTTTTCTTTCAAGTTCCTAAAATGATTGACATGGCCCATTTATGTCATAATAATTAAGTGACACCTAAAATTAATCACATAATGACCCATACACTACTCTCATCCATGAATTAACCATGAAAAGTATTTAGAGCAAGGATAGGTGAAGATAAAATGTCATGTAATGTGGCTTGATCCTAAAAGGAAGTTCATGGAAACTACTGACTTAACAATGATCAAAGTAAATGTGGGTTTCAGGTAGATATAAGGTCTTTCTAAAAAATACACCTCAATCATGTTATCTATGACACTACCATGTCACAATAAAATTTAAAAAAAATAATTATAGTTTATTTTGAATTTTGGGAGTTTTAAATTCTTTTACTTTGAATTTTTAAATGATTTTCTCTTTTTCATGACTAATACATGGTTGGGTAAAATCACATGAATGACCATTAAGTTTCATAGGAAACTATGTGAGAGTCTCTTACATATTGATTTCTTTGAGGTATTCAGTTAGTTCATTATTTGAGTAAACTGTATGGGTTTTCATAGAAACCGTGCAGATGACTTTTCCATATGGGTGTCCTATGCACAACTTGGAAAACCATGCGGGGAAACCCTATGTAGTAAAATAAATCATTTTAAGTGTGGACCATATAGTTGGGGAATGATTTCGTAAATCTTATAGACAAAACATGTGAGAGAGTTGTGTGTAGTGTTATAACTCATTTATAGTGGGAACCATAGAGTTGATGCATAATTTGATAAATTATGTAGTCAAACCATGATAGTTTTCAGTTCTATTGTAGTGAGAGTTTCACTATTGGTGCATGGTTTGGTAAATCATGCATCTAAACCATGTGAGCTGCTCTGTTTCATTAAAACTTGATTTTATGTTTTTCCTCTGCTTGATTTAACTTCACTTAGACCTTACCTCTACCATATCACTCACTTTTAACCCAAAGGAGAGATCTTGGAGCTTCCTCTCTTATTCCTAATTAATTAAAAAGCCTCCTATCTTAAATTATATGTGGTTTTCGAAGGTAAAACCCTCTTTATCTACCCCTTCTCCCAACCTCATTTTCCTTAAGTTTTATTTTCCCCTATAAACCGAATGGTTATCGAATTCAAATTGATGGTTTAGATTGATTGTGTTTTGAGGATTTTGTTGTCTAGGGATTTTAGATGTCATTATCTTTCTTATTTTGGCATTCACTATTGAAAGCGAGTGGAATCCACTTGGATGAGGTAGGTGTTTTAGTGAAATTATTATATTTAACAATTCATGAAATTCTTCGGCTTCTTAATGTTTAATAGACTTTATATTGAGTTTCATTTGTTTTCAATAAAGAAGAAAATGAGAATTATGTCAATATAAAAGTTTGTTAGATGGATTGGGAGGAAGTTGGTAGTTCTTGATCAAGGTATTAAAACTTGACAGGATTAAAATTGACTACATGAAAATCATTTATCTATTTCACTATTTAAAACTAGTATAGCTAGTGTGTTGGGAGTCAAACCACATAAAAGGCATAAGTGTGTGGAGTTGCCAAGAATAAAACAAAAAAACTCTAGAAAATAAACTACAATAAGCGGAACACTATAAGTGATGGCAGTAAAACCTTATGATGGGTGTGATGAACAAGAGACGTACTAAATGTTACAAACTATCCTGGGTACCCTGGTAACTTGATAACTAAGATAGACCTAACATAACCTGAAGGGAATCCCTAATATCCATGGGTTTTTGACTATCACCCATCATTATACAAAATGAAAGTGGAAATTAATTTTCCACTAATAATGTTGAAGAAAGATAACAAGTTAGTGTCCATACAAAAGAAACTCTACTGGGAGAAGTGTACCAGAAGTCAAACAAGAATGAAAACCCAAAGTACTATAATAATGTAATAGAAATATAGGAAGATAAACAGCCTAAGTCCTAATGGAAATAACTCTCCAAGTCCATAGATCAATATCTAGAACCACCTCGAAGTTGTGATTTACCCCTACTTCAACATATAAGGAGATAATCTACAAACATACAAAGGCATGGGCATGTTGTGAGCTAAAATCCTAGTAGGGTCTCACTAAGGATTCCATAACAAGATACCAATATCAAATTAACCAAATAATGTGCTTTCAATTTTTCAAATAAATAGGTTCAACATTTAAAGACAATATTTCAAAAAACCATGATTTACATTTCAAAATATGGAAATACACAAGAAAATCCTACTTCATATTTCAGATGTTGGAAATACTTTAACAAATGGTGCTTTACATATATGGATTAAATAAAAACTTTTATGTAAAATAATTTATATAAATTCAAAAGGAATTTGAAATGGTTTTCAATAATGGAATATATTTGTATTTCATATATAAATAAATGAGAAACATGGTCATCCACCATGAGTTACGGTAGTTCTATGTTATGGGATCCTCACAAACTCATATGATAAACCACAATGTGTACACACATCCCTCTGAAATAGAAAGAGATAAATCAACTATGTCCCAATGGGGAAGAGAGATGTGTGGACTAATATTTTGTTAGTGTTGTAAATATTCAACTTATTTCTAGGTAAATTTCAACCTAGCATGAGAAAGAAAGAGTGGAGATGCGATGTGGGGCGTCTCTTTGAACATATTGGTGAACCCCCAGACCTAAATCTTGATGTTTTAGAAAATTTGAGATGTTAGGATATCTCCATGCTAATTTAATTGATTCATGGCATCCTTTGATCTAGAATGGGAGCGCTCTTTCAACTCCAATACTACTCAAAAGAAAAAGGAAAACCCCTTGAGGTGGTTGATTTGGGACAAGCATCGAATGATTAATATAGGGGGATCTCTTTCCTTAAGGCTCTAAAGGGATTGGAGATACCCAAATTAGCACTGATGAAGCCTCCAATGTTCAAAAAAATGGACGATGGAAGATTTTATATGGAGGATAATCCCGAAGCAATTTAAAAGCGAACTCAAATGTTTAAGTTCCCTATCTTGGGTCGTATTTCATACTTAAAGGGTGACAAACCCTGGTCATATCTTGATCTAAATCCTCACATTTCTCACTGTTGGGGATTTTCCAACTAGATACCGGTCCCAATGGGTAAGGGTTATTTCCATATACTACTCTCTTCACAGGAAGACTTAGATCGGGTATAGAGGATAGGTAATTTACAACTCAAACCTGGACTTCTACATATCTCTGAGTTCGATTTTTCTTTTAATATGAAAACTCATAGGAACACTATGGAATAGGTATGGGTTAGATTTCATAATCTCAATTGGTTTTTTGGCACCTAAAAATCTTGAATGGTTTAACTTCTTATATTGGTACCCCATATGGATAGATCAAATAACCTTTACTATTGAGTTAGGGTTATTTTCTAGAGTAATATTGGAATTGAACCAATAAACTAAAATGATACACACCATTGATTTTAATTCTAAGGATTATAGGGATTAAGTGAGGATTTAATATGAGAGAAAGCCCCATTTTTGTGAGTATTGTAAAGTCATAGGACACTCAATACTAAATTGTAGGGTAGCTCAAAAACTGGCCTCCTAAACAAGTGGTATTGAATGGAATGAGACTAAAAAGAGATAAAGGCCCTACCTTTGATAAGCCTAAAACTTCAAAGAAGAACATTGTAATGTGGGTTATCAAATCCAAGACATTGAATCCCTTATGGGATGAAGTGAAAAAATTTTGGGTTGATTTAGTGTAAGAACCAAAAAATGAAAATTATGACCGATGTATATCTAATGAAATTGAAACAATTGTTATTTAAGTTATTAAAAATATCTTAATATATCCAAAGCTACAACCTTAGACTCAAAACTTACTTTCCCTAGCAAACTGGTGAAGGATTATGACCCTTCACAGATTCCTCATAAAATACTAGAGTGTACATCATATCCTCTAGTGTTACACACTAGGGATATGAATGACTCAAAAGTTGACTCCATAAAATTATCACAGGGTGAGTAACAGAATTCTTCTGTTGACAATATTTTCCATCCAGTATGCAATTGTACTCCCCCTACTACACTTAGTTCTAAAAATTCCAATATTACCTTGATCATTTAGGAATATGCTAGTGATAGGCAGTTTGATGAAAATCATAAGATTTCTATCTCAATGCCCACACTTAGTGAGGAACAGAATTTACATATTGACGGTACTGCCTACATTTAATGTCCCCCTACATATCATGATTTTGAAAACACCGTCATTGCCACGGTTGTACAGGAACTTGTATGCAGCAAACAGTCCAAACAGAAATGTAAAACTAATGATCTGGCTGTTTTCGGTAACCATAGTATTTTAAATTAAAGATCTAAAAATGGGGGAAAAATAGGTTATTGGTGGCACAAATAACATACAACACACTGTAGTTTCAATTGTTTCCTCACTAAATACTAAACTGGTTATCCAGAATGAGTTACCATTGACTGTTCCAAACAGTCAATTGGTATCACCTTCAAACACAAAAATGGGTGATACAAAACCTATGGATTTAATAAGATTAGGTACTCTTTCTTCTACTTTTATCAGTCATTCTATAGGTGTTTCTAAACTTCTAATATCAATTCTATTTCTTTGAAATATGAAAATCTTATTATTACTCAAGATGTAGATCATACTGATATTACTATTAGGAATTCTTTAGATTCACCTGTGACGGCCTCTTTGCATGACTCTCCTAAGGATAATTCTAAGGTTGTTTTAACTAAAAACCCCTCATATTATGCTAAAAGTATGCAGAAATAGATTACCAACCCAAGAAATGCTAAAAATATTATAAGATCTTCTAGTAAAAAGGGCTTTGGAAACAAAAAAAATGGGATCTCAAACTCCAAACCTAGATTTAAATGAAGATAATTTTCTATATTTGTTAGGGTATTTCCAACTCTGACATGTCTATAGTTTTAAAAATAATTATTAACACTCATTTCCCAATGATTCTTGCTATTACTAAGCCCATAATTAATTTTTATTTTAAGTAATCTCATTTATACTAGCATGCTTATTATTTTACAAGTGAAACCAAAAATTCTTCTAATGTTGAATCCCTATGGGTTTTCTCGCACTCTTATCTATAAAATGTTCATGTTTTTAATGATACTCACCAATCCTTTACATTTAAATTTATAATTGATGGAACTCACTCTTTCTTCTAATTTTTTTATACTAAGAATAAATATCAAGATAGGATACCCCTTTGGAATGACCTTACCTATTTAGGTACCAATATCAATACTCCTTGATTTTTTAATGGGGAATTTATTGTTATTCTTAACTTAAGTGAGAAAATTGGTCCATCTCATTATGATATTTCCACAATAGAATTTAAAACCTCCACTAAATACAACAACATTATAGAAATTAATATTACTTTGGCCAAATATACTAGGTATAGAAGGAATTACAATAGGGTGGTTGCCTCCCTATTGGATAGATCCTTCACGAATGTCCTTGCTTTAGATAAATGGGACAATATCTCTAGTATCACCCTCCACAAGTTACACTCTATCCATCATCCCATTCGATTAAATGTATCCATAAAAAATATGAAACCCTCATTACCATTTAGGTTTAACAATGGGTAGTTTTCTAATGTCTAATGCACTGATATCATCAAAAAAAATTGGACTTATATGGCACACTACAATGATTCCCTTTTTAGTTCTATTAAGTTAAAATACCTAAAACATATTCTCAAAATTTGGTGCAGTTATAAAGCAAGAAAAATTAACAATGACATTATTCTCCTTGAGTATGAGCTTAAACAACTTCAAAATAATAACACTAGCTCTGATTTCAACACTGATCTGACTCAAGAAATCAACTTGTCGGTAAAACTAAACTCTTTGATCAATTTTAAAGAGAACATGAGGAAAAAACATTTAAAATTAAATGGATATCCAATGGTGACAGAAACACTAAGTTCTATAACTATCTTCATAGAGCCATCAAAGCCTACAGACCGCTATCTCTGTTAAAATATGGGGAAAACCTCTTAGATAATGAGGATGGTATTGCCAGTCATATTGTCTCTTACTTTGAATCCATCTTTAATGGTCTTGATAATAACAAATACCTCTTACCTAAGATCCTTCTAGAAGTGTTTAATTATAAAGATAACACTTTCCTTCTAAGCATACCTCTAGATTATGAAATTAAATACACTTCCTTTAGTTTGAATTTTGATGGTACTTCGGGTCCTGATGGTTTTAATAATGGTTTCTCTCAACATTATTGGGATGTTATCTAATTGGATGTTTGTAAACTTGTCAAATATTATTTCTCCAATGGTGTCCTCCATCATGGTCGTAATGCTCAAATTCTTTCTTTGATTCATAAAGTGTATAATGCTTCTAATATCCACTTGTTTAGACCCATTTCTCTCATTAACACCCTTTATAAAATATTTAACAAAATTATTTCTAATAGAAATTCAACTATCACAGAAAAATTTGTCTCCTAGAACCAATTTGGGTTTATTAAGGGTAGATCCATATAGGATTGAATTTTTCTTGCCTATACGTGCGTTAATTCCCTAAAAAAAGTTAACAGAGGGGTTAATATTTCCATCAAACATGACATTAAATAAGATTTTGATACCATGGACTTTAGATTCATCTTCAAGGCCCTTCAAGGATTTGGATTTAGTGATTATTTTATTACTATAATCAAAACCCTTTTCAATTTGGCCTCTATTTCAATCATGGTCAATGCCACTACCAAGGGCTACTTCAATGCACCAAAGATGTTAGGCAAGGTGACCCCTTATCTGCCATTTTTTTCTTCATTGCGAAAGATTATCTTAGTCACCTCTTCAGTCATCTTGTGGATCATACCAAACTCAAGCCCATTCATGTTTCTAGGAATGTGAATATTCCCACTCATCTTTTGTATCCTAATGATATCATCCTTTTTTACTAGGTGATAAAAGAAATATTTGAAACCTCACAAATTCTCTATCTCATTATGAAGAGGTTTCTGGTTAAACCATTAGTTGGGACAAATATTATATCCTCTTTGGAAAAAACATTCCTCCCAGTAGGAAATGTAATATTATCAGTGACTTAGGCATTAAATATAGTTCTTTTCCTTTTACTTATCTTGGTGTTCCAATTTTTTAGGGCAGACTAAAGTCCTCTCATTTTTTTGAAATATTTGACCATGTTTTTAAAGAACTATCTTCTTGAAAATGTAAATCCCTCTCTATGGCAGGAAAAATATTCCTTGTCAAATCTATTATTGTTTCTAAAAATGTTTACTCTATGATGGTATATAAATGGACCATTAGGATTATCCAAAAAATGAATATTTTAATCAAAAATTTCATTTGGGCTGGTATCATGTTAGAAATAAATCTTTTGACCATCCCTTGGTTAACCTGTTGAAAACCTATTGAAAATGGTGGGATTGGCATCAAAAATATTTGGTGCTTTAATGAGGCCCTTCAATCCAAACTCACATGGAAACTTCTCTACAGTAATTTGGATTCTGTTTCTTTTCTCAAAAATAGATTTCTTGGAAAACTTGAGGAAAGAAAATTGAATTTTCTTAGCTCCTATATCTAGCTATCTATTAAGAATTCTTTTTCCAACATTATGAATAATTCCATATGGATGGTTACTAGGGATTCCACTATAAATTTCTAGTTGGTTAACTGGACCAACACCCCACTAATATCTATGATTCATCCTAATAAAACCCCTAAAAGCACCAACTACTCAATTAGAGATATTCCAAATTCTCTAAATGATCATCTTTTTAAAGCCATTATGCATTTCATTAACAACTACCATTCATCAAACAATGATGACTTTCTAATTTGGCAACAATCAAACAATGGTATGATTAACTTTAAAAACTTTTATAATAATTTTTTCTATAATTCTAAAAGTTATTTTGGTTGGATAAAACTGTTTTTTAAAACTTGAATAAAACCCTCAAGATTCTCTCTTATTTGGTGCCTTACTCACAACAGAGATCCCACTAAAGGATGCATTCAATCGTTTGGTATTCAACTTTGATCTAAATTTAGACACTAAAATCAACACATAGAAGAATCAAATCATCTCTTTCTTTCTTGAGATACTTCTTATGATCTTTGGAACTATATTTTTGATATCTTTAACTACATATGGTTAATTCTTGACTCTGTCAACACACAACTAAAGAGATATGCAAAATTGGAAAATTATCAGAAAATTAAGAACCTCTTCCTTGCTACTGTTTTTGAACTACATCTTTTGATCTAGTATGATAGAAATGTTATTTTGCATAAAAATTACTCAATTAATCAAAATGTAGGTCTAATGAAGATCCTTATTGCCATACGTGAAGCTACATCGATGCTAAAGGGTCACTGTAATAACATTGTTGATGAATTCAAAATTCTGTGACTTCTTCAGATTGATGGAAAAAAATTCAACAAAACTGTACCTTTTAAGAGTTTTAGTATTCTCCCTTTACTGGTTGGATTAAATTAAATTTTTATGGTGCCTCCAAAGGCAATCTGGTTCCTGTGGGCTGTGGCTCTATCTTTAAGAATCGCCTTGGTCAGATCCTTAGATGCTTTCTTGGTAACTGCGGCATTGCCTCTTCTCTAGAGGTCAAAATGATGGGTATGATACATGTTTTTACTTTTTCAACGATCTGGATTGAATGTGATTTGACTACTATTGTGAAAGAAAATTGGAATCATGTGACACACCTTGCATGGAATATTACTACCCATTAGATGGATTACACCCACTCGCTTTGTGACATCAACTACATTATAACTCATATTTATTAGGAATTTAATACTGTTGTAGATGTCCTTGGTAATAAGGGAGTAAATTAAGACATTACCTAGCTTGATGATCTCTTTCTTGATCTGCTTCCTCTTCATAAGAATGAATTTAATATGATTTCATACTTTATACTCATGTAATCTCTTCTTTGTTTTTATAAAAAAAATTCTCTAGTATTTTTGGACATGGTACCCCCCCCCCCAAATCCAACCTAGCATGTTTGTTCCAATAACTCACTAACTACATAGGCTTTCTTGTTCTCTAGTACAATTTAATGATGAGAAATTTATTTTAAGAAACCTTAAATTACAATTAAGTCTGATTCCCCCATTTCAAAAATGCTAATTTCTATTTAAAACCCAAAATGAGTCTTTAATCAAAAACACGATTTTCAAAAATATAAAACTCAATGGTTTCTATCAAAATATTTTTAATCCATTTTTTATAAATAGATATTTGAAATCAATTCACAATTCAATTTCACAATCTACATTCAAAATTCAATTCAACAATTTAATTTCAAAAAAAAATCCATCAATTTCAAAAAACACCCCCAATTCAAAAAAATTGGGTTTCTTCAAAATCATTCCATCAAATCTATTTCACAATTTAAATTTCACCAATTTCCATAAATGCACCCTGATTCAATGGAATTAGTGGTTTTAAAATTTCATGCTAAAAACTCATTTTTAAAAACCCCAATTCAATGGAATTGAGTTTTTCAAACAAACCAATTGAAATCCATTTAATCAAAATCAAAAAAATTAATTTAATTCAAACAATTGAAATAAAAAAAATCAATTTAGGGTTTAGAAAAACCCTGCATCATGATGGAACCACCTACCTTGGAATCAATGGATCTCATAACTCCAAACACTAATTTGTATTTTCCAATGAAGAATGATGATCACAAAAATGGGAATAAAACCTTTGTTTAAGATCCGAAAATATAGGGTATTAGATCTATAAATCAATACAAGTATACACAGAACCCTAGGGAGGGAAATAGAGATTACGGGATATTGATATCTGGGTGAGGAAACAAACTGATATAACATCGAAGGGATTTCCTTAAGCTTCAAATCACTTCTAGGAGGAATCTGCGGGGCCAAGAATTGTTATTGGGTGATCTTAGGGAATAATAAATTGCATGGGTTCATTCTAGGTATGTATGACACCTAAAATGGGGAGTTCAAGATTTTTAAGTTGGATTTTCATATTAAATAAATCCCATGCACAGTTTGTTGGGCAGAGCCACATGGTTTGACAAACCGTGTTGAATAACCATGTTCTAATTTTAAATTATCCGCATGGTTTCTCCAAAGAGGGTGAATAACTTGACTAACCATGTGCCAACCGTGCAAAAACCCACTACCTTGGGTTTCATAGTTTTCTTTAAGAGGGCACACGGTTTGGGAAAACCAAGCGCTAACTAGGAATTAGCCCAAATTTTTCCAAACTCTTAAACTTTTAACCCAAAAAACCCCAAATAAACCCAAATAAAATCTCTATAAAAATATGGGTTTAGGAATAATTGAAAAAATAGTAACAAGATGTTACAAAATCCCCACAATAGAAACTTTTTATCACCAGAAATCCTACTCATAAGCTTCTATGCCAAAAAGATGAGGCCACTACTCTCTCATCAGTGACTACCTCTCCCACATATCATGATTATTAGAACCATGCTACCACAGCACATGGTCCAAAGGTTTCATCCTCCTATGAAGTACCTTAGTTTCATAATCAACTATCCTAACTGGTTGTTCAGTCACAAATAAATTAGGATCAACTTCAAGATCGTGCCAGCCAAGAACATGTGATGAATTAGATAGATACCTTCATAGCTAAGATAAATGGAACACATTATATATCAATTTCATTTTTAGTGGAAGTTATAAATGGTAAGAAAATTTTCCCACTTGCTCAACAACCTAAAAATTTACAACAAAATGAGGAGAAAGATTCCTTTTCATCCTAAGTCATCGATGACCCAAACATGGTGAAACATTAAAGAACTCCTAGCCTCTAATTGAAAACTCCAATAGCCTACGATGACAAACAATATGATACTTATATAGAATTTGTTCTATTAACATCCCCTGATGAATCAAATGAATCTTTGATGTCGTCTCTTTCACAAAACTTGGTCCAACCAAGGAAATCTCCCCAATCTCTGACCAACACAACAGATATCTAAAAGGCTAGCCATACAAGGACTCAAAAGGATCCATTCTGATTATGGACTGGTAACTATTGTTATAAAAAAAACTCAACCAACCCCAAATGATAATCCCAAGCCCCACCAAATTCAAGAACACAAGCATAAAACATATCATCAAGAATATGTATATATTTTTATGTTTTTTCGTCCAATCGTGGATGGTATGCCGTACTAAAATGGAAGTGAGATCTTAGTGACTCTTAAATTTCTCAACAAAAAGGATAAGTGAACCAAGGATCCCTATTAGGGACAATAATAGATGGAACTCTATGCACCCAAAAAATATCTTTCACATAGAGATTTATCAACTCCTCAACTTTGGTTGTATCATGAATGTGTAAAAAGTGATCTAATTTCATCAGTTTATCAATCACAACCCAAATCACACTCTTCTTTATTTGGGTATATGGAAATCCGACCAAAAATTCCATCTTTATCTCATCCCACTTCCAAGTATGCACAAGAAGTGGCTGAAGAAAACCCAATGGTATTTGGTTCTCGACCTTAACCATTTGGCACATATAATAGCAAGAGATAAAACTATCAATGTCTCATCCCATACATGGCCACCAGAATTTTCATCACATGTCATAAAACATATTAGTGGTTTTTGGGTGAACAACCCACTAATAATTATGAAAATACACCATTACAGATTTCCATACTGCTAAAGACAGAACAAAATGTTTCCAAAATCAAGGAATGTCCTCTTTGGAGAATAACCACTCAAAAACTATATCCCCACCATAAAGAGATTCTATAATCCTATGGAACTCATCATCATGATGCTACTCCATAATAATCATCTTGATAAGAGTGAATATCAAGTGGACACTATCCAAAGAAACCTCATCCACTGATTATTTGAATCCAATCTGCAACCATGAAAAGAGATCCATCAAGTCCCACTCTTCTGAAGAATGTTTCACAACTTGGTTTGGAAGCTTCCAGCTCAAGGAATCTATGACAAAATTTTCTTTCCTCAAGGTATAAGAGATGTCAATGTTGGATGATTTTATTTATTCCACCCAATGCCTCTGGAGGATATTCAAATATGTGTGATAGAATATATAACTTAAGTTCTTGTGGTTTGAAAACATGGTAAAATTTTCTTCATAAATGTAATGTTGCCAACTCTTAAGCTCCAGCATCACAGTTTCAAGTTCAAGGACATGGGTTAGATAATTCTTCTTATGTGGCCTATGTTGATAATATCTACATGCAAAAACATGATAACCTTTCATAATAATGCAACCCAAACCCAAAAGACAACATAACCCTACCTCTAGAAGATTCAACCCTAGAGTAGTAGTCAAAAACATTTCATCTCAACAAAATAACTCTAAAATTTTTCATCCAAATAAAGATTTACTCCCTTATAAGTTAGAGCAGTCATCAAAGAAGACAACTTTGAGAAATCCTTAATGAATTTATGTTAATACCCAGCTAGACCCAAAAATCTCCAAATCTTGAAAATATTTTTTGGTTGTTACCATGTCAAAATAGCCTTTACCTTCTTAGTATCAAATGATATCCCTTGTTATGACACCATGTTTCCCAAGAATTTCACTTCCCAAATACAAAAAATCACAATCCTAAAGCTTGGCATAAAGTTGGTGATTTCAAAGAAACTCCAAAATTGTTCTCAGATGATGCACATGTTCCTCCTCAGACTTAGAGTAAACCCGAATTTCATCCACAAAAACAACCAAAAAGGTATCTAGATACACATGGAAAATCATGTTCATTAAATCCATAAAGACTACAAGATCATTTATTAAACCAAAGATCATAAAAATGTACTCATAATTGCCATACCTATTCCGAAAGGTGGTTTTCTAATGTCATATTTCGTTATCCTTAACTTATGGTAACCAGGTCAAAGATAAATATTCAAGAACCACTTCATCCCTTTAAATTAATCAAATACATCCTAAAACCTTGGAAAAAGATACTTTTTCTTCACCATCACTCGATTGATCTTTCAGTAATCCACACAAAGGCGAAGTGAACCATCAACTTTCTTAGTGAAAAAAACTGGTGTCACCCAAGGTGACACTCTTAGGTGTACAAATCATTTATCTAGAAGATCATCCAACTAATTCTATATATTTTTCAACTCAATTGGTTCCATGTGATAAGAGGGAATTAAAATTGGTTGATTACAAGGAACTAATTCAGTGGAAAACTCTAACTCCCTTACCGACAGAAAACTCGAGAAGTCATAAGGAAACACATCAAGAAACTTGATGAAAGATAGAGGTATATCACCACTCAAAGATTCATTCTTCATGTCAATATAAAATGCTAATATTAATTTCCCCAAAATTGGAAAATAAGGTCTAGACCTACTCAATATTGGGTCCCATTCTCTTTTAAAGGTGTGGCACACACTATTGGGTGTAGTAAAGGATACCCATTGAAGATAAAAATTAATCCAAGATTTATTGGAAATTAGTCAATACATCCTAAATATGATGTTAATTGGTTTCATGTTGAGGACTAGAAAGCTCCAAGAAATCTAAAGATCTGATATTGTGAAAACACAATAAGGTTAATAGAGACATTGTTCTATCTTCCTACCAAGGGGTGTAGTAATATTCATGACATAAGATAAAATCTTTGTAGGAAGATTTATTAGATTAACAATACAGGTTGAAATAAATGAATGAGATGCACCAGTATCAAATAAAGAAGTATTTAATGATGAAGCTATAGTAATGGTAGATCTCATGGTTGTTGGACCCATATATGCTTCTTATGGATACTCTTCTACTACGTGAAGAATAAACGTTTGATATTTCTATATATGGAATCCTTTCATGCATGAAGAATCTAATTTCCTCATAGTTTTAGGAGGATTTGATGCTCCCATTCTAATGTGAAGATTGGAATAAATGTGGCAGAATTTCTATAAGTGTCTTGAGCATCCATAAGAACTACATACCTTGGGTGCCACAGTGAAAACCGTCTTTGAATGAAATGGATTTCCATATTGGTAGAAAATTAATGGGCCTCTTCTAGAAACATTAAGAGGTCTAGAATGGACCTATTGTTGAGAACCACCACAAAAATCATCACACTTCCACTTTCCTTTGAAGGAACTCACACTACAACTTGGAGAGAAAGAATTCCTCGATAACCCTGACTTTCCAGCCAGGTATATTTCAACCATTAGCACTCTATCCAACACATCAGCATAATAAGACATCATCAACAATAAAAAATTAGACCAAATATCTTGATGAAGTCCCAAATCTGACCTTTGAGCCTTAATATTTTCATTCGATATGATCTCATGTGAAAAATGAACAAGCTCAATAGAACAGTTTTCATACTCTATCATGGTCCTATCAGCCTACTAAAGTTTGAAAAACTCTATATCCTAGTCCAACAACATCGAATCTATATATAACTGGTTACTGAAAAGAACTTTGAAGTATTTCCACTCTATGCCCTCATGTTTCTTCATCATCGCCATAGTGTCTCACCATATCCTACTCGGTCCTTCTAGCATGAAGGTGGAACACTTCACCTTAATTTCATCACGTGTCTCTAAGAATCCAAACATACATTCCATCCTAATTAACCATTCCTTATCCTCTTTATGATCATTTGATTCTCTGAACGGTGATAACTTCTAGCGAAGTAATTCTTGAGAATGTTCCTATAGAACTTCCCTTTGAGGTTCCACTACTAGAGCTTGAATGGGAACCAGTGGTGGTGCTAGTACTAGTGCATGGATAGAAAGAACAATCACCTCAACCAGGTTTCGGTCTAGTATAGGATTCTCTCACTAAGGTTCATCAAAAATTTCCTCTTGGATCTGATTCTCACATCTTCTCGGAGGCATGATGTTACACAACATCAACATAGAACAAGTAAGACATCTAATTAACACTCAAATAAATAAAAAAGGGAAAATAAATCCAAATATATCGATAAGAAATATTTGTATTTGAATCCTATCTAAATCAAAAGTAGGTAAAATACTAGAACTAATCCTCAAGACATCTTTCCCTAACCACCACTGGCGACTTAAGGTTTGTTGTAGTGAGAATTGGTCTGGAAGTCAATTGAAAATACCTCCGAAGTCCTTAAAAGAATATAAAACTTCATACCGATTTCAAGATAATAAGTTCAACCTAGATCTAATACCACTTTTTCATGAACTATATATGGTACCTTGGTAACCCGATAACTGAGCTGACTCTGACATAGCATGAAGAGAATTCTCGATCCCCATGGGTTGGTGACTAGCACTTGGAATCTTATAAAATGAAAGTGAGAACAAATTTTACACTAAAAATGAAAATAAAGATGTAAAATTAATATACATACAAATGAAAATCAACAGAGAGAATTTTACCAGAATTCAAATAGGTATGAAAACCCAAAGTACTACAATAAAGTACCAAAAACAAAGGAAGATAAACAACCCTAGTCCCAACGAATGCAACTCTCCAAGTACACTGATGAAGCTAACATTTTCAAATATTTTATTTCATAATTAAATGTTATTAAATACATCATAGTATAATTTTTTGAATAATTGTCATATTTTTAGGTTTTACAAGAATTTTGAGTTTAAATGTAAAAATAGTCTAATTTTGGGATTTAACTATTTTATTCTTATTCTGTAATTCAACCATAACATTTTATACATTAAATAAAATTATGAAATTCCTTTTTTGTAGGATTCCTTACATATTGATATATATTTCATGTTTCTATACCGGAATCTCAATCCCTTATTAGAGGCCTAAAACTAGCTCAGAATCTGGGCCTTGAAAACTATTCACATATCTGGAATTATTTAAAGATGAATTTATATCATGATGTACACTTTCCCAAAAGAGATGAAATTAGACATGGATATTAATAAATAGATATGGAATAACATTGATAAAGTATTAAACATGTTAATCTATATTTTTATGATAATAATGTCATGGTAATTTGGGGTTGTGGATTATGAAGAGTCGCCTAGAAATATTAAATTTACTATATTAAATTAGATATATATCTCTTGAAACATGAAAAAATAAGCTTAATGTTTGTGGTATGAAAAATGATAAATAAAATAAAAACTCTCATGAAGACACTCTAACCATATTATACCATTTAACGGGCTATACACATGAATATTTTATGAGGTCAAATTTTGGAGTGAAAATTCTTCTCCCTTTTCTCTATAAATTGTGACATCTTCCTCTCTTTTCAAGGATATCCATTTTTAGGGGGGAAAGGTGGAGTTTTTTCGATGTAATTCTTATTTATATTTATAATTATATTATTTTAGCTTTATTCTTATTCTTTTCATTTATATAATTCTTCTATTTCTTTTCATTTTTTTTCTCCCATAATTCTCCTTTCTAACTCCATGTTTTGGGATAGATAACTTTCATTGTTTTTCTAGGGGAAAGTGGTGGAATTTGAGTTTATTATTCTTTAATGATTTATCATGTTTTATTATAAGGATTTATTAGTGGTTAAATGATTTTGGTGAGTGTTTGGACCACTTTCTATATTATTGTCTTCTTCCTCCTCGTTTAATTATTCTATTTCTCATTGATATTTAATTCATTCAAACAGTGGAGTTTGGATTGGGTATTTATGTGGAAGAGATTAATCCTACATGTAGAGGCCTTAGTGTAGGGTAATAAAATTAAAATTAGAGGGTGTGGAGTGATAGTTTTTGATCTCCACATTGAATAAAATATTGATAGATATTTTTAATAATAATGATAATATGACTATGAACCCCCAAGAGGAATAGTCTTATTCTACTAACTTATTTGTGTCTTTACTTCTTCTTCATTGTTTTTTTTTGTATTTTAATATTTATATATATTTATTATATTTATATTTCATGTATTTTCATAATCAAATTCCCCCATATATTTTAGTTTAATATTTTTATATTAGTTAAAATATAATAGTGACAATAGAAAAAAAATATGTGTGCGAAAGCAGCCTCCTTACGATCGACCCTTGGTTATTCAACTATGATGCGATCTTAGGTAAATAAGAATTTAATTGAATAGTGGCACACAGAAAACTACTACCATATATTTGGTTTCATTTTTGGGGAGTCCAAGTGCTTATGTACACTGTTTTTCATAAATAACAAAAAAATCAAAAACTAAAAAAAATATTTATTGCTTATAATTATTTTTTTAGACCAAGTGGTATTTATTTAGTGATTTTTAATATGTTTGGCCTAGTGATTATTTTTTTATAATGGGTGATTTTTTTAAGAATCAAGGTGAAGATAACCTTAGAAGAATGAAGGATTTGAACAATAAATTGAAAAACATTTCTGCCTTCATTTAAGAATCCAAAGTACAACGGTCAGAATAAAAAAATAATAATGAATATGATTTAAGTATTGTTCCACCTAAATTTTATGTTTAATAAACCAAGGTAGAGTTTAAGATACATCTTTAATATCCAATTATCTCTTCTTGGCCACTACATGAATAGGTTCCTAAAGATTCCATGCTAGTTGATATATCTGTTGGGGCGCAACATGATTTGAAAGTAGATTTGTTAGATTTTATCAAAGAAAAAAAGATATGTGATACAAACATATTTTTTAAACAAGAATCCATAAATATATACCTCTCTATTTATTTGGAATAATATGAATAAGTCTCTGCATAAAAAATAATTCCCAGTGGCCTTACTATAAGAGATCGTGTTTCAAGCTGACCTACTTGATGGGGAATATTTATTTATTGATTCTTCGTGTTGTAATCCTATCCAAGTGGAACTATTTTCTAAATTAATCTTTTATTAATTCTATAAAATAGAATCGCTTGATAAATACTAGGTTTTTAAAGTTGAATAGGTCATACAAGTAGTAGTAGTAGTAGTAGTAGTGAATAAAGAGGACCCATTCTTCCTCCTTCCCCCATATTCTATGTTGTACCACATAGTCAAGTGGGAGAATCTTTTGTACTCTATATATGGGTTCCTCCATGACTATTGAAAGCTGAATAGAATTTAAAGAAATAATTTTTTGTGGTTCTTGATTAAGAATCCCCATCCACCTTCAAATTGGGGTTAAACAACTACAATTGCCGGACTAGGGGTAGTAAAAACCTAGTACCTGTTTGGGTGTCAAACCAAGAATTATCCATTTTCTTTCCCCTATATCTTTATTTTTATTTATTTTTATCAGGTTTTACATTATTTATTTTAGGTTTAATGTGTTTGTATCTAAGATCTTAACTCAAGGCTACCACATCAAAATAAATCAGGTCGTATCTTTCCTTTTATTTATTTTGTTTACTTCCCAATTAAAATTATGCATGAAAATATTTATCTAAATTTAAATAAAAATGGGTAGTAGATTAATTAATCAAGGGGGTATTAATATTTTTTTAATAATTTTTTATGTGCTTTTATTTTGTTTTCCATATTTTCTTTTTCTAAATTTTTCATGTTTTTTTAATTTTTGGTGCGTTTTTAATATACTTGAGCTGAATTGAATACTTGGTAAAATTAAAACCATCATAGTTTATTTTGGAACATAGATTGATTTAAATATTTTCGGATTTAAATGATTTCTGAATGGATTTAGTTTCCTGATTTCCAATATTTTCATTTGATGAAGTTTTATTGATTGTGAAACTCATGAACACTAGTATTGTCCAAATTTAAAATCTTGCCCAATCCGAGAGGTTTCTAAACCTTTTTGGCATATTCTTAAATTTATATTTTTATTAAGAGACTTGTGACATGTTTTATGATACATTATTTTATGTTTTAATCTTTTTCAAATATATTAGATTACATTGAATGTGTTGAGTATGATTGAGGCAGCACATTGAAATCCCTTTTTGAATTTAACTCTCAATTTATCATACCTTTACATCTGATCTTTATTAATCCACTAGAATCCCTGAAATACCCTGTTAGAAAACCAAATTACAAGAAATTTATCCATTTCCTACCTGACCTTGAAGTAAAATTCATGATTATTGTTTAATAAAGTGTGGGGGAGGGAGAATATGAGATGTATATTGCTTTCCTGAAGAATCTATTTGAGCTGAAAAGAAAAAGTGTTTCTTTTTTTTATTACTACTTTGGTAGATGAAATTTCATGATGGAAAGATGGTTGGGGGCCCAAATATCATTAAATTATTTGGAAGGGAGTTCAAAAACTATTTATTATCAAATTTAGCCTCTCTTTTCCCTAAAAATGATTTTAAAGAGAAATTTCATATCTGAATTCAAGCTGAAATAATGCATCAAATGTGGAAAAAGGTAGAATTTTATCATTGATACTGAAATTAGTAGTTTAAAATTCCCAAATAAATAAATAGTTGATTTTAGGTGATTTGTTTTAAATTTTATTTAGTATTACAACATTCTTGAGAAAAATAGTTTTCAAGTATTTACTTCACTTTAGAGATTAACCCTCCTCATTCTACCTCTGATATTTTTACATTTTAAATATACCAACCCTTAGCCTCACAACAAACCATGGAAAAAACTCATGATTGACACATTTATGACACTGTTATGTGGAGTTACTAGGAGGAAATAAATCTTATTGAAATCTCACATGTTCTTGGGAATGATAAAAACTCCAAAAAAATCCATGAGTGAAGAGAAATATTTTTCTAAGGAGGTAGGTACAACGTGCGCATGAGGATTAACATGAAATTGAACATATTATTACAATTTTTAAGGATTTAGTTAATTTTGATCCATGTAGTAGGCATGATATTTCCTTATATGCTATAATTGAGCTATATTGTCATTTATACTTTGGGAAGTTTGTTTTGAACTCAGTATTAGATGATTGTCTGCTAGTGCAATGGTTAAGTGTGGGAGAGTGATGAAGATAAAATTTTTAAATATTTTTTTATGTAATTAAATGATATTAAATCCACCATAATATTATTTAATGGTAAATTGTCACATTTTTAGGTTTTAGAATAATTTTGATCTTAATTGTAAAAATGGCCTAATTTTGGGATAAAACTATTTTATTTTTATTCTATAATTCATCCATAAAATTTTATACACTAAATAAAATTGTGAAATTACTTTTTTTTTATTCCTTACATATTGGGATATATTTCATCTTTTGGGACCAAAAACTATAATCACCAATTGGAGCTCCAAAACAAGCTCAAAATTTAGGCCTAAAAAACTGTACATTGATCTAAAATTATTTTAATATGAGATTATATCTCGATATTGGATGACCCAAAGAAGATGAAATTCAGAATTAATATTTATAAATCAATGTTTAAAACATTGATGAAGGATTACACATTTGATTCTAGATTTTTCAAGGTCACTACAGCATAAGAAGTTGGAGTTGTGGAATATGAAGAGTCACCTGGAAAGATAAAATTTTCCAAAGTAAAATGGACATATCTATCTCCAGACATAGAAAATGAAGCTCAAATTTTATGGGATGAAAGAGGAGAAATAAAATAAAAACTATAAAAAATAAAATACATCCATATTCGACCATTTAATGGGCCATGGTGGTAAAAATGTGGAGGAAAAATTATTCTCCCTTTTCCCTATAAATTGTGACCACTTCCCTTGTTTTCAAGGATAGCCATTTTTAGGGGGAAAGGAGGAGTTTTGTTACTATAAATGTTATTTATATTTCTAATATATATTATTTTAGATTTATTCTTCTTCTTCTATTAATGTAAATCCTTCTTCCATTTCTTTTCAATTTTTGTGTTTCTCCCATCATTCTCCTTTCTAACTCCATGTTTGTAGAGAGTTATCCTTCATCGTTGTTTGAGGGGGAAAGTGGTGGTATTATATTTTATTGTGATTTAATGATTTATCATGTTTTATTATAAGGATTCAGTAATGGATAAATAATTTTGTTGGGTTTTCTTCCCACATTCTTTACTATTGTCTTCTTCCTCTTTATTTAATAATTTAACTTCTCATTGATATCTTATTTATTCAAATGGTAAAGCTTGGAATAAGTATTGATGTGGAGGATATTACTCCTACATGTATAGGTATCAGTGTACAGTAATACAACTCAAACAAGAGCATTTTTAGTGACAGGTGTTGATCTCTACATTGAATAAAATATTGATAGATATTTTGAATGACAATGATAATACCACTACGAACCCCCAAGAGGAAAAGTTTTCTTCTACTATCTTCTTTATGTCATTCCTCCCTTTTCATTGTGTTTTTTGTATTTTAATATTTATTATATTTATTATATTTATGTTTTGTGTATTTTAATAATCAAATCCCCCCATCTATATTAGTTCAATAGTTTTATATTAGTTAAAATATAATTGTGATAGTAGAAAGAATATGTGTGTGGAAGTAGCCTCCTTGTGATCAACCTTAGGTTGTGCCACTATGGTGTAGTATTAGATAAATATAAATTTAATAGAATAGTGGTTTTTGAAAATCCACTACCATAATCCATGGATCAATAGCTATAACGAACTCCAAGTATTGTTTTACCCTAAATCTAACTTCGAAGTAGATAAACTATGAACACTTGAAGGCACGGGTAGGGTATGAGATAATATCATAGTTGGGTCTCACTAAGGACTCCATAACAAATTGAAAATATCAAATTAACCAAATAAAGTTCTTTAAATTTTTCAATTAAGTAGGTTTGGAATTTTAAGATCATATTTCAATACATTATACTTTAAATTTCAAAATATGAAAATACACTAGAAAATCATGCTTCACATTTCAAAATGATGGAAATAATTTTAAAAACGGTGCTTTAAACAAATGGATTAAATAAGAATATTTATATAAAATTGTTTATATAAATTCTTAAGGCATGTAAAATAGTTTTCAATAATGTTATACATTTATATCTTATATATAAACAATTGAGAAACATGTTCATCTTCTAAAAGGTATGATAGTTCTAGGTTATGGGATCCTCACAAAATCATGTGATAAACTGAAATGTGTAAACACATCCCTCAATAATGGAAAGAGAGGACTAATCTATGATACAATGGGGAATAAATATGTGCTGACCAATATTTTCTTAGTGTTGTAAAGCATTAATCTGTTTCAAGGGAAATTCCAACCTAGCATGTTTATCCCAATAACTCACTAACTACATAAGATTCCACATGCTCTAGTATAATTTAATGATGGGAAATTTATTTTAAGAAAAATTAAAATACAATTATGTCCCATTTTATCATTTAACAAATGCTAATTTCTATTTAAAAACCAAAAAGGTTTTTTAATTAAAAACATTAATTTTCACAAATATAAAACCCTAATGTTTCTATAAAACCATTTTTAATCCATTTTTCACAAATAGATATTTGAAATCAAATCACAATTCAATTTCACAATCTACTTTCACAATTAAATCCAATCATTTAATTTCAAACAATTTTCAATCAATTTAACAAAACTCCCCTAATTCAATGGAATTGGTATTTTTCACAATATTTTCATCAAAACATTTCAAAATTTAAATTAATGAATTTAAATTTCACAAATTTCCATAAACGCACCCTAATTTAATGGAATTGGGGGGTTTTGCAATTTTTTGCCAAAATCCCATTTTTAAATACACCAATTCAATAGAATTGGGTTTTTTCAATAAAACAATTGAAAGCTATTTAATAAAAATGAAGAAATTGAATTTTATTCAAAAAAATAAAATTAAATAAATCAATTTAGGGATAAAAAAATCAGGCATCATGAAGTAACCACCTACCTTGGAATCAATAGATATTGTAATTCCAAACCCTAATCAGGATTTTCCAATGAAGAATGATGATCATGGAAATGATAATGAAACCATAGTTTAAGATCTAAAAATAGATGTTATTATATCCAAAAAAACAAGGGGATCTAAGGAACCCTGGGGAGAAGAATAGAGATCATGGGATATTAAGATCGAGGTGAGGAAACTAACTGGGAGAAGATCAAAGGGTGTTCCTCAAGCTTCATATCACTTCCATAAGGGATCCAAGGGGCCAAGAATGACTCTGGATGATCGTGAGGAATATGAAATCACATAGGTTTGTGATAGGTCTGTATAGAAAATAAAATGGAAGGTTTAGGATTTTTAAGTTGGATTTTCATATTAAAGAAATCTCATGCATGGTTTGTTTGGTAGAGCCACGTGATTTAACAAACTATGTGGACTAACCTTGCATCAGTTTCAAATGGGCCACATGATTTCTCCTAATAGGTCACACAACTTGAATAACCATGTTCTAAACATGAAAAATTCCACTACCTTTGGTTTTACAATTTTCTCTGAAAGGGTATGCAGTTTGGGAAAATCATTTTCCAACTGTGCACTAACCCAAAATTTTTATAACTCTTAAAATTTTAACTCGATACAACCCCAAACAAACCAAAGCTTGATAAAAAGAGGAGTTTAGGAATATCTAAAAATTGTAATATAGTGTTACACTAAAAATAGATAGTGGCATTAAAAAATATGATGGAAGTAAACTTGATTGATCGGTTTAATAAACATTCTTTCATTTATGCACAAATAATCATTGGAATTGAAATTTGAGTAGTTAACAAGCCTATTAAACTAGTTAATTTGTGACTAAAATAATTATCCAATTTATCAACTGAAGAATTAATCATTCATAAAATGATAAAATAATTTTTTATTAGAATCAATTTTTCAATTAATTCTATTGTGATATTCTCAAAAGAAATATCTTGTCATAATATTGGAATTGAAGAATAAATTTTTTAATAAATTTAATCGAAAATAATTTTCATTGAATTTTTAATAAAGAAAATGTGGGTAAAGAATCAATAATTAATTTTATATAAATGAAATCCAAGAATAAATATTTATTCATGATGAATTAAAAGTTTTAACCAGCCAATCTTTCCCCTCTAAAGATTTTATCTAAAAAATCAGAATCTCAATTTAAAAAGAATACATAATAACTATTATAAAAATCAAAGAGAAAGAAGAAATGGAATATTATCTTTTAAGTATCTCTTCCTCCAACAAAATCTTATGTTATCACTTCTTGTCTCTTCACTTTATATTTTTTCTCCGATCTCCATCTAGGAAATTGTTTCATGTCCCCCTCTCCCACCAATTGCCTTATTAATTTTCATAATTTCTCCACCGACTTAATTTGGTAAAATGACATATCATTAATCACTACATCCATTAATGTTTGAAACATAGAAGGAAGAGTTTAATTTCACAATTTTTTCACCATATCTTTGATTTTAGTAAATCTATTATAACCACTTCTGAACCACAAGTATAGGAAAATTATCTAGTGTGACTAACATAATAAAAATTCTCAACAACTAATTAAAATTCTACTAGTTGGAAACTTCCCACTCAAGGTATCATAAAAAATATAGAAGAAAAATAAATAGAGAACTCGAACCTAAAACTTCATACTCATCCTCAATTAATATTCAATATAGTACTACCACCAATGAAAACAAACTCCATGCTCAACCCCTCAATTGACCTTCTCACAACACCCAATTCTGCTCGCAAAATCTCGAATAACTGGAATCTTTTTATGGGAAAAGCCACGAGTAGATGGTATGAAATGAAAATAGTTCTATAAATAAATGAAACCAAGGTCGTGAAGCCCTATATTATCTAAATCAATAAACTTAAAAAAACATCACACAACAAAAATAATAAAACAACTTCTTCGATGACCTAGGATTCAGCTTCATTTAGCTCTGAATAATCATCTTAAATAAATCAATGGATTTCAATGACTATGTTCTTATCAAGGACCATTCACCCGAATTGTAAACTCAAAATAGAATTTTGATTCCTTACACCCAAGTTCACCCATATTTTGAACTTTTTCATATTGGATCAAATTTATTTCACACGGCTTCCAGAGTACATTTGTAGTGACCCAACCCAAGAAATCCCAGAGTCGGTGTCTACTACCATTATATTGGCTGATTACGGGGAATAAAATCCAAAATTTTTAAGGAGTTTAGTAGTCCTGGTAAACCAGATACATATATGAGTCTTTTATTTCAAATAAATACACTAATTACAAATTTTTTTATTTCTTGTATAATAATTTTATTCCATCTATCATATCCTTTATTATCTTTCTTATTATACTTCTAGGGTTCTTAGGGAAAGTAAATAAAATAAGGGTGATCTCAAATGATCATTAAGGGTTAAACATAACATAAGCAATAATGAATGAATGAGAATAGTATATATGGGAAGGTAACAACTACAGACATAGAACATGTGATCAATAAATTGATAAGGAAGTGTGTAAATAATATTGAAATGTAAATAACTAAAAACACAAGCCATTCAAAATAACTGGATAAGGAATAATCAATATGGAAAGGTTAGAAACTAAAACATGTTCCATTTAATCAATGAGTTGAGAATGAAATGCATACATAGATATACAGATGCAAAATATAATGGATAAATGATAACTGAATTTAAATAAAGGAAATACTTAATTATTGGATTCCATGTTTCCTAGGTACATGGTACCTTTAATTTCAAGACCTTTCAATAAACTATTTAGCATATCAGGTAAAAAATAATCTAAGGATAGCCATATAACTCATTCTCTGAGACTACAGATGCAACGATGGGATATATATAACTGGGTCCCACCCATGTCATACCACCTTAAAGCATTCCTCATATAATGAACAATCAATTTAATAATTTGCCTTATCAGATATTTGTATATAGTAGAAGGTAAGTATTTATCAATATTTCCCCAGTTAATCAAATAACTATCCAGTACATATCATATGTAAAAATGGTAAATGGTCTAGTCAATAATCATATCCATGATAAATGATATGGATATTTATGGGAAACTTAATGTTCAATGGTCAGTGAAGAATGAATATTTCAAAGGGACTAACAAGGGAATAAAGTAAGTAACTTTCAATACTATCCCTGGTCAAATAAATCGTAATCCATTCACAAGAATGATAAGAATAGTATCAATAAAACATATCTTAAGTGGGTTAAAAATAAAGGTTTGTTATCATTGATGAATATAAATACTATAAAAAAGATCTTTTCAAAACATTCTAGAGGAAAATATCATTTTCATTTTGAAAAAGAATTTTAAAAATCATTTTCTTTGAAAATAACTTTTAAAAAAATTTCTTTAAAAATTAACCTTTTAAACTTATAAAGGAATATTTAAAGAAATGATGTTCAGTAATTCCATATAATCTGTACAAGGTAAAAAGATCATTCTTTTTTTAAGGTAAAATGTTAGAAAAGTTCCTTGTTTGGAAAGCGATAAGAAGATTCCTTTAAAAAAATTAAATTAAAAAAAGGGTAAAAATATATTTAATATATAAATTTTTAAAGGTTAAAAACATTTTTTAAAAACTTTTTAGAAATTAGGGTTTTTAAAAGAAAATAGGTTCTTCGACTATAAAAATAAATGATGTCGGGTTTTATTAAAAACATTTTCAAAAAACATTTTGAGTACCAAAGAGTGGAAAATGGTACTATTAATTGGAAAAGTAAAATAATAATAAGAGAAGAATAAAATTAAAGGATTTATTAAACAATAATCTAATAATTTCCTCTGATGTAAATTCAAGTGTAAAGAATCCCTAATAAAATGAGATTGTGAAGTAAACCCTAGAAAATACCATAACATTGATGTGACAATCCATCAAGAAATAAATTATGTGTGTTAAATTTAAATCTACATAAAATAAGTATAAATAAAAAAATAGATAGTAAAAAGTTATTAGACATATAATCTTTTAATATTAATGACAATGAGGAAGTAATGTAACCCAAAGAAAGGAAATTAGATTATGAAATTATTTTCACTTGGTAACACTTAATTAAAATCCCCTTTGATGAAATAATTTGATTTTAAACTCAAAATATTATTAAAATTTATTTAATCATGATATTATATGTCAAAGTGTTAGTTTTTACACCATATATAATAAATTAGGTTCATAAAAATAAAATATGTCTCAAATAATAGAAATTGAGATGAAGTCCCTTATAACTTGGTAACATTTAAATTGGAAGACCCAAAAGTAAAAATCATCAAATGAAACATTTAAATACCAAGAAGTTAAAATAATTAATGATATATTATATCAAAAAATTAAGTATTTACACCACACAAAAGAATTAATTTTGGTTAACGGTGTATGCCTCACGAAAATAAAAGTGAGACAAGAATCTCTTTCCTTGTGTTTCCTTTTAGGTGAAAATAATTTAACCTCATGTATAATGGTTTTAAACAACTAAAAAAATTATAAAATAAAAATAATTATATTTATAATATCATATATTATTATTTTATAATATCTTATAAACCGTTTGTTAATAAATTTTCATTATTTTCACTATTTCGATTGTTAATTGTCTAGTTTTTCGAGTATGTTTTAAATTTTTATTTTTGTTATTAATTATATATTGATTTAATCATATCCATAATTAAAACCATGATGTAAATATCTCATATATCAATTATATATTTATTTATAATAATCCATAATATTTGGAGGTAGGAAATTAAATGCACCATTTTGGGAAATAGTATGTCTTACGTACGCATTAACGCTACTTTCATTTCATTGTCGTATTTAAAAGAAAGAAAAGTAAATGATATAAATTAATATGTATATTACAATTAAATATTTATATTTATGTCATATATGTCACATATTTTTAATAAATCCATCCTTTATACGTTCCATTTATAGTGTAAATGAATTACATCGATTTGAGGAGGCGGTAGTCCACACTTCCATAAACAATGTTATCGTATTTACACAAAATGGAAAGAATTAAGTTCTGGGTTATATAAAAACTAAGTAAGTATTTAGAAAAAATAAATATCAAATATATAATATATAAACATGGTGTACATCATAATTACCAACCATGAGAGTTGGTAAAGTAAAAATGAATGACATCATTTTTCGAGACGGTAGTTCACCGTACTCATAAACGGTAAGTTTGTTACCCATTAGATAGAATTGCGTGTAAATGTAGGTAAAACCATTCTAATTAAAACATATAAGGATATTGAGGATAATTATTTTATATTATAATCATGTAATAATAATTTTTTAGGGAGTGTATAATTAAAATAAAAAAAAGAGCTTATGAAAAATAATGTTACCTCTTCTTTGGGTAACTTATTTTTTTTGAACCAAAGGGATTCCTTGGATGACTTTCATACCAATTTAAGGCTTATAGTAATAATAAGATATTTTTAGATCTTATTTTATCATTTTTTGGTGATCCAAATGTATTTAAAGGTTTAAATAAGTGATAGGGGTGAGTTCCTTTTTATAGTGGATGAGGGGTAACATTCCGGTAAATTTTTTAAAAGAAAATTCCAAAAAATCTTTTCCTATGAAAAGTGGATAAAATAATGATAAAAAGTATATAAAATATATTATATGATATAAATATTTCCATATAATAACTTTTGGATAAGTTTCTAGGTCATATTTTCCCTTAAGTTTAAGGTTTATTCCCTTGTTATGCTAATTTTTCTCTCAAGCGTTGTAATTAATTTTAATCACTTTCATTAATATTTTAAAAAAAATAAGTTGATCATATTAAACAATATAATTTATTATTATTAAAAATATGGAATCCATTTTGAAAAATTCCAATCATATAATTGTATAAATTAATTTAAATTTAATCCCATTGATGGGATGACAAATCGCATTTTTAATGTAAGATGTTCAAAAGTTTTTTATGTTTTTATATTCAATTTCAAAGTAAAATTGATTACAATGACATAAATTGGATTAATTTATATAAAATTTATTTAATTAAACTTTAAAACTAATCAAAAATATAATTTAACCCTATAATTAAATTATACAGAAAATTAGTTTTAAATTAAAATTCAGTCTTTTCACTATTCAAAAAAATGAAACTTTACAGAAAAATACCAAAAATTAACCCTAAACCAATTTTTAGGTTTCACTTTAAAAAATTAATTTTATTTTGACATATAAAATTTATAAAAGTTCCAAAAAATGGATTTGAAATAGGTTCTCCATTAAAAGGCACTAAAATTATCTTTAAAAAATATAGGTTTTTATACGTAAAATTGGTTTTGTTTTGTCATATGCCTATCAAATATATTGGATTAATGTCAAAAATATTTGATTGAATATAAAAATATATATATTTTATGAATATAATTATATAATTTAATTTAATTTAATTTATTAAGACAACATTCTTTTGGGTGTATAAAAATATTTCCTTTATATACAATTAGTTTATATTTTCATTTCTAATTAATTGGTAACTAATGAATTCATTTTAAATCTTTATAAACCATATATTTTCATAATTTATTTTATAATATTGATAAAAAATAATTTAATGTATAGTTTAAGTCTTATTATATTAAATAATAATATTTTTGTAATATATTTTTGTTCAGTAAAACTCGATCTTATGTGTAACACAAGATATCGAACAACATCGTTCTTGCATGTAAGGAAATCTAAATTAGTGCTTGTGTTCATTGAAAGATATATACTAGATTTTATTTATTTAAAATAGTAATTATATCATCAATTTGTAGGATATTATATTTCCTTATGTTTTTGGTGTTGTGTGTCATATATGCTATCGAATACAATGTTCTTACTTTAGAATTTTGGGGCATCACATTCTCCCCATCTTAAATAAATTGTGTCCATGCAATTTAAACTTGACCTTGGTAATAAACTGTTTTATAATTACTATGTTAAAATTCCAAATTTTAAGAAGGGTTTCTAAAACATATTCTAGAAAATATAGAATGAAAATTACAATGGTCACACTTACTAACATATAACTAGGTCTCTAAGTAAGAGAACATTAGTGGAAAGTGGCGATACGTACCTAGAGTAAAAGTGTAAATTTTTATAGGGAGTTACTGAGGACATCAATCAAAAAAAATTCAAGGATAAAAGTAAATATTAGGGCCACAAATACATAAATCATTGATGATTTAAAAGACCATAAGTTCAACAAAAAATTATGGTATTAAGATAACATTTTTTTGATCATTTTTCTAATGTTGGGGAATCCTTTTATTTTGACCAGCGAGCCTATACCCAAGTGGTAGAGAATCCTTCATGGAATCCAAATGACCTAGGATCAAATCTGGGTAGGGGAGGGATTCCCAAGACTGTAGCATTACTATAGTCGAGGGGGGACTGTAGCAGAGGTGGCACTATAGCAAAGGTGAAACTGTAGAAAAGGCGGCACTATAACAGAGGTGACAATGTAGCAGAGGTGGCACTGTAGCAGAGGTGGCACTATAGTGGTGGTGGCACTGTATCAGGAACTATAATGTCCCAGATATTGTAGTAGCACTAATCACTGAGGGGCCCTTTTGGAAAAAATGGTCTTTCCAGCCTTGTATTCAGGCCACTTAGCCTTGAGACTTTGGTCTATGTAATGGGTCTCCCTCTACATAGAAAAAAAAGAGGTCTTTACTTTAATAATAAAATGAGGCTTCGACCCCAACCTTTAAAAAAATAAATCCTTTTATTAACCAATAATTTACATACATGATGCATTTCAATTTCATATGAAATTTTTTTCCTTTTTTTTCTTCTATCAAATTCTAATTGATCCCTTACTTTAAGAAATGGATTTCTAAAAATTAACATTAATTACTAAAGCACTAAAATACACTATTAATGGATCATAAGGCCCATAAAAAAGTGACATGTATTTCTATTTTTCTATAACTATTCCCCAAATACAATATTGTTAACAAATTAATCTCTAAACCTAAAAAGTAACACTATTGGTTCATCATTAATATTTATTCATCAGATTTTTTAAATAAAAATAATGATATATTAACCAAGACATTGCGTAGGTCAGTGGTTGGTGTTAAACCCTTATCATACTTCAGTCATGGGTTCAAGTCCCATGAACTTTCCATACATGATGGGTTGTCACTTGGAATATGGGTTATTCTTTTCTAAAACCATATTAATATAATTTCCAAAATATGATGGAAATCATTGAAATTTAATCATTAAACTGCCTTTTTTACTATGGTTTTCTATACAATTTTTTTCAAAGACTAATAATGTTATTTAACTATTATTATAATTTCAATAATGATCATAATAACACTAAAGGTTATCAATATCGTTAAACTAATGTCTCTAAATGTAAGGGAATTATTTCTCAAATAGATTTTGCACTAAAAAATATTAAACAAATGAGTTATATTACTATGAATTTATTCCAATATATACTTAATAACATTAAATCTAAAGAGTTTTTTTATACATAGCACTTATGGTCAACCATAATCTAATAATCCCTTGAAGGAATCCATCACTCTTAAGTTAATGAAGACATATGTGCTTATAAAATTCTAAACAATCTTTACATGTTTCATAATTATTATAACTAAAATACTATTGGTAAAAATACTTCTATAGTTTTATTCTATAATCAAATTAAATACTTCAACCATTTTATATTAATATAATTCATTCCTTGGTCTATGTTTTAACATAGGTAAGTAATTTTCATTATCTATTCAAGCCCTTCATAATGCTTAGTAAGGAGAATGTGAATTACTTGATTTATAAAGTACATAATGTATATAAAAATGGTATATAGTTTAGGAAATAATCATATCCATGATAAATGATATGGATATTTAGAAGAAACTTATTGTTTAATGATCACTACAGATTTAATATTTCTAGGGGACTAACAAAGAAATTGAGGAAGTGAGTGTAACTACTATCCTTGGTCAAAGAAATCATAAACCATCCAAAGGAAGTATAAATATGGCCTCAACATAACATATCCCAAGTGGAGTAAAAATAAAGGTTTATTTTCATTAATGAATAAAAATACTATAAAAAATATCTTCTCCAAAAAAATTTAAAGAAAATATCCTTTTCATTTTGAAAAAATATTTTGAAAATACTTTTAATTAAAAATAAATTTTAAAAAAACTTTTTTAAAAAATTAATCTTTTAAACTTATAAATTAATATTTAAAGAAACAATATCAGTTATTTTCATATATGTCATATCAGGTAAAAAGAATATTCATTTTGTAAGGTAAAATGATAAAAAAAGTGTCTTGTTTGGAAAGTGACATGAAGATTACTTTAAAAAAATTGTAAAAAATAAAATGGTTAAAATTTTATTTAATAAATCATTTTGTTAAGGTTAAAAACATTTTTGAATTTTTTTTTAGAAAATAAGGTTTTTAGAAGAAAACTGATTCTCCGACTAAAGAGGGAAATGAAATCAGGTTTTCATAAAAACATTTTATAAAACATTTTGAGTACCAAAGAGTAAAAAATGGTAATTTACTTAGAACAGTCATGAATACCCATAGTATAATAAAATTAGATGATTTATTAACCAATTATCCAATAATTTCCTCTGATGAAAAATCAAGTGTAAACAATCTCGAAAAATATGAGATTGTGAAGTAAACCCTTGAAAAGACCATAACATTAATGTGAACATCGATCTATAAATGGATTATGTGAGTCAAACATAAATATACATAAAAAATTTTAAATACAAAAATAGATATTAAAAATTTATTACACACATAATCTTAGAAAATTAACAACAATTAGGAAGTAATATATCGCAATGAAAAGAAATTTGGTTATGAAATTATTTTCCACTTAGTAACGCTTAATTAAAATACCCTTTGATAAAATAATTAAATTTGAAAAAAAAAATCATTAATAATGAATGAATAATTATACTATATTTCAAATTGGTAGTACATACATTATATATAATAAATTAGTTGCACAAAAATAAAATATGTCTCAAATAATGGATACTGAGACAAAGTCCCTTATTACTTGGTAACTTTTGAATTGAAAGACCCAAAAGTAAAAATAATAAAATGAAACAGTTAAATAAAATGAAGATAAAATAATTCATGATATATTATTTCAAAATTTTCAGTAATTACACCACATAAAATTAGTAAGTGGTGTTAATGGTGTATGCCCCACGGAAAGAAAAGTGATACAAGAATCATTTTCCTTGTATTTCCTTTCGGGTGATCATCCATTAACCTCATGTATAATGGATTTAAACATGTCACTAACTTATAAAAGAACCATAATTATATTTGTAATATCATATATTATTATTTTATAATATATTATTACCCATTAGTTAATAACCTTTAATTATTTTCATTATTTCAAGTGTTAATTGCATAGTTTTTCGAGTATGTTTTGACTTGATATTTTTTTATTATTAATTATATAATGATTTAATCATATTTATAATGTATAAAATGATTTAAATATCATATATATCTATTATATATGTATTTATAATAATACATAGTATTTGGATATAAGAAATGAAATACATTGTTAATGGAAATGGTAGGTCGTACATATTCATGAATGCTACTTTCATTACCTTTCCGTATTTAAAAGAATAAAAAGTAAATGATATATATTTATATTTATATTATAATTAAAGTTTCATATTTATGTCATATATTTCACATATTTTTAATAAATCCATCCTTCATATGTTTCATGTATAGTGTAAATGAATTATATCGCTTTGAGGAGAAGGTAGTCCACACATCCACAAACAATATTATTGTATTTTCAGAAAATGGAAAGAATTAAGGTGTGAGTAAAATAAAAATTCAATAAGTATTAATATAAAATAAATATAACATATATCATATATAAACATAGTTTCCATCATAATTCTCAACCATGGGAGGTGGTAAAGGAAAAAAACGAACATCATTTTGTGAGGTGGTCGTTCTCTATACTTGTAAACAGTAAGTTCCTTACCCATTAGATGGATGTGTGTGTAAGTGTAGGTAAAAACCTTAGAATAAAAAAATTATTATATTTATTATACTAATTTCATTATATAATCATGTAATAATAATATTTTAGGTGGTAGAGAATCAAAATAAACCAAAAGAGCTTGCAGAAGGATGTTACCTCTTTTTTGGGTAACTCCTTTTGGTTTGCACCAAAAGGCATTCTTGGATGGGTTTTTTCCCAAGGTGAGGATTATAATTAGAGTTTAGGTGTTTGGGGAGATTATTTGAGTATATATTGGGTGATCTAAATGTCTTTATAGGTGTAAATCAGTGAGAGGTGTGACTGCCTTTTTATAGTGGAGAGGTGTGACAGTCTTGTAAATTTTTGAAAAGGGAAATCCACCCATATTTTTCCTATGAAAAGTGTCTCCAATAATGATCCAAATTTGATACAAAATATTATAGGTTCTAATTATGTATATAAAATATATTTTTAATAATTTTTAAGGACATTTGGACCTTAAGTTTAAGATTTAGTCCCTTATTAAGTAAATTTTTCTCTTAATAACTTTCACTAATATTTTTTTGTTAAAAACTAATTTGGAATTAATATATATTATAAATTATTATGATTCCAAATATTGAATCCATTTTTATAAATTCCAATTATAGATGTGGCAGAAATTAATTTATATTTAATCCCACGGATGGGACAATAAAGCGAGTTTCTAAAGTAAGATGTTCCAAAGCATGCTGCGTTTTTATATTAAAATTCAAAATAAAATTGATTAAAATAACCTAAATTGTATTAATTGATATGAAATTTATCTAATTAAACTTAAAAACCAATAAAAATATATTTTAACCCTATAAATAAATTAGATAAAAATTAAAATTCAGTATTTTTCATTATTCATCATAAAATGAAACTTCACAGAAAAATACCAAAAAATCACCCTAACCTAATTTTCATGTCTAGATTTAAAAAAATGGAGTTTATTTTGACATATAAAATTTATTAAAGTTCTAAAAAAAATTTAAATGGGTTCACCATTAAAAGGAAGAAAAACTGTCTTTAGAAAAATATGGGTTTTTATGCGTAAAATTGGGTTCTTTATTATCTTTATACCTATCAAATATATTGGATAAATGTAAAAACTATTTAATTGAATATATATAATATATATTTTTTTAATATATTTTTTTAATTATAATTAATTTAATTTATTAAGAAAATATGCCTTTGGGAGAATAAAAATATTTCCTTTATATTCAATCTGTTTATATTTTCATTTCTAATTAATTGGTAATGAATAAATTCATTTTATATTTTTTTAAACCATATATTTTAATAAGTTAGTTAATACTATTAATAACTACTCATTTAATGGATAAGTTCAGTCTTATTATATTAAATAAGAATATTTTAATAATATATTATTGTTCGGTAAAACTCGGTATTATGGGTAATATAAGCTATCAAACAAGGTCATTCTTGCATGTAAGGAAAGTAAACTTAGTATTTGTGTGAATTGAAATCTATATCATAGATTGTATTTATTTAAAATAGTAATTTTATTATAAATTATCAGGATATTATATTCCCTTACGCGCTTGGAGTTGTATTTCATACATGCTATCGAATACAATGTTTTTACTTGAGAATTTTGGTGTATCACGGAAGCACCTCCAAGCTTATCATAGGTACGACAATCTACTTGGTTTCATAAATTTTTTTGGTGTACCTAGATTTAGTTTCAAGAAAAATTGAACTATGATTGAGTTCATCAACTTAAAATCAGTATCTCTAGTTGTTGCCTGTAATAGATCTGAGCTCAGAAGGATCCAAATCTAACGATCCACTAAGTTGTGGATCAAACTCCATTCATCTTCTTACGTATGGATCTAAAATCCCTTGAAATTTGTATATTATACATCCTCTTATGGTATACATTTCCTTCAAAGTAGCTGGGAAAGATTCTTAGGGAAGTATTCTTTAGTCAATCAAACCCGCAACATCTTCCCAACTTTCATTCGGCTTCAAAGGCCAGATCGGCTTAGGATCATAGTGAAAGAATGAATCTATTCAAATAGGGTTTATCATGGTTCAACATTTCATTAGTAATAAATCCTTTAATATGGTGATCTTTTATCTTCTTCATCTAGAAATGGGTTTCTTCTTCAATCAGCACTACTCGAAAGCTCGGTTCAGGCATGTGAAATATGAAGGAGAAATGGCTATATGGGCTCTCTTTCAAATTTGGTTATGTGAAGCCCTGAGAATAGGATATGTCATGCCCCATTAATTTGGATAAATTACTATTATTATGAAAATTATCTATGTGGATTCTCCTTCATAATTGGATATATGTGGTAAGAATAAATTAGATGTGTAGACCCCTTTTGCATTTTGGCTATGTGGCTGCATGTATCTAATTTTGAATTTCAAGTACATAAAAAGTGTTGCATCCAAAAGCAATAAAATTAATGAATGAATAAAACAATATCCAATTTCTAATTAATTAAAATATCAATAGAACAATAAAATAAAATAAGTTCAAACTTTTAATTTTGTAAAGTGAAAAAAACAAAATTAATTTAAAACAATTAGTTTAAAATAAATAACTAAAAAATTAACTATCAAAATAAAATATAAAAATTAATATAATAATATTAATTATAATTTAATATTACTAATTATTAAATTATTTAAATAAAATTTATTTAAATGTTAAACTTAATTTAATTATTTAATATATTAATACCAAAAAAATGAGATAAATATTATATACAAGGAACACACAAATAAATAATAATCAAAGAATTGATAAAATAAAATAAAAAAATAGATAAATGTAACATACATTAATAAACAAATAAAATAATGAACAATTGATAATTTTTACAATAAAATGAACATTTTTCTTAGTTTAATAAATATATAATAAACTAACCTAAAATATGTAATTAACCAGATTAATGTTAAATGAAGAATTAAAAATACAATTTAACAGAAAAAGTGATGTGAAAAAAACATCAATTAAAGGCCATATCAAATTCCACCACACTTAATAAATTTCTTGTCCTCAATCAATACTTAATCGCATTTAATCGTAGAAAATAAATCTCAAAATGAGGAAAATGAAATTCCGCTAAGTATTTATTTTCATATTAATTTTCCCTCATGGATTTTTCTAAGTAGTTAAAAAGAATTCCCTATCAAATCAAATATTTTTAGTGAAAAATTAGTTACTTTTTTACAAAAAATGATTTAAATAGAAAATATTAAATAGAATTTAACAAAAATCAATTTGTATCCAACTGAAATTACAAAATTCTCCTTAACTCTAAGTGAACATAATCACATAATTTAAGAGTTTGTAATAAATAAAAATGACATTGTATGGGCGGAGTGAAACTTTATTGGTGGAATAAATAACTCATCAAACTGTTTGATGAATATGGAAAGAAAATAATGAAATAATGAGTTCAAAATGGATTAAGATTTTCATTTAATAATCCATTTAAGTTCATATATTATTATTCAAATTTAAATTAAAGGATTCAGTATAAATAATTATTGTATGAAATTCTCCAAATATTTTAACAAAATAAATTTTTTACACGAGGAAAATTAAAATGATTTACTCAATTAAATACAAGAGGTATTAAAAATTAACATCCTCAAAGTGGCATCACAACCTTCAAAAATGAGTCAAATTTTCAACTAGTTAAAATTGTTAAGTGATGCTTAAAAACACACAATTTTAAAAATTTAAGGGATTCTGATGAGATTTTCATTAAAGCACGTTTTAGTTCATTAATGAAGACCCTCTACACCACACTTGAAACTAAAATTTTTCATCAAATTTGAATTAAAAGGTTAAAATAAAATATTAGACTTTTAAGTTTTAGAATATTTTCAATTGAGTAGTTCAATGACATGTTAAGGGTCACAGTACGGTTCAATATGATTTTTGCCAAAATTTTCAAAACATTTCTCAAAAAAAATTTAATAAGTACATGATTTAACTTAATTTTATACAACACACAAATTTTCAATAAAGTATAAGAATGTATCATGTTTATCAATAATTTAAGAAATAAAGTACATTTTTCAACAAATTATAAATTTTTCAGAAAGCAAATAAAAATTCATGGTTCTAAGAAGGTTTTCAAATTATTCACAAAAAATTCCAAAAAAATACAAAATAAATGTAAAGCACCAAGAATAAGGATCAAACACAATTTCAATATAATTTTAAAACAACTATGGAGTTTCCTCTACACTTAATTTTATACAATATTAAGAAAAGAGTAAGAATAATTAATGTAAGGGAAAATAATATAAACTCCCCTGACAAAATAATCTTTAATAATTTTATTTCATTAAAATGTACTCTCTAACTAATCTTTGAGTGAAGTGTTCTAGCTATAAGGTTACAACTCTTTCAGAATGAAAATATCAACATTATATTCAAGAATTAAGAATTATTAAAATTAACTAACTAGAAAAAAAGTTTAAAAAAGTGAATCAAGTATGCTCAGGCTTGTAGCCCCACTTATCACTAAATAATAGTTAGGGATTTATCCAAAGAAACTATTTTCCTATTCATAATTCAATGACCAACTGTAAGAAAAATTAAAACACTTAAGAAAAGAGCATAATTTTTAGTGAAAAGGAGAATAGTTTAGACCCAAGTACATATCAAGTAATTGTTTTTATTGAAAAATTAAAAAGAAAAAAACATGGAATATGGGTTAACTCCCATGAAGCACAATGTTTAAAGTCTTTAATTATATTTTTTTAGTTTCTCATCTTTCTATAATAGACATGACATTTATGCCCTTTGATTTCCCCTCAATACAATGATTAAATCTCTGACCATTGATGAATAATGGTCTATTTTCATCTCTAATTAATTACAATGACCTGTTCACAAGAACTCTTAAGATATTAAAGATTCTATACCATTTGGTTTTGAGTTTTATTGAAAAAAGTTACAATCTAGAATTAAAAATGTAGATTTTATCAACCTAAATTATTATAAATAAAATTTCCCCCTTTTATTTTAATTAAATGTCTTATTATGAATTATGGTTATAGAAAACACATTCACTTCTTTTGTTTTATTATATCCAATTAGATTTAAAGGACTGTTAAGTATCATTACTGTTGATAATATAGTTTTTGAACAGTGATCATGTGATTAGTATAAATATAGGGTTTTAACAAATTGAATTGACACAGATAAAGGAAGTGGTGGCCTCAACTAGTTGGATCGTAACCTATGAATCCCATTTATAGGATCTTCTAAGGGAGATGTAATATATGTGCTTTTCTTTTGACCAATCTCAGTATGAGATCCAATAACTTAATCATGAGTGAATCCATTTATGAGAGAAGTTCAAGCTCATCAAGATGACGGCCCAAACTATGATCATTGAACCACCCCATGAAAGTCCCACTATTTCTCACCTTACTCATAGAGAATTTGATGGTGTATCAAAGGGATATGTATTAATACCATAGAATTATGAGTATGTACAGTATTTTGTATATAATAATGAATATATTTTTATTTTATTATTATTACTCTGTAAATGATTTTTATTTTGATATAATAAAGCAATAATTATTTTTTCTATTAATATTTAGATTAAATTAATCAATTTATGAATTAATTTTTTCTTTAAATAAATTATTTTTAAATTATTTTTGTCAAATATAAATGATTATATATTTTTTATGAAGTAAAATATAATTTTTATAAGGGTTTGAAAATTGTTATTGTCAAAAAACCCATCATTTTTAATAAATGTCAATTATTATTTTAAAAGTTAAAATTCACATTTTTAGAAAATTATTTATATAAAATGATTATTATTTTTGGAATCATAACATTGAAATTATCCAATAGTGAATTTTTCATAATTTTATGAGACAGTTGAGTTTTTGGGTAAAAATTAAATATCATATAAATATAATTTGTGTTTTATGATATCATAATGACCCAAAAGTGATGTAATAATTAATATAAATGGGATACACGACCAAATAAATGTTTTCTCTTTAAAATGGTGTGATTTTAAGTTTATTTTATTTATTTTGTAAAGCCATTATGAATCCTTCAAAACATATACCATATTTTAATTTTTTAAAATACCTTCTTTAAGAGTGTGACTCACCTCCACATAATAAGGGTAATTATTTAATAATATCATCCATTTACTATATAAAATAATAAAAACCACTCTAATTTGGAATAATCCATGGGAAAAAGACTGCTATGGATTGTGGTTTTGGATATTTTATTATGTAGAGTTCAAAACCTAAATAATAAAGAAATCCCTCTTTTTCCTATATAAACCCACCCAAGCTCCCATTTACCTTCACTAAAACTCCATTAAGCATGACCATACTCTTCTATACACTCTCTATAGTCTTCACAAGGTTAACCCACGCTCTCAAGAATCCCCTCCCAAACTTTTGAAGTCACATACTCAAGTAAGGGACCTTCCTCTCTACCTTTCAAATTCAAGAATCTTCTTTGAAATTTTTTCTTTTAATTTTAATTGGTTATATTTTAATTAATTTAAAATAATTACCTTACTATCAAATTTATGTTATTTTAATGAGTTATCATTTATCCTCCCTCATTTTGACCCTTACCTAAGCCGATACTATGCCAAAATTCCACAAGGGATCCTCACATTCTCTTCTTTGTTCAAGTTCCATTATGAACTTACGCATTCTATTTTCATTTCCTAAAGTTGGAATATGCCTTTACATTTCCCTATTACTTCCTATTAGATGTAAAAATTATGATAGTCCCCTTTCACTATCATCAACAATTTTTATGAATTTTTATGTAACACAATTATGTTACCGAAATTTCACAATGATTTTATATGCCAAAATAATTGTGTAGTGAATACCATACTCATTTTTCTATCAAGTTTATTCACTATTATGCACATATACTTATTTATTGGGCACTTAATTGTATTTATTACACATTATTTGATCGTGTAATAAATTATAATGATTAACGAATCCTTGTTGTATGATCTATCTGGAACACTTAAGCATGAGACTGAAATGAATATGATGGGTGCATCCAGATAACACTTTAATGCATTGGGTAATGTTTAGTATCATGATACATCACATTGACATTGGGAGTGAACCTTATTTCTTTATGGTAATTTTCCCACCATGATGTCTTAGTGGTTTTATCCTTAACCTATGTTTATGATCTAGTGTTTTAAGTTGCTGCCACGTTTCCCATGTTGTTACTATCAAGCTATATCATGTCTTATTAGTAATGTTTTTTTATTCCTAAACGATATGACTATTGGATAACATGTATCACTTATTCCATGTTTATTCTCTTATTTTTCTTTATATCTCACCCCTTTCTTATGTATTTCCTCAGGATATACCATGTAGTTCTAAGTTATAAGAGTATTTTGAGTATGTGAAATAAGTTTTTTGAAAAGATGTTATATTCCATGTTTTATGTAGTTATGTAATGAAACTAATTCACAAATACACTATGCTTATTAATCATATGGGTTGTATTATGTGTATTATTTGGTAATAAATCAAGTATGGATGTGAAATAATGAGAAGAGTTGTTATAATTGGTATTATAGGAAAAGTTTAGTTATTTTTTTGGATTGGGATTATAAATCTCTAGATAAATCCTTAGGGATAAGAATAAGTATGAGAAAATATCCCTAAATTTTGGTTTGAATATCTTAAGTGGTTTATCAATTAAGTACATCCCTGTCTGGATACTACAAGTGGACATGGTTCTAGTATAGATGTACGTAGGAGTAACAACTCCAACAAGGTGTTTCAGGCTAGACTTGGGGTAACCTCATACACGACAATGGGTCTTATTGGGCACGTGGTTTGACACACTCGAGGGGGATATGATTTGTTAAATTCATAAGCTAATTTTGAACCATTATTAAGGGACCAAAAAATTCCCATAAAAATATATGTTAAGAAATAGATCATGGATAACATAGATTGAAGCCTACAAATTCATAAGTTAGAAAAATAAATGTAATTTATAAGATATCCATTTAATTTCATTAAATTCTCTATTATGTGTCTAATAGTTTTAAAACACCCATCCATAATTTTCCATTTATTATATCCAATGTCTAGAAATAGGAGGAATTGGGTAAACAATTGATGTGACGGGAAATGTGATGATTGTCCTAACAAGACGCTCAACTTGATGGGAGAAGGAATCAAAAACTTTATGATGATAATCTCTCATATGAATCAGGTTATAAATAGAATCCTGGTTCAAGAGGAGTGTCCAAACCCCCTAAGATAGAACAATCCTTAATCAAGAGTTTTAAGTGACAAAGTCCTCCTACTTGCAATGGATCATCTAATCCCTTAATCACAGAATAATGGATCAATTCCATTGATAAGAACTTCTTCATCCTTTAATATTATGATCAATAGAAGTTTTTATTTTATGTTTATCATATGAAGGGATAAGTTTATCAATCGTGTTCCTTGATCAATAATACAAATCATGTGGAAGAGATCGAAGAGATGGAGTGGAAGGAATTCCAAAAAATGTATTTCAATAAATATATTCTTCACACTCTTCAACTTAAAATGGAAATATATTTCCTTAACATAAAGAAAAATGATGAAAAATATATCAAGGTGTATGAAGAAAACTATATAATACTTGAATTATATGCCTTCGACTTTGTCATTACCCTTGAGTGCAAGTTTGATCACTTATTTGGTGGGATAAAACCTAGTCTTCAAAAATCCCTAGCGATCTGTGACTATGATAGCTATGAGGAAATTGTATGATGTGCCCTCAAAGTCAAAATGGAGATTAGATAATCTCAAGGGTATCATGGGGATAAGAATTTTAAAAAAAAATTAATTCTGGTGTTTCAATGGAGAAATTTAATGGTGACAAGAAATTTCAACATCCCACTTGTCAAAGGTGTGGGAAGAAGCATCTTATAAATTGCCTAAGGTGAATGAAGAAATGATTTAGGTGTGGGAAGGAAGGACACCTAACTAGTAATTACCGATAGAAGAAACCTGCTAATTTGATAGAGTAAACGAATTCTATGACCAACCCTCATTACATTTTCCATTACTTTAGGTCACTTTGAAAACCAATTACCTAAGCCATGGGGTTTTGGAGACAACCAAATACTTTCAAGGTATCAAAGGTGAGCTTTTTTCATCACAACTGCTGAGGTGGATCCTGATAATGAAGTAGTGATAGGTATTATAGTTATTCATTCAATAATAGTGAACATATTTTTTATTCTAGTTCTACACATTCCTTCATATCATGAAAGTTTAGTAGAAATATTCAAACACCACCACAAAGCACGGGAGTAGATATGTTTGTGAAAATGGAAAATGGGGAAATTATTGCATCCCAAGTATATAACTCCTCCCTTATCAAAGTTGTTGGTATGAACTTCCTATCAATCCTTTTCATAATTCCTTTGGTATAATTTAATGCAATTCTAGGCATGTATTGACTTTCCTTATATAGAGCTAACATAAATTTCCTTGAGATTGAAATCACTCTCCATATTTCTAATCAACCCCCGATTTAGTACAAGTGCAAGGAGGATGAGGAATCTTCTTTAGCACCATCATCTCAAGCTTGAATATTATTTCCATATGAGTAAACATATCTAGCTCAAATTTTTGATTATAAGGAAAGAACCATCCTCGAAGACATTCCTATTGTGAAGGAATATGCTGACCAATTTCTTAATGAATTTCCTAAATAATTTCCTAGTCTCACTCTTAGCAGAGAGGTTGAATTTTCAATTGAGCTTATACTTAGAGAATTTCCATTATCCAAGACTCTATATAGAATAGATATTGTAGAATATAAGGAGATGAATAAATAACTACAAGAGAATCTAGATAAAGGTTACATACACCCAAGTGATTCACCATAGGGTGCACCAGTCCTATTTGTCAAGAAGAAGGATGGGTCAATGCACCTTTGTGTTGATTACTGTGAGCTCAAAAAGATCATGATAAATAACAAGTGTCCTCTACCTCGGATTGGTTACTTGTTAAATTAGATACATGAAGCACAATACTTCTCCATGATGTATCTTCATTTGGTATATTATCAAATAAGGTTGAAGAAGGAAGATATACCTAAGACTGATTTTCATACAAGGTATAGGAACTATGAGTTTATAGTGATGTCATTCAGACTCACTAATTCTCCAGAAATCTTCATGGACTTGATGAATGGAGTATTAAGAGATTACTTAAACAAATTTATGGTATTCTTTATAGATGATATTATAATATAATCCAAAAGAAAGAAGGATCACGAAGATCATCTGAGCACTATGTTAAAGACCCTATGAAAGAATAAGATTTATACTATGTACAACAAATGTGAGTTCTGGTTGAAGGATTTATCTTTCTTGGGTCAAATAATCATAAGAAATGGGATATTTCTGGACCCTTCCATGATATAAGAAATTAAAGGATGTATGAGTCAAAAATTTGTGATAGATATATGTAGTTTCCTTGGGTAATTTAGGTATTATTGCCGATTTCTGAGAAATTTATCACATTTTTAAAACCCTATTACCAAGCTAACTCGGAAGAGAATAAATTTTTCTTGGAATTAATAATGTGAAGATAGATTCATGGAGTTAAAAGAAGTTTTATCACTACACCTATGTTCACACTGACCATAAGTGGAGAAATATTCTTAGTATTCAGCGATGATTCAAAGAAGGGATTGGGTTGTGTGTTAATGCAGAATGAAAAATTCATAGCCTATGCTTCAAGGTAGTTGAATTTTTATGAACAAAACTACCCAATGCATTTTATGCTATTGGATGCAATGATTTTCTATTTCAAAATATGGAAGCATTATCTATTTTGGGAGAATTGTGAAATATATACGGATCAAAAAAAACCTCAAGTGTCATGACCCCCTCCCCAAAAATTTTACCCCTCTTGGACTGATAATGGGAGAAAAGAGATAGTGACCCCTGAGTACTACCTCCAGTAGGCTCCGGGTTAGCGACTAGCACCAATGGTATAATAAACATATTGATGGGAGGCATTACCATCTAATAAAAACACATGCAGAAGAGAGAGATATGATAGGAACCAACCTACTACCTCTTAGGCTACAATATAAATCAAAATATAATTACAAAAATGTAATGTCATGTGAGAAATACTACAACTAAAATGGAAAATTGAAAGTACCAATAAAAAGTAAGGAAGACAGCAACCATAATGCCAAAACAGTACCTAAGAAACCCCAAGCTAGTAGTAACCTGAATGATCTCTAACTTTCTCCAAATGACCTAAAAAATAGTTTATATATACGTACAGTGAGTATCATAGTATACTCAGTTGGATCCTCCCCAGAGTCTCTAGTAAAAAGGTAAAGAAAGAATTCTAAATCACAGTGAGCAACAAGTGAAACTAACTCATCACCTAAAAAAGTATACTAACATCCCAACCTCACCGTGGCTACTCTCATCAAGTATCGCATACATGATCATATAATATAATAAAGAATATCATGGTACCCCACTAACATTTTCCCATTGGTTTACTTCTTTACCCCAACATTGCATGTCCTGAGCATCTCTCTCAAAAAAGGCTACCCTACAGACACCTAGGTGAGGCACCAAAACATGCACCCCATGCAACACACCACCACATCCACATAACCAGAAGTAACCAAGTAGTTTCTAGGAGACACCACGGTTTTCATAACAAGTATCATACATCAGGTATTATACCTCAATCTATCACAACCCATACAACGAGTAAGGATCCTCAAGTCATCATAACCAATAAATGTTATACTTATACTAGTCCTTAGGAAACTATTTACAGAATATATGTATGTGAAACAACCATAAGACATTGCACCCTCTACACACATATATGGGAAAAACTAACCACCCTGTATATCAGCATAAGTAACTATCAAGAGAAGAAATCAGGACCAAATGGGGTAGTCATCCATCCATCCTCCCACTAGGATTTTGGGGAAAACACCCCCCAGGGCTCAGAATCCTTGGGGTATCTTTTTCACTAACTGATAGAGTGGATTAGTGTATAGAAACACAAAATGTACATGATATAATATATCTCACAACCACACTATGGGTATAACCTACTCTTAGACTCAAATATAGCTATCATTTCTCGAACTCCTGGCTTCCACTACTAAGACTAGATATCTTATAAGCACCCAACCATTTAAAGAGCCACATTATGTCACCTTATCCCTTTTTCTCAGTTTCTCTTTAAATTAATCAATTCTTAACCATTATCATTTACATGTTACATTTCATTAACATTTCAGCAAGATGTATTCCCTCTAGGCATAACCAAACCGGGTCCATGGATTCTCATAATTATAACCCCAACATTGCATCCTAGTAAGCTCTCACCCCATGGGTTAAATATTTATTCATTTATTTAAAAACATTAATTTTTATATCACCAGGTTCTCTAGGAAAACATTATAAACTCCCAAAACATAAGGGGCTCAACATGGTGAGTAGATGAAATGTCCATCAAGTCATCACCACCTATAGTGGGAGAGTAAAATAATCCAACTTTAAGAATATAAACATGGAAATCACATGGCATACCCTACACGTATTTTCCTACCATGGAAAGAGTGTAACCAAACACATTTTTATGCCTCAAGCAATGGAGAAAGGAAAGTAGATAACAAACAACCTATCTATCATCCAAACAATAGATTCAAACAAGAATCTATATTTCATAATAATGGGTTAGCCCAACTTCAACATGTTATATCATCTCTGATATCCACCCTGATATCCATATTCATATACTGATGCATCACACCACTCTAGGCATCATTTTTTGGCACAAAAACCAGTTCTCCCTACCCATCATCCCACAAAAATCCTCTAAGCTTATCCATCCTAGGATTACGTCATGTTCGTGCCTCCTTCCTCACATACAACAACAACCCTCTAGGGTCATCCATCCCAGGCACACGTCACATCACAAGTATCATGAAACAAACATAGAAATGGGCTCTCGAACCCAAATAAAGGCATCAATCCTTTATATACAATGAGTTCTCATGGATCCAAAGAATAAGGCACTTGAACTTTACAAGAAAGACAACAACTTATACCCTATAAAGACATTATCTTTTATCACACAATAGGTTTCTATTTCATATTGAATTAATTAATTCATTATCACAGGTTCCAACTAAGGGAAACCAAAGAAACAATCTATAATAGCTATCACAAATTAATTAAACAATTAATCTAACATGCTTTTAATTCCATTATCAACAAGAATCATCATGATTCAGGTTTATTAACCAAATCAATTAAACATGAACACTTGCATCAATTTTATTACTATAAAATTACAAAAAAAACAGATTCATTAAACACACCTCTTTAATTAAATTATCCAATTAATTATCAATTAATTATAGCTTTATATTCTTTACCAATTTCCATCAATAACAACATGCTAAACCAAGCAACGCATATATATCACACTATCTAAAAGGAAAACAGTTATCACAGTAAAAATCAAAAATATCATTATGAAATCAATACCAATTATTTAATCTGGTTCAAGTATTTAATTAGTTCAATTTCATTACGATCCAAGGGGAAAAATAATGTTAACTCTACAGTTTCACATAATGAGAAGCAACGAATTCCCTACCTCAAAATTACTTTGTTACTTTTCACACGAGAATAGCTCAATGTAACAAATCTCTGATCACCCCTTCTATAATATGTCTATCCATTGAAGGATGTTGTGGAACCACTACACCAACAACAACTAAGAAAAACCCCATTAGAACCATGTGATATCATATTCCATCTTTGGGAAAGAATAATGTGGGGAAAATAATATCAAACTAGTAAAAACCACAAGAATGAAGTAAGGACACACCTTTGATCGAAGACGGATCAATACGGATTGATGGAGGAAAGATAAGAATCGATATTTAATGAAGGAATCCCCAAAATGTCAAATCGGGGTTCATTAGGTCACCTAGAGTTGATAGAGAGGGAAACTAAAATCATAGGATTTGACTACCCGAGCAGCTAGAACATTATAGTGTCAGGGGATTACACAACGTGTAATCCCATTTCATGATTTATAATTCCTATAAGTTAGTTTCCTATGAAAAAAAATCAACTATTTATTTTATTTATATTTAAAACTCTAGAATATTACTCGACATGAATCCCACTTTCACATCGTGTAACTCTTCCTGACATGAAATCCTTCCCTGCTTTCAGCCTCAAGAAACTAAACTACTCTAGACTTCCTTTGAGCCTCTACCAAGCTCTAAAAGCCTCAGAAACATGAAAAAGGCTCGATGCACATGGATTTAGTCCCTTAAATCTAGTATATATTCACATAGAAAGAGCTAAATGTGTGCCAAAATAGATTCTTAGAGCTGACCAAGGACTATGATTTCTCAATCCACTATCATCCTGCTAAAATGAATAAAGTGGTATATGATCTTAGTATAAATGATCCTACATCCTTATCAATGATAAGAATTGATAAGGATCCAATATTCTTATACTTGTATTGGATGGACATAAGAATCATTAAGTAAGGAACATAATTAATCTATTCACAAGTGATTGCTCAACCATGTCTTTTGGAAAGGTTAAAGGATGATCAAATAAATGATGTGGAAATTCGAAAGAAGGTGGGATCCATGAGAAAGGGGAATTCCTCTGAGGTTAAAATTTATAAAGAAGGAATTTTGATATCTGGGTCAAGACTATGTGCTCTATCAAATCCTGAGTTAAGTAAGGAACAATTAGATGATTCACATAGTTTAACCTTATCCATCCACCTAAAAATCACAAAGATGTATCAAGATCTCTGATAATGTTATTGGTGGAACAATATAAAGAATAAGATCACTGAATATAATTTAAATTTCCTAGTATTACAACAAGTGAAGGCAGAAAGATAGTAGTCTAAGGGGATGATGCAACCACTACCCAAACCAACATGGAAATGGTAGAACATAACCATAGACATTTTCACTAGACTTCTGAGTACATCTAGTGAAAACAATGATTTATGGGTTGTTGTGGATTGCATTACAAAGATATCTCACTTTATCACAATTCAAGAGTACTTCTCATTGGATCAAGTTTCACGGACATACATCATAGAATTGGTAAAGCTTCATGGAGTAACACTATCGATTATATGTGATCGCAATATGTGATCCACCTCCAGGTTTTGGAAATGTCTCCAACATGCTATAAACACAAATTTGAACTTTATTATATCATATCATCATCAAACTAATGTCCAATTTGAGCAGACTCTTCAAACACTAGAAGAAATATTGTGAGCATGTTATATGGACTTAAAAGGTGGTTGTGGATAATTTCTTCCTTTGATCTAGTTCTCATATAGAAACAGTTTCCACTCAAGAATCCAAATGGATCCCTATGAATCCCTTTATGGGAGGAGGTGCAGAACACCTATATGCTGGGATGAATTTGGGGAATGAAAATTGCTAGGCCTTGAAATGGTTGATGAAATTATGGAAGAGGTTAAGACCATTCATTAGCATATTAATGTTGATCAGAGTCGATAGAAGATCTATGCTGACAATCATCGACAAGACCTAGAGTTTGGTGTTGGATACATGGTATTCCACCGAATATCTTTATAGAACAAATTGATGATATTTGGGAAGAATGAAAAATATTGGTTCAAGATACATTGTCCCCTTTGAGATCATTGATCACATTAGAGTGGTGACTTAACGACAAGAACTCCCACCGAACCTATCTCAAGTACATGATGTATTTCATGTATCCCTCTTGTGGAAGTACATACCATACCCCTCACATGTACTCATTCCAAAGGTGGTACCATTGGAGAATGAACTTACATATGAAGAGAATTCATTGAATATATTAGATCATAGAGAAAACTTTCTAAGAAATAAGACAATGCCCCTTGTCAAAGTGCTGTGGAGAAACCAAAATTTTGAAGAAGCAACTTGGGAACCAGAGGAGGTGATGAAGTAGAGTTACCATCAACTATTTTAGTGTGGGAAATGAAGATTTTGAGGGTGTAATTTATTAAGGGGTAATATTATAATGACCCAAACTATTATATATAAATTCTCCCTATTTATTTAATTAAATTTCTTATTATGTATTACGGTTATAGAAAACATATGTGCTTCTTTTTATTATTATATAAAATTGGATTTAAAAAACTATTAAGTATCATTATCATTGATAATAGAATCCTTGAACACTCATCGTGTGATTAGTATAAATATAGGATTTTAACAAATCTAATTGACATGGAAAAGGAAGTGATGGCCTCAATCAGTAAGATCGTACCCAAAAAATCTCATTTATCAGATCTTATAAGGGAGATAAAATTTATGGGTTTTTCCTTAACCAATACCAAGATGAGATCCAAAAACTTAGTCATGAAAAAAAACCATTTATGGGGGAATTTCAAACTCATTGTGATCATGACCCAAACCATGTTCGCCAAACCACCCCATGAAAGTACCACCATCATGCATCTTACTCTTAAGGTGTTTGTTGGTGTATTAAAGGGATATGTATCAAGACCCTAGAATTATGAGTATGTACATTATTTTTTATAGAATAATGAATATATTCTCAACTTATTATTATTAATTTGTAAATGATTTTTATTTTGATAAAATAAAGCACAAATTATATTTTTGGTTAATATTCAAATTCAATTAATAAATTTATAAATTAATTTATTTTTTAAAATAAATAAAATTTTTAATAATTTTTATCAAATATAAATTATCATATAATTTTTATTAAGTCAAATATAATTTTAATAAGGGTTCAAAAACTATTATTGTCAAAAAAAACAACCATTTTCAATAAATGTATGTTATTATTTTAAAATTAAAAATTAATTTTTTTTAGAAAATTATTTAGATATAAATTAATATTATTTTTTGAATTAGAATGTCAAAATTATCAAATAGTGAATTTTTCATAATTTTTTTAGACAGTCAAATTTTTGCATAAAAATTAAATATCATATAAATATACTTTGTGTTTTATGACATCATAATGACCCAAAAGTGGTGTAATAATCAATATAAAAGTAATTCATGAAAAAATATATGTTTAAAATTTAAAATAATTTGATTTTTAGTTTATTTTATTTATTTTCTAAATCCATTTTGAATCCTCCAAACCTTATAACATATTTCAAGGGTTTAAAATAGCTTCTTTAAGAGTGTGACTCACCTACACATAAGAAAGACATTATTTTAATAATTTATGCCATTAGAATTATAAAATAAGAAAAACCACTCCCATTTGTAAGAAACTATGGTCAAAAAACATGGTATGGTTTGTGGTTTTGGATATTTTATTATGTAGAGTCCAAAACCTAAATAATAAATAAATCCCCCTCATTTCCTATATAAACCCATCAAATATCTCATTTAAATTCACTAAAAACATTGGATAGTGTCCATAATCTTATCTACACTCTATATAGTCCTCTCAAGGTTCCCCCAATCTTTCAAGTAGCCCCTCCAATGATTTTGAAGCCACACACTCATGTAAGGGACCTTCCTCCATTCCTTTCAAATTCAAGCTCCTTCTTTGAAATTAGTTCATTTATTTTCAATTGGTTATATTTAAATTCATTTATAATCATTATATTACTATCTAATTGAAGTTATTTTAATGATGGATCATTTATCCTCCCTCATTTCCACACTTACATAAGTCATTACTAATCCGAAATTCCATAAGGGATCCCCACCTTCTCTTCTTTATTCAAGTTCATTTATAAACCTATACATTATATTTCCATTTCCTAAAGTTGGGACATATATTTTTGTGTCCCTATTACTATACATTTGATTTAAAAATTATTGGATACCCTTTTATCTCTCATAAACCATTTTTATGAATTTATATGTAACATCGTTTTGCTGCCAAAATCTCAGCATTATTTTCTAGGACAAAACAATTGTGTAGTGAATACCATACCCATTTTTCTATCAAGGTTATTCATCTTTATGCACATATACTTATTTATTGGGTATTTATATGTATGTATTCCACATTACTTGATCATATAATAAATTATTATGATGAATTAATCAATTTTGTATAAGCTATGTGGCACACTTAAGCATGAGAATGAAATGAATATGGTAGGTGCACCAGGATAGCACTCTAATGCATTGGATAATGTTTAGTATCATGATACATCATGTTAGGATAGGGAGTAAACCTGATTCCTTTATGGTAATTTTTTCATTATGATATCTTAGCAGTTTTATCCTTGACTTATGTTTATTATTTAGTGTTTTATGTTTTTTCCACATTTCCCATGTTATTATTATAATGATATATCGTTCCATATGATTCAAGTTCCTTTTATTACTCATTGATATACTTATTGTCTAACTTGTATGAATTATGCCACATTTATTCAATTAATTGTCTTTATAGTTCACCCATTTCTTTTGTATTTCCCCTGGTTATTCCATACAGTTCCAAGTTTGAATGAGTATTTTGATCTTTTTAAATAAGTTTTTAATAAAGATGTTGTATTACCTACTTTATGTTGTTATGTAATGTAAGTAATTCCCAAATACACTGGACTTCCCGATCATCCAATTTGTATTAAGTTTAGTATTATGTAATAAATCAATTATTAATGTTAAATAAATATAATGGTTGTTATAAAGACCCTCTAGACAACCTCAAAGTTCCTATTTTGAATAATGGATATATGAAAAAAATTTAACCTCTCTATAAATTCTAGAATTCTCATAAGACTCTCTTTTAATTTCATATAGCTCACTTAACCCTAATAATCTCTGCTCTCTAGAAAACTTGAAATCCTAATTTAGGTATTTCACTACCCATTATGATTTATTATAGAGCTCTATAGAAAAATAGCATATCTTACCAAAGAAAATAATATATGGAAACATCTCTATGAGAGTTTTATAAGAATTCCTGTAGGGCCATAATTTATCATCTAACTTAAAAGACCAGTCCTTTATTGAACCTTCATAGTTTTCTATATAATCCATTTCAATTACCTATTTTAGGTCTTTTCTTTCCCACTAGATTGTGGGTGATAGGTGGTTTTAGATTTATAAATACAGCCATAATTTTCCATTAATATTTTTAATTCAAAGTTCCTAAATTTCATAAAATTATCTGTGATAAAATATTTCAGCCCAACAAATCTAGAGAATATATTCTTCTTGATGAAACTCACAAAACTACTGCCAATAATGTTCAGAAGTATTACTGCCTCAACCCACATAGAGATATAATCTATAGAAACAAGGATATACTCATTCCCATGAAATGATGAGAATTTTCCCATTAAATATAACCTCCAAACATAAAAAATTTATACTTCAAGAATTACCATCAATGGAAACTCCTATTTCCTACCCACATTCCCTAGCCTTTAAAATTTATCACAGTTTATAACTAGAATTATATCATCCTTGAATAGGGTATTCCAATAAAAACCTGATTGGAGGAACTTTTAGGCAGTCTGATCTCCCCTATGGTGTCTACCCCAGGGAGAATACATAAAATTTTCTAAAATAGAATGAATTTTCTCCTTAGTAACACTCCTACTAAGTATCATATTAGTATACCTTTGAAAAAGAAAAGGATCATCCCATAAGTAGTGTTGAAGCTGAACAATGAATTTATTACTTTTATTTTGTGAAAGTTATTTTGTTATGGCACTTATAAATAAGAAGTTTAAAAAATACATAAATCAAGCATATTGTCTCATTAAAACAGAAAACATTTTTTCATGTAGGAAATATTTATTGATAAATGTTGGTCTGCTGGTTTAAATTGTGGTTGTGGGTAACCTAGAAAAGTGGTAAACTACCAAATTTACAGCACATTTCTTGTCTTTTATTTCCAAATCAAACTCTTCAAACAAAAAATTAACCTCATAAGTCTTGGTTAAAATTCCTTCTAATTCAAAAGATATTTTCATAGTAGAATGATTAGTGAATATTATGACATATATACCTATGATATATTTCCTAAACTTGTATAAGGAAAACATGACAGCAGTTAAATCTTTCTCAGTAGTAGAATAGTTTTTATGGGCATCATCTAGAAATTTTCAATCTTAATAAATCACATATAACCTCTTCTATTTTCTTTTACCTAAAACATCCCCTACTTCCCAATCATATGCATCACACATAACCTCAAAAAATAGTTTCTAGTCAGGGTAATTGATTAGTGGTGAAGTTGTAATATTTTTCTTTAGCATATTAAATGATTCTTATAACTTTCAATCAAATAGAAAAGGAAAATCCTTGAATAACAGTGAGAAAATTTTCTTAAAAATTTAAGAAAAAACTTTGATGAATCCCTGGTAAAAATAGTAATGTCCTGAGAAACTTCAAATTATTTTATATTTATAGAAGGTGGAAGATTTTTAATCAATTAAATATTATAATTTTTGACATCTAAATCATACCAACCAAAATTCAAACAACAACCATGAAAATTCCTCATGAAAAAGTCATGTCCTTGACACACATTAGGTGGAGATATATAAATTTATCATGAATGTGGGGACTCCTTAATTGGTTTGGATGAGAAAATCCTTTTTGTAAATAGACATTCGTTAGATGAGAGAAAATTCATGTAAGTTAGCAGTCTTGTGTGAATGACGGTAGAAATGAAGTGGAAATATATTAAATAATATAAATAAAGGACTTGAAATAATTTTTTTTGAGGAGTCATGATATATTTTGTTTCTTGTTAATAATGTTTGAATTTCATGGGTATGTGTTTTGAATTTTATTTGATTTGATTTTGATGCTTACTTGTCCAGGAGTCCAAGTGCTAAGTGTGGGGTGTAACAACCCAAAATTTTATCAATGAAATTTCCCTTATAATAATTATATCATATAGTATAAATCAAATAAAATCACTTAGAGAACACAATAAAAACTTTATAATTGAAGAATGGATGAAATAAGAGGTATTCCTATAGATTAAAAATCCTATACCAAAGGAATAATAACTTGACCATTAGAATAGTAATATGACTATTAGGAATAGTAATCTTACCAATATTATAGTAAATTTACCTATGAAATTATAAATAAAATTTGGTTTGCTTATAAATGAAAATATGATATATTTATATCTTGGATTAAGTAAATAAATGTTTTACAAATGATAAATTTAGTGTTGATATTTTTTTGAAACCTAAATGTTTATTTATAATTTTAAAATTAATAAAATGATTTAAAATAAAATTTATTTTCATAAAATATATTAATAAATTAATATTTTTTTTCTTATGATTATAAGATAATTTTATGATACTTTAATTAATTTTTCAAATTGTTATAAAATTAGTTATAATTTTAAAATTGATATTTTTTTGAATAAATGATGATTTTATTAAAAAAATTAAAATTCACATATTTAGATAAATATTTTCATAAAATGGGTCCCATTTTTGGATTCTACATGTCTAATAATGGTTTGGGTGGTTTTTTGAAATTTTTCTAAAATAAATGATTTTTTTGTGAATATCGAAATGCGGTAATTTACATTATTTAACATTTTTGTCAAATACCTGAATTTTTTAGTCATGGTTGAGTAATGACTGATGTAAGAACCTTTTTTTAGAACTCACATAAACCATTAACCATATATAGTCACAAGAAAAAATATTATTCATAGTCTTGAGTCAAAATAATAAACAAATGAATAAAATAATCAAAAAACCCCTCTCCTCCTACTATAAATATCACCCATCAACACCTATTCCCATCACACATTACAAGCCTTAAATATTGTAAAAAAAATTTCTCAGTTCCCTTCCTAATTATCTCCCCCACATATAGGATCTATTTTTCTCTATAAAATACCAAACTCAGTTGCCCTAAGGGCTTTCTCAAGGAGAAGAAGTTCAAGACGTAAAATCATCTTTTGTTTTCTTTTAATTTCTTTTCAATTTAATTTTTTTCTTATCATCTTCTCACGTACCGTTATTCAAGTGAAATGATAAATCCATTATATTATATATACTTTAATTTTATTTTGTTAGTAGAATAATCCATCATCAAATCTCTTCCCTCTTCCTTTTATTATAAAAATGACAACATCATCTATGATGTGTCAATTTACTGTCATCATGGATGATGCGTTTTCATTTTCCTTTACCAACTTCCATAATGATAATAAAAACATTATTATGGCTAGATGAGATTTTATTATACATATTATAAGTTATGAAATGTTCAGAAACCAATATATTAACATGATATTCAAAAAAATGATATAAGTTTGTGATGGTCATAAAAACCGCCAAAATAAATTAAATCATTTTCATTAAAGTTTTATCTAATGAATCATAATCATAACATATAACTCAATGATATATAATATCACTTAAACTTATATAAGTTTATTAAAAACATATAATTTCAATTATAGATAACTCTTCTAATTTTATAACAACTTCCATAATTAAACTCAAGAGAGCCAATCATAAAATCATGAAACAAACACTCCCGGAATGATGAAATTGAATATTATAACTCATAAAAAATCCATAAATGAACATAATAAAATTGTATAAATAAAATAAATTTTGAAGAGGTTTGGAATTAAATTATTAATTAATCTAATTTTATTATCTATCACATTTAGTGAAAGTTCAAAACACTTTTGGACATCAGGTAAGGAATTATCTCTGAACCACCATTTTTCTTTTGGGTTATGCTTTATCTCCCTTTACCCAAATGTAATTATCAATTCATCTTATGTACTCCTAATATGTTTTTTTATGTTCCAAAAATACTCGACTATCCCAATTATTCTTTATTTAATGGTGAAATACATGTTTTATAAGGTTCTTTTCTCAATTCCTCCTGATAAGCAAGCCCAATTAAAGGGAACTTCCCATTTTCATACTTATTTTCAAGTATCATCCATAATCTACTTTAAACCACCATTATTTTTATAAAATCAATAATTTTATCATGAAAATATATCTTGGTTAAATTCTGGTTTTATATGAAAGATTATTCCTTTTCCATTTTTTAAATGCTCTTTAATATTTTTCTTAAACCTCACTAAAATGTCTCATTTCTAAAGTTTCTTAAATAATCTGTTCACATGTTTTCACTTTAGTTGGACATAGTTTATCTGTATCTACGCCTATTTTTCCTTATTAATGTTCATTTATGATTTAAATTTATTATTCCATGTACACATTTATAATACTCTTTTTTGTTATGCCTTATGGCATGATTATGATACCCAATTTTTTCCATGGGTAACCCTCATGCTGGATTCTTCATATGAGACTCATATGCATGAACATATTATGATGGGTATGCTTATATAGTAATCTAATCACCACTAAAAAATAGGGTTTATCTAGTGCTAAGACTTTAACAATGCCGTCTAAAAGCACTATTAAACACCCCCTTTGTCAATGCTAGAAAAAGCATTGTTAAAGGAGGTCATTTATCAGTGCTTATAAAAAAGTGCTGATAAAGACCCCCATTTAACACCGTTAGTAAAAAACACTGATAAAGGCATCTCTTTATCAGTGCATGAAAAAAATCATTGATAATTGAGGGGCTTTATTAGCACTAGTAAAAAATCGCTTATAACCCCCCACCCCTTTATCAGCTCTTTTTTACTATCATTGATAAAGGCATATTTAAAAAAATATTTCATTAAAAATAATATATTTATTTATTTATATTTATATGAACATAATATTTATTTTTTAAATATGTTTTAGATATAGATAAAAAGGAATTTTCACTTAATATCTAAGATATTCAGAGGAAAAACGTATAAAATAATTAAAAAATATATATTTTTAATTAATAATTTACTAATTATTATCGAGTAATAGTCATTTAATAATAATTCAAAGATAAAAAAGTAATAAAAAATAATAAAAGGTCTAAAATAAGTTGACAACATAATATGAACTTCAAACGACTGTAAATTTTGATCTGGGTGTCTGTTTGAGCTCTACCACATATAAAATCAAAGTCTGCAACAAGCTCTATGCCTTGGTGACATGGAGAACCCCTTGTAATGTTTTTTGAGGCAAAAAAAGGCCCATAAGGCCTCCAAAACTGATTTTTTAGTCAGAGTACCCCAATTTATTAACATTCGATGGAATTTCAATCTCATTTCAAGGGGTCTTTTCCCCATTTTAGTGGGGAATGGATTTATTCTTGGGGACTACATTCATATTGATATTATGGTTTTGAAATTTTATCACTTTTCAGAGTGTAGTTTTATTTATAATTAAATAGATGAAAAATACATATATCAACCTATTTATGTAGAAATGTATTTTTAAATATGTAAAAAAGAATTAATTATTCTTTTTTATTTAAATTAATAAATTGTCAATTTTATTTACCTTATAAAAATGCATTCATATGTATATATATACCTATACAATAAATATTTATATATAAACATGTGTGTGTCAATAATTAAGAAATATATATATATAAATAAATATATATTCTAATATATGTAAATAAATACATATTCTGAAAAATTATTTAAAATAATATCTAACCATTTTTTACATTATAAAAATATATATATATAATGTTTATATATACATATATGTGTGTATTAATAAACAGATATATATTTATATTATATTATATAATATATAAATGAATATATAATATATAATATATTTAAATAAATATAAGTATATATATATCACTCACACACACACACACATATTTTATAAATGTATTTTAAAAAAAATTATATAAATACATGACTAAGAAATATATTTTTAAATATATATATATATATAAACAAAAATATCAATAAATATAAAATAAAACAACAAGGTGCAGTGTTAAAGTCATTCCATCTTCAAAGGATAGGTGTAGGGTTCGAATCCAGGCGAGCGCATGAGGCTGGAAATTCACAAAGTGCTAAAAAAGGGGGTGAAAAGAACTGATAAGGGGGACTATTAAAGGGGTTATGGAAGTTTTGATAAAGTGGTTGCACTCATAGATCCCTAAAACATATATAATTTTACCCCCTTTAACACCATTTTTTATCACTATTAAAGGGGGCCTTTATGAGTGCTAAAAAATGTTGTTAAAAGTTTCCTTTAACAGTGCTAAAAAAAGCATCGATAAAGGGGTGATTTGTCAATTTTTTTAGCACTGATAAAATCCTAAGTATTTTAACTACGCTCTGGTAGTCAATAATTTTTGAGCGCAGATAAATTCCTATTTTATTGCTATTAAATACCTATTTTATAGTAGTTAATGCATTGGGTAATGTTTAGTATCATGAGACATCATGTTAGAACAAAGAGCAAACCTAATTCCTTCATGGGACTTAGTTATCCATGTGAAATGGTCTTGAAAGTTATCCTTGACTCATTCTCCACCATGTACAATGGTGTCTGCAGTTAGTCTTGACTCATACTTATATCATGTTGTATGTTGTTTCTACATTCCTATAATGTTATGATTATATGATCTCATGTTCTACATGTTGTGATTCCATATGTTCATTCATGTTCCATGATTTTTTATATAATAATATTATGTCTTATAACCCATGTGTTATGCTATATTTTTATTTTTATTCCCTTACTAGCCATTTTATCTCATCCCTTTTTTATATATTCTTTAGTTTATCCTATGCATATGTAAGAGCTCAAAGGAAGTTAGCAGCTCATTGTGGATGATTAATATAAAGATGTTTTATTATATTTATATGTTTTTTATATACCTAATCCTCCAAAGATACTATAATTTATAATATTTAACAATTTGAGTTGATTTGGATTATTTTTTTGATTTTTTTTTGTGTTTTATGATAAAATATTAAAATTTCAAAATTCTAGAATTTTAACATATTTTATAACTTTTTTATTTCAAGCGTAACTTTTAAAATATTGATCTTATTTGAGTGATTCTTTTTTATAGGATTTATTTAATTTTGGGATTAAACTTCTTCTATTAGACCTAGAGATAATTAGAATATCCATAGACCCAAAAAAATCAAACAATTTGAAAAAATTCTCTGGCCAACAGAATGGACCCCAAATCAGTAGATGAGAAAAAAAATTGGAATACACACCTCCAATTGAGGTGATTCCACTTGGATTTTAAAGAAGAAACGAAATTAAAATTGTAACATTGAATTTAATGGAGATATTTCCTCATTAATAAAGATATTAGATGCTCCAAAGTGGAGGAATATTTAGGGAATCCTCAGCCAGAAAAAGTGTGACTGGTTAATTATGTCATAACTTCATTAATAAATTTACAAAGACTTTTAGATTTTGAGATCCAAGATAAAATTCAATTTTGAACATCTTATAATAAGGACCCTAAAATATATTCTTATATATGTTGTGAATAACATAGTCAAACTTTTGGTGTACAAATTCTAGAGGATAACTTTTTCTGTTTTTCATTTTTTCTCTTTCCTTCTTCTTAGTTTTGTAATACATTCATCTTCCCCTTTCTTATTGATTATCCTTACCATGGAGGGGTAAAATTATAAGTTATTGGAGAAGGTGAGATTTTATATTTTTAATTCTTGATTTCTTGCACTTTATTAAATAAAAATTCAATCTTTTATGAAATTTATTTCAATCTATAATAGAGTTTTTTATTACCAAGTATGATCGAATTTGGTTTTTCATTATGGTATTGATTTTTTCTTTGATAAATGATCATTATCTCCATACCATAGGTTATAGATTATATATGATGAAATTGACCAAGTCATAGTGGTGAAGAACTCAACGATCATCAATATGTGTGGGAGGGGTAGTTGATATTCTTGATTGTTTGGGATAAACAAGACTTGATCTGGTATTGACTAAGTCAGTTGAAGATATTCGCTACAACTCTCTTGCATAAGGAATGAGAGTAGACAAAACTAAGATCTTTCCAATGTTTTCTCTCACCATCAAAACTTGTTCAAAGGAGATATAAGAAATGATCATGTAATTTCAATTTAATTGAATTATAAATAAAGGATTGTATAAATTATAACTAAGATAGAATTGCGATTAGAAAACGAACCCCAACCTGATTACACTTCTCATATAGTAGTTTTTAATCACTTGAACTATCAATTTATTTTCAATATTTTTCTTAATAAATTTCTTTAGTTTTTTTACTTTTTCCCCATTTTTCCTCTAATTAAATGTTATTTTTTGCATTTTCTTGTGCATGTTTTTCTTTTGTTTGATTAATTATGAATTTAAATTTATTTTTTAAACCGTTATGATTATTTTATTACATGTGATTTTATTTTAATGACCTTTCTGTAATTTTTTAATATCATAAACTATAGTTTTTGGTTTTTTGTAATTCTTGTCAAGTTTTATAGATAAGATATTTATATAAACTTCGTTAGTTTATGAGGTAGTCTAAAAATTCTTTTCTAGTACTCTAAAAATTTAATGAAGTTGTTGTTATGGTTTTAGAAACTCTACAGTTTTTAGTTTTGAAAAGTTATCATATTTAATTTACTTTAAGTTCTATATATATCTGATTCACATGAAACATGATTTTATATAAAGAAAACATGTGTATCTTGATTTCATTATTTTACATCTAAGTATAAAAATGTAATTTGAATGGTAATTTAATTATCTGAAGTTATGAAATAATATTTCATAGTAGTGGTTTTCTATAATATTTTTTATTCTATTTTTCAATGATTTCAAGAGAAATGGAAGTCAGGTTTATTTGATTCTTAATTGATTTTAAATCAGATAAGTTTTTCTACGAATAGTTATTCTTGACCAAAAGGTTGAATATAATGTTAAGATCCATTAAAATTTCATTGAAGTTTGTTAAAGTATATTGTCAGTTTTTTCACAAAGTATGGTTCAACAACCCTACTTTTGCAATTGTGAAAAGTATGGTTCAGAAACCCTACTTTTGAAATAATGAAAATTATGGTTGGGAAACCCTAATTTCACTATAATGAAAAGTATGGTTCGGCAACCCTACTTTCACAATATTGCAAAGTATGGTTCTGCAACCCTACTTTTCTACTTTGCAAAGTATGGTTCAATAACCCTACTTTCTCAATAGTTAAAAGATTGGTTCCAAAACCATAGATTCACAAGAGTGAAAATTATGGTTTGGAAACCCTACTTTTTCTATAGTGAAAAGTATAGTTCAGCAACCCTACTTTCACTACTATAAAATGTATGGTTTGAAAACCCTACTTTTTTATGTTCCCTATGTTACTATTCATTCTCAAAATTATTGCTCATTCTCTATGTTACTATTTATTCCATATATTATTATTCATACCCTACAATACTATTCATACCCTACTTTCTGTACCCTTCTTTTTTGCTACCGTTTTGTGCTTTTATACTGAAAGATGATTTATTGTATATTTATTTGGATTATTTTCAAAGGTTTTTCTTCTGGAAAAATTCACATTAAATATAAGGATTGTGATCGAAGAGTTTTTAAGGTTTTTGATGTTGTATTTAAAGATAAAAATCAATGACATTTTCAAAGTCCTTTTCTAATAAATTTGGAGGTTTCAAGTTTATTTAAATTCAAATATTCAAATTTAATTTTGGATTATATTGATAGTTTTTATGAACTATTTTGAGTAAATTTAAGTAGATTTGAATAGATTTAAACTGATATTTTAAAATCATTCAACAATCCATTTTTCTGGAGATATTATTGGAAGATTTATTCAAATTATTTTAAATTATTTTACATAAGATTTATTTTATAGGAATAAAGAGGCCAAAATGTTGCAATTTTTCTTAAGATATTTATGAAAGATCTTGACACAATTTATTTTGAATATTCAAAGGAAGCAAAGATGCTATAACTACTGAATATATTTTCTATATATATCTTTCTCTAGTTTTGGTTAGAGAGATAATAGTTATACACAAAGACACACGAGTTAACATTTCAATACTCTATTTTTTCAAAGGGAAAGTGATGTGAACTTCGATCCTAATGTGAATTTGCAACGTTCTACAATATACTATTTCTTCACCTGCATGATCTCTCAAGGGATGAACTTCTTCTGATTGGACTTCAACTTCCTTGATGATATGAGGTGATCTAATCATCAACAACCAGTACATGTGCTGTAATTATTTATCTTCTCATTCGTCTAGTTCTGAGTTTGTAACACTATTTTTCTTCTCTCACATGCACCATATATTTTTATGTTTATGATTTTACACACAAAATAATTATTTGTTATTATTTTCTCTCAGGTTGTGACTCTTGGATTCTAAAGTCAGGATATAAGAATTTTTACTCTCTATATCTAAAGTCGTGATTGTTCAGGTTGTGACTCCTAGTGTCTAAATTCAGGTTGTAAGGGTTGTGAATCCCCATAAAAAAATCAGTGTCGTAGTTATCCCTCCACTAGAAATGTTTTTTATAATTGGATTATAATTATCCTAGGAAAATCATATTAGTGCACTCATATCTCTCATCGAGTAAAGTGGTATAAGAGTATATTGGGATCACTTTAGATTGAACTACTATAAAAAATCCTTTTATTATTTACTTTTTCCACCTCTATTTAAAATTAATAATTAACTTCATAATTACTTTAATTAAAAAATTTAATTGTTTAAATTTTTTAATTTTTTCTATTCACCTCCCCCTCAGACCATCCTCTATTACCAGTTATGACCTAACAATTGGAATCAAATGATAACCTTATAAATAATAGTTTTTCTCTATCATTCTATTTCTCGATACCAAACATTGGTATCATAGGTTGTTCATTTTGGAATTTATCCAACCCTTTTATAGAGCCTAATTTTATATTTAATTGTGATAAACTATTCTCAGACCTCTTAGTCTAAAAATAAGATCTTATAAGATGGCAGGATAGAACCCAAATGATGATTTGATTCTTCAGAAGCCACCACACTTTGATGGAAATGATTATGGCTACTGGAGAACCCGAATGAAGTATTACCTGAAACAGTTGACCATTGAGCACTGGTCTATCATGTCAAAATAGTAAACACTATTTGATGTTGACTGAGATAATCTTACCAAAATTGATTCTACTAGATATTTTATAAATTAAAAAGTTGCTAATATTTTATATTATTCTATTAACATAAGTGTTTTTAGTCATGTGTCTGCTTGTAATAAAGCTCGTGATTTGGATTATTATAAAAGTCACTCACCTAGGCTCGGATAAATTAATCAGAACCAAACTTGGAATACTTTATGCTGAGTACCAATACTTCAATATGGCTAAAAATGAAACAAGAAACCAAATGTTCGATAGATTCACAAGCATTGTGAATGGTATGAATTCACTTGGTGAATCTATGGAAAACCCAGTACTTATTGAAAGAGTCCTTTGAGCTTTACCCAATAAATGAAATGCAAATAAGGTCTTCACTGATGAAATAAATAACTTCAAAGAGTACACACTTGATGAATTTATTGGATCACTGGTCCAATATGAATTTGAATTTAAGAACATAGCTGATGAGGAGACCACAAAAAAGAAAAGGTGTATCTTTTAAATCTGTGAATGTTGTTTGTACTGACTCTTCTGATTATGATCTATAGGATAGTGAAAAAGAAGATATGGCTCAGATTGTGACTAGAGTGTAGAAAAGAATGTAAAATAAAGGATTCAAAAACTAGTTTAGAAGAAACCCTCAAGAAGAAAATTTTAAGGGAGATGAGAAAGGTGGTATAAATTTCAATGCTTTATATAAAACCTGTTATGAGTGCAGGAAAAAAAGAACATATCAATATCAATTCTCCAAAACATAATAATAAAGAGAAACACAAAAAAATGAAAAAAAATAATTGACCACTAGTTGAAGTTGTATAGAAGAATCTGATTCTAGTGAATATATGGAAATGAAAAATAATCGGTAAACTTTTGTTTCATGTTATCTCTGGATAAGATTATTAATTCTAGTTTTTTATTATGGATATTCTAATTCTGACTATGATTCCAAGAATATGAATGTTTATGAATTAAATAAATAAATTTAAATATTAAGGAAATATATTTTCAAAGCTACTAATTTATATAATAACCATAAAGAAAACAATGAGAAACATATTTTTTAAAATAAAATAATTTTATAAAAGATTGAAAAACTAAGTAATATTTATTCTACATCTCATTCAAAATTTTATGAAAATTTTAAATATTCTCAAGATTTGAATTTAATTTTGAAAAAAGAAGTTGAATGTCTTAAACAAAGTTTATCTAATTTTATTCAAGATCATGAAAAATATCATGAGATTATGTCTTTGGCTAAAAGTGATAAAAATAAATATGGTTTTAGATATGAAAGAAGATTACCCCAAATGTATAAAACTTATTTTGTTAGAAGTAAAAAATAGTTGTACTTCAACTGTTACTTGTTTTAAATGTGGCATGAAATATTACTAAAAAATGATTGTTATATTATATTTAAACAATAATTGGGATTTACAAAAAATAATATTTCTAAATCATTATTATCTAGAGTACCTAAAAATTCTTGTTTAAATTATGTATGGGCATTTAAAAAATTTATTACTAATCCCGTAGGGCCCAAAGTTTCTTGGGTACCAAAATTATCAAGTAATTGATTTTTGTATGAAAAATACCTTGGATGTATCAAGAACAAAATATAGTACATGGATATTGGATGCTCTAATCATATGACCAGAGACCCATTAAATATTTCCATTTATAACACTTGTTATGGAGACACTGTAACTTATGGAGACAATTCCAAAGTCAAAGTAAAATGTTTTGGTAAATTTGGTATTTCAAATTCAACTTTTATTAATTAAGTTATATATATTGAAGGTTTAAAACATAATTTAATTATTATATAACAATTATGTGTTGATAGAATGGAAGTTAAATTTCAAAATGATAAATTTTTAATTTTTAAAGAAGACTCATTATTTTATGTTAATCAAAAAGATAATATTTATATTATTGATTTTGTTGGAATAACTGTTCTATAAGTTAAGTGTTTTAATGGTGCATAGAATGACAGCATCCATTGGAATATACATTTAGGTCATTTGAATTTCAGAATGTTGCATAAGCTCTTAAAATATGATAATTTGTTACAGATACCTTCCTTGAAGAAAGAACAACTTCGTGTTTGTAACTCTTTTAGGAAAAGGAAACGACACAAATTTTATTTTAGACCCATCAATCAGATAAGTACTAATAAAACATTACAGTTAGTACATCTTGGTTTATTTAGAATTACTCACATTTATAGGCTTTGTGGAAAGAAATATACTTTTTTTATTTTTGATTATTATAATATATTTACTTGGGTATAATTTCTTGCTCATAAAAATGATACATTATCTAGATTTACTAATTTTTGTAAATTATTTCAAACTGAAAAAGGTTTTATGATTATTTCTATATATAGTGATAAAGGATTTGAATTTCATAATTTAGTTTTTGATTTTTTTTTTTGAAAAGAATGGCTATTTTCATAACTTTTATGCTCATAGAACACTACATGAAAATGGTGTTGTAGAACGAAAAAATAGAACTCTTATTGAAATGGATAGAACTTTGTTATATGAATATAAGTTTTCTAGATATTTTTGGGTTTAGACCCTTATTGTTCCATGTTGTATTTCAAATATAATTATTATTAGACCTTTGTTAAAGAATATTCCTTATGAATTATTTAAAATTAAAAAACCTAAAGTTTGTAACTTTAGAGTGTTTGGTTGTAAAGTTTTTATTTTAAATAAAAATAATAATTTAGATAAATTTTATGATAAGAGTGATAAAGATATTTTTATTGTTTATTCTAATGATATTAAATCTTATAGATTTTATAATAAAATAATTGTCATTATTGAAGAATATATTCATGTAAGTTTTTATAAAAATAATGTTAAAATAAATTCTGATTATAATGTTATTGATGATGAGTTTAGAGAATTTAATTTTGGTAAAAAAATTCCTTAATGCAAGATTGAATCAATTGAGGGCAAGAATACTCCTTCTCAACCTAATCCAAAATCATGGATGATTCATAAAGATCCTGTTGAAAATTTAATTGGAAATAATGATTCTGATTTGAAAACTATAAAATCTATTTTAAATTATTGTGTCAATCCTGTTTTTATTTCTGATTTTGTTCCTTTTAATGATAATGATGCCTTTAAAGATGAAAACCGGATTATTTCTATGAATGTTGAATTAAATCATTTTGTTATAAATTATTTTTTCACTTTAGAATAATTTCCTGAGAATATACAGGTGAGTAGAACTAAGTGGATCTTTAAAAACAAGCTGGATGAATCTGTACAAATTGTCAAAAATAAATCCAGACTTTTTTCTCAAGCATACTCTCAAGAAGAAGGTATGGGCTTTGAGTATAATTTTACACATGTTTCTGGGTAATAGGCTATTATAGTTTTGTTGTTATTTTTGTTTTCAAGGTTTTGATCTCATCAAATGGATGTAAAAAGTGATTTCTTAAATGGTTTTATAACTAAAAAAATTATGTTCCTCAACCCCCTAGTTTTGAAAGTGAAAAATTTCCTCACCATGTTTTTAAATTTTCTAAAGCTTTGTATGGTCTCAAACAAGAACCATGTGCTTGGTATGAAAGGCTTTCTATATTTTTTAAAATAATGATTTTAGGAAAGGTAATGTTGATCCAACCCTTTTTATCAAAATAACTTCTCATGATATTTTAATTATATACATATATGTTGATGATATAGATTTTGGTTCCTCTAGTGAATTACTTTACGAGAATTTTTATTCTTTGATGTATTCAAAATTTGACATGTGATTAATGGGAGAATTAAAATTATTTCTTGGACTTCAAATTTATAAAATAAAAGATTAAATATTTTTTAATCAATCTAAGTATACTAAAGAGTTTGTTAAATGATTTTTTCTTTATTCTTCTAAATCTATAAAAACTCCTATGAGTACTAATTGTAAATTAGATATTAATGTATCTGGTAAATATGTTGATATTAAATTTTATAAAACTATTATAGGTAGCTTACTTTGTTTATCTACATCTAGACCTGATATCATTTTTAGTGTCTGTTTATGTGCAAGATTTCAAGATCATTAATTAATTAATTTTAAATATTTAAAAACAATAATTAGATATGTTAAAGGAACTATTGATTATAATTTATTTTGTAAAAAATATAACTATTTTTATTTAATTATTCTGACTCTTATTTTGGAAATGAAAAATTGACCAAAAAAACATATTCAGTATGTGTCATTTTCTGGGAAAAAGTTTAATTTCCTGGTCATCTAAGAAACAATTATCAATTGTTTTATCTACTTCATAATCTGAATATATATCTGCTGCAAGTAGTTGTGCTCAAATTTTTTAGATTAAGCAAACCTTAAGTGATTTTGGTGTTTGTCTTGATAAACTGCCTATTTATTGTGATAATACTTCTATAATTTTAATTTCTAAAAACTCCTTACTTCAATCTAGAAGAAAGAATATTGATCTTAGATTTCATTTTATTAGAGATCATGTGAAAAATTGTGATATTGTTTTAGAATTTATTCCTTTTAAAAATCAGCTAGCAGATATTTTTATAAGTCCTTTTGATTCTACTCATTTGTTAAAAAATAAATTTCATCATAGTATGTTGAAATTTTATATTTTTATTACTAAATTTGTTTAGGGGTTTTTTAAGTTTTTGTTTCTTTACAAAAATGGGGATAAATAAATTGGTTTTAAATGTTTTTAAAATTGGTTTTAAATAGTTTTAATGTTCTGGTTTTGTAATAAAATAAAAAGTGGGAGATTTTTTGTGCATATGCATGTTTTTATTTTGTTTTACTAAATATTATATTACATTTCTTTTAACCCTATATGAATTTGATTGATTACAAGTAATTTTCTTTTAAATAAATTTATGTGTTTTGATAATATATTAAACTAAAATGTTTGGTTTTATGTGATTCTTATCACTTTGGATAGATAAGATATTTATCTAAACTAAATTAGTTTATGAGGTAGTCTGAAAATGTTTTTCTATTACTCTAAAAATTCAACGAAGTTTCAACTATTGTTTTATAAACTCTTCATTTTTCAGTTTTGAAAAGTTATTGTATTTAATTTACTGTAAGTTCTAAAAATATCGAATTTTTATGAAACTTTATTTTATATAAATCCAACATGTATATCTTGATTTCATTAGTTTACAACTAAGTCTAAAAATTTCATTGGAATGGTCATTTAATTATTTGATGTTATGCAATTCTATTTCAAAACTGTAGTTTTTAAGAATTTTTTTAATTTTATTTTTAAATGACTTTGGGAGCTATAGAAGTCATATTTATTTTATTCATGATTTTTTGGAAAGATAATTATTTTTTCCTCAATTAAGTATTCTTGACCAAAAGGTTGAATATGTTGTTAAGATTCATTAAAATTTATTTGATGTTTGTTAAAGTATGTTGTCCAATTTTTCAAAAAGTATGGTTCAACAACCCTACATTCACAATAGTGAAAAGTATGGTTTAGAAACCCTAGTTTTTCAATAGTGTAATTATGGTTCCGCAACCCTAATTTCACTATAGTGAAAAGTATGGTTTGGAAACCCTACTTTGTCAACAGTGCAAAGTATGGTTCGGAAAACCTACTTTTACAATAGTGAAAAGTATGGTTCAGCAACTCTACTTTCACAAGAGTGCAAATTATGGTTCTGAAAACCTACTTTCCCAACAATGAAAAGTATGGTTCAGTAACCCTAATTTCTATGCAGTTAAAAGTATAGTTCAGCAACCCTGCTTTCACTACAGTGAAAATTATGGTCTGACAACCCATCTTTTTTTATGTTCTCTATGTTACTATTCATTCCCTATATTACTGTTCATTCACTATGTTATTTTTCATACCCTACTATATATACCCTACTTTTCTACTGCTTCTTTGTGCTTTTATGATGAATGTTGACCTTCTGTATATATATATGGATTATTTTAATCTTTTTTTCTTCTAGAAAAATTACATTAAATCTAAGCATTATGATTGAATAATTTTTAATGATTTTAGTGATTTATTTAAAGAAAAAAATCAAAAAAAAATTCAAATTATTTTTTCAATAAAGATATAGGTTTCATGTTTATTTAAATTAAAATATTACAATTTACTTTCATCTTGTGCTGCAAGTTCTTAGGAACTATTTTGAATCAATTTATTTGAATGGATGTAAATCATAGTTTTAAAATCATTCAACACTCTATATTTCTAGATATATTATAGGAAGAGTTATTAAAATTATTTTAAATTATTTTATTTAAGATTTATTCTATATAAATAAAGAGGCAACAATGTTGTGATTTTTATTGAGATATATATAAAAGATCTTGACTTTATTTATTTTGAATATCAGAAGGAAGAGGAGCTGTTGTAACTGCTAAATATCTATTCTATATATATCTTTCTATCTTATAGGTTTGAGAGAAAATAGTACTACACAATAACACATGGGTTAACGTTTTTTATACTCTATTTTTTAAAGAGAAAGTATTGTGAACTTTGAACCTACTGTGCATTTGCAACATCCTGCGACACTTTGTTTCATCACCTGCATGATCTCTGAAGGGTTGAATTTCTTATGCTTCAAATTATACTGCCTGGTTGGGATGAGCTGATCTAATCCTCAATAACCAATACATTTGCTTTAATTATTTATCTTCCAATTTGTGTGGTTCTAAGTTTGTAACATTATTTCCCATCTTTCCCAAGCACCTTCTATTTTCCTTTTTATGCTTTTAGACATAAAAAATTATTTTTTATTCTTTTTCCTCAGGTTGTGACTCTCATATAATAAATTTAGGATCTTGGGGTTGTGACTCCCAATATCTAAAGTCATAATTGTTCAGGTTGTGACTCCTAGTCTCTAAAGTTAGGTTTTAAGGGTTGTGACTCCCCAAACAAAATTTATTGACATGGATTTGATTCCATTAGAAAAGGATTCTATAATTAGGTTATAATTACCCCATAAAAATAATATTAGTGTACACATATCTCTCACTGATTAGAGAGGTATAAGAGTAGAGTGTGCCCACTTTTTACTGAACAACTATAAAAAACATCCTAGTGTTATTTACTTTTTCCGTTGTTATTTAACCTTAATAATTAAATTTAATAGTTACTTTATTTAATTAATTTATTTGTTTAAATTTTTTAATCTGGTCTATTCACCCACCTCTAGACCATCTTCCATTACCCATTCTGACCTAACAGTTTTATGTGCACTCGTTTTCGGGAGACTACCTAGGGTTAACCACTAGACTATACTTAGGTAATAAAAAAATTGTTTTGTCATGCCCCACGATAGACGTGTATCAATAATCATCTCATCAACCACTATGTAGGTCGGAGGAGTAGGACTCCACTGACTCTGCTTGCTCGCCTCCTCCACTCTTGGCATTGTCACCAGACCACCACGTCTCCACCACCGCTTCCCCGCTTGGTATCACCACCCTATTGTCATCCCTTTCTCACCACTACAATACCTCCACCTGCAGTACCAGATCCCCCATTTGATGTGGCATGTCTACATGCATGCAGCTGCCACCACTGCCTCCATTGGGGGTCGTCACCCCACTGCCCTACTACCATCATGGCTGCCCCGCTTGGTGTCGTCACTCTCTTGCCTGACCATGCAGTGCCTCCCCCAAAGCTCAACACCATTGATGCCACACACGATGTCACTGCCACCCACGGGCTCTTCCCCACATGTATCCCACCACACAGGCCCTTAAAACCCGCAGTCATGGGTGTCCCTCCCTCAAACAAGGGGAAGCCATAGGGGGGTTATTTTTTTACTCCCATAGTTTGCCTTTATGGAAAATTGAGGAATAGTCCCTCTTCCTCACCTATAAAAGAATCATATCTCCTCCTTCCAAAGAAAAAAATTCTCCCCATCCATCTCATCCTATCTACCAAGGAGTAAAGCATTATGATGGAAAAGGCCACACCCATATCCTATATTTTTTCCCATCATTACTTGTTTTTAATTTGATTCCATGACCCCTAATTTTATTAACGGGTAGAATCCTCAGTGACTGAGGAAAGGGAAGGGGGGTCCCATTTTGTGATATTTTGAGTTTCTGAAAGTTTTCAATAAAAACCATTCTTTGTTTTAAAATGAATGATTTCCAATTTAATTTTTTTAAATTTCTATTAAATACGATTGTATTCCAATTTATTCTTAAATATTAAATTGATTTTATTTAATTATTATTCTATCCTTTCTTGATTTATTTATTTTTTCACAATTGTTTAATCTTTAAAGAAAATAATGTAAGGAAGTGGTTTAGTGATTAATAAAACACGTAAATAAATTAAATGGACAAATTTAATAACATAGGGAAAATCAGTACCAAATTTGGAACTGCTTGAGTAATCAAAAGTAACTCATTGTGATTTCTACACTTTGACATATAATTAAATAAAATGTGAATTAAAGAAGAAACTTTATTCATTTCATTAAATTATTTTTATCTAAAACCAAATGTAATTTTTTTCTCAAAAACTATGATTTCATCATAAAAGGGAAACCCCAACCAGATCCTAATCACTTCTCTCTCATTTTAAATTCACCAAACATCTAAAAAAATATATTGTTTCCCAAATTATTCAATCATGTTATTTTTAATTGAAACTAAGATTTAAACACTACTCATTGGAGAATGACATTTTGGTTACCACTCATACTACACCCTTAGGGGATTTCATTGTTTTTTCCACATATCATGACAAGCGTCTGTCAAACCACATCATTTCTTCACTTCACAACCCAATTTTTGGTGCTAAAGAAGGGAAGTTCACCCATAATAATTCAAGAAACTAATCATCCTAACCACTACAATTTTCATAGAATAAAGAGAGATAATTAAGAAACAAATTTAAACTCAAAATAAAGTATTGTTTTTTCTTCCTTGATCAAGAAAAGAGGGTTTTCACTCCATTAAGGAGGTTCGAGGTCAAACCATAAGGAGGAGATAAATGACATGATGAAAAGGAGAGGCCAACACAACACTAAGAAGATGAAAAACCCAATTCCATAGGATGAAAAATTAATTTAACAAATGTCAACATGTATAAATTAAAAATAGTATCAAATGTGGGAAGTATCCAACACTCAACAAGGCCAAGAAACACACAGAACATCTCATAAATAGTAAAGAAAACACAATTATAGTTGAAGAAGATTCACAGATGGGGTAAGAATTCATAGTACATAACACTAAACACAGTGTATTTAGAATTGAAATTATATATGGAAGTAGTAAGAAAGAAGAATAAAGTGGTTATTTTATTGCAAGAGTCAATGTTGTAGAAAAAGGTCCTCCCTAGTATTGGGGAGAGAGATCCTTATAGAAGATAGTCATCTAGAACTTAATTTGAAGGGGATGAGAGAAGTGGTTACCCATTTTTTCAGGTGGAGTCCCTTAGTTATACCTGATGTAATGGGATCAACAGACTCGACGCATCTACCCCCTATCTCTTCAATATGAACTAGCGGGATGGAAATTGGGTGTGGGCAGGTGTTGGTTAAAATGGAAGTGTTTCTGGTTTATAATGATGGGATCATTTAGGAAATCCTGAGTAGGTATTTAAATTATTGGTCGGTGGTTTTGGATTTGAGGTTTTTATAGGCATTTGGTTTAGATTTTATTAAGCAGTGGGTATGGTTGGTTGGAGAATGTGGGTTGTTGGTTTGGGTTAGAATGGTAAAAGGCTGGTGTGCTGGAAATGGGTGTTGTATTTTGAAAGAGTCTTTTTTGGATGGGACTTGAGGAAGAGGCTATTGGTTGGGAAACTTGGTAGGATAATGGTGGAGGGAGTGAGGATTTAAGGGGTTTCTTGGTTTGGGTGAGTTGGGTTGAAGACATTTTGGTGGGGTGTCGATTAGTGGGGTCTGGTGTGAAGTTTTGGAAGGGAATTGGTTTATTGGGTGTGATTTTTTGAGGGAAATATTGGTGGAGTTAGATTGGGTGAGGCTTAGTACGGTCTTGGCTATGTAGTGGGATCATGGGGCAACCCACACCTTACTATGTAGCAGCATACATCCCTCCCAAGTCTTATTTCCTAGGAATTATGAACCCATCTGCTATAAATGTACTATCACCTGAGATTTCCTCTTGAAAAAAGCCATCACTGAACTCCTATTTGGACCTAAGCTTCTTCAGTTTCAGTTTTCCCCAATCAACTCTCATCAAATCTCCAAACAAACAAACCCATGAACTCCATTAAAAGTAAATCCTATGACTCTTTCTTTCATCAGACAACAACTAAAATTCCATAAAATTATTCACTCTATAAACCTATAATGGTATCCAGATGGGATCACTTTATGATTTACATCAAATTTCTGGTGTGAAATAGCCTTCATCCTCCAATCTCAACACCAACCACCACTTCTAAAACTTTTGGGGGTAGCGACATGCATGGACCTCCTTGTAACTAACTAGTCAAGCCAAATGAACTCATGTTGATACACCTAAATCTGTCAAAATAGGCTCACCACCTCCCTGGGTATGCAGCGTGTCAAGATATGCCTTTGATTACAGCATACAGTGACCCTCCTCTAACAAGTGCATGAATCCTTCCAATTGATTTGCATGAACCCCGCATCTCCATCTTAATCAAGCAGAGAGAGTCCCCCTGGATAGAAGGGGCACATTTTGATTTCAGCGGTTTTTCGGTTCCCTCGCATGTAGCACATATATATATATCAAAATTTTATTTGGGGGCTTACCTGAGTGGTAAAGACTTACCAGAATCCTGTATCAAACCAGGGTTAAAATCCAGCTAGGAGCGAATTTCCGTAGGTAGGCAGGGACGTAGGCATGATATAGGCCTTGTGAAATAGGTAGTATGATGCAGGCATGATGCTACATTGGACCTTTGGGATGTGTAATGGGTTTCATGCCCACTGGGCCTTCAGGTCATGTATTGAATAAATAAGGTTTGATGGGTGGGCTATACCTTGGGGTGCTATGGCCTGCCTTTTTGGTCTGTGTGTGTGGTGTGTGTGTGTTTAATTTAATTTTTCCCCCAACCACCTAATATATATATATATCAAAATTAAATTTAAAATTAGTAAGTGTTTAAATGTATATAAAATTACATAATTATAAATATATTTTTAATGTATATATAAAAACATTTTCTTAATTATATAATTATAAATATAGTTATATTTATATAATGATATTTATTTATTTGTAAAGATAGATTTATGAATATATAATTATTAATATATTTATAATTATAATTATTAAAATATATTAACAAATAAATTTAATATATATATATATGTATTTTAATATATATAATTAATATAATTAATAATTAAAAATATAATAAGTATATAATAATACAGTGACTGTAATTAAAATTTTAAAATAAATAAATAAATGTACATAATTATAAATAAACACAAATGTATAAAATTATAAATCAATATTTATATAATTATAACTATATTTATGAAATTGAAAATATTTATTTATAAATATAATTATATATAATTATACATAAAAACTTTTGTATGTAATTAATAATATAATAAATACATTTATTATTTTAAATATATTTATTATAATTTTATAATAGTGTAAATTATAATTTTTTATTTACTGTCATATAAATATTTTAAAAAATATATGTATATTTAAGTATAATTATAAATATATAATTATACATATATATATATATCAAAAATAATAATATTCAACAATAATAAAATAATTAATAATATTTCATAATAATTGAATTAGAAATATAAAACATAATAAGAAATATTTTCATAAATTATGTAAACTATAAATGTAATATTTTTAAAAATTTAAATTTATATCATGTAAAATAATTTTTATTTACTATATGTTTGAGTTTTTTTTCATTTTTCAATAATTTATTATATTTTTATCTAGTGTGACAACTTTCATTTTGATTGTATTTATACTTTATAATTTATATTCTTTTGAAGTCACCTGCATGAAACGTAATAATGTTACAAGGATGTCACTTTAAAAATATATAAATAATAAGTTATAAATACAATTTAATGAAATTTTTCCTACTGGCTAAACAAAAAATAAATTATTGAAAAATGATAAGAAGTTTTCAAGAAAAAGGTAATAATAAATAGCATTAATGGAACAATAACTGTTAAGTACAGATTTTATTTTACAAAGAAACTTATAAGATTTAAAATATAAGTCCAATCTAAGTGAAACTTTAAACTATTTAGAGTTTGTTGTTATTTAATAATAGTTCATGTAAATTAGTTTTTCTTCACTATATTTTTTAATTTATTTTTATTTTTATTTTTATAAAACAAAAAATAATTATATCAATAAATAAGTTTTTTTAATTTATACAATGTGACATCTGAATACATCAATGTCGATGACCCTCAGTACCACAACCCGACGTATGAACCTCATGACCACTTTGATTCTGACATCTTTGTCGCTATGGTATCCTAGTTATAGTCATGGGTTCCTCCTCTTGCAGTGTTGCGGATTCCTCCTCATGGTTTTGTGAAAAGTACTAACCAACATCATGTGTGTAGGATGACCCAAAAGCATATGTTGAGCCATGTGGATCCAGAGCTCCTAAAAATTGCGGAAGTGTGATATCAAATAATTCATCACCGGTAGGAGTGGAGGTCACCACAAGCTGTGTTAAAACACCCAACTCATCAACTATCATAGTCAAAGGAGACAACATATGTGACACATAAGCAGCTAACAACTATGTAAGATCCTTTTTCAGCAGTGCAGGAACATCTCTCTACGATGCAAAAGCATTTGAAGGAGCCTTGCTCAGACGTCTATATCATTGCCTCTACCCTTGCTGATCTCCTTATCTTTGTCTTTCAGCTGGTGATGGCGGTGGTGGTGCATCATCATCATTGGGAACAACAAGGACATCATCATCCCCAAGAGGACCAGTCGGAGCATATGGATTGGGATATAATTGTGAATCCTCATTTTTTTTAAAGGTGGGTTCTGGTCAAAAGACCAGAACTTAGAGATTTATTCAAAAAGAGAAAGTCACAAACAAGTTACAATAGACAGAAAGAGGGAAATTTTCTAGAGTCCTTAATAAAAGAAGGGATTAACTCTGGTAGGAGTTCATTCGTCCAAGTGATCTCATGAGAGACTCCCATGTTGGCAAGCCCATCCGCGATAATATTAGCCTCCCGATAAGTATGTGTGGCAATAAAGTTGAGGTCGTTGAGAGTAGTGAGGCAATCCATCCATCTGGGGGTGAGAGGCCATGCCAGATAGACTTCACCCTTCCAGATGGCTCACACAATGGTAGTGGAATCGCTCTCTATCCAGATATTATTCCAGTTGAAGAGCTTTTCATAGGAGACAGCATGAATGGTAGCAAGCATTTCGGCCTCCAGCGCAGAAGCAGTTCTGCAGCTTCCAAAGAAACATCCGAGGATCTGGTTCTGATGGTCTCTGAAAATTCCCTCGCATCTAGCAAGACCAGGATTTCCCTTTTAAGCTCCGTCCACATTTACATTAATCCAACCAGGAGAAGGTGCCTTCCAGAAAACTTCAAAAGTGTATCGAGGTTTCGAGAAAATACCTTTGACGCCAATTCGAAGAAGGGTTTCAAAATCTATGATAGAATTGTCACAACAATCCTTTTGTATCGTAGTCAATTCCTTCATAGCCAGAAAAATCCTCATTTTTCCTGTATTAATATTAAAGGAATTATTGTTGAAAAAAGAATCATTTCTACCATACCATAAAATATACATAAGCTCCGCAACAGCCGTAAGGAAGACATTCTTGAATTGGGAATATCTTGGGAATTCCAACATTCTTTTCAGTTGAGAGAGAATAAAAGTATCTAAAATCCATCTGCATCAAAAAAGGTCAAAAATGTAATGCCAAAGGGCCATAGCAGTATCACAAGATAGAAAAAAGTGATAAAAATAATAAAAGGTCTAAAATAAGTTGACAACATAAAATGAACTTCAAACGACTGTAAATTTTGATCTGGGTGTCTGTTTGAGCTCTATCACATATAAAATCAAAGTCTGCAACAAGCTCTATGCCTTGGTGACATGGAGAACCCCCTGTCATGTTTTTTGAGGCCAAAAAAGGCTCGTAAGGCCTCCAAAACTGATTTTTTAGTCGGAGTACCCCAATTTATTAACATTCGATGGAATTTCAATCTCATTTCAAGGGGTCTTTTCCCCATTTTTAGTGGGGAATGGATTTATTCTTGGGGATTACATTCAAATTGATATTATGGTTTTGAAATTTTATCACTTTTCAGAGTGTAGTTTTATTTATAATTAAATAGATGCAAAATACATATATCAACCTATTTATGTAGAAATGTATTTTTAAATATGTAAAAAAGAATTAATTATTCTTGTTTATTTAAATTAAAAAATTGTCAATTTTATTTACCTTATAAAAATGCATTCGTATGCATATATATACCTATACAATAAATATTTATATATAAACATGTGTGTGTCAATAATTAACAAATATATATATATATATATATTCTAATATATGTAAATAAATACATATTCTGAAAAATTATTTAAAACAATATCTAACCATTTTTTACATTATAAAAATATATATAATGTTTATATATACATATATGTGTGTATTAATAAACAGATATATATTTATATTATATTATATAATATGTAAATGAATATAATATATAATATATTTAAATAAATATAAGTATATATATATCACTCACACACACACACACATATTTTATAAATGTATTTTTAAAAAATTATATAAATACATGACTAAGAATTATATTTTTAAATATATATATATATAGAAACAAAAATATCAATAAATATAAAAGAAAACAACAAGGTGCAGTGTTAAAGTCATTCCATATTCAAAGGATAGGTGTAGGTTTCGAATCCAGGCGAGCGCATGAGGCTGGAAATTCACAAAGTGCTGAAAAAGGGGGTGAAGAGAACTGATAAGGCGGACTATTAAAGGGGTTCTGGAAGTGTTGATAAAGGGGTTTCACTCATAGATCCCTAAAACATATATAATTTTACCCCCTTTAACACTATTTTTTATCACTATTAAAGGGGACCTTTATGAGTGCTAAAAAATGTTGTTAAAAGTGTCCTTTAACAGTGCTAAAAAAAGCACTGATAAAGGGGTGATTTGTCAATCTTTTTTAGCACTGATAAAATCCTAAGTATTTTAACTACGCTCTGGTAGTCAATACTTTTTGAGCGCAGATAAATTCTTATTTTATTGCTATTAAATACCTATTTTATAGTAGTTAATTCATTGGGTAATGTTTAGTATCATGAGACATCATGTTAGGACAAAGAGCAAACCTAATTCCTTTATGGGACTTAGTTATCCATGTGAAATGGTCTTGACAGTTATCCTTGACTCATTATCCACCATGTACAATGGTGTCTACAGTTATTCTTGACTCATACTTATATCATGTTGTATGTTGTTTCTATATTCTTATAATGTTATGATTATATGATCTCATGTTCTACATGTTATTCTTCCATATGTTCATTCATGTTCCATGATTTTTTATGTAATAATATTATGTCTTATAACCCATGTGTTATGCTATATTTTTATGTTTATTCCCTTACTAGCCATTTTATCTCATCCCTTTGTTTATATATTCTTTAGTTTATCCTATGCATTTGTAAGAGATGAAAGGAAGCTAGCAGCTCATTTTGGATGATTAATATAAAGATGTTTTTTTATATTTATATGTTTTCTATATACCTAATCCTCCAAAGATACTATAATTTATAATATTTAACAATTTGAGTTGATTTGCATCATTTGTTTGATTTTTTTGTGTTGTATGATAAAATATTAAAATTTCAAAATTCTTGAATTTTAACATATTTTATAACTTTTTTATTTCAAGCGTAACTTTTAAAATATTGATCTAATTTGAGTGATTCTTTTTTATAGGATTTATTTAATTTTAGGATTAAACTTCATCTATTAAACCTAGAGCTAATTAGAATATCCATAGACCCAAAAAAATCAAACAATTTGAAAAAATTCTCTGGCCGACAGAATGGACCCCAAATTAGTAGATGAGAAAAAAATTGGAATACACACCTCCAATTGAGGTGATTCCACCTGGATTTTAAAGAATAAACGAAATTAAAATTGTAACATTGAATTTAATGGAGATATTTCCTCATTAATAAAGATATTAGATGCTCCAAAGTGGAGGAATATTTAGGGAATCCTCAGCCAGAAAAAGTGTGACTGGTTAATTATGTCATAACTTCTTTAATAAATTTACAAAGACTTTTATATTTTGAGATCCAAGATAAAATTCAATTTTGTACATCTTATAATAAGGACCCTAAAATAGATTCTTCTATATGTTGTGAATAACATGGTCAAACTTTTGGTGTACAAATTCTAGAGGATACCTTTTTCTGTTTTTCATTTTTGCTCTTTCCTTCTTCTTAGTTTTTTAATACATTCATCTTCCCCTTTCTTATTGATTATCCTTACCATGGAGGAGTAAAATTATAAGTGATTGGAGAAGGTGAGATTTTATATTTTTAATTCTTGATTTCTTGCACTTTATTAAATAAAAATTCAATCTTTTATGAAATTTATTTCAATCTATAATAGAGTTTTTTATTACCAAGTATGATCGAATTTGGTTTTTGATTATGGTATTGATTTTTTCTTTGATAAATGATCATTATCTCCATACCATAGGTTATAGATTATATATTATGAAATTGACCAAGTCATAGTGGTGAAGAACTCAACAATCATCAATATGTGTGGGAGGGGTAGTTGATATTCATGATTGTTTGGGATAAACAAGATTTGATCAGGTATTGCCTAAGTTAGTTGAAGATATTCACTACAACTCTCTTGCATAAGGAATGAGAGTAGACAAAACTAAGATCTTTCCAACGTTTTCTCTCACCATCACAATTTGTTCAAAGGAGATATAAGAAATGATCATGTAATTTCAATTTAATTGAATTATAAATAAAGGATTGTATAAATTATAACTAAGATAGCATTGCGATTAGAAAACGAACCCCAACATGATTACACATCTCATATAGTAGGTTTTAATCACTTGCACTATCAATTTATTTTCAATATTTTTCTTAATAAATTTCTTTAGTTTTGTTACTTTTTCCCCATTTTTCCTCTAATTAAATGTTATTTTTTGCATTTTCTTGTGCATGTTTTTCTTTTGTTTGATTACTTTTGAATTTACATTTATTTTTTAAACCATTATGATTAGTTTATTACATGTGATTTTATTTTAATGACCTTTCTGTAATTTTTTAATATCATAAACTATAGTGTTTGGTTTTTGTAATTCTTGTCATGTTTTATAGATAAGATATTTATCTAAACTTCGTTAGTTGATGAGGTAGTCTAAAAATTCTTTTCTAGTACTCTAAAAATTTAATGAAGTTATTATTATGGTTTTAGAAACTCTATAGTTTTTAGTTTTGAAAAGTTACTATATTTAATTTACTGTAAGTTCTATATATATCTGATTCACATGAAACATGATTTTATATAAAGAAAACATGTATATCTTGATATCATTATTTTACATCTAAGTATAAAAATGTAATTTGAATGGTAATTTAATTATCTGAAGTTATGAAATAATATTTCACAGTAGCGGTTTTATATAATATTTTTTATTCTATTTTTCAATGATTTCAAGAGAAATGGAAGTCGGGTTTATTTAATTCTTAATTGATTTTAAATCAGATAAGTTTTTCTTCGAATAATTATTCTTGACCAAAAGGCTGAATATAATGTTAAGAGCCATTAAAATTTCATTGAAGTTTGTTAAAGTATATTGTCAGGTTTTTCACAAAGTATGGTTCAACAACCCTAAGTTTGCAATAGTGAAAAGTATGGTTCAGCAACCCTATTTTTAAAACAATGAAAATTATGGTTGGGAAACCCTAATTTCACTATAGCGAAAAGTATGGTTCAATAACCCTACTTTCTCAATAGTGAAAAGATTGGTTCCACGACCATACATTCACAAGAGTGAAAATTATGGTTTGGAAACCCTACTTTTTCTATAGTGAAAAGTATAGTTCAGCAACCCTACTTTCACTACTATGTAATGTATGGTTTGAAAACCCTACTTTTTTATGTTCCCTATGTTACTATTCATTCTCAAAATTATTGCTCATTCTCTATGTTACTGTTTATTCCCTATATTATTATTCATACCCTACATTACTATTCATACCCTACTTTCTGTACCCTTCTTTTTTGCTACCATTTTGTGCTTTTATACTGAAAGATGATTTATTGTATATTTATTTGGATTATTTTCAAAGGTTTTTATTCTGGAAAAATTCACATTAAATCTAAGGATTGTGATCGAAGAGTTTTTAAGGTTTTTGATGTTGTATTTAAAGAGAAAAATCAATAAAATTTTCAAAGTCTTTTTCTAATAAATTTGGAGGTTTCAAGTTTATTTATATTCAAATATTCAAATTTAATTTTGGATTATATTGATAGTTTTTAGGAACTATTTTGAGTAAATTTAAGTAGATTTGAATAGATTTAAACTGATGTTTTAAAATCATTCAACAATCCATTTTTTCGGGACATATTATTGGAAGATTTATTCAAATTATTTTAAATTATTTTACATAAGATTTATTTTATAGGAATAAAGAGGGAAAAATGTTGAGATTTTTCTTAAGATATTTATGAAAGATCTTGACACAATTTATTTTGAATATTCAAAGGAAGAAAAGATGCTATAACTACTGAATATCTTTTCTATATATATCTTTCTCTAGTTTTGGTTGGAGAGATAATAGTTATACACAATGACACACAAGTTAACATTTCAATACTCTATTTTTTCAAAGAGAAAGTGATGTGAACTTCGAACCTAATGTGAATTTGCAACGTTCTACAATATACTATTTCATCACCTGCATGATCTCTCAAGGGATGAACTTCTTCTGATTGGACTTCAACTTCCTTGATGAGATGAGGTGATCTAATCATCAACAACCAGTACATGTGTTGTAATTATTTATCTTCTCATTCGTTTTGTTCTGAGTTTGTAACACTATTTTTCATCTCTCACATGCACCATATATTTTTATGTTTATGATTTTACACACAAAATAATTATTTGTTATTATTTTTCCTCAGGTTGTGACTCTTGGATTCTAAAGTCAGGATCTAAGAATTTTGACTCTCTAAATCTAAAGTCGTGATTGTTCAGGTTGTGACTCCTGGTGTCTAAATTCAGGTTATAAGGGTTGTGAATCCCCATAAAAAAAATCAGTGTCGTGGTTATCCCTCCACTAGAAATGTTTTTTGTAATTGGATTATAATTCCCCCATGAAAATCATATTAGTTCACTCATATCTCTCATCAAGTAAAGTGGTATAAGAGTATATTGGGATCACTTTAGATCGAACTACTATAAAAAATCATCTTGTTATTTACTTTTTCCACCTTTATTTAAAATTAATAATTATCTTCATAATTACTTTAATTAATAAATTTAATTGTTTAAATTTCTTAATTTTTTCTATTCACCTCCCCCCCCAAACCATCCTCTATTACCAGTTATGACCTAACAATTGGAATCAAATAATAACCTTCTAAATAATATTTTTTCTCTATCATTCTATTTCTCGATACCAAACATTGGTATCATAGGTTGTTCATTTTGGAATTTATCCAACCCTTTTATAGAGCCTAATTTTATATTTAATTGTGATAAACTATTCTCAGACCTCTTAGTCTAAAAATAAGATCTTATAAGATGGAAGGATAGAACCCAAATGATGATTTGATTCTTCAGAAGCCACCACACTTTGATGGAAATGATTATGGATACTAGAGATCCCGAATGAACTATTACCTCAAACAGTTGACCATTGAGCACTGTTCTATCATGTCAAAACAGTAAACACTATTTGATTTTGACCAAGATAATCTTACCAAAATTGATTCTACTAGATATGTTATAAATTAAAAAGTTGTTAATATTTTATATTATTCTATTAACATAAGTGTTTTTAGTCATGTGTCTGCTTGTAATAAAGCTCATGATTTGGATGATTATACAAGTCACTCACCTAGGCTCAGATAAATTAATCAGAACCAAACATGGAATACTTTATGTTGAGTACCAATACTTCAATATGGCTAAAGATGAAACAAGAAACCAAATGTTCCATAGATTCACAAGCATTTTGAATGGTATGAATTCACTTGGTGAATCTATGGAAAACCCAGTACTTATTGAAAGAGTCCTTCGAGCTTTACCAAATAAATGAAATTCAAAGAAGGTCTTCACTGATGAAATAAATAACTTCAAAGAGTACACACTTGATGAATTTATTGGATCACTGGTCCAATATGAATTTGAATTTAAGAACATAGCTGATGAGGAGACCACAAAAAAGAAAAAGTGTATCTTTTAAATTTGTGAATGTTGTTTGTACTGACTCTTCTGATTATGATCTATAGGATAGTGAAAAAGAAGATATGGCTCAGATTGTGACTAGAGTGTACAAAATAATGTAAAATAAAGGATTCAAAAATTGGTTTAGAAGAAACCCTCAAGAAGAAAAATTTAAGGGAGATGAGATAGGTGGTATAAATTTCAATGCTTTAGATACAACCTGTTATGAGTGCAGGAAAAAAAGAACATATCAATATCGATTCTCCAAAACATAAGAATAAAGAGAAACACAAAAAAATGAAAAAAAATAATTGACCACTAGTTGAAGTTGTATAGAAGAATCTGATTCTAGTGAACATCTGGAAATGAAAAATAATCGGTAAACTTGTGTTTCATGTTATCTCTGGATAAGATTATTAATTCTAGTTTTTTATTCTGGATGTTCTAATTCTGACTATGATTCCAAGAATATGAATGTTTATGAATTAAATAAATAAATTTAAAGATTAAGAAAATATATTTTCAAAGCTACTAATTTATATAATAAGCTTAAAGAAAAAAATGAGAAACTTATTTTTTAAAATAAAATACTTTTATAAAATATTGAAAAACTAAGTAATATTTATTCTACTTCTCATTCAAAATTTTATGAAGATTTTAAATATTCTCAAGATTTGAATTTAATTTTGAAAAAAGAAGTTGAATGTCTTAGACAAAGTTTATCTAATTTTATTTAAGATCATGAAAATTATCATGAGATTATGTCTTTGTCTAAAAGTGATAAAAATAAATATGGTTTTAGATATGAAATAAGATTACCCCAAATGTATAAAACTTGTTTTGTTAAAAGTAAAAAATGGTTGTACTTCAACTGTTACTTGTTTTAAATGTGGCATGAAATATTACTAAAAAAATGATTGTTCAATTATATTTAAACAATAATTGGGATTTACAAAAAATAATATTTCTAAATCATTATTATCTAGAGTACTTAAAAATTCTTGTTTAAATTATGTTTGGGCAGTTAAAAAATTTATTACTAATCCCGTAGGGCCCAAAGTAGCTTGGGTACCAAAATTATCAAGAAATTAATTTTTGTATGAAAAATACCTTGGATGAATCAAGAACAAAATATAGTTCATGGATAGTGGATTCTCTAATCATATGACCAGAGACCCATTAAATTTTTCCATGTATAACACTTGTGATGGAGACACTATTACTTATGGAGACAATTCCAAAGGAAAAGTAAAAGGTTTTGGTAAAGTTGGTATTTCAAATTCAACTTTTATTAATTAAGTTATATATATTGAAGGTTTAAAACATAATTTAATTATTATATAACAATTATGTGATGATAGAATGGATGTTAAATTTAAAAATGATAAATTTTTAATTTTTAAAGATGACTCATTATTTTATGCTAATCAAAAAGATAATATTTATATTATTGATTTTTTTGGAATAACTGTTCAACATGTTAAGTGTTTTAATGTTGCATAGAATGACAGCATCCATTGGAATATACATTTAGGTCATTTGAATTTCAGAATGTTGTGTAAGCTCTTAAAATATGATAATTTGTTACAAATAACTTCCTTGAAGAAAGAACAAATTCGTGTTTGTAACTCTTTCATGAAAAGGAAACGACACAAATTTTTTTTAGACCCATCAATCAGATAAGTACTAATAAAACATTACAGTTAGTACATCTTGGTTTATTTAGTATTACTCAAATTTATAGGCTTTGTGGAAAGAAATATACTTTTTTATTTTTGATTATTATAATATATTTACTTGGGTATAATTTCTTGCTCATAAAAATGATACTTTATCTAGATTTACTAATTTTTGTAAATTATTTCAAACTGAAAAAGGTTGTATGATTATTTCTATATATAGTGATAAAGGATGTGAATTTCATAATTTAGTTTTTGATTTTTTTTTTGAAAAGAATGGATATTTTCATAACTTTTATGCTCATAGAAAACCACATGAAAATGGTGTTGTAGAAAGAAAAAATAGAACTCTTATTGAAATGGATAGAACTTTGTTATGTGAATATAAGTTTTCTAGATATTTTTGGGTTCAGACCCTTATTGTTCCATGTTTTATTTCAAATAGAATTATTATTAGACCTTTATTAAATAATATTCCTTATGAATTATTTAAAATTAAAAAACCTAAAGTTTGTAACTTTAGAGTGTTTGGTTGTAAAGTTTTTATTTTAATAAATAATAATAATTTAGATAAATTTTATGATAAGGGTGATAAAGGTATTTTTATTGTTTATTCTAATGATGTTAAATCTTATAGATTTTATAATAAAATAATTGTCATTATTGAAGAATATATTCATGTAAGTTTTTATAAAAATAATGTTAAAATAAATTCTGATTATAATGTTATTGATAATGAGTTTAGAGAATTTAATTTTGGTAAAAAAATTCCTTAATGTAAGATTGAATCAATTGAGGGAAAGCATACTCCTTCTCAACCTAATCCAAAATCATGGATGATTCATAAATATCATCCTGTTGAAAATGTAATTGGAAATAATGATTCTGATGTAAAAACTATAAAATCTATTTTAAATTATTGTGTCAATCCTGTTTTTATTTCTGATTTTGTTCCTTTTAATGATAATGATGCCTTTAAAGATGAAAACCGGATTATTTCTATGAATGTTTAATTAAATCATTTTTTTAGAAATTATTTTTTCACTTTAGAATAATTTCCTGAGAATAAACAGGTGAGTAGAACTAAGTGGATCTTTAAAAACAAGCTGGATGAATCTGGAAAAATTGTCAAAAATAAATCCAGACTTTTTTCTCAAGCATACTCTCAAGAAGAAGGTATGGGCTTTTAGTATTATTTTACACATGTTTCTGGGTAATAGGCTATTATAGTTTTGTTGTTTTTTATGTTTTCAAGGTTTTGAGCTCATCAAATGGATGTAAAAAGTGCTTTCATAAATGGTTTTATAACTAAAAAAATTATGTTTCTCAACCCCCTAGTTTTGAAAGTGAAAAATTTCCTCACCATGTTTTTTAATTATCTAAATCTTTGTATGGTCTCAAACAAGAACCATGTGCTTGGTATGAAAGTCTTTCTATATTTTTTTAAATAATGATTTTAGGAAAGTTAATTTTGATCCAACCCTTTTTATCAAAAGAACTTCTCATGATATTTTAATTATATAGATATATGTTGATGATATAGATTTTGGTTCCTCTAGTGAATTACTTTACAAAAATTTTTCTTCTTTGATGTATTCAAAATTTGACATGTGATTAATGGGAGAATTAGAATTATTTCTTGGACTTCAAATTTATCAAATAAAAGATTAAATATTTTTTAATCAATCTAAGTATACTAAAGAGTTTGTTAAATGATTTTTTCTTGATTCTTCTAAATCTATAAAAACTCCTATGAGTACTAATTGTAAATTAGATATTAATGTATCTGGTAAATATATTGATATTAAATTTTATAAAATAATTATAGGTAGCTTAATTTGTTTATCTACATCTACACCTGATATCATTTTTAGTGTCTGTTTATGTGCAAGATTTCAGGATCATTAATTAATTAATTTTAATGAATTAAAAACAATAATTAGATATGTTAAAGGAACTATTGATTCTAATTTATTTTGTCCAAAATATAACTATTTTTATTTAATTATTATGACTCTTATTTTGGAAATGAAAAATTGACCAAAAAAACATATTCAATATGTGTCATTTTCTGGGAAAAAGTTTAATTTCCTGGTCATCTAAGAAACAATTATCAATTGGTTTATCTACTTCATAATCTGAACATATATCTGCTGCAAGTAGTTGTGCTCAAATTTTATAGATTAAGCAAACCTTAAGTGATTTTGGTGTTTGTCTTGATAAACTACCTATTTATTGTGATAATACTTCTATAATTTTAATTTCTAAATACTCCTTACATCATTCTAGAAGAAAGAATATTGATCTTAGATTTCATTTTATTAAAGATCGTGTGAACAATGGTGATATTGTTTTAGAATTTATTCCTTTTAAAAATCAGCTAGCAGATATTTTTATAAGTCCTTTTTATTCTGCTCATTTTTTAAAAAATAAATTTCATCATAGTATGTTGAAATTTTATATTTTTATTACTACATTTGTTTAGGGGTTTTTTCACTTTTTTTTATTTACAAAAATTGGGAGAAATAAATTGGTTTTAAATGTTTTTAAAATTGGTTTTAAATGGTTTTAATGTTCTGGTTTTGTAATAAAATAAAAAGTGGGAGATTTTTTGTGCATATGCATGTTTTATTTTGTTTTACTAAATATTATATTACATTTCTTTTAACCCTATATGATTTTTATTGATTACAAGTGATTTTATTTTAAATACATTTATGTTTTTTGATAATATATTAAACTAAAATGTTTGGTTTTATGTGATTCTTATCACTTTGGATAGATAAGATATTTATCTAAACTTAATTAGTTTATGAGGTAGTCTGAAAATGTTTTTCTATTACTCTAAAAATTCAACGAAGTTTCAACTATAGTTTTAGAAACTCTTCATTTTTCAGTTTTGAAAAGTTATTATATTTAATTTACTGTAAGTTCTAAAAATATCGAATTTTTATGAAACTTTAGTTTATATAAATCCAACATGTATATCTTGATTTCATTAGTTTACAACTAAGTCTAAAAATTTCATTGGAATGGTCATTTAATTATTTGATGTTATGCAATTCTATTTCAAAACTATAGTTTTTAAGAATTTTTTTAATTTTATTTTTAAATGACTTTGGGAGCTGTAGAAGTCATATTTATTTTATTCATGATTTTTTGGAAAGATAATTTTTTTCTTCAAATAAGTATTCTTGACCAAAAGGTTGAATATGTTGTTAATATTCATTAAAATTTATTTGAAGTTTGTTAAAGTATGTTGTCCAATTTTTCAAAAAGTATGGTTCAACAACCCTACATTCACAATAGTGAAAAGTATGGTTTAGAAACCCTAGTTTTTCAATAGTGTAAGTATGGTTCGGCAACCCTAATTTCACTATAGTGAAAAGTATGGTTTGGAAACCCTACTTTGTCAATAGTGCAAAGTACAGTTCCGCAACCCTACTTTTACAATAGTGAAAAGCATGTTTCAGCAACTCTACTTTCACAAGAGTGAAAATTATGGTTCTGAAACCCTACTTTCGTAACAATGAAAAGTATGGTTCAGTAACCCTAATTTCAATGTAGTGAAAAGTATAGTTTAGCAACCCTTCTTTTACTACCGTGAAAATTATGGTTTGACAACCCATCTTTTTTTATGTTCTCTATGTTACTATTCATTCCCTACATTACTGTTCATTCACTACGTTATTTTTCATACCCTACTATATATACCCTACTTTTCTACTGCTTCTTTGTGCTTTTATGATGAATGTTGACCTTCTGTATATATATATGGATTATTTTAATCAGTTTTCCTTCTGGAAAAATTACATTAAATCTAAGCATTATGATTGAAGAATTTTTAATGATTTTAGTGATTTATTTAAAGAGAAAAATCAATAAATTTTTCAAATTCTTTTTTCAATAAAGATATAGGTTTCATGTTTATTTAAATTAAAATATTACAATTTACTTTCATCTTTTGCTGCAAGTTTTTAGGAACTATTTTGAATAAATTTAAAGATATTTGATTGGATTTAAACCATAGTTTTAGAATCATTCAACACTCTATATTTCTAGATATATTGTAGGAAGAGTTATTAAAATTATTTTAAATTATTTTATTTAAGATTTATTCTATAGAAATAAAGAGGCAACAGTGTTGTGATTTTTAGTGAGATATATATAAAAGATATTGACTTAATTTATTTTGAATATCAGAAGGAAGAAGAGTTGTTGTAACTGCTAAATATCTATTCTATATATATTTTTCTATCTTATAGGTTTGAGAGAAAATAGTAATACACAATAACACATGGGTTAACGTTTTTTATACTCTATTTTTCAAAGAGAAAGTGTTGTGAACTTTGACCCTACTGTGCATTTGCAACATCCTACGACACTTTGTTTCATCACCTGCATGATCTCTCAAGGGTTGAATTTCTTATGCTTCAAATTATACTGCCTGGATGGGATGAACTGATCTAATCCTCAATAACCAATACTTTTGCTTTAATTATTTATCTTCCAATTTGTGTGGTTCTATGTTTGTAACATTATTTCCCATCTTTCCCAAGCACCTTCTGTTTTCCTTTTTATGCTTTTAGACATAAAAACATTATTTTTTATTCTTTTTCCTCAGGTTGTGACTCTCATATAATAAATTTAGGATCTTGGGGTTGTGACTCCCAATATCTAAAGTCAAAATTGTTCAGGTTGTGACTCCCAGTCTCTAAAGTTAGGTTTTAAGGGTTGTGACTCCCCATACAAAATTTATTGACATGGATATGATTCCATTAGAAAAGGATTCTATAATTATGTTATAATTCCCCCATAAAAATAATATTAGTGCACACATATCTCTCACTGATTAGAGAGTTATAAGAGTAGAGTGTGCCCACTTTTTACTCAACAACTATAAAAAACATCCTTGTGTAATTTACTTTTTCCGTTGTTATTTAACCTTAACAATTAAATTTAATAGTTACTTTATTTAATTAATTTATTTGTTTAAATTTTTTAATCTGGTCTATTCACCCACGTCTAGACCATCTTCCATTACCCATTCTGACCTAACAGTTTTATGTGCACTCCTTTTCGGGAGACTACCTAGGTTTAACCACTAGACTATACTTAGGTAATAAAAAAATTGTTTTGTCATGCCCCACGATAGACGTGTATCAATAATCATCTCAACAACCACTATGAAGGTTGGAGGAGTAGGATTCCACTGACTCTACTTGCTCGCCTCCTCCACTCTCGGCGTTGTCACCAGACCACCACGTCTCCACCACCGCTTCCCTGCTTGGCATCACCACCCCATTGTCATCCCTTTCTCACCACTACAATACCTCCACCTGCAGTACCAGATCCCCCCTTTGATGTGGCATGGCTACATGCATGAAGCTGCCACCACTCCCTCCATCGGGGGTCGTCACCCCACTTCCCTACTACCACCAGGGCTGCCCCGCTTGGTGTCGTCACTCTCTTTCCTGACCATGCAGTGCCTCCCCCAAAGCTCAACACCATTGATGCTACACACAATGTCACTGCCACCCATGGGATCTTCCCCACATGTATCCCACCACACAGGCCCTTAAAACCCTCAGTCATGGGTATCCCTCCCTCAAACAAGGGGAAGCCATAGGGGGTTATTTTTTGACTCCCATATTTTTCCTTTATGGAAAAGTGAGGAATAGTCCCTCTTCCTCACCTATAAAAGAATCATATCTCCTCCTTCCAAAGAAAAAATTTCTCCCCATCCATCTCATCCTATCTACCAAGGAGTAAATCATTATGATGGAAAAGGCCACACCCATATCCTATATTTTTTCCCATCATTACTTGTTTTTAATTTGATTACATAACCCCTTATTTTATTAAGGGGTAGAATCCTCAATGACTGAGGAAAGGTAAGGGTGGTCCCATTTTGTGATGTTTTTATTTTCTGAAAGTTTTCAATAAAAACCATTCTTTTTTTAAAATGAATGATTTCCAATTTAATTTTTTTAAATTTCTATTAAATACGATTGTATTTCAATTTATTCTTAAATATTCAATTGATTTTATTTAATTATTACTCTATCCTTTCTTGATTTATTTATTTTTTCACCAATTGTTTAATCTTTAAAGAAAATAAAGTAATGAAGTTGTTTAGTGATTAATAAAACATGTAAATAAATTAAATGGACAAATTTAATAACATAGGGAAAATTAGTACCAAATTTGGAACTGCTTGAGTAATCAAAAGTAACTCATTGTGATTTCTACACTTTGATATATAATTAAATAAAATTTGAATTAAAGAAGAAACTGTATTCATTTCCTTAAATTATTTTTATCTAAAACCAAATGTAATTTTTTTCTCAAAAACTATGATTTCATCATAAAAGGGAAACCCCAACCAGATCCTAATCACTTCTCTCTCATTTTAAATTCACCAAACTTCTAAAAAAATATCTTGTTTCCCAAATTATTCAAACATGTTATTTTTAATTGAAACTAATATTTAAACACTACTCATTGGAGAATGACATTTTGGTTACCACTCATACTACACCCTTAGGGGATTTCGTTGTTTTTTCCACATATCATGACAAGCATGTGTCAAACCACATCATTTCTTCACTACACAACACAATTATTGGTGCTAAAGAAGGGAAGTTCACCCATAATAATTCAAGAAACTAATCATCCTAACCACTACAATTTTCATAGAATAAAGAGAGATAATTAAGAACCAAATTTAAACTCAAAATAAAGTTTTGTTTTTTCTTCCTTGATCTAGAAAAGAGGGTTTTCACTCCATTAAGGAGGTTCGAGGTCAAACCATAAGGAGGACATAAATGACATGATGAAAAGGAGAGGCCAACACAACACTAAGAAGATAAAAAACACAATTCCATAGGATGAAAAATTAATTTAACAAATGTCAACATGTATAAATTAAAAATAGTATCAAATGTGGGAAGTATCCAACACTCAACAAGGCCAAGAAACACACAGAACATCTCATAAATAGTAAATAAAACACAATTCTAGTTGAAGAAGATTCACAGATGGTGGAAGAATTCATAGTACATAACACTAAACACAGTGTATTTAGAATTGAAATTATATATGGAAGTAGTAAGAAAGAAGAAGAAAGTAGTTATTTTATTGCAAGATTCAATGTCGTAGAAGAAGGTCCTCCCCAGTATTGGGGAGAGGGATCCTTATAGAAGATAGACATCTAGAACTTAAAGTGAAGGGGATGAGAAAAGTGGTTATCCATTTTTTTAGGCGGAGTCCCTTAGTTATACCTGATGGAATGGGATCAACAGACTCGATGCATCTACCCCCTCTTTCTTCAATACGAACTAGCGGGATGGAAATTGGGTGTGGGCAGGTGTTGGTTAAAATGGAAGTGTTTCTGGTTTATAATGATGGGATCAATTAGGAAATCCTGAGTAGGTATTTAAATTATTGGTCGGTGGTTTTGGATTTGAGGTTTTTATAGGAATTTGGTTTAGATTTTATTGAGCAGTGGGTATGGTTCGTTGGAGAATGTGGGTTGTTGGTTTGGGTTAGAATGGTAAAAGGCTGGTGTGCTGGAAATGGGTGTTTTATTTTGAAAGAGTCTTTTTTGGATGGTACTTGAGGAAGAGGCTATTGGTTGGGAAACTTGGTAGGATAATGGTGGAGGGAGTGAGGATTGAAGGGGTTTCTTGGTTTGGGTGAGTTGGGTTGAAGACATTTTGGTGGGGTGTGGATTAGTGGGGTCTGGTGTGAAGTTTTGGAAGGGAATTGGTTTATTGGGTGTAATTTTTTGAGGGAAAGACTGGTGGAGTTAGATTGGGTGAGGCTTAGTGAGGTCTTGGCTATGTAGTGGAATCATGGGGCAACCCACACCTTACTATGTAGCAGCATACATCCCTCCCAAGTTTTATTTCCTAGGAATTGTGAACCCATCTTCTATACATGTACCATCACCTGAGATTTCATCTTGAAAAAATCCATCACTGAACTCCTATTTGGACCTAAGCTTCTTCAGTTTCAGTTTTCCCCAATCAACTCTCATCAAATCTCCAAACAAACGAACCCATGAACTCCATTAAGAAGTAAATCCTATGCCTCTTTCTTTCATCAAAACACAACTGAAATTCCATAAAATTATTCACTCTATAAACCTATAATGGTATCCTGATGGGATCACTTTATGATTTACATCAAATTTCTGGTTTGCAACAGCCTTCATCCTCCAATCTCAACACCAACCACCACTTCTCAAACTCCTGGGGGTAGCGACATGCATGGACCTCCTTGTAACTAACTAGTCAAGCCAAATGAACTCATGTTGATCCACCTGAATCTGTCAAAATAGACTCACCACCTCCCTGGGTACGCAGCGAGTCAAGATATGCCTTTGATTACAGCATACAGTGACCCTCCTCTAACAAGTGCATGAAGCCTTCCAATTGATTTGCATGAACCCCGCATCTCCATCTTAATCAAGCAGAGAGAGTCCCCCTGGATAGAAGGGGCGCATTTTTATTTCAGCAGTTTTTCGGTTCCTTCACATGTAACATATATATATATATATCAAAATTTTATTTTGGGGCTTACCTGAGTGGTAAAGACTTCCCGGAATCCTGCATCAAACCAGGATTAAAATCCAGCTGGGAGCGAATTTCCGTAGGCAGGCAGGGATGCAGGCATGATATAGGCCTTGGGAAATAGGTAGTATGATGCAGGCATGATGCTACATTGGACCTTTGGGTTGTGTAATGGGTTTCATGCCCACTGGGCCTTCAGGTCATGTATTGAATAAATAAGGTTTGATGGGTGGGCTATACCTTGGGGGGCTATGACCTGCCTTTTCGGTCTGTGTGTGTGGTGTGTGTGTGTTTAATGTAATTTTTCCCCCAACCACCTAATATATATATATATATCAAAATTAAATTTAAAATTAGTAAGTGTTTAAATGTATATAAAATTACATTATTATAAATATATTTTAAATGTATATATAAAAACATTTTCTTAATTATATAATTATAAATATAGTTATATTTATATAATGATATTAATTTATTTGTAAAGATAGATTTATGAATATATAATTAGGAATATATTTATAATTATAATTATTAAAATATATTAACAAATAAATTTAATATATATATATATGTATTTTATTATATATAATTAATATAATTAATAATTAAAAATATAATAATACAGTGACTGTAATTAAAATTTTAAAATAAATAAACAAATGTACATAATTATAAATAAACACAAATGTATATAATTATAAATCAATATTTATATAATTATAACTATATTTATGAAATTGAAAATATGTATTTATAAATATAATTATATATAATTATACATAAAAACTTTTGTATGTAATTAATAATATAATAAATATATTTATTATTTTAAATATATTTATTATAATTTTATAATAATGTAAATTATAATTTTTTATTTACTGTCAATAAATATTTTTAAAAAAAATATGTATATTTAAGTATAATTATAAATATATAATTATACATATATATATATATCAAAAATAATAATATTCGATAATAATAAAATAATTAATATTATTTCATAATAATTGAATTAAAAATATAATACTTAATAAGAAATATTCTCATAAATTATGTAAACTATAAATGTAATATTTTTAAAAATTTAAATTTATATCATGTAAAATAATTTTTATTTACTATATGTTTGAGTTTTTTTTCATTTTTCAATAATTTATTATATGTTTAGCTAGTGTGACAAATTTCATTTTTATTGTATTTATACTTTATAATTTATATTCTTTTGAAGTCACTTGTATGAAACGTAATAATGTTACAAGGATGTCACTTTAAAAATATATAAATTATAAGTTATAAATACAATTTAATGAAATTTTTCCTACTGACTAAACAAAAAATAAATTATTGAAAAATGATAAGAAGTTTTCAAAAAAAAGTTAATGAGAAATAGCGTTAATGGAACAATAATTGTTTAGTACAGATTTTATTTTACAAAGAAACTTATAAGATTTAAAATATAAGTCCAATCTATGTGAAACTTTAAACTATTTAGAGTTTGTTGTTATTTAATAATAGTTCGTGTAAATTAGATTTTCTTTACTATATTTTTTAATTTATTTTTATTTTTATTTTTATAAAACAAAAAATAATTATATCAATAAATAAGTTTTTTTAATTTATACAATGTGACATCTGAATACATCAATGTCGATGACCCTCAGTACCACAACCCGACGTATGAACCTCATGACCACTTTAGTCTGAAATCTTTGTCGCTCTGGTATCCTAGTTATAGGCATGGGTTCCTCCTCTTGCAGTGTTGCGGATTCCTCCTCATGGTTTTGTGAAAAGGACTAACCAACATCATGTGTGTAGGATGACCCAAAAGCATATGTTGAGCCATGTGGATCCAGAGCTCCTAAAAATGGCGGAAGTGTGATATCAAATAATTCATCACCGGTAGGAGTGGAGTTCACCACAAGCTGTGTTACAACACCCAACTCATCAACTATCATAGTCAAAGGAGACAACATATGTGACACATAAGCACCTAACAACTATGTAAGATCCTTTTTCAGCAGTGCAGGAACATCTCTCTACGATGCAAAAGCATTTGAAGGAGCCTTGCTCATACGTCTATATCATTGCCTCTACCCTTGCTGATCTCCTTATCTCTGTCTTCTAGCTGGTGATGGCGGTGGTGGTGCATCATCCTCAGTGGGCACAACAAGGACATCATCATCCCCAAGAGGATCAGTCGGAGCATATGGATTGGGATATAATTGTGAATCCTCATTTTTTTTAAAGGTGGGTTCTGGTCAAAAGACCAGAACTTAGAGCTTTATTCAAAAAGAGAAAGTCACAAACAAGTTACAACAGACAGAAAGAGGGCAATTTTCTAGAGTCCTTAATAAAAGAAGCGATTAACTCTGGTAGGAGTTCATTCATCCAAGTGATCTCATGATAGACTCCCATGTTGGCAATCCCATCCGCGATCATATTAGCCTCCCAATAGGTATGTGTGGCAATAAAGTTGAGGTCGTTGAGAGTAGCGAGGCAATCCATCCATCTGGGGGTGAGAGGCCATGCCAGATGGACGTCACCCTTCCAGATGGCTTGCACAATGGTAGTGGAATCACTCTCTATCTAGATATTCTTCCAGTTGAAGAGCTTTTCATAGGAGACAGCATGAGTGGTAGCAAGCATTTCGACCTCCAGCGCAGAAGCAGTTCCGCAGCTTCCAAAGAAACATCTGAGGATCCGGTTCTAATGGTCTCTGAAAATTCCCTCGCATATAGCAAGACCAGGATTTCCCTTTTAAGCTCTTTCCACATTTACCTTAATCCAACTAGGCGAAGGTGCCTTCCAGAAAACATCAAAAGTGTATCGAGGTTTCGAGAAAATACCTTTGACGCCAATTCGGAGAAGGGTTTCAAAATCTATGATAGAATTGTCACAACAATCCTTTTGTATCATAGCTGATTCCTTCATAGCCAGCAGAATGATCATTTTTCCTGCATTAATATTAAAGGAATTATTGTTGAAAAAAGAATCATTTCTACCATACCATAAAATATACATAAGCTCCGCAACAGCCGTAAGGAAGAGATTCTTGATTTGGGAATATCTTGGGAATTGCGACGTTCTTTTCAGTTGAGAGAGAATAAAAGTATCTAAAAGCCATCTGCATCCAAAAAGGTCAAAAATGTAATGCCAAAGGGCCATAGTAGTGTCACAAGATAGAAAAATGTGATTGATGTCCTCACGATGTTGGTTTCATAATCTACATTTAGAGCAGAGATTAAAGTCGTAGGATTGCAGGAAAACATCAGTTGGAATTTTTTGATGTGCAATACGCCACGTAAGAGTAAGTCGAGAAGGCTTAATCCAGGCTTTATTAAAGTTAGAAATCCAATTAAAATTTTCATCCTCATTAGAGAATTAATGGCGATAAAACTTTCTAGATTCTAACAGTCCATTATGAGTAGGTTCCCAAACAAGAAGATCCTCATTGGAGGTGAAATAATAATTATCCACAATCCCCTTGATATGATTCGGAAGTTGAGAATCATGGGAATTGATCATCTCCCTAATAGAGAAATTTTAATTATTGGGGTAAAAATTATTAGGCGTATCGGAAACGAGAGGGTAGCCAGTCCAGTTATTAAACCAGAAATTTAAAGAAGAATTTTTACTAACAATCCATCTAGAATTCCCCATGATAGAGTGAAAAGAAGCTTTGATCGATGGCCAGATAGAGGAAGTCATATAATTAGAAGATCCAGACTTAAGTTTATCAAGGATGCGGTTTTTGAGAAATCTCATGGAAAGAGAGTTATTATGAATGAGGGACCATGTGAGTTTGGCCTGAAGGGTCTCATTAAAAATTTTAAGATTCTTAATACCGATTCCTCCATTTTCAATAGGTTTACAGAAAGTGGCCCAAGAAACCGTAACCAATTTCTTTTCCAGAGTACTTCCACTCCAGATGAAATTTCTGATAGCTGTATTCAGTCTTTTAATCACCCCAAAGGCCATTTTTATACCATCATGGAGTAGATGAGCTTAGACACAATAGTGGATTTCACAAGGCAAATTCTTCCAGCCATTGAAATGGATTTACCTTTCCAAAAGAAAATTGCTTTAGAGTCTGATCAACGATGCTAAGTAAATAACAAGCTTTGGGTCGACCCCAGAAAAGGGGAACACCAAGATAGGTAAAATGAAGGGATCCTTCCTTTACCCCTAAAACATTGGTGATAAGAGTTTTCCTATTAGAAGGAAAAAATTTACCAAAGTAAATGAAATATTTTTGCCAGTTAATGCATTGGCCAGAAATCTCCTCATAGTGGGAAATGATGGATTTGAGGTTATTGACATTTCTTTTTTCTCCCTAAAGGAAAAGAATAATATCATCAGCATAGAGCAGGTGAGAGGGAGCATGAATATTTCTAGAAGCAATGATAGGTTTGAGTCTGCCTCCCTCAACATTGAGGGAGAGCAGTCTACTGAGATAATCTTCAGTGATAGAAAAAATGATAGCAGAAAGCGGATATCCTTTCCTAACACCTTTGGAGCATTTGAAATATCCCTTAGGTGAGCCATTAATAAGAACAGAGATGTTGGCAGAGTTGAAGATGATTTTAATTTTATTGATAAAGGATTCATTGAAGCCAAAACTGGAGAGGACCTTAAAAATGAAAGTCAAGTCAATCGTATAGAAAGCCTTAGTGATGTCCACCTTAAGAGAAATATTCCCACCTCTAGTATTTCTATTCAATAAATTAGTGGATTCAGAGGAGAGGAAAATACAATCTTGTATAGATCTACCTTTAATGAAACCAAACTGGTTCCAGGAGACAATTTTTTTGCTAATATTAGAAAGCCTGTTAACAAGAATCTTAGTAATAATTTTAAAAAGAGAATTTAACAGGGCAATGGGATGGAAGAGGTAAATTTCGTCCATGTTATCAACTTTAGGGATTAACGTGAGGAATTGAGAGTTGAGAGCATATGGAAGAACACCTTTTTCAAAGAAATATTTAATTAAATTACAGACATCATTTTGAAGGACATCCCAATGTTTTTGATAAAAACCATTATTGAAACCATCAGGGCCCGGGGCACTGTCTGGGTTAAGACCAAAGACAGTGTCCTTGATCTCAGAATCAAGAGGGATGCAATTAAGAAAATAGTTATCCTCATAAGTAACCATAAGGAATAATGTTTGGAAGGATATCTTTGTTAATTCTAGGACCATTGGAGATTTCAGTAAAGTAGGAGACAACATAATTCACAATCTGTTCCTCAGACTCAATGATATTACCCTCAACTCTTAAGAAAGAGATAGTCTTACAAGTTTTCCTAATCCGTTGCAGAGATTTGTAAAATTTTGTGTTTCTATCCCCATCATTGAGCCATTTAGTTCTGAAGATTTTCTTTTTTAAGTTTTCCTTAAATTTTATAAAAGAGATTAATTTAGTAGAGATGATGATTTCATCCTGGGAGTCAGAATTAAAACTAAATGAAGTGTTATTAACTTGAATGAGAGACATATCCTTTTCTAAATCTTAGATATCTTTGTCCATTAAACCTGGTTTATCAGAACACCATTTTTTAAGAATTTTTTTCAGATTTTTCAACTTTTTGGTGCATACAAAAGGATCCTTGTGATTTCCCATATTAGTCCAGGAAGAATTGATAAGAGAGACAAAATCCAAATCAGAAGACCAGGCCAAGTTAAATATGAAAGGAAATGAAGGTTTCCAAGAGTTTTAAGGAAAACTGACTAAGATAGGATGATGATCAGAAGCAAGTTTAGTAAGGGTGGCACACAAGATCTGGTTATATTTATCAAGATCAGATTCATTAGTGAAAGCTCTATCAAATTTACTCACCACCACTCGGTTGTAATGGTATCTATACCAAGTGAATTGAGCACTAGTAAGGTTGATCTCAATGAGGTTATTACATTCAATGGCAGCTTTAAATTCTCTAGCGGAGATAGAGGATAAGGAGTGGCCAATTTTTTCAGAGGGTGAGATAATAGCATTAAAGTCCCCAACCAAAACCCAGGGATCTTGAATCGTGATATTGATGTCAGAAATCTTCTTCTTGAGAGATCTTCAATCAAGGTAATTATTTTTGGCATAAACAAAAGTATTGAAGATGTGAGTGCTATCAAGGTAATAATCTAACGTCAAATCTTGCACAGAGATACTAAATATATTAACATTTAGCAAAGAGGAGTGGTAGAAAATCCAAAGAGAGTCCATATGACCATTGTTACAAGCACCCAGGAAAGAGAAACCAAGGTTTCACAGATGTGTGAACTTAGGAGAAAAATTAACTTTAGGCTCAGCAATAGCAATTAGCATAGGATGATGAGTAAAAATAAAACACTTCAAAACATTAAGGGTCCCAGGGTTTGCAATCCCCTGACAATTCCAGTAGATAATGTGCATAATTATTTACTCTTTGGGTTTGACCCCCCCCCCCCCCCTTCTTTTTAGAACCAGCATTTTGACCTCTAGTTTTCCTAGGGGAAGTGGTTTTTCTGGGAGAACAGATTTTATCCTTTTTAGACATAGTAGACTCAGGATTGGAAGTGTTACATCCTACCTTAATTTTAGAATTAGACAGCACACAAACAAGATTATGAACTGAGCCTGGAATCAAAGGATCCAAGTCTGAAACTGAATTGGTAACCAAAGCAAGAGGTCTTCTATCCGAGACAGAGATCCCCTGATGAGCAGTATCTGCTTCAGAAGGTTCGGAGGTTGATGGATTTACATCAACCACAACATTTGGAGGATTATGCATGGGAACAGTGATGGAAAAATCTGCAGAGCAAGAAGGATGATTACCAGGAGCAGCATACTGGATAAGTGAAGAAGATGAATCATTTTTGGCTAGTGACTCGGAGGGAACAGAACCAGGTGAAGAGTAGCTGATGCATTCTTATTTTTCAGAAGATCATGATTCCTGCAAACATGCAGGTGAACTGGATGACATAGGAGAAGGAAGAGGGAGTTCATTATGGGTTCCAGAAGAAGATACAATCATACAATTGGTCAAAGAAGATTCTCCCAAATGAGTATGTGCTCTAGGAATAGGAGGAAGATCTTCAGGAATTGAACCATGTCCCAAAATTAGGGAGGGGTCAAGGTCAGATTGAGACCTAGTCAAGGGGGGTGAATAAGCAGGTTATCAATATTTTTCAGATTTTCCTTAATGGATTGATCATTTGAATCCTGCTCCTGTTTCTCAACCTGATCATCCCAGGTTACCCCAGGTGCCTTTGGAGTTTTAGGAATCCATTTTCCAAGTTTGATTTGTGAGAAGTCAGATTTATCAATGGGGGGACTCCATCCTTCTTTCTTTTTCTAACTTCAGACCAATCATAAGGGTTATGTTGATTGGGGGGCCTATGAACCAATCTACAAATTTGGACCAAATGACCCACAATCTTACAGAAGTCACAAAAAGAGGGCATATTTTCATATTCAAGATCAATTACAGTTTTGTAATCTTTAGCAAGAAAGGAGATGGTTTTGGGAGGCTTGGTTTCAAGATTAACATCCACTAGAACCCTAGAATACATACCCAAATCAGCATTAATGGTTCTTTGATCAATTTTGAGGGGGGTACCTATGCAGGCTGCTAGATCATTCAGTATTCTAGGATGCCAAAAAAACCAGTTTAAGTTATGTAACCTAACCCAAATTTGAGCAGACTTGCCTCTTTGTGTATTCAGATTGAAAGAGAAGTCCCAATCCGAGAGTCTTATAATTCCAGGCTTCAACAACAAATTACCTATCTTCTAGACAGCATTAAGATCCTCTTGAGAGTACATAAGCATATCAAAAAAGCCTCTTCCCAGGGGAATCATTTTCCAGTTTGTGATACCCCAGCAAATTGAAATTCTTTATTTCAGATCAATATAGGACCAGGGTTTGTCTCCTTTAGCATACAAGACACGACCCATTAAATAAAACATACAGAGATTTTGGTGTTGTGCGATTGCATCAGGATCTGCTTCAACAGAAAAACCTCCATCGTCCAGTTTCTTGATGGTCGAGCGAGGTTTTGCACCTATAAAAGAGGAAACATGTGACCCTTTAAGAGCTTCGAGGAATTAAATACCTCACGGTGCCCCACTAATTGCAAGGTAAGATCCAGAATCCAGCGAAACGTTTCCCGGGTCTAAAACCTTCATATCCAAGCTTTTTATTTCATTTTGTTCTTGAAAAGCAACCGCAAGTTCCCAATTAGGATCAAATCCATCCATGATAGCACGAATCAAGGAGACGATGCAAAACATTGAGCGAAAATCAGCGAACTAGGGTGAACTATATCCCACCTAATAGATACCTCCTACTAATGGTTTTTGATATGTGCAAGATGAGAAATGTTGTCTTACTGCAAATAAAATAACATTCAAATTAATATAAGACATGAGTTAAAAAAATATAATAAATCTTCGTAAACATACCAACTACTGAATTTAAATCCCATGATGTGTAATGTACATGATGGTGTGTCGTCAGTACCAATATATAATCCCCTTGATCATTTAATTGATATCATGTTGTGGGATATCCATGCTAAAAGATACCGTATTGGGAACACATGTCCCTATACTTGATATAACATTGATGAAACTATGGACAATCAGTCTTCTATCTACCTGTAATCACAATGGATTATAGCCCATCAGGATTTCATGGTGCCACAGGGATATGTTGTATATAGCCAAACTGGTGCATGGCCCGGTCTGGCTGGTGCCACTCAACTTAGTTGTGTTTTTTAACATATTCAGTGGTATGTAACCGATATATCACTTGATTTTTTTGGTGTAAAAGCACCATAATTTTTTGTAAAACTTGATAAGATTCATCTCAATAGTTTTACAATTTCACAGTAGCCTTCTTTTGTGCTGCACATGCCATGCAATAAGAGATTTGATACCCAAAAATCTATTTGATTCTCTCCACCACCAGAATGACGGGAACATCTTGACATGCTCTTATCATTTCAACAATAATAATTAAAACAAACTATGAATCTAATGATGAGTGTTTCTATGATAATATTTGGTTCACACATGTGTGTGGAGTAAATCTAGTGATGCACCAATTATGAAAAGTGTTATCAATTAAAGCTCACAGATGCATCTGATAGTTTGAATCATATTTGTCACACCAGATCACATAATAATAACTCATTGACTCTTATACAACATAACTATAATTCATTTAAATGTGATATTGCTTTATCACCTTTTTCATTGCTTATTTTCTCTCAAACTCTCCCCAAATATACAGAATACCTTCTTCTAACACTGGATTTGTGCCACCAATAATTCATGGAAATTCTTTACTAGGAGTAATAACTGACCAATAAAATTATGGAAATTTATTCATTCCTTCTTCCAACCATGAAGACAATAGTGGAGGATGTTTTGAAGGTCTGTTGAACCTCATAGTAGTGGGTAAATGCTATTCTTTAGCATTCTCTTCTTCTTCATCTTCCATGACATATTTTTGTTCTAAATTGTCATCATCCTCAAAATTATTGACCAGTGAATCTCAAATATATGGAGGAATATCCATGGAAACATCATATCCTCTATGATACACTACCATAAAATAAGGATATATCTATGGTTTTTAACTGTGTCTATAGGCCCAAAAATCATGGCTATAAGATATAGCCAGAGTTTAATTAACTGTGGCTGGTATTGGCATGGCAATAAAAAAACCTATATCCACATTTTTCAAACCATGGTAGTATCTTAAGCCACACAATTTCTATATCCATGGATGAAAACTGTGGCTATAGGTATATATCCATGGTTTAAAACTGTGTCTATAGGACTGCTGATTCCATAAAAAAATGCAACAGCCTACGCTGTAGTTGCATACCCAGGGGGGATGCATGAACTCATTTTCAATTGTTTCTACATTACTATCTTGCACAAATATTGCTTGGACAACATAAAAAATCTATCATGATAACCATATGATTCATCTCATTCCATCTTTCATCAAAAAAACACTTTCGGGTAATCTTCCATTCATCGCCAACCAAATCTATCATACATGTGTAGAAAAGACATAAACAGTTGTCCTAGCATTGTAATATCTTTTCTAATGTTGTATGTGCTGCTGGGATTTGGACCCACTGATCCATTTCCACACAACTAACTTTAGTTAAATTGTGGATGAGAAGAAATATACAACAAAAGGTGAGTTCCCCAGTAACAATAATCTATCCAATTATCATAAAGATGTAGACTATAATCTACATGACAAAGGTCAAGAACAAAGATCCTAGAAATTATAAATAAAGCATAAGGGTAACTACAAAGATGAGTGATACTATCATATCCCTTATTGCAACAGATGAATGTTCCAGGTATTTGTTTCAGTGAGTCTGATCGTTGAACAATTGAGATGAAAAATATATTCTAGTGTGTGGGAAGATCCAATCTTTTTTGGTTCCTTAGGTAATACTATATTTGAAGTTTAGATGTGCTGTTTATTGGAGTTAGTTGATTGAAATAAGGCTTAGGGTGGTTTTTGATTTATCTGAGGGTGAATCAGATCAGAGGTGATTCAATGCTTAGAGTGAGAGCATTATGGATGAAGAAAATAGTTTGTGATCCAACCATGAAATTACACTGGGATTCGGGGATCAAACTTAGGTTTAGGCATTATATGATATCATGATTCCTAAAGAGGTGAATTCATCTTGATTGAGAAGTATGATATCACACCAGTGGGTGAAACCTAGAATTTTCAAGAAAACTCATCCAGAGGTAAAATGACTGGTGTTTTTCATGGGGTTGGATGTAGTGAGGTAAAAACTACATTGAGATCATTTTTCAAAATCTAGTTACCAGGTAGATAGACCATTGGAGGATCATTCTCTATTAGAAATTTATATAGTTAGGATCACCATTATGTTTATTCAACCTTCATGATAAGATTGGTATCATCGAGATAACCATGGTCTTTAGGATGAATCAGTTGAAGATGCCAAGGAGTGTCTAGGTATATGGGTGTGGTGAGAGCCTTCTTGGTGTTACCATTTTTATTGAGTGAGTGGCTCTAATTCTGGTTTAATGCATGCCCTGATGCTTGGATTAGTGTAATAGAAACATGTTTAGAATTATGAGATGGAGAATAGTGATTTTAGGGAATTTAAAACCATAGTAGTTTGTGAGACATGTTTTTATGAATAGCATGACTTCTCGTGGATGATAATTGTTATGGTTGGGAGTTTTTAATGCCCCACAAGTTTTTGATTCATTATTTTTGGAAGAAATTTATGTTTTTAATATGAAGCATGGATTGTTTCTTAAATTATAATTTGGATTAGGAACATGAAGATTAGATGTTCCTAAATGGTATTTTTGGATTTGGTTTAAGTCCCCTGTTGGTACCTCTGGATTTTGGGTGGAAGTTGGTGGATGTTAGGGTTGAAAAATAACTAAAATTTAAGCTACTATATCCTTTCATGTGGTGACCCATCAGATTTATGCCTTGAATGGGTTTGTTTGAGGGGTGAACCCCCTATCTCGAACATTTCAGGTTGTGAACCTTAGTTCAAGCCATAAAATTTCTAGGGGTAGGAATTCAGGGTGTGAAACCCATGGTCACACCATGATTCATTCCTAGGTGGATTTATTTTTATATGTTAAATTATGTATTTTTTTGGGTCATGTGATTCATGATACAGGAAACATGTAGAGATTAGGAGAGTATATTTTAAGGTGTTCTTACCCTACCACATCCCTCCTTCCATCACCATTACGTTGGAATATTTTCAAATGAATTTCGATGGACACCTCACCTACACACTCCCCCTCCCCCTCCCCCTGCACACCCCCCTGCACACCCTGATGCACCCCCCCCCCCATCCCTCTGAACCAGCCCCCCGCCCAACCCCCCCCCCCCCACCCCACCTACACCAGTCCACCCCCGGTTTCACCACTATCCCCTCCCCCAGCACCCCTACCCCATCCCCCTGATGCACCACCCCCCCCCCCCCACACTATCCCCTAGAGCCTCCCCCACCCCCACCCCCCATGCACGATCCCCCACTGCTTCACCCCCCACCCCACCCCCCCACCCCCTACACCAACCCCCCTGCACTTTCCCTAGCCCCCACAACACCCCCTCTCCCTACCTTCAACACACCCTGAACTAAAGTCTTTTAACATCATAGAATTAGGATAATAGGGGAGAACCCATCCTTAAGTGTTAGGTATAAATTCTTATATGGTATTTTGAATGTAATAAATGTTTTATTCAAAGTAGTATTAGAGAATATGGATCTAGATATAATTTTTTATCCTATGAGAACATGAATCAAGCTATGTGTTGTCCTTAGATTAGTGTCATTTATATACATTAGGGTACACAAGAGAAAATATAATGGTTTTTTCTTAGTTTAAGACTATAGGATAGAACATTACATAAACTAGTAATCCCATACACTTGGAACTCATAAATAGATATTTCCTTGAAAAAGCTAGTGGTTATTAGAAAACCAGTTTTTAAACTAATCAAGCAATTATAGAAACAATTTTTTAAAACAATTAAGAAATTATAGTATTCAAATTAAAGGGTAGGGTAGAGGGAACCTACATCAACCTCAAGGCGCACTGCTTTTGATGATGAAAACTTGAATCTTCCTTTTTTTACACTTTCACGTATATGAAACTTCACATATATATAAGGACAATTATCCTCGATGTACATATTTTCATGGAAAAATATGCACAATGGGGTCCTTAGATATATGTTTTTATGTTCATGTACCCATTTACACATCCACATGTATGCATTTTTAATATCCATATATAAGCACACCTAGCCCCAATATATATATTCATACTTCCATGAGTGAATATATATAAATGGGGAAGTTATTTATGTATATACCTACCTATTCATACACATGTAAGACTTCCTCAATGGCGACTTGAATTCACCAAAAAAAGATCCAAAATGCACTACAAAAATATAAGGAACACAAAAATCACAAAAGCCCTAATTAAAATTGGGCCAAATAATAAAAACAGAATAAACCATACCCAAATCCGATGTTGAACTCACAGTCTTTGATAGTGTGGGATAGAACTGACCTCATCATAAGAAACCACCTATAAGGAAATAGTGGGAAAAGAAATGATATATAATGATTTATTATATATATGTGATCACTGTATCAACTGTACATTATAAATTATACACGAATCCATAACCAACAATGAAAAAATAATATTCAAATTGATATTTACATCCCAATACTAAACAACATGATCGTTAATAAAGGCTTTTTGTTCAAATTCCCTCATAATCTGAGTTGAATAATCCTTCTTTAATTTATAATGTAATGAAAATTCATTTTATCAGTTTCCCTCATATATTGGGACTTTCAAAGTCATATGCTCAGTAGAAAATTCATATGCATTGGCACACCAAGTAAAATTCTAGGACTTCAAAAGTTATACACTAACTAGATTTCTCACGCAGGGACTCGAAAGTTATTCTACTCAATATAGACTTCATGCATTTTCTGTTTTTGTTATTTTTCCCCCATTATGTTTTATAATCAATAAAACTCGTTAAATTTGTTTAATATAAACCATAAATGAATTATGAAGTGATCAGTCTTCATTTTCCTTTAATGTTATCTAAAATTCTATATTTATCAAGAATGAATAAGTCTCTAGAATCTTGGGCATACAAACCCCCCCCCCCCCACCCTCAAAGTATTATTTCAATTCTCCTTCACTATGGTTGTTTTAAAGCTTGTATGATATCATCTATATCATGATACTAGTTTTGAAATGAATACTAATGTGATATTGTTCATAATGTAAAGATATTTACTAATCCAAACTTTTTTGAGATGTTTTATTCTCATTCTAAAATGACCCCATGGATTTACCACCACACCATATTCACTGAACACCTCTTCAAGATGAGGATCATCATCATCCCTATGAAAATTTCTAAAAGATATGTTGTGATGTAAATCAAATGCATAGGTATAGCATTCTAGTTAATCAATTCCTTTTAGAGAAATCAGGTTTACTTTACACTAACCATTAGTGTGATCTCATCTCCTAATTGTTATCAAAATAGTAGTTCAATAAGATGTTATATTGAAGTAATATTGTTTTTCATAAAACTCACTATTGAGTTTCTTACACCGGACAAGTTGCATCACCAAAATGTTTATTTTTTGAGATTTATTTTTTAGTAATTTAGTCAAATGGTCAAATTATTTACACAATATATAAAATAAGAAATGCAATATCGACTTTCTGATTGGAACTAGATGAAAAAACTAATCCAAAATTGAAAAAGTGGTTGGATACAATTTTTGTTCCAAAAGAAGTTATATGGAGTAATTGACAATAATCATTTGAGGTCACTAAATTTCATGTCTATGACAATCTATCCACCCAAACATTTATGGATGATGTTGGGAATAATGAAATGAAAAACATGAGACCAGTTGTAATTTTAACATGTTTTGATTCTACTAAAAACACTACTGACCCATACACACTTCCCCTCCCCCTACACACACACACATCCCCTTGCACACCCAGCCCCCTCCCTTCCTGCTACACACTGCCCTCTCCCGAGCCCCCTTCACCCCCATTACCCCTTGCACACTTCCCCTTTGACCCCTTCACACCCCCCCCCCCACCATTCACCCCAACTACCCCCCCCCCCCCAACCTTCACCCCCACTCCCCCCTACCGCCTCCCCACCCCCACCAACACCTTCATCGCCCCCACTAAAAACTCTTCATACCTATATCCTTCTTGATTTTCTAGATTAAAATCTCATTTTTTAGAATGTTCTTCTTATGGAATTCACCTTTATTCTTAGTTTATATAGGTTTATAGATTTTATAAATTATATAATTTTTGTTCTTTTATTCTTAATCGATTCACTTGGATTTTTCAAACAAGTTTGCTAATATGACTAGACAATATTTTGGTTGATGATATTCCTTCTTCTTGATTGTATATTCCTTATTTGTAGAAACTATTTCCAATCATGTGATAATTGATTATTTCATTTTATCTTTCAACAATTTTTATTTTCATGGAATCTCTGTTATAAATTCTTTACAATTTAGACTACTTGGGTTTCCTTCCACACACACTTTCAACAGCCTTTAGAGTACCCTTTTTAGGCCCCGACCCCACTTGCACCATCCCCCCAGCACCTGCGCCCTTTGCACTAGCCCCCCCCCCCCACAGTCCTCAGTCCCCTTTTCACCAGTCCCCCCATTCCTCTGCACCAGTCCCCCCATCCCCCTATACCTTTTCAGATCAATATTTTTATCATTAACCCCTTGTAAATAAAATCCAAAACCTAGTGGGAGTAGGTTTTTACACTTATTCATGTAAGGAGAAGGTTTAAAATAGATTTTCAAACTCAAATCCAAGAAAATTTCTCTTGGTATATACTTTTTAAAGATATTTTCAATTTTATTTATGTATAAATGTATTCAATATTAATATCTCAAGTTTCCATTTTTTATTTAATAAAATAATACCTAATGTTTTTATGTTTGTATCTAAAATGATTCTAAGGTTTATAAGAAAGATTTATCAAACTTTGATTTCCCCACAAAATCATCAATGGCCTCTCAATCTGAACTATAAAATATCTAAAGTGGATAACCATCCAAAAAAACTTGTTTACATGTATGAGTGGCTTCAACATACTTTGTATCATCTGTACTAAGTGTCATTGAGTTCTAATTCTTGTAGTACCATCTCACATATCCCTCTCTTATTAAAAAAGTACCATATAATGTGGATCTTCTATCAGTATAATCATGTACCCAATCTAAATCAATAAATACTAGAAATTATAAATCAGTGATGCATTCATAAACCATTCCATAAATTATTATTCCATTGACATGTCTCTGAATCATCTTTTCAGAAATCATGTTTGACTCCCTTGGGTATAATTATCCATATTTCTCTCAAAATGAGGATACTTTCATCTCTAAAGTGAAGGAAATTTCATTTTCTACTATTGTGTTGGTTGAAATTTTCTACTATTTCACATTGAAGGCTTAGGGAAATCATGTAAAATAGGTGAAAATGTTGTTTCAATGATCCACAACCAATTTTCATAGCATATACACATTATATAATAATGAAAATAAGTTTTTAAAATACTCAATAAATTATAGAATTAAAATTATAGGGTTAAGAATAGGGAAAATACCTCAACCTCAAGGAGTGATGCTTTTGATGATGATAACTCGAATCTTCCTTTTTTCCTCTCACACACATATGCACCTTCACATATATATAAAAAATCACTTACACAAAATTCTATAAAAATATGTTTTTCAAATAAAGAAAATTTTAATCAAATATTAAAAACATAGGACCCACCAAGTGGTTCATGCTTGAGAGAAGAGTTGTGTATACAACATCCATTAAAATGAAGGCACTAACAGAAGGTGGTGGAAGATAATATTCAGAAACAATATTTTTTGTAATATATTTCCCTAGATTTTAATTTTTCATTCATATAGGATTTGATGACTATCATCCTACTCTAACCATCAATTTATTCACCATTGATAAAAAAATATTTATGTGGAAAATAGGATAAAAATAGTTGGGCACTACGGACAGAACTACTCGATAATAAGGGTGTTTAAACCTTGTAATCACTCACATCAAGTTATTTAAATTATTAATCACTACTAAAACTTGACCCATTATCAGCGCTAAAAACCGACATTAACAGCGCTAGAAAAGCATTGTTAATGCCATCATAGATAAAGGGGGGTCCCCTTTATTAGCGCTCCGAGAAGGGCTGATATAGAAGACCTTTATCAGCGCTAAAAAAAATCATTGATAAAGGGTGTCCTTTATCAGCGCTTTTTTTAGCACTGATAAAGGACACCTATATCAGCGCTTCTTGGAGTGCTGATAAAGGAGACCCTTTATCAGTGCTCCTATAGCGCTGTTAAAGGTGTCCTTTATCAGTGCTCAAAAAAGCGCTGATAAATACACCATCGCCTGCACCAAAAAAACAGAACATGCACACCAGAATACCTGCACAATGTAGCACATGCACACCTGCACACCATAGCACCCGCCCACAATATTTTGACTGACAACGGTATATACATTTACTTAACATCACGAATACAAAAAAACACATTTCTATATACATTTCAAACATTGTTTTACATGGTTACAATTACAATTATTCAACAATAGTTATAAACATTCATGTTTCATCCTTTGATATCCGTGATCCGCTCTCGATGGTATTTGTTGCCGAAAAAAGCATCCGAACTCAAGGAAAAAAATTCACCTATATAAGAGAACAAATATTATTCTAGTAATGCAATAATGAAAGAAATTAAAATAGTAATATAAAGGAATACATTAATATGGAAATGTGAAACTGAAATATGAAATTTTAAACTCAAATGTTTTCATTTTGATAACAATGAAAGGGAATAATGTAAAATCAATATGTTTTTGATTGATTTATCTCATTTAATAAATACTGATTCTTTATCTAATGAAAAGATTTATAGTCACACTGTGAGTTGGATTGAGGTGTGGTCGATTCGTACACGTCACAAATGACTCTTGGATCATTGTCCTAAAGTATCAAAACAATCCGAACGCGTTTGCACGGTATTCTGTATGTCAGTAGTGTTGTTTTCCAAAGTTTATCTCAATTTGAAACTGATATCAGACACTTTTATCCATACTGATCACACCATACGTCGAATTGAGGTGTGGTTAATTTGTACACATCACAAATTACTCATGGATCGTTTTCTTCATGTTTCAAACAATCCGAATGCGTTTTCTCGGTATTCCGTATGTCAGTAGTGTTGTTTTCCAAAGTTTATCTCAATTTGAAACTGATATCAGATACTTTTAGCCATACCAGTCACACTATGCATCGGATTAAGGTGTGGTAGATCCATACACGTCACAAATGACTGATGGATCATTGTCTTCAAGTTTCAAAACAATCCAAATGCATTTTCTCGGTATTTCGTATGTCAGTAGTGTTGTTTTCCAAAGTTTATCTCAATTTGAAACTAATATCAGACATTTTTAGCCATACCGGTCACACCATGCGTCGGATTGAGGTGAGGTCAATTCATACACATAACATATGACGTGTGTATTACTGTCATAAATATCAAAACAATCCGAATGCGTTTTCTCGGTTTGTTGTATGTCAGTAGTGTTGTTTTCTAAAGTTTTTGTCATTTTCAAACTCATATTAGACACTTTTAGCCATACTAGTCACACCGTGTGTCGGATTGAGGTGCGGTCAATTCATACATGTCACAAACGACTCATGGATCATTGTCCTAAAGTTTAAAAACAATCTGAACGTGTTTGATTGGTATTCTGTATGTCAGTAGTGTTGTTTTCCAAAGTTTATCTCAATTAGAGACTGATATCAAACACTTTTAGCCATACTGGTCACACCGTGTGTCAGATTGAGGTGCGGTTGATTCATGCATGTCACAAATGACTCATGGATCATTGTCTTCAAGTTTCAAAACAATCTGAACATGTTTTCTCGGTATTCCGTATGTCAGTAGTGTTGTTTTCCAAAGTTTATCTCAATTTGAAACTAATATCAGACACTTTTAGACATACTGGTCACACCGTGTGTCGGATTAAGGTTTGGTCGATTCATACACGTCACAAATGACTCGTGGATCGTTTTCCAAAAGTATCAAAACAATCCGAACGTTTTTTCTCGGTATTTCGTATGTCATTAGTGTTGTTTTTGAATGTTAATCTCAATTTGAAACTGATATCAGACACTTTTAGCCATACTTGTCACACCGTGCGTCAGATTGAGGTTAGATTGATTCGTACATGTCAAAAAGACTCATGGATTGTTGTCCTAATGTTTCAAAACAATCTGAACTCGTTTGCTCGGTATTATTTATGTCAGTTGTGTTGTTTTCCAAAGTTTATCTCAATTTGAAACTGATATTAGACACTTTTAGCCATACCGGTCACACTGTGCATTGGATTGAGGTGTGGTTGATTCGTACACATCAAAAATGACTCATGGATCATTTTCTTCAAGTTTCAAAACAATCCGAATGCCTTTTCTTTGTATTTCATATGACAGTAGTGTTTTTTTCCAAAGGTTATCTCAATTTGAAACTGATATCAGACACTTTTAGCCATACCGGTCACACCATGCTTCATATTGAGGTGCGTTCAATTCATCAACGTCACATATGACTCGTGGATCATTTTCCTAAAGTATCAAAACAATCCAAACTCATTTTCATGGTTTCTCGTATGTCAGTAGTGTTGTTTCTAATGTTTATGTCATTTTCAAACTGATATCAAACACTTTTAGCCATACCGGTCACACCGTGCGTCGGATTGAGGTGCGCTCAATTCGTACACGTCACATATGACTCATGGATCATTGTCCTAAAGTATTAAAACCATCCAAATGAATTTTCTCAGTATTCCGTATGTCATTAGTGTTGTTTTCGAAAGTTTATCTCAATTTGAAACTGATATAAGACACTTTTAGCCATACCAGTCACACCATGCCTCGGATTGAGGTGCGGTCGATACGTACACGTCACAAATGACTCACTGATCTTGGTCCTAATGTTTCAAAACAATCCGAATGCGTTTTCTCAGTATTTCATATGTCAGTAGTGTTGTTTTCCACAGTTTATCTCAATTTGAAACTCATATAAGACAATTTTAGCCATACCGGTCACACCGTGCGTCGAATTGAGGTGCGTTCGATTATTACACATCAAATATGACTCATGGATCATTTTCTTTATGTTTCAAATCAATTTGAATGTGTTTGCTCAGTATTCCGTATGTCAGTAGTGTTGTTTTCCTAAGTTTATCTCAATCTGAAACTGATATCAGACACTTCTAGCCATACCGGTCACACCGTGCGTCCGATTGAGGTGCGGTCAATTTGTACACATCAAAAATGACTCGTGGATAGTTTTCCTAAAGTATCAAAACAATCCGAACGTGTTTGATCAATATTCCGTATGTCAGTATTGTTGTTTTCGAAAGTTTATCTCAATTTGAAACTGATATCAGACACTTATAGCCATACCGGTCACACCATGCGTCGGATTGAGGTGTCGTTGATTCGTACATGTCAAAAATGACTCTTGGATCATTTTCATAATGTTTCAAAACAATCTGAATGTGTTTGCTCGGTATTCCATATGTCAGTAGTGTTGTTTTCAAAAGTTTATGTCATTTTCAAACTGAGTAGTAGGAATTCACTAATCTAAGGATATGAAACCTAAGAAAGGGAGATCATAGATGCTCAATAAGTGTAAAGGGAGATATCAATGACCATATAAAGATAACATAAGTATTAGTAATTCACCTTCATTGTCCTATTTGTTTACATTCTTCCATCAGGTACGCTGCCCATTCGTTTCTAAAGACATTTATATCATCTTCTAAATATGAGTTTTTGTGAAATTCATAGTAGTACTGAAAAAATATAAATACACAAAGGATTAATAATTATTTTAAATAAAGTAGTAATTATTTTCAAAAATACCTTTTCAGGGATGCTAGTTTGTTCATAAAATATGATTTCTTTCATAAATTTACAAACATAATAACCACAGTCCTTGTCGTTTGTTTGTTTTAGACACTGCAGAAACATTGAGAAAAATAAGTAATTTGTTTTGATATGTATTTGGATTGGGAAATATAATTAAATATACCCATATACTTATACATTTGTAGATATTGTGGGCATTGTCATCCTTATTCCATAGATTCATTCCAGCCTTTAGACGATATTCATACACCACCCTATCATAACAAAATCCTCATTAAAAGATAATATAAATTATATAACTAGATATTTTGTTCTAAAATGTTGGATCTAGTGTATTACAAATTGACAATCACCATCATGTGTGGTCGGTTAGTTGGATATCCATGTAGTGAATCCTGAAAATAAATCATTGTAGTATCCAAATTGACTGGAATGACCATCCAATGTTCCCTAAAAACACAAAAAGAAATAAGTACTGATAGAAATGAAAATATAATTTATATGATTAAAATGTAGAGTTTTACCCCTGAAACGTTGGTATTAAAAAGAGTCTGTCAGTCGTAATTCTACTTTGAAACGTTCTGAGCAGATTTGACAATAATTCAGCCTGAAAATTAGAATCTATTTCTTCTCATTGTGTAGAAATGGTGTGAGGACTAATGAGTCCAAATTTGTATTCATGAGAAAATCCCTTCCATTTTTTTTCATATATATGCCTGTGAAAAATATGAGATGTATTTATCCATAATTATCAAAGTATATCAGCTTCTGTAAAATCAAATCATAAAACATACCTCATGTATACATTTATAACTGAGTCCCCTAGCCAGTCGTATGTGATGATCTCAAAAACAGCGTTTGCACTAATGAAATCTAATGTTTCCTCTCCGTACATATCTTTATCACAAACAATTTTATGACACTTGTCGTCTTTCATTTTTGTATCCACATGATCTTGCAATGATATTAAATGTGGATATAGAATGGGTGTGGTGAACACGCTCTCAGTAGATCATTTTGATCGGTTGGTTGATCCAATGTTGGAGCCGCTCTTTCATTTTAGCTTCTCCATTTTGTCCTTCTGTAATAACATTCATCGCTTCATCCATTTTCTAATTTAATGTTAAAGGTTCTTCTTGAAAAATGAATTGGAAATGAATACCTCCTGGTCGACATGTTTTTTTACAAGATTCGACGGTCATGCAACGAATGCTCCAATAGCTTTTTCCACCGTATGAATGTCGTCATCATCATTTGGCACAGGTAGCTCGGCGCTCGGCTCATGAGCTACGTTAATCGACAATTTGACATGACTGGTTGGAAGTGGTCTGGAGTGTAGCATGTCATTCTGCATATTGAACACCATAACCCTCACTAGAAGGCGATGGGTGGGAGTTGACAGATATAAATCACAGTCATTTTCACCCTGCAGAATATCATTACATGAAAAGTATCAGTGTCTATGTGATTCACATTTCACAAAAACGAATATTAGAACATTTATTACCTCGGTTAAGTTAGGTCTTTGAGGGGAATGGCTCGACTCAAAGCTGGTGAGGGGTGGATCTTCTCGCGTGGGTTGTTCTTGAGTTTTTTGTTTTCTTCGTCTCTCCTCCATCAAACTCTTTAGCATCTCTCCCTGAGGTTAGAATAGTTCTTCAAGGGTAGCTATTCTATCTATCATTACATGCAATTGTTTAGTTTGTTCATCCACTTATTTTTTTCTAAAAATATGCCCGGGGTGACACCCCAAAACCCACACCTCTGACGCGCCCATACTGTTCTGGTTGTTTCAAGGCCGTTGAAAGTATGTCTGCATCCGGTGCGGGTGTGGTTGATTCCTATGACTATTTCAAATAGAAAATATGGAAAAATAAGTAAGAATCATTATGTAATAGTGATTTAAAGAAAAACAAGTTCATATTATGTCATACTTACACATGTTTCCCACAATTTTTGTGTGTTTTCATCTATCAGTTTCCCCACTTTATTAACACGAGCCTCCTTCCATAGCACATGGCATGGAATGGAAGTAACTTGAGATTTTTCTTCATCAATCTACATATAAACATAGAAACATGGTTACAGTGTTGTTTTAAGTCACATAAAATTATTACAGTACTTTTAAAATACGTACCAATTGTTTTTCAATTGAAGTGTACCCTAGCCTTGCTTTACGGTAGGGGTACGCTGGTTTTGCTGCTCGTTCTTTATTTTCAGCACTCAGTTGATGTTTCATAAATAAAAACCTATCAATCAACGTGATGAATACAAGCAACGTTACACAATGTGTAACCAAACACAATGTACCTGAAAATTCTGTTCCGCACGGCAGTTGCAAAACGCATCTCACGTTCCTTGGGATATCAAGTGTGCATAAAGAGGAGGCAGGTGCGGCTTGATTTTCCCTTCGGCATATTTCATATGATGTTTCATTAAAATGGTGTGAAAGCCTCTATGAATCTTTCCTTCCAGTCTTAAAACACATTCTTTGTGTGAAACATCTATTATAAATGCACTCTGCAAGAGATGATGAAGGGTTAGTCAATATTTCAATATTTTATTTTATTTTAATAAATTAAATAGATTATATCATAATTTTACCGTAATCTCTTCCCACATTAATTTTTTCAACCCGCTGACAACATGGTGCCACGACTCTACATCAATCAGCATGCGTTGTCAAGTGACGATTTCATGGTAGCTACAAAACATGGCTTTGTTGGGGTTTACATGCGGGCCTAGTTTATTCCATCTCACCACATATTTGATGCCTTTTGCTTTTGCCTTAAGTATTTTGGCTAAAACTATCAAACTACGGTGCACCTGTTTTTTTTGTCGCTGGGGTTTCATCGCCTACCATTTCCTCAATTTCTGCATCATCATTATGTTTCTCCGAAGCGCTAGCATCAGCACTGGCACCAGCTACAACAGGTTGAGAGACCTGTTGTACGTCAGCAGTGGGACCAGCTGCAACAGGTTGAGAGACATGTTGTCTCTCAGTAGTGGGACCAGCTGCAACAGGTTGAGATACAAGTTGTGTCTCGGGATTGGGTGCATCAGTAGGTGAAGAAGTCATTATCTGTAGAACTAGATTAAATTTTAATTTAGATCACATAAAAGCAGTCGTGAATAGATAATAACATAATGTAACACAGTCTATATAACAATAAAAATCAATCACCAGATTATTGAACTCTCTTTTTTTAATGGATGAAGGGATTTGACCCCTCTATCAACTATCCATATCCCTTCATTGTGGTCTCCTATGACATACAAAACGTCATCTACATTGGTACCACTGTGAAATGATTGCGAAGTACCAATGAAAGGGTCATCTTCTATTGAATTTTCATCTAACCCTTCAGCTGTTTTGGTCGATAACAGAACGATTGACCAATTTCGGTTTGCGGGATCTGGAACATAAAATACTTTCACTATCTGTGATGCCATTATAAACGGTTCATCTTTCTCCCCTTCCTTACTGAAATCAAATTTCACGAATCCCAAATCATCTATTTTAACTTCACTCCTGTTATCAATCCACTTTCATTGAAATATAGAAACTTGAAATTCTGTATAATCCAACTCCCATATTTGTTTGATGATGCCAAAGTATGACATATTCGCATAAATTATATTTCTGTCCTTAGCACCAGAAACATGCATCACTTCAGCCACAAGTGTAACCCCACTATTTTGCATGGTACTGTCTTCATCATGTTCATAAGTATAAAATGTATAACCATTAACTACATAAGCATTGTAATATAATGCATACACACTTGGTCCTCCGGCAAGCCATCGAAGTCGTTCTAAAATTGACTCTGGATTTTCATCTAACTTCTTAAAAATATGATCTCAAAACCATCCTATAAACTGTTGATTATGTGTATCTGATATCCATTTTTCATCCCTAGATGGATTCAAATGCCTAAGAATTTCTTTGTGGATTTCAACATATGGGTCAACGTCAAAACTGTTTTTCAAAACATAAAGGTGGGCCTGCTCCCGATCTGTAATATTGATTGTGACATCCTTTCTTCCAAAAATTATTTCACCCTCTAGCCACCCAGTGTGACGAGATTTTGGTAAGAAAATGCTTTCCACACCAGACAAGTATTCGGTACAGAATTCAACGGCCTCCTCAACAATATATTGCTCTGCAATACAACCCTCTGGCTGACTTCGATTTTTGACATACCCTTTCAAAATATTCATATACCGTTCAATGGGGTACATCCATCTGTAATGTACAGGACCACATAATCGAATCTCTCTCACCAAGTGGACCATCAAATGAACCATCATATCAAAAATTGAAGGCGGGAAGAACATTTCTAATTCACATAATATGACGGAAATTTCTTTTTCCATAGCTGGAAATTTCACTGGGTCTATAACTTTGCTGCATATAGCTTTGAAGAAGAAACACAGTTTCTTTAATGTATGGTGGACATTCTTGGGAAAAATGCAATGTAAAGAAATTGGAATGAGATTTTGCATCAAACATGACAGTCGTGTGATTTTATACCTTTTAACTTCAAGTCGCTCATTAACACAAGGTTACTGGTATTTGAAGAATACCCCTCTAGAACCTTTACGTCATTCAAGAAGTTGCAAAACTGATATCTCTCCTACCTAGAAAAAGTTTAAGTAGTAGGAGGAAGAAATGTTCGTTTTTCACCCTTCACTGGTGCCAACTCTTCTAATATTCCCCTTGTCAAACCTAGCCTCAATTCCATCTTTTGTTTTTCCAGATGTATTTAGCAACATGCCGATAACACTATCAAATAAATTTTTTTCTACATGCATATCATCAAGAAAATGTTTTACGTACAGACAATTCTAGTATTGTAATTCAAAAAAATTGATCTCTTTTTCCAACTGATTTTCTTAAGGTTTTTCGAAGCCGGATTACCAAAAGTAGTGTCCACATTTTTAACATTATCAAACAATTGATCGCTTTTTAGTGGAGATGGTGCTGTACATTCTTCTGAACTTCCATTGAATGATGTCTTCCAAGAATGGTACTTATGTTATCGCGGTAGAAATCTGCGATGTCCTAGAAACACAGTTTTTTATGAATGTTTCAACCTAATTGATTGTGTACCTTCTTCGCAAACAGGGCAGCCTTGAGTTCCTTTAATGCTATATCCTAACAAATTTCCATAAGTAAGGAAGTCATTTATTGTCCTGTACAACATGACTCTCAATGTGAATTCTTCCTTTCTATAAGAATCATACAATGTAACACCTGAATCCCACAATAATTTCAAATCTTCAATCAATGGAGCTAAATAAACATCAATATCATTACCTGGTTGTTTTGGTCCTGATATAAGAAAAGATAACATGATGTATTTTCATTTCATGCATAACCACGGTGTCAAGTTATAATTTATCAACATAACCGGCCATGTATTGTGACTGTTTCTTTGAAAACCAAAAGGATTCACTCCATCTGTAGATAACGCAGGATGAAGGTTTCTCGACTCGTTTCCAAATTCAGGATACTCATGATCGATTCTATTCTACTGTGGAGATTCTATCAGGTGACGTAGTATCCCATCTTTAATTCGTTTATCTGCATTCTATGTTAATTATTCTGCAGTCTCCTCACTTCCATATAGGTGTCTAAACCTTGGAATGATTGTAAAGTACCATACAACATTAGTAGTACTGGATTAATCTTTCTTGTATCAAGAAGCACCACACTTTGGGCATTCTTTATGTGATTTGTGGTCTTTGAGAAACAGTATACAGTCATTCGGGTAGGCGTGTATTCTTTCAGAGATCATACCCATAGAGCGTAGCATTCGTTTGGCATCGTATGTTCGGCTCAGGAGCTCATTGTCTTCTGAGAGCATGTCATTCATGAGGGAAAGTAGTTTCATAAAACTGTCATCACTTCACCCGTTGTCTGCTTTCAAATTATACAGCTTCAGTACGGCAGATAATGCTATATATTTAGTGCAACCAGCATACAATGGAATCTTTGCACAACTTTTTAACTTCTCAAACAATTTTGGGCAATCATGAAGTTCATCTTCGAAGGTCCTTTTCATTTCCTCAATACGATCTTCATCACCATTCACATCTGTAATCACATCCTCCATATGGTCATCTTCATTTTTATGTTTGTAATCATATCAGATGATCCATAAAATGCAGTATCACCCCAGTCACTACCTACATTCGTTGTTTCCCTGTGTTTATTCCAACATGTATAACTCTGATCTATTCCATGACAGATCAAGTGTTCTTCCAACTCATCTGGACTAATTTTTTTTGAATAACAACAGTGTAAACATGGAAAAATTATTTGAGAAGATTCACATTCATGATCTTTTGCAAACCTGATAAACTCTTTCACACCTTCTTCATACTCTTTTGTCAACCGATTGGAATTCATCCATTCATTATTTATATTCATCCAATTTGAAATCCATAGGATGAGTATATAGGTTAGAGGAGAAGGAATATGAGTATAATTTAGATAAAAAACATAATACTTCAAAAATGGTAGGGGGCATGCTCATTAATAGAAAATCTTGGGTGGTTCTTGGGATTCATCCAATCTCTTCCTCTCTTCGATCACCCCTGATGAGGGGTGGTTCTTGGGAGTTTTTTATAGTGTGTTAGTGGGGTTCACCACTATAGACATGGGTTAACCATACCTTTTGTGAGGAAGTAGGATAATAAGTGCAACTTGTGGTTCAATATCATAGGGAGGTCTCTATAGGGTGTCCGTACAAGGAAATACATCATGGGTAAGGCCAATAGGTAGCCTAACATGTGCATCAAAAGTAAACGTGTAAAGAGTTTATTGAAAAACATGGGACCAAATGCATAAGTAAGAAGTAGTATATATTTTCCACAAGGGCACCCATGGAAGTGTCCATAATGGGCACCTTATTCTATGTGATGGTTATGTGGGAGTCTCCCCATGCTATCCTGGCATGAGCTAAGGCACAATGACTAATACTCAGATAATAACCCTTTATCTGGGTGCTCTTGGATGTGGGAGGATCATGGATGCTCGTAGGCTCATGAGTTATCAACACCCAACTCTTTAGTGTATTTGTCTTGTTTAGATCAAGACACAAAGCAACATAGGTAGTGGATGTAGCAAAGTCAGAAGAATAAGCCCCAAGATAACTCTGAACTCACCCAGTGTCAAATCCCAATCCCTACCACCTAGTTTGAAGTTGATATAGATTAATTCTATCTTGAAAGTTGTAAGGAACTCTAAAAAGATCTCCTAAAATGTCTCCTTAGGAACATAAATAATTTTGGAGTGTTTCATTGATGCGAAGGGCTACCATAACAACCTTGTCAATGAGTACCTTCTGTATTATGACCAAATCCATGGATTAATTGGTGAAAATTGACTTGGATTGAAAATGGTCCAAGTACATATAGTGTTGCATTTCCTCAAAGTGAAAATAGGGATGGACAGTGGTAGGTGGAACCACATCTTGTGAGTGGTGGGATGCAAAAGGAAAATCAAAACCCAACGAGATGGAATCTTCCAATGGTGGTGAAAAAGAATAGGGAGAAGGAGATGGTGTAGTTAGAGTTTGGGTTTAGTGCTTAGCTGCAATAGGCCACGATCCATAAGATATGTGTTTGGATGGGGGAAGGCACCTACCCTTAGTTCAAATCATGGTGCTAGGAGGGAAGTGAGAATGGTTGCAGGAAGGGAAGGAGGTTTAGTTAGTGGAGAGGGAGATGAGGGAGGAGGGAAGGCATGGATGAGGTGGGGAGAAGAGGGAGTAGTGGAGGGGGGCACAACAAACCCATGGTTATATCTTAAATAACTTAGTCATGAACTTTATTTCAACACATCCAATGTTGATATATTTTATTTCAAGAAGGGGACAAGGATAAAAATAGTCAAAAGAGGTATAAATTAGTTTATCCCAAGGGAATCTTCTTTAACTAAACTAACAAGCTTGGGGGGAGGGATCCTATGATGTTAAATATGGTACACAGGATACCTAGAGAGGCCTATGTAGCTAGGAAATTAGTGAACTTATTACCCTCTTTCTTTGTAGGAGATAGATCCATGTGGTTATTGAAAAAAAATTATGCATCTCATAGTGAATGGGACGTAGAAAATACTGGGTACCTCAAGCACACCCATAACACGACACCATGGATATGTTGTACCTCCACCCTATGCTTAGGTTCTCTATCTTCATCATCACATATCAAGTGTAGTACCCTACTAAGGGATATTAATTTCATGATGGTCCACTTCTTTGATGTACAACATATAAACACCATGCATGCTAACACACATACGAGGTGAATCATTCAAGTTGTATTGTCATATTATCATGAGTATATAATATAACACATAACATCATGTGATCACAATCCAAACATAAAAATTATCCACAATAACAACACTCATAAAATCCAAAAATCAATATTCATAATTTGGGATAGGATGCAATGGGTCACCACAATGAAAGCATAATTAATTTGTGCAAATTAAATTTGAATCAACATAAGGAGGAGGACCCGGTGGCGGAGGAGAAGGAGGCGTCGACAGTGGAGGCACTAGAGGCAACAGAGGCAGCGCAGAGGCAGGTCGGAGGTAGGGCAGAGGCAGTAGAGGTAGCGAAAGAGGAGGAGGAGGAGGAGGAGGATGAGGCCGCGGTGGAGGAGGAGGCAGTAGAGTAGGCAAAGAAGGAGGATGAGGAGGAGGCGTCGGTGGAGGAGGAGGAGGATCAGGCCGCAGACTAGACAGACGAGGAGGAGGAGGATGATGAGGTGCCGGTGGAGGAGGAGGAGGATGAGGCCGCGGTGGAGGAGGAGGAGGAGGAGGAGCAGCAGGCGCAGAGGAGGAGGAGGTGGTGGTGGCCAGAGGAGGAGGAGGAGGTGGCCGGAGGAGGAGGAGAAGGAGGAGGAGAAGGAGGAGGCGGCAGTTGCGGCAGAGGAGGAGGAGGCGGCGGCAGCGGTGTAGAGGAGGGCTTCCGTGAGAGTTTGACAGGGTGTGGGGAGGAGGAAGAGGACCCGAGGGTTTTTAACAATCCCGTGTGACCCTTTATCGGCTCTAGTAAAAAGCACTGATAAAGGTTGTATTTATCAGCACTAAAATGAAAAGCGCTGATAAATAAAACCTTTATCAGTTCTTTTTTAGCGCTAATAAATAATCCCTTTATCAGCGCTAAAAAAAGTGATGATAAAGGGTACACCTACTTTTTCAATAGTGTAATGTATGGTTCGGCAACCCTAATTTCACTATAGTGAAAAGTATGGTTTGGAAACCCTACTTTGTCAACAGTGCAAAGTATGGTTTGGCAAACCTACTTTTACAATAGTGAAAAGTATGGTTCAGAAACTCTACATTCACAAGAGTGCAAATTATGGTTCTAAACCCCTACTTTCGCAACAATGAAAATTATGGTTCAGTAACCCTAATTTCTATACAGTGAAAAGTATCGTTCAGCAACCCTGCTTTCACTACAGTGAAAATTATGGTTTGACAACCCTTCTTTTTTTATGTTCTCTATGTTACTATTCATTACCTACATTATTGTTCATTCACTACATTATTTTTTATACCCTACTTTATATACCCTACTTTTCTACTGCTTCTTTGTCCTTTTATGATGAAAGCTGACCTTCTGTATATATATATAGATTATTTTAATTGGTTTTTCTTCTGGAAAAAATTACATTAAATCTAAGCATTATGATTGAAGAATTATTAATGATTTTGGTGATTTATTTAAAGATAAAAATCAATAAATTTTTCAAATTATTTTTTAAATAAAGATATAGGTTTCAAGTTTATTTAAATTAAAATATTCAAATTTACTTTCGTCTTGTTCTGCAAGTTTTTAGGAACTATTTTGACTAAATTTAAAGATATTTGAATGGATTTAAACAATAGTTTTAAAATCATTCCACACTCTATATTTCTAGATATCTTTTAGGAAGAGTTATTAAAATTATTTTAAATTCTTTTATTTAAGATTTATTCTACAGGAATAAAGAGGCAACAGTGTTGTTATTTTTGTGGAGATATTTATAAAAGATATTGACTTAATTTATTTTGAATATCTGAAGGAAGAGGAGCTATTGTAACTGCTAAATATCTATTCTATATATATCTTTCTATCTTATAGGTTTGAGAGAAAATAGTAATAAACAATAACACATGGGTTAACGTTTTTTATACTCTATTTTTTCAAAGAGAAAGTGTTGTGAACATTGAACCTACTGTGCATTTACAACGTCCTGCGACACTTTGTTTCATCGCCTGCATGATCTCTCAAGGGTTGAATTTCTTAAGCTTCAAATTATACTGCCTGGATGAGATGAGCTAATCTAATCCTCAATAATTAATACTTTTGCTTTAATTATTTATCTTCTAATTTGTGTGGTTCTAAGTTTGTAACAATATTTCACATCTTTCACAAGCACCTTCTATTTTTCTTTTTATGCTTTTAGACACAAAAACATTATTTTTTTCTTTTGCCTTGGTTTGTGACTCTCATATTCTAAATTTAGGATCTAGGGGTTGTGACTCCCAATATCTAAAGTCAGTATTGTTCGGGTTGTGACTCCCAGTCTCTAAAGTTAGGTTGTAAGGGTTGTGACTCCCCATACAAAATTTAGTGTCATGGATATCTTTCCATTAGAAAAGGATTCAGTAATTAGGTTATAATTACCCCATAAAAATAATATTAGTGCAAACATATCTCTCACTGAGTACATAGGTATAAGAGTAGATTATGCCCACTTTTGACTGAACAACTATAAAAAACGTCCTTGTGTTATTTACTATTTCCGTTGTTATTTTACCATAATAATTAAATTTAATAATTACTTTATTTAATTAATTTATTTGTTTAAATTTTTTAATCTGGTCTATTCACCCACCTCTAGACCATCTTCCATTACCCATTCCGACCTAACAGTTTTATGTGCACTCCTTTTCGGGAGACTACCTAGGGTTAACCACTAGACTATACTTAGGTAATAAAAAAATTGTTTTTCCATGCACCACGATAGACATGTATCACTAATCATCTCAACAACCACTATGAAGGTCGGAGGAGGAGTATGCCACTGACTCCGCTTGCTCACCTCCTCCACTCTCGGTGTCGTCACCAGACCACCACATCTCCACCACTGCTGCCCCGCTTGGCATCACCACCCCATTGTAATCCCTTTCTCACCACTACAAGACCTCCACCTGCAGTACCAGATCCCCCCTTTGATGTGGCATGGCTACATGCATGTAGCTGCCACCACTGCCTCCATCAGGGGTCGTCACCCCACTACCCTACTACCACCAAGGCTACCCCACTTGGTGTCGTCACTCTATTGCCTAACCATGTAGTGCCTCCCCCAAAGATCAACACCATTGATGCCCCACTCGATGTCACTGCCTCCCACGGGCTCTTCCCCACATGTATCCCACCACACGGGCCCTTAACACCCGCAGTCGTGGGTGTCCCTCCCTCAAATAAAGGGAAGCCATAGGGGTGTAATTTTTTGACTCCCATAGTTTTCCTTTATGGAAAAGTGAGGAATAGTCCCTCTTCCTCACCTATAAAAGAATCATAACTCCTCATTCCAAAGAAAAAAATCCTCCCCATCCATCTCATCCTATCTACCAAGGAGTAAAGAATTAAGAAAGAAAAGGCCACCCCCATATCCTATATTTTTTCCCATCATTATTTTTTTTAATTTGATTCCATGACCCCTTCTTTTATGAAGGGGTAGAATCCTCAATGACTAAGGAAAGGGAAGGGGGGTCCCATTTTGGGATGTTTTGAGTTTCTTGAAAGTTTTCAATAAAAACCATTCTTTGTTTTAAAATGAATGATTTCCAATTTAATTTTCTTAAATTTCTATTAAATACGATTGTATTTTAATTTATTCTTAAATATTAAATTGTTTTTATTTAATTATTATTCTATCCTTTATTGATTTATTTATTTTTTTACCAATTGGTTAATATTTAAAGAAATTAACGTAAGTGAGTGGTTTAGTGATTAATAAAACACGTAAAGAAATTAAATTGACAAATTTAATAACATAGGTAAAATCAGTACCCAATTTGGAACTGCTTGAGTAATCAAAAGTAACTCATTGTGATTTCTACAATTTGACATATAATTAAATAAAATATGAATTAAAGAATAAACTTTATTCATTTCATTAAATTATTTTTATCTAAAACCAAAAGTAATTTTTTCTCAAAAACTCTGATTTCATCATAAAAGGGAAACCCCAACCTGAACCTAATCACTTCTCTCTCATTTTAAATTCACCAAACTTCTAAAAAAATATCTTGTTTCTCAAATTATTCAAACATGTTATTTTTAAGTGAAACTAAGATTTAAACACTACTCATTGGAGAATGACATTCTGGTTACCACTCATACTACACCCTTAGGGGATTTCATTGTTTTTTCCACATATCATGACAAGCGTGTGTCAAACCACATCATTTCTTCACATCACAACCCACTTTTTGGTGTTAAAGAAGAGAAGTTAACCCATAATCTTTCAAGAAACTAACCATCCTAACCACTAAAATTTTCATATAATAAAGAGAGATAATTAAGAAACAAATTTAAACTCAAAACAAAGTATTTTTTTCTTCCTTGATCTAGAAAAGAGGGTTTTCACTCCATTAAGGAGGTTCGAGGTCAAAGCATAATGAGGAGATAAATGACATGAAGAAAACTAGAGGCCAACACAACACTAAGAAGATGAAAAACCCAATTCCATAGGATGAAACATTAATTTAACAAATGTAAACATGTATAATTAAAAATAGTATCAAATGTGGGAAGTATACAACACTCAACAAGGCCAAGAAACACACAGAACATCTCATAAATAGTGAAGAAAACACAATTCTAGATGAATAAGATTCACAAATGGGGGAAGAATTCATAGTACATAACACTAAACACAGTGGATTTAGAATTGAAATTATATATGGAAGTAGTAAGAAAGAAGAAGAAAGTGTTTATTTTATTGCAAGAGTCAATGTTGTAGAAGAAGGTCCTCCCCAGTATTGGGGAGAGAGATCCTTATAGAAGATAGTAATATAGAACTTAAAGTGAAGGGGATTAGTGAAGTGGTTACCCATTTTTTCAGGTGGATTCCCTTAGTTTACCCTGATGGAATGGGATCAACAGGCTCGACGCATCTATCCCCTCTCTCTTCAATGTGCACTAGTGGGATAGAAATTGGGTGTGGGTAGGTGTTGGTTAAAATGGAAGTGTTTCTGGTTTATAGTGATGGGATCAATTAGGCAAGACTGAGTAGGTATTTAAATTATTAGTCGGTGGTTTTGGATTTGAGGTTTTTATAGGAATTTGGTTGAGAATTTATTGAGCAGTGGGTATGGTTGGTAGGAGAATGTGGGTTGTTGGTTTGGGTTAGAATGGGAAAAGGCTGGTGTGCTGGAAATGGGTGTTGTATTTTGAAAGATTATTTGTTGGATGGGACTTGAGGCAGAGGCTAGTGGTTGGGAAACATGGTAGGATAATGCTGGAGGGAGTGAGGATTGAAGGGGTTTCTTGGTTTGGGTGAGTTGGGTTGAAGACATTTTGGTGGGGTGTGGATTAGTTGGGTCTGGTGTGAAGGTTTGGAAAGGAATTGGTTTATAGGGTGTGATTTCTTGAGGGAAAGACTGGTGGAGTTAGATTGGGTGAGGCTTAATGCGGTCTTGGATATGTAGTGGAATCATGGGGCAACCCACAGCTTACTATGTAGCAGCATACATCCCTCCCAAGTCTTAGTTCCTAGGAATTGTGAACCCATATGCTATACATGCACCATCACCTAAGATTTCCTCTTGAAAAAATCCATCACAGAACTCCTATTTGGACCTAAGATTCTTCAGTTTCAGTTGTCCCCAATCAATTCTCATCAAATCTCCAAACAAACGAACCCATGAACTCCATTAAAGTGTAAATCATATGCCTCTTGCTTTCGTTAGACAACATATGAAATACCATAAAATAATTCACTCTATAAACCTATAATGGTATCCAGATGGGATCCCTTTATGATTTACATCAAATTTCTGGTGTTCAACAGCCTTCATCCTCCAATCTCAACACCAACCACCACTTCTCAAACTTCTGGGGGTAGCGACATGCATGGACCTCCATGTAACTAACTAGTCAGGCCAAATGAACTGATCTTGATGCACCTAAATCTATCAAAATAGATTCACCACCTCCCTGGGTACGCAGCATGTCAAGATATGCCTTTGATTGTAGCATAAAATGACCCTCCTCTAACAAGTGCATGAAGCCTTCCTATTGATTTGCATGAACCCTGCATATCCATCTTAATCAATCAGAGAGATTCCCCCTGGATAGAAGGGGCACATTTTGATTTCAGCTATTTTTAGGTTCCCTCACAAGTAGCATATATATATATATATATATCAAAATTTTATTTGGGGGCTTACCTGAGTGGTAAAGACTTCCCGTAATCCTGCATCAAACCAGGGTTAAAAACCAGGTTGGAGCGAATTTCTGTAGGCAGGCAGGGACGAAGGCATGATGTAGGCCTTGTGAAATAGGCAGTATGATGCAGGAATGATGCTACATTGGACGTTTGGGATGTGTAATGTGTTTCATTCCCACTGGGCCTTCAGGTCATGTATTGAATAAATAAGGTTTGATGGGTGGGCTATACCTTGGGGGGCTATGGCCTACCTTTTCGGTCTGTCTGTGTGGTGTTTGTGTGTTTAATGTAATTTTTCCCCCAACCACCTAATATATATATATATATATATATCAAAATTAAATTTAAAATTAGTAAGTGTTTAAATGTATATAAAATTACATAATTATAAATATATTTTAAATGTATATATAAAAACATTTTCATAATTATATAATTATAAATATACTTATATTTATATAATGATATTTATTTATTTGTAAATATAGATTTATGATTATATAATTATTAATATATTTATAATTATAATTATTAAAATATATTAACAAATAAATTTAATATATGTATGTATTTTAACATATATAATTAATAAAATTAATAATTAAAAAATATAATAAGTATTTAATAATATAGTGACTATAATTAAATTTTTAAAATAATAAAATAAATGTACATAATTATAAATAAATATTTATATAATTATAACTATATTTATGAAATTGAAAATATGTATTTATAAATATAATTATAAATAAATATAATTATATATAATTATACATAAAAACTTTTGTATGTAATTATAAATATAACAAATATATTTATTATTTTAAATATATTTATTATAATTTTATAATGATGTAAATTATAATTTTATATTTATTATCATATAAATATTTTAAAAAAATTTATGTATATTTATGTATAATTTTAAATATATAATTATAGATATATATATATATATATCAAAAATAATAATATTCAATAATAATAACATAATTAATAATATTTCATAATAATTGAATTAAAAATATAATACTTAATAAGAAATATGCTCATAAATTATGTAAACTATAAATGTAATATTTTTAAACATATAAATTTATATCATGTAAAATAATTTTTATTTACTCTATATTTGAGTTTTTTTCATTTTTCAATAATTTATTATATGTTTATATAGTGTGAAAATTTTCATTTTTATTGTATTTATACATTATAATTTATATTCTTTTGAAGTCACATGCATGAAACATAATAATGTTACAAGGATGTCACTTTAAAAATATATAAATTATAAGTTATAAATACAATTTAATGAAATTTTTCTACTGACTAAACATAAAATAAATTATTGATGATTGATAAGAAGTTTTCAAAAAAAAATTAATGAGAAATAGCATTAATGGAACAATAATTGTTAAGTACAGATTTTATGTTACAAAGAAACTTATAAGATATAAAATATAAGTGCAATCTAAGCGAAACTTTAAACTATTTAGAGTCTGTTGTTATTTAATAATAGTTTATTTAAATTAGTTTTTCTTTACTATATTTTTTAGTTTATTTTTATTTTTATAAAACAAAAAATAATTATCTCAATAAATAAGTTTTTTTAATTTATACAATGTGACATCTGAATACATCAATGTCGATGACCCTCAGTACCACAACCCGACGTATGAACCTCATGACCATTTTGAGTCTGACTTCTTTGTCGCTCTATTATCCTAGTTATAGGCATGGGTTCTTCCTCTTACAGTGTTGTGGGTGCCTCCTCATGGTTTTGTGAAAAGGACTGACCAACATCATGTGTGTAGGATTACCCAAAAGCATATGTTGAGCCATGTGGATCCAGAGCTCTTAAAAATGGCGGAAGTGTGATATCAAATAATTCATCACCAGTGGGAGTGGAGGTCACCACAAGCTGTGTTACAACACCCAACTCATCATCTATCATAGTCAAAGGAGACAACATATGTGACACATAATCACCTAACAACTATGTAAGATCCTCAGTCAGCAGCGCAGGAACATCTCTCTATGATGCAGAAGCATTTGAAGGAGCCTCGCTCAGATATCTATATCATTGCCTCTACCCTTGATGATCTCATTATCTCTGTCTTCCAGCTGGTGGTGGCGGTGGTGGTGCATCATCCTCAGTGGGCACAACAAAGACATCATTATCCCCAAGAGGATCAATCGGAGCATATGGATTGGCATATAATTGTGAATCCTCATTATAGACACTCTCACCTATTAAATGTTGAGGATCTCTGAGATCCACCACATCTAGGTGAACTATATCTCGCCTAATAAATACCTCCTCCTAATGGCTTTTGAGATGTTCAAGACGAGAAATGTTGTCTTACTGCAAATGAAATAACATTCAAATTAATACGAAACATGAGTTAAAATATATAATAAATCTCCGTAATCATAACAACTACTGAATTTAAATCCCATGATGTGTAATGTACATGATGGTGTGTCGTCAGTACCAATCTACATAATCCCCTTGATCATTTAATTGATATCATGTTGTGGGATATCCATGCTAAAAGATACCGTATTGGGAACACAAGTACCAATACTTGATATAACATGCATGAAACTAATGACAGTATGTCTTTTATCTACCTGTAATCATAATGGAATATAGCCCATCAGGTTTTCATGGTGCCACAGGGATATGTTGTATATAGCCAAACTGGTGCATGGCCCGGTTGGCTGGTTCAACTCAACTTGGTTGTGTTGTTTAAAATATTCAGTGGTATATAACCGATATATCACTTGATTTTTTAGGTGTAAAAGAACCATAATTTTTGGTAAAACTTGATAAGATTCATCTCAATAGTTTTACAATTTCACAGTAGCCTTCTTTTGTGCTGCCCATGCCATGCAATAAGAGATTTGATACCCAAAAATCTATTTGATTCTCTCCACCGCTAGAATTACAGGAACATCTTGACATGCTCTTATCATTTCAACAATAATGATAAAAACAAGCTATGAATCTAATGATGAGTGTTCCTATGAAAATATGTGTTTCACACATGTGTGTGGAGTAAATCTATTGATGCACCAATTATGAAAAGTGTTATCAATTAAAGCTCATAGATGCATCTGATAGTTTGAATCATATTTGTCACACCAGATCACATAATAATAACTCTTTGACTCTTCTAAAACATAACTATAATGAATTTAAATGTGATATTGTTTTATCACCTTTTTCATTGCTTATTTCCTCTCAAACTCTCCCCCAATATACAGAATACCTTCCTCCAACACTCGATTTGTGCCACTAATAATTCATGGAAATTCTTTACTAGGAGTAATAACTGACCAATCAAATTATGGAAATTTATTCATTCCTTCATCCAACCGTGAAGAAAATAGTAGAGGATGTTTCTAAGGTCCGTTGAACATCATAGTAGTGGGTAAATGCTATTCTTTAGCATTCACTTATTCTTCAACTTCCATGACATCTTTTGGTTCTAAATTGTCATCATCCTCAAAATTATCGACCAGTGAATCTCAAGTACATAGAGGACTATCCATGGAAATATCATATCCTCTATGATACACTACCATAAAATAAGGATATATCTATGGTTTGTAACTGTGTCTATAGGCCCAAAAATCTTGGCTATAGGTTATAGCCACAGTTTAATTAACTGTGGCTGGTATTGGCATGGCTATAGAAAAAACCTATAGCCACATTTTTTAAACCATGGTAGTATCTTAAGCCACACAATTTCTATATCCATGGATGAAAACTGTGGCTATAGGTATATAGACATGGTTTAAAACAGTGTCTATAGGACTGCTGATTCCATAAAAAAATGTAGTAGCCTACGTTGTAGTTTCATACCCAGGGGGGATGCATGAACTCATTTGCAATTGTTACTACATTACTATCTTGCACAACTATTTCTTGGACAACATAAAAAATCTATCATGATAAAAATATGATTCATCTAATTCCATATTTCATCAAAAAAACACTTTCAGGTAATCTTCCATTCATCACTAACCAAATCTCTCACACATGTGTAGAAAAGACATAAACAGTTGTCCTAGCATTGTAGTATCTTATCTAATGTTGTATGTGCTTCTACGATTTGGACCCACTGATCAATTTCCACAAAACTATCTTTAGTTACATTTTGGATGAGATGAAATAAACAACACAAGGTGATTTACCCAGTAACAATAATCTATCCAATCATCATCAAGATGTAGACTATAATCTACATGCCAAAGGTCAAGAACATGGATCCTAGAAATTCTAAATAAAGCATAAGAGTAACTACAAAGATGAGTGATACTATCATATACCTTGTTTCAGTTGATGAATGTTCCATGTATTTGTTTCAGTGAAGCTGATCGTTGAACAATTGAGATGAAAAATTTATTCTTGTGTGTGGGAAGATCCTATCTTTTTTGGTTCCTTAGGTAATACTAGATTTGATGTTCAGATGTGGTGTTTATTGGAGTTAGTGAATTGAAATAAGGATTAGGGTGGTTTTTGATTTATCTAAGGGTGAATTAGATCAGAGGTGATTCAATGCTTAGAGTGAGAGCATTATTGATGAAGAAAGTAGTTGGTGATCCAACCATGAAATTACACTGGGATTCAGGGATCAGACTTAGGTTTAGGCATTATATGACCTCATGATTCCTGAAGAGGTGAATTCATCTTGATTGAGATATATGATAGCACACCAGTGGGAGAAACCTAGAATTTTCAAGGAAACTCATCCAGAGGTAAAATGACTGGTGTTTTTCATGGGGTTGGATGTAGTGAGGTAAAAACTACATTGAGATCATTTTTCAAAATCTAGTTACCAGGTAGATAGACCATTGGAGGATCATTCTCAGTTGGAAATTTATATAGTTAGGATCACCATTATATTTATTCAACCTTCATGATAAGATTGGTATCATGGAGATAACCATGGGCTTTTGGATGAATCAGATGAAGATGCCAAGGAGTGTCTAGGTATATGGGTGTGGTGAGAGCCTTCTTGGTGTTAGCATTTTTATTGAGTGAGTGGCTCTAATTCTGGTTTAATGCATGCCTTGATGCTTGGATTAGTGTAATAGAAACATGTTTAGAATTCTGAGATGGAGAATAGTGATTTTAGGGAATTTAAAACCATAGTGGTTTGTGAGATATGTTTTTATGAATAGCATGACTTCTCGTGGATGATAATTATTATGTTGGGGAGTTTTTAATGCCCCACAAATTTTTGATTCATTATATTTGGAGGAAATTTATGTTTTTAATATGAATCATGGATTGTTTCTTAAATTATAATTTGGATCAGGAACATGAAGATTAGATGTTCCTAAATGGTATTTTTGGATTTGGTTTAAGTCCCCTATTGGTACCTCTGGAGTTTGGGTGGAAGTTGGTGGATGTTAAGGGTGAAAAAAAACTAAAATTTAAGCTATTATATCCTTTCATGTTGTGACCCATCAGATTTATGCCTTAAATTGGGGTGGTTGAGGGGTGACCCCCCTATCTCGAACATTTCAGTTTGTGAACCTTAGTTCAAGCCATGAAATTCCTAGGGGTAGAAATTCATCGTGTGAAACCCATGGTCACACCATGAATCATGCCTAGGTGGATTTATTTTAATAGGATAAATTTTGTATTTTTTTTGGGTCATGTGTTTCATGATACAGGAAACATGTAGAGCTTAGGAGAGTATATTTTAAGGTGTTCATCCCCTCCCACATCCCTCCTTCCATCACCTTTACGTTGGGATATTTTCAGATGAATATCGATGGACACCTCACCTACACACACCCCTTCCCCCTCCCCCTGCACACCCTGATGCACCCCCCCCCCCCACAGCCCCCTGAACCAGAACCCCCCAACCCCCCACCCCCCCCCACCCCACCTGCACCAGTCCACCCCCTGTTTCACCCCTATCCCTTCCCCCAGCACCCCCTACCCCCTCCCCCCTGATGCACCCCCCCTCCCCCCGCACTAGCCCCTAGAGCCTCCCCCACCCCCACCCCCCATGCACGAGCCCTCGCTGCTTCACCCCCCACCCCCCCCCCCCCCCACCCCCCACCCCACCCCCCTGCACTTTCCCCAACCCCTAGCACACCCCCTCTACCTACCCTCAACACACCCTGAACTAAAGTCTTTTAACATCATAGCACTAGGCTAATAGGGGAGAACCCATCCTTAAGTGTTAGGTATAAATTCTTATATGGTATTTGGAATGTAATAAATGTTTTATTCAAAGTAGGATTAGAGAATATGGATCTAGATATAATTTTTTATCCTATGAGAACATGAATCAAGCTATGTGTTGTCCTTAGATTATTGTCATTTATATACATTAGGCTACATAGGAGAAAATATAATGGTTTTTTCTTAGTTTAAGACTATAGGAGAGAACATTACATACACTAGTAATTCCATACACATGGAACTCATAAATAGATATTTCCTTGACAAAGCTAGTTGTTATTAGAAAAACAGTTTTTAAAATAATCAAGCAATTATAGATACAATTTTTTAAAACAATTAAAAAATTATGGAATTCAAATTAAAGGGTAGGGTAGAGGGAACCTACCTCAACCTCAAGGCACACTGCTTTTGATGATGAAAACTTGAATCTTCCTTTTTTTACACTTTCACACATATTAAACTTCACATATATATAAGGATACTTATCCCCTATGTACATATTTTCATGGAAAAATATGCACAAGGGGGTCCTCAGATATATGTTTATACGTTCATATACCCATTTACACTTCCACATGTATGCATTTTTAATATCCATATATAAGCACACCTAGCCCCAATATATATATATATTCATACTTCCATGAGTGTATATATATAAATGGGGAAGTTATTTATGTATATTCCTACCTATGCATGCACATGTAAGACTTCATAAATGGAGACTTGAATTCACCTCAAAAAGATCCAAAATGAACTACAAAAATATAAGGAACACAAAAATCTCAAATGCCCTAATTAAAATTGGGCCAAATAATAAAAACAGAATAAACCTTACCCAAATCCGATGTTGAACTCACTGTATTCGATGGTGTGGGATAGAACCGACCTCATCATAAGAAACCACCTATAAGGAAATATTGGGAAAAGAAATGATATATAATGAATTATTATATATATGTGATCACTGTGTCAACTGTACATGATAAATGATACATGAATCCACAATCAACAATGAACAAATAATATTCAAATTGATATTTACATCCCAATACTAAATAACATGATCGTTAATAAAGGATTTTTAATCAAATTCCCTCATCATCTGAGTTGAATAATCTTTCTTTAATTTATAATGTAATAAAAATTAATTTTTTCAATTTCCCTCATACATTGGGACTTTCAAAGTCATATGCTCGGTAGAAAATTCATATGCATTGGCACACCAAGTCAAATGTTGGGACTTAAAAAGTTATACACCAACTAAATTTCTCACGCAGGGACTCGAAAGTTATTCTACTCAATATGACTTCATGCATTTTTTATTTTTGTTATTTTTTCCCCCATTATATTTTATAATCAATAAAACTCGTTAAATTTGTTGAATATAAACCATAAATGAATTAGGAAGTGATCAGTCTTCATTTTCCTTTAATGTTATCTATAATTCTACATTTATCAAAAATGAATAAGTCTCTAGAATCCTGGGCATACAAACCCCCCCCCCCACCCTCAATGTATTATTTCAATTCTTCTTCACTATGGTTGTTTTAAATCTTGTATGAAATCATTTATATCATGATACTAGTTTTGAAATGAATACTAATGTGATATTGTTCATAATGTAAAGATATTTACTAATCCAAACTATTGTGATATGTTTTATTCTGATTCTAAAATGAACCCATGGATTTACCACCACACCATATTCACTGAACACCTCTTCAAGATGAGGATCATCATCATCCCAATGAAAATTTCTAAAAGATATGTTGTGATGTAAATCAAATGCATAGGTAGATCATTCTAGTTAATCAATGCCTTTTAGAGAAATCATGTTTACTTTACACTAACCATTAGTTTGATCTCATCTCCTAATTATTATCCATATAGTAGTTCAATAAGATGTTATATTGAAGTAATATTGTTTTTCATAAATCTCACTAATGAGTTTCTTAGACCGAATTAGTTGCATCACCAAAATGTTTATTTTTTGTGATTTATTTTTTAGTAATGTAGTCAAATGGTCAAAATATTTAAACAATATATAAAATAAGAAATGGAATGTTGACCTTCTAATTGGAACTAGATGAAAAAACTAATCCAAAATTAAAAAATTGGTTGGATACATTTTTTGTTCCAAAAGAATTTATATGGAGTAATTGACAATAATCCTTTGAAGTCACTAAATTTCATGTCTAGGACAATCTATCCACCCAAACATTTATGGATGATGTTGGGAATAATGAAATGAAAAGCATGAGACCAGCTGTAATTTTAACATGTTTTGATTCTACTAAAAACACTACTGACCCGTACACACTACCCCTCCCCCCCACACACACATCCCCTTGCACACCCAGCCCCCTCCCTTCCTGCTACACACTGCCCTCCCCCCAACCCCCTTCACCCCCATTACCCCTTGCACACTTCCCCTTTGACCCCTTCACACCCCCCCCCCACCCTTCACCCCCATTGCCCCCCCAACCTTCACCCCCACTCCCCCCTGCCCCCTCCCCCCCCCCCCACCTATACCTTAATTTCCCCCACTTAAAACTCTTCATACCTATATCCTTCTAGATTTTCTAGATTAAAACCCCATTTTCTAGAATGTTCTTCTTAGGGAATTCACCTTTATTCTTATTTTATATAGGTTTATAGATTATATAAAGTATAGAATATTTCTTCTTTTATTATTACTCGATTCACTTTGATTTTTCAAACTAGTTTGCTAATATGACTAGACAATATTTTGGTGCATGATCTTCCTTCTTCTTGATTGTATATTCCTTCTTTGTAGAAACTATTTCCAAACATGTGATAATTGCTTCTTTCATTTTATCTTTCAACAATTATTATTTTCATGGAATCTCTGTTATAAATTCTTAACAATTTGGACTACTTGGGTTTCCTTCCACCCACACTTTAAACAGCCTTTAGAGTACCCTTTTTAGGCCCCAACCCCACCTGCACCATCCCCCCAGCACCTGCCACCTTTGCACCAGCTCCCCCCCCCCACAGTCCCCAGTCCCCTTTTCACCAGTCCCCCCATTCCTCTGCACCAGTCCCCCCATCCCCCTATACCTTTCAAGATCAATATTTTTATCATTAACCCCTTGTAAATAAAATCAAAAACCTAGTGGGAGTAGGTTGTTGCACTTATTCATGTAAGGAGAGGGTTTAAAATAGATTTTCAAACTCAAAACCAATAAAATTTCTCTTGGTATATACTTTTTAAAGATATTTTCAAATTTATTTTAAGTATAAATGTATTCAATATTAATATCTCAAGTAACCATTTTTTATTTAATAAAATAATACCTAATGTTTTTATGTTTGTATCTAAAATGATTCTAAGGGTTATCAAAAAGATTTATCAAAATTTTATTTCCACACAAAATCATCAATGGCCTCTCAATATGAACTAAAAATTATCTAAAGTGGATAACCATACAAAAAAAATGTTTACAAGTGTGATTGGATTCAACATACTTTGTATCATCTGTACTAAGTGTCATTGAGTTCTAATTCTTATAGTACTATCCCACATATCCCTCTCTAATGAAAAAAGTACCATATAATGTGGATTTTCTATCAGTATAATCATGTAACCAATCTAAATCAATAAATACTAGAATTTATAAATCAGTGATGCATTCATAAACCATTCCATAAATTATTATTCCATTGACATGTCTCTGAATCATCTTTTTAGAAATCATGTATAACTCCCTTGGGTATAATGATCCTAATTTTTCTCAAAATGAGGATACTTTCATCTCTAAAGTGAAGGAAATTTCATTTTCTACAATTGAGATGGTTGAAATTTTCTACTATTCCACATTGAAGGCTTAGGGAAATCATGTAAAATGGGTGAAAATATCATTTCAAATATCCACAACCAATTTTCATTGCATATAAACATTATATAATAATGAAAATAAGTTTTTAAAATACTCAATCAATTATATAATTAAAATTAAAGGGTTAGGACTAGGGAAAATACATCAATCTCAAGGAGCAATGCTTTTGATGATGATAACTCGAATCTTCCTTTTTTTCTGCTCGCACACATATGCACCTTCACATATATATAAAAAATCACTAACACAAAATTCTCAAAAAATATGTTTTTCAAACAAATAATATTTAAATAAAATATTAAAAATATATGACCCACCATCTGGTTCATTCTTGAGAGAAGAGTTGTGTATACAACATCCATTAAAATGAAGGCACTAACAGAAGGTGGTGGAAGATAATATTAAGAAACAATATTTTTTGTAATATATTTCCCTAGATTTTAATTTTTCATTCATATAGGATTTAATGACTATCATCCTACTCAAACCATCAATTTATTCACCATGGATAAGAAATATTTATGTGGAAAATAGGATAAAAATAGTTGGACACTACGAACACAACTACTCGATAATAAGGGTATTTAAACCTTGTAATCACTCACATCATGTTATTTAATTTATTAATCACTACTACAACTTGGCCCTTTATCAGCGCTAAAAACCGGCATTAACACCGCTAGAAAGGAGTTGTTAATTCCGGTGTAGATAAAGGGGGGGCCCCTTTATCAGCGCTCCGAGAAGTGCTGATATAGGATACCCTTTATCAGTGCTCCTCTAGCGCTGGTAAAGGTTTCCTTTATCAGCGCTCAAAAAAGCATTGATAAAGACACCATCGCCTGCACCAAAAAAACAGAACCTGCACACCAGAATACCTGCACAGTGTAGCACATGCACACCTGCACACCATAGCACCTGCACATAATATTTTGACCGACAATGGAATATACATTTACTTAACATCATGAATACAAAAAACACATTGCTATATACATTTCAAACATTTTTTACATGGTTACAATTACAATTATTCAACAACAGTTATAAACATTCATGTTTCATCCTTTGATATCTCTGATCCCCTCTCGACGGTATTTCTTGCTGAACAAAGCATCCAAACTCAAAGAAAAAAATCTCCTATATAAGAAAACAAATATTATGTTAGTAATGCAATAATGAAAGAAATTAAAACATTAATATGAAAGATTACATTAATATGGAAATGTGGAACTAAAATATGAAATTTTAAACTCAAATGTTTTCATTTTCATAACAATGAAAGGGAAAAATGTAAAATCAATATGTTTTTGATTTATTTATCTCATTTAATAAATACTGATTCTTTATCTAATGAAAAGCTTTACCGGTCACACTGTGCATCGGATTGAGGTGCGGTCAATTCGTACACGTCAGAAATGACTCGTGGATCATTGTCCTAAAGTATAAAAATAATCCGAACGCGTTTGCTCGATATTCCGTATGTCAGTAGTGTTTTTTTTCCAAATTTTATCTCAATTTGAAACAGATATCAGACACATTTAGCCATACCAGTCACACCGTGCATCAGATTGAGGTGAAGTTGATTCTTACACATCACAAATGACTCATGGATTGTTGTGTTCAAGTTTCAAAATAATCCGGACGTGTTTTCTTGGTATTCTGTATGTCAGTAGTGTTGTTTTCCAAAGTTTATCTCAATTTGAAACTCATATCAGACACTTTTAGCCATACCGCTCACATCGTGCGTCGGATTGAGGTGAGGTCGACTTGTACACGTCAAAAATGACTCATGGATCGTTTTCTTCAAGTTAAAAAACAATCCAAACATGTTTTCTTAATATTCCGTATGTCAGTATTGTTGTTTTCCAAAGTTTATCTCAATTTGAAACTGATATCAGACACTTTTAGCCATAACGGTCACACCATGCGTCAGATTGAGGAGCGGTCAATTCGTACACGTCACATATGACTCGTGGATCATTTTCCTAATGTATCAAAACAATCTGAACGCATTTGCTTGGTTTTCCGTATGTCAGTAGTGTTGTTTTATAAAGTTTATGTCATTTTCAAACTGATATCAGACACTTTTAGCCATACCGGTCGCACCGTGCATCGGATTGAGGTGCGGTCAATTTTTACACGTCACAAATGACTCATGGATCGTTTTCCTAAAGTTTCAATACAATCCGAATGCATTTTCTCTATATTCCGTATGTCAGTAGTGTTGTTTTCCAAAGTTTATCTCAATTTGAAACTGATATCAGACACTTTTAGCCATACCGGTCACACCGTGCGTCGGATAGAGGTGAAGTCAATTCGTACACATCACAAATGAATCATGGATCGTTTTCTTCAAGTTTCAAAACAATACGAACGCATTTGCTCAGTATTCTGTATGTCAGTAGTGTTGTTTTCCAATGTTTATCTCAATTTGAAACTGATATCAGACACTTTTATCCATACTGATCACACCGTGTGTCGGATTGTGGTATAGTCGATTCTTACATGTCAAAAATGACTCTTGGATCATTGTCCTAAAGTATCAAAACAATCTGAATGCGTTTACTCGGTATTCCATATTTCATTAGTGTTTTTTCGAGAGTTTATCTCAATTTGAAACTGATATCAGACACTTTTAGCCATACTGGTCACACCGTGCATCGGATTGAGGTGCGGTCAATTCTTAAACGTCAAAAATGACTCATGGATCATTTTCCTAATGTTTCAAAACAATCCAAATGCATTTTCTCGGTATTTCGTAAGTCTGTAGTGTTGTTTTCAAAAGTTTATCTCAATTTGAAACAGATATCATACACTTTTAGCCTAACCAGTCACACTGTGCGTCAAATTGAGGTACAATCAATTCTTATATGTCACAAATGACTCGTGGATCGTTGTCTTCAAGTTTTAAAAAAATCCGAACACATTTGATCTGTATTCAGTATGTCAGTAGTGTTGTTTTCCAAAGTTTATCTCAATTTGAAACTGATATCAGATACTTTTATCCATACCGGTCACACCGTGTGTCAGATTGAGGTGAGGTCGATTCATACACATCACATATGACTCATGGATTGTTGTCCTAAATTATCAAAACAATCGGAATGCGTTTTCTCGGTATTCCTTATGTCATTAGTGTTGTTTTTGAAAGTTTATCTCATTTTGAAACTGATATCAGACACTTTTAGCGATACCGGTCACATCATGCGTCGGATTGAGTTGCGGTCAATTAGTATACATCAAAAATGACTCATGTATAATGTTCCTAAAGTTTCAAAACAATCCAAACACGTTTGCTCAGTATTCTGTATGTCAGTAGTGTTGTTTTCCAAAGTTTATCTCAATTTGAAACTGATATCTGACACTTTTAGCCATACCGGTCACACCGTGTGTCGGATTGAGGTGAGGTCAATTTGTAAACGTCACATATGACTCGTGGATCGTTTTCTTCAAGTTTTAAAACAATCCGAACATGTTTTCTTGGTATTCCGTATGTCAGTGGTGTTGTTTTCCAAAGTTTAACTCAATTTGAAACTGATATCTGACACTTTTAGCCATACCGGTCACACCATGCGTCAGATTGAGTTGCGGTTGATTATTACATGTCAAAAATGACTCTTGGATCATTGTCCTAAAGTATCAAAACAATCCGAACGTGTTTTCTTGGTATTCCGTATGTCAGTAGTGTTGTTTTCGAAAGTTTATCTCAATTTGAAACTGATATCAGACACTTTTAGACATACCAGTCACACCGTGCATCAGATTGAGGTGTGGTCGATTCGTACATGTCACAAATGACTCGTGGATCATTTTCCTAAAGTTTCAAAACAATCTGAACACGTTTTCTCGGTATTCTGTATGTCAGTAGTGTTGTTTTCCAAAGTTTATGTCATTTTCAAACTGAGTAGTAAAAATTCACTAATCTAAGGATATGAAACATAATAAAGGGAGATCATAGATGCTCAATAAGTGTAAAGGGAGATAACAATGACCATATAATGATAACATAAGTATTAGTAATTCACCTTCATTGTCCTATTTGTTTACATTCTTCAATCAGGTACGCTACCTATTTGTTTCTAGAGACATTTATATCATCTTCTGAATAGGTTTTTTTGCGACAGTCATAGTAGTACTGAAAAAATATAAATACACAAAGGATTAATAATTATTTTAAATAAAGTAGTAATTATTTTCAAAAATACATTTTCAGGGATGCTAGTTTGTTCATGAAATACGATCTCTTTCAAAAATTTACAAACATAATAACTGCAGTCCTTATGGTTTGTTTGTTTCGGACACTACAGAAACATCGAGAAAAATAAGTAATTTGTTTTGATATATATTTGGATAGTGAAATATAATTATATATACCCAGATACTTCTCCATTTTTAGATCTTGTGGGCATTGTCATCCTTATGCCCTGGATTCATTCCAGCCTTTAGACGATATTCATACACCACCCTATCATAACAAAATCCTCATTAAAAGATAATATAAATTATATAAATAGATATTTAGTTCTAAAATATTGGATCTATTTTATTAAAAATTGAAAATCTCCATCATGTGTGGTCGGTTAGTTGGATATCCATGCAGTGAACCCAAAAAATAAATTTTTGGAGTATCCAAATTGACTACAATGAGCATCCAATGTTCCCTAAAAACACAAAAAGAAATAAGTACTGATAGAAATGAAAATATAATTGATATGATTAAAATGTAGAGTTTTACCCCTACAACGTTGGTATTAAAAAGAGTCTGTCAGTCATAATTCTTCTTTGAAACGTTCTAAGCAGATTTGACATTAATTCAGCCTGAAAATTAGAATCTATTTCTTCTCGTTGTGTAGAAATTGTGTGAGGACTAGCGAGTCCAAATTTGTATTCATGGGAAAATCCCTTCAATTGTATTTCATATATATGCCTATGAAAAATATGAGATGTATTTATCCATAATTATCAAATTATATCAGCTTCTAAAAAATCAAATCATGAAAACATACCTCATGTACACATTTATAACTGAGGCGCCTAGCCAGTCGTATGTGATGATCTCAGAAACAGCGTCTGCACTAATGAAATCTAATGTTTCCTCTCCGTACATATCTTTTTCACAAACAATTGTATGACACTTTCCATCTTTCATTTTCATATCCACATGAGCTTGAAATGATATTAAATGTGGATATAGAACGGGCGGGGTGAACGCGCTCTCAGTAAATCGTTTTGATCGGTTGGTTGATCCAATGTTGGAGCTGCTCTTTCATTTTAGCTTCTCTATTTTGTCCTTTTGTAATAACATTCATCGGTTCAGCAATTTTCTAATTTAATGTTAAAGGTTCTTCTTAAAAAATGAATTGGAAATGAATACCTCCTGGTCGACATGTTTTTTTACAAGATTCGACGGCCATGCAACGAATATTCCAATAGCTTTTTCCACCGTATGAATTTCGTCATCGTCATTTGGCACGGGTAGCTCGGCGCTCGGCTCATGAGCTACGTTAATCGACACATTGACATGACCGGTAGGAAGTGGTCTGAAGTGTAGCGTGTCATTCTGCATATTGAACACCATAGCCCTCGCTACAAGGCGATGGGTGGTAGTTGACAGATATAAATCACAGTCATTTTCTCCCTGCAGAATATCATTACATGAAAGGTATCAGTGTCTATGTGATTCACATTTCACAAAAACGAATATTAGAACATTGATTACCTCGGTTAAGTCAGGTCTTTGAGGGGAATGGCTCACCTTAAAGATGGTGAGGGGTGGATCTTCTCACGCGGGTTGTTCTTGAGTTGTTTGTTCTCTTCGCCTCTCGTCCATCACACTCTTTAGCATTTCTCCCTGAGTTTGGAATAGTTCTTCAAGGGTAGCTACTCCATCTCTCATTACATGAAATTCTTTAGTTTGTTCATCCTCTTGTTTTTTTTCTAAAAATATGCCCGGGGTGACACCCCAAAACCCACACCTCTGACGCGGCCATACTATTCTGGCTATTTCAAGGCCGTTGACAGTATTTCTACATCCGGTGTAGGTGTTGTTGATTCGTGTGACTATGTCAAATAGAAAATATTGAAAAATAAGTAATCATCATTATGTAATAGTGATTTAAAGCAAAACAAGTATATATTATGTCATACTTACACATGTTTTCCACACTTTTTGTGTGTTCTCATCTATCAGTTTCCCCTCTTTATTAACACGAGCCTCCTTCCATAGCAAATGGCGTGGAATGGAAGTGACTTGAGATTTTGCTTAATTAATCTACATATAAACAGAGAATAATGGTTACAGTGTTGTTTTATGTCACATAAAATTATTACAGTACTTTTAAAATACGTACCAATTGTTTTTCAATTGAAGTGTACCCCATCCTTGCTTTACGGTAGGGGTACGCTGGTTTTGCTACCCGTTCTTTATTTTCAGCACTCAGTTGTTGTTTCATAAATAAAAACCTGTCAATAAACGTGATGAATACAAGCAATGTTACACAATGTGTAACCAAACACAATGTACCTGAAAATTCTATTCTGCACGACGGTTGCAAAATGCATCCCACGTTCCTTGAGATATCAAGTGTGCATAAAGAGGAGGCAGGTGCGGATGGATTTTCCCTTCGACATCTTTCAGATGATGTTTCATTAAAATGGTGCAAAAGCCTCTATCAATCCTTCCTGCCAGTCTTAAAACATATTCTTTGTGTGAAACATCTACTATAAATGCACTCTGCAAGAGATTATGAAGGGTTAGTCAATATTTCAATATTTTATTTTATTTTAATAAATTAAATAGATGATATCGTAATGTTACCATAATCTCTTCCCACATTAATGTTTTCAACCCGCTGACAACATGGTGCCATGACTCTACATCAATCGGCATGTGTTGTCGAGTGACGATTCCAATATAGCTACTAAACATGGTTTTGTTGGGGTTTACATGCTGGCCTAGTTTATTCCATCCCACCTCATATTTGATGCCTTTTGCTTTTGCCTTAAGGATTTTGGCTAAAACTGTCAAACTACGGCGCACCTGTTTTTTTTTGTGTCATTGGGGTTTCATCGCCTACCATTTCCTCAGTTTTTGCATCATCGTTATGTTTCTCTGAAGTGCTAGCATCAGCACTGGAACCAGCTGCAACAGGTTGAGAGACCTGTTGTACATCAGCAGTGGGACCAGCTACAACAGGTTGAGAGACCTGTTGTCTCTCAGCAGTGGGACCAGCTGCAACAGGTTGAGATACGTGTTGTGTCTCGGGATTGGGTGCATCAGCAGGTTAAGAAATCATTATCTGCAGAACTGGTTTAAAATTTAATTTAGATCACATAAAAGCAGCAGCGAACAGATAATAACATAATGTAACACAATCTATATTACAATAAAAACCAATAACCGGATTATTAAACTCTCTTTTTTTAAAGGATAAAGGGATTTGACCCCTCTATCAACTATCCATATCCCATCATTATGGTCACCTCTGACATACAAAATTTCGTCTACATTGGGACCACTATGAAATGATTGCGAAGTCCCAATGAAAGGGTCATCTTCTGTTGAAATTTCATCTGACCCTTTTGCTGTTTTGGTTGATAACAGAATGATTGACCAGTTTCAGTTTGTGGGATCTAAAACATAAAATACTTGCACTGCCTGTGATGCCATTATAAACGGTTTGTATTTCTCCCCTTCCTTACTGAAATCAACTTTCACGAATCCCAAATCATCTATTTTAACAGCACTCCTGTTATAAACCCACTTGCATTGAAATATTGGAACTTGAAATTCCGTATAATCCAACTCCCATATTTGTTTGATGATGCCAAAGTATGACATATTCGCATAAATTGGATTTCTGTCCTTAGCACCGGAAACATGCATCGCTTCAGCCACAAGTGTAACCCCACAATTCTGCATGGTATTGTCTTCATCATGTTCATTAGTATAAAATGTATAACCATTAACTACATAAGCATTGTAAGATAATGCATACACACTTGGTCCTCCGGCTAGCCATCGAAGTCGTTCCGAAATTGACTCTGGATTTTCATCTGACTTCTTAAAAATATGATCTTGAAACCATCCTATAAACTGTCGATTATGTGTATCTGATATCCATTTTTCATCCCTATATGGACTCAAATGCCTAAGAATTTCTTTTTAGATTTCAACATATGGCTCAATGTCGAAACTGTTAGACAAAACATAAAGGTGGGCCTACTCCCGATCTGTAATATTGATTGTGACAACCTTTCTTCCAGAAATTCCTTCACCCTCAAGCTGCCCAGTGTGACGAGATTTCGGTAAGCCATTGCTTTCCACACCAGACAAGTATTCGGTACAAAATTCAACGGCTTCTTCAACAATGTATTGCTCTGGAATACAACCCTCTAGCCGACTTCAATTTTTGACATACCCTTTCAAAATATTCATATACCGTTCAATGGGGTACATCTATCTGTAATGTACAGTACCACATAGTCGAATCTCTCTCACCAAGTGGACTTTCAAATGAACCATCATATCAAAAAATGAAGGTGGGAAGAACATTTCTAATTCACATAATATGACGCAATTTATTTTTCCATAGCTGGCAATTTCACCGGGTCTATAACTTTGCTGCATATAGTTTTGAAGAAGAAACATAGTTTCGTTAATGTATGGCAGACATTATTGGGTAAAATGCAACGTAAATCAATTGGAATGAGATTTTTCATCAAAACATGACAGTCATGTGATTTTAGACCTTTTAACTTCAAGTCGCTCATTGACACAAGGTTACTGATATTTGACGAATACCCCTCTGGAACCTTTACGTCATTCAAGATGTTGCAAAACTGATATCTCTCCTACTTGGAAAGAGTGTAAGTAGCAGGAGGTAGAAATGTTTGTTTTTCACCCTTCACTGGTGCCAACTCTTCTCATATTCCCATCTCAACCATGTCCAACTTAGACTTAATTCCATCTTTTGTTTTTGCAGATGTATTAAACAATGTGCCGATAACACTATCAAATACATTTTTTTCAACATGCATAACATCAAGAAAATGTATTACATGAAAACAATTCTAGTATTGTAATTTAAAAAAAACTGATCTCTTTTTCCAACCGATTTTCGTACGGTTTTTCGAAGCCAGTTTACCAAAAGTAGTGTCCACATTTTTAACTTTCTCAAACAATTGATCGCCTATTAGTGGAGACGGTGCTGTACATTCTTCTGAACTTCCATCGAATGATGTCGTCCAAGAACGGTACTTATGTCATCACGGTAGAAATCTGTGATGTCCTAGAAACACGGTTTTCGATGAATGTTTCAAAATAATTGATTGTGTACCTTCTTCGCAAACAGGACATCCTTGAGTTCCTTTAATGCTGTATCCTAAAAAATTTCTATAAGCAGGGAAACATTTATCGTCCCGTACAACATGACTCTCAAAGTGAAATATTCCTTTCTATAAGCATCATACAATGTAACACCTGAATCCCACAATAATTTCAAATCTTCGATCAATAGAGCTAAATAAACAACAATATCATTACCCGGTTCTTTTGGTCCTGATATAAGCATAGATAACATGATGTATTTTCGTTTCATGCATAACCACGGTGGTAAGTTATGATTTATCAACATAACCGGCCATGTACTTTGATTGTTGCTTTGAAAACCAAAAGGATTCACTCCATCTGTAGATAACGCAAGATAAAGGTTTCTCGACTCATTTCCAAATTCAGGATACTCATGATCGATTCTCTTCCACTGAGGAGAGTCTGCCAGGTGACGTAGTATCCCATCATTAATTCTTGTATCTGCATTCCATGTTAATTGTTCTCCAGTCTCCTCACTTCCATATCGGCGTCTAAACCTTGGAATGATTGGAAAGTACCATTCAAATTTAGTAGGACTGGATTCATATTTCTTGTATCGATAAGCACCACAATTTGGGCATTCTTTAAGTGATTTGTTGTCCTTTCGAAACAGTATACAGTAATTCAGGAAGGCATGTATTCTTTCAGATATCATACCCAAAGAGCATAGCATTCGTTTGGCATCGTATGTTCGGCTCGGGAGATCATTTTCTTTTGGGATCATGTCATTCATGAGGGCAAGTAGATTCGTAAAACTGTCATCACTCCACCCGTTGTCTGCTTTCAAATTATACAGCTTCAGTACAGCTTACAATGCTGTATATTTAGTGCAACCAGCATACAATGGTGTCTTTGGACAACTTTTTAACTTCTCAAACAATTTTCGGAAATCACGAAGTTTATCTTCGAAGGTCCTTGTCATTTCCTCAATACAATCTTCATCATCATTCACATATGTAGTCACATCCTCCATACTGTCATCTTCATTGTTCATGTTTGTAATCATATCAGATGATCCATAAAACGGAGTGTCATCCCAGTCACTACCTACATTCATTGTTTCCCCGTGTTTATTCCAACATGTATAACTCTGATCTATTCCGTGACAGATCAAGTGTTCTTCCAACTCATTTGGACTAATTTGTCTTGAATAACAATAGCGTAAACACGGACAAAGGATTTGAGAAGAGTCACTTGCATGTTCTTTTTCAAACTTGATAAACTTTTTCACGCATTCTTCATACTCTTTTGTCAACCGATTGGAATTCATCCATTCATTATTTATATTCATCCTATTTGAAATCCATATGATGAGTATATATTTTAGTGGAGAAGGAATATGAGTATAATTTAGATAAAAAACAAGATACTTCAAAAATGGTAGGGGGCATGCTCATTAATATCAAATCGTGGGTGGTTCTTGGGATTCATCCAATCTCTTCCTCTCTTCTATCACCCCTGATGAGGGGTGGTTCTTGGGAGTTTTTTATAGTGTGTTTGTGGGGTTTACCACTATAGACATGGTTTAACCATACCTTTTTTGAGGAAGTAGGATAATCAGTGCAACTTGTGGATCAATCTCATAGGGCGGTCTCTATAGGGTGTCCGTACAAGGAAATACCTCATGGGTAAGGCCAATAGGTAGCCTAACATGTACATCAAAAGTAAAAGTGTAAAGAGTTGATTGAAACATATGAGACCAAATTCATAAGTAAGAAGCAGCATATGTTTTCTACAAGGGCACCCATGGAAGTGGCCATAATGGGCACCTTAGTCTATTTGATGGTTATGTGGGAGTCTCCCCATGCTATCCAAGCATGAGCTAAGGCACAATGACTAATCCTCAGATAATAACCCTTCATCTAGGTGCTCTTGGATGTGGGAGGATCATGGATGCTCGTGGTCTCATGAGTGATCAACACCCAACTCTATAGTGTATTTGTTTTGTTCATATCAAGACACAAAGCAACATAGGTAGTGGATGTAGCAAAGTCAGAAGAATAAACCCCAAGATAACTCTGAACTCACCCAGTGTCAAATCCCAATCCCTACCACCTAGTTTGAAGGTGATACAGATTAATTCTATCTTGAAAGTTGTAAGGAACTCTAAAAAGAGCACATAAAACGTCTCCTCAGAAACATAAATAATTTGGTAGTGTTTCATTGATGTGAAGGGCTACCATAACAACCTTGTCGATGAGGACCTTGTGTATTATGACCAAATCCATGGATTTGTTGGTGAAAATTGACTTGGATTGAAAATGGTCCAAGCACATATAGTGTTTCATTTCCTCAAAGTGAAAATAGGGATGGACATTGGTAGGTTGAACCACATCTTGTGAGTGGTGGGATGCAAAAAGAAAATCAAAACCCAACGAGATGGAATCTTCCTATGGTGGTGGAAAAGAAGAGGGAGAAGGAGATGGTGGAGTTAGAGTTTGGGTCTAGTGCTTAGCTACAATAGGCCACGATCCATAAGCTATGTGTTTGGATGGGGGAAGGCACCTACCCTTAGTTCAAATCATGGTGCTAGGTGGGAAGTGAGTATGGTTGGAGGAAGGGGAGGAGGTTTAGTTATAGGAGAGGGAGATGAGGGAGGAGGTAAGGCATGGATGAGGTAGGGAGAAGAGGGAGTAGTGGAGGGGGGCACAACAAACCCAAGGTTATAGCTTAAATAACTCAGTCATGAACTTTATTTCAACACATCCAATGTTGATATATTTTATTTTAAGAAGGGTACAAGGCTAAAAATAGTCAAAGGAGGTATAAATTATTTTATACCAAGGGAATATTCTTTAACTAAACTAATAAGCTTGGGGGGAGGGATCCTATGATGTTAAATATGGTATACAGGTTACCTAGAGAGGCCTAAGTATCCAGGAAATTAGTGACCTTCTTACCCTATTTCTATATATGAGATAGATCCATGTGGTTATTGAAAAAAAAGTTATGCATCTCATAGTGAATGGGATCTAGAAAATATTGGGTACCTCAAGCACACCCAAGACAAGACACCATGGATATGTTGTACCTCCACCCTATGCTTAGGTTCTCTGTCTTCATCATCACATATCAAGTGTAGTACCCTACTAAGGGATATTAATTTCATGATGGTCCACTTCTTTGATGTACAACATATAAACACCATGAATGCTAACACACATACGAGGTGAATCATTCATGTTGTAATGTCATATTATCATGAGTATATATTATAACACAAAGCATCATGTGATTACAATCCAAACATAACAATTACCCACAATAACAACACTCATAAAATCCAAAAATCTATATTCATAATTTGGGATAGGATGCAAGGGGTCACCACAATGCAAACATAATTAATTCAAGAAAATTCAATTTGAATCACCTTAAATAGTAGGACCCGGTGGCGGAGGATAAGGAGGCGTCGACAGCGGAGGCACTGGAGGCAATAGAGGCAGCGCAGAGGCAGCGGAGGCAGTGAAGGAGGAGGAGGAGGAGGAGGAGGCTGCGGTGGAGGAGGAGGTAGAGGAGTTGGCAGAGGAGGAAATGGAGGAGGCGCTGGTGGAGGAGGTGTAGGACGAGGTCGCGGACTAGGCAGAGGAGGAGGAGGAGGAGGAGGAGGCGCCGGTGGAGGAGGAGGAGGATGAGGCCGTGGTGGAGGAGGTGGAGGAGGAGGCCGGAGGAGTAGGAGAAGGAGGAGGAGGCGGCCGCGGCGGAGGAGGTGGAGGCGGCGGCAGCGGCGCAGGGGAGGGCTTCTGCGAGAGCTTGACAGGGTGTGGTGAGGAGGAAGAGGACCTGATGGTTTTTAACAATCCGGCGTGAGCCTTTATCAGTGCTAGTAAAAAGCGATGATAAAGGGTGTATTTATTAGTGCTAAAATGAAAATCGCTGATAAATATAACCTTTATCAGTGCTAAAAAAAGCACTGATAAAGGTTACACCTACTTTTTCAATAGTTTAATGTATGGTTCGGCAACCCTAATTTCATTATAGTGAAAAGTAGGGTTTAGAAACCCAACTTTGTCAACAGTGAAAAGTATGGTTCGCCAAACCTACTTTTACAATAGTGAAAAGTATGGTTCAGCAACTCTACTTTCACAAGAGAGAAAATTATGGTTCTAAAACCCTACTTTCGCAACAATGAAAATTATGGTTTAGTAACCCTAATTTCTATACAGTGAAAAGTATCGTTCAGCAACCCTGCTTTCACTACAGTGAAAATTATGGTTTGACAACCCTTATTTTTTTATGTTCTCTATGTTACTATTCATTCCCTATATTCCTGTTCATTCACTACATTTTTTTTCATACCCTTCTTTATATATCCTACTTTTCTACTACTTATTTGTGCTTTTATGATGAAAGTTGACCTTCTGTATATATATATGGATTATTTTAATTGGTTTTTCTTCTAGAAAAAATTAAATTAAATCTAAGAATTATGATTGAAGAATTTTTAATGATTTTGGTGATTTATTTAAAGAGAAAAATCAATAAATTTTTCAAATTCTTTTTTTAATAAAGATATAGGTTTCAAGTTTATTTATATTAAAATATTCAAATTGACTTTCGTCTTGTGCTGTAAGTTTTTAGGAACTATTTTGACTAAATTTAAAGATATTTGAATGGATTTAAACCATAGTTTTAAAATCATTCAACACTCTATATTTCTAGATGTATTGTAGGAAGAGTTATTAAAATTATTTTAAATTCTTTTATTTAAGATATATTCTACAAGAATAAAGAGGCAACAGTGTTGTGATTTTTGTTGAGATATTTATAAAAGATCTTGACTTAATTTTTTTTGAATATCCGAAGGAAGAGGAGCTGTTGTAACTGCTGAATATCTATTATATATATATCTTTCTATCTTATAGGTTTGAGAGAAAATAGTAATACATAATAACACATGGGTTAACGTTTTTTATACTCTATTTTTCAAAGAGAAAGTGTTGTGAACTTTGAACCAACTGTGCATTTGCAACGTCCTGCGACACTTTGTTTCATCACCTGCATGATCTATCAAGGGTTGAATTTCTTATACTTCAAATTATAATACCTGGATGAGATGATCTGATCTAATCCTCAATAACCAATACTTTTTCTTTCATTATTTATCTTCTAATTCGAGTGGTTCTAAGTTTGTAACATTATTTCCCATCTTTCACAAGCACCTTCTATTTTTCTTTTTATGCTTTTAGACACAAAAACATTATTTCTTATTCTTTTTCCTCAGGTTGTGACTCTCATATTCTAAATTTAGGATCTATGGGTTGTGACTCCCAATATCTAAATTCAGGATTGTTTGGGTTGTGACTCCCAGTCTCTAAAGTTTTATTGTAAGGGTTGTGACTCCCCATACAAAATTTTGTGTCATGGATATCTTTCCATTAGAAAAAGATTATGTAATTAGGATATAATTCCCCCATAAAAATAATATTAGTGCACACATATCTCTCACTGAGTAGAGAGGTATAAGAGTAGAGTGTTCCCACTTTTGACTGAAAAACTATAAAAAACATCCTTGTGTTATTTACTTTTTCCGTTGTTATTTAACCTCAATAATTAAATTTAATAATTACTTTATTTAATTAATTTATTTGTTTAAATTTTCTAATCTGGTCTATTCTCCAACCTCTAGACCATCTTCCATTACCCATTCTGACCTAATAGTTTTATGTGCACTCCTTTTCGGGAGACTACCTAGGGTTAACCACTAGACTATACTTAGGTAATAAAAAAATTGTTTTTCCATGCCCCACGATAGACGTGTATCACTAATCATCTCAACAACCACTATGATGGTCAGAGGAGGAGGATGCCATTGACTCCGCTTGCTCGCCTCCTCCACTCTTGGCGTCGTCACCAAACCACCACGTCTCCACCACCGCTGCCCCGCTTGGAATCACCACCACATTGTCATCCCTTTCTCACCACTACAAGACCTCCACCTGCAGTACCAGATCCCCCCTTTGATGTGTCATGGCTACATGCATGCAGCTACCACCACTACCTCCATCAGGGGTTATCACCCCACTGCCCTACTACCACCAAGGTTGCACCGCTTGGTGTCGTCACTCTCTTGCCTGACCATGCAGTGCCTCCCACAAAGCTCAACACCATTGATGCCCCACTCGATGTCACTACCACCCACGAGCTCTTCCCCATATTTATCCCACCACACGGGCCCTTAACACCCACAGTCATGGGTGTCCCTCCCAAAAACAAGGGTATGCCATAGGGGTTATTTTTTGACTCCCATAGTTTGCCTTTATAAAAAATTGAGGAATATTCCCTCTTCATATCCTATAAAAGAATCATATCTCCTCCTTCCAAAGAAAAAAATTCTCCCCATAAAATTTCTGGTTTGCAACAGCCTTCATCCTCCAATATCAACACCAACCACATCTTCTCAAACTCTTGGGGGTAGCGACATGCATGGACCTCCTTGTAACTAATTAGTCAGGCCAAATGAACTCATGTTGATCCACTTGAATCTGTCAAAATAGACTCACCACCTCCCTGGGTACGCACCGTGTCAAGATATGCCTTTGATTGTAGCATACAGTGACCCTCCTCTAACAATTGCATGAAGCCTTCCAATTGATTTTCATGATCCCGGCATCTCCATCTTAATCAATCAGAGAGAGTCCCCCTGGATATAAGGGGCACATTTTGATTTCAGCGGTTTTTCGATTCCCTCACAAGTAGCATATATATATCTATCAAAATTTTATTTGGGGGATTACCTTAGTGGTAAATACTTCCCATAATCCTACATCAAACTAGGGTTAAAATTCAGTTGGGAGTGAATTTCCATAGGCAGGCAGGGACGCAGGCATGATGTAGGCCTTGTGAAATAGGCAGTATGATGTAGGCATGATGCTACATTAGACCTTTGGGTTGTGTAATGGGTTTCATGACCACTAGGCCTTCAGGTCATGTATTGAATAAATAAGGTTTGATGGGTGGGCTATACCTTGGGGGGCTATGGTCTGCCTTTTCGGTCTGTGTGTGTGGTGTGTGTGTGTTTAATGTAATTTTTCCCCCAACCACCTAATATATATATATATACATCAAAATTAAATTTAAAATTAGTAAGTGTTTAAATGTATATAAAATTACATAATTATAAATATATTTTAAATGTATTTATAAAAACATTTTCATAATTATATAATTATAAAAATACTTATATTTATATAATGATATTTATTTATTTGTAAAGATAGATTTATGATTATATAATTATTAATATATTTATAATTATAATTATTAAAATATATTAAAAAATAAATTTAATATATATATATATATGTATTTTAATATATATAATTAATATAATTAATAATTAATAAAATAATAAGTAATTAATAATACAATGACTATAATTAAAATTTTAAAATAAATAAATAAATGTACATAATTATAAATAAACACAAATGTATATAATTATAAATCAATATTTATATAATTATAACTATATTTATGAAATTGAAAATATGTATTTTTAAATATAATTATAAATAAATATAATTATATATAATTATACATAAAAACTTTTGTAGGTAATTATAAATATAATAAATATATTTATTATTTTAAATATATTTTTTATAATTTTATAATGATGTAAATTAAAATTTTTTATTTATTGTCATATAAATATTTTAAAAACAATTATGTATATTTAAGTATAAGTATAGATATATAATTATAGATATATATATATATATCAAAAATAATAATATTAAATAATAATTACATAATTAATAATATTTCATAATAATTGAATTAAAAATATAATACTTAATAAGAAATATGCTCATAAATTATGTAAACTATAAAAGTAATATTTTTAAAAATTTAAATTTATATCATGTAAAATATTTTTATTTACAATATGTTTGAGCTTTTTTTCATTTTTCAATAATTTATTATATATTTAGCTAGTGTGACAAATTTCATTTTGATTGTATTTATACTTTATAATTTATATTCTTTTGAAGTCACATGCATGAAATGTAATAATGTTACAAGGATGTCACTTTAAAAATATATAAATTATAAGTTATAAATACAATTTAATGAAATTTTTCTACTGACTAAACATAAAAAAAATTATTGATGATTGATAAGAATTTTTCAAAAAAAAAGTTAATGAGAAATAGCGTTAATGGAAAAATAATTATTAAGTATAGATTTTATGTTACAACGAAACTTATAAGATATAAAATTTAAGTCCAATCTAAGTGAAACTTTAAACTATTTAGAGTTTGTTGTTATTTAATAATAGTTCATGTAAATTAGTTTTTTTTTACTATATTTTTTAATTTGTTTTTATTTTTATAAAACAAAAAATAATTATCTCAATAAATATGTTTTTTTAATTTATACAATGTGACATATGAATACATCAATGTCGATGACCCTCAGTACCACAACCCGACATATGAACCTCATGACCACTTTGAGTCTGACTTCTTTGTTGCTCTAGTATCCTAGTTATAGGCATGGTTTCCTCCTCTTGCAGTGTTGCGGGTGCCTCCTCATGGTTTTGTGAAAAGGACTGACCAACATCATGTGTGTAGGATGACCCAAAAGCATATGTTGAGCCATGTGGATCCAGAGCTCCTAAAAATGGCAGAAGCGTGATATCAAATAATTCATCACCGGTGGGAGTGGAGGTCACCACAAGATGCGTTACAACTCCCTTCTCATCATCTATCATAGTCAAAGGAGACAACATCTGGGACACATAAGCACCTAAAAACATTGTAAGATCCTCAGTCAGCAGTGCAGGAACATCTCTCTACGATGCAGAAGCATTTGAAGGAGCCTCGCTCAGACGTCTATATCATTGCCTCTACCCTTGCTGATCTCCTTATCTCTGTCTTCCAGCTGGTGGTGGTGGTGGTGGTGCATCATCCTCAGTGGGCACAACAAGGACATCATCATACCCAAGAGGATCAGTCGGAGCATATGGATTGGGATATAATTGTGAATCCTCATTATTGACACTCTCACCTATGAAATGTTGAGGATCTCTGAGAGCCACCACATCTGGGTGAACTATATCCCGCCTAATAAATACCACCTCCTAATGGTTTTTGATATGTGCAAGACGAGAAATGTTTTCTTACAGCAAATGAAATAACATTCAAATTAATATTAAATGTGAGTTAAAAAAATATAATAAATCTTCGTAAACATACCAACTACTGAATTTAAATCCCATGATGTGTAATGTACATGATGGTGTGTCATCAGTACCAATCTACATAATCCCCTTGATCATTTAATTGATATCATGTTGTGGGATATCCATGTTAAAAGATACCGTATTGGGAACACATGTCCCAATACTTGATATAACATGCATGAAACTAATGACAGTCTGTCTTGTATCTACCTATAATCACAATGGAATATTACCCATCAGGTTTTCATGGTGCCACAGGGATATGTTGTATATAGCCAAATTGGTGCATGGCCCGGTCTGGCTGGTGCCACTGAACTTGGTTGTGTTGTTTAACATATTCAGTGGTATGTAACTAATATATCACTTGATTTTTTTGGTGTAAAAGAACCATAATTTTTTATAAAACTTGATAAGATTCATCTCAATAGTTTTACAATTTCACAGTAGCCTTCTTTTGTGCTGCCCATGCAATGCAATAAGAGATTTGATACCCAAAAATCTATTTGATTCTCTCCACCGCCAGAATGACGGGAACATCTTGACATGCTCTTATCATTTCAACAATAATAATTAAAAAAAGTTATGAATCTAATGATGAGTGTTCCTATGATAATATTTGGTTCACACATGTGTGTGGAGTAAATCTAGTGATGCACCAATTATGAAAAGTGCTATCAACTAATGATCACAGATGCATCTGATAGTTTGAATCAAATTTGTCACACCAGATCACATAATAATAACTCTTTGACTCTTCTACAACATAACTATAATGCATTTAAATGTGATATTGTTTTATCACCTTTTTCATTGCTTATTTCCTCTCAAACTCTCCCCCAATATATAGAATACCTTCATCCAACACTCTATTTTTGCCACCAATAATTCCTAGAAATTCTTTACTAGGAGTAATAACTGACCAATCAAATTATGGAAATTTATTCATTCCTTCGTCCAACCATGAAGACAATAGTTGAGGATGTTTTGAAGGTCCGTTGAACCTCATAGTAGTGGGTAAATTCTATTCTTTAGCATTCTCTTCTTCTTCAACTTCCTTGACATCTTTTTGTTCTAAATTGTCATTAACCTCAAATTTATCAACTAGTGAATCTCATTTACATGGTGGACTATCCATGGAAACATCATATCCTCTATGATACACTACCATAACAAAAGGATATATCTATGGTTTGTAACTGTGTCTATAGGCCCGAAAATCATGGATATAGGTTATAGCCACAGTTTAATTAACTGTGGCTGGTATTGGCATGGCTATAGAAAAATACCTATAGCCACATTTTTCAAACCATGGTAGTATCTTAATCCACACAATTTCTATATCCATGGATGAAAACTGTGGCTATAGGTATATAGCCATGGTTTAAAACTGTGTCTATAGGACTTCCAATTCCATAAAAAAATACAGCAGCCTACGCTGTAGTTGCATACCCAGGGGGGATGCATGAACTCATTTGCAATTGTTTCTACATTACTATCTTGCACAACTATTGATTGGACAACAAAAATATATATCATGATAACCATATGATTCATCTCATTCCATCTTTCATCAAAAAAACACTTTCATGTAATCTTCCATTCATCGCTAACCAAATATCTCATACATGTGTAGAAAAGACATAAACAGTTGTCCTAGCATTGTAGTATCTTATCTAATGTTGTATGTGCTGATGAGATTTGGACCCACTGATCCATTTCCACACAACTATCTTTAGTTACATTGTGGATGAGAATAAATATACAACACAACATGAGTTCCCCAGTAACAATAATCTATTCAATGATCATCAAGATGTAGAATATAATCTACATGCCAAAGGTCAAGAACAAGGATCCTAGAAATTCTAAATAAAGCATAAGAGTAACTACAAAGATGAGTGATACTATCATATCCCTTGTTGCAACCGATGAATGTTCCAGGTATTTGTTTCTGTGAGGCTGATCGTTGAACAATTGGGATGAAAAATTTATTCTAGTATGTGGGAAGATCCAATCTTCTTTGTTTCCTTATGTAATACAATATTTGAAGTTCAGATGTGGTGTTTATTGGAGTTAGTGAATTGAAATAAGGCTTAGGGTGGTTTTTGATTTATCTGAGGGTGAATTAGATCAGAGGTGATTCAATGCTTAGAGTGAGAGCATTATGGATGAAGAAAATAGTTGGTGGTCGAACTAAGAAATTACACTAGGATTCGGGGATCAGAATTAGGTTTAGGCATTATATGATCTCATGATTCCAAAAGAGGTGAATTCTTCTTGATTGAGATATATGATAGCACACCAGTGGGTGAAACATAGAATTTTCAAGAAAACTCATCCAGAGGTGAAATGACTGGTGTTTTTCATGGTGTTGGATGTATTGAGGTAAAAACTACATTGAGATCATTTTTCAAAATCTAGTTACCAGATAGATAGACCATTGGAGGATCATTCTCAGTTGGAAATTTATATAGTTAGGATTTTTATTGAGTGAGTGGCTCTAATTCTGGTTTAATGCATGCCTTGATGATTGGATTAGTGTAATAGAAACATGATTAGAATTCTGATATGGAGAATAGTGATTTTAGGGAATTTAAAACCATAGTAGTTTGTGAGACATGTTTTTATGAATAGCATGACTTCTGGGGGATGATAATTGTAATGGTGGGGAGTTTTTAATGCCCCACAAGTTTTTGATTCATTATTTTTGGAGGAAATTTATGTTTTTAATATGAATCATGGATTGTTTCTTAAATTATAATTTGGATCAGGAACATGAAGATTAGATGTTCCTAAATGGTATTTTTGGATTTGGTTTAAGTCCCCAGTTGGTATCTCTAGAGTTTGGGTGCAAGTTGGTGGATGTTAGGGGTGAAAAATAACTAAAAATTAAGCTACTATATCCTTTCATGTTGTGACCCATCATATTTATGCTTTGAATGGGGTTGGTTGAGGGGTGAACCCACTATCTTGAACATTTCCGGTTGTGAACCTTAGTTCAAGCCATGAAATTCCTAGGGGTAGGAATTCATGGAGTGAAACCCAAGGTCACACAATGAATCATGCCTAGGTGGATTTATTTTATTAGGTTAAATTATGTATTTTTTGGGTCATGTGTTTCATGATACAGGAAACATGTAGAGCTTAGGAGAGTATATTTTAAGGTGTTCTTCCCCTCCCACATCCCTCCTTCCATCACCTTTATGTTGGGATATTTTCAGATGAATTTCGATGGACACCTCACATATACACACCCCTTCCCCCTCCCCCTGCACACCCCCCCTGCACACCCTGATGCACCCCCCCCCCCAGCCCCCTGAACCAGCACCCCCCAACCCCCCCACCCCAACTGCACCAGTCCACCCCCTATTTCACCCCTATCCCCTCCCCCATCACCCCCTACCCCCTCCCCCTGATGCACCCCCCCCCCCCCCCCCGCACTAGCCCCTACAGCCTCCCCCACCCCCCATGCACGATCCCCCGCTGCTTCACCCCCCACCCCCATGCAGCAGCCCCCTGCACTTTCCCCAGCCCCCAGCACACCCCCTCTCCCTACCCTCAACACACCTTGAACTAAAGTCTTTTAACATCATAGCAGTAGGCTAATAGGCAAGAACCCATCCTTAAGTGTTAGGTGTAAATTATTATTTGGTATTTGGAATGTAATAAATGTTTTATTCAAAGTAGGATTAGAGAATATGGATCTAGATATAATGTTTTATCCTATGAGCACATGAATCAAGCTATGTGATGTCCTTAGATTAGTGTCATTTATATACATTAGGCTATACAAGAGAAAATATAATGGTTTTTTCTTAGTTTAAGACTATAGGAGAGAACATTACATAAACTAGTAATCTCGTACACTTGGAACTCATAAATAGATATTTCCTAGACAAAGCTAGTGGTTATTAGAAAACCAGTTTTTAAAATAATCATGCAATTATAGAAACAATTTTTTAAAACAATTAAGAAATTATAGAATTCAAATTAAAGGGTATGGTAGAGGGAACCTACCTCAACCTCAAGGTGCACTACTTTTGATGATGAAAACTTGAATCTTCCTATTTTTACACTTGCACGCATATGAAACTTCACATATATATAAGGACACTTATCCCCTAGGTACATATTTTCATGGAAAAATATGCACAAGGGGGTCCTTAGATATATGTTTATATGTTCATATACTCATTTACACTTCCACGTGTATGCATTTTTAATATCCATATATAAGAACACCTAGCCCCAATATATATATTCATACTTCCATGAGTGAATATATATAAATGGGGAAGTTATTTATGTATATTCCTACCTATGAATACACATGTAAGACTTCATCAATGGTGACTCGAATTCACCTCAAAAAGATCCAAAATGCACTAAAAAATATAAGTAACACAAAAATCACAAAAGCCCTAATTAAAATTGAGCCAAATAATAAAAACAGAATAAACCTTACCCAAATCTGATGTTGAACTCACTATCTTCAATGGTGTGGGATAGAACTGACCTCATCATAAGAAACCACCTATAAGGAAATAGTGGGAAAATAAATGATATAAAATGAATTATTATATATATGTGGTCAATGTGTCAACTGTACATGATAAATGATACACGAATCCATAACCAACAATGAACAAATAATATTCAAATTGATATTTACATCCCAATACTAAACAACATGATCGTTAATAAAGGCTTTTTGTTCAAATTCCCTCATCATATGAGTTGAATAATCCTCCTTTAATTTATAATGTAATGAAATTTCATTTTTTCAATTTCCCTCATACATTGGGACTTTCAAAGTCATATGCTCGGTAGAAAATTCATATGCATTGGCACACCAAGTCAAATGCTGGGACTTCAAAAGTTATACACCAACTAAATTTCTCACGCAAGGACTCGAAAGTTATACTACTCAATATAGACTTCATGCATTTTTTATTTTTGTTATTTTTCCCCCATTATGTTTTATAATCAATAAAACTCGTTAAATCTGTTGAATATAAACCATAAATGAATTAGGAAGTGATCAGTCTTAATTTTACATTAATTTTATCTATAATTCTATATTTATCAAGAATGAATAAGTCTCTAGAATCATGTGCATACAAACCCCCCCCCCCCCACCCTCAAAGTATTATTTCAATTCTTCTTCACTATGGTTGTTTTAAAGCTTGTATAAAATCATTTATATCATGATACTAGTTTTGAAATGAATACTAATGTGATATTGTTCATAATGTAAAGATATTTACTAATCCAAACTATTGTGAGATGTTTTATTCTCATTCTAAAATGACCCCATGGATTTACCACCACACCATATTCACTGAAAACCTCTTCAAGATGAGGATCATCATCATCCCTATAAAAATTTCTAAAAGATATGTAGTGATGTAAATATAATGCATAGGTTGATCATTCTAGTTAATCAATGCCTTTTATAGAAATCATGTTTACTTTACACTAACCATTAGTGTGATCTCATCTCCTAATTGTTATAAATATAGTAGTTCAATAAGATGTTATATTGAAGTAATATTGTTTTTCATAAAACTGACAAATGAGTTTCATAGACCGGACAAGTTGCATCACCAAATTTTTTATTTTTTGTGATTATTTTTTAGTAATGTAGTAAAATGGTCAAAATATTTACACAATATATAAAATAAGAAATGGAATGTTGACCTTCTGATTGGAACTACATGAACAAACTAATAAAAAATTAAAAAAGTGGTTGGATACATTTTTTGTTCCAAAAGAAGTTATATGGAGTAATTGGCAATAATCCTTTGAAGTCACTAAATTTCATGTCTAGGAAAATCTATCCACCCTAAGATTTATGGATGATGTTGGGAATAATGAAATGAAAAACATGAGACCAGCTGTAATTTTAACATGTTTTGATTCTACTAAAAACACTACTGACCCGTACACACTGCCCCCCCCCCCCACAAACACACACATCCCCTTGCACCCCCAACCCCCTCCCTGCCTGCTACACACTGCCCTCCCCCCAGCCCCCTTCACCCCCATTACCCCTTGCACACTTCCCCTTTGACCCCTTCACACCCCCCCACCCTTCACCCCCACTGCCCCCCCCCCCCAACCCTCACCCCCACTCCCCCTGCCCCTCCCCCCCCCCCACCTACAACTTCATCACCCCCACTTAAAACTCTTCATACCTATATCCTTCATGATTTCTAGATTAAAACCTCATTTTTAGAATGTTATTCTTATGGAATTCACCTTTATTATTAGTTTATATAGGTTTATAGATTTTATAAAGTATAGAATTTTTCTTGTTTTATTCTTACTCGATTCACTTGGATTTTTAAAACTAGTTTGCTAATATGACTAGAAAATATTTTGGTGCATGATCTTCCTTCTTCTTGATTGTATATTCCTTCTTTATAGAAACTATTTCCAAACATGTGATAATTGGTTCATTCATTTTATCTTTCAACAATTGTTATTTTCATGGAATCTCTATTATAAACTCTTAACAATTTGGACTACTTGGGTTTCCTCCACACACACTTTCAATAGCCTTTAGAGTACCCTTTTTAGGTCCCGACCCCACCTGCACCATCCCCCCAGCACCTGCCCACTTTGCACCAGCCCCCCCCCTCACAGTCCCCAATCCCCTTTTCACTAGTCCCCCCATTCCTCCACACCATTCCCCCCAACCCCCTATACCTTTTCAGATCAATATTTGTATCATTAACCCCTTGTAAATAAAATAAAAAACCTAGTGGGAGTAGGTTGTTACACTTATTCATGTAAGGAGAGGGTTTAAAATATATTTTCAAACTCAAATCCAAGAACCTTTCTCTTGGTATATACTTTTTAAAGATATTTTCAATTTTATTTTAAGTATAAATGTATTCAATATTAATATCTCAAGTTCCCATTTTTTTATTTAATAAAATAATACCTAATGTTTTTATGTTTGTATCTAAAATGATTCTAAGGGTTGTCAAAAATATTTATCAAACTTTGATTTCCACGCAAAATCATCAGTGGCCTCTCAATCTGAACTATAAAATATCTAAATTGGATAACCATCCAAAAAAACATGTTTACATGTATGAGTGGCTTCAACATACTTTGTACCATCTGTACTAAGTGTCATTGAGTTCTAATTCTTATAGTACCGTCTCACATATCCCTCTCTAATGAAAAAAGTACTATATAATGTGGATCTCTTATCAGTATAATCATGTACCCAATCTAAATCAAAAAATACTAGAAATTTTAAATCAGTGATTCATTCATAATCCATTCCATAAATTATTATTCCATTGACTTGTCTCTGAATCATCTTTTCAGAAATCATGTATGACTCCCTTGGGTATAATGATCTTAATTTTTCTCAAAATGAGGATACTTTCATCTCTAAAGTGAAGGAAATTTCATTTTCTACTATTGAGTTGGTTGAAATTTTCTACTATTCCACATTGAAGGCTTAGGGAAATCAAGTAAAATAGATGAAAATGTCATTTCAAAATACACAACCAATTTTCATAGCATATACACATTATATAATATTGAAAATAAGTTTTTAAAATACTCAATCAATTATATAATTAAAATTAAAGGGTTAGGAATAGGGAAAGTACCTCAAACTCTAGGAGCGATGCTTTTGATGATTATAACTCGAATCTTCCTTTTTTTTCTACTCGCACACATATGCACCTTCACATATATATAAAAAATAACTATCCCACAATTCTCATAAAATATGTTTTTCAAATAAAGAATATTAAAATCAAATAGTAAAAATATAGGACCCACCAACTGGTTCATGCTTGAGAGAAGAGTTGTGTATACAACATCCATTAAAATGAAGGCACTAACAGAAGGTGGTGGAAGATAATATTCAGAAACAATATTTTTTGTAATATATTTCCCTAGATGTTAATTTTTCATTCATATAGGATTTAATGACTATCATCCTACTCTAACCATCAATTTATTCACCATTGATAAAAAATATTTATGTGGAAAATAGGATAAAAATAGTTGGTCACTACAAAAAAAACTACTCGATAATAAGGGTGTTTAAACCTTGTAATCACTCACGTAATGTTATTTAATTTATTAATATATTTATCACTCATTATCATTGTCACTATTCCTTTATCAAATGATATCTATTCCCTAATTGAAATATGGATCCTGGAGTTTATAATGTTGAAAAAATGAGAGTTTAATTTTTTAGAAATTCTTCAAAAAAAGATTCACCCCTCTCTCAATGGTGGGTCATATCCCATTCAAGACCCTCGAATTTTTATTTTATTTATACATTCATAAATAAGTATTTAAATCAATAAAATTTATCATGTTATATGAAAACTATATCTATTTTTTATTATTTATTCACCTTTGGTGTATATTTTATGGAATGGATTAACAATTATACCATTTAAATATAAAATTAGGCTGCAACTAATTAATGGTAATCATGAAGATTCTTGGAAGATGATAAAATATAAAGATTAACATGTGTTAGGGGTCATATGTAAATACAATGTTTCATTAATGAGAAAAAAAATTGTTTTTTGTTTTAGATGGACCACTAGGATACAACATGGAATTTCATATATTATGTCATTATTATAATAGAGGTGCATGTTTTATATAATTTCATATCACCTAAATAAAATAATTAATATTTCATTTGAGCCTTCATTACTTAATAAATAACTTATGATATCCTTAAGGTTAAGCTAATCAGGGTCTAGTTGGGTATAATTTTGATGATATGTTAGGTTTCATAAAAATATTTTGGTCACCTCTAAACCACATGCTCAAGAAGAATGATGGTGAGGCCCAAAGGGAGTTCTCGATCCCCATTGGATAATAAAAAGTACCTTGGAATCAAGAACTACATTTGGGAATGATTTTCCCCAAAAAATAAGATCCATGGGAACTAATAATATCATATAGATAAAATGAATCTAGCATTATAATAAAGAGAAAAAAATGGTATATCAAGATGATTACAAGGAAAAAAATGTTCCCAACCAAAATACTTAAATGCTACTACTCCAAGAAAAAAAATCCTTATATATGTGAAATATGTCACCACCAAACCCCCACCCCTACTATCAAGGATACATGTTACCTCTCTTAGGTTCTTTTTTTAACTATATCAGCTCATACATGATCGACACACACCCAATATTATGTGCATGGTGTGAGAAAATAATCCAAATAGTATCCCACCAAGTTTTCTATAGGAAATCATTATAAGATTAACTAATTATGCTAATTTAACATAAATCAATGGACATAAAATACATTTTCACAATTTACATCAAATTTTGGAAATATACCCTATTTAAATAAAATCACAAAACCACTATAAATAAACCTTTCATTTTATGGAATTAAAATAGTTACAATGCATTTGAAATATTTAAAATATCCAAATATAGAGGAAACAACCATTTCACAAAGAGAAGAAAAATGGAAACTGAGTCATGGGATAAAATAGGTCTATGCTATCTAGTATCCCTACACCTTAGTAAGCAGTTTGGAGTAGTACACAACACATACCCATATGACAACAAATGTGAAGGTATGGTAGAATAATCTGATAAACTAAGAACATATAATTGAAATGTAATAGTCATGATAACAAACACTCTCAATAGGGTTCACGTAATGAGAGAAATTTGAGGGGTTAAACCCCTAAATACCATCGGTGGGTAATCAGGAGGTGGGAAATCAAGAGGTATGACCAAGTGAGGAGGAGGAGGATCCCTAGTAGTTGGGTAGCCACATCAGAGGTGTGTCGGGGGAGGAGATGGGGAGGATTTCTTGGAGTAGCATCGACAGGGTGGCTACGTTGGGTGGCAGCATCGGGGGAGGATGGTCATGGAGAGGAGACCTCACACGGGTATTGGACACCCGCATTAGAGGCTTATCAAAGTAGGAGGTGGGGAGGAAATCATGAATAGTGTTGGTTGGTAAGAGGAATGGCGGCATTTATTGTAAGCATTGGGGAGGAAGGTTCCATTGTGAGAGAGGTAAAGGGTTCAGAGGAGGGTCGTGGATTTGGGGTAGAGGATGATCCCGACGTATATCAAAAAAAGAGGAGGGTCTCTGATCGGGGGAGGAGTAGGATCCTGACGCGTATCGAAAAAAAATATTTCCATGACTGTATAATTTAATCATGGCTATAAACAATTTATAGCCACAAACCTATAAACTGGGGTTATAGGTTCATTGCTATAGCCTAAATTTCAAGTAGTGAGACATCACAAATTGAGGATATAAAATAGTGGTTGGAGGATATGAAAGAACAATTACCATTGTTTATGGAACTTCTTGAGGTTATATATTAGTAGGATATGATATTGCATCCTAAAGTTGTGATGGACAAAATTTTAATATCGATGGAACCTCCATTGTAGCTATAGTGACATAAAACTTCATCATTTGATTCTTAGTTTGATACTTAACCATTGAAAGTATGTGTTCCCATTCTTAATCAGCAGTTACTGGATAAGCCACTTGCCTCAACCTATCTTTAAATTTCATATGTCTATATGTGATGGACTCTATCACTTGATTCATCATCATATTTAACTTTTAATGAATTTTTCTATGAATAAATTCCAAATTTGTACAGCCTACAAGCATCACAACTCATTCTGGTCGTTTGCTATAACTACATCCTTGTTCAGTCTCAATTATTTGACCATTTCAACAAATATAGGCACCATATTTTTTATCTAAAATAAACCATAATTATTAATTAAATATGATCATAGAAATAATATATGAATTTAAAATATTTCAACATTTTGATGAAATCTCATACTTAGTATTTGAGGAGGATTTAAGCTCACCATCTTATCTCACATTATTCCTTTTTATGTATGCATGTTTCTTGTAATATAGGTTGGAATCCTATTCCCTCCACCAAATCAATATGTTCAAACCAATTTGATGTGTAACTCTTTACACAACCCATGAGTTTGTGTTACTTACCAAAAAATAGAATTCAAACATATTTATACATATCCATAAGCATCATATGCTTGAGGTACATGAACATGCCAGGTAAAATCATAGACTTATATGAGATTGGAAAACTCCACATCAGTAATCCCAGAGTGACAGATAGTCAACCTCATTCACTTTCCTAACCAGGGAAAGCCTCCAGGAAAGTAGGTGGTTTGACCTAGAGCCCCTCTACCCAGGGATACTTTACTCAAGAGAGCATTCAATTCATGAGATATCTAACACTTAATATGCACAAAATACATTCAAAAACTAAATTTCAGTTCATAACTTCAATTATAAACCAAGGTCTAGGGAGATAAAATTCTAAATTTATTATCATACATAAAATGTAATGTAAGGCTCTATTCTAGAAAAAATTTATCAAATGTACTCTGAAATACAGTCATTCATAATAAAAGAGATTATAGATGTGAATAAAAAATATTATTAAATTATTTTAGTAATTATAAGTAATAGTTAATTTATTTTTTATTAATTTTTAATTAATTTTAAATTAAAATTAAATATTACTTCATTTTTAATTATTTATTTGAGTAATATGAATGAATTAATTACGAATTAAAATTAACTAACTACTAATTAAAATTAAGTAATACTAAATTAATTACTAATTCCAATTTATACAGTTAATTAATAATTAATAATTAAGTAATACTAAACACCAAATGAAATGAATATTTTCGAAATGAAGATAAAAGCACCACTTTGTGAGGATTTTTACAAAGATTCAAAAATGCCACTTCTAGTGGTCTATTTCTATGAATAAAATAAAAGAAGAGTTCCACTTCATCTTTAGGTCTTAGAGAAAATCTCTAAAAGCACCACTTCAAGTGGTGCTTTTAGGGATTTTCCATGAGTGAAGTGTGCCACATGAAGTGGCGCTCTTATTTGATTTTATTTACAGAAATAAGACACTTGAAGTATCATTTTTTTAATCATTATAAAAGAGCCACACGAAGTGGCCCTTTTATCTTGATTTCAAATATTATCATTTCATTTGGCACTTCACAGTGAATGAATAATAAATTAATTAACTAATGCCTAATTAAAATTAATTAATAATAAACTAATTACTAATTACAAATATGTAATTACTCTTTACAGCTAATTAATTACTAATTTAAATTAGTTAATTTATTAATTAATAATTATAATTAACTATGTTTAAATTAAAATTTATTAATTGATAATTACATTAATTTATTCATTAATTACAATTAATTAATTCCTAATTACAACTAATTACTAATTATAATAATGTAATTACTAATTATAGTTAATTAGTTACCCATTACAATTAATTACATAATTAATTAGTCGGTAATTACAATTAAATAAGTACTAATTACAATTAAATAGTTGATAATTACATTAATTTATTTACTAATTACAATTAACTAATGCTTAATTATAATTAATTAATAATAAATTAATTACTAATTACAATTATGTAATTACTAACTACAGTTAATTAATTACTAATTACAAGTAATTATTCAATTAATTAATCACTAATTATAGTTAACTAAGAAGTAATTAAAATTAATTAATTGCTAATTAAATTAATTTATTCACTAAATACTGTTAACTAATTCTTAATTACAATTAATTAATTATATATTAATTATTAATTACAATTACGTAATTAATCATTATTGTTAATTAGTTACTAATTAAAATTAATTACTCAATTGATTAATCACTAATTACAATTAACAAGGTACTAATTACAATTTATTAATTACTAATTACATTAATATAACTAATGCATAATTATAATTAAGTAATAATAAATTAATTACTAATTAAAATTATGTAAGTACTAATTATAGTTAATTAATCACTAATTATAATTTATTACTTAATTAATTAATCACTAATTATAGAACAAATTAATTAATTAGTAATTATAATTCACTAAGTACTACTTACAATTACTTAATAATAAATAAATTACAAATTACATTTATGTAATTACTAATTACAGTTAATTAATTACTAATTACAATTACTTACTTATTTAATTAAAAATTAAAAATAACTAAGTACTAATTAAAATTAAATAATTACTAATTACATTAATTTATTTAATAATAATAATTAACTAATTCCTAATAAAAATTAATTAATTATAAATTAATTACTAATTACAATTATGTAATTACTAATTATAGTTTATTAATTAAAAATTAAAATTAATTACTTAATTAATTAATCACTAATTATAATTAGCTAAGTACTAATAAAAATTAACTAATTCCAAATTACATTAATTTATTTACCAATTACAATTAATTAATCCCTAATTATAAATAATTAATGAAAACTTAATTACTAATTACAATTATGTAATCACTAATTATAGTTAATTAATTACTAATTACAATTAATTACTTAATTATTTAATTACTAGTAACAATTAACTAAGTACTATTTACAATTAATTAATTTCTAATTACATTTACTTATTTACTAACTGCAATTAACTTATTCTTAATTACAATTTATTAAATACAAATTAACCACTAATTACAATTATATAATTATTAGGTTCTAATTATAATATATTAACTATTTACTAATTAATAACTAATTACTAAACAAATAAATATATAAACTAAAATATAAACAAATTAAACAAATTGAAATAGAAATAGAATTACCTTGGCATCTAAATGAGGGTGGAGAAGGGCTTTAGAGTGGAGGATTGTTGTTGTAGAGCTTCAGAGTGGAGGGGGTGTTGTTGTAGAGCATCACAAATGGGGTGGTGGAATGGGTTGGATTTACGGGAGGGGAGGGGTGTCTCTCTTTTATAGGGGAACCAAAGGATCCACTTGAATTGGTGCCCATAAGAGTTTTTTTGAATTAAGATCACCACTTCAAGTGGTGTTTTAGGAATATTCCCACAAAGCTCCACTTAAAGTGTCACTTTGCACTTTGAAATGCCAAACCGCCAGTTGAACTAGCACTTTGGGCTTTTCTCCCAAAAATGCATGTTGAATTGGCACTTTAGCACCCCATTTCCCAAAATATGAAATCCCTTGACCCCTTTAATTAAATAAAAAAACCCTTATCCATAAATTTTTTTGATTAGGGTTCTTATGATAACATACAAAGGGAGAGACTAAAATAGATATCCCCTTTTTTCTTGGTATTCACTTGGATATCCCAATTACACCCTTAATTCACCTACACCAAAAAACATATAAACACATTTAAGGTAAAAAAAACTACAAATTCACATTCCAAATAAATATTTAATTTCAACTCAAATTATATTCTACTTATAAAAATAAACATATTATTTCAAAAAATATATGTACATGTAATCCTATTGAATATTCAAAAATTGTATTTTTGTAATAAAATCAGGCATTCCCTACCAAACACATGAATTTTTTAATAAATCCTAACATAATTCAATATTCTAATTAAATTCAATTTTCCAGAAATATATTGAATTAAATTCCCAATATATTCAACAAAAATGAAATTTATTTTATAATTGGAATTTAAAACTCAAGTGATTTTATAAAATTCAATTCTAAGTATTTAATTTTTAGTATTTTTTATAAAAATATATATGATTCATTTCCAGAACACAAAAACACTCTAGTGTTTTACAAAATAAAAAAATTAAATGTGTGTGAATATTCATTATTAACATTAAAAAAATAATGACATCTATATTTTTTTCATATAAAAATAAATAAAATATTGAAAAGTGTTGTCTTCCTATAATTTAAAATGATTCAAGGGTAGTACTTTCAATAAAATCACAAAATAAAACAAAAAATGCCCATCTTGTCACTCCCCCACACTTGATTTTTCCACTCCTGAGAAAAACATAATACCTCATCCAAGTTCCATACTAACAATAAAAAATGAGAGTATATCTTATAATTATTCAAAAAAAATTAATCATATTTCATTTAAGAGATCAATTCACCTCTTTTAAACCTCCCTCGTACTCAAATTAATTCGACCTCAATTTTCTACTCATTCTCACTTTTGCAACCTAATAAATTATTTTTTTTCATAATTCTCTCAATTAAAATTGATATGTAAGACTATACTCATCTCAATAATATTTATACCAAAACATATTATTGATGAAATTATTACTTCTCTATAGTAAAGGATTTGAACTTATCATGAGAATTTTTTCAAGGTTGAAATGTTGGATAAGGGATGGTTGGTGGAAATTTGAAAACAAATACCAAATGAGGAGGGTTTAACTCTTTGATACATTGTAATATTTTTCAATATTGTTAAATAATTTTACCTTACTCAATCCCCCCTTTCGAAAGGTGACCCATCTCAATCCCCTTTGTTGAAATTGGACCATAAGTCATGAAAATGAAGAACAATAAAGAAAATTTCAATCATTATCTCCTCTATTTTCCTTTTTCACTATTTATAAATATATATTTTTCATCCATTTCTTATTTTCTTTTTCTTATTTTCTTTTTCATTTTTTGAGAATAATAGGAGGAAAATGTAATTTTTTGAAGAATTACCAATGTATGTTTTTCGTTCAATTGCCCAAATTATTGACATGGCCCATTCATTTCTCAATAATGAAGTGCCTCCTAAAAGTAATCACATGATGTCTCATCCTCTACACTCATCCTTCAAGTAACCATGTAAAGTATTTAGATCAAGGTATGGTGAGGAAAAAATGGCTTGTAGTGTGTCTTGAAACTATAAGGGAATTCATGGAAACTACTAACTTAACAAGGATCAATGTAAAGGTGGATTGTAAGTAGATATAAGGTCTTGCCAAAAAAATGTACCTCAACCATGTTACCTATGACTCTACCATGTCACTGTAACATTAAATAAAATATAATTATTGTTTATTTTTAATTTTGAGATTTTTCTAATTCTTTTACTTTTAATTTTTAAAGGTTATCATCTTTTTCATGATTATCGAACGATTGGGTAAAATCATACGAATGAACCTTAAGTTTCAGAGGAAACCTTGAGAGATTCTCTTACATATTGATTTCCTTGAGGTATGCGGTTAGCACATTGTCTAAGTAAACCATGAAGGTTTCAATGTAAACTGTACAGATGAATTTTACATATGGTTTTCTTATGCACGGTTTAGAAAACTATAGAAGGAAACCATGTGTATTGCTAAAAAATTTATTATGTGGACTATATAGTTAGGGAATGATTTGGTCAATCTTACAGTCAAACCAAGTGAGAAAACCATATGTAGCACCGCAACTTGTTTATAGTGGGGACCACACAATTGATGCATGATTTGATAAATCTTATGGTCAAACCATGTAAGGTTGTAGTTCTATTCTAGTGTGAGTTGCACTATTGGCACATGGATTTCTAAACCATGCATCAAAACCATGCGAGCTACTCAAATGCATTAAAATGTAATTTTATTCTTTTCCACATACTGAATTAACTTGACATAGACCTAAAAACCACCATATATCACATTAATGGCCCAAAGTAGAGATATTGGAGCTTTATCCCTTCTTCCTCCTTACTTCCAAGGACTCCTCTCTTGGATTATATGTAGTTTTCTAACATAAATCCCTCTTTCTCCACCCCTTCTCCCAATCTCATTTCCTTTGGTTTTATTTTATACTATAAACCCTAATGGTTGTGGGATTCAAATATAGGGTTTTAGATTGAATGTATTTTGGGGATTTTGATGTCTATGGATTGTAGATGACATCATCTTTCTTGGTTTGGCTTTCATCGTTAAAGTTAATAGGAATCCTCTTGGATGAGGTGGGAGTTTTTGTAAAATTATTATATTTAACAATTCATGAAATTCTTTAGATTCATAATATTGAATCAAATTTATGATGGTTTTTATTTATTGTCAATAAATATAGAAACATACATGATGCTAATATGAGAATAGTTATATGTATTTGTAGGAAGTTCATAGTTCTCGAGAAAGGTATGACAACTTGACATGATTATCATTGACTATGTGAAAATTATTTATTTATTTTATAATTTAAAAATAGTATAGCTAGTTTATAGGGAATCAAACCATAGATAAGGCATAATTGTTTGGATTGACCAAGAAATGTATAAAAAACTCTAGAAAATAAACAATAAAAAGCATAAAATTCTAAGAGATAGCGGTAAAAACTTGTTATGGGAGTGATGAACAAGACATGTCCTAAAAATGGTTAGAGACATGCAATTGCTATGATCGAAGGGAACTCAATTGACTGGTTTAATAAATGTTCCTTAATTTATGCACAAATAATTCACTAGAACTAAAATTTGAGAAGTTAACAATGCTTTTTGATTGATTAACCTATGACTGAAATAATTCTCTAATTTATCAACTGAATAATTAATCATTCAAAAAATGATAAAAACTTTTTTCATCATAACCAATTTTTCAATTAATGTTATTATGTCATTCTCACATGAAATAACTTATCTAAATATTAAAAATGAATAATTAGTTTTTGAATGAATTTAATCGAAAACATTTTTCATTTATTTTTGAATAAAGAAAATATGTAAAAAGCTTTAATAATTGATTTCTGAGAAAAGAAATCCAATAATAATGATTTATTCATGAAGAAGTAAAATTTTTAACCAGTTAATCTTATTCCCCTAATGATTTTAACCAGAAAAAAATCATAATTTCAATTTCAAAAGAATTCATAATAGTTATAATAGGGAGAAAATATAAAGAAGAGATGAAAACTTCTCTATTGAGGATCTCATCCTCCTGCTCAAGTTGTTGTTCTCACTGCCTAGTTATTACTTTATAACTATTGCTCTTATCTCCATCTAGTAAATTGTCTCATATCCCCCTCTCCCTCCAATTGTATTATTAATTTCCAGAATTTCCTCACAAACTTAATTTGGTAAAATGACATGTCGGTCATCACTGCATCTAGTAATGCCTTCATGTATAAAAAAGAGTTTAATTTTACCTTTTATCAACATGACTAGGATTTTAAAAAATCCCTTATAACCACTTCTAAACCTCAAGTACACTAAAAATAATTAATACAACTTACATCACAAAAAGTTCTCAATAACTATTTAAAAATTTTCCAACTGGAAAATTCCCACCAAAGATGCCATCAAAAACCCCAAAAGACTAATCAATGGTGAACATGAACCTTCAAACTTAAACTCATCTTCAATTATTTTTCAATATTGAACTACCATCAAAGAAAGAAAACTCCATGATCTACCCTTTATTTTACCCTCACACAACACCTAGTTTTTTTGTATAATTAAAACACAAACTAGAAATTATTATGGGAAACACCATGAGAAGATGGAGTGTGATGAAACTAGTCCTATAAATTGAAGCAACTATGTTCATGAGGCCCTATATTATCTTCATCATGAAACTCTAAACAAACATCATGTATCAAACACAATACAAAAATTTCTTTGATGACCTAGGATCTGAATTCATTCAACTTTAAAACATCATATTCAAAAAAATCAATGGATTTTAACAAATCGGTTATTCTTAAGGATCATTAATACAAATCAGAAACATGAACCAGTATTTGAAATCAAGACACCCATGTTCACCCATATTATGAACTTCATCAGCTTAGATTATATTTCTTTCACATGGATTTGGGAGTTCAGGAGCTTTGAGTTTCTCAGGGATGTGATGGTCAGCCTGGTTTCGTCAACAAATTTTAGTGTCCCTAGATTCGGTTTCAAGAAAAATCAAGGTATGACCAAGTTTTGAAACTTCAAATCACTATCTTCAATCATCGCATGCAACATATATGAGCTCAAGAAAATCCAAATACATCAAGTAGCCAAGTTTTGGCATAGCCTCATTTTATATTCTTTCACATGGATATAAAATACATTGGAAATATATTAATGATTCATCATTTTTAGGTCTATATTTCAATTAGAGCAGTGGATAGAGTTTCTTGTATAATTCTTCTTCAGTTGATCAAACCTACAACATCTCCCATAATTAATTTGGATTTGAAGGTCGGATCATCTTGGGATCTTGGAAAAAACATGAATCTCTTAAAACCAGGTTCATCATGGTTCAACATTTCATTGGTAAGAACTCCTTTCATATAGAAAGATCAGATCTTCCTCATCCAGAAATGAGTTTCTTCTTCAAGCGAAACTTCTCAAAATCATAGTTCAGGTGTGTAAAATCCAAAGGAGAAATGGCTGCATGGGATCTCTTTTAGATTTGGTTATTTAAATACTTGAGAATCAAATATGTGTTGCCCTATTAATTTTTCTACGTCACCACACTTCTGAAAAACAGCTAGATGGTACCTCCTTCATAATTAGCTATGTGTGGTGTGAATAAAATGCATATATAGACCTTTTCTTCATTTTGGCTACATGGTTGCACATATCCAATTTTTGAATATCCAGTACATAAAAAGTGTTGCATCCAAAAAAATAAAGTTAACGGATGAATAAAATAAATATGAAATTTTTAATTAAGTAAATTCTTAATTGATTAATTAAATAAAATAAGTTCAATCTTTTAAATTTGATAAGTAAAAACACGAAAATAAATTTAAAACAATTAGTCTAAAAGAATTAACTAAACAATTAACTATCAAAAGAAAAGATAAAAATTAATTTAATAAAATTAATTATAATTTAATATTACTAATTATTAAATTATTAAATAAAAATAATTTAAATGTTAAAATTAAATCAATTATTTGATATATTAATACTAAAAATAAAAATGAGATAAAAATTAAATACAAATAACACATGGATAAATAATAATTAAATAATTGATAAAATAAAAAAATGAACAATTGATAAATAAAACAAGCATTAATAAATAAATAAAATAATGAAAAATTGAAAATTTTTGCAATAAAATGAATATTTTTATTAATAATCTCATTAGTTACTAAACTTTTAATAAACTAACCTAAAATACATAATTAACCTAATTAATGCTAAATTAAGAATTAAAAACATAATTTTACAAAAAAAAAGTGATGTGAAAACAAAAATCAATTAAAGGACACATCATATTCCCCCACACATAAAACATTATTTTTCTACAATCGATACTTAGTCACATTCAATGGTAGAAAATAAATCTCAAAATGGAAAAGTAAAAATGTTTTTGGGAATTGATTTTCATATTGATTTTGCCTCATATATTCTTTCAAGTAGTAAAAATTAATTCCCACTCGAATCAAATTTATTTAGTGAAAAAAACATTTATTATTTTACAAAAATTATTTAAACTGAAAATATTAATATAATTTAACAAACTTCAATTTTCATCTAACTTAAATTCAAAACTTATCTTTACATCTAGGTGAACATAATCAAATAATTTTATAGTTTATATTGAATATAAATTTCATTGGACAGGGTGGAGTTAAAATTTATTGGTGGAATAAATAACCCATCCCAACAATTTGATGAATAAGGAATGAAAATAATGAAATAATTAATTCAACCTATATTAGGATTCTCATTTTATAGTCCATTTGAATTCATATTTTATGAGTCAAATAAAAATTAAAAGATTCAAAGTTTATAATTATTGTATGACATTCTCCCAACATTTTTTCAAAAGACATTTTTTTCAAGAGGACAAGAAAAATTATTTACTCAATTAAATCCAAGAGGTATTAAATATTAACCCCCTTGGAGTGAAATCACAACCTTAAAACTAGAGAAAAATTCTAGCCAATGAAAATTCCTATGTTATGCATAAAAACACACAATTTTTTTAAAAAAATTAATGGATTCTGATGGTATTTGCATTAAATAAATGTTTAGTTCATTAAATAAGACCCTCTACCCCACACTTGAACCCCAAATTTTTCCTTAAATTTGAATTAAAAGGTGAAAGGAAAAGCTAATAATTTTAATTTCTAAAATATTTGTAATTGAGTAGTTCAATGACATGTTAAGGGTCCCAATATAGTTCAATAAATAAAATTCCATGATTTTGAAAACATTTCTCAAAATAATTTTAAGAAGTACATGCTTTAACTTCATTTGAAACTAAACATAAATTTTCACCAAATTAGAATAATGTATCATGTTTATCAATAGTTTAAGGTAGCATGTGCGGTTTTCAAAAAATCATAATTTTTTTAGAAAGCAATGTAAAATTCAAGGTGATAAAAAGAATTTAAAATTTCTCACAAAAATTTCCAAAAAAACTAAAAGAAAAGAAAAGCACCATGCAATAATGATCAAAGAAATTTCAATATAATTTAAAAACAACCAAGGGTTTTCCACCACACTTAATTTTATAAAATATTATGTAATGAATAAGCATAATTAATGTAAGGGAAAAAAACAACCTTGGTAAAAGAAAATTTACTCATTTTAGTTCATTCAAATGTACTCTACAACTATGCTTTGAGTGAAGTATCCTGGATAGAATGTCACAACTCATATAAAATGAAAATAATGACATTAGATTCAAGAATGAAAATTTGTGAATACAAATTAACTAGAGAAAAATTTTAGGAAAGTGAATCAAGTACAATCAAGCTGTTAGATCCACTTAGCACTGAAGAAAAATTAAAGATTTAGCCAAAGAAACTACATGCCCCCTCACAATCCAATGAATCACTATAAGAACAATTCAAAAACATTATAAAAGAGGATAATTTTTAGTGAAAAAGATAATAGTTGAGAACCAAGTAGACATCAAACAATTATTATTTTTTAAAAAATTAAAAAAGGAAAACAACAGGGACCATGGGTTGACTCTCATGAAGAATAAATCTTAAATTTCTCAGTTATACTCAGCGTTTTATCATATTTCTATAATAGGTATGACATCTAATACCTTTAGAAACACATCAAAGTAATGTTTAACTCTTTGAACACTAACCAAGAATGGTCTATTTTCCTTTATAATTAATTCCAAAACCCCATTGATAATCACACTTAAGATAGTAAAGGGTATAGACCATTTGGTTTTGAATTTTCTCAGAAAAAGATTAAATCTAGAATTAAAATGTAATACCATCTGTATAACCATAAAGTTCTTATTTTGAATAATGGAGTCATGAAAATATTTTAATCTCTCTTTATAAATTCTTGCATTCTCATAAGACTCTCTTCAAATTTCTTCCAACTCACTTCACTCTAATAATCTCATCTCTCCTGCAGACTTGAAATCCTAATTGAGAAATTTCACTACCCAATATGATTTATTTTGGAGCTCTACAAGAAAATAACATGTCTTACCAAAGATAATTCTATAAGGAAACATCTTTATGTGAGTTTTATAAGCAGTCATGTAGTCCCATAATGCCTCATCTAGCTTAAAATACTAGTCCTTTCTTGAACCTTCATTGTTTTCTCCAGAATCTATTTTAATTATTTATTTGATATATCTGATTACCCACTAAAATTTGGGTGATATTTGGCACTAGATTTATTAATAAAATCATTAATTTTTATTAATTATTTGAATTTAAATTTATTGAAATGAATACCATTATCTGTGATAAAATATTTTAGCACACCAAATATGGAGAAAATATTCTTATTGATGAAACTCACAACACTACTACCAAGATTGTTTGAAAGTGATACTACCACAACTCACTTACATAAATATTCTATAAAAACAAGGATTTATTAATTCACATACAATATTAGGAATGGTCCCATTAAATCTAACCTCCAAACACAAAAAAAATTAAACTTCAAGAATCCACTTCTGTAGAAACTTTTGTTTCCTACCCACATTCCCCAACCTTTGAAATTTATCATAGCTTATTAATAGACTTATATAATCCTTGAATAGGGTAATCTAGTAAAATCCTGATTAGATGAACTTTTGGGAAGTCTTATCTCCCCCATGGTGTCCAACCCATGGAGAAGAGTGAAGATTTTCTAAAATAAGAATCATTTTCTCCTCAGGAACACACCTCCCGAGTATCCCATTATCAGAAGGATCTTCAAGGAAACCTAGTCGGGACCTCTCTGTGGCGGCGGTGGCAGCCATCTCTGTATAGGATCCTCCCCATTTAATAGGTGGGAGGGACCCTCATCACCCAACAAATGGATGTCTTCCCCCTTCACCCCCTTCACGAAGACTAATTTACTTCCTCCTTTTCCTCAAGTTCCTCTCAGACTGAAAGTTTCTGAATTGCTCGATGGATACCCTAATCTCCAGTTATCATCCATGGAGTTCTCAAAAACTTTTTATCTTCTAAAGAACACCTTAATATCTAGGTTTTTTCAGTGATGACAGTCAGTGGACACGCTCGATAGGCACAACTTCGGTGCTTGGGATTTTCATGAGAGGGTGATAGTGGGTCTGTTGGATAGTTGAAATATTATGATACGCTTCTTCTCGGAGGCTGATCTCTTCAAGGCGTCGTTAAGTTCATCCCTTAACTTCAACGGTTTTATATTATTTCTATATATATGTTCCTTCAATTGGAATATGAAACATGATCCTTCAACTATGGAGACTTGGGTTTGTTTCCCAAATCTACCTCTACCATTTCAAAATCCTTCAGTTATGTGTATGCTAGGGAATTTTCTTGGTAGGTACATGTGCTTGGATAGTCAAACAGAAGCTCTCTGTCACCCAACCAATCTATGAGTCTGTGTAGAAGTGGATGCTTCAAGGGTTCCATTTGAGTTTGTGTGGATCACTGTGGGTGAGGAATACTGCTACAAACAAAGGGTGGTCTATGAAATTTGGACTGAATTCTGTTTTGGATGTAATCAATTTGGTCGTTCGTTGGACTTCTGTCATAGGGGGTCTCAGTATTCTTTGAGGAGTATCAATTATCACAAAAAGGAACATGGGGGATAGGGAAAGGGAGATATGTTGAAACATAAGTCTACCACGGAGGAAGAAAATATGGGTGGGGGAGATCCTTCTGGCAGTTTTCAATTGGAGTAGGCAACTCTCAAAAGTTCATCTATGTGTGAGGGATCATTTGTGGTAGGGTCTAGTTGACATTATCATTCTTGGTCTCCTATGAATAATACATTGGTGTCTCAAATCAATCCATTGGTTGCGAATGTGTTTAACAGGTTGAGGCTGGACCTGGACCGACCTTCAACTACGCTTAGTGTGGAGGATTATAGTCTGGTTTAGCAGGACATTGTTAGTGTCGAAATCCAAAAGTCTGGAAGTCACGAGGTTATGTTTCAGATGGCGGACAAGGGAGAGAATAATTTGTGTAAGAAAACGGGGCCGGTTAGTGTTGTTTTGCAACACGGGTTGCAGGAACATTCATTGAAGGAGGACTGGAGAACTGGTGAGGTGGAGGTAGGGGGTCCTTCTTCTAGGTCCCAAATCTTAATTCCCCTGAATAAAAAATATGGTAGGCTTTCTGAGGCAGACTTGAGTGTGTTCCTCAGTTACTCAATGGAGGCAATTAGAGGATGCGATCATTAGTGCAAGGGAGATGAGCACAGCCATTCGGCAGATGAAACACCAAGCCTGAATAATAGGGGTAATAGGGGGAGGAAGGGTTGGAAAGACTTCTCATCCTTACCTCCATCATTGGAGACCAGTTCTTCCAGGAAGTTTAAGTTCAAAAAGGTTGACAAGGAGGAAATGAGCCATCAGGGATTAGAGGACCAGGGGGAGAAGCACTTGGAACTACTGTTATGTTCTGAGGAGAAAGTAATTGAGAAAATTTTACTCCTCAATGCGTCTGAAGAGGAGGCAGCTAAAATGATGGGGAGACCTCTATAGTAAATACTCAATGAGGATTAATACGCTTGGGTGTAAAAGTAGGATCTAATCCTTATCAGGGGGTTCAACAAAGGGAAAATTAGCATTGAGGATTATATACAGACATGGGACCAGCTGGCCACTAAGTTTGAAAAATTGATGATAGAGACTCCTAATATGCAGTTAAAATATATTTAATGGAAGTTTTTTAGGGAAAAGTACTCTGGTAAGATTAATTTTATCTTTAATTATTTTGGTTAACTTTGTGGTGGTTTATTTCTGGTTTGAGTGATTTATTGTTCGGTTTTAGTATGCTTCTCGACCAGTTTTTCATGTGTTTGCGGAAGTGATTCTGGTATGATGCATCCTGACTTTACTATATCTACCTCAGATGGGGTTCAGAGAATGAATCCTACAACTGTGCATGCCATTGGGATTTCTAAGACTGAGAGGGAATGGCTTCGCCTTCGGTAACGGGCCCGCGCACCCTTGTGTGGGAAAGTTAGCCGAGTGGTATGCATTATTGAGAGTTTGTTGACACGTGGTAGGTGATGGGGAGAGGAAGATATGGTTTCTATGTTTGGGTCTCATTTTGATTTATTTTTGCTATTTTCTGGACATTGTAGTTTCTCACTTTTCCCTTAAAAGTGTTTTGATAATAAAAAATTTAATTTTTAGTCAGTCCAAAAAATAATAGGATCATCCCAAAAGTAGTACCTAAGTTGAGAAATGAATTTATACCTTTGATTTTGTGAATTTTCTTTTGGAATGAAACTTATATCTTAGAATTTTTAAATCCATAAATTAATCAGATTTTTTCATAGAAAAAAAAATTTTCATATAGGAAAGATGTATTGATCTCTCTTGGTTCACTAGTTTGAATTATGATTGTGGGTAACCTAGAAAAGTGGTTATCTACTGAATTTTCAAAACCTTTTTGATTATTTATTTCTAAATAAAACTCTTGTAACAAAAAATTCAACCTCTTATTTCTTGATTTAGATTCCTTGAACGATAGTTTCCAGTTTGGGATAGTGATTATTGGTGAAGATGTGAGCTTTTACATCATAAGATTAAATGATTCTTGAAACTTTTAATAAAATAAAAAAGTTTAATCCTTAACTAATAGTGAGCAAAGTAACCTAACAATTTTAGAAAATTCATTGATAAATATCCAGTAAAAACTGTCATGTTCTAAGTAACTTATAATTCCTTTTATATTTGTAGAAGGTGGAAGCTTTCAAATCAATTCAATATTATAATTTTATACTTGTATCCCCCTATTATAATCTTTATAGCCTAATAAAATCCATTTTATAACCATAAACTAACATTTTTCTAAATTTAATACAAATATTGTCTTCTCTCACCTCTATAAAGCAATTTCTAGATTATACAAACATCCTTCAAAATCAGAATCAACTATGGAAAATTAATCCATTAAGACTTCAATTATTCTTTCAATCATATTAGAAAATAGAGCCATCATACACCTCTGAATGGTGGTAGGATAACCACATAGGCCAAAGGGCATCCACATGTAAGAAAATTTCCTAAATAGATAAATGAAATTGGATTTTTCCTAGTCTTATAGGGTCATGGTAAATTAATTGTAATCATAATAACCATCCATAAAACAAAACAAAAACATTTCAAGCCAACCCTTCAAACATTTGATCTATAAATGGAATTAGAAAATGATCTTTTCTAGTTGAAGAGTTAATATTTTGATAATCAATACATACCCTCCACTTGGTAGCTTTCTTAACTTGAATTTATTTGTTTTTCTCATTTTTCACAACTGTTAAATCCCCCTTATTAGGTATAACTTATACTAGACTTACCTAAGGACTGTCAGAAATATGAAAAATTATTCCAACATAAATCATCTTAATTAATTCATCTCTAACTACCTCTTTCATGTTTTGATTTAATATTATTTGAACTTCAACTCTAGTCCAGTGATCCGGATCCATTGGTATTTTATATGGACTTATTATATTAATATAATCTATGGAACATCCAATAAAAGACTTTAACTTACTCAAAATAAATAACAAACTCTCTTCTTGACTCACTGCTAACTCATCTGAGATATGACAGGAAATATAGAACTTTTTCACCCAAATAAGAGTATTTGTGATGAGATGGAGGAGTCTTCAACTCTAAAGTGGATTATTCTTGACCATAATCAAGACACTTGGGCCTAAAAGTTTCGAGGTCCTCAATATAATTCCTAAAAAAATGAAAGAGATCTAAAGAAACCCCAAACCTTACTATTATTTAGATTAAAAAAATCCTTAGATTCAATTTCCAATTTTTGTTCTAAAATTTTTATATATAAAATTGATTAAGATTTTCTAGAAATTCACCCTCATAAGAATCTCTACGCTCTACCTATTTACTTGAAAAAATTCCCATAAAATTTTTATCTTGTGTGGTGTTACTATTATTTCTTCAACATTTTTTAAAAAATATTCTTCTTCTTCATCAAAAGGTTATTCAAATTAAAGAAGATTATCACTATAAAAATTTCTTGATTATGGTGAAAATTTCTATTTTTCAAAATCATTTAACTCTTTACTCTACACTCACATATTAAAAATCTATTTTCCAATAGAAACATTTATTATAACTCCCCAGTGACAAGGAAGAACCTACCAAGAATGATATGGACTTCTTTGACACACTCCATATCAAGTTTAAGAAAATCATTTGGTAAAACTAGTTTTCCAACCCCTACAATCAGATCATAAATCTTCTTATAGGTTGGGTGATGGAGGGGTCTGCTAATTTTAAGACAATATTGGTGGGAAATACATCTCATAATCTCAACTGCGTGAATAGTGAGTAAGAGATAAGGTTGATACTAGATCCAATGTCACAAAGGTATTTGACCTTTCCACTATTTATAAGGTACACATAATCACAAAAACTACTAGGATCTTTGAGTTTATAAGGTATTTTATTCTAAACTATAGCACTACACTCCTCTGTTAAATTGTAAGTGGTAAACTCCTTAAGTGGTTTCTTATATGAAACATTTTTTAATCATTTTTAAATATGAACGAACATAAAACTAAATCTTTTTGAAATGAGAAATTAATGTGAATCTTTTTAAATAACTCAAGAAATTTGAGAATTTTAGGTTCACGATTATTCTTCTTACTTTAGTTAGGAAAAGGAATGCATGGAACCAAATTCTTTAAAACCATTGGCATATATTTGGGTTCTTTATCAAAATTTTATTTCCCTTTATTTTTTTGGATTTTATATACTTTTTAATCTTTCTTAATAGTTAGAATAATAATTTGTATGTAAATTTCAATGGGGGTGTCTAGATTTTCCAGTTTCAGAGATTTCATTATTTTAGTTATCATTTTATTCTAAAATTTCAGTTTCAACAGGTTTAGGTTCATTAGGGGATTCTTAGTGAGTATGAAGACCACTTCTAGTAGCGATAGCCATGATATTATCCCTAGGATTGACTTCAGTTGTACTTGGTAATTTCCCTTTTTCAATTTGATTCATTCCTCTAGAAATTTATCCTATTTGAATTTCTTTATTTTACATCCTATAATTTGATTTAATTTTATAAGAATTGTATTAGTATTTTTTGTTATTAAATTAATTCTTGAATCATTCATCTTGAAAATCTGTTCTATTTAGAATTTAGTCTATCACAAAAAATACATTTAACCCTCAAAGTTTCTTTAAGTGTTAAAAGAATCCATCCTATGTTGGTTTTGGTAATGCTACCTAGGATTCTATTAGAAACTAGAGGGTACATCAGGTCTGAAAACTCCTTGATCCTTTCAAGAAATTTTTGGATGATTTCTATAACCTTTATTGTAATTATTAAAAAATGGATCATCCCTTGGATGTAACCTAGGTGAAAAACCATAACATTTTTCATTATTAAGTTGTTTGGTAGGTATAGGGAAATAAGAGTTGGAATGACCATACATGCCATAGTGATGGCATGGCTCCCTAAGTGAGTTTTGATCATTTTTATTATAATACCTAGTATCATTAACTTCAACTTGATGAAAATTATTATTCTATTTTTTAACTATATTTCTTATTTTATAACACTTATGTTGAGAGTTCTTTTCAAGTTTATATAATATTTTCTTCAAATATTTAACAATTTTATTACTAAAATCTTCTCCCGAAGCTTGATCAACTAAGGTTTAAAGATATGGGGTGAGTTGTTGTAAAAGGTCTCTATAAGAGACTATGATGTACATTGATTATTTGGAAACTATCTAAGAAGAACTCTAAATCAGTCCCAAGCCATGTGTAATATCTAACCCTCATACTGAAAAAATACAATGATCTTATACCTAATTTCATTTTTCATCCTCCATGGATAAAATTTCATTAAAAAGGCATTAAAAACCGATCCCAGGTATAAAAAATCTCCTCATCCAACTATTGAAACCACGACCTAGAATTTCCCTTAATACTGAAAGGGAAAGATCCAAGTTTAATCTCTTCTTCACTTAGTCATCTAAAAGGTAGTTGTTGCATCGAACAATAAAAATCTATAATGAATTCTAAAGAGTCTTCATTAGAAAGTCCATTATATGATGATATCATAGAAATATAGGATTTTTTTATCTCATATTTTTGTGCCCATAGGGTGTTCCTAATATAATATGGATTACTAGAAATGTTTGAAATTTGAAACTTCCTAGGGGATAATTCTCAGGTAATTAATTTCTAAGTGGTTATGGATATGTATTTTTATTTTTATTTTTATTCATATTTTCCATATTTTCTTCTATTTTGACTTTTTTTCATTTTAATTATTATGTAGTGAAAGTTGATTTCTGAAATAACAAGTTTTAAATTTTTTTAGTCCTTGATCTAGTGTGCATTAACACTTATATTCAATATTTGTTCATATAAAACTTTATTTTTTATAAATTATTACATTTATTTTTAATATATTTATTATAATTTTATTAAATAGATTGTTTTTTTATAATTTTCTTGAATTTTTTTATATTTTTTTGTTTTGTTTTCTCATGCACTGCTTGTAAACAGCACCAAAATTTGACATGATTATCATTTAATATGTGCTAATTATTTATTTATTTACCAATTTAAAACTATTGTAGCTAATGTGAATGGAGTAATACCACAGAGAAGGAATTAGCATGTGTAGTAACCAGGAAAGACACAAAAACACTCTAAAAAATAGTAATAAGAAAAAATTATAACAGGAGTGATGAACAAGATATGTACTATAAATGGATAGAGATATGAAATAACTATGATGACAGGGAAATCAATTGAATGATTTGATAAATATTACTTCATTCACACATAAATAATTCACTATAACTGAAATTTTAGAAGCTAACAATCCTTGTGGGATGGTTAACTTGTGAATAAAACAGTTATCCTATTTATTAACTAAAGAATTAATCATTTACAAAATGATAAAATCAGTTTTCATCAAAATAAAATAGTCAATTAATCACATTTTTATATTCTCACAAGAAATATTCTATTAGAATATTGGAAATGGAGAAGCTGTTTTTGAATGAATTTAATTGAAAAAAATCATTTATTTTCGAAGAAAGAAAATATGTGAAAATCTTTAAGAATTTAATTGACAGAAAAGTAATCCATGAAGAAATAATTATGTATTAAGAAGTAAAAAATTTGAACTAGTCAATATTTTTTCCCTAAAGAGTTTAGTTAGAAAACATAATCATAATTTCAATTTTAAAAGAAATCATAACAACTATAACATGAAGAAAAGAGAAAGAAGAAATGAAATATTCTCTATCGAGGATCTATTCCTCAAGATAAATATTTTGTACTCACTACCTGGTTCTCCCCCTATATCTCTTTATCCTATCTTCATCTAGTAAATTGTCTAATGTCCCCATCTCCCTCTAATTACCTTACAAATTTCTTTAATTTCCCCACCGACTTAATTTGGTAAAATAACTTGTAATTCATCACTACATCCAATAATATTTTCACGTAGAAAGGAGAGTTTAATTTTATCGTCTATCACCATCACTATAACTTTATAAAAGTCCTTCCAACCACTTCCAAACCACAAGTAAAGTAAAATTAATTATTTTGATTGACGTCACAAAATTTCTCAACAACTAATTAAAATTTTTCCAGTTGGAAACTTCCCACTCAAACTATCATCAAAAATATAGTTGAAAAATAAATGGGGAACAAAAACCTCTAACCTCAACCTCATTCTCTATTATATTAAATCTCATACTTCTATCAATGAAAACAAACTATGTGCTCAAACCCTTAGTTGACCCTCACACAACATCCAATTTTTCCTACAAAATCACAACCCAAATTGGAATATTATTATGGGAGAAGCCACAAGAAGATGGAGTGAAATGAAAATAGTCCTAGAAATCAAAGTAACTAAGTTCGTGAGGCTCCATCTTCTCTCTATCACAAACCTGCAAACATATATCATGAAACAAAAACAAGATAAAAACTTCTTCTGTGACCTAGGATTCAACTTTGTTTAGCTTCGAAGGATCATCTTAAACAAACCAATGGATTTTAATGACTTTGTTATTCTCAAGGATCATTCATCCAAATCATAAACTCATACCAATATTTGAACTGATGTAGTAGCTATGTACTCTAAGAAGTGGAGTCTGATGTGCAGAAACACAGAACATGTCATATTAGAGTCGTATGACTTGAAATGTAGCAACCCTACTCCCATGAACATGGTGGATATGATGTAGGAGGTAAGGTTGATTCTAACTGGACTATTTATGATTCCAAAGGAGTGGAAGGTGATCCCAAGGATGCTGTTTTTTACTGGATAAGATTTTACATCTTGGATCTCTGAAGGTGAGAAATATTTTTCATACAATCAATCATGGGAAGAGTTGAAGATTTTAACAACAATACTACATATTCCTAGAACATTTGGTTAATGGTTTATGTTTTTGGAAGTGTCAAAGTCTAATCTCTCATGGTCTCAACTCAAATTAGATATTCTTTATAAATATGGCAGTGCAACGATGGAAAAAAGGTAAGGAGTATCTGATTACTCAGTCTAGAAGTTCTTATTGTAATGATGAAAAAGTAAATTCAATGATTGTGAAACAACTAAGGATGATGATTGGAGGAAATTTATAGAAGTAGATATCAGAGGTTTTTGTAATGAAGTATGTGAGGAGTAACTAGTGCTATATCAGGTTTAATACACTCTGGTATGGTAGGTAGAGACTGGGAAGGTACAAACTCAGTCCTTTGCTGAGTTTCTACTACCAGCAGGTGTTGAACAATATTGTAAAGGATCAACCAAGAATTATTCTTTTCTTACTCTATATAAAAATCCATAAGAAAATAAAAATTTATAGTTGGTAATGAAGAAATATATGAAGACTTATTTTGGAGACAGTGAAGTTGGTATGAAAACTCAAAAGTGTCGGCTACAGAAGGATGATAGAGATGGTATTTATTCTATTTAGATAGAAGTGTTTTTTAATGGAATATACTTTTATCTATAGGAGGTGTGTTCTTTCCCAAGCCTCTTCCTGAGCCACCACCATGGGTTTGTCCTTGGAAAAATTGTTTGGATACTTCGTGCTTTGGTGATTGCAGGAAGTCTAAGACTACAACTCAAGAAGAGGTCCAATCAATGGCTCATGTGCGACATGGGAGAGTGAAGAGAGAAACTATTAGAAAAAAGGAACATTACCTGGACCATCTTATAAAATCCAAACTAACTAGAGACAATTTTCAAAGATCATAAATTGATTCTTTGGAATATGGCATACTTGTTTCTATTTTTGAAGCTTGTTACCCTATTTCCCTTCAAGGCTGTGATTTTTTTGCACCGCAGATGGGAGAACAGTGCTATAAAATAGAAATTACTTGATGGTTTTTTCAAAATTATTATTTTTTTAATGTGAGGTTCAATGGTATTTATAGTGTGTAGGAGTTCCTTCTTCAAAATATTAATTTGTTCAAATGGTTCATGTTGATATCAATTCAACTGATTCGACTAATATTCTCTTGTTATATGGGGTGGACCATTATTTCTATATAGATATGAAGTCATCAGTGATATGAGAGCTTACTCTAGACTCATGTGGTGATGAGAAATTCCAATTTTTGGTTCATTCACTTTTTACCAAAACCGAGGATCAAATTTATGAGGATTGGTTTGGTCTTGATCATGAAATTTCCACATCTTTAGCTTCCTATCTGAAATAGGGGCTCCAAGTTATTCATTGTTTTGTTTTATGATTAGGGTTTTAACACCCTTATAAGGAATTATAAATGTTTGAAATTGAAGAAAATACATACTTCCCTATTATCTGAAAATACCTTTAGTTTTTAGAAGATTTTTTCAAAGATAAAATGGAGTATGTCTTGCAATCATGGGGTATCAATGTTGGTTTTACTCAACTTATGGCTCATAGATAGTCCACCAAGGATACAAATATTGTATTTGTTCTAGGACCTATGAAGATGAGGAGAAATTTTAACATTACTGTTCTTTGTGTTCATATTCCAGCTGGAAAACTAAATTTTCGGTTAGTATAAGGCCCCAGCCTTAAACCTTACTTAATCTTGAGTTATTACAAGATTACACATTGAGGATCTTTTCAGGTTTAGAGTTTTAGAGAATTAGATCATGAAACTTTCATTACATTCCACATTTAAACAAAGTGGTTACATAAAAGACAGTATTCATTCTTCCCATCAATGGAAACATATTTAAAATAAAACATAGATTCTTTCTTGACACATCCTTGACACTATCATCACATCATGTACCTTTCCCTTGACCTGTGAAAAACATTTCAAAAACTTGGGATGAGCATAAAAATCTCAGTAAGGGTTATAAAAAAATATGGAAAGGAAACATGAGTTCATATATTCATAAGAATGAAATCATACTTTACCCATAAAACATAGGCACTTTAACATACCTCATCAAATCATGAATAAATCATAGAAATCATAAGACATAAAAGTATCTTGAGGCATTCATAACATTCTTACGTAGGGAGTAACCCTCTTGGTTACGTTTGGAATACCCATCATAGTATATTCCCTAAATCTCTTCGGAGAAACCTTAACATTTCACTCCTTCGCGTTACCCAATGCATTGGAGAGCTATATCGGGCTCACCCGCCCTTAGTTTATCACAGAACCACCCGTCTTCATAATAATTCCCAAGAACCTTAACATAATCGTATCACATAAAACATGCATAAAGGAAACATAACATTCCCACCTTTCAATCACAAGATATCAATACAACACATTGATATAAAAACATTATGAAAACCATTTTCAATACCAAGATAAAAGAAAAGTAAAACATGGTATTTATTTTTCTTTTAAAAAGAAGGTATGGCTTGTAGAGGAAGCCGAAACTCAAATAATGGTCACGGCGGCGGAGAAGTCATTGTCACCGTATACGTACGACAAAAACATTCCCTTTTTTCATTTAATAAACACTTCGTATAAAAAAGATTCCTTTTGAATAAACGTAAAAGTCAAAGGGGTTTATACACCGTATAAAAGAATGTTGTGTATAAAACAAAATATGCCTCAATGAAAGGAGATTGAGACGAAGTCCCTTACAAAGACGGTATCCTTGGTTTAAGGATAAATCAATTACATAATTATGTGTGACAAACGAATGAACCAAATATAAGTGGATATTAAGTGTAAAATAATCAAAGGTCATTCACACATATTCAAAGGATGACATATTCAATAACTACATGTTGAACCCAAAGAAATCGAAATTGGGTTAAGAAGTTCCCTTGACAGCCTAACGGCGTCACATCAAAATGAGTTGATGAGAGATAAAAAAAGGGTATCTCATCACTTGGACATAAAATTTACATCAATAAGGATATAGAAGAACATACCCCAAAATAATATTATGTGAATTAAAAGACATAATAAAATAAGTCTTTTAAAAAGAGGAGGGTGAAAGGTTCCCTTACCGACATGGGTATCTTTTGAAACAAACGCCCCGTGAAAGAGGGACAATACATCATTGATTTAAATACTCATAAATGAAAGAATATTACACAATGAGTAAAATAATGGTCAGTACATACACCACTCAAAGGAAATTGTGGCAAATGTAGCATAAATCTCACGGAAATAAAAGTGAGATGAAAAATCACTTTTGAAAACTCGGCAGCCTAACGGCGCCACTTAAAACATCCAAAAATGGATTGATGAGATCAAATAGGGTATCTCATAACATTGAAATAAAATGTACAGAAAGAGGAATATGAAAGAACATCCCCCATCATAATAAATAGGAGCTTAAAAGAAGTGACATAAAGGGGAGTACTTAAAGAGAAAGAGAGATGTTAGATCTCTTACGAAAATTTGGCAGCCTAACGGCGCCACTCGAAACTTCCAAGATGGATTGATGAGAGAGAATAGGTTCTCTCATAATATGAACATAAAAATTAAAGTAAGAGTAATATAAAAGAACATCCCAATAACAATAAATATGATCTTAGAAGGAATGACATAAAAGAGTGTACTTAAAAAGAAAGAGAGGAGTAGGATCCCTTACCTCAAGTCCAACCTGTCTTGTTCGTTTCTTTATATTACTGAATAATAAACTTTGGTCAATTAATAATTGCCTAAGTACCTCCTTTAGAGATTATTATTCAGTTCATATCACATATTATAATGTTATAATAATTGTTTAATAATGTTAGTTCATATCAGACGTTTTTGCCGATGTTTGGTATATGAGTCAAAAATGAAGTTGTTTGAAAAAAGATTTCCCATGTAGTTATAAGTAAATAATATCCAGAATAGTATTAATTATTAAAATATAATATATATATATCTAGTAAATATTCATTTTATACTATTCCATATCATTTGGAGATAAAAACTAAAAGCATCGTTCATGGAGACGGTAGGTCGTACGTATGCATGAACGCTACTTTCATTTTTTGTCATATTAATGGAATTAAAAAAAATGAGAGAGAGATATATATGTTACAATTCCAGAATGATATCCATAATTTTGATGTAATATATTACATATATATCCATTATATATATGTACTTATAATATTACATAACATTTTGAGATAAAAAATGAAATGTACCGTTCATGGAGACGGTAAGCCGTACGTACGCGTTAACGCTACTTCCATTTCTATTTCATATTTAAGGGAATTAAACCATAATGATAAATAATAGTATTTTAATTCCAGTATTGTATAATATATAATATTATTAAATATATCCTTTATACGTACCACATATGGTATTAACGAATCAAATCACTTTGAGGGGGCGGTAGTCCGCACTTCCTTAAATGAAGATATCGCGTTTACCCATAATGGAAACCATAAAGGTATGCCCAAAATGAAAAATACAGAAGCTTAAGGAAAACATAAACATATTATATATCACATATAAATATAGTGTCATCTTAATGGCCACCTTTGAAGGTGTTAAAAGAATGTTGAACAATCATCATTTCGGGAGGCCGAAATTCGCCATCCACGGAAACAGTATGTTCTTTAGCCATTAGATGTAGGTGTGTGAAAGTGTAGCTCTAATATTTCTTATAACAACATCATAGTATATTTATGATACTGTATTTGGTACAAAAGAAATGAATAAAAAGAGTTTAGGGGGTTGGAGAAGCAAAATAAAACAAAAAGACTCAAGTGAAGACATTACCTTAAAATCGGGTAACTCCCTTTGGTTTGAGCTCAAAGGATTCCTTGGGAAGACTTCTGCCCAAAGTGAGGCTTCAAGGAGTAAGAGAGGAAAGTTTAGAGACAAAATGGGCAGATTTTGGCCGAGCCAAAGGCTTTGGGAGTGTGGGTAAGGAGGTAGAGGTGGGGGCCTTTTATAAGAGGAGAGGAGGGGCACTCTTGGAAGGTAAAGAAAAGTCACTTTATTTTAAAATGGTATTCGGATTTAAGAGGTCCCACATTGATGTGTTTCGAGGATAAGGTGATAAGGGTTATAAATCCACTCATCCAATAGGTTTTGGACATGTTTAGGTCTTAGATATTACATTATCTTTCCATTTTATTTAAATCGTTAAATAATGAGGTCATCGCTGCATCATCATGATGTCATAAATAATTTAATTTATTTAAAGTCTAAAAATTATAAAAAAATACTATGATGTAAGAAATATTTTTACCTTTCCAATTAATATTTATAATCAAAAATATGATTTTTGTAACCCCATGTAAAAATTGTTTTAGTAAAACATTTCATGTTTGTCTCATTTTTACTTTATCTTTAAATAAAAAGATATTAATGTCATTTTCCAACCAAAGTGGCTTCATGGGGTCCCCAAGTTGACCCATGGGTTTTCTTGGTCGGCCATGACACATCCAATGAGGTTATGACATGTTTCAAGTTCATTTCATATTATTAAAACATTATTTTTACCTTAAACTACACTAATTACCTCTAATCGTGATTAAAAACTTAATAAGTTACTATTCACAAAAAAATTTATCCCATTGAACCAAATTTTACTTCTTTATGACAACCATGTATGTCAGATTTTTGAAATTCAAAACACAAAGATGGAAAAATTTCATTTAAACGGAAAAATCAGTTTTTATAAGTACCACTTAGTGGTTTCACTATTCATCAAAAATTGAAGTTTTTCAGAAAAATCCCAAAAATTCACCCTAAGATATATTTGATATTCCGAATTCAAAAATGAAGTCTATTTTATAAAATTCAAGACATATAAGTCACATTAATTAATTTAATAATTAATTCCCGCTGTCAGAGCAAATAGCGTGTTTTTATGAAACAATAAGTATCAAAAGATTGACTCTAGTTTAAGTCTGATTTCAAAGTGAAATTAATTCCAATGACTACTATTGGATTTAATGGTAAAAATATATTCTAATTTCACTTTAAAACCAATTCAAAAGATAATCTAATCATATAAATAAATTAGATTAAAAAGATGTTTTGAATTAAAATACAACATTTTACACTATTCATTAAAAAAATGAACTTTATCGGAAAGATACCAAAAATTTACACAAAGTAGATTTTGATGTCCTGATTCTTAAGAAGAGTTTTATTTGGTCCAATAGAATGTATAAGAGTGAACAAAACTATATTTAATGATGTTTCGCCATCAAAAGGCGATAAGTGAACCTTTAGTGAAAACTAGGGCTATACGCCTAAAATTGAATTCTTTCCGTATTTTAAGCCTTTATCTTTTATTGGATAAATGTAAAAATATTTAAAAACATATATAATCATATTTTAGTTATTTATATCCATTCCCGCCAATACAACGTCTACATGTTAACTACCATTTAGAATAATATTATTTTATTATTAGAGTGCAACGTAAGATTCCCAAGAAACTCGTTGTTGCGTGTTGGGTACGCCATCGAGCATAGCATCCCCTTTAAAGTCATATTAATATTTTATTCACAAATATGGATAAATATAAAAATTTATTTACCTGGGGTGTTGCAGTTAGGATGTGGTTTGTAGAGAAGTTTGAGTCATTTTCTGTAGTTAGAGTTGATTCTTTTGGGATAACACTTGGTTATTTAGAGTTTACTTCAAAAAAATCAAGGGTGGGTTGATGGATGGACTTGTGTTGTTGTGCCTCCCAATTTTGATGTCCTTGGACAACTTATATCTGATTATTCATGGCAGTTATATGATTTCCAACAACAGTACCTTAAGGATATCGCATTTACATTGGAAGCACAAGAGGGAAGATTGGGGTGTTTTTTGATGTTTTAGAAGCTGGTAATGGAAATAGTATATACTGGTTTCACTTCAAAATAGTTCAAAAATCATCTTTCATGGGAAGAAACAATTGCATTAGCTTCTACAGCAGAAAAATCTTCTCCAAGAGCTCACCAATAATTACACCTTGAGGAAAAAGTGGTTTTTCATATGGTTGAAATTCATTGGAAATTAGAAAAGAGGCCCAGTGCTTTGCATTATTTCTACTGTATGAGGGTATTAATATTGTGTAGGGAGGTGAAATATAAAAAATATAATAAAAGGATGTTATTGGGGGTGTTAGTGGATTCTAGATGTTAGGATTTTATGTAGCTCCAATAATAATTACTATTTGGAGAGGACTCTCTAGAATATACCAACTGATAAAGGAAATCCTCTTTTTAAGTTGGATGGGGAGAGGGGTTGGATATGGATTTATTTCTTGAAGGATGCTTGGAATTTATAGGGTGAGGCCTCAGGCCCATGGAGTGTAATATCTTTGTGAGTTCTCCATTTCTACCATCTTTCTGCTTTTTCCAATACTTTTTTTCTTCTCCATTTCTTATTATCCTTATCTATTTCCTATAAACCTGTCTATTTTTACTATAAATCGATATAATTCATTTCTTAGTGATAGATAAAGGGAACCTCCCAACTCGAAAGTATATTCTAGAAGGAGGAAGGTGGTCCCCCTGCTAACTTCAACTGCCTAATAGATTGGGTGGTCCCCCCACCAGCTTCAATTTCCTAATAGATTGGGGCACCAGCCTCAATCGCCGAATAGGATGGGGTGGTCCCTATTATAAGTTGTTAGGAGATTCTCACAGGTATTTTGCTATAATGGGGAGGAGGGAAGTGGGTTGGGAAGGTAGTTAGAAACTTGGTTCGGCCTCGGGCTTGGTCAGGTTTGTGGGAGAGTCTCCAACCTGAAGTATTATTCCTTCTCCCTCCCTACTATTTTATTTTCTCCTATTGCGGTAATTTTTTCTGATAGTATCCATTAATAAAAACTTATTCTTACTATTATAATTTCATTTTCATCAATTTTTCTGACATTTCAAGTCTTCTCCATGGAGGCTCATTATCAATCTCACCTCGAGGGTGTTGAACTGCACCTCAGGATACTTGAGAAAACCTTGTCCACTCTATCCTTAGCCATGGAAATTATATCCAACCAACAATGATCATATAACTTGGAACATACAACTCAAGTAGAACAAAAACTTTTCACCCAAGATAATTCATTCAGAAAATTTCAAAAAAAACTACTATAGTATGTTGCAGCAACATGGCTCTTGTCCCACCTGAGGTACCCACTTCCTCTGTTTCAACTATTTTTGCTTCGCACCCAAAAAATTCCTCCACCCTTGATCTATCCAGCTCTGTTCCACCTCTCTCCCTTACACCTAGAAAACATTGGCCTGAACAATAGCTTCCCAACCACCATGTCATCTTACCCATTTTTTATGCTTATGATCCTCAGGGCTGGATTACCCGAGAATAACTATTCTTCTAAATCAATCAAACACTGGATAATGATAAACATTCATCCACTCAACTTAGCATGGAACTCATTTTCAGCAACTAGTTGTCCTTCATGCATTAGGTTTAATAGGAGATCTCTTGGTAAACATTCAAAGTTGAACTCATGGAATGCTTCAGTGGAATGGATGTCCAAAATCCTTATGATAAATTAACATACCTCCACCAACACGACTTCGTCCAATAATACATCGAACACCTAGAATTCTTGTCCTCCCTCCTTCCTCACCAATCGAAGCAGTAATATGTCGACTAATTTCTCCACGTTTTGCGTTATGAAATTCACAACTGGGTATAGATTCATAATGATGCGTACCTTTAGGAAATGTGTTTGGATAGCCATGTTGAACTTGTTTTCCATAGAGTCACAAGTATTTGTATCCACAATAGTAGTTCTCGCCCACCATTAAATCACCATAACATCCCTGTGAACTCCCTGATACACCAACCTTTGCACCAGAATTATTCTCCTTCCCTCTACCTTGACAAACGCTCGATGTCTCTCATAGACCTTCCACACAACCATACCCATCGGCCACCTTCTGTTGGTGGGTGAGGTGTTCACCAATTATCCATCCAGGAATGGGAGGACTGACAAAATAAAGGCCTATAATTTCGTTATTCCCAACCATATAATCCCCTACACAAATGTCTAGATGTGAAAATTAGGTGATTTTTTAGCTAAATATGAAGATCCACAAAACACCCTACACCCTCTACATCTATCAGTCAAAACAATTCCAGAAATGGCCCAATGGAGAGACATGTTCGGGAAAACCATGGCTCCAACTCCCTTTTCCACATGCACAACCAAACCACTCTAACGACCATAAAAATATAAGGCATAATTAGTGATATCCCAATATTAGTCCTTATGGATAGTGGTGAAACGCACAATTTTATTTCTCCAACACTCACTACTCTACTTGTATTTTCGATCATCAACTCCCACAAACAACATGTCAAGATCAATGATGGTCATAACTTTTGGTATCAGGGATACTACCAACCTTTCTAGTTAACAATGGGTACCTACACTAGCTTCCTTACTGCTCAATTCCTAGATATCAGTGGTTTGTACTTGATTTGAGAAATTGTTCAGTTGCGTACTCTAGGTTATGTCCACAATAACTGTAAGACATTGTCAATGATGTTTTTTTATGGTGATACAACTCATATCCTTTGGAGCACTAGCCACATAGACCGGGACATCTCTTTATTACAAACCTTCACTAGCCCAGGAAAAACCTTCCCCCTGATCAAGTAGAACCCTCTCTATCCTTATCCTAATTCCATGACCTCCAACACCTTTTGGCAGTCCTATAGTCAATTTTCAACACCCCCAGGTCCTCCCTTTACATTGCCCAACTGATCATCAGGTCACCCTACTTCTCATCGAAGGACCTATGTCTGTCCGCCCTTACCAGTACCTGCAACTGCAGAAAACTAAAATTGAGAAACAATTTCATGAGATGTTGTAAGTAGAAACCATCCTTCCAAGCATGAATTTCTATTCAAACCCAGTGTTATTAGTTAAAAAAACAATTCAATGAATTTTTGTGTCGATTACAGAGTTCTCAAAAAATACACTATTCTAGAAAAATTCCCTATTCCGGTGGTGTATGAATTATTGGATGAGATTCATAGAGCCACTTACTTATTGAAGCTCGATCTCCAATCTGGTTATCACCAAATCTAAAGGAAAATTGAGGATGTTGAAAAAACCACATTTTAAAATCACAATGGGCATTATGAATTCTTAGTTATGCCTTTTGGTGTCACCAACACCCCATACAATGTCCAAGCAATAATGAATGAGTTATTTTTTTCCTCTTTTATGAAATTTTTTTCTCATTTTCTTTGATGATATTCCCATTTACATCCTTGAGTGGAACTCTTATTTTCAACATTTAATGGATGTTTTGAAGATTTTATATGACAACTCATTCTTTGCACAAGAAAAGGTTATATTTCTCCCATTGCGAAATCGATTATATCAACCACATTATTTCCTGCACTAGCATGGAAATGGATCCCAAAAAACCAAGTAATTTTGGACTAGACGACACCTCTCATGGTCATGGGAATTCAGGACTTTATTATCCTAATTAGATACAACTATAAGTTCATCCACAACTAAAACAACATCATTTAGCCCCTCACATTGCTCGCCTGCAAGGACTGATTCAACTAGAATCCTATTGTGTAACAATCCTTTGAAGAGTTAAAATAGAGGTTAACTACTACCCCGGTTGTAACAACCCGAGATTTTATAAGATATATTCGTTTTAATTTCATTCATATCTTTTGTTTTATGCTACACCAAGATTACCTTATGCTATACGAAACACCGTATTAGCTTGCAGTATACGCAACACTATTCTTGGATCGTGTTACACAAAATTTTGATAATAGTTATTCTACGCAACATTGAGTATATATATATATTCAATTTATAAATGAAATATGTTTGGATTCTATTATAAGAAACAACAAAGGAGTCGTGCACTACACGCAACCCTGACTTGGCTTGCATTACACGAAATCGTGACCTTCCCTTATAGCGTGTGTTGTACGCAATACCAGGTTTTACTAAACAACAATATATTATTATAATATTGTTATGAACTAGACTTTATGAATAGTATTAACTAAATTTTGAATTTTATAACATTATTATTCATCTTACACATTTTCTAGAACATTTTATAAGAACAAAATAAAATTTTCGGGTAAAATAAGTATTTTTCAAAAAAATACAGTTTTGTCGCCTTTTGATGGCGCACCCACTTTAAATCTAGTTTTTGAAATGTTAATAGGTTCAATTTGAAAAAATAAAATTATTCTTTGGAATCAAGAAATAAAAAATTACTTTGGATAAATTTTTCATTTTATTCTGATAACTTTCATATTTTAATGAATAGTAAAAACACGCTATATTGTAATTAAAAACAACATTTTTCATCGTAATATCTTATGTGGTTAAATTATAATATTGAATGGTTTTAAAGTATAAATAGAATATATTTTTACCATTTAATATAATTTATGTCATTAGCATTGATTTTACCTTGAATTCATTGGTTAAATCAATTCAATCTTTTGCAATGTTTTAAAGAAAAACCTGTTTTCTTTCGACAACGGGATTAATTTTAATTTAATTTCTGAAAATTTTGTGTTTTGAATTTGGAAAAATGGATTCCATATTTGGAATAAGTGGGTCCAAATTATGTTAATAAGCTACTTTTTATTTTTGGGCATTGTGAATAGTAACTACGGTAAATTTTATTTACCATAGTTAAAGGTAAATCGGGTAATTAAGGGTAAATATAAGATTATAAAATTACCCTAAAACTTGAAAAAATCCTATGGGATGACTAAAATTCGACCCATATCACCTAAGGGTTAGATTATATTCATTTAATGAACTTTTTTCCATGAAAATAATTTAATTATTATTAAAACCAAAGAAAGTGACAACATGTCATTCTCTAAAATACTATAAGTATAATAATTTTAACTTAATAATAAACATCATGAAACTTAGAAAATTAATAGTCTCCAAAAATATAATAAAATTATCTACATAATTTGAATTTATTTATAATTTTTAGGGATTAAATAATTATCATTTATTATGACGCAATGATGATGTAGTAATTGTCTTATTAATGAAATATTGACATAATTGATGTTATAAATACCCAAATAAATGTAATTTTAAGACTTTTTATGAATTAAACTAATTTTATAGGTTAATATGACATGTTAGTATTGATATAATTAACTTTTTTCGAACTAATCATTCTATTATGATTTTCACAAAAATCAATTACTAAATAGTGTCAAAATTGACATAAAATAGTTTTTAAAACAAATATTATATTATTAATTGTTATTTTATTCCTAAAATTCTAAGGTTCATCAAAATGACTTAGATAAGGTTATATATATTAATAATAAACAACTTGGGGTTATTTTGGTATCTTATAGTAAGTTTATTAACCTTATAGTATAAGAACACAAGAAGACACGGTAAAAGTAAAATTATTTAACTTAATGTTAAATATAAATGATAAGGTTAAAATAGGAACCTAAACTTGTCTAAATATTATTGGATGAGAGTATTTCGACCCATCCCCACCTTATCTTCGAAATAAATAAATTTGGAGCTATTTAAAACCGAATTTGACTTTATAATAAAATAATAGTTTTTGTTATTCCAAAGGTACCCCTCTCCTCCCTTATAAAAGGGCACCTCCTCCTCCCTCTTCCTCACACCACTTTGAGCCTTAAAGCTCGGCCAAACCCTGCCAATTTAACCTCTCCACTTCCCTAGAAACATCCTAGAGGTTCTGGTCTTCTTCAAAGACCTATTTTAGTACCCTAAAAGGAGGTCTCAAAGAAGCACTTCAAAGAAGAGGTAATGTCTGTTACCGATTCTTTCATCTTTATTTCTTCTTCCACTTCTTCTTCTTTAGTTGTTTCATTATTAAGTAATAACATCAGTATCACTCATATACTTATATGTTATTATAAGTATTAAACAACCCTATTTCACCATCTATCCATCCTATGGAAAAAGAAATCACCATGTGTGTGTACATACTGAATACTGTCTCCACGTCGTGGTGTAATCTATTTTCCACCACCACCTTACTTGGATGGGTATAATGGTGTAAATAATGACTATATATGATTATTTTAAAGTGATATTGATTCTGAAATAGTATATATATACTCCAATATAATTCCATGATCGTGAGAACGATATCATCGCTCGTGCGTACGTACGGACTACCGTCTCCACGACGCGATGAGATTCATTCTCCACATTAACCATTCATGAATGATTATAAAGTATATATAATAAGTAATCATGAAATATATGACATAATAATGATACTGTATTTATGTGTATATATATGTATGTCGTCTACTTAATTCCATTCAACTCAATAAGGAAACGAAAACAGTGTTCATGTGTACGTACGGCCTACCGTCTCCATGAACGGTGTATTTCTTTCCATTTATCGATCTATTATATATATGAATATTCTGAATATATTATATATATATATATAAATCATGTTTTATATTCTGGAATTAAGTAATCATGATCTATGTAATCATGTGAATAATTACAAGTCAAAACATGGACGACAAATGAAACGATTTTACCCAAAACACTCTTTAACATGGAATTTACAAAAGAACGGGTAATATAAAGTCATAAGTGAAACATGTATGATATAATAAAAATGAATATAATTCTTTAATAAGTCAATGAAATTATTTAAATCATTATACAGGAGGTTCGGACACTTACGAAGCAAATCGGACCTAAGGTAAGGGAAATATCACAATCTCATATTTATCCGAGATTGTTTATACTTTTGAATTTACTGGGGTGTATTTTATCATCCACATCAATGTTTCCTAAATATGTAATATTTATATCCTTATAAAATAGTTTATATCCAATTTGACCCTACGTTGAGTTTTTAGTAAAAGATATGAAAGGAATCTTTTGTCATTTTTTCGTACGAGGTACTTTTTGACTTTTCTGACAAAAGTACGAAGAATGTTTTTTTAACTTATACGACATGAATGGATTTTTAAAATATTATTTCCCAGAAGATTCATTTACAGGTTTTCAAGTTTATTTTTAATCAACTTCTTTTAGTTTATAATTGTACGACATGTTAAGAAAGGAAAAGTTTTTTTGAAGTAAAAAGGATATTTTCCTCAAGAATGGAGTTAAAGTGTTTTATCAAAATTATTTTCCATCTAAGATAATAAAGGGTTCTGTTTCTATCCCTATTATTACATTGATTTGATTATGTTGTGATGGAATTATTTTTATGAATTCCTTTATCTTATATGAATTGTTTTATGATGTCACAATGTTTAAGATTCCCATTTTTATTTCATGGGTTATGCTATGATGTATGGTTTATGATTTTGTGGCACACATAAGAATGGTATCATTATGAGATAGGTGGGACCTATATCTCCCTCCAATTCATTGGGTAAAGATTTTATATCTCATTAGATAGACATGGCTGGAACGGCAGGTTAAACCTGTTCAGTGAAACAGGACTGAAACGAGGAGTGAACTTGGTTCAGAAATGGACTTTGTCCACTAAGATAGTCTTGGCAATGAGTCTTGACTAATAAGAAATGATTCTCTATGATTATGTGTGTATTCCTAAAAGTTTCATGTTTTAAGTTATGATTATTGGGATTACATTTCACTACTATGATTTATCCCATGTTATGATATTATGATCTCTTTTGCAGGTTAAGATTTCCAAAATGTTATGTTCTTATGAATATGATGTGATTAAAATTTCATTTGTTTACCCTTACTGAGCATTTGAGCTCACCCATTTATGTTTTCTTTTCCCCAGGATATAAAGAAAGGTTTTAGGTAAGAAAAAAAAGGAAGATCTTTATTGGGATATGTTTAAGATCTTTCACCGCGATTAGAAGATTTTATTCTGAGTTTCCAAAGACACTAAACTATTACGGTCCTTGTGTGTCTATTTATCTTATGTATTAAGTATTCCTCAAAAGTAATGTAATTTCCATGTACATCAAGCTTAGGTTCTCTAAATTTGGTATCAGAGGAAAGGTTTAGTCAACCTTTGGAAACTAGGATGCGAAAACATTAGTGAGATCCCTAGAGATATTTCTAAGGTATGTCTAGGGATGTCTCTAAGGTTAAGTATACGTATAGGTTATAGTCCTAGAATTTCGCTAAGGATCTTATAATTTAACCTAAGATGTTAGATATTGAGGGTACTCCCCCTTTACTATGTTGTTTTCTCTAGCATGATTTTGCCTCTCACAGAATTCTTTTTGTGTTTTAGTTAATGGAGGGAACCAGAAGGAATTCGGTTAACATTGAATCCAATGGACAAATTGGTGACTATGAGCAACAAAATTTTGTAATGCCTAGAGATAAAGATATTTTGATTATGTCGAATCAGTCATCGCGATATATGATTAATAAGGTGAAATTTAGTGGTATACCTAATTCATGAAATAAGAGGAAGATAGACTATTATGCATGTTCGCATGTTAAGGAGCATAAAGAAAGGAAGATTGAGATTTCTAAAGAAGGGAAGAAGAACCTTGAGGAATACCTCAAATGGAGGGACCGATTTTATCTGTGTGGAGAAAAGGGTCATAGAGTGACAGACTATTATGGAGTTCAATGTATTATTTTTGGAGAACATGGGCATTACCCAACTCAATGCCCTGACCTAAAAAGTTACTTCCAAATCAAGGAAGGACTTATTCCAAAACAATCATTGAAGAGGATGGATTGAAGTGTTTATGTATTGGTATTCAATAATAATGTTATTGAGGTACTTTTATTGTGTATTGGAATATTTTTGTATTAGTCTATTGTGGTTTTCAATAATTTTAAGGTACCGGTAAACATGAAAAGTGATTCAAATATTTTGGAAAGCAGATGATATGCGCATAATGAAGGGATAAGGAGAAAATGAAATGTTTGACAGTATTCATGAGCTCGTATCATGGTTTGAGTATATAGAATTTTGAGGATTTTGGTATGTGGAAAGTGTTAACTTTTAAATGCATTCATGTTTTCACTACGGTTCAATGGGTATTCATTTTTCAAGAGAATACATGATTAAGGTATTCACATGATTGGAATGTGACCAACAAGATATATGGGGGATAAATGATGGTTGGTTGATGAAATTTCAAGTAATAGTTTTATTTACACTATGAGCTTGGACCGAAGTATTTTAGATAAAGATTGGAATGGATTGTGTTGGACATAAGTTAGGATAGAACTTTTTTCGATATTATTGATGGGATGTTATAGTAATATAGCTTTAGAAAAAGGACAACCTACAGGACGGGCGACAACCCATCGCGTCGGACAAGGCTATGGGAATCGAACCCAAAACCGAAGTGCGACTGGATTTTATCGCCTACGATTGGCCTACAGGAAGTCCCTGGTTAGTAGAAACTAGTTTTATTTTATTACGCGGTATGATATATGAAGTATAAGTTCATTTTTGGAATCGTATACGATTAACCTCACCATAGATGGACTTATGTATAACTTTTGCTAACCTTTTTTTTGAAACAGATGGAATGACCCATCATTCTATCACATGATCTGTTAACACTTCACGAATAACAAATTCAACTTCATTTCTTTAAGGGATGAAGTGGAAATTGTTCAATTCACGAACAATAGTGATATTGTACCAAAATCATGCAAGTATTTCTTTTAAATCATCAACTTTAGGGAAATAATCTTGAAAACCAAAAATGTTGTCCTAGTTCCCTTATATCCGATTATTCAGATGGTACCTTAGATCATCACAAATCAATAGCTTTGTGATTGTTGTCTTTTTCATAGTCATGTTCTCTACCACTCTCCATCAGAACTTGATGGTTAGGTTTTTCTTCCATATCCATATTTTCACCTATGTTCTCCTACATGGAAACCCCGTGATGAGTTAATTTGGGTAACTGTTACGTTTCATACTTTATTTTTTTAAATTCATGTTTTGGTATTCCTTTTTACGATGTGGGTTTCTATGAATAGTAAATGATTTATTACCCCGACGAATTTCGAGGGCGAAATTCATTTTAAGGGGGGTAGAATGTAACAACCCGAGATTTTATAAGATATATTCGTTTTAATTTCATTCATATCTTTTATTTTATGCTATACCAAGATTACCTTGTGCTATACGTAACACCGTATTAGCTTGCAGTATACGCAACACTATTCTTGGATCATGTTACACACAATTTTGATAATAGTTATTCTACGCAAAATTGAGTATATATATATATATATATATATTCAATGTATAAATGAAATATGGTTGGATTCTGTTATACGAAACAACAAAGGAGTCGTGCACTACACGCAACCCTGACTTGGCTTGCATTACATGCAATCGCGACCTTCCCTTATAGCGTGTGTTGTACGCAATACCGGGTTTTACTAAACAACAATATATTATTATAATATTGTTATGAACTAGCCGTTATGAATAGTATTAACTAAATTTTGAATTTTATAACATTATTATTCATCTTACACATTTTCTAGAACATGTTATAAGAACAAAATAAAATTTTCAGGTAAAATAAGTATTTTTCAAAAAAATACAGTTTTTTAACCTTTTGATGGCGCACCCACTTTAAATATAGTTTTTTAAATGGTAATAGGTCCCATTTGAGAAAATAAAATTATTCTTTGTAATCAAGAAATAAAAATTTACTTTGGATAAATTTTTCATTTTATTCTGATAACTTTCATATTTTAATGAATAGTAAAAACACGCTATATTGTAATTAAAAACAACTTTTTTCATCGTAATATCTTATGTGGTTAAATTATAATATTGAATGGTTTTAAAGTATAAATAGAATATATTTTTACCATTTAATATAATTTATGTCATTATCATTGATTTTACCTTGAATTCGTTGGTTAAATCAATTCAATCTTTTGCAATGTTTTAAAGAAAAACCCGTTTTCTTTCGACAACGGGATTAATTTTAATTTAATTTCTGCAACTTTTGTGTTTTGAATTTGGAAAAATGGATTCCATATTTGGAATCAGTGGGTACAAATTATGTTAATAAGATACTTTTTATTTTTGGGCATTGTGAATAGTAACTATGGTAAATTTTATTTACCATAGTTAAAGGTAAATCAGGTAATTAAGGGTAAATATAAGATTATAAAATTACCCTAACACTTGGAAAAATCCTATGGGATGACTAAAAGTCGACCCATATCACCTAAGGGTCGGATTAGATTCATTTAATGAACTTTTTCCATGAAAATAATTTAATTATTATTAAAACCAAAGAAAGTGACAACATGCCACTCTCTTAAATACTATAAGTATAATAATTTTAAGTTAGTGACAAACTTCATGAAACTTCAAACATTAATAGTCTCCAGAAATCTAATAAAATTATCTACATAATTTGAATTTATTTAGAATTTTTAGGGATTAAATAATTATCATTTATTATGACACAAAGATGATGCAGTAATTGTCTTATTAATCAAATATTGACATAATTGATGTTATAAATACCCAAATAAATGTAATTTAAGACTTTTTATGAATTAAACTAATTTTATAGGTTAATATGACATGTTAGTATTGATCTAATTAACTTTTTTTGAACTAATTATTCTGTTATGATTTTCACAAAAATCAATTACTAAATAGTGTCAAAATTGACATAAAATAGTTTTTAAAAAAAATATTATATTATTAATTGTTATTTTATTACTAAAAATCTAAGGTTCGGCCAAATGACTTAGATAAGGTTATATATATTAATAATAAACAACTTGGGGTTCGTTTGGTATCTTATAGTAAGTTTATTAACCTTATAGTATAAGAACACAAGAAGACACGGTAAAAGTAAAATTATTTAACTTAATGTTAAATCTAAATGATAAGGTTAAAATAGGAACCTAAACTTGTCTAAATCCTATTGTATGAGAGTATTTCGACCCATACCCACCTTATCTTTTAAATAAATCAATTTGGAGCTATTTAAAACCGAATTTGACTTTATAATAAAATAATAGTTTTAGTTATTCCAAAGGTACCCCTCTCCTCCCTTATAAAAGGGCACCTCCTCCTCCCTCTTCCTCACACCACTTTGAGCCTTCAAGCTCGGCCAACCCCTGCCAATTTCTCCTCTACACTTCCGTAGAAACATCCTAGAGGTTCTGGTCTTCTTCAAAGACCTATTTTAGTACCCTAAAAGGAGGTCTCAAAGAAGCACTTCAAAGAAGAGGTAACGTTCATTACCGATTCTTTCATCTTTATTTCTTCTTCCACTTCTTCTTCTTTAGTTGTTTCATTATGAAGTAATAACATCAGTATCACTCATATACTGATATTTTATTATAAGTATGAAACAACCCTATTTCACCATCTATCCATCCTACGGAAAAAGAAATCATCGCGCGTGCGTATGTACTGAATACCATCTCCACGCCATGGTGTAATCTATTTTCCACCACCACCTTACTTGGATGGGTATAATGGTGTAAATAATGACTATATATTATTATTGTAAAGTGATATTGATTCTGAAATAGTATACATATACTCCAATACAATTCCACGATCATGAGAATGATATCATCGCTTGTGCGTACGTACGGACTACCGTCTCTACGACGCGATGAGATTCATTCTCCACATTAACCATTCAGGAATGATTATAAAGTATATATAATAAGTAATCATGAAATATATGACATAATAATTATACTGGATTTATGTGTGTATATATGTATGTCGTCTACTTAATTCCATTCAACTCAATAAGGAAACAAAAACAGCGTTCATGCGTGCGTACGGCCTACCGTCTCCATGAACGGTGTATTTCTTTCCATTTATCGATCTATTATATATATGTATATTATGAATATTATATATATATATCATGTTTTATATTCTGGAATTAAGTAATCATGATCTATGTAATCATATGAATAATTACAAGTCAAAACATGGACGATAAATGAAACGATTTTACCCAAAACACTCTTTAACATGGAATTTACAAAAGAACGGGTAATATAAAGTCATAAGTGAAACATATATGATATAATAAAAATGAATATAATTCTTTAATAAGTCAATGAAATTATTTAAATCATTATACAAGAGTTTTGGACACTTACGAAGCAAATCGGACCTAAGGTAAGGGAAATATCACAATCTCATTTTTATCAGAGATTGTTTATAATTTTGAATTTACTGGGGTGTATTTTATCATCCACATCCATGTTTCCTCAATATGTAATATTTATATCCTTATAAAATAGTTTATATCCAATTTTACCCTATTTTGAGTTTTTAGTAAAATATATGAAAGGAATCTTTTGTCGTTTTTTCGTACGAGGTACTTTTTGACTTTTCCGACAAAAGTACGAAGAATGTTTTTTTAACTTATACGGCATGAATGGAATTTTAAAACATTATTTCCTAGAATCTTCCTTTACAATTTTTCAAGTTTATTTTTAATCAACTTCTATTAGTTTATAATTGTACGACATGTTAAGAAAGGAAAAGTGTTTTTGAAGCAAAAAGGATATTTTCCTCAAGAATGGAGTTAAAGTGTTTTATCAAAATTATTTTCAATCTAAGATAATAAAGGGTTCTGTTCTATCCCTATTATTACATTGATTTGATTATGTTGTGATGGAATTATTTTTATGAATTCCTTTATCTTATATGAATTGTTTTATGATGTCACAATGTTTAAGATTCCCATTTTTATTTCATGGGTTATGCTATGATGTATGGTTTATGATTTTGTGGCACACATAAGAATGGTATAATTATGAGATGGGTGGGACCTATATCTCCCTCCAATTAATTGGGTAAATATTTTATATCTCATGAGATAGACATGGCTGGAACGGCAGGTTCAACCGGTTTAGTGAAACAGGACTGAAACGAGGAGTGAACTCGGTTCAGAAATGGACTTTGTCCACTAAGATAGTCTTGGAAATGAGTCTTGACTAATAAGAAATGATTCACTATGATTATGTGTGTATGCCACAAAGTTTCATGTTTTAAGTTATGATTATTGGGATTACATTTCACTACTATGATTTATCCCATGTTATAATATTATAATCTCTTTTGCAGGTTAAGATTTCCAAAATGTTATGTTCTTATGAATATGATGTGATTGATATTTCATTTGTTTACCCTTACTGATCATTTGAGCTCACCCTTTTATGTTTTCTTTTCGCCAGGATATAAATAAAGGTTTTAGGTAAGAAAAAAAAGGTAAGATCTTTTTTGGGAGATGTTGAAGATCTTTCACCACGATTAGAAGATTTTATTCCTGAGTTTCCAAAGACACTAAACTATTACGGTCCTTGTGTGTCTATTTCTCTTATGTATTAAGTATTTCGAAAAAGTAATGTAATGTCCATATACGTAAAGCTTAGGGTCTCTACACTGGTACTTTCCTTACCCGAATTCTACAAACCATTTTAAATATAGTGTGATGCCTCGGGTCATGGAATCTGTGCTATTCTCATGCAGCAGCAGAAACCAATTGATTTTTTTAGTAAATCATTAAATTCCCAGAATCTGTCCAAGTCCACTTATGTGAAATAAATCATGGATTTAGTCCTTTCTATTAACCATGGGATCCCTTACTTATTGGGTCATCCCTTTAAGTTTTTTTCGTACCAAAGAAGCCTCCAGTTCCTCCTCTAGAGGTGCATTAACACCCTATACCAACAATGTTGGCTGGCCAAGTTATTAGGTACCACTTTGATACAAAATATAAAATGGCTCACATAAAATGTAACGACCGAAAGTTTCTTTAATGGAAATCCCTCTTGATCTTATTAAGTGTCTCTTTATATAAAATGTTTTATAAAATGTCAACTTCTTTGATTTTATGATATGGTTTTTGACCATTAATTTTATAGTCGTTCAACAGTGATCACATGAGTAGTATAAATATAAGGCTTTAACGAACCCAATTTTACTCAGACAAAGGAAGCGATGGCCTCATCCAGTAGAATTGCCCCATACAAAGCCCATTTGTCGGAGCTCGAAAAAGAGGTGGCGTCTTTGGGCTTCGCCCTTGACCAAGCCCAAGCTGAGCTTCAGTATGTCAAGCTCGAACGTGACCGTCTATGGGAAAAGTAGAAGTTGATAGAGATTACCACTCGAGCGATGTTATCCGAGCCTCCCCAAGAGTTTGTCACCATCGCACACCTTACCATTAGGTATTATGCGGCTGTTTTAAGGGGTTATGTAACAAATAATTAGTACTATGTTCATGTACATTATTTTTGTATATAATAATGAATTTAATTTCTAGTCATTTTTGATACATTGTAAATAGTTTTTAAAGCACAAATGGTGTTTTTAGTTATTATTTAATTAAGAAATCCATTTTATTAAATTAAGGGTTTTTTTAATTAAATAATATTTTAATTAAATAATAATATTATTATTATATTATTTTTTATTAAATATAAATGATCTTATAATTTTATGAATGCAATTAAAATTTTTATTAAGGTTTGAAAGCCATTTCTGTCAAAACCCGTGAATTTTTGATAAATGTCAGTTTCTATTTTAAAAGTGAAAATTCACATATTTAGAAAATTATTTAGATAAAATAAATTTCATTTCTGGAATCTGGACGTCGAAATTATCCAATGGTGAATTTTTCATAATTTTCTGAGACAGTCAAATTTTTGGGTAAAAATTAAATACCATTTAAATATATAATGTGTTTTATGGCATCATAATGACCCAATGGTGATGTAATAAAATACCATAATCCTTATGTTCGGACAATATATGTTTTATCATTAAGATAATGTGAATTTGGGTTTGTTTGACTTACTTTTCAAAGCATTAATGAACCCCTCAAGACTTATTCAACACTTGTCCTTTTTAAATTAATTTCCATGGGAGTGTGACTCACCTCCACATAAGCAACCCTAATTTTTTAATAAGTTCGGAACTTGGCATTCTAAAATATTTTTTTCCTCTTTCCTTTTCAAGAAACCATGGGCAAATACCATGGGATGGTTTGTGGTTTGGATTATTTTAATATAAGGGGTCCCAAACCTAAATAATAAATCATTCTCTCACCTTTCCTATATAAACCCACCCAAGATCCCACTTCCTCCTCACTAAAATCCATTGGAGTTCTTCCAACCTCTTCCCTACTCTCTCTAGAAGCCTCCCAAGGTGCCCCAATCTCCTAATAAGCCTCTCACAAGCCTCTCTCTAGCCTTTGGAAGCACACTTCCAAGTAAGGGTTTTTTCTTCCTTTCTCATTTTTTTCAATTTTCTTTAAGTTGTATTTCCCTTTTAATTTCAATTGTGAATGTTGGGGTATGGTTTCGCACCTCCCCCATACTGACATCTTATTTTTTGAATGATGGGATAACCATTTATCTCTCATTAAATGCCTCCCATGTACACCCGTTACTATGCCGAAATTCCGAAAGGAACTTCTCTCTCTTCTTTTACATTCAAGCAACACTTTTGTATCATGAATCTAAATTCCATTTCAATTGTTGGTACATGTATATATATGACCTCCTTATTGTCCATTACATTTAAATATGATTAGGAACCCCTTTCTCTCTCATCAACCTTTTTTATGAATTCTTATGTCACGTCGTTACGCTGCCGAAATCGCACCGATTTTCTAAGTCAATGTCTTTGTGTAGTGAATACCATGCCCATTCCTCCATCAAGGGTATTCACCTTTATGCACATTTACATATTGATTGTAAAGTTTCATGTATTAATTATACATTCCTTTATCGTGGAATAAATGGTTATGTTTTATGAATCCATGTTTTATGATCCATGTGGCACACTTATGCATGAAATGAAATGTTTAAGAAGGGTGTGCCCTTATAGCTCTCCAATGCATTGGGTAAGGTATAGTATCATGATACTTCATGTGAAATGAGTGTTGAATCATGCTAATTCAAGTGCAATGAGGGTTTACTCGTGCTTCATGTGCAATGAGGGTTTACTCATGCTCCATGTGCAATGAGCCTTGGCTCATGCTAATTCAATGTTAAGTGTTGTTGCCACATTTCCATGCTATGATTATCATGCTTTATCATGCCTTTATGTTCATGTTTCTCTTATTCTCTATTGAGATTCCTATTGTCTAACATGTATTGTACTCCTCATGTTATTCCTTGAGTACTCTCTTACTGGGCTTTATAGCTCACCCTTTTCTTATGCATGTCCTCAGGTTATTCCATGCAATGCTAAGTACGAAGGAATGTAGTGGTCATGTAAAGGAAGTTTTCAATAAAGATGTTGTATTTCATGTTTTTAAGTTTTTATGTAATGATCCTAAGCCCCAAAGACACTAAACCTCTCGGTCTTCTTTGTTGTATCAAGTGAAGTTTTATGTAATAAAGCATGTTTAAGTTGGAATAAAAAGCAGGGTTTTCATAGTTGGTATCAGAGGATAGGTTTAGTTATTTTTGGGATTAGGAAACCCAAGTAAAGCCTTATATACAAGACTAAGTATAATAAAAACATCCCTAAGTTATGTTAAATACTAATTATGTGGTTTATCAAACAAATACATCCCTGTCTGGATACGATCAGGAAGAGGCGGCTCTGGCACAGATGTATCCTAGGGGTAAAACCTGAAAACACCGCTTTGATATAGACTCGAATGGGAACTGGTGCACAACAATGGGCCTTGCTTCACTCTTGGTTACGACACTCCCGGGGGATATGTTTTGATAAATTCACAATCTTAGTATGAACCCTTATTAAGGGAATTAAAAAAATTCCCCTCGTTAAGGTGTTGTGGAGAAACCACAAGTTTGAAGAAGCAACATGGGAATCGGAGGATATGATGAAGCTGAGTTACCCACATCTGTTTTAGTGTGGGAAAAGGAAAATTTCGAGGGCGAAATTTCTTAAGGGGGGAATATTGTAACGACCCAAAGTTTCATTAATGGAAATCCCTCTTGATCTTATTAAGTGTCTCTTTATATAAAATGTTTTATAAAATGTCAACTTCTTTGGTTTTATGATATGATTTTTGACCGTTAATTTTATAGTCGTTGAACAGTGATCACATGAGTAGTATAAATATATGGCTTTAATGAACCCAATTTTACTCAGACAAAGGAAGTGATGGCCTCATCGAGTAGAATTTCCCCATACGAAGCCCATTTGTTGGAGCTCAGAAAAGAGGTGGTGTCTTTGGGCTTCGCCCTTGACCAAGCCCAAGCTGAGCTTCAGTATGTCAAGCTAGACGTGACCATCTATGGGAAAAGTGAAAGTTGATAGAGATTACCACTCGAGCGATGTTATCCGAGCCTCCCCAAGAGTCTGTCACCATCGCACACCTTACCCTTAGGTCTTATGCGGCTGTTTTAAGGGGTTATGTAACAAATAAGTAGTACTATGTTCATGTACATTATTTTTTTATATAATAATGAATATAATTTCTAGTCATTTTTGATACATTGTAAATAGTTTTTAAAGCACAAATGGTATTTTTAGTTATTATTTAATTAAGAAATCCATTTTATTAAATTAAGGGTTTTTTTAATTAAATAATATTTTAATAAAATAATATTATTATTTTTATATTATTTTTTTTTAAAATATAAATGATCTTATAATTCTATGAATGCAATTAAAATTTTTATTAAGGTTTGAAAGCCATTTCTGTCAAAACCCGTGAATTTTTTATAAATGTTGGTTTCTATTTTAAAAGTAAAAATTCACATATTTAGAAAATTATTTAGATAAAATAAATTTCATTTCTGGAATCAGGACGTCGAAATTATCCAATGGTAAATTTTTCATAATTTTCTGAGACAGTCAAATTTTTGGGTAAAAATAAATACCATTTAAATATATAATGTGTTTTATGACATCATAATGACCCAATGGTGGTGTAATAAAATACCATAATCCTTATGTTAGGCCAATATATGTTTTATCATTAAAATAATGTGAATTTGGGTTTTTTTGACTTACTTTTCAAAGCATTAATGAACCCCTCAAAACTTATTCAACACTTTGCCTTTTTAAATTAATTTCCATGGGAGTGTGACTCACCTCCACATAAGCAACCCTAATTTTTTAATAAGTTCGGACCTTGGCCTTGTAAAAGATTTTTTTCCTCTTTCCTTTTCTAGAAACCATGGGCAAATACCATTGGATGGTTTGTGGTTTGGATTATTTTAATATAAGGGGTCCCAAACCTAAATAATAAAGAATTATCTCACCTTTCCTATATAAACCCACCCAAGATCCCACTTCCTCCTCACTAAAATCCCTTCGAGTTCGTCCAACCTCTGACATACTCTCTCTAGAAGCCTCCCAAGGTGCCCCAATCTCCCAAGAAGCCTCTCACAAGCCTCTCTCTATCCTTTGGAAGCACACTTCCAAGTAAGGGTTTTTTCTTCCTTTCTCATTTTTGTCAATTTTCTTTAAGTTGTATTGCCCTTTTAATTTCAATTATGAATGTTGGGGTATGGTTTTTCACCTCCCCCATACTTCCCATTTATTGTTTGAATAATGGGATAACCCTTTCTCTCTCATTAAATGCCTCCCATGTACACCCGTTACTATGCCGAAATTCCGAAAGGAACTTCTCTCTCTTCTTTTACATTCAAGCAATACTTTTGTATCATGAATCTAAATTCCATTTCAATTTTTGGGACATGTATATATATGACCTCCTTACTGTCCATTAAATGTAAATATGATGAGGAACCCCTTTCTCTCTCATCAACCTTTTTTATGAATTCTTATGTCACGTCGTTACGCTGCCGAAATCACACCGATTTTCAAAGCCAGTGTCTTTGTGTAGTGAATACCATGCCCATTCCTCCATCAAGGGTATTCACCTTTATGCACATTTACATATTGATTGTAAAGTTTCATGTATGAATTCCACATTCCTTTATCATGGAAGAAATGGTTATGTTTTATGAATCCATGTTTTATGATCCATGTGGCACACTTATGCATGAAATGAAATGTTTAAGAAGGGTGCGCCCTTATAGCACTCCAATGCATTGGTTAAAGTATAGTATCATGATACTTCATGTGCAATGAGTGTTGACTCATGCTAATTCAAGTGTAATGAGGGTTTACTCGTGCTTCATGTGCAATGAGGGTTTACTCATGCTTCATGTGCAATGAGCCTTGGCTCATGCTAATTCAATGTTAAGTGTTGTTGCCACATTTCCATGCTATGATTATCATGCTTTATCATGCCTTTATGTTCATGTTTATCTTATGATCTATTGATATTCCTATTGTATAACATGTATTGTACTCCTCATGTTATTCCTTGAGTACTCTCTTACTGGGCTTTATAGCTCACTCTTTTCTTATGCATGTCCTCAGGTTATCCCATGCAATGCTAAGTATGAAGGAATGTAGTGGTCATGTAAAGGAAGTTTTCAATAAAGATGTTGTATTTGATGTTTTTAAGTTTTTATGTAATGATCCTAAGCCCCAAAGAAACTAAACCTCTCAATCTTATTTGTTGTATAAAGTGAAGTTTTATGTAATAAAGCATGTTTAAGTTGGAATAAAAAGTAGGGTTGTCATATAAAATCTGTTGTTGATGCTATCTCCCATAAGGAGGATCCCTCAGAGATTAATTTATGTACCTGTCTTCCATTCTAGCATGAGGGAGTAACCATGATGGTTGATACCCAAGCTGACCCCCTTCTCAAAAATATCAAACAACGGCTACTGTCAGACAACCCCACAACCAAACACTTTGTCTTGACCAATGACGCTCTTTTTTATAAGGGATGACTAGTCCTCTCAACATCCTCTCCATGGATCCCAAAGATAATCACATAATTCTATACCTCCCCTTAGGGTGGCCATTCCAGCTTCTTCCAAACTTATAGAAATCCGGCCAAAAATCTTTATTGGCTAGGTATGTGCGACCAAATCATTTAATTTTTTTATCAATGAAAAATTTGTCAGTGGTTAAATATTCTGCTTTTCACTTATGGGGTTACTACAACCCTTACCAATTCCAGCAACTATTTAGGAAGATATTTCCATAGATTTCATCACCAGACTCCCCAAATACAAGGGTTTTGACTTCATCTTCATGGTGGTTCATAGACTCTCTAAATATGAACACTTTATTTCCCTCAAACACACCTTTACAACCAAGGTCATCGCTAAAATATTCCTTTGTAAGATTGTCTGGCTCCATGGAATCCCAAATTCCATCATTAGTGATCACGAACCTCACTTTATGATCCATTTTTGGACTGATTTTTTTCACTTACATGACACAAATCTCAATATGAGTGTCATCTACCATCCACAAATAGATTTACAAATAGAAATCGTCAATCGATGCCTAGAAACATTCCTTCGTTGTTTTGTCAACGACCATAAAAAACAGTGGATGTTTTGGATACCATGGGCCGAATTTTTTAACAACACCACTTGGCATGCCTCCATTAATTCCACTCCATTTGAATTTTTTTTATGGGAACAGCCTACCTACAGTTTTTTCTTTCCTCCCCAGTGAAATCCATGTGGAGGAAGTGGGACAATCCTTACTGGATCATGATGAGGCCCTCCGAAACCTTAAACATCTCCTTGCTCACTCTTAACATACTAAGAAACAGTGGTCCAATGACAAGCTTCATGACCTCTCCTTCAAAGTGGGTGACTTAGTTTTCTTGAAACTATTCCTGTAACACTAAACAACAGTGGATTCCCATATCAACCATAAACTTTCCGCTCATTTTTTGGACCCTTTAAAGTTATTTAATGGCTCGGCCCTATAACTTTTCGACTAGATCTTCCCCCATCCTCTAACATCTAACTAGTTTTATATGCATCCCAGCTCAAACGCACTCTCAATCCCTAGAAATAGCTTTCAGCACTTCCAAATGACCTGCTGGCCAGCCCCACAGTTGCAGCAAAACAAGAATCCATCATCTCCCACAACCAAATCCTACATAATGGGGTTGCCACTCCCCAGTGGTTAATTCAGTAGAAGGTTCTCCCCATCAAATAATCTACTTGGTAAGATTAATTTTTCGTTCGTAATCAGTTCCCTATACTCAATCTGGTATACAATACTTCTCTTTCATATGGAGGTAATGATAGATCAAGGGAACCCCCAAACTAGAAAGTATATTCTAGAAAGAGGAAGGTGGTCCCCCTACTATCTTTAACTGCCTAAAAGATTGGGTGGTCCCCCCACCAACTTCAATTGTCTAACAGTTTGGGGCTCCAGCCTCAATTTCCTAATAGACTGGAGTGGGAACTACTATAATTTGTTAGGATATTCTCATGAGTAGGTTGTTATAAGGGGGAGGAGGGAAGTGGGGGTGGGTAGGCATTTAGGAACATAGTTCGGCCTAGGGATTGGGCGGGTTTGTGGGAGATTCCCGAACCTGAATTTCTCTTTCTTCTCACTCATAGCTATATTCTTTTCTCCTACTACTGTAATTTGGACCAATATCATCCATTAATACAAACTTCTCCTTGCTATTGGAATTTCATTCCCATTATTCATCTTCAAAGGATTATCTTAAACAAACCAATGGAATTCAATGAATTTTATCTTCCTAAGGATCATTCATCCAAATTGGAAAATAAGACCAATATTTGAAATAGAGACACCAGCGTTTACCTATCTTCTAAACTTTATCAGCTAGGATCAATTCTTTCACATGGATTCAGGAGTAAAGCATCTACGAGATGCTCATGGATGTGATGGTCATCACAGTTTCATTAATGAATTTTGGTGTCCATGGATTTAGTTTCATGAAAATTTGAGTTATGATCGTGTTTGTCAACTTCTAATCGCTATCTCCAGTCATCCCCTGCAATAGATCTAAGCTTAAGAAGATATGAATAGATACAGTCACCAAGATGTGGCTTGACCTACATTTATCTTCTTCCACATAGATTTGAAATCCATTCAAAAGGCATAAATGGTCCATCATATTTTGGATTTTATTTCCTTTAGAGGAATGGTTGGAGCTTCTCGATGAAGTCTCCTTCAGTTGATCAAACCCGCAACATCTCCCCAACTTCAGTTTGACTTCGATCGCCATATCGACTTGGGATCATGGATAAATCATGAATCTATTAAAATCAGGTTCATTTTGGTACAAATTTACCTCACTAAGAACTCCTTTCACATGTCAATCTCAGTTCTTCCTTATCCCTAAATGAGTTTTTTCATCAAGTGGCGCTGCTCGAAATCTCGGTTCATGTATATGAAATCTAAAGGATAAATGGCTATGTGGGTGCTCCTTTAGATTTGTCTATGTAAAGCCATAGGAATTTGATATATACTACCCCACTAATATGGATACATCATTGTACTTCTAAAAATTTTCTATGTGGAACCTCCTTCATAATTGGATACATGCGAGGTGAATAAATTGGATATGCAGACCCCTTTTTCATGTTGGTTATGTGGTTGTACGTATCCATTTCGGAATTTCTAGTTCATAAAAAGTGATACATCCAAAAAAATGAAGTTAATGGATGAATAAAATAAATATACATTTTTTAATTAATTAAAATCATAACATAACAATTAAATAAAATAAGTTCAAACTTTTAAATTTTTTAAGTTAAAAAATTGAAAATTAATTAAAAATAATTAGTCTAAAATAATTAACTAAAAAATAACCATTAAAATAAAAGATAAAAATTAATTTAATATAATTAATTATAATTTAATATTTCTAATTATAAAATTAGTTAAAGAAAAGGAATTTAAATGTTAAAAATAATTTAATTATTTAACATATTAATACCAAAAATAAAATGATATAAATATTAAATACAAAGAACACACAAATAAATTATAATCAAATAATTGATAAAAAATAAAAAAATAAACAATTGATGAATAAAATAAATATTAATAAATAAATCAAAGAATGAATAATTGATAATTTAACAATAAAACAACATTATTATTAATATTTCCATTTGTTTACTAAATCTACAATAAGCTAACCTAAAATAAAAAATTAACTAGATTAATGTTAAATCAAGAATTAAAAACAAAATTTAACAATAAAAGTGATGCAATTAAACATCAATTAAAGGCCACATCATGAATATAGATATTTCTTAATGATTAATGGTAATACCGTGTGACCTTTAAAGGATGTTTCCATATTATTATGACATTGGATTTTCTTCTATTATTTATTTGTAAAATATATACGAGGAAGATTCTAGGGTATAATATGATATATCTATTAGAGAAAGAATTGATGATTTAATATTGGTGTTTACATTGTGTTATTAAGGAAACCCAATCACATAGTGGAAAGGATGATTGTAGGAGTAAGTTGTTGCTACTTTTGGATAAGTTTTTTGATAATTTGTCCTCCTATAAAATATCATTTAATGTTTAATAGGAATTGTGTTTGATATTTCATATGCATAGCTGATTCAAATAGATTTAACTCTTAGAGAAGGAATAATTCCATGGAGTATTCATATTGATAAATATTATATCATTGTGAAGATTATAAGTTAAAGGTGAATAGTTTTTATAACTCAAAGAATATATTACTTATAAATAGGAACAAGCAGAGTAAATTTTTCTCCATCCATATAGGTAAATAAATACTTTTAGATGATGTTTTAAGTGTTTGAAAAGGTCCAAAAGTGACTTTAAGAAGATTGAAACTCATTTGAAGAAATTATTGGAATGTACCAGTCAAGATACAAAATCTGGAAAAGGGAAATTATCCTATAGTGAGGACTGTGTATGATTTTTTGAAGCTACATATGACAATTCATCTATGTGATTTTAAAATGAAAAATTATTTATCTTATGTTGATCCACATAATAAAATTCAATTATGCATGTAATATAGTTTGAATACTTATAATATAACTCAACAAGAGGTTAAAGCTTCAAGGAAAATAGAAAAAGTGATTTATATTAAACAATAAAATTTTAAGGATCCTACTAGATAATCCACATAGAAAATTATGAGAGAGATTTTGGTTCAAAATTCAAGGTTCTAGAATATTTATATTATGAGGAATGCGATTGAAATCATAAAATTCTTTGTTCTCTATTCTTTATGAACCAAAAATTTTGATCATATATGAATCATGATTCAAGATGATATAAATATAAAACCAACCAAGGGAGATGCTATGGGATATCAATATGAGTTATATTGATATTAGGATCAAAATAATATGTTCTTGATGGATCAATTTCAAGAGGGGGTGAATTGTAGATTTAAAAATCTTTAGTTTAAAATATTTTAAAGTAAACCAATTCACAAAACTCTTTAAGTAAAAAGATTAGATTCGGACTTGGACCTTAGTCCAATTACTTAAGTATCATACTCAGGATGATTTCAATATATCAGAGTATAAGATTTTAATCTGAGTAGATATGAATATATCATATTAAAATAATCATAATAATATAAAGTTAAACTATTATCTTCTGGTGAGTAGGATTATTCATCAGAATATATTGAATCCTTTTCATCAAGATAATTAGTATTAAGAGGGATATTTGTAAGGTTCTCAATATTGTGTAACTTATTCATTAAACAAAGATTTTCTTTAATAATTATGGTAAGTATTCTTATGTTCCTTTGTCTGGAACATTCATTTTCATAAGTATTGTCTAAGAAATATCCTCTACTTTCAATCCAAGAATCATTTTCTTTGAAAACATTTATTCCCTTGGATTTATAAAATCTATTGTAATTCTTTTATGAATTCTTATTTTTTATATCTTTACTTTTTATTATTGGAAAATATAGTATAATAATATTTCTTTCATTCATAACAAGTAACTTTATCCTTATTATCATTCCTTTCCTTTTTACCTTTATTATATCGGTATTAGAAAAAAAAATTACCAAAAATATTGTTCATCCTTCTAGTGATATTATCCAATTCACTTTAAGAATGCTCAGAAGTACTAAAATCGAATTGTACAATAACTTTATTCTTCCTAGAAGATCTAACAACTCTTTCTGGAGTTTAAGATTTAGTAGGCAAAGTAGTTACAGAAAAATCAAATCCACCATTATTCTTTTTCTGTTTCTCTAAATCTCTTTTCAGATAACTTTCATACTAAATCAAGGTTCCAATAAGACCATCCAGGGTGAGATTATTAACCTTCCTTATTTTTTCAATAGAATTCCTCTTTTATTCCCATTATTTGGGAATGATATCAATGATTTTCTAAACTAAAATCTCTCCATATAATCCTTTTTCACAAATATCTTGTAGACTATTTATAATAGTTATAAATCACTAATTCATATTAGTGAGAGATTATCCATGTAAGAAATCAAAAAGATTTATAATCATCTCTGAGCATAGCTCTCCTGGTTTCAACAACTTTAGATGTACAAAAATTTGTAACCTCTAACTTCTTCAAAATATTGTTTGTTGCTTTACAGGATGATATTTGAAAATATATTATTCTTATCATGGAACATAAATTTTTTTTCCTTACATTGTAAATCAACTAATATTTATATTTTTCTTGATGTGTGAAATCAATAAATTCTGTATCAAAAATTTTGTAATCACTAGTGAGCATTAAAAAATTATCAACTCCAATTTTTACAATTAAAGTCTCCATTCTATCTCTCTAATATTTATAGTCATATCCATTAAAAATATGATTTTTATTTAGATTGATATTGTCTACCGATCTGATATTTAAACTTTCCATTTTAAAAAAAACTTTATTTTCCCCAAACACATTAGTGTAATAAAGTTTTATAAACAAAATTTTTATAACAAAACTTAACAAACTTGAAATAGTAAAGAAAAAAATTCTGCAAGTATATGAGTAATGGAAACCTCCTCTGATACCAATTTTTGGATATCAATATGAGTTATATTGATATTATTATCAAAATAATATGTTCTTTATGGATAAATTATAAGAGGGGGTGAATTGTAGATATAAAAAATATTTAGTTTAAAAGATTTTAAACTAAACCAATTCACAATCCTCTTTAAGTAAAAATATTAGATTTGGACTTATCCCTTTGTCTGATTACTTAAGTATCGTAATCAGGATGATTTCGATATATCAGAGTATAAGATCATAATCTGAGTAGAACTAATTATATTAGATTAAAATAATCATAATCATATAAGATTAAATTATAAAAAAGTAAAAAATATTGGATTCATAGAAGATGTGATTAATTAGATTAACGATTAACGTATTCAGATACATTGTGATAAAACAATTACAAATAAGTAGAGTGGAATAAAAATAACTTTTAAAAAATAAGTAATTCAAATAAAAAAAAATATAAGAGTGACTAATAGCTATTTAAAAGAATTTATCTCTTTTAACCCTAAGAGTAAGGTGGTCACAAACCTTTGATAAAGGTATCCCATGTTTTATACTTACAAAAAAAATTGTATTTCTTCAATAAGTAAATCCCATGATATGATGACCATATTTGATCTGTCTGCCTATCCTCGGAAGCCCTTTATTTGATGGATTGGCTCTGTCTTTCTATCCCTATAATCCCTATATCAGAATATCGTATTCTCTGTCTTTCTATCCCCACAATCCCTCAATCTTAATCAAAAATTGGATGCATGATTACAACGCAAAGGTATTCTTAAGTGGAAAACCAAATAGGTTTACCTTAAGAAGACAAAACTCTAAAAAAATTGAAAATGACTAGAAACAAGTCATTCACACTTTTTAATATTCAAAGCTCTCTCACAATGAAATTGATTAGCACTCTAGGAACTACAATCTGATACAAAATCTTTGAATAGTTGGGTATTTATAGGAAAATACCCAATGGTCATATTTCCTTCCCAACTGTCATATTTATTCATGTTTGTCACAAAAAATTGAACACTTGGAACTTCAATGACTCTATTGTAACTGATTGTACAACATCTTATTGAAATAATCCATTACAATGTAAAAATGTTTTCCTTAAATTAGAAATTAGTTTTTTTATTCAGAATTTAAATATGGTCAGTCTGATGGACTTCCTTACGGATGTAATTATGATAATATCTATGAGTGTGAATTTGATGTTTATTGTTTCTGACATTAATCTGACTATAAATACTTTGTCGGTATGAAGAAAAGGCATAAAGTATTAAATATGATCTAATATAGATGAATCTGAAGTTTATTGGCTTCATACTCATTATGATAATTGTAATAAAGAAGTTTAGGTTATATTAATGAATACTTTAGAACTATTTCTAAGTATGGTAAAAGTATATGTTTTCTACAAAAACATTCTAAAAACACTTTGGATATTAAAAATTTAGTAATCAAATATTTAAGAAAGGGTTTGTGATTTCCAAAACAAATGGAATGGAAAGTCATACGTAAAACCTTTGACTCAAAAAAATTAAACTGTAATAGAGTCTCGCGTTGTAGAATGTGGTTCCACATCATAGTTGAATGAAGATATGATTTTGTAGTTATATCAATATAATGGAAAACATTGGATTTTATGGAATATTTAAATGAATAATAAGACTGTGATAATTAAAATATCATACAGATGAAAAAATCTAAGTATTTAGTAAAACACTACTATAAAATAGTCCTTTAACAATGCTACAAATGGCCTTTATTAGTGCTAACTACTGGAGTGAGATTAAAATTTTGAGACTTTTATCAGCGCTGATTAAGGACAACATTTATTAGTGCTTTTATTTATCACTTATAAAGGGTAATTTTATCAGCACATGTAAAATCATTGATAAAGGGTACTTTAAATATTATTCATAATACATTAAACTATACAAATACAATCTTGTCGCATGAGGAAAAACTGCATGGTTAACATCCCTATTGCAAGATGTAAAACTATGTAACACTTTGGTCATCACCTGAGAGGTCCCCAATCTTGGTGTCAATATACTACCACACCATCAACACTTATTCCTTCATATAACTAAATGTGGCTTGATTCTCACATTGACAGGATATGTAATGATGCCCAGACCTCTGTCATGGGTCCAGTCGTGAGAAAATAAAACACTCTTTCTCATGCATGAAAACAAAACTCATGTTGGAGATTTTAATATTTGTCTTAGAAAAGTAACCCCTTCCTTACATATGATCCAGATCCATGAAAGTAATTACACATATTTTTGGAAAATTTTGATCTAAACACTTCCTCCATACTCAACCACATCCCCTCCACACACCATACCCCTTATCTTGTAAGACTTTTATCTTCATAGTAATTTTTTTATATCAGTAGTAAGAGCATTGGACTCTAATAGACACCTTTATTTAGACTATGTATAATATGCCTCAAATTGGATCTGTATAATGAGTTCCCCAAAATAACCCATCAAATAGAGAAGCCTTTGTCCTTATGAAGAAATCCTTTTATCTCTGTATGCTATGACAGTGTCGTAATAGAATCCTCTTTTCAAAAATGGTCTGCAGTCATTCTTTGTGTACTTTTCCCATCTTAAATCCTCTTGATATGAGATCCCCCAAGATCATGGATTATAATTTCCATACTCACCCCCAAATTATGTTGAGATATCCTTGGCCTAGTAAGACCCATGTGGTCCATTTTATCCATAACCTCAGTAAAATATTTGAGACCTTTAATTATATAAATACTTAGTATTTTCTACATGACTTTAACATGTATAGAGGTCCTAGTTGTAAGACTTTAAAAAGAATAGTGAATGTCCTCACCATATGATGCTAAATTATGTGGCTAAGTTTTATTTTAAATTTTCACCATTGACAAGGTAAACCCCACATTTATTTGTTTCTAACACCAAGAATAGCTCACGTGAGCTTATGAATCTTGGTAGGAGCCTCCCCATATGGTTGGTTCACTTCATAGTCCAAGCACCATGACCTTAAACTATGTACATATCACCCAAAATATGTTAGCACAGTATAATACCTCATGCTTTATCTTTACATCGGGTAACCAACATATTCACTACATGATGTTAAACAGCGTGGTTGGAGTCTCTTTAATTAAATGTTGAAATGCACATCATTCAATGTTGAAATGCATATTGTTATGGGTCCTACAATTTTCAAGGCAAGCTTCCAGGTTAAAGTAATCCCACTCCCCTATGCATGAGGCAGACCTACGTAAAAGAAGACTAGCATAGGTTATCCTATGATTCATGAAATTTTGTTAAAAAAATGTTCATGTCCTCACATAGGAACTTGATTGGTGTGGGGAACTTAAGAACTACATATGTCTTGATTCTCTCCATGACAGGATATATAGTAATTCCTGAATTTTTTATTTTAGGACCATCCGTAGAGAAAAATGATCATTCTCCCTTACATATGAGTCAAATCTATGTCAGGAGTTTCATATACATAGATAATTCCAGTCTAAATACCTCATATATTCTTTGACACATCCCTTTCACTGGCCACACTCCTTTTCATGGGGAACTCGGATCTTCAAAATCTTCCACATTACTATCGATGATGAGAGCAATTAACTCTGATGGGCACATTTGTTTTGACTATGCATAATACGCCTCAAATTGGCTCTGCATAATGAGTTCCCCAAAATGGCCCATAAACTAGTGCCACCTTCATCCTTATGTGGAAATCCTTTTATATTCATACACTCTAGAAACAACATAACTAAAGTAACTTTTCAAACATGGTTTGTGATTATTATTTCCACACTTGTACCACCACAATTATCTTGATTGAAAATCCCCCAAGATCATGGTTCACAACCTACCCTATGATTCCCATATATACTATGATATCCTTTTGGGATTTTTAATATCCACTTTGTTCATTATCCACATACCCTTGGGTCAAATCTTGGTGACCTAAAACTATGGAAACTATTAGTCTTAGTCGAATGATAATAAACTATAAGACAACAACCCTACAATTAATCATGTATGTGTCAGAGATACACAAAAGACTGGCATAGAAAGAGTGAATGAGTAGTGTTAATGTGGGGAGGAATACTTCAGATAGGTGACTCTATTTATAGGCACCTGGTCACCTATGTTGTCGACTAGCGCGACTGACCAGCATGAATGACCTGCGTGACTAACCTACGCGATGGACATATGTACTCCATCTGTCATCTCTATTTAGTGAAATATGTAGGTAGTGATGTTAGAAGATAACTTTAGGCTGTGTAATCACATGAAAATCAATGAGTGAATAATTCATCCAAATCCATATTCATCTCTACCTATGGATCATATCTTCTTCTTCTGATCGTACCCAATCCTAAGGGTGAATTTTTTGACACTCCTTTTTACATGGGAATGAAAAGATTTAGGGTAAAATACCTCAAGTATTATAGGAGAAATGGGATTCAAATAAATCTCCCAAATAGATCTCGTGCATACCCCAACTACACGCTAAGAGGCTCGTGCAAGCCCAACCTATACGACCCAACATGAGCAGTCAATACCTGTTCAAGGGTCTTGCATGAGACACCTCCAGGATGGACCTACATGGATGATCATTTTCACAAAGAGTACAGAGTTTTTCCTATAAATAGCACCCTTGGGGTTCTGATTTGAGATGAATAGAAGATGAAGAGACTTCTTGAAGCTATTCTCACGAAAACCTCTCTCTCAAGTCCTCCAAACCCTAAAGTAGTTCACTAAGCATATAAAAGAAGAGAAAATTAGAAACGATCAATGGATTGAGGTCCCTCAAGGTCTTAAATACCAATAATCTTGATAGGGACCATCCCCCATGGTCAAAAATACTAGGGAGAAGGGTCCTTTTGTAGTTAGAAACTTGAGCACCAGTAGTTCAAAGACTCCTAAGGAGACCCATGGAGCTTAGAGAAAGGCCTCACCCAAGCACTATTTCCCAGGTTTTTCATCAACCAAGAGACATCTCCAGCTCACCCAGGACCACCTTATGTGAGTAATATCCATCTCTCCCATGCCTTAACTAGGAAAAGAAACTCTAGAACACATAGTTCCACCCTGCATGAGACACCTCTAATTCACCCAGGCCATGCCTGAGTAAATAACCTTCAACTAACCCAAACCTTACATGGAAGAATCACATGTAGCTCACCTAGGACTTACCTGGGAGAAGCACCTCAAGATCACCCAAGTCATCCCAGCACGAGACACCTTCATCTCTCATAAGTCCACCCTACATGATGCAACTTCTGAGCCCTCTCTTTCACCACAGGTGATAGGGAACCCCTCTCCCAAGGACTTCCATTTGAGGGATACCAAATTGAAATCTATACCAAGGAAACCATATTTTCTTGATTAGGTAAAAATATTCACCAGCATGTCTCCCATTATATTGTGCATTCCATCAGTAAAACATGTCCCGCACTTATCCTACCAAATATGTAGGGTCCTCAAAATTCATATAATTGTTCAATATCTTGGTAACTAGGACCCCTATTATGGAAGTATCTCTAGGGAACTTCTCATTTTAGGTAATGGGGAAAATAAATTTATTTTACCTTAATTAAGGGTGAATACCTAGTCTTTCTATACACCTATCAAAGGGGTTTTCACCAATCAAAAGGGTCACCCAAGGGAATCCCTTCTGTAGTAAGCCCATATTATTTATTACCGGTCATTCCCCCGTCTTCAAAAACCGCACCCTCTTCTACCAGTGGATAAAGAAGATTGTGTAGATTTACAGATCTTCTACTTCCTCTTGTTTCTCACACTAATCATGAATCACATGGTCTTAGATGTTAGTGATGATCATGTCATCAGTACAATAAAATACCACCAACTTGGGACTCCTATTCGATAAAATCCCCAACTGAATGGCCTGAAGGCCTTATTTTTTATTTTATTATGGATAATCCCCCTTTTAAGGGTTGAAGGGGAACCTGAACATGACTCATACACCCAATGCACAAGTCCTGACATGACCTGCAATACATGACCCGAAGGCCTAGAGGCATACCATGCCCAATACATGACCTGTAGGCCTAACCAACCAAAACTGCCCCTCCCCAGCTTCTACATCAATCCCCAACCATACTCGCCCAAATGGGCTTCCTACTAGGTGTAATCTCTAAAAACATGTTACCATTATCTTAAAGGTCCATATTCCCCATGATAAAAACCTTTTAAGGGTCATGTTCCTAAAGAATAAAACAAATGGTCCTCCTCCATAGGTGTAATCCCTAACCCTTCCAAACTATGTGAGATTTGATTCTTATCCAAATAGGATATGTAAGAAACCTCCTTGAGGTTCAAATCCAATGCCCCAAACTCATCCTAATCATATCTAGCCCATATTCCCAGTAGTTTTGTATCCAAATCATAGGTTAATATTCCTTCTAGGTCCCTCTATCACTATCCTTATTGGTCCATATTCTTGGAAGGATCATATCAAACCTAAGAGGCTATATACATTCTAGGTCCCCTTGACTGTTTTGGAATAATTCCAACACCATAATTATCTAGACATCATCCACCTATATTTCCTTATCACGTGATGTTAAAATACATGGTATGGTCCTCATCACATGAACATAAAATATATGATTTTTCCTATTAAGTGGAACCAAACTATATGGGGTTTGATTCCTTTCACAAGGATATGTAGGAATCCCTTATCATGGGCCTGATACTAACATCAAAACAAATTCTTTCTTCCTAGATTATGATAAATTCTAGAGTGCCCCACTATGTGGCTTAAAACCATCATAATGATAATAAACGATGTAAGAATCTCTAATATTATACAAATAGTACCATCGATGGAGAACCTTGGATACATATAGATGTCTCTATTGATGAAAATCTCATATACATACAGATAATTATAATTTCAATACATTCTAATAATTTATTATTAATATAATGGTGACCCATTCTATATTTGGGATTTAATAAATGATTCATAAATATGCCTTGAATATATAAGAAAGTCCCATAGTAGGCAATAATTCACCCCAAAAAGGTGTGATGATACCGACCTCCCATCTTATCAAAAAATGTGAATCAATAAGTTTTATTGGAATCATTTTTCAATGACCACCTACCATTGGAAAGAAGGTTTGTGAAACATCAAAAATAATAGAATCGTTGTGTGTTTCTAGTTCCACAAATAAACCCCATTGGAAACCACCTAAAAGCGACATGGAAATAAAAAGGTATCTATGACATGAAGGGTTATGCCACCACTACTATAAAACACCATTCCAACCCCATTTTATTTTCCAAGAAAAAAAAATGGTTAACCTGACATAAACCTCATAGTTATAAAAAAAGTTGGTTTATGCACATCGGTCCATTTTGTTCTAACCTTTCTAAATGAAATAGTCATTTCATTTTGTTATGCACAACGACTTTTGGAGAGAATTATCTCGAATCCCTAGATATATCCCTCTCCGATAACACTCTCAAGAATAGAGAGATATACTTATCCTCTACCACTCTCAAGTCTAGAGAGATTAAAGAGACCCCTTCCTTGAAGTGATTTTTAGGGTGATCAAAGAAGAACAATGAAATCATTATGATCAGCCACTCTAGAAACCATATATTCTTACGGTAGTGTTTGGAGGTTTCTAGAACATGTTTGTTTTACTGATAGAGGTAATCTACTCTTTATTCCTACAACATAATAATGTCATGATGTAGATACATTTTTAGGTCCATCAACAAATACATAATTCACCACAAGGTAAATCTTTAATTGTTTAAATTAATTATAAATAATATGTGATGATCTTGTGTCTTGGTTCTGACATTCATCCATTTATTAATCTTTTATTCAATTCTGTTGATCATGGTGTTTATCATTATGTAAATATCTGATTAGTCATCGATTATGACAAAATTATGAGTTAGGAATGCCCCATCCAGAACATCCACTATACCTGAAACCTACAAGTGGTATCAGAGAGGTCACATGCTTATTTATAATTATTTAAATATCATTGATTTATTTACACATTTATCATTAGTTTTTAATTCTAGTTTAATTGTTATTTAATTTTAATCACAATATCTTCTATTCTTCCTCTTTAATATCACAAATAAAATCAAATTGGTTAATTTTATGAATGAAATAAATTTGAAGAACTCATCTAGTGGTGTTGAGGATTCTGTCTAGTTAACACAAGAGTACATGCCATGTAACTCATTGGCGCACGTTATGTACCCATGTTTAATTCACCAATAATTAATTCAGAATTAATTCAATTTATGTGAATTTATTACACAAGTTTTGTATTTAAATACATTACATGTTTACTGGGCCTAGAAAGCACATGGTTAGCCAAATTACATAGCGTGTAACATCTATACATAATGTGTTGTCCATTAGTCAAAGACAGGCCATTTATTCTCTTATATGTTTTACATGACTGGGGACCATGTAACTCAAATACCAAAACCCATGTGTCCCATGTACGCATCATGTAGTCCCTTATTTTCATGGAAGGATTACATGATGAGTCCCTAGGTATGTTTCATAGATAGAAGTTGAAAAAAACATGTTGTGTAACTGGATTGTACACGATGTGTATATTTTCAAATTGCACAGAATTAAAAATTAATTTATTATACTTCTTAAAACTTATCAGCATGTTTTATGTTTGGTCATTAAGTTGATAGTATACTCCATGTAATGGATTATATATATATATATATATATATATTAAATGTCTAATTAATTTTTGGGTAATTTTTTAAATGACATATTGTGTATAAATATTAATATAGTCATGAATCTATGCATATTGAAACATAAAACTCTACATAAATACAAAGTGTTACATGTGGTAATTAATTTGATAGTATAGGACATGAAATTACATGTTAATTTATGTATTCCACATATCACATGAGTAAATAGTATATGAATATAATATATATTGGGTATTTTGTATGGATACTCACTATGTTACCTCCAAGGTATATTATTGTACAAGGTTAATTTTAAATAAATTTATATAATTATTTTAAAATTATATGGATGATAATCACAAGAAAATTAAGATGATAATTAAGATAAATAATTGATTAAGTAAATAAGGTAATTAATTGATTCGATTATGGTTTATCTTAAATAAGAACGATTAGAATTGAATGTTATTTTATTAAATGCATAATTTTTTGCATGTATGTAGATGATATTGAGAATAGAACAGACTTTTGTGTGGGATTATATTCTTCTAATTTATTATTAAATTAAATATATGGCCTAATTTTCATCCCTCCTCTCATTATACAAGGTCCTACAAGCTCATGGTTTCTTTTATGTAAACCCCTTAACCAATCCTTTGGTTCCCCTTACCTATATGTGAGTAAATGAATATGTAATGGATGGATCTCCCAAGTTATCTAAGGTGGTTCAATTTTGGATATTATGTGAAAAAAATCCAAGAGAGATACATAGGTGGACAGGTAGAAAGTTACAACATGAAATATTTCATGGTTCAAGGTGTTTTCCCCTAGGTCAATGGTTAGTTTATCATCTGCTAGATGAACTAATCATTTGTAAAATCTCATGATCATACCAATTTATTGTTTTATTTCTATCAAGTGTATTGTTAATTTCATTATGGATGTTTATTCGTGATCAAATTAATTAATGAATTAACTATCATGCAAGATAGAACTAAAATAAATTGGATTATGCATAAAATTTTTCCATGACATGTTTAATCACTTAAGTTGGTATAAACTTCCACCAATTAAGTTACAATCGAACCATAGTACAAAGTGTGCTCAGCCGACCAAAGATGGGGTGCTTTCAATTATCGGGGAATTATAACTTGAATTTTTGGGATGACTTAACTTATTTCAAATCAAGGGTTGACTGCAAAAACATGAATTCTTTTAACTAGGAGACAGAGATTTGGGAAATAAAATTTAAGGATTTTGGTATTGGGGAGTCCACTCAATTGATCAAGGAACTCTGAGTTAATATAGATGGAATTTGGAATGCCTACCTAAAACCCTTCAAATTTCTTAACCGACCAAATTTAGTATGATGAGAAGGGAATTATATATACTTACCAATATAATGTCTTAGAAAAAGGATTTTATAAATCCAATTGTGATAATTATAGGGTTTTGATAAAATAGTGGTAGATTGATTAATATAATATAATATTTATTTATCTACCTTTTATTAGATATAGTACGAAAATTATACTCATCATATTTGTATAAATGGAAATAAAAATGACTTAAAACATATCACTATGGTCCATACATGAGAAGTATAACCTTATCACCGATATAAATTTCCAAGAGTGGAAAATTCACTTACGCATTATCCTTTTCCATGAAAGGAAATTTTTTGTGCTGGAAGAACCTACTCTTGAAGTGCTTGGTAAAGAGGCTAGTGAGGAAGATTTGTCTCTATATGAGAAATATTTGAATTATGATAAAAATTTTCAACGGTTCATACTATAATCCATAACCAAAGAGATTATAAATCATCATGAGTACATGGATTCGTATATAATAATGTCTCACCTTCCAAATCTCTATGAAGATAAGGTGATACAAGAGAGATATGATATCTCAAATGCTTTGTTTACCACCAAGTTTGACAGTCAAATCTAGTTGGTACTCATGTAATTTATATTATTGGATACATTGAATGATTATATATCTTAGGGATTAAATTCCAAGATGATTTGTGAATATATATCATACTTTTCTCACTACCTAAGTACTCTATTTTTATTATTAATTATAACATTATAAATAATGAGAAGAGTATTTAACTCTATATTACTCTAATTCTCCAAATATTCCTACATAGGGAATGAAAAACCCAAAGTCCTTATAGTGAATAATAAAAGGAAAAACAAAGAAAAGGGGCACACAACTCATAACAAGGAAAAATATCCTGAGCATTGTCCTTCTAAGAAGAGGAAGATCCAGAGTAAAGGAAATGAAATATAAGAAGTATGTTTTTTATGTATAAATAAAGGCCACTATGATAGGAACTACACCCATAAGAAAGGGGAAGCTAAAGAGGGATTCTTTATTGAGTGTAATCTTTTAATATCTACACATTGGGTATTAGATATAGCTTATGGTGCTCATATCTTTATCAAAATGTAGAAACCAAGTAGATTATGAAATATTTCTATAGGAGAGGTGGATTTATGATCTTACAATAGTGTGAAGTTGGATTCTCTATCCATTGGAGACTATAACCTTTCATTACTAATAGGATTGATATTGGTTTTAATAGATTTTTATTATAAACCAACTATTACTACCATTATTTTTTTTATCATGCCTAGATACATATGGTTTTATTTTCAAGTTTGGAAATAAAATTAGTTTCTTTTATAAATGAAATAAATGTTATGGTATGACACATTTAAATAATGGTCTTGACGTATTGAATTATAAAAACCAAGTATTTTCACGTGATAAAAAATCATGTTCACGTGACTCATGTAATACCCAACTATGGAATCACTATATTGGTTGTGTAAAGGAGAAGAGTTTGACAAATATCTATCAAGATGGTTATTTAGACACTTTAGAGCTAAAAAACTTGAAAATTTCATGTTTTTTCGCATTAAAAATGACCAAACCATCATTTAGTGGACATGGTGAAAGGTCCATAGATCTTCTAGGATTGGTATACACTACTGTGTTTGGACCATTTTTAATAGAATCTATAGGTGGTTATTCTTACTTCATAACTTTTAATGATGAATTGAGTAGATATGGATATGTCTACTTGATAGGGTATAAGTTTGATTCATTTGATAAATTCAAATAATTCAAGAATGAAGTAGAGGATCAACTTGGAAAGAAGATAAAGTAGCTTTGATCGGATCGAGGTGGTGAATATCTTAACTGAGAGTTTATCAAATCTCTACAAGAGTTTGGGTTTCTATCTCAACTCACTCTTCCTTACACACCATTGTGGAATGGTGTTGGTGAAAGGAGGAATTGTACCTTGATATACATGGTAAGGTTTATGAAGATTCATGTAGATATTCAATTTTCCTTTTTAGGATATTCATTAAAAATTGTTCCATACACACTAAATCAAGTAATAACTATATTGGAAAATAGAATTCTCCTCGAGCTATGGAGTGGAAGGAAACTTTTTTTGTTGCATAAATGTGTATAGGATTTCAAGGAATTTTTTAGGGAATTATCAAGAAATAAACTAGAACCTTGAAGAACAAAGTGTATCTTTATAGGGTATCATAAGGAAACAAAGGGATACTACCTATACAACCCCTCAAAAAATAATGTGATCATTTCTAGACAAACCATATTTTTTTATAGGGAGCACATCCTTAAAGAGAATAGTGAGATAAAGATTGACTTTGATTAAATTGATGCTCAAGATACACAAGAGTTGGTACATGAACAAATTTCATAGGTCCTCATTAAAGAAGTTTTTCTTGAAACACAAGTACTATGTAGGATCAATAGAGATGTAAGAGAACTAGGGATATATGGTTTTCTAGTCACTAAATATGGTGACTCATTATTGGATGAAAATCATGAACCTCTATCCTAAAAAGAGGCATTAGATATCTCAAAAACTCCAAGATGGTGAGAATCCAGGAATTCTAAAATAGATTCCTTGTATCATAACCAAGTTAGGATTTTGTTCAATCTTTTATTTGATGTAAATATTGTTGGATTAAAATGTGTATTCAAGAAAAAACTAGACATAGAGGGTAAAATAACTACCTATAAATTAAGTCTAGTGGGTAAAGGGTTTAAACGTCATCAAGTCATTCACTAATATGAAACATTTTATCTATTTTTCATGTTTAAATCCATCATAATTATAATTAATATAGCATTATACCATGACTCTGAAATTTGGAATATGTATTTCAATACAGCTTCCCTTAATGGGAAACTTTAGGAAGAAGTATATATGACATAATCGGAAGAATTTGTGAATTATGGTGATTCCAAGAGAATATGTGTAGTTCCCCCAGTTTCTAGTATGTAACCTTTACTTGATGCTTTTTATGGTCATAAAGTGTAAGGGTGATAGTTGGGAGATTTGAGATAACATTAGAAGTGTTTTTGGGTCTAAATGGAAGTCGCACGGGCAGCGCATGGTTTGCCTAACCGTGCGGCCAAACCATGCATAGGGGTCCTTTTGAGGAAGTATCTCTAACACAATTGGAGCACAGTTTGGGATATCATGCAAGGGGAAGTCTTGCGGATAGGGGATACCACATAGTTAGCACACGGTTTTCATAACCATGCATGAAGTCGTAATGAGATCCTTAAAAATAAGATCTCGCTTGTTTTTTCCATAACTCCCTTGTTTTTTACCCAAACTGACCCTAACTCAGGATTTTTCTTATCCTAAGGCCATATAAGTATCTCCCATCAGTTTTAAGGAGATCTGAAGGATTACCTTCATGAATCAAAGCCATATTCTTGAGGTATGTGATCGTTCTTCTTCGTTCTTGATCGGTTTCTTAGATCTGCTTAGATCTACTTCTCCTCTTCTCTTGGTTTCTTTGATCTAACGCCTGTTATGGGTATATATAGGGGTTTGGATTAAAAATAAGATGAAATTTGGTCTTGGTCTTTCTATGAGAAGATATTTAAGGTGGTTTCTTGGAGAATTGACCTAGTTTTCTTGTGTGTTCTTTTTTTTTGGGTTTTTTGTCAAAACCTTCAAGGTAGAAGGCTTTTTTCTCAACTCCACTTAGTAGAACTGATTTTACTTATTTAAAATATAATTCTTGGTGTTTAACTGATTGTGATTTGGTTTTTGAACACTTGTTTGAAACCTTCTTGAGTGATGGTTGTAAAATCTGGAAAATTGGGGATTTTGAAAAATTGATTTTGTTCTTGGTTTTAAAATATGAATTTTAAAAGGGAAATTTTTCTAGATTGTAGGCACATGAATTGGATTGGATTTTTTCAATAAAATTTAAGGTTTTATTGAAATGAAATGTTTCTTTGAAATTGGTTGTGCTTTGGTTTTCAATAAAATTTCAGTTTTATTGGAGTGGTTTATTTTGGTAATGGAAATATTTGGAATAAACGGTATTGGTGTGAGTTCATGATTAACGAGACCTTAATAAGGGATGAGTACCATTGGGGTACAAGGGAAGTGACCCTGGATTGAGGGCGTGTGTCAATAGGACACAAGGTAATTGTATGAGAGACCGTTCGTGAGTATGGAACTTTCAAATGAAGCATGCATGTTTGGATGTGTTGTGAATTGGTGAATGGGTATGCCAAATGATAAGAAGAATTGGTTTAAAGATTTGATTAGTTATTTTTCAAGAAAAAAGACTTTTTTGGAAATTAGTCTCATTAGTTTTTTTCACTTGGGTGTAAACGGTTTTGGAACTTGTTTATATTTGGTTATAAACTATTTTGGTAAATTGTTTCATATAAACTATTTTATATAAATGTGGATAACATTTCTATCCTAGTGATGTGAGTAGGGAAGTAATTGGGGAAAACCTACTAAGTTTTATACTCATCCCTACTTTTCACTTTGGTGATTTTGCAGATTCTATATTTTGGGATAGTGGGAAAAGTAACGTTTCCCACATTTTTAGCACTACCTCATGATATTTGGGCTATTCAGTGATTGTGGAGCTTCAAGCTTGTGAAGCATGGAGTCTTGTGGTCTCTTGAGAGTATTGATTTTTTTATCCACGGTTTACTTTTATAATGGTTTGGTATTCTGTTGTTGTACACTTTGATATGGTTTTGAGGTATATAAAGTTGTTTAGTTGTCTTTATTTCATTCATGCATCATTTAGTAAATAGTTTGTTTATGGTTTATTGGTTTATAGGCTTATTTGTTAAAGGGTAAATCATCCCACACTTGTATTTTAAACCCTTATAAATTTATTTCTAGCCATTGGCATCTTGGTAATGTCTCTTAAGGATAACTAATGACTCGTTGTTCTCTCAAGACAATGAGAATGAGTGGGTTATTACAAATGGTATCAGTCGGGTCCTTCCTTTGTGGCACACATGTTATCAGCTTGTTTGGTCCTTGCATAACAAGGGGTCAACATTGTTCTTAGTCTTGGAGTTAAAATTAATTTTAGTCTATACTTTGGGCTGAAATTATAGATAGGAGTAGGATTTTCAGAACTTGAAATGTATATCATAAAAGGATGTAGTTAACCCTTTTATGTTGAACTTCAAGTTACCAGGGAGTTGGGTATACAAGTGTTTGGAGACACTTCTAGTATCTTGGGATCTCATTGTCATGGTTTTAGCCAATGAGATGAGAATGGAATACATTGTTGAGGAATTACTTCCCACTAGTATTGCATATTTCATTTGGAATAATGATTTATGATTTTGTGCAAGGTGTAAATTTTTGAATAATATAGAATTTTTTTTCAAATAAAAGATTTTGAAAAGAGGATATTTGGTGTATTTTGAAAATGGTTTGGTTTTCAAAATCATAAATGAATGTTTCAAAAATGGTTGAAAAAAAAAGTTGTATTGGAAAAAAATGTTGTTATAGTTGATATGATAGAATTTTAAATGTTAAGCCATCAGTTACTAGAGAGTGAGATTGATGGAGTTTGTTGTTGGTTTAGAAAATGGAACCTGGTAGGCTTCTTCAAAACCAACCTGAAGAAGCTATGGAGAATGTGGTTGCACCTAAACCACAAGTGAACCAAGTGTTGGTTTAGAGTATTGACCAAGACTTTTAAGTTGTGGATATGGGGAACCAGAGGAATGGACCACGACATGGGGATCCTATCATCCAGTTCATGAAGCAGAATCCACCTAAATTTCGTGGTTATTTTGAACCTGAGAAGGTAGAGATGTGTCTTAGTAGGATAAATCGTAACTTCGACTTCATCGGCACACCGGTAGAGCTAAAGGTCGATCTTCATAAGTATATACTCTAGGATATTGCATGCCAGTGGTGGGATTTAGCGATGCAGACTAAATTGGATGATGGCCTTACATGGGGGGATTTTCAGGAATTGATCAACAAATATTTATATCCTCACACATTCAAGATCCAGAAAATGGCTGACTTCTTCAAACTAAAACAAGAGAGTCTCTCTATAAAATATTATTCATCTAAATTCATGAATTTAGTCTGTTTTGCACCAGAGGTTGTGGAAAGTGCATCTTTTAAGTCACGCATCATTGAATTGAGGCTACAGCAGGAGATTCGATCGAAGATTACAGTGATCTGTATTACAAATTATACATAGATGGTGAATAGAGTGATTGTGGCTAAACGTGATATCTCGGGATCTATGGGAGGAGGTATGATGAAACCTACAATAAATGGTGGGAACTCAACCATTGGGAACAAGAGGAAAAGGAACACCTATTTCCAAGGTGGAAGTGGAAATTTGAATCAAATGATCGGATCAGTGAACCTTCCTCCACGACCCCAGAGAAAAGAAAGTTTCTTTCAATGTGGTTCACTTGACCACATAAAGAGAGAGTGTATGGAACAACCTAGAGCATGTCATAACTGCAATCAGATAGGGCATATTCAGTGATATTGTCTAAATACTCCAAAGTTAGGTGCTCGAGACACTTCTCTGGTGTCACAAGCATCGTATGCTTCAATAGGGTGAGGACAACAGAATCAATCTCTTCAGCAGAATAGATTTAGCCATGGTGATTCTAGAAATACCATGACTCCTCAACCAGGGAAATCTCAGAAAAGAAATAAGGAGAATAGTGCAGCGATGAAGAAACTTTATTGAGCTGATCAGATAATTGGGGATGATCGGGCTGGACCATCTACAGTGTGAGGTATGATTCTTTTGAATTCTACCCTTGTGAAAGTGCTCTTCGATACTAGTGCATTGCATTCTTTCATTTCTTATATTTCTATTGATTTTCTATGTTTAAAGTTGGAAATGATGCCTTCTGTTTTAAAACTGAAAACTCCTCTCGATGAAAGAGAATGTCAAGCCTTTGCATGTAGAGCATGTTCTGAAACTATTGATGGAGATGAGGTAAAATAGAACTTCTCAATGTTGGACATTGATTTCTATGATTCAATCCTAGGTATGGATTAGTTGACAATGTTTTAGGCTTACATCAACTGTTATATAAGAATAGTTAGTTTCACGACTAAGGATGGCATCGAGCATCTCTTCAGAGGAGAGAGGATGGTAAAGAAAGGTGAAAATAGCTTGTTGGAACAAATGGTGGGAATGATCTATTACCATTTGGCGTCTTTGACTTTGGAATCAATGGATGAGATAAAGGGAAATAGTTTTCCAATAGTTGGGGATCACTTTCCACATGAATTTCCCAAGAACTTCTCAGGGTTACCAACTATAAGGGAAGTGGAGTTCAAGATTGATATCCTTTCAGGGACCAGTCCTATTTACCTTCCATCTTATAGGATGAAACCAATAGAGTTATGGGAATTGAAAGTGCAGTTGGTGGAGCTGGAAAGAAAGAGTTTCATTTGACCAAGTACATCTCTGTGGGCAGTACCATTTTTGTTCTTGAAGAAGGAATATGAAACTCTTCAGTTATGTGTTGATTATTTTAATCTTAACCAAGTTATGATAAAGAATAGATATCCACTTCTCATGCATTTATGATCTATTCAATCAGTTAAGGGGAGATCAGTGGTTCTCTAAGATTGACTTGTGATTAGGATATCACCAGTTGTGAGTTCATAAGGAAGATATTCTAAAGACATCTTTTAGAAGAAGATATGGCCACTATGAATATGTAGTCATGTATTTCGGTCCAACAAATGCACCTGCAGTCTTAATGGATTTGATGAATCAGATATTTTAGAAATATTTGGATTCTTTTATTGTGGTGTTTTTGGATGACATACTGGTGTATTCAAAGACAATGACTAGCCATGAGGAGATTCTGGAAATAGTGTTAAAAAACTTGAGAGATCACTATTTTTATAAAAAATTATTTAAGTGTAATTTTTGGATACAGGAGGTACGTTTTCTTGGCCATGTCATATCTGAAAAATGCATTTTTGTTGATCCTGAAAACATATAAGTTGTTATCTCATGGAAACCACCGAATAATTCCTTTGAGATATGAAGTTTTTCTAGTCTATCTGGTTACTACCGATGCTTTGTGTGTGATTTATCATGACTAGATTCACCAATTATAGCACTAAAAAAGAATAATGCTCTATTCTAATAGATAGAGGAATTCTAGAAATATTTCTAGGAACTAAAAGTTTTTCTTACATTGGAACCTATCTTGATATTTCTAGAATCATGGAAGAGTTATGTGGTTTACTGTGATGCTTCGGAATCAGGGTTGGGTTGTGTTATCATGTAAGGAGACCATGTGGTTACTTATGGTTCAAGGAAGTTGGGGGTGTGTGAGAATAATTACCCAACACATTATTTGGAGTTATTTTTAGTCTTCCATTCTTTAAATAAATGGAGGCATTATCTATTTGGTGAGAAATTTACTGTGTTTATGGACCACAAAATCTTGAAACACATTTTCTTACAGACAGATTTGAATTTGAGATTAAGGAGATAGATGGAATACCTCCAGATGTTTGACTTTGACTTGATGTACACACCAAGGAAAGGAAATTCAGTGGAGGATGCATTGAGCAAAAATTCATATGCTTAGTTGGTGAAAGAAGCTTCAAATGAATGGCAATTGATGTCGGTCCTAGACAACATGCATTTGGAATGTAAATACCAAGGTGATGTGGTGGTTTTCTTTTTAGTTACGCTAGTTCCTGATTTGGTAAATATAGTAGAAGTGGCACAAACATCTGATGTAGAATTTCTAGTTGTGATTTCAAAACTCAATGGTGGGGAGACCATTGAGGTCTGGAAACTTGATTGGAGTTTAGTTTTGCATTTTAGAGATCATATGGTTGTACCTATGGATTTTCAGAAACAACTACTTCATTATTACCACCATTTTAGATGGGCTTTACATCCAACTATATAGAAGATATATAAGGCTCTAAAGGCTTAGTTTTGGTGGAACAATATGAAAAGAAGGGTCACCAAGTTCATCTCGTGGTGCATAACTTGTCGGCAGGTTAAAGCAGAGCATCAGAGACCAGTGGGAATTTTTCAGTCTTTACCTATCCCATTATGGAAATGGGAGCAGATAGTGATGGATTTTGTTACAAGTCTTCCAATAAAGGTCCGGAAACATGATTTCATTTGGGTGATAGTGTATCGGCTTACCAAGTCAATCCATTTCATTCTGATTCATGAAACTCATATGGTGGAGGATCTGTCAAAAAAAATATATCTAAGTAGTGGTAAAGAGGAATGGCGTACCAGTGTCAATAGTCTCAAACATAGATCTAAGGTTCACATCTCATTTTTGGAAATCCTTACAGTAATCCCTTGGGACTCAGTTGAATATGAGAAAGGCTTATCATCCTTAGATAGATGGGAAATTCGATTAGACGATAAAAAATGTTGGAAGACAAGTTTTGGGATTGTATAATGAATTTTGGTGTCTCATGGGATGAGAATATACCCTTAGTGGAGTTCTCATACAATAACAGCTATCAGGCCTCAATACACATGTCTCTGTTTGAAGGACTGTATGGGCGTCTTTGTTGTTCTCCACTATGCTGGATGGAAACATGTGAAACTTCACTATTTGTGATGAGCCTTGTCCAAGAAACAATGGAGAATATATAGTTGATTAGAAAAAGGATGGATATGGCTCATGGTTATCAGAAATCATATGAATATCACCGTTAAAGACCATTTTTGTTCACTGTGGGTGATCATGTCTTCTTGAGGATATTTCCAAGGCTTGGACATCATCATTTTGGGAAGTATGGAAAGTTGTATCCTAGATACATTGGCCCTTTAGAGATATTGGAATGGGTTGTAGAGGTGGAAATCAGTTGTCATTACCACCATGGTTTAGTTCAGTGCATAATGTGTTCCATGTATCTTAGTTGAAAAAGTATCAGCCTGATTCAGACCATGTGATCAGATGGGATCACGTTGACCTAGATCCAGATGCTTCTTTGGTACATATCTCAGTGAGGATTTTGGATAATCAAGAAAAAAATATTCAGTGAAAAAATCATTGGTCTAGTTCAGGTTTTATGGCAATATGGTCGGATTCATGAAGATACTTGGAAATGCGAGAAGGATATGAAAGAACAATGGTCGGAACTCTTTCAGATCGGTGAGGGTTTTCTACTTTCTGATGAAGAAAAGACCAATGGTGGGGATAATGTAGTACCCCAGTTTCTAGTATGTAACACTTACATGATGCTTTTTATGGTCATAAAGTGTAAGGGTGATAGTTGGGGGAGTTGTAAGAACATTGGAAGTGTTTTGGAGGCTAGAGGGGAGTCGCACGGGCGGTGCATGGTTTGCATAACCATGCGGCCAAACCATGCACAAGGGTCCTTTTGAGGGAGTATCTCCAGCATGGTTGGAGCATGGTTTTGGAGACCATGTAAGGGGAATCCGTGAATGTAGGGGATACACACGGTTTGTGCACAGTTTTCCTAAACATGCATTCAAACAGTGTGCGGAGTCAGAATGAGATCCCTAAAAATAGGATCTCACTCATTTTTACCATAACTCCCTTTTTTTTACCCAAACTGAACATAAATCAGGATTTTTCTTCTCTTAAGTCCAAATAATGTTCTCCCATCAGTCTCAAGGCGATCTGAAGTCTTCCCTTGGTGAATAGAATCCAGATTCTTGAGGTATGTGATCATTCATCTTCATTCTTGATCGGTTTCATAGATCTGCTTAGATATACTTCTTCTCTTCTCTTGATTTCTTAGATATACATCCATTATGGGTAGATATAGTTGTTTGTATTCCAAATATGATGATGAAATTTGGTCTTGATCTTTCTAGGAGAAGATATCTAAGGTGGGTTCTTGGAGAATCAACTCGGTTGTCTTGTGTGTTCTTCGTTCATTGGAGGTTTTGACAAAACCTTCAAGGTAGGAGGCTTCTTTCTCGACACCACTTAGTAGAACTAATTGTATTGCTTTCAAATTTAATTTTTGGAGATAAATTGATTATGATTTGGTTTTTTAACACTTTTTAGAAACCTTCTTGAGTGATTGTTGTGAAATATGGAAAATTGGGGATTTTGAAAAAGTAATTATGTTCTTGGTTTTAAAATATGTATTTTAAAAATGGATTTTTCTAGATTGTTGGCACATGAATTTCATTGGATGTTTTTAATAAAATGGATGTTTTTATAGAAATGAAATTTTTCTTTGAAATTGGTTGTGCTTTGGTTTTCAATAAAATTTCAGTTTTATTGGAGTGGTTTATTTTGGTAATGGAAATATTTGGCATAAATAGTGTTGGTGTGAGTTCATGCTTAACAGGCCCTTAATAAGGGACGAGTACCATTGGGGTACAAGAGATGTGACCTTGGATTAGGGGCGTGTTTCATTGGGATACAAGGTAATTGGAAAAGAGACAGCTCATGAGTGTGGAACTGTCAAACGATGCATGCATGTGTGGGTGTGTTGTGAACTGTGGAATGGCTATACCAAATGATAAGAATAATTGATTTTAATATTTGATCAGTTATTTTTCTTGAAAAAAAACTTACTAGAAATTGGTTTCATTAGTTTTGTTTTCACATGGGTGAAAAATAGTTTTCAGAACTTGTTTATATTTGGTTATAAAGTTTTTTGGTAAATTGTTTCATATAAATGTGGATAACTATTCTATCCTAGTGGCATGAGTAGGGAAGTCATTAGGAAAAACCTAATGAATTTTATACTCACCCCTGATTTGTCACTTTGGTGCTTTTGCAGATGTTATCTTCCAGGAAAGGGGAAAAGGTAACATTTCTCACCTTTTTAGCACTACCTCATAATATTTGGGATGTTTGGTGATTGTGGAGCTTGGAGCTTGTGGGCAGAGAGTATTGTGGCCTCTTGAGAGTCTTGAGTTTTTTATCCACTGTTTACTTTGATAATGGTTTGGTATTTCATTGTTTCACACTTTGATATGGTTTTTAGATACATAAAGTTGTTTAGTTTTCTTTCATTCATTCATGCTTCATTTAGTAAATGGTTTGGTTATGGTTTGTTGGTTTATTGGATTATTTATTAAAGGGTAAATCATCCTCCACTTATATTTGAAATACTTCGGGATTTATTTACAGCCTTTGGCATCTTGGGGATGTCGCTTAAGGACAAGTAATGAATCGTTGTGATCTCAAGTCAATGAGAATGAGCGGTTCATTACAAATGGTATTAGTCTGATCCTTCCTTTGTGGTACACATGTTATTAGCTTATTTGGTCCTTGAATAACAAGTGGTCATCAGTGTTCTTGGTCATGGAGTTGAAATACCTTCTTGTCTATCCTTTGTGATGAAATATAAGACAAGAGTAGGATTTTCAGAACTTCAAATGTATAGCATAAAAGGACATAGCTAAACCTTTTTTTTTTGAACTTCAAGTTACCAGGGAGTTGGGCACACAAGTGTTTAGAGACACTTCTAGGATCTTGGAATCTCATTTTCATGGGTTTATCCAATGAGACAAGCATGAAATACATAGTAGAGGAATAACTTCCCACTAGGATTGCATATTTCATTTAGATTAATGATTTATGATTTTGTGTAAGGTGTAAATATTTGAAAATTTTAGATTTTGTTTTCAAATTAAATATTTTGAAAAGAGAAGATTTGGTGTATTTTGAAAATGGTTTGGTATTCAAAAGAATGAATAAATGTTTCAATAATGGTTGAAAAAAAGGTGTTTTAGAAAAAAAATGTTTTGATAGTTGATGTGATGGAATTTGAAATGATAATCAATAAGTTACTAGAGAGTGAGATTGACGGAGTTTGTTGTTGGTTTAGAAAATGGCACCTGGTAGGCTTCATCGAAACTAACGTGAAGAAGTTGCGGAGAATTTGGTTGCACATAAACCATAGGTGAACCAAGAGCTGGTTCAAAGTATTGTCCAATATTTTCAAGCTATGGATATGGGGAACTAGAGGAATGGGTCATGACATGTGGATCATACCATCTAGTTCATGAATTAGAATCCACCTAACTTCTTGGATGATTTTGAACCCGAGAAGGTGGAGGTGTGGCTGAGTAGGATGAATTGTATCTTCAACTTCATTGCCACACCAGTAGAGCTAAAGGTCAAGATAGAAACGTATATGCTCAAGGATCTTGAACACAAGTAGTGGTATTTAGCGGTGTAAGCTAAATTGGATGAAGGCCTTACATGGGATGATTTGGGGGAATTGTTCAAAAAAAAATTATATCCTCACACGTTCAAGATTCATAAAAATATGAACTTATTAAGCCTGAAACAATAGAGTCTCTCTGTCAAATAGTATGCATCTAAATTCATGAATTAAGTCTGTTTTTCAGTAGAGATTGGGGAAAGTGCATCTTTGAAGGCACACATCTTCGAATCGGGGCTACGAAAGGAGATTCAATTGAATATTACGGTTCTATGTATTACAGATTATACAGAGATGGTGAACAGAGTGACTGTGGCAGAACATGATATCTTTGGATCTATGGGAGGAGGTATGATGATACCTACAGAAAATGGTGGGAACTCAACCTCTAGGAACAAGAAAAAAAAGACACTTATTTCCAAGGTGAAAGTGGAAATCAGAATCAGATGGATGGATCAGTGAACCTTCCTCCATGACCCCTTAGAAAATCTGGTTTCTTTCAATGTGGTTCGCTTAACCACATAAAGAGAGAGTGTATGGAATAACTTAGAGCATGTAATAACTACAAGAATATGGGGAATCTTTAGTATTATTGTCTAAATGCTCCAAGGTCAGGTGCTCGAGACACTTCTCTGGCATCACAAGCATCGTATGCTTTGACAGGGTGAGGATAACAGAATCAGTCTTGTTAGCATAGCAGAGCTAGACATGGTGATTCTAGAAATACCATGACTCCTAAACCAGGGCAATATCAACAAAGCAACAAGGAGAATAGTGCAGCAATGAAGCAACTCTATGGAGCTGAGCAGATGATTGTCGATGATCATGCTGGACCATCTACAGTGAGGGGTACGATTCTTTTGAATTCTACCCTTGTGAAAGTGCTCTTTGATACTGGTGCATAGAATTCTTTCATTTCTTCTTGTGTTGTTGATTTTCTATGTTTAAAGTTGGAAATTATGCCATCTATTTTAAAACTACAAACTCCTCTCGGTGAAAGAGAATGGAAATCCCTTGCGTGTAGAGCATGTGTTATAACTATTGATGGATATGAGCTGAAATAGAACTTCTAAATGTTGGACATTGATGTCTATGATGCAGTCCTAGTTATGGATTGGTTGATAATGTTTAAGGCTCACATCAACTGTTATAGGAGAGTAGTTAGTTTCACGACTGAGGACAGCATCGAGCATCTCTTCAAAGGAGAGAGGATGGTAAAGAAAGGTAAAAGAAGATTGTTTGCACAAATGGTGGTAACAACCTCTTACCAGTTGGTGGTGTTGACTTTGTCATCAATGGAAAAGATCAAGGGAAATAGTTTTCCAGCAGTTGTGGATCACTTTTCAGATGTATTTCTCGATAACTTCTCAAAATTACCACCTATAAGGTAAGTGGAGTTTACAATTGACCTCCTTCTAGGGACAAGTCCTATTTCCCTTCCATCTTATAGGATGGAACCAATAGATTTATGGGGATTGAAAGTGCGGTTGGAGGAGCTAGAAAGAAAGGGTTTCATTCGACCAAGTACGTCTCCATGGGCATCACTAGTTTTGTTTGTGAAGAAGGCATAAGGAACTCTTTGGCTGTGTGTTTATTATCGTAAGATTAACCGAGTTACGATAATGAAAAAATATCCACTTCCATGCATTGATGATTTGTTCGATAAATTAAGGGGATATCAATGGTTTTATAAGATTTACTTGTGATCAAGATATCACCAATTACGAGTTCAGAAGGAAGATATTTTGAAGAAATCTTTCAAAAGTAGATATGGCCACTATGAATATGTAGTCATGCCTTTCGGTCTAATGAATTCACTATTAGTCTTCATGGATTTGATGAATCATATATTTTAGAAATATCTATATTCTTTTGTTGTCGTGTTTATAGACAACATCCTATTTTATGAAAAGTCAAAGATTTACCATGAGGACTATCTAGAAATAGTGTTAAAAATCTTAAGAGATCACCATTTGTATGCCAAATTATCCAAGTGTGGTGTTTTGGATATAGGAGGTATGTTTTCCTGGCCATGTCATTTCTAAAAAAGGAATTTCTTTTGATCCTAAAAAGATATAAGTTTATATCTCGTAGAAACCATCAAAGAATGTCTTCGAGATACAAATTTTTCCTAGTCTAGTTGGTTACTACTGATGCTTTGTGCATGATTTCTCATGAATAGATTCACCAATTCCAGCTCTGACAAAGAAGAATGCTCTAATCCAATGGACAAAGGAATAACAGAAATCTTTCCAAGAACTAAAAGTTATTCTTACATCAGCACTTATCTTGATCTTTCCATAATCAGGATAGAGGTATGTGGTGTACTGTGATGCTTCGAGATCAGGGTTGGGTTATCTTCTCCTGGATAAAGAACATGTGGTTTCTTATGATTTAAGGAAGTTGAGGGTGTATGAGAAGAATTACCCAACACAAGATTTGGAGTTAGTTTCAATCATCCATGCTTTGAAGACATGGCGACATTATCTCTTTGGTGAGAAATTTACTATGTTCACGAACCAAAAAATCTTGAAACACATTTTCTCACAGCGATATTTTTGTAGGACCTCGGGACACCCTGAGAGGGGAGGGGTGAATCAGGGTGTCAACTTTTTCTTTTAAAACAAGGATCTTGTTCCCATGTTGGTAGGAACTAGTTAAACATGTATGGTGGATATGATCAGCAATAAAACATTCACATGAAAAGAGATGACACAACACATTTTACATGGTTCACCACTAAGGGCTATGTCCACGGAGCATACGCCGACAGGTTATCGGTCATACCTAATTACACTATTCTTCACTAGTTGTGGATTACAATGGTTTAGAAACAATAACTGTGTTCTAGGATCACTACCTTTACAAATGTTCAGGGATATCCCATTGTGTCCCTTGGGTCACTCTCATTGACTCCTTCTGGCCCACTAACTTTGGTAAAGTCTCAGTCAGTTTATAGATGGGAGGGTCTCTTCAATAGATTTACATTGAAGTCTTTGTCTCTACTCAGCACGAGACTATGCTTGCATCGAAGTCCTGAATTGATTCTCTTGAATGCACTGAACCATTGAACCGGATAATCAAAACGTACAAACAGGTTATATTTATGATTTCACGCAGCACCTACCCTTTGCGTGCAAGTTCTCACTTTTGCGTGCAATACATTTTTTTCACGCTGAAAAATATTTCACGTAACTTCATTTTTTTTCATGCAACCACTCCTTTTTCATGCAGCTCAGAATTTTTTGTGCAACTCAGAATTTTTCACACAACTCGGCCTTTTTCATGCACCTCAGAATTTTTTTCATAGCTTAGCCTTTTTCGTGCACCTCTGAATTTTTCGCGCAATTGCCTTTACGCAAACCTTTTACGTGCATCATCACTCAAATCTTCTTTAAGTCTTCAATCATACAGAATGAGGGGGTTCACCTATTATTTATAGGAGTCGCTAACCCCCACGTGTAAAACCCACTATGGCGTGAAAAACCTCTCATTCGGTGTGAAATATTTCGCACATGTATCATTTTTTGTGCACATCTCCAGGTTTTTCACACATCCCATGACTTTGCCATTTTCTGACATTTTGATTTCAAAACACCTCTTGTGCTAAAAATATCTCTCCAATATTTCGCACACCATGATGTTTTTCATGCACGCTGCTGTTTTTCGTGAACACCGTTGTTTTTAACGCATGCTACTATTTTTTCACGCACACCACCCTTATTTCTCACACCACTTTATTTTTGTGAGCACCTCCTCTTGCCAACAACCTATGTCTTCATTTTTCGATTTTTAGGCCCAAAAATTTCACAAACACTGGAGAACAACGCCATGTTAAATACTATTGTCTTCTTGAACTATATGATCACTTTACTAGCACACATTCTAAACTTCCACTGAGGATTGACAACAAACACAAATCTTACTCCAATTCATGAAAAGAATGACCATGGTTCCAACAATCTCTTCCTTTGGGTTTTTTGGAAATCAGTATGTAAATAAATTCAATAGAGCACCAGCCACATGCAAATCAAAAATGCAATAATAAACTCAGCCAACACTATAAGTCTACGTGAGCAATTCTTGGTGTAGAAAACAAGAGGGGAAGCATAAATTGGGATCTTGTGTTTTGTAATTCTCAATGACTCCCAAGAAATTCTCTTAAATTTTCCTAGAAGCATTACATGTCCAATGTATTCCTTCTTATCCTATCACCGAATTCTCATCTTGAAACCAAACATGTCCAGAATTTATTCCATCTCCCCCATTGGTAATAAACCCAAATATTGGTATTTACTCATTGAACATCTCAATACACCCCCTAGATAGTATCTCCCCCATAAACCTGCTTCATATCCACAGAAATATTAAAAACAGTTAACATAACTTGGGAGAGGGGTACTTCGTAACCTCCTTATGCATTTGGAGGTAGATGAACACCGAAATTCAACTGATGTTTCTCAAACACGGACACTGATAGTGGCTTGGTCAGGATATCAGCCACTTTCTCATTAGTCCCCACATGATCCATTTTAACCATGCCTTGTTCTAATTTTTCTTTGATAAAGTGATATCTAATTTCTATATGCTTTTTAAGAGAATGTTGAACAGGATTCTTCGTATGATCAATTGCTCTCTTGTTATCACAGTAAATCACCATTGGTTGTTTCACCTCATCACCAATATCTGTCAGTTGTTGCTTCGTCCATAGCAATTGAGTGCATGCCTTTGTAGAGGATATATACTCAACTTCAATAGTACTAAGAGAAGTACTTTCTTGTTTCTTTCTCAACCAACCAACACATTTCTGCCCAATATAGAAGGCTCCACCACTGATGGACTTTCTGTCCACTACATCACCAGCCCAATTAGCATCAGAAAATGATGATAATTCACTATCCCTACCTGTAGTAAAGTATAACCAAAAGTTATGAGTACCTTGAATGTACCTCATGATTCTTTTTACTACCGCCATATGTTCTTCCTTTGTATTACTCTGAAAGTGGTCCGATAGACATGTTTCAAAGACAATATTTGGTCGTGTTGATGTCAGGTACAGTAGGCTCCCAATGATCCTCCTATACATGGTGGGATCTACAAAGGTCCTATACTCATGCTTTCCAAGTTTAGTTCCAACAGAAATCGGAGTTGGAATTGGTTTGGAGTCATTCATATTAAATTTCTTTAGCAACTATCTTGCATAAATTTCTTGAGAAACAAAAGTGTAATCTTTATTTTGAGTCACCTGCAGCCCCAAAAAATATGTGAGCTCCCCAATCATTGACATTTCAAATTCTAATTTCATCTGATTGGCAAATTTGTCCACTGATTTTTGCCTGTTGCCACCAAATATAATGTCATCAATGTACACTAGAACCATGAACTGATCTTTTGGGTAATTCTTCACATAGAGATTCTAATCTACTCCTCCTCTTGTGAATTCATGTTTCTTGAGATAAGTTTCCAACCAGGAATACTTGCTCGTGATGTCTGCTTCAGACCATAGAGGGCCTTCTTTAGTTTACAAACCATTGTTTCATCTGTACCAAGAAGGAAAACCACTGGTTGTTCAATGTAGACTTCTTCTTCAAGGACACCATTCAAGAAAGTTGTCTTGACATCCATTTGATAAAATTTATATCCTCTTTGGACTGCCATAGCAAGAAAAAGACGGATTGACTCCTGTCTAGACACTGGTGCAAAGGTTTCTTCAACATCAACACCATCAATCTATGAATATTCTTTACATACCAATCGTGCCATGTTCCTGATAACACTTCCATTCTCATCAATCTTGTTTTTGAAAATTCATTTTGTACCAATCACATTATGACCTTCAGGTCTCTTAACTAGATCCAAAGTATGATTCTTGTCAATCTAATCTAACTCTTTATCCATGGCTTTCACCCATGATTCATCCTTTACAGCTTCTTAAAATGAGGATGTTTCCACCATAGATAAGAATATAGATTGTGCATTTCATTTCATTCTCCTCGTTTGTGTGGGTTTTGTCAAATCCCCAATGATGTTGGATTGATCAATTTCTGCTCTTTGATTCCTCCTTTGAGGTTCAATGGAATTTTCTCCATCTATGGTTTCAACTTCTGATTCTTCTTCTGATTCAACATCATGATGTGGCCCCTGAGGGTTTTGTACACCTTCCTCCATCTCTGTACGTGCATCTATTCCATGTTCACATTTATCTTTATCTTCTATCTCATCATCATAGGAATTATTTAAAGCATTTAGGGGTTTTACCTCAATAATATTAACATCATTGATTTCCACAATCCTCCCCAAGCATTTATTGAAACACTTGTATGCTTTTCTGTTCATTGGATATCCAATAAATATTCCTTCATCAGCATTGTCACCAAACTTCCCTTGATTTCCTTCTTTATTTCGGATGAAACATTTTCTTTCAAAAACAAGAAAGTATTTCAACGAAGTCTTCCTTACATGCCACAATTCATATGGTGTTTTCATTTCTCACATATAAAGCCTCATTTGATTCTGAATATGCACTACAGTTTCAATAGCTTCTTTCCAGTAATGGCGAGAGATACAACTCTCAATCAACATAGTCCTGGACATATTGTTGACCTATCAATTCCGGTGCTCAACAAGTCCATTTTGCTATGGAGTTCTCACAGTAGCTTCCACATGTCATATTCCATGTTTTTCTAGGTAATTATCAAACTCAATGGACGTGTATTCCCCTCCATTGTAAGATCACAGGACTTTTATTGTCCGTCCAGTATCATTCTCGACGATTCAGCGATAGGTTTTCATGCAATCGAGTACTTGTCAATTCGTATGGATAACCATCACACAAGACATTATACTTAAATCATCTATGAAAAGAACAAATTAACTCTCTCCATGTGTTTCGGCAACATTTAGCGGGCCACATACATCTGTATGGATGAGATCAAGAAGGTGTGATGCCATTTTCTTCTTTGGTCGATATGAATTATAGACTAGCTTCCCCCATATGCAAGCATCACAAGTCTTTTCCTATTCATGTTTCATAATGGGGATATCCATGAATATCTTCAGCTTAGATATCTTTTCCATGTCTTGTTGGTTAATGTTCCCTATCCTTCGATGCCACGGGTTGTTTTCTTCTTCAACGGACAAATAGAAAGAGCTCACATTGTTGTCAACCTAATATAAGTTTCCATCTATTCTGTAGACTTTCATAAGATAATTCCCTATTTTTCCCTTTATAGTGCAACCTTTTTGATTGAAAGTTACTATGATCCTTGAGTCACAGAGTTGACTCACACTGAGGAGATTGTGGCGTAGACCGTCCACATAAAGGACTTCAGTCTTCTTTAAATCTCCATTGACGAGAGTAGTATTCCCACATCCCTTAATCTTCAAAGCACCATCATTACCAAACCTTACTGTTCCATTAACCTTATTTTTAATGTTCTTCAAAAGGTTAGAATTTCCTGTCATATGTGAAGAGCATCCACTATCAAGAATCCAAGTGTTGCAGCTCTTTGTAGTTTTGAGGTCTACTTCTACAGGATTGGATTTCTCAATCTTCTTATTTTCTTTCCAAGATATATTGGATTGAGTATAAGATATTGAAGGCCTTCTAATTATTTCCTCCACATAATCATAATCTTCTTCCAAAGGAGAAAACCTGTTTGTGAGAACAACACTATCAGGAGGGTGAATATTGACCCGTCTCTAAGAGATGTATGAATTTCTCTTGTCGGACCTCTGGCTGCAATACATAGCTTTATGGATAAAGTTAGAACAATGAAAACAGTATCCATATAAACTATTTCTTCTATAAGATGGAGGATATGAAATCAGTCTCCCTTGTTGACTTCCCAGATCTTCTCCATTCAAGTAGCTCCTTGCCTCTTCGCAATATGACATGGTATGGCCCAGATAGCCACAGAACTGACACTTCATGAGGGGAAATGTCTTCTCACTTGAATTTCTCCTCATGCCTTCTTCCTTGGGAGAATGGTTGGACTACCTATCATTTCTGAAAGTTTGAGGATAATCTTAAGTTCTTATTTTAGTTTTGATTTAGGGCTTCCTTTTTAGAACTTCAGGCAACGTTTCAACATGTCCAACTTTCATCTTGTATTTATTTTGTCTCTCTTTACTTCCAACAGTTGATGTCTCAGCTTCCCATCCAATTACACTATTTCCCATGAAAGCGGGTCTTTGATCACTCAATATTTTTTCAACCCCATCTGTTCCACACTTGGCTCTTACTAGTAATTCTACATCTGAGAATCTTCTAAAATGAATTTTCTTCTTACCCTCATTTGTGATTGAATGACATTCAAGTTTCCTCCTAAGACTAAAAACTTCTTCCTCAAGACCCTCAACAGTTTTAGACATCTCTTATAGTCTGGATAAAAGTTCATTTATGGCCTTTTATTGTTCTTCGATTCTAAGATTTAGTTCCAAAATTTCATCTGTTCTTTCAAGGATTAAAGACTGAACTCTCAATAGTTCTTCTAGTCATTCAATTTCAGCTTTAAGCTCATCAATATATTTTTATGATTCTTCCACCATTTCCTTCCACTTATTGCATCACTTACATTTATTCTCAAGCTTGGAAATGGCATCCTTAATTTGAATCTTTGAATCTCCATTAGGATTAATCTGATTAACTGCCTTTATTGATCGAGGGTTCTGAATTTTCAATGGTATCCATCATGGATGCCTGATTTCTAGTTTTAAATTTTGGTTCTTCTTCTTCACAAAATTCAATATCATCATATTCCTATTCATAGAAAAAACTCTTCTTCTATACTTTCTTTCTAGATTTGAAGTATTTCTTTTTGAAAAACCTATTCCAAGGATTTTCAATGTCTTCTGATTTTCTCTCATCATCATCAAACTTTCTTTGGCACTGAGAGTCAATGTTCCCAACTCTTTCATAACGAAAAAATGCCCTAGGTAGCTTACCTTTATATTTATCTTTTCCCTTCTTTAGCTTCTTGACGATGAAAGAAATAATTTCTTTTTCCTCAACATCTTCACCACCACTATATTCTGAAATTTTAAGTTTTTCCATGGATTTGAATGCCATTTACTTACTCACATGAGTTGTGGAATCTTCAGGTTTGACTCTCATCTCATATGCCACTAGACTACTTAGCAGATCATCCAGAGATAGTTTAGATAAATCTCTTTCTTCAAGGGCTGACACCTTTCCATTGTACATAGTAGGAAGTATTCTCAAGATTTTATTTAGGATATCAATGTCTTTGATCTCCTCTCCAAGACCTCGAATTGCACCCACTCCTTCAGTAATTTGATTGAAGAAATAATCTGAATTTTCATTAGGATGCATCTTTAGATCATCAAAACTGTTGTGTAAGACTTGATGTTTTTCCTCCTTTAATTTGTTGTCTCCTTCATAAATGTTTTCAAGTTTATCCCACATAGACTTCTCTGAGGTGCAACTCATCACCTTTAGATAGATCTGATCAGAAAGAGCCATAGTGATAGCATTCTGAGCTTTAGCATCTGCGTCAAGAAATTTTCTGTCTGTATCAGTTAAAGCAATCCATGTTGGATCAGAAACTTGTATTTCATGCACAGTAGCAAAGAGGACTTCTATTCTGAGGGATCTTAAATGAGATTTCATTCTGTTCTTCCAAATCTAAAAATTACTTCCATCGAAGAGAGGTATTCCCCTTGCATTGATTGCATTCTCCATGATGGCAAAGGACAAATCTAACACCAGTAACCTTTACACTCTGATACCACTTGTAGGACCCCGAGACACCCTGAGAGGGGAGGGTTGAATCAGGGTGTCAATGTTTTATTTTAAAATAAGGATCTTGTTCCCAACATTGTTGGAACTATTTAAACCTATATGATGGATATGATCAGCAATGAAACATTCACATGCAAAGAGATGACACGAGACTTTTTACTTGGTTCACCGCTAAGGGCTACGTCCAAGGAGCATACGCTGACAGGTTGTCGGTCATACATAATTCCACTATTCTTCACTATTTGTGGATTATAATGGTTCGGAAATAGTCACTATGTCCCAGGCTCACTGCCTTTACAAATGTTCAGGGATAGCCCATTGTGTCCCTCAGGTCACTCCCATACACTTTCCCTGGCCCACTACCTTTGGTGAAGTCTTAGTAAGTTTATAGACGTGAAGGTCTCTTCAATATATTTTCATTGAAGTCTTTGTATCTAATCAGCATTAGACTATTCTTGCATCGATGTCCTGAATTGATTCTCTTAAATTCACTGAACCACTGAACCGGATAATTAAAACGTGCAAACAGATTACACTGATGATTTCACGTAGCACCTACCATTTGCGCACAAGTTCTCACTTTTTTGCGCAATACATGTTTTTTGCATGGAAAAATATTTCTCAAAACTTCATTTCTTTTTTGTAAAAACTCTCCTTTTTCGTGCAGCTTAGAATTTTTCGCACAGCTTAGACTTTTTCGCAGAGCTTGGCCTTTTTCGCGCACCTTGGAATTTTTCACACAGCTCGGCCTTTTCCAGCACCTTGGAATTTTTTTCGTAACTACCTTTACAAGAACCTTTTACACACATTAGCACTCAAATATTCTCTAAGTATTCAATCATACAGAATGAGGGGGTTCACCTCTTATTTATAGGTGTCGCTGACCCCCGTGCACAAAACCCATTGTGGCGCGAAAAACCTCTCATTCGGTGTGAAATATTTCACGCAGTTGCCATTTTTCGTGCACATCTCTAGGTTTTTCGTGCAGCCCATGCCTTTGAAATTTTTTGACATTCTGATTTTGAAACACCTCTTGAACGAAAAATCTCTCTCCACTATTTCACACACCATGCTGTTTTTCGCGCATGCCGCTGTTTTTCACACACACCGCTGTTTTTCACGCACGCCACTATTTTTTCGCGCACACCTCCCTTATTTCACGCACCACTTCCTTTTTTCATGCACCTCCTCTTGGCAACAACCTATGTCTTCATTTTTCAATTTTTAGGTCCAAAAATTTGGGAAACACTGGAGAACAGCACCACCTTCAATACTATTGTCTGCTTAAACTGTATGATCACTTTACTGGCACCCATTTTGAACTTCCACTGAGGATTGACAACAAACACAAACTATACTCTAATTCATGCCTAGAACGACCATGATTCCTAAAATTTTAATCTGAGACAAAGGAGATAGATTTAATGCCTCCAAATGTTTGACTTTTACTTGATGTGCACACTAGGGAAATTAAATTAAGTGGCAGATTCATTGAGCATAAATTTATATACTCAGTTGGCGAAAGAAGCTTTGGATGAATGGCAATTTATGTCGGTCCTAGGAGACATGCATGTGGAATGTGAAGACCAAGTTGATGTGGTAGTTTTCTTTTCAGTTAATCTTGTTCCTAATTTGGTAAATATGGTCAAAGAGGCACAAAAATATGATGTATAATGTTTGGTTGTGAGTTAAAAACTCAATGGTGGGGAGACCATTGAGGGCTGGGAAATTGATGGGCGTTCGTTTTTTGTGTTTTATATATTGGATGGTTTTACCTATGGCTTATCCAGAAAAAATACTTCATGCTTACCACCATTTGAGATGGGATGTACATCTAGGTATATAGAAGATGTATAATTAACTAAAGGTTCATTTTTGGTGGAACGACATGAAAAGTAGGGTGGCCGAGTTTGTCTCACAGTTCTTAACTTTTCAGAAAGTTAAAGTAGATCATCAGAGACCAGCGGGAATTTTGTAGTCTTTACCTATCCCAATGTGAAAATGGGAGAGGATGGTAATTTATTTTATTATAGATCTTCCAAGAAAGTTTCTAAAACACAATGTCATTTTGGTGAGAGTGTATTAGCTTACCAAGTCGGGTCATTTCATTCTGACTCATGAAACTCATACAGTGGAGGATCTGTCAAAAATATATATATGAGAAGTTGTAAAGAGGCATGGCATACTAGGGTCAATATTCTCAGATAGATATCTGAGTTTCACATATCATTTTTGGAAACCCTTATATCAAGCCATTGGTACTTAGTTTAATATGATCATAGCTTATCATCCTCAAATTGATGGGAAATCTGAGCAGATGATACAAATTTTGGAAGACATGTTGTAGGATTTTGTAATGGATTTTGGTGTCTCATGGGAGGATCATATACCCTTAGTGGAGTTCTCATATAATAATATTTATCAGGCCTCAATACACAATGCTCTATTTGAAGCACTATATGGGTGTCCTTTTCATTCTCCACTATGCTGGGTGGAAACATGTGAAACTTCACTAATTGGGCTGATCCTTATCTAAGAAACAAAGTAGAAGATCTAGTTGATTAGAAAGGGGATGGGTACGACTCGTAGTTTTCATAAATCATATGTATATCACCATCAAATATTGTTGTCATTCGCTGTGGGTGATCATGTTTTCTTGAGGATATCTCCAAGGCTTGGACATCGTCGTTTTAGGAAGCAGGGAAAGTTTTCTCCTAGATACATTGTCCCTTTTGAGATACTAGAATGGGTTGGAGAGGTGGAACATCGATTGGCATTACCACCATGGTTTATTTCAGTGCATAATGTGTTCCATGTATCTTAGTTGAAAAATTATCTTCCTGATATTGACCATGTGATCACGTGGGATCACATTAACCTAGAGACAGATGATTCTTTGGTACATATCTTAGTGAGGATTGTGGATAAGAAATAGAAAGTATTATATGGAAAAATCATCAGTATAATGTAGGTTTTATGGAAGCATTTTTGAATTCTGGAAGAGACTTGGGAACGTGAGAAGGAGATGAAAGAGCAATGGAAGTAACTCTTTTAGATCGGTGAGGGTTTTCTACTTTCTGAGGATGAAAAGACCAATGGTGGGGAGAATTTAGTACTCCCAGTTTCTGTTATATAACCGTTAATTGATTATTTTTATGTACATAAAGTGTAATAGTGATAGTTGGGAGATTTTGTTGAACTTTGTAAGTGTTTCTGGGGATAAAGGTAAGTCGCACGGGCGGCGTACAGTTTGCCTAACTGTGCGGCCAAACTGTGTGCAGGGGACCTTTTGAGGTAGTATCTCCAGCATGATTAGAGAACATTTTGGGAGACCATGCAAGTGGAAGCCATGTGGTCAAGGGATACCACATGGTTAGTGCACTGTTTTCCTAACCGTGTGTTCAAACATGCACATAGTCAGAATGAGATCCTTAAAAATAGGACCTCGCTTGTTTTTTCCATAACTCCCTCATTTTTTACCCAAACCAGCCCTAACTTGGGATTTTTCTTCTCCTAAGGCCAAATAAGGTTCTCCCATCAGTCTAAAGGCAATCCAAAGGCTTCCCTTGGTGAATCAAATCCATATTATTGAGGTATGTGATCGTTCTTCTTCATTCTTGATCGGTTTCTTAGATCTACTTTGATCTACTTCTCATCTTCTCTTGGTTTCTTAGATATATGCCCTTTATGGGTATATCTGGGTGTTTGTATTCCAAATATGATGAAATTCGGTATTTATCTTTCTAGTAAAAGAGATCTAATGTTGGTTCTTGGAGAATCAACCCGGTTGTCTTGTGCGTTCTTCGTTCGTTGGAGTTTTTGTCAAAACCTTCATGGTAGAAGGATTCTTTATCAACTCCACTTAGTATAACTGATTGAATTTCTTTCAAATTTAATGTGTAGTGTTGAATTGATTTTGATTTGGTTCTTTAAAACTTGTTTGAAACCTTCTTGAGTGATGGTTGTGAAATCTAGAAAATTGGGGATTTTGAAAAGGTGATTTTGTTCTTGGTTTTAAAATATGGATTTTAAAAGGGGGACATTTCTGGATTGTTAGAACATGATATGGATTAGATGTTTTAAATAAAATTGAAGGTTTTATTGAAATTAAATGTTTCTTTTAAATTGGTTGTGCTTTGGTTTTTAATAAAAGTTCAATTTTATTGGAGTGGTTTATTTTACTAATGAAATATTTGGAATAAATGGTGTTGGTGTGAGTTCTTTCTTAAAGGGACCTTAATAAGGGATGAGGACCATTGGTGTACAAGGTACGTGACCCTAGATCGGTGGAGTGTATCATTAGTACACAAGGTAATTGTATGAGAGACCACTCATGAGTATGGAACTGTCAAATGAAACATGCATGTGTGGGTGTGTTTTGAATTGTGGAATGGGTATGCCAAATGATAAGAAGAATTGGTTTTAAACTTTGATTAGTTATTTTATGGAAAAATAACTTGTTGTAAATTGGTTTCATTTGTTTTTTTTCACTTGGGTGCAAATAGTTTTTGGAACTTGTTTATATTTGGTTATAAACTATTTTGGTAAATTGTTTCATATAAACTATTTTAAATAAATGTGGCTAACTTTTCTATACTAGTGGAGTGAGTAGGGAAGTCAATGGGGAAAACCTAATTAGTTTTATACTCACCCCTTCTTTGGAACTTTGGTGATTTTTCAGACACTATCTTCTGAGACATGGGCAAAGGTAATGTTTCCCACGTTTTTAGCACGACCTTGTGATATTAGGGTTGTTTGGTGATTGTGGAGCTTGAATCTTATAAAGCATGGAGTCTTATGGACTCTTGAGAGTCTTGAGTTTTTTATCCACTTTTTACTTTGATATTGGTTTGGTATTCCTCTGTTTCACACTTTGATATGGTTTTGATATACATAAATTTTTTTAGTTGTCTTTCTTTCTTTCATGCATGATTTAGTAAATGGTTTGGTTATTGTTTGTTGGTTTAGTGGATTATTTATTAAAGGGTAAATCTTCCCCCACTAGTATTTGAAAACCTTAGGAATTTTTTTCTAGCCGTTGGCATCTTGGGGGTGCCACTTAAGGCCAAGTAATTACTCTTTGTTCTCTCAATCCAATGAGAATGAGTGGGTCGTTACAATATGAAATTTTCCAAGATCCATTTATAGATTGAAGAAATCATCTAGATCATGGAACATTTAGTTAAATAAATATATAAAATAATTTATTTTTATTAAGAATTAATGTGAGCTATGTTTTTAAAAGATATTTAGTGAGAATGCAGTCATTATACTAGTAGTTTATTTTGATGAAATATTACTTATTGGAAATAGCATACTAGTCTTTCAGTATGTTAAGGACTGGATAAACAATTGTTTCTCTATGAAGGACTTTGGTAAAGTAACCTAAATTCTAGGGATCAAGAACATTTTTGATATATTCAAGAGGCTACATGGACTAATTCAAGGTACATACATTGACAAGATACTAAATAGATTTAGTATAGAATAATACAATATGGGATTGGTTCCAGTGTCACATGGTATATGCCTTTCCAAGAAAATGTATCCTCATACACAATAGGAGAAAGAGATAATTAGTAGTATCTCATACGATTTGATGATATGATCAAACATGTATGCCATGTTATGGACAAGAATTGATGTTTCCTATGCATTGAGTATGGTAGATAGATATAAAATTGATCTAGGTGAACAACATTGGTCTACTATTAAAGTTAACCTTAAGTATCTGAGAATAACTGATGATATGTTCTTGGTGTATAGAGGAGATGGGGAGCATTTCATCAAGGTTTATACTGATACTAGTTTTAATACATATCATAATTATCTAAATTCATAGTCAAGGTATGTTTTTAATCTTAACGGAGGATTTGTGAGCTGTAAGAATTTAAAGTATCTAGTTGTCACCGATTCAATAGCAAAGTCTGAGTATATAGCATCTTATGATGCATCCAAGGAATTAATTTGTATATGAAGATTTTTCCAAGAGATTAATGTGGTACCTAGAATTAAATATCATATCACATTGTATTGTGATAATACTACAGGGGTGGATCTTACAAAAGAGCCAAGGTCACACCAATCGACAAATAATCCCAAAAAGTATCATCTCTTGAGGGATTTTTCTCAGAGGGGTAAAGTTTTAGTATGCATAGTTTCTATATAAGAAAACATTATAGACCCCTTGAATAAATTATTATTTCATTATAATCATGATTATCATTGAGGGCTAGAGAACTGATGGCTATTAGTAGTTGTCTCTAGGGAAAGTGGGATTCCATTGGAGTTGGTTCCCTAAAACAAACTTCTGTATATTTTATGATTTCTTGTATTCATAATTTTGAATATTAATAAACTCCTTATTGCCTAATTATTGTTATTCTATGTAAGATATCATTTTATAATGTTATAAGAGTAGTTGTCACATTTAAAGGTCATAGAAGTTCCCCACTATGATGAGAACCTAGAATTGCCATGATTTTATTCTTAAATATATATTATATAGCTAGAAGAAATCATTTGAGGTACATAAATGATATAGGTTTTAAGGAGTGGAAACTCATGGGACTTTAATATACCTTATCATGGTGTACACCCTTGGTAATTTCCAATGTTGGAGATTATCAGAATGATACCCACCAGTAATAAATTCATATTTATATGTTCTATAGGATGTTCCTATTTGTGGACATGTATATTGGTCCTTAGACTTTAATATTATTATTAATAGATATTATGAGTCATGTACTTTGATGTATTGATGAAAACCAAGATGATAGATATTCATGGTGAAGTAAGATGTCTTGGGTGAGTCACAAGTAATACTTAATTAATGAAGAATGTGAGAAAGGATTTGTCCCTTCTATTCTTTAATTGAAGTTAATATCTCAGGATCTTTGATGAAAATGATATAGATTAAATAAATCCATGGACAATGTGTTCTATATTAAATTTCAATTTCTATATATTCAAAGAAAGAGACCTTGAGGACATAGGTTGATGATACCAACATGCAACCTACTTGATTAGAGATATCATGATAAAGGGGTTATATTACATGATAAGTGTTTGTATGAATCTTTATGTCATTGTGATATAAATTTCTTTATCAATGGGTACCTTGGTGTGTTTCTAGATGATATCCATGGATTTTGGGATACGTCCCCTAATTCCATTGAGAAAGAGGCATAGAGGGTCACACACAAAGTGTATCCGAAACCTAAGTTAAAAAATATTATTATTTATTATTTAAAAAATTGAAAAAATATTATTCGCACATACGGTTTAATAATTATTCATGTTTTCCTGATTTCATATATTCTATCACTAGTTATTCTATGAAATATTTTGTGAGAAGAATATTTATAAATATTTATTTACTATTTAGTGGATATAATATTTATTTATTTATTACTGAATAATGTAATTATATTTATTTATTAAATAAATAGTCGTTATTAATGGCCTAATGAATATTGTAGAGGAATGACATAATTAGTTTAATGGTCCGGTGAGAAATAATATATATTGATTATTTTTTTAATAAAATAATATTTAATTTAATTCATGAGTTTTTCACGTGTCAAGAAATAATAATAATATTATTATTCTAGACATGGGGTTCTATAGGAATTAAGAAAAATAATAAGGGAGCATGTGAAATTATTATTTTCTAGCCCTAGCGGTATATAAAACCAATTATATTATTTTCTTAAGGGGTTTACATTTCATTTTATTTTGCATAATAACATATAGAGAGAATTTTATCAAAACCCTAGATAGATCCTTCTGTAAGAATGCTCTCAATAATGGAGAGCGATCATCCTCCACCACCACTCTCAAGTATAGATATATCAAAGATAACCCATCATTTAAGATATTATTGGGGTGATCAAAGGTGAATGACGCAAGCATCGGGATCTAACGTGATAGCACCTAAAGATTCCTACAACAATGTTTGAAGATTCGTGGAACACATGTGGATCACTACTAGAGTGAATATACTCTTGATTCCTACAATGAAATGATATTATGACATAAATACATTGTTGGATCTATCAATGAAGAAATAATTCATCACAAGTTAATTCTTTAATTATTTAAATTAATTATAAATAATATGTTATGATCCTGCATCTTGGTTATGGTATTCAATCATCTATTAATCATTGATTAAATTTCATTGAGCACAATGTTTATCATCATGTAAATATTGGATTAATCATTGATTATAATAAAAATCTAAGTTGGGAATTCCCCATTCAATGCTTCTGTTGCATCTAAAACCTATATATAACTATAAGGAATGATAATGTTCTCACTATAATTTTAAGTTGTATTTAATGTTTTCAAATGTATGTGAGAATCATGTATGTATCTAGTCTCACAATAATTCTAAAAAAATTGATCCTTTTGGATGTGATCTCTTGTATCATGATCTAATGTAGTAAGATAACCACTGGTTTTGGGTTATTGGAATCAGGTTGTTGTAGTTGGTATCAAATGAAGTTTATTATGACCCTTTAGAACTAGATTTATAAAAACATATATTATATAACATAACCCTATGGTATATTCTATGTATAAGTCTAATTATAGGGTAATATCATGAAGCATTGGTAAAGTAAAGATTGTGTGATTTCCCTAGAAAATAAATCCATGTATAGATATTGGTAAGTGTATGTGATTGTAGAATAGATTCACCTAGGTGTAACAACCCTGAAAGGGTTGGATTGGGTATTAAATAGATCATCATAGGTGCCTGGTGAGTGGTCCTAAGACTAAAATCTTGGATAGACACTCCCTGAGGATATGCTTGGGTTAATTCACATTTTCTTTACGAACCATTATGTTGAATGTGAGTATAGAATCTATGGAAACCATTGATATGTCATAGTGATATTGGATAAACTTAAAGTGTTGTGGGTTGATAATTATAAGGTTGATGATAATTAAAAGTCGTAGATACCCCTTTTGAGGTTTTATGTGATGTGAGTTTATGATGATCAAGTTTATATTTGGATACATTTATGGGAATACGACCCTTTGGTTTAGTATGTGTTTTAGTGAAAAGGATATTTGAGGAGGAATGATTTTATATTTTGTGAGCATAAATTAAATATTATTGATAACCTTTAGATTTAATATGATCTTTAATGTTAATTTGGTTAATTGGGATAAAATAGTTACTATATTTTAGTAATGTATGTTTTATTATATAGATAATCATCGGATTAAAAAAGTGATTTGGTAACTAAGTGATTAATTTCGTTTTTGAAGAAGTTTTCTATATTGGGAACATTATATATTTAACAAAAATGGAAGTATTTTTTGTCTGATATGGTATTTTATTTCAAGAATAAAGGTTGAGTTATCTTTTGGAATCATATATGATTTTATTGTGGATTTATGGTGATTTGGGTTATTTATGAGAATGATTATCATATTTTGGAAATTATATGATAGAGAATATGAATTTTTTGGTATATGACTTTATGAGTGATTAATTTTTTTTGAATATAAATGCTAAATTGATCTCAAAATAATATGTGATAAAATATTTCTGATTTTTGTGTCTTAAACTAGGTCAGAAATATTTTTAAATATTTTTAAGGTTAGTCATTTATGGAATGATTTAAGTTGAACTTTGGGTGTTTTTGTTGAGTATTTGGAGATTAATCTATTACTTCATCATGAGAAGTTTTATTTGTATTGGTTATTATTTTAACTTATGCTAACCATTTCAATTTTAGACAAGTGGAAGAACTTTTCATAATTTGTTGGTTCTTGTAGTCAATTAAAAGTTGACTTTAGTGCTTCAGACATGAAAAATTTAGCATGATCATGATGATGCACATAAAATGATGAAATCATGCTTATATAATGGAAATAAATCAAGTAAGTAAATTTTATAATTTTTTTCTATCCAAATAATAAAAGAATTTCTCAAACTCATGCAAAATAAAGGTAAATCTATCAAGTCTTATGTGGAAAGTAAAACTCATATGCCAAGGTACATTTTCAAAAACTCATTTTAATATATGAGTCTTATATAGGTACATGCATAAGAAGTTTCCAAGTCATAACATAAAAATTAAATTTCATGATAAAATCTATATCTGAATTTATTAACATAATATGATATATTCAGTTTAGAAAATAAGAATTAAAATTACAAGGATGAAATTTCTTTTAGGAGGGGAGAATGAAATACCCCAATATTTTTAGTTTATATTTTCATTTTAAAAGAAAATTTCGTTTTATAGTGTATACCACACGCAACCCAGAGCTTAAATGAATCGTGAAATAATATTATTTAAATATAATTGTCATTGTTTAACCTTTGGATTAGCGTATATGAATAGAAGTAACTAAATTATAAAATATATGTATAAATAATTTCACTAAGATAAATAATTAATTAAATCAAAAAAATTAGCATTCATCTAATATTTTTTACTAGGAAAAGGATAAGAATAAAATCATTTTATCTTTAAAGTTACTTTTCTTTTAAAAATTGTTTTATTGAATTTTGTGTGCAGGTATTATAATTAATTTTTTCCAATTTTATAAATAATATTTGAAAAAATAAATATAATTTTTGAAATAATCATGTCAATATTATCTTAGTATTATTTTTGGGTAATTTCTTAAAAAGATTTATTTTTCAGTGAATAGTGAAAAATACCGATTTTTTTGTAAAACTTTCATTTTTTTATTTAAATCGAGTAATTTAAAAGTATAATTCTATTTTGAATTTTATTTTATAGTAACTTAAGATCCATTTTATTAAACATAATCTAAATAATACTATAGTAATCAAAAGTATTTTTTTATTTGGGTATAAGTAAATTTTTATGTTTAAAAATGCAATTCTCTAAAAATTGTTTTTCATTGCACTTTACACATTTATATTAAATTTTATTTCTGAGAATTATAGAAATTTAATCATAAAAAAATGGATTATATATTTTTAATCTAGAGGATCAAATTTGGTAATGTGTGAATTTCTTTTTTAGTCATAATGAATAATAACCATGGTAAATGTTTATCATTGGGTAATGGGTAAAACATGTTCATTAAGGCTAAAACATAGGGATAAGATCGCAAAATCAACCTAAAACTTTCCTTTATTTCATTGGATGAGAGTAATTTGTCCATATTCATCCTAACTTAAAAAATATGGAATTTTGGTGCCATTTTCCTTTGATAATTACATTTATATTATTTTTAGTTAAGAAAATTACAAAATTTCATTCTCTTTCTTTTAATACCTCTAATATATTTTCATTAGTATAAAAAGTTGTTATGATCAGTAATAAATGATTATTTTTCAAATGAATACATTATTTTTATGATAGTAATTTTTTTTTAATTTTCAGTGATGATATAATTATCTTAAACTCTTCCGCGGCGCGGATACAATACTTATGTAAGGAGTAGAAAAATCAAGGTAAATGTTTTAAAAAAGATAAAATTAATATGGATTGTATGAATGTGTTATATCATTAATTTAATGTGAAAGTATAAATTATAATTAATTGTGAATTATTTTATATTCTAATTACATTGTTGTTGTGATATCTTTGAAGTCAAATTAAATGAATAGTCTCAAAAATGACTTTAATGATATTTTATGATAAACAACATTTTATTAAATGATTTAAAATAAAAAATAAATAAATAGAACAAGTGGGATATTAAATGGTCAAAAATTTCATCCATGGACTATTTTTAATCCACTTATCACCTTAGAAGTAAATTAATGACCCTTAAAGGCTAAAAAATGTGTTACTATAGTTAAGATTAAAAAGGGTTAATGAGAGGGTTAAACCAAAAGATAAGGTTTAAAATGTAACTTAAAGATGTTTAAATTTTACTTTTTGAAGGGATTTATACCTTATCATGTCATACCTTCAAAATTATATCCATTTGGTGTCACTTGACATTATTATGATATATATTATATTTTAATATTTTAAGTAATTCAAAGTATGTCCTTTCTCTCACTTATAAATGGGCACCTCATGTTATCCTTTATTCATAAAGTTTGGGCACTCTAGATTGAAAAATCCTTGCCCTAATACCTTTCTAGCTTCTTTCCCTTTATCCTAAATTTTTTGGTCTTCCCCTAAGACCATCCTCAAAAGGATTAAGGTGTAAGGCAAAAGAAGTCTATTAAAGAAGATGTAATCATCTAATTAAACTCTTTCAAAGTTTATTTCTTCTTCTAATTCCTATAAATCTATTGTATTCATATTAAAATGATTAATTCAGTATCATAAATATACTAATATGTTATTATGATTATGGGGAAACCATTTTTCACCTCAATCCATCAAATAGGAAAAGAAATATTGCCTGTGCATATGTGTGAACTACTATATCCACTTAAAAATATGATTAATTTTTCATAATCATCTTTTATGATTGGTTATTATGATGAATTTAATGTTTATGTATGATATTTAATATTTAATTGTGTTTTTGGATTATCTACCTTCTTACCTTCCCATCCGTTTGAAAATGATAATGCCACTTGTGCGTACGTGTGGAGTAACACCTCCACGAAGCGATGTGATTCAATTTTTTTTCCACTGTATATGGATAGTAATAATGATAGATTTAATGAATATATATTATATTTGGGATATAATAATGATTCTATAAAAGTAAATTATTATTTACCATTCTTTTGTTTCATTCATCGAAAAGTGAAAACTTCATTCATGTGTGTGTACAAATTATCATCTTCATTAAGTGATGTAATAGTGTATATAATTGTTAGGTTGGAATATAAAAATATACACAAGTGGGGGTGAATTGTGTCTTTTCAAAAACTTTCACAGTTCTGCCTTTTGATGACAACTGTAGGTTATGCAAATAAGCAGTGTTTATCTTCTGTATGAAAGTATGAGTAGAGGATAAAATAGAAATACATAACATGGATATTTATAGTGGTTTGGGGCACTAAGATCCCCTAGTACACTCCACAAATTAATCTATCTGCAAGTTTGGTTAATTTCACTAGTCAGGTTCTCATATCATAAGACCAATATACAACGGAGTGCAAGCAATTGACACCTTTACAAATAAGGACAAAAAATAGCCTTCTGGTTCTTTCATAGAGAACTGAATATCCATAGCTTAGATCGAGAAGCTAATACTCCACCAAAAATGAATATGATCCATTGAAACTCTCCATAAAAAGATATTGATTTAAAAGGTTCCAATTGAACTTCATAGTTGTAATAGAAACTGACAGTAGATGGATCTTCTTCTTCAGAAAATAGTTTTTTCAAAAAAGAGTAGTTCTAAAGCAATCTGGTTACAATAGATCTTTGAATAAAAGCATCAACAATTATCAATAGTAGACTTAAAACAAATATGATATTCAATACATTTATAACTCCAAAGTGTATCCTCTACTATAGATAACAGATTATGATTGATTGTTGTAATAGATCTATAAAAGATCTTCACAAAAATTTCATTGAATAGAAATATGTGTCGCAATATATGTCGATACTTATTTTTAATCATATACACACATATAATAAACATATATACTGATATAATAAATAAAGCAGAGAACTACTTTGCAATTTTAGATCAAGAAAATCCCCTGATAAATCGTGAGAATTCAAATTCACAAGACAGCTCAGAGTAGTCGTAACTTCCTTTAAGAATAAGAGATAATTTCTCCACTAAATACGATTCTTTAAATCAATCATAAAAAATATTTAAATCATTTGAAAACAAGATTTAAATCAATTTGAAATTCCACAAATACTTTTTCATGAAAATCCAATAAAATCGTAAATTTAAATCTCTGATGTTTAAAAGTCAAATGTAGGTTTCCTTCATAAAATGAAAAAATACCAAATGTAGGGTTCAACTATGTAGTGTTCATTCTCTGAATGTAGGGTTGAAAACATAAGGTTTATCACAAAAGTATGGTTGATGATCCATACATTTTCCTCTCAAACTTAGGGTTTCATACTTACGTAGGGTTTTTTAGACATACACTTTCTCTTTTGTCAAAACGTAAGGTTTCATACAAACATAAGGTTTTTTATCTATACATTTCTATCAACGTAAGTTTGATTAAACATACATGCTAAAATTTCAACATAAGGTTTAATACAATGGTTGGGTTTGTTCCTTACGTTGCATTCTTCAATGTATGGTATGAATAGTGTTTCCAGAATACGCTTAAGAGCATTTTGAACACTTTTAACAAATATTCCATGTGAATAATAATCTTGAATATAATTACAAGATAAGAATTATGAAGAATATTAATTTCTTGAAATACATTTAATGTAATATCATTAGTAAAATAAAAAAGGGTATTTGTGAGCATCAAAATCAATAAGATTTATTGAGTATTGTAGAGACAATATGTGCCTAAAAATCTCCCCATTTTTATGATAAAAAACCCATAAAATTAGTAACAATATTTATAATTTTGCAAACATTTAAAAGAAAATAATTCAAAATTCGATTTGACAGAATTATTTCGATAAAAAGAAATGTTGTGTTCATCCAAATTTCTCCCCCTTTTTGTGTGATCAAAAATAAAGTATAGAAAATGATTAAAACATGTTTAATTTTTCATGGATCAGTAAGTGAATGTTATAAGAATCTATTTAAATAAATAAGATTAGATTTTTGGCTATAGAAATAAGCATAAATAATATGAAATAAAGCACTGGAAATAAGAATAAATAAATTTTATGAATCAAAAATTGTACAAGTAAAATAGTCAGTGTGACTAAAAAATAGGTTAGTCAACTAATAAGGTTAGGATAGATGTGGTTGGGTAGGATTTTGAGAGGCTTGAAACATGTATTTCAGCTCTTCCATCTATAACCATATCTTTTTCATAAGACTATCTCCCAATTGTATAATCAAAACTCTAGAATCCTGACTAATATGAAAATTTTCAACAATATTGACTTTCAAAAAGTCATGCAAACTCTCCTCTTGATTCATAAACTAGTCTAATTTATTTTTGAATTTGTTCAGAAGAAATATGATACTCAGTTCATTCTACGTCAATTGGTAAACTATAAATTTCTGATTGTCCAATAGAACTGACAAAGGAGCATTGTTGCACTGAATATTTTGTAGAATATCATTTATGTCATCCATAACTGTTGTGATTGCCTGAAATCTACGAATCAGATCTAGATAGTTAGTAGCATCAGAGGTAGATGTTACTAGTTTGACTGACACCACTCTGTATTGACTCAGATTGACTCCCCAAATACCACTTTAGATCTGCAAAGTCTGACTTATAAACAACTTCAAACTTGATCTTTCTAACCTCATCCAACAATTCTCTCTTGAAAGAATCAAATTCTTATTTAGAAACAGAATTTTCTTTAATATCCTGTAACTTTTTATTTCAACTTTAATCTCTTGTCAAGGATTTACATTTTATTCCTGAGATTTATTGAACTTAATCACAATCTCTTCAACCTGATTAGTCATAGAATCATATGTCCCTTCTTTTGGATGGTGTAACTGGTCAACTGCCACAATTTATAAAGATCTTGAAGTAACCTTCTCCAAAGACTTCTCCACTATTTTTTCAACTATTTTTTCACTTGAACAAGATATACTATCAAGAACTTCTATTTTTTTCAGAAATAGATTGATTTCTCTCACCTAAATGATCAAAAATAGAGTAAACAACATTCTCAATTATTTATGTAGCCACATTTTTTGATATGAGCATCTGTTGTTCTTCTTGAATAGCTGGCTCTTCCTCCAAGACAACTGGAATAACAACACTTTTCAAATCTCTAATTTTACATTCAACTTTTTGTTCCTCCTAAATAATATTCCCATCCAAATGAACTAACCTAGTAGCTTCTCCTAAACCCAAGACTCGTTCTTCAATAGGTGAATCTACTCTTTTCCTTGGTTTCATAACCAATTCTTCTAGAAAAAATTATTCTTATTCTTCTTTTTATTCTTATTCTTATGAAACATTATATCAAATCCTCCTCTTAGTGGGCTTGACAATACCATCTGTTCTTGATTCAACAACTCCTTCTTTTCTTACAGTCCCTTTCTCCCCCTGAGCAGAAGCTCTAGAACCCTATTTCTCATCAGCACCAATAGGTAGCAAGTTTCCTTAAACTGTACTCTAGAAAAATCATAACTTCCTTAGAGTTTTTGCATTTATTACATTACTGTGATGACACTTTATTTGATAATCAATTAATTGAATCATATTTTTCTTAAAAAAAATCCAATAAATTATCCTTTCATAGGGATAAAAAGTCATCCTTGCATCTGATTGAAAGCAGTATTGAATATATATGAACATATACCTTGGAAAATTCAGATTTATCTCACTTAAAAACATAAAATTGATATACATGTTTGGATACAAGATTTTCTCTATTTCATCCATCCTTGGAGAAATTCCAATTTGAATAAATTTAACTAAAATTTTCTGGTCTGCCTCGATATCTTTGACAAACATCTTCCTTACGTTTTTTAACCAAAAAGAAAAGACATAATGTCTTTATACTTATGATCTTTATCCCCAATAGACCATAGATAAAAATGAATGACTCCCTCATGATGACAGTTTGAAATTTGGGGAATTTCAGTGTAAGAAATGGAAAAATTCATATCTTTTATTCTCATGAAATGGTATCATCAAAATCACCAAAACTAAATTATATGCTGGTGTAGAAAAATTTTAGTTCTTCCTCATATAGAAACACTGAGTTCGCTTCAGGAACACAGATTCCAAACCTTGAAATGCTAACCCTTGTTTCAGGAGTATATTCTTTGGTAATGACATTCAAAATCTATCACATTTCCTTGAATCTTTCTTCCAGAAACTCATTGTCTATTCAGATAATTGGATTCACCTTCTTCAGTTCACTTGGTTTTCATCATTTCTGAGAAATGAAAGCTCTGTGGTTCTCGGGTTCTAGGGTTTCAAAGGTAGATGATGGTAGATGAATATTTTTGTATTCAAAAAGGGTTTGAGAAACAAAAAGGTAAGGGAAGTTGAAATGTTTCTGACAGTACCCTGTTTCCCATGTCATTACATAAGATAATTATGAATTTTTTTTTGAAAACAAGTGGCACGAATAAATTTAAGATAAAATATATTAAATAAAATATATAAAAAATAAAAGAAATATAAAAACAAATCAGATTTAAAGTATTCATAAAATAAATTTAATATAATAAAAATGAATAAATAAATAAATAAAAAGAATTTAAATAAATAGATAAAAAGATTAACATTTATTTAAAAATTAAATAAACCTAACACCGCCTTAATAAGATCAAAACTTAAGTGGTTTAGTAAAAATATCATCTAGTTGATATTCAGTATTGACAAATTCTAAAGATATATCCTTTTCAAAAACATGATCTCTTAGAAAATGATACCTATTATCAATATTATTAGTTATTTAATGACTTATAGTATTTCTTATAATATTTATAGAACTTATATTATCACATAAAATAGGTGTACTACTAAAAATTTAGTCGAAATCCCATTAGTGTGTTTTTCATCCATAATACTTGTGCACCACAATTGCCAGCAGATACATATTCTACCTCGGCTATTGACATAGAGACTGAGTGTTGTTTCTTACTTAACCATGATACTCAAGATTTTCCTAAAAAGTGATAGGTTTCTAAGGTACTTTTTTTATCTAATCTAAAACCTCAAAAATCAAATTCTGAATATGATATTAAATTAAACTCAAAAAATTTTGGATAAATAAGAGATTGAAAATAGTTTCTTTTAAATATCTAAAAATCCTTTTGAAAAAAATAAGAAGAGATTATTTATAATTTTTTTGAAATATAGCACATAAACATACATAAAACATAATGTTAGGTCTGCTAGAAGTAAGATATAATAAACTACCAATCATGCATCTATATAACTTGTTGTTCACTAGTTTTCTAGCTTTATCCAAATCAAGTTTTATATTAGTACACAAGGGAGTTGAATATTTCTTGTTCTCAAGACCAAACTTTTTCAATAAATCAATAATATATTTACATTGGTTTAATATATCTCCATAATATTTTTTATAATTTTTAAGTCTTAAAAAGAAATTCAATTCTCCCATTATACTCATTTCAAATTCTTTTTGTATAAGTTCTATAAAAAAATTACAATTTTTTTCATTAGATGAACCAAAAATAACATCATCAACACAAATTTGAACTAATAAATTAGAAAAAATGGTTTTATTAAAAATAGTTGGATATTCCAATCCAATAGTAAATCCATTTTCAAAATAAAATAACTTAATATTTCAGACCAAGATCTAAGTTATTGTTTAAGTACATAGAGATATTTAGTAAGTTTAAAAATAGAATCTGGTTTTTGAGAATTTTCAAAACCAGAATGTTGTTCAACATAAACTTCCTCCATTAAATAACCATTTAAAAAGTTATATTTAACATCCATATGATATAATTTAACACTATTGGAGAATTTATCTATACCCACAGTTTGAAACTCTGGGTATATCCCATGAAACCATAGATATAGGCTATACCCATAGTTTCATGAAGCATGGGCTCCTGAGGCATCGGTATTTTCCTATACCCACGGTTTTATAGAAACTGTGGGTACAGCCCACTAAAATTTCATATTACTTACGGTTCTGGTAAATCGTGGGTATAAATCTATACCCACTATTTACAGAACCATGGGTATAGAATTTTACAGCATAAATTATATACCCACGGTTAAGTAAACCATGGGTATAGATAGTTTTCTTCATAGAACACATACCCACAGTTCGTTGAACCATAGGTATAGATAGTTTCACAGTAGCATATATACCCACGGTTTAAAGAACCATGGGTATTGATGGTTTTCCTAGAAACAAAAAACTTCCCACCTTGGTTTCACCTTACTCCTACAAACCAGAATGTAAAACATTGTGAAACAATAGAAAATTTCTTATCAGAAATAATGGAACCACTGTGAAACCACCCCCCCCCCCCACCTCTTTTCTTATACACCCCCCACTCTCCCCCCCCCCAAACACCCCCCTAGACACCCCCCTGGACACCCCCCATTGGACCCCCCAGGACAACCCCCCTGGACACCCCCTGGACACCCCCCTAGACACCCCCCCCATTGGACCCCCTTGGACACCCCCTAGACACCCCCCCCCCTGGACACCCCCTCCCCCCTAGACACATCTCCCTCCTAGGCACCCCGCCTTAGACACCCCCCCCCCCCGGGACACCCCCCCCCCCCTTGGACACCCCCCCACTGGACCCCCCCCCCCATAGACAGCCCCCCCCCTGCACCCCTGCACCCCCTACCCCACTCCATACCCTCCTGGACACCCACCTTGACACCCCCTCCCTTCGGGAAAACCCCCCTCCCCTTGCACCCTTTTCCCCCTCCCTTTCCCCCTAGCCCCCTTCACCCCCCTAGATACCCCCTGGACACCCCTCCCCCCTCCTGGGAAGCCTCCTCCCCCTGCACCCCCACACCCCCTGCCCCCCCCCCCCCTCGCACCTTCACACCCCTGCACACTGCCACCCCAACCCCCTAGACCCCCCCTCCCCCAGACACCCCCACTGGACCCCCCCCCCCCTGGACACCCCCACCCCCTGTACACCCCCCCAAACACCCCCTCCCCACCTAGACACCCCCTGAAAACCCCCTGGACACCCCCATGCATGCATATACATGCATATTAATAAAAGGAAAGAAGAAAAAGAAAAAAGGAAAATTGTAAACTGAGATAATGTAAAAAATATTTTTTCTAAAAAAATATAAAGGTACAGGATTCAAAAGTGCATACTTGGGGATCAACTATCCAACCATGATATAGAGAAATATCCAGAAGATCGAATATTTCACACTCAGGAGTAAACTCAAAATCCTCAATTCTGCAAGCATGGTGTATACCAAGTCAATTTGATTAAAAACACAACAAATGGTTACTAATGGCTTGAAAAAAAAATGTTATTAAATAACCATTACCTTCTAAATTTTATATTCACATCAATCCTGGTTGAATGTCTTGGAAGCAAATCAATTGCATCGGCTATGTTTTGTTGATGGTTCTCTACATAGCATGCATCCCTATCCTACATACCAATACAAGTCATCAAAATCAAAAAATGATCAAAAAGGAGGAACCATCAAAAAGCCAAAAATAGGAATCCAAACTCTCTTTTGAGATCCTTCACGTGAATATATTCACAGCCCCCCTGGACTGCCCCCTTCCCCCTGCACCCCCACACCCCTGCCCCCTACACAATTCCCCTAATCCCCCTTCACCCCCCCCCCCCCGAACACCCCCCTCCCAATCACTCCCACACCCCCATCACCCCCTTCCCCCTTCACCCCAACGCCCCCCCCCCCCAACCTTCACCCCCACACGCCCCCCCCCCCATCTGCACCCCCACTCCCCCCCCCTCCTGGACACCCCCACGACCCCCTACACCCAGCCCCCCCCATCACCCCCCCCCCCACACCTAGCCCCACCCCCTACACCCATCACCACCTCCCTCCCCCCTACACCCATCCCCCCTCCCTACCCCCAGCCCCCACCCCCTGCACCCCCCCCCCCCCCGCACCCACCCATTCAATTAACTATGTAAAAAATGAAAAATATTAGAGACTCACTGTCAAAGAATAACCATGCCAAAAAAATATTTACCATGCAAGAAAAATGAATAGAGGGTGATGCCGGAAAAATATTAGTGACTCGCAGTCAAACTAAACAATTAATCAATTAACCACGAATCAATAGCCAGAAAAATATATCAACAAAACGTATAAGGGGATGCTCGACCTAAACAATGAATAAATAAAATTAATAGATGAATCAATTAACCATGGAAGAAAACTCAAACTAAATAATGAATCAAACTAAAAAATGAATTAACAAAACTCAAACCATGCCAGAAAAATTTTCGGGTGAGAGAAATCTCAAACTAAACAAAGAATAATGACTCAAACTAAAAAAAATGAATAACCAAATCAACAAAACGAATCAGAAAAATATTAACCCAAACTAAACAATGAATCAATTAACCATGCCAAAAAAATATTAGCGACTCACTGTCAAAGAATTTCCAAATCATAAAAATATAGAAGGGGATGCTTGACCTAGGGGGGATTCACATTGGGTGAGGGAAAGCTTGACCTAAGGGGGATGTGTAACCTTGGAGGGGATGCTCAACCAAAGGAGGATGGGGGATGCACATCGAATATTCTCATATATAAAGTATAAAAGTCTAAAAGCTGTCAAACTAGCCTTATGCAAATAGTAATTGAGTGAAACTTTTATACTTTATAACCACTTACCAAAAGGTGAATATATACTCATGATACTCTGAGTTAATTCCACTTTTTGTCACAATTGAGACACTAGTTTCTTAGATATAAAAAAATGGGAAGCTATAATATTAAATAAAATATAGATGAGGGTATAAGATATTAGAAAAACACCAATCACCATCTAAGGATCATATTCATCATCATCCTTCAACTACTCAATCATAAAAAACAAGCTATATCTATCATGATGACCTTATGCCTTGGATACCTACCTTGGTGATGGTTTGGCTGACTATTGGATTTTCCCTTATTACATGTTACCCAACTTAGACATATCAAGGGGTGTATAAGTTCATGTATTAAATTTCCCATTATCCTGAACCAATTATGTATGACTTTATTGAAATTCCACGCCTTTCTTACAAAGCTACCTATAAACCCAAAAAAATCTCTAACTTGTAGCATATCATTCAGGGAATTGGGATCTTAAAAAAACCAACCAGATCAATCAATAGAACAACTTCAGATTTCACAAAATGCAAATTTTAGAAATAACAACTAAGGAATATATTCCTTTTTACCTTCATTAATTTAGACTTTTCAATTCAATAATTTTTGAAAAATAAAGAGATAATAAATGGAATACAATTTCACTATATGGGATATCATTAAGAGATAATTATTCTATGGTAGTAAGATCTTTACTTACCCATATTCATGACTAAGGATTCTAATGTTATCTTTATGTAAATGCATGCGAAAATTTATGCAGAACTTTTCAGAAGAAAATAAATTAACCATTCCCATCCATAAAAAAATTGAATTCAAGTTCTTAAAGTACATACATAAGTATCCCTGGTAAGTAAAAAATAGAGGGGATTATATCCCCCCATAACCAATGTCTCCATCCTCATTTCCAAGCCCATCATCATCAATATCATCATCATCAGCAGAAACATCGTCAGTAGCCTCATCACCAACAGCAGCATCAGCAACATCCTCACCACCAACAAATCTATTGCCACCACCTTCATCGCCACTATGACCCTCATTGGCATCACCTGACGCATCATTTAAAGAGATAATTGACTCCATATGTGATTCAAAAGTAGCAACAACCTTTTATGGAAGCAACTGACTCAAAACTATCATATTTTTAATAAAATGTTCGTTCATCATTTTACTTATTTCACACTCCTCTAAATCTATTTTCTTTGACTCAGCTACTGCAACACGAGAGATTTCTAGCTCAGAGGTATGGGAGGCTTTAGAGGAGCCCTATGACGACCAATACCTAGAAGTAACAATTTTTTTCCCTAGTAGACATCATACTCTCACCGGGTACTCCTCACATAATACCTGACTTAAATGATCATGTGGCCTGAAGTTTTCATCTTCCTTACCATTGAGGGCCTCCAAGGCAGACTTTTTATATTATAAACATATTAAATTGTAAATTTTGTATAAATATTTAAAATATAAATAAAAAACTTTACGATTTTATCTTGTGTCTATGCATTTACTTCACTTCCATCCATTTTCTTTCTGCTCGAGAAAAAATAATTTGGCATGAGTTATAGGACATTAGATGCCCAATGTAGCTTACTACAAATGAGAAATTCACAAATCTAGATTAGAACCATATATGAGGAATGCACAAATCTGGGCTATGTCTATTCAATAGTATTTTTAGTAGAACATCCTGTATAACATCACAATACCCGGTTAAAGTACCTGGTGCTTTTCATGATCAGGCATTGTAGTGTGCCCCAATGTGTGCAAATATGTCATTGAATCCTTATTCTTTATGTTTTTCTCTAAAACTTCCTAAAAAAATTCCAATACAAGTTATAATAATTAAATTTTATATTCCAACCATTAAATATTGAGATTACCTTAAACTTAGCAGTCTTCCAATATGAAATAATTTTTTCATATTGACTTTTTGGATAGTCAGGGAATATGGGTACCCCCTCTAAGTCAGTACCAACCCTTCTCTTCCAACCAACATACAACTCATGCTTGTATGAGTGCCAAAACTCCCCAACATCCATCAACCTTACAGTCTTATCAGCTTCTCTGTTGGTAAAGTTAAACTGAATCTGCAATGAACATGTTATTTCATTTAAATACACCAATAATATAGATATGACTTTATAAAATTTTCTTACCCATATTTGCTCCCATTTTTTGTCCTTGATATCTTTATCGATATGTCTCCATGACACCGTTCCACCGGAATGATATCGTGATACTTGGAAAAAGTGGCCATGAAACTTCTACACTACATTGCATTTGGACCTACCATCTGATTTTGTCAATTGTAATCCACCATTAACTTTGTCTGGCGATTCTAAACATCCTTCATCTGAGTGCTCCCATGTTGCCTAGCAGAAGATCCCACTGAATAAGAAAAAGAGGGGGGAAAGAATAATTAAGTCACAGTACAACACGAAAAAAAAATATAGTGATATAATTTGAAATAGTTATAATCAAAAAACCATCTGCAGGTTTCTAAATAGACTGTGATCGATCTGTGGGTTTTCCTGACTAAAAAACCTCTACAATAAGTGTTTGTTCCAGTGCATGATCTGGGTGACCTTCATGCACTTGAGTGGAAGATAATGGAATAGACTCATCAAATGTTGGATGGATGGTAGTAATTGGAGGTGGTGTAGACATGGAAGCGTATGGGTAGTAGGATGAGGGATACATCATAAGATATGGATATGGTAAAGGTGGAAACATCTGTGGAGGTGGTGTAGAAATCGTATGGGAAGAAGAGGCAAAATGAGATGATGGAGGCATTAGTGGTATCATCCCTAAAGGCAGAAAAGACATGGAATTTGAATAAGAGGGTAGATGAGATGATAATGGAGGCATGGATAAAAAACATCCTCGGAGACGTAAGAGGAGGATGGAAAGGTGTGGTGGAAGGGGTGTTTGATGGTGGGTTAGTGTGGAAATGGGTATGATGTGTGCTCCATCTAGGTCTAGGATAATCCCCACTCATACCCATGCTAACAGTATTATGAGTCAAATCTAGTAGAATTTAATGTACCTAAAAATTTGATAAAGAATATTAACATGAAATTATATGTAATGTAGAATAAAAACATTACAATTATAATAATCACTGATGGAAGCAAAGGCAACGCACGCTCACACCCTAGTCGATCAGAATCAAATAGTCGCTTCCTTTGACCTTCTATAGTATTTGGAATAATCTACATAAGAATGAAATGTAATGTTTTTAGAAATAGTTTTTACAAATCATGCATACAACTTACATCTATCAGAAATTCATGAGAGGAACCAATTTGACTTATTTTAATTACTAATTGTACAAATGATTACAAGGAAATGAATAACACAGTTTTTATAATTACATTACCAATTTATAAATTTTTTAAAAACTAGATTTAAACCAAGTTTTGTACATTGAAATAAATTTTATTTAATGAAACGAAACCAAAAAATAAAAAAAACAAACATATCATTCCAGACTGAAACATAATTAAAGTGATTATAGTAAAACTAACCTGAGAAACTCATTTCAATGTATAATGAATGAAAATAGAACATATATGGTTTCTTATCTATATTACTGACCACTACTTTAGTTTTAGCATCAACTCTCACAATGGGACAATTTGATTCATCAAATGAAATATTTTGGACAACACCAACGGGGACGTCAATGGTGGAAATTTCATTACTAACATCATGAAAAATATGTATGGGGAATAAGTCATTAATGACACCATAATCAGGTTTCAGATGATATTTCACATAAAACACTTGTTTAGCCATTAATACCAAAATGTATGGTTCATCGGTACGTAGGAATTGACTCATATCAATAACTCTGAATCCACAGTCATCAATAAATGTACTATGTCATATCATTGAATAAAATATTTTATATTTAATCATAGTGACTCTACATTGAGAGTAGTAATCAAATAACAATATTTTATCAACAAGTCCATAATAATACACATCTTCATATCAAGGCTGACTATATAATACACTGGCATAACAATCTGTCGTAGCGGTTAACAAAATGCCATCATGTTGTATTCTTATTTTCACCGCTCAATCCCACTACTGGAAAAATGACCTATACCCACAGTTCAAAACTATGGGTATAGCCCCCAAAACTATGGGTATAGGCTATACCCACGGTGTTGGGAACTGTGGGATGAAAAGGCATCGCAATAGGGGTCTCAACCTATACCCACGGTTTTGGAGAACCATGGGTATAGATATATTGACACTGTGTAATAAGTTTGTCCACCATGTCAATGGCTTATACCCATGGTTTGAAAACTGTGGGTATTTAATAAAACAATAAAATTGTGCCTGGGTTTTGAACCCAGGCCCTGTTCAATATATCTAACTTACCCGACCAGTCATGCTAATACTTATACATGTTTATATATGTACATTTTAATTAATATATTAGTCTTCACGACTGAATTCAAAAATTGTAAACACAGAGTCTCAAACCAGCGACCCGCCAAACAGAGTACCTGTGCCGAACCAACCAATCTTCATCGACTACACCCATATATATCTACATTTATAATAATATATTAATCCTTGTCTATGTATTCAAAAAAAAAGAAGCTGGCGGGATTCGAACCAAGTCTCACTCAGCGACCATCCAGCGCTTAACCAACCAAGTTTCATCACTACACCCATATATACCTGCATTTATAATAATATATTAATCCTTGTCTCTATATTCAAAAAAAATAAATCGACAGGATTTGATACCTCAACGGCTGCAACAGATATGAAATGCCTCACCAACCAAGCTGTAGAAAAAATATGTTTATAAATTTCTCTCAACCTAAATATATAAATTCAAACCGTGGGTATAGGATGGAAAACTGTGGGTATAGGTTTTCCTACCAAATTTTTTCTGTTTCACGCACAGTTTTTTGGTCGCTGAGAAATCTATCCCCACAGTTTTAAAAAACCGTGGGTATATGCCTTCGAAAAAATATATTTATCCCCATGGTTTTTCCAAAACCGTGGTGATAGGGCTTGAAATAAACACTTATACCTATGGTTTTACAAAACCATGGGTATAGGATTTCGAAAAAAACTTTATCCCCATAGTTTTGACAAACCCGTGGGGATAAGACTTGAATTAAACACCTATACCCACGGTTTTCCAAAACCGTGGGTAGAGGTTCCCACACTATACATATACCCACAGTTTTCCTAAACCGTGGGTATAAGCCACTTTTATACCCATTGTTTTTCTCAAAACTGTGGGTATAGGGCTATTTTCTAGTAGTGTCCATTGTAACAAATTTATACCCATTGATTATTAAATATTTTCATTCACGAACCAAATAATTAGGATCAAAATCCAAAGATCTCAATTCTTGAGAAACAGAGTCAATATGTAAACTCAACACCTGAAATATATATGAATAATACAATTAAATGGATATCTATTTTTTAAATTAATTAAAGTAATGGTAATACCTTTGATTTCAACCAAGCAGGAAACTCTAGGAAATGAAAAGCGTCTATCCTTCTCAAAGATAGAGATCGATGAAATCTACACTACTAGAAATCATTCTTTTCCCAACACTTGTATACCAACGGTTCTTTTGAACCATTAGTATAGGTGATATTTACCAATGGTTTGTATAAACTGTTGGTAAAGGTGGAGTTTGATGGAGTTTTCCCAATGGTTTTTAATAACAGTTGGGAAAATATGCCCCAAATTTGACTAAGGTAAGAGAACCCCCCTGATTCCAAAAGCAAATTGTGTGACTCCCAGAAGCGCTTCTCAACTCCCAGAATCCCTTGAGAAGCCCCAGTATAGGTGCACCTCTTCCATCTGATCATCTTCCAAGTTAGACTCCTTCTACCTCTTCTCAAGGATATCCTTCCACTTATTCTCAAGGATATCCTTCTATTCTCAAGGATATCGTTATTCCCTATTTCTAGGGATTTTGGAAAAATTTATGATTCACTACTCCATGAATTGTGTACTCAAATCATAACATCCACAAATTGTGTACTCAAATCACTACATCGGTGTACACATTGTCCAATTAATGTTTTCATTACACATATACATTTATAAGGTCATGGTGTCTCTTTCTTGTGTTCTAATTTTAAATATTCTTAGTTTTTTTTAATCTCAATGCTTCAAATATTACAGCTTCATGTATATTAACTCATAATAAATTTTTTTTAATATTTATTCATAGTATTTCATGAAAATCACTCCTTTCATTAAGATCAGGTCAAACATGAAGATCTTATTCATCTTAATTTTTGTACACTATGTGTATTACATAACAAGTATGTATCATGTTTCTGTCAAAGTCTATATATATATAAAAGGACACACTGTTCACTTATCCTTTGCATAATAGAACATATGGAGTATCTTCATGAAATTTAAAAAATATTATACGGTCCATAATTATTCTTCACAGAAGAAATAAGAAATACTTAACCATACAATCCAATGTTCTTTATGAATAAAATATCTATAAAGGGAACTCTCGGTGGGACCTCTCCTTTTCCCATGTAGTACTTCTTCCTTCTTCATGAAACTAATTCAAATAATGTCAAATTCGCAATATTAATGAATATTAGTTTTCCTAATATAACCATTAATCATTCTACCTTCAACAACATACATGAGTTATTCAATCATCTTTTTAAAACACAATGAACATTTTCACTGATTTGGGGTTCCTCAAAATGCTTGGGAAAATCAGAAAAACACATGTATTGAATCGTGCTTATCATATGGTTTCATAGATACAAGTTCATCACAAAAATCATGACTATGTGGTTCAAATATCAAGAGGACCATGGATTATTATTCTTCACACAAATGAAGTTGTTTTCTACAACTATGTGTTTTTGTTTTCACTTTTGATTTGGCCGAAAGGGGAGCTTTGTGGTCATTAATCATGGTTGTGGGTGGTCATTTAGGATGTAAGATAGTATGACTTCATTTTAATTCTTATATATAATATTATTATTGATTTATGTTCAATTTGATTATATTTGACAATTGAAGTTGTTTAATAAGTTGTTATTAATGGTTGTAATAATGACGATATGGTATAAGGGTTCACATGGTGTGTATAATGGTTGACATGGTGTCTATGATACTCTAGTGTCCTAGGAATATACATGGGAATGTACACACAGTACATGACTTGGTTAGCCATGTAAATATACATGGCCAATACCTTATGGTGAAAAGTATGTTTGGCCAAATAATGTGCAGAAAACATCCCATTTACAAATGGATTTGTTTTATGGGTATGCCCACATGATGTGTTGGCTATACTATAAAGTAGGTAGTAATTAGATCATTCAAAACACTTTCATCCCTGGAATTCAAGACTACATGGTTAAATGGAAGAACCCATGTTCTAATGACATGCCTAACATGGTTTCTAACTCACTTCACCTAAAAATAAACTAGAACACTGGTTAAATGCAAGAATTCATCCTAAACGTACACTATAACATTGGTTAAATAGAAGAAATCATCCTTGTTACTAAATTCCGTACACATTTGGGAAAAAACTATCATTCAAAAACATCATTGTAATGTATAGGTTTTTCACAAAACACATATCCCTTAAATGTCATGAAATTACAGTAGGAACTAATTTAAAGTTGTCATTTTTATAGGTGGAATCTATGTATATTTGGACAATATATTCTCAGAACTATAGAGTGTAACCCCATTAGGTGTTTTCAAGTCTACCCAGGATAACCCCCCCTCCTTCCCAGACCTAGGACAACCCCCCTCCTTCCTGGACCCTAGACACCCCCCCCCCAACCCTCCTCCCTGGACCCCAAACATCCCACCACCCTCCTTCCTGGACCATGTATAGCCCCCCCCCCCCCCCCCTCCTCCCTGGACCCCGGACATCCCCCACCCACCTTTCTAGACCCAAGATATCCCCCCTCCTTCCTGGAACCTGGACAGCCCCCACCCTCCTCCCTAAACCCCGAATAGCCCACCACCCTCCTCCCTGGACCCTAGACAGCCCAAAAATCATTATTTGAATGTGAGATAAAACACAATATAACTTGAAGGTCCCTATCCAATGAGTTTCCATCTGGGTTTTGGTCACTAATGAGTGGCATCCTAGTTTGGGACATCACAATTCCTAGATATCATTTTTATAGGTGTTTTTAATCAAATCCATACCTATAACTATTGAATGTCCCTCTCCAAAATCAATTGGAACATGATTCAATGAATACACCCTACCAACCTATGATCTATGGACCCAAACCTAGGATCCTTTAATCCATGGTTAAGGGGAAACTTGATGAGGCCATAGCTACTTTTAATGTGATCCTCATCCTACTCCTCATTCTGATCTCCCTGAATAAGTTAAAGTATAAAACTCATGTACTCCCAACAAGACCCTTAAGGATTATGTATTCATTGATCCACTTTCAATATCTTACTGGGAAATCCTTGAATATAGGCATTAGAAATTCTTTATCTTATTTTCTTATATACACTATATTTTTTTGTATTTATTAATATGATTCCCATATAGATTAATGTGTCAGTTATGTTTTTATTTAAAGTAAACAATTTTCATTTACCTAAATATTTTTTTGATTGAACTTAAATATTATTGAATTACTTTGAAATGAATTATGGAAATTTTTTTACAGAATAGATAGAAGTTGGATGTATGAAACTGATCAGATTTCAACTGATTTTCAAAATAATTTGAATAGATTTTTATTTTTTGCATTTGACAAGGATTCAAATAGTGGTCGCATACACTGCCTATGTTCTAATTGTGTTGGAATACCTTGGTTGAGTCATGAAGCAGTTAGCTATCATATAACCAAATATGGTTTCTATAAAAACTATTATGTGTTGTATCACAATGGAGAGAAAATGGAATCTCAAAATGTTGATGATCCAAATGATAGAAATGAATTAGAGAGTTTGATATATGATCGGTTTCCATTTATTCAGCATCATGAGAAGAAAAGGATGTCTAGCCAACAATATTTCGATACAATCACACATGATGCATCCAATTAAAATGATGATGTTGATAGGGTGAAAATTTTGAATGATGTTGCGATGACTCCAGTATATCAGCAATGTGGTAAAATGAAAAAGTTGGAATTTTTAATCTGATTGTTTTATGGGAAAACTATGTATGGGATTTCAAATACTGAAATTGATTATATTCTTAACTTCTTGAAGGACTTACTTCCAGATGGTGCGGATATTCCCTCAATCCACTATATGGCATGGAAGTTAGTTGATGAACTTGGATTCACAAAAAAAAATTCATGCTTGCCTGAATGATTACGGCATATTTTGGGAGGAAACTACTGAAAGAAATGATTATATCAAATGTGGAACCTCCCGATGGAAGCCAAAATATGATGGAACACCATCTCATGTGCCACAAAAAGTAATGTGGAACTTTCCATTGATCCCCAAATTACATAACCTTTTCATGTCTGATGAAATATCAGTAAAAATGTGATGGCATGACACCGAGAGAAAAAAAGAATAATGAAGAGTTTGTTCACCCTGAAGATGGATTTTCATGGCAGAGATTTGATTCTTGATATCCTGAATTTGCAGCTAACGTGCGTAATGTGAGACTGGGTCTTTCATGTGATGGTTTTAATCAATTTGGGGAGATTCTTACTTCGCACAGCACATGGCCAGTTTTCATACATTTATAACCTCCCCCCATGGTTGTGTATGAAAAATCCTTAAACTTTCTTTAGTATACTGATATATGTACCTTCTAATCCCAGCAATGATATAGATGTATACATGAAACCATTAATAATAGATTTGAAACTTCTTTGGTATGTGGGTGTGGCCACATATGATGCATGTTCAAAAGACATATTTCAGATGCGTGTTGTGCTTATGTGGACAATCAGTGATTTTCCTGCTTATGCAATGATGTCTGGATGAGGCACAGAATGAAAATTGTCATGTCCTATTTGTATGAAGAATACTCAATCGATAAGACTTAAATATCATCGTATTTTTAGTTTTATGGGACATCGACGATTCTTTCCAATGAACCATCCATATAGAAACAATCATCGAAGATTTGACAATACCATGGAGACTGACGATCCACCTCAATGTATGTCTGGAACTGATGTGCTTAATGAATTTAAATATTTTAGTTATTCATTTGGGAAGGATGTAATGAAATCTAGAAAGAGGAAAAATGTTTCCATTGATACCTATTACAATTGGAAGAAGAAGATTATATTCTTTGAGTTGTCGTATTAGTCAACCAACTTATTACATCATTGCTTAGACGTAATTCACATTGAAAAGAATATATGTGAAATGTTGCTTTTGATTCTTCTAAATGTAAAGGGGAAGACAAAAGATGATTTACGATCTTGGAGTGACTTGGAAGATTGGGGGATCAGACCATAATTGCATCCTGTCTGTATCAGTGAAAATAAATGGCAAGTTCCATGTGCTTCTTATGTGATGACACCAGCTGAAAGAAATCAATTTATGGAAGTGCTAGAGACTATTAAAGTTCCTGATGGATATTCAAGAAATATATCAAAATGGTTCAATAGAAAAGAATTGAAGCTGAAATATTTGAAGACTCATGATTATCACATCCATTTTCATGAGTTGATTCCAATAGCAATCTTGCATCTCTTGTCCAATAATTTAAGAGTCTCAGTTATTCAGTTGTGCTATTTTTTTAGAGATCTGTGTGCTAATAAGTTTTCCAAATCCTTCTTTTAAAAACTGTTGGCAGAGACACCATTCATTTTGTGTGAGTTAGAGAAAATATTCTCTCCATTATTTTTTACATGCATGTTGCATCTGACTGTCCATATTTCGACTGAAATACTTCTTGGAGGACTCGTTGCTTTCCGTTAGATGTATCCAACTGAAAGAAACATGTATAAATTGAAATTATATGTTCGAAACAGGAAATATTCCGAATGTTCTATTATGAACGGTTACTTGGCTCAATAATGTATGGATTTCTTCTCAATGTATTTGTATGATATTACTACGATAATAAACAGATCAATGAGAAATGAAGAATAACAGTATAAGAAAATGGAACCCAGTTTTCCATCACTTCTTTAGATAGGAGGAATTTTGGGATCATATACATTGATGACATTAAACCTTGAAGAGCGAGAGATGGCACATCGCACAGTGTTGTTCAATTGTGATTTGTTCTATGAGTATATCAAGTAAGTAAATTGTACATGTATCTCTTATCTTATCTCTTGTAATTTTAAATATTTGTTAAACTATTATTATTTTTATCTACAGGGAACATAAAGAATTGATATATTGAAAGCATCGTTCTTTATCTTTGAGAAGGAAAGAGACTTTTCATATCAAAGGGTTTTCTGCTTGGTTGAAATTGAAGGTAAAAATATTTCTATAATAACTAAATAAAATTAATATTTAATTTAGTTTACTATTTTTTTATATTTCAGGTATCGATTTTGCCTACAGGCTCTGTTTCTGAGAAAATAAGAGCTTTGGATTTTGGTCCTAATACCATGGTTCGTGATTGTAAATCACTTGTGATCAATGGATACAAATATATTATCACTGAACAAGAAAGAAACATGAGAACACAACATGATGGTGTTATTCTAACTGCCACAATAGACTGTTATGCTAGTTCATTAGATAATTGATCACGTTCTGAAAATGTAGCTTATTATGGAGTCATGGAGAAAATAATAATTTTGGATTATTACTCGTATGGTTGAGTCACGATGATAAAATTTAAATGGTTTGATTCATTGACGAGGCAAGGTACATTTATTGATGATTGTGGATTTTGAGTTATCGACATGACTCTCACTCTTGCCACCGATGAACCATATGTATTGGCATCATTAGTGAAACAAGTTTTTTATGTCAAAGATCAATGTCATCCTTAATTCGTTGTAATTATTAAAGTAAATCCCAGACATGTTTTTTATGATGGTGATGATGAATTTGACACTATCCCTACTGCAATTGGAAGTAATCTGTTTATTACTTATAATGACTCCAATAGCTCAATTTTCAAAGTTGATTGTGAACCTGAAGTTGTGGTGGGAAATATATATAATCATACGGTTGTGTTCTCACCTACATGTTTCACCTACATCATTCAGAGTGTATATCCTAGTACTTACCTTCAAACCACCATAAATCTTCTGTTTCTTTATGTTTTTTTATCAGAATGGTTTTTATATATTTTGTTTTTTGAGTTACACATTAGTTATCTATTTCTAATTACTTCCAAATTTGTTTTCATTGCAGGAAATTACACCCATTGAAGAGAGGAAACCGAAAAAGATAACAAAAAATAATCTTCGCATGACACAGATGGGCGTTCCTCCACTCATCCCTATTGTGAGTATTTTATTTCAAATATATATATTTCAATAACATATAATATCATTTGTTTACTTTTGTGTTAAAATTTTTTTTAGAATCCACCACCTAGACGAGAGATATCTGACAAGGAGCCTGATATTTCTCCCAGTACAGAGGCTGGTGGTAGGAGGGGGGTATCATAGTTAGATGATCATCTAGTGTTCCCGGTACTGGGGTCGGTGGTACAAGAGCTTGTGGTGTGAGAGTTAGACGATCCATTGATCGTACACGATTGGACTATGCCCCTACCACAGAAATATCTTCTACACCCCATTTTGATCCTGGTGTGTCTTTAGGGACACACAGGATATTTAGGCCTCTGATGTTTACACTACCAGTTGGTCAGACGTCTGTGCCATCATCTTTTGCTTCTGGTTCATTATCTCGGAGCTATTATATTCCACCTTCTTCGACTCCTGTTTCGACACAGTATGTAGCTGAGGAGCGTACACTAAGGGACACTCCACCTGTACAGGATATCCCTTCAGCTTCTGTGCATCTAGTGATGCCCATTGATGTAACTACCATAGGTATATTTATATAACTCTAACAAATTTTTATACCAATTTTTTTTTATTATAACTTGTACTGATATTTTTTTTCTTTAATAACAGATTCATTTACTAATAGGAGGCGGGGGAGGGGGCGTACTCGCTTGCGTGCGGTATGGAACCTCCAGACACAATTGATGGTTGAATACAGTGATGATGGACAGATGATTGATAAATCTGGGCAGGAATGTCGGGGGGTTTTAGCGACGCTATCCAAATACTCTGACATTATTCCGGTCATCCCTCTCTCTTGGAGACATCTGCCACACGAAGTCAAGGATAATGCGTGGGCACAAATATGGGTAAAAAATCTATTGGATTTAATGTATTATTTTTTTGTATTTCTATGAATTAATCTATTGGGTGTCATCTTCGGTTTAACTTCCCTAATGGTGAAGGTGCACAACCAGCGTGTTTAAAGGAGCTATGAGAGATTTAGAGAGCTTATAAGCATGAGTTGTATGTTGGCTAGTGTGATAGAGTGGGAATGGAGTTGGAGACATTACCTATCATGGATGACTGCCTGATAGAGCAATATCTTTAAATGATTACCCTTTGGGCGACTGCCAAATTTAAAGTATTAATCCCATTTGAGGTATTTAAATGACAGTTTTCATATTTTTCATTAATATTATCTTATTTATTATTAAACATTATTTAGGAATATTCTGAAAAAACAAAAAAAACATTGATTCAAAGAAATACCTCCACACTTTGGGGTGCACTACTATGTCAGATCATGAGAGGAAGCTAGTACAATATACTTGTTTATAATATTTCTTTAGGACTTTCCCTTTTAATTGTTTCCTACTTAAATTATGTGATTTATTGAATATTGAATATATGATTATACTTTCACTTTATATTGTTTCAATGTCATTACAGAAGCACAAATTGAATATTGAAGGACGTATCCCTTGAGAAAAATTGTTTTTCTCGAGTAGAAGGAAAAAAGATGGAACTGCGGTTAATGATCCGACATAAGAAAAGATTCTAAGATTTAATTTGTTTATTTAAAAGTTTAATATCTATTTTGAAATTTAATAATCTATTAATATTTTTAATAGGCTTCTTTAGAGGCCCTTGATGTAACGACCCAAAGTTTCATTAATGGAAATCTCTCTTGATCTAATTAAATGTCTCTTTATGTTTATATAAAATTTCAACTTCATTGGTTTTATGTTAAGAATTTTTACCGTTGCTAATATAGTAGTTGAACAGTTATCACATGATTAGTACAAATATAGGGCCTTAACAAACCCAAATTTACTCAGACAAAAGAAGTGATGGCCTCATCCAGTAGAATTGCCCCATACGAAGTCCATTTATTGGAGCTCAGAAAAGAGGTGGCGTCCTTGGGCTTCGCTCTTGACCAAGCCCAAGCTGAGCTTCATCATTTCAAGCTCAAACGGTACTGTCTACGTGAAAAGTTTAATTTGATAGAAATTACCACCCGAGCGATGTTATCCAAGCCACCCCAAGAGTCTGTCACCATCGCACACCTTACCCTTAGGTCTTATGCGGCTATTTTAAGGGGTTATGTAACTAGTCGATAGTACTATGTTCATGTAAAATATTTTTTTATATAATAATGAATATAATTTCTTTTCATAATTGATACATTGTAAATAGTTTATAAAGTACAAATGGTGTTTTTAGTTATTATTTAATTAAGAAATCTATTTTATTAAATTAAGGGATTTTTGAATTAAATAATATTTTAATAAATTATTATTATTATTATTATTATTAGATTAATTTTATTATATATAAATGATCATATAATTTTATGAATGAAATTATAATTTTTATTAAGGTTTGAAATCCATTTTTGTCAAAACCCGTGAATTTTTGAAAAATGTCGGATTTTATTTTAAAAGTTAAAATTAACATATTTAAAAAATTATTTAGATAAAATAAATTTTATTTTTGAAATCAGGACGTCTAAATTATCCAATAGTGGATTTTTCATAATTTTCTGAGACAGTCAAATTTTTGAGTAAAAATTAAATACCGTTTAAATATATAATGTATTTTATGACATCATAATGACCCAATAGTGATGTAATAAAATACTATAATCTTTATGTTCGGTCAATATATGTTTTAACATTAAAATAATGTAATTTTGGGTTTATTTGGATTACTTTTCAAAGCATTAATGGACCCCTCAAGACTTATTAAACACCTTGTCTTTTTAAATTAATTTCCATGGGAGTGTGACTCACCTCCACATAAGCAACCCTATTATTTTAAGAAGTTCGGACTTTGGCCTTATAAAATATTTTTGTCCTCTTCCCTTTTCCAGAAACCATGGGCAAAAACCATGGTATGGTTTGTGGTTTGGATTAATTTAATATAAGGGGTCCCAAACCTAAAAAATAAAGAATTCCCCCACCTTTCCTATATAAAGCCACCCAAGCTCCCACTTCCTCCTCACTCAAAGCCTTTGGAGTTCATCCAACCTCTTCCCTACTCTCTTTATAATCCTCCCAAGGTGCCCCAATCTCCCAAGAATCCTCTCACAAGCCTCTCTCTAGCCTTTGGAAGCACACATCCAAGTAAGGGTTTTTTCTTCCTTTCTCTTTTTTGTCCAATTTTATTTAAGTTGTTTTTTCCTTTAAATTTCAGTTATGAATGTTGGGGTATGGTTTTGAACCTCCATATTACTGACCTCTTTATGTTTTAATGATGGTAGACCCCTTTCTCTCTCATTAAATGCCTCCAATGTACACCTGTTACTATATCGAAATTCCGAAAGGAACTTCTCTCTCCTCATTTAAATTCAAGCAATACTTTTGTATCATGAATCTAAATTCCATTACAATTGTTGGTACATGTATCTATATGAATTACTTATTGTACATTACATGTAAATATTATGAGGAACCCCTTTCTCTCTCATCTACAATTTTTATGTATTCTTATTTCATGCCGTTACGCTGTCGAAATCGCACCGATTTTCTAAGCCAATGCCATTATGTAGTGAATACCAAGCCCATTTCTCCATCAAGGGTATTCACCTTTATGAACATCTACCTATTGATTAAAATGTTTCATGTATGAATTCCACATTCCTTTATCATGTAATAAAGGATTATGTTTTATGAATCCATGTTTTATGATCCATGTGGCACACTTATGCATGAAATGAAATGTTTAAGAAGGGTGCACCCTTATAGCGTGCCAATGCATTGGGTAAAGTATAGTATCATGATACGTCATGTTCAATGAGTGTTGACTCATGATAATTCAAGTGCAATGAGGGTTTACTCATGCTTTATGTGAAATGAGGATTTACTCATGCTCCATGTGCAATGAGCCTTGGCTCATGCTAATTCCATGTTAAGTGTTGTTGCCACATTTCCATTTTATGATTATCATGCTTTATCATGCCTTTATGTTCACATTTCTCTTGTGCTCTATTGATATGTCTAATGTCTAACATGTATTGTACTCCCCGTGTTATTCCATGTGTATTCCCTTACTGGGCTTTATAGCTCACCCTTTTCTTATGCATGTCCTCAGGTTATCCCATGCAATGCTAAGTACGAAGGAATGTAGTGGTCATGTAAAGGAAGTTTTCAATAAAGATGTTGTATTTCATGTTTTAAGTTTTTATGTAATGATCCTAAGCCCCAAAGACACTAAACCTCTCGATCTTCTTTGTTGTATCAAGTGATGTTTTATTTAATAAATCGTGTTAAAGTTGTAATAAAAATTAGGGTTGTCATAGTTGGTATCAGAGGATAGGTTTGGTTATTTTTGGGATTAGGATTAGAAAGACCTAGTAATGCCTTAGATACAAGACTAAGTACAATAAAAACGTCCCTAAGTATTGGTGAGTATTGAGTAAGTGGGTTATCAAGAAAATACATCCCTGTCTGGATACGAGCAGGTAGAGGCGGCTCTGGCACAGATGTATCCTAGGGGTAAAACCCAAAAACACCGCTTTGAGTTAGACTCAAATGAGAACTGGTGCACGACAATGGGTCTTGCTGCACTCTTGGTTATGACACTCCTGAGGGATATTCTTTGGTAAATTCACAAGCTTTTTATGAACCCTTATTAAGGGAATTAAAAAAATTCCCCTAAGAATATATGTTAGAAAGTAGATCATGAAAATCCTAGATTGAAGCCTATAGACTCATGAGTTAAGGAAATGATGGTTTATTTATAAGTCATCAACTTTTGTCTTTGGATTACCCTTTATGTGTTACCCCTAACTTTTCTTTTATTCCAGCCAATGGCCGGTAATAGGGGGACTCGGGCTAACAACTGTTGTGAAGATTAGTGTGATGACTATACTAATGAGATGCCCAATCCAATGGGAGTGGGAATCGCGAACTTTGTCACGCTTCTCTCTCATATAACTCAAGTTTTGAATAGAAACATGGGTCAAGAGGAACATTCAACCCCCCCTAAGAAAGAACAAGTTGCTATAGAGAGCTTCATGAGACAAAGGCCTCCTACTTTTAGTGGATCATCTGATCTCACAATCGATGAACAATGGATCAACTCCATTGAAAAGATATTATTCATCCTTCAATGTTCCGAACAAGATAAGGTTCTCCTGGTGGATTATATTATGGATGGTGAAGCTGATCAATGGTGGACATTGATCAAAAATACGAAGCCTGAGGAGGAGATCGAGGCATTGTAATGGAAGTATTTCTGGAAGATGTTTTTTTATAAACATTTTCTGTGCACCCTCCAGCTTAATATGGAAAGGGACTTCCTTTCCCTAGAGAAATATGATGAAGAATCTATTAAAGCATATGAGGCAAACATCACATGGCTTCCACGATATGTTTCCGGCTTTGTCGTTACCCCAGAATGCAAAGTTGACCGCTTCTTTGGTGGGCTGAAGCCTAGCCTGCGGAAAGCATTGGTGATCCGTGACTTCGACAGCTATGAGGAAATTGTCTGATGTGCCCTCAAGGTCAAAATGGAGATTGGAGAATCATAGGGGTATCATGGGGATAAGAAGCTTAAGGTGGACTTCAATGCTGGTGGGCCGATGGATAAATCCAACGGTTCTAAGAACATCCAGCACCCCACTTGCCAAAAGTGCAGAAAGAAGCACCCTGGAAACTGCCTTAAGGGGAAGAGGAAATGCTTCAGGTGTGGAAGAGAAGGGAACCTAGCTGTTAACTGTCAGAAAGAGAGACCCACGACTGCGACAGAGGAGAATAATGCTCTGTTTTAACCTCAACGCGTTGTTCAATGCTACAATTTCAAATAATCGGGTCATTTTGCAAATCAGTGCCCTAATCCAAGGGTTTTCGGAGACTACCAATAACCTCTAAAGCAGCAAGGAAGAGCTTTTTTCATCACTTCTGCCAAAGTGAACCCTGACAATGAAGTAGTGACAGGTACACTAGTTATTCATTCAAGAATAGAAAACGTACTTTTTGATTTAGGTTCTACGCATTTTTTATATCTCGAATGTTTAGTAGAACAATCACAGCACCACCACAAATCATGGAAGTGAAGATGTCGGTGTGTACGGAAAATGGGGAAATCATTTCATCCCACGAATATAAGTTCTCCCCAGTTATAATCTTTGGAGTGAATTTCCCGGAGAACCTCGTCATAATCCCTCTGGTGGAATTTGATGCAATTCTTGGCATGGATTGGCTTTCCTTATATATATCAAACATAAATTGTTGGGAGAGGGAAAGCACACTCCATATGAAGAATCGACCCCCGATTTTTTACAAGTGCAAGGAGGAAGATGAATCTCCTTTAGCTCCATCATCTCAAGCATGGATATTACTGCCCTATGAGCACGTGTATCTGGCTCAGATGATTGAGTCCAAGGAATAAACCATCCTTGAAGAAATTCCTATTGTGAGGGAATTTGCTGAAGTGTTTCCCGAGGAACTGCCTGGTCTTCCTCCTAGAAGGGATGTTGAATTCTCAATTGAACTTATACCCGGGGCTTTACCAATATCCAAGAATCCATATAGAATGGCTATTGTAGAGCTTGAAGAGCTGAAGAAACAACTATAGGAGAATCTGGATAAAGGGTTTATACGCCCAAGTGCTTCACCATGGGGAGCACCAGTCCTCTTCGTCAAGAAGAAGGATGGGTCAATGCAGCTTTGCATCAATTATCGTGAACTTAACAAAATCATGATAAAGAACAAGTATCCTCTCCCAAGAATTGATGACTTGTTCGATCAGCTGTGTGGAGAACTATTCTTCTCCAAGGTAGATTTGCGGTCGGGATATTATCAAGTAAGGGTGAAGAAGAAATATGTCCCCAAGACTACTTTTCGTACAAGATACGGGCACTATGAATTCAAAGTAATGCCTTTCGAACTCACCAATGCTCCAGGAATCTTCATGGACTTGATGAATAGAGTCTTTAGAGATTACCTAGACAAATTTGTGGTAGTCTTTATAGATGATATTCTAATATACTCCAAAACCAAGGAGGATCATGACGAGCATTTAAGAACTGTACTAGAGACTTTGCACAAGGAGAAGCTCTTTGAAAAGTATAGAAATTGTGAGTTCTGGATGAAGGAGGTCTCATTCTTGGGCCATATCATCACAAGAAATTGGATATCTGTGGATCCCTCCAAAACAGATGCAATTGAGGGATAGTTGAGGCCAACATTGGTAACAGATATCTGTATCTTCTTGGGGTTAGCTGGATATTATCGACGATTTGTGAGAAATTTCTCACGATTGTCCAACCCTCTTACCTAGGTTACTCAAAAGGGAGTAAAGTTTTCTTGGAGTGATGAATGCGAAGAAAGATTTAAGGAGTTGAAAAAGAGGTTTATCACTGCACATGTGCTCACTTTACCCACAAGTGGGGAACTTTTTGTGGTATTCAGTGATGCTTTGAAGAAGAGCTTAGGATGTGTGCTGATGCAGAATGATAAAGTGATATCATATGCCTCAAGGCAGTTGAAAATCCATGAGCAAAACTATCCAACGCATGATCTGGAGTGGGAGGCGGTGATCTTTGCCTTGAAAATCTGGCATCATTATCTCTATGGAGAGAAATGTGAGATATATACTGTCCACAAGAGTCTTAAATTTATATTCACATAGAAAGAGATTAATATACGCTAGAGAAGATGGATAGATCTCATCAAGGATTATGACTGTTCAATCCATTACCACCCTGGGAAAGCGAACAAGGTGGCAGATTCCCTAAGTAGAAAGGATCCAGCGATTCTATCAATGATGAGAATTGAGAAGGATCCAATCTTCTTAGAATTGATAAAGATGGACATGGGAATCATAGAGAAGGGAACATCATCAATCCTTTCACAAATGATTGCACAACCATCTCTTTTGGAAAGGTTAAAGGATGCTCAAAAGGATGATGTGGGAATTCAAGAAAAAGTGGGACCTATCGAAAAAGGGAAATCCTCAGAGTTTAATGTTAATGAAGAAAGAATTGTGTGGTTTGGGAAAATACTATGTGTTCCATAAAGTTTGAAGCTGAAGAAGGAACTTTTGGATGATGCACATAGTTCAAATTTCTCTATTCACCCAGGGAGCACAAAGATGTATCAAGATCTCTGAGAAAACTTTTTGTGGGATAATATGAAGAAGGAGATTGCTGAATATACATCAAAGTGCCTGGTGTGTCATCAAGTGAAGGCAGAGAGGCAGAAGTCTAAGGGAATGATGCAACCATTGCCCATACCAGATTGGAAATGGGAAAACATCACCATGGACTTTCCCGCCAGACTTCTAAGGAAATCCAAAGGCAACAATGCAATATGGGTTGTTGTGGATCGTCTTACAAAGACTGAACTCTTCATTTCTATTCAGGATGATTTCTCATTGGATCAACTGGTACGGATATATATTAGGGAAGTGGTAAGGTTTCATGAAGTACCACTATCTATTGTGTCTGACCGAAATCCAAGATTCACCTCTATGTTTTGGAAGAGTCTTCTACATCCTCTGAATACTGAATTGAACTTTAGTACGTCCTATCATCCTCAAACTGATGGCCAATCCGAGTGGACTATCCAAACACTTGAGGATATGTTGAGAGCGTGCCCAATGGACTTTAAAGGAGGATGGGATCAACATATTCCTCTAGTTGAGTTTTCTTATAATAACAGATTCCACTCAAGCATCCAAATGGCACCATATGAAGCCCTGTATGGGAAAAGGTGCAGAACACTGGCATGTTGGGATGAGGTCGGTGAACGTAAGCTGCTTGGACCAGAAATGGTCGAGGAAATAGTGGAGAAGGTGAAAACCATTCTGCAGTATATCAAAGCAGCCCAGAGTTGACAGAAGAGTTATGCAGATAATCATCAACGAGAACTTGAGTTTAAAGTTGGAGACATGGTTCTTCTATGCATATCTCCATGGAAGAAGGTCATGAGGTTTGGAAAGAAAGGGAAGTTAATTCCAAGGTACATCGGCCCCTTTTAGATTCTTGATCGTGTCGGGGCTGTGGCCTATCGACTAGCACTTCTGCCTACTATGGCCAAAGTACATGATGTCTTTCATGTATCCCTCTTAAGGAAGTACATACCAGACCCTTCACATGTACTCTCTTATGAGGTGGTACAATTGGAAGGCGATCTTTCTTATGAGGAGCAACCAGTGAAGATCTTAGATCGTAGAGAGAAAGTTCTATGATATAAGACAATGACCTTCGTCAAGGTGTTGTGGAGAAACCAAAAGTTTGATGAAGCAACTTGGGAATCAGAGGAAGTGATGAAGCTGAGTTACCCACGTCTGTTTTAGTGTGGGAAAAGGAAATTTTCGAGGGTGAAATTTCTTAATGGGGGAATATTGTAACGACCCAAAGTTTCATTAATAGAAATCCCTCTTGATCTAATTAAATGTCTCTTTATGTTTATATAAAATTTCAACTTCATTAGTTTTATGTTAAGAATTTTGACCATTGCTAATATAGTTGTTGAACAGTGATAACATGATTAGTATAAATATAGGGCCTTAACAACCCCAAATTTACTCAGACAAAAGAAGCAATGGCCTCATCCAGTAGAATTTCCCCATACGAAGCCCATTTATCGGAGCTCGGAAAAGAGGTGGCATCCTTGGGCTTCGTTCTTGACCAAGCCCAAGCTGAGCTTCATCATGTCAAGCTCGAACGGAACTGTCTACAAGAAAATTGGAAGTTGATAGAAATTACCACCCGAACGATGTTATCCGAGCCACCCCAAGAGTCTTTCAACATCGCACACCTTACCCTTAGGTCTTATGTGGCTGTTTTAAGAGGTTATGTAACTAATCGATAGTACTATGTTCAGGTACATTATTTTTTTATATAATAATGAATATAATTTCTTGTCATAATTGATACGTTGTAAATAGTTTTTAAAGTACAAATGGTGTTTTTATTTATTATTTAATTAAGAAATCTATTTTATTAAATTAAGGGATTTTTGAATTAAATAATATTTTAATAAAATATTATTATTATTATTATTAGATTAATTTTATTATATATAAATGATCATATAATTGTATGAATTCAATTATAATTTTTATTAAGGTTTGAAATCCATTTTTGTCAAAACCCGTGAATTTTCGATAAATGTCGATTTTTATTTTAAAATTGAAAATTAACATATTTAGAAAATTATTTAGATAAAATAAATGTTATTTTTGGAATCAGGATGTCTAAATTATCCAACAGTGTATTTTTTATAATTTTCTGAGACAGTCAAATTTTTGAATAAAAAATAAATACCGTTTAAATATATAATGTGTTTTATGACATCATAATGACCCAATAGTGATGTAATAAAATACTATAATATTTATGTTCGTCCAATATATGTTTTAAAATTAAAATAATGTGATTTTGGGTTTATTTGTCTTACTTTTCAAAGCATTAATGGACCCCTCAAGATTTATTAAATGCCTTGTCTTTTTAAATTAATTTCCATGGGAGTGTGACTCACCTCCAAATAATCAACTCTATTATTTTAAGAAGTTAATACTTTGGACTTATAAAATATTGTTTTCCTCTTCTCTTTTCCAAAATCCATGGGCAAAAACCATGGGATGGTTTGTGGTTTGGATTAATTTAATATAAGGGGTCCCAAACCTAAATAATAAATAATTCTCTCACCTTTCCTATATAAACCCACCCAAGATCCCACTTCCTCCTAACTAAAAGCCTTTGGAGTTCGTCCAACCTCTACCTTACTCTCTCTAGAATCCTTCCAAGTTTCCCCAAGCTCCCAAGAAGCCTCTCACAAGCCTCTCTCTATCCTTTGGAAGCACACTTCCACGTAAGGGTTTTTTCTTCCTTTCTCTTTTTTGTCCAATTTTCTTTAAGTTGTTTTGCCATTTTAATTTCAATTATGAATGTTGGGGTATGGTTTTGAACCTCCCTCATACTGCCCTATTTATGTTTGAATGATGGGAGACCCCATTCTCTCTCATTAAATGCCTCCCATGTACACCCGTTACTATGCCGAAATTCTGAAAGGAACTTCTCTCTCCTCATTTACATTCAAGCAATACTTTTGTATCATGAATCTAAATTCCATTACAATTGTTGGGAAATGTATATATATGACCTCATTACTATCCATTACATTTAAATATGATGAGGAACCCCTTTCTCTCTCATCAACTATTTTTATGAATTCTTATGTCATGCCGTTACGCTGCCGAAATCGCACCGATTTTCTAAGCAAATGCCATTGTGAAGTGAATACCATGCCCATTTCTCCATAAAGGGTATTAACCTTTATGCACATTTACCTATTGATTATATTGTTTCATATAGTAATTCTCCATTCCTTTATCGTGGAATAAATTATTATGTTTTATGAATCCATGTTTTATGATCCATGTGGCACACTTATGTATGAATTGAAATATTTAAGAAGGGTGTGCCCTTATAGCACTCCAATGCATTGGGTAAATATAGTATCATGATACGTCATGTGAAATGAGTGTTGACTCATGCTAATTCAAGTGCAACAAGGTTTTACTCGTGCTTTATGTGCAATGAGGATTTACTCATGCTCTATGTGCAATGAGCCTTGGCTCATGCTAATTCCATGTTAAGTGTTGTTGCCACATTTCCATGTTATGATTATCATGCTTTATCATTCCTTTATGTTCACATTTCTCTTGTTCTCTATTGATATGCCTAATTTCTAACATGTATTGTACTCCTCATGTTATTCCATGTGTATTCCCTTACTGAGCTTTATAGCTCACCCTTTTCTTATGCATGTCCTCAGGTTATCCCATGCAATGCTAAGTACGATGGAATGTAATGGTCATGTAAAGGAAGTTTTCAATAAAGATGTTGTATTTTTTGTTTTAAGTTTTTATGTAATGATCCTAGGCCCCAAATACACTAACCCTCTCGATCTTCTTTGTTGTATCAAGTGAAGTTTTATGTAATAAATCAAGATAAAGTTGTAATAAAAAGTAGGGTTGTCATACTTGATTCCCAGGAGCTTGACAATTTAGGGCCACATGATCATTTATATCAGGTTTTGAGAGATGAGAACTCCGGTCGAGTATGCCACCGATGTGGTAATAATATAGTCCCGACGAGGTATTGGTCCTCTCTAAGTATCCATTCTAGATTCACTGAGTTGGAACAGGTCAAGGAGCCTGCAAGACAGCCTGATAAAAGGGTCGCAGAGTTGGAAGAACATGTTCAAATGAGGGAGAAAGAATTTATGAAACTGATCAAAGCTTTATCTTCATCACTTCCACCAGAGGAAAGCACGGCTTGTTAGACATATATTTCGTCAATGGGTGCATTATCCAATGCACCAGGCAGTAGTTCTAGTGGCAGTTAAGATGATGATGTTCCTGGTGATGATGAGGACGCTGAAGAGGATGAGGGTGAGGATGAGGATGAGGACGAGGGCGAGGATGGGGCCGAGGGAAAGGATGGGGATGAGGGCGAGGATGGGGCCGAGGATGAGCATGGGTATGATGATGATGATGATGACGACGAGGAAAGAGATGGTGGCGAGGATGAGGCTGATGATGATAGTGGTGATGGTGATGGTGATCAGGGGCAGATTGATCCATTACATTTTTAAATTCTGTATAACTCTTTATTTTTGAACTTGGTTTTTCACTCTGGTATGGATATTTTTGAATTTAGTATAACTCTTTATTTTTGACCAAATATTGAAGCCTAATGATGTTATAATGTTTTGGAGGTGAGTGATGATATATGAGATTTTATGGGTTATTGTGAGGAGTTTCTTTCCCTTTAATTGATTGGTTCATAAAACATAAATTGGTGCTGCATATATTATGTGATTGGAATTGGTAAAGTAAAATTTTGGTCTCAGATTTCCGAGTTGGTTATTTAGATGGTATTCTCTATCAAAAGTGGGTATATCTCTATTGAATATGGGTGTATTTTCTAATTTACTAATGTATTTATTAAACTGACCATGCAATACACATTTCCTATAATATGGAAGCACCACAAAAATCATAGACAGACACTACACACCACAAGACACCCATGGGAGACACCCCTTGAGGTAGAGTCTCTCTCGTAGCCTCTTTAATTTAAGAATGATTTAAATTGAATTTAGATTCATTCTTAATTCTGCATAATTATATAGAATTCCATATCTTGAATAATTTTTCCTTAATTTAATTGTTTCATTTGATAAATAAAGTCATGTTTTTATAATAAAACCCCTCCAATGGAGGTGCGCTGTCTGCGAAAACTCACAATTATAGTTTAGGGTGTGACAATTTGACTCTCAATCAGTAGTTTCAACTACCTAGTACCACTTTTACAAAAATGAATATAAAATATATATCTTTATCATACGACAATCCTGAATCAAGAGTCTGTTTTTTATAACATAAGATCAGTTTCTATAATGTTAAGGACAGCTACATAGAATTTATTTGGAATCCTGGCTAAAAGATGCTGCCCCGCGGATGTCGTTGGACCGGGCCAACACGTCGCGGTCATGCCGTGGTCATGCCACGGTAATGTCGTGATTTGGCCCTGCTCTAGGATGACACCCCACGGGAGTTTGCATTCCCATCATAATTCGATGTATGATAACTAGATAGATTTTTAGATACATTACCCATCCTCCTCCATGGACCCCAGACAGCCCCCCCCCCCACCCTCCTCCTCGGACCCCGGATTGCCCCCCTGATAGCCCCCCCACCCTCCTCCCTGGAACCCAGACAGCCCCCCCCCCCCCCCACCATCCTCCCTAGACCCCGGACTGCCCCCCGGACATCCCCCCAACCCTCCTCCCTGGACCTCGAATCCCAATCTAATATCTCTTCAAGATTCACCATAAATCCCAACGGAAAAGAGGGTTTTAGAGCTTCGAAAGAAGATGAGAGAAGGGTGCAAACCCTAATCAAAAAGAGGAAGAAAGGAGAGGATTAGACTCACTCGGATCTTAAATCTACACTTGAAGGCACTCAAAATACCCAAGTGACATGTACGAGTCAACCCCGTCTCAATCTGAGGCGCGGTGTGGCCGACACCACTCAAAGTGTCTCACTTTTCTTTGAAATGGACAACATTTTAAGTGAAAACAACAACTGACATACGAAAAACAGACCAAATGCATTAAGATTCTATTGATACTTTAGGAAAAGGATACATGGGTCATTTTTGATGTGTATGAGTCAACCCCGCCTCAATCTGAGGCACCGTGTGGCCAGTACCACTCAAAGTGTCTTTCTTTTGTTTAAAATGGATACGCTTTTATGTAAAAACAATTGGCATATGGAAAACTGACCAAACGCATTCATATTGTGTTGATACTTTAGGAAAACAATCCATGGGTCATTTTTGACATGCACGAGTCAACCCCACCTCAATCTGAGGTGCGGTGTGTCCAGCGCCACTCAAAGTGTCTCTCTTTTGTTTCAAAAGGACATCATTTTTAGTGAATACAACAACTGACATACAGAAAACCGACCAAAGGCATAAAAAATCTGTTGAAACTTTAGGAAAACAATCCATGTGTCATATGTGACGTGTACGAGTCAACCCTGCCTCAATCCAAGGGCCAGTGTAGCCAGCACCACTCAAACTATCTCACTTTTATTTGAAATGGACTGGATTTTAAGTGAAAACAACTACTGGTATACAGAAAACTGACCAAACACATTTGGATTGTGTTGATACTTTAGGAAAATGATCCATGGGACATTTGTGATGTGTAAAAGTCATCCCTGCCTTAATCTGAGGCGCAGTGTGTCTGACACCACTCAAAATGTCTCTCTTTTGTTTAAAATGGACATCATTTTAAGTGAAAACAACAACTGACATACAAAAAACTGAACAAATGCATTCGTATTCTATTGAAAATTTAGGAAAACGATCCATGGGTCATTTTTGACATGCATGAGTCAACTCTGTCTCAATCTAAGGTACGGTGTGGCCGGTACCACTGAAAGTGTCTCACTTTTCTTTGAAATGGACAACATTTTAAGTGAAAAAAACAACTGGCATATGGAAAACCGACCAAACTCATTCGAATTATTTTAATACTTTAGTATAATTATCCATGGGTCATTTGTGACATGTATGAGTCAACCCTGCCTTAATACGAGGTACGGTGTGGCCAGTACCACTCAAAGTGTCTTTCTTTTGTTTAAAATGGATACACTTTTAAGTAAAAACAACTGGCATACGGAAAACCGACCAAACACATTCGGATTGTGTTGATACTTTAGTAAAACGATCCATGGGTCATTTGTGATGTGTACGAGTCAACCCCTCCTAAATCCGAGGTGCGGTGTGGCTGGCACCACTCAAAGTGTCTCTCTTTTGTTTCAAAAGGACATCATTTTAAGTGAATACAACAACTGACATACAGAAAACTGACCAAAGGAATTATCATTCTATTGAAACTTTAGTAAAAATATCCATGGGTCATATGTGATGTGTACGAGTCAAATCTGCCTCAATATGAGTCACGGTGTGGCTGGTATCACTCGAAGTGTTTCACTTTTATTTGAAATGGACAGGATTTTAAGTGAAAACAACAACTGGCATACGGAAAGCCGACCAAACGCATTCGGATTGTGTTGATACTTTAAAAAATGATCCATGGGTCATTTTTGACGTGTAAGAGTCATCCCCGTCACAATCTGAGTCACGGTGTGGCAGGTACCACTCAAAGTGTCACTTTTATTTGAAATGGACAACATTTTAAGTGAAAACAACAACTGGCATATGGAAAACCAACCAAACAAATTCAGATTGTATTGATACTTCAACACAAAGATCCATGGGTCATTTTTTATTTGTACGAGTAAACCTCTCCTCAATCCGAGGTATGGTGTGGCTGGAACCACTCAAAGTGTCTCATATTTCTTTGAAATGGACAGTATTTTAAGTGAAAACAACAACTGGCATACCGAAAACTTACCAAACGCATTCGGATTCTGTTGATACTTTAGGAAAAGGATCCATGGGTCATTTGTGACGTGTATGAGTCAACCCCGCCTCAATCTAAGGCACAGTGTGGCCGGTACCACTCAAAGTGTCTTTCTTTTGTTTAAAATGGAAACTCTTTTAAGTAAAAACAACTGGCATATGGAAAACCAACCAAATGCATTCGGATTGTGTTGATACTTTAGTAAAACGATCCATGGGTCATTTTTGACATGTAAGAGTCAACCCCGCCTCAATTCGAGGCACGGTGTGGCCAACACCACTCAAAGTGTCTCTCTTTTGTTTCAAAAGGACATTATTTTAAGTGAATACAACAACTGACATATGAAAAACTGACCAAAGGAATTAGGATTCTTTTGAAACTTTAGTAAAATGATAAATGGGTCATATGTGAAGTGTACGAGTCAACCTCGCCTCATTCTGAAAGCCAGTGTGGCTGGTACCACTCAAACTGTCTCATTTTTATTTGAAATGGACATGATTTTAAGTGAAAATAACAACTGACATACTTAAAACCGACCAAAAGCATTTGGATTGTGTTGATACTTTAGGAAAATGATTCATGGGTCATTTGTGACGTGTACGAGTCAACTTTGCCTCAATCTGAGGTATGGTGTGGCCAACCTCACTCAAAATGTCTCTCTTTTGTTTAAAATGGACATCATTTTAAGTGAAAACAACAATTGACATATGGAAAACCAACCAAACGCATTCAGATTCTATTGAAACTTTAGGAAAATGATCCATGGTTCATTTTTGACATGTAAGATTCAACCCCTTCTCAATATGAGGCACATTGTGGCTGACACCACTCAAAGTGTCTCACTTTTCATTGAAATGGACAACATTTTAAGTGAAAACAACAACTGGCATACGGAAAGCCAACCAAACACATTCGGATTCTTTTGATACTTTAGGACAAGAATCCATGGGTCATTTTTTATGTGTAAAAGTAAACTCCGCCTCAATACAAGGCACGGTGTGGCCGGTACTACTCAAAGTGTCGTTCTTTTGTTTAAAATGGATATGCTTTTAAGTAAAAACAACCGACATATGGAAAACTGACCAAACGCATTAGTATTGTGTTGATACTTTAGGAAAACGATAAATGAGTCATTTTTTATGTGTACGAGTCAACCCCACCTCAATCGGAGGCATGGTGTGGTCAGCACCACTCAAAGTGTCTCTCTTTTGTTTCAAAAGGACATCATTTTAAGTGAATACAACAACTAAAATTTACACTCATCAACGATAGTCGCAAACTCTTTTTCATGAGTTGGGTAGTTTCGCTCATGGGCTCATAAGTGAGGAGACTCCTAAGAAAATACCTTTTCACCATATATTATAAAAAATACAAGTTCAATGAAAAATGCATCACAAATCATTACATACCCAAATCTAGGATCAGAAAAAAAAAATGAGATTTGAGCCAATTTCAAACTCTTATTCAACTCTAATAAGTATTTCATAGACTATTCTACCTATTAGAATTTGATGGGGAGGTGGGGGGCTGTGCTGGTTGGGGGGTTGTGCAGGGGTGAGGTGAATTACTACTAGAAGAGTGGTTGTCATATGAAGATTGAAATAGGTGTAAATAATGTTTGAGTTATTGAAACTGTTATTAACTCTACTGGATGATTGTTTTCATATGAATATTGAAATAGGGAATTGTAGTACATGACATGGTTGGAAGAGTTTGATAGTTTTATGTGTGTTTTTTTGTGCTATTTTTGGTGTTTTTATGCTGTTTTAAGTCTGTTTGTATGTGGTTTTTGTGTTATTTTTTATACAGGTGTATATTGGAGGGGATACTGGAGGGCTTATGTGCAATAGTTCTGGAAAAACACAATACCAACGGTTTTAAACCATTGGTATACTTTGAGAGAAATTTAAAAACTATCCCAGCGGTTTTAAAACCATTGGTATAGTGTTTAGTCTTCAATATATACCAACAGTTTCTTGAAATCATTGGTAAAAATGTTATACAAACATATACCAACGGTTAGCCTACAACTGTTGGTAAATAAATAAATACAGTGGGCTATACCAATGGTTTAGATCAAACCTTTGGTATAGGGATTTCCTCACGGCTTACTACCCTACGGTTTGGAAAACCATTGGTATAGGCTATACCAATGGTTTTCCAGCCTATACCAACGGTTTAAAACCATTGGTATAACCTTCTTTTCCAATAGTGCTACTTATAATTTTTTTATGTTCCCTAAATAAAATTATAATGAAAGTGTTAGGTATATGTGAAATTTTATAATAAGAGATGACATATAAATATCAAAATTACTTACTTGATATAGTCATATAACAAACCATAGTTAAATAAGACTGTGTGATGTGTCATCTCCCACTCTTCAAGGCTAAATGTAGCCAATGTATAAGACCCAACAATTCCTCCTGTTTAGGGAAGAGATGGAAACAAGGGCTCAATTTCCCCGTACTGATCATCTTCATTTCTCATTGGCTAGTTATGTCTTGTGGTGACATCATACAAATACATTGAACAAAAATCCATATATTCTTGATCCAGATAACCCCTCACAATCAAACCTTCAAGATAATTCTTGTTTCGGACATATGATTTCATTGTGCACATATTTCTTTCAGTAGGATACATCCACCAAAAATCAATCGATCCCCCAAGAAGTGTTTCAGTTGGAAGATGAACCATTAAATGCAACATGCATGTGAAAAAATGGAGGAAAAATCTTTTCCATATCACATAAAATTAATAGCGCCTCCTACTACATTTTTATCAAGAATGACTTAGATAACCTTTTAGAACAAATGTCTCTACAAAAATGGCACAATCGAATCATTGTCACCCTTACATTATTGGATAGAAAATGCCAAATTTATTTTGGAATCATTTCATGAAGAAGGATGTGATAATCTTGAGTTTTCACAGATTTTAGTTTCATATCTCTTCTATTGACTCATTTAAATATGTTGCTAGAATATCCATTGGGAACCTTGATATTCTCCAATACTGCCATAAATTGATCTTTCTCTGACAATGTCATCACATAAGAAGCACAAGGAACTTTCCATTTGTTTTCACTGATACACATAGGATGCAATTCTAGTCGAATACCCCAATCCAACAAGTCCCGATGAGATTAGAAGTCATCTTTAGTCTTCCCCTTGATATTCAGTAGAATTTAAAGCAACATTTCACATATATTTTTCTCAATATAAATTACATCTAAACAATGACATAACAAATTGGTAGACCAATATAGCAATTCAAAAAAAAACTTCTCTTTTTTCCAATTGTAAGTGGTTTCAGTTTCAACATTCTTCCTCTTTTTAGATTTCAACTGACCTTTACCTAATGAAAAACTGAAATCTTTAAATTCATTAATCACATAACTTCCTAACATATGTTGAGGTGGTTGTTCAGTATCATTGGTGTTATCAAACCTCTGAAGATTCATCCTGTATTGATGATCCATTGGCAAGAATCGTCGATGCCCCATGAAACTGAAACTACGATGATATTTAAGCCTTCTCGATTGCGTATTCTTCATACAAATGGGACATGATAGTTTTCCCTTCGTGCTCCACTCATACATCATTTCATAAGAAGGGAAATAATTTATGTTCCATAGAAGGGCAACACGCATCTGAAACGTATTCTTTGAAGAAGGATCGAATGTCTGCACACCCAAATACCAAAGTTGTTTCAACTCTCTTATTAAAGGCTGCAAGTATACATATATATCATTATGAGGATCAAAAGGTCCAGATATCAGTATACTCAAGAAAGTTAAAGGTTTTTTCATACACATCCACGAAGGAATATTATAAACATGAATAACAACTGGCCACATGCTATAATAAGTAAGCATCTGACCAAACGAATTAAAACCATCACAAGATAGACCCAACCTAACATTACGCACCTTAGCTGAAAAATTAGGATGTTGTGCATCAAATGTCCGCCATGCTAATCCATGTGTAGGATAAACCAACTCATCATTACCTTTAATTATCTTAGTATCATTTCATCTCATATTGGATGATATTTCTGCAAACATGAATAGATTTTGAAGTCTGGGAATCAATGGAAAGTGCCAAATGAATTTTTTTTTCACAGAAGATGGTGTTCCATCTGCATTTTTCTTCCATCAAGATGTACCACATTATTTATAGTCATTACGTTCAGCTGTTTCCTCCCAAAATAAACTGCAATATTTCAGACAAGCATGGACTTTATTACTATCAAATCCAAGCTGCTTAATTAACTTCCATGACTTGTAATGATTTGAGGGAATATCTACACTAGCAGGTTTCAAATCCTTCAAAAATGTAAGAATATAATAAATAGTGGTATTAGAAATTCCCTACATGGTTTTCCCATGATATAACCACATTAAAAATTCCATCTTGGTCATTTTAGTACATTCCTGATATACTAGAGTTCTGATTTGAGAGTGCCAGAGTTATGTGGTATCCCTATGATGAGGAGGCTCTAAAACTGTAGTGAATTTTTATGTAGGTCACAGTGTGAGTGAGCTATTTTTGAGATTTGTAGTGATTACTTGTGAAACTGTTTTTTTATGCTTGACTTGGGAGTGGGTAGGTCGAAATTAATTTAAATGGGTGGTTGAAACATAAAAGTAAGTATTTGTAATGTTAAATTCCATGTTACCTTGAGATGGGGATAAGTGCAACCCATAGTTATTACCACTATACGGCATAATGTGTGGAGTAGGTTTGTGAGATTGGTTACCTTATTTAGCATGACTCCAGGTTTGGAATTTAGTACATTCTAACCTTTGAGGGTAACCCATCAGACTGGTTAGAAATTTTTTAGGAACATTTAGGTGTGTGAGGCATAAGTAAAAACTTCTGTTTATGATATCAATTCACACAAATTTGACAATGTATTTCTGATAGGTGTGTTAGGTGACTTGGGTTCTCTGAGATAAGTACTTATGTGCTATTTATTTTGTCCTTATGGATGGTTTCAGGAAGGGAAGTATCATTCAGATTCCTAGCCTAGGTGACAATGGTACATGTCAGGTAGAACAATTGTATTCATGGTGGATAGAATGTCTGGTGCCCATGGGTAATAGCACTCTCGGAGGATATTAGGTTCAGGAATATGGAGATACCTGGTGATCTTGAGATGAATACACTCTGTGAGTTAGTGTTTCAATAGAGTTTACAGTTCTCAATGGAAAAGTGATTATGTGCATGGCCCTATAAACTCAGGATAAGCTTTTGTAATAGTGGTGAGACTATGAATGAACTCTAGTTGAATTATAAAATGATGATATAATTATGAGTTTTCATTTACATGGTTTGACATGGTGAGACGCCTATGGTTTCAAGAAACAATGAGGGTGCTCTACGCTTGGTGAGATTAGAATAAAAAATAGGAATGTGTAGTTTCTAGGATGTGTGAGTATAGTATAGATTGAATGTGGGTCATTGGATATTGGATATATTCTTCATGATAAGTTTGTGAATGAGCATGTAGCCGCTGAGTTTTGATGTAATCTGATAGCCACCCATGTGTGGAGATGCAATATATTGTTTCAATAGTGGAGTAGTCTTACACTACATCATGAAAACTAGAACATGGAGTTGGATTGATCCTGAATCAACCTGAATGTTAAAGATTTCAAGGGTTTTATTGGTGTTGTGGAAGGTATGGACCCAAATATTTTTCTTTATAGTATAATATATCCTATATAGTGAAAATAAAAGAACCACAAGGGAGTTTTAGTGGTCAATTAAGGGGGGGACTCAATAAAATATATATGTGAGTTATGATTTTTATCTCGGGGGATTAGAGTAGATCCTAGACTATGTTGTCACAATTCTAGAAGAATTTAATGTCTCGGCAAAGAAGATGGAATCGGTGGTGGAGAACGTCATGCATCAACACTAGCACTGGAAAATAGATGTGAAAGAGATGGTGTAATTTTATAGGTATTTCACTGGAGTTTATCGGTTCCTAGAGAATAAACTGCAACTCAATAATAAAGGTCCATACTTTATTATAGAGTAGCCTCATGAGTGATCAGTTGCAGTTTATGATTACAAGATGCTAGAGTTAAATTCAAAATTGGCAATGAATATGGTTGCAATTATGTGAGAACCAATTTAAACCAAGAATGGAAGGAGACCTAGATAGAGAATATTGCTACCAATGGGAAATAAAAATTAGTCTCTTAATTGCTCGTATTCAATGATAGGGGCTCAAGCAGCTAGGAAATCCATGGAAAATTTTACTTCCACTACTATGAATAATCAGCTGCAATGAAATAACTTATGGATCATAAAATAGGGAGGAACATATGGGATGCTTCATGGAATGTTTATGTGGAAAGGGCATATTATAAAGGACCTCAAAAACATGATCCTAAATTAGTAGTGTTTTCGATTAGGGTGCTCTATGCTTGGTGAGATTCGAATATAAAATAGGAATGTATAGTATTTGGGACGTGTGGGGATAGTATAGATTAAATGTGGGTCATCGGATCTTGGATAGAGTCTTCATGATAAGTTTGCACATGAGCATGTAGCAGCTGAGTTTTGATGTAATCTTAGAGCCACCCATGTGTGGAGATACAATATATTGTTTCAATTGTGGAGTTGGCTTACACTACATCATGAATACTAGAACATGGAGTTGGATTGATCTTAAATCAACCTGAAAGTTAAAGATTTCAAGGGTTTTATTGGTGTTGTAGAAGGTATGGACCCAAATATTTTTCTTTATAGTATAATATATCCTATATAGTGAAAAGAAAAGAACCACAAGGGAGTTTTAGTGATCAATTAAGGGGGGACTCAATAAAATATATATATGAGTTATGATTTCTATCTCGGGGGATTGGAGTAGTTCCTAGACTATGTTGTCACAATTCTAGAAGAATTGAATGTCTCGACAAAGAAGATGGACTCGGTGGTGGAGAACGTCATGCATCGACTGTAAATGAAAAAGGATGTTGCAATAAAAATGTGAGGAAGTGTAATTTACCTCTAAGATGAATTCTTATTTATTAAATAAACAATGCAAAAGAGAAATTATGTAGTCAACTAGTTGAGGCTGTTAACATGATTCTAAATTAGTAGTGTTTTCAGTTATATCCAATGAACCAAATGAAGTGGTATAAAATATTGTAAATGAAAAAGGATGTTGCAATAACAATGAGAGGAAGTATAATTTACCTATAAGATTATTTCTTATGGGTTAAATAAACAATGTAAAAGAGTAATTGTATAGTCAACTTGTTGAGGCAGTTGATATAAGAATAAGTGGTTAGTTTAAAAAATAAAAAAAAATAAAGGAGAATAAATTTCATACCTAGATGCAATGAATCGGTGGGGAAGTTGTCGGAGGAGAGGGAGCCGAGAGGGGGGAGGGGGACTTCGCAGGAGCTGGGGGCAGGGAGGTGGAGGTCGGGATGTTGAGGCGGATGCGAAGGCTGGGAGTTCGAGGTCAGGAATGGAGGCGAATTCGGGAGGCGGAGGCCGGGGAGGGAAGGATATGGTCGGGAAGCGGCGGTCGGATGGTCGGGAGGCAGAGGTCGGTGAGGGGAGGAGAGGGCCGGAAGGCAGATGTCGGGGAAGCGAGGGTTCAAGTGGGGGAGCGCGATGAAAGAGTGAAGGGGAGGAGTGCGATGGAAGAGTGAAGGAGGAGAATCTTGATTGTGCGGTTAAATAGGGGATTGAATACCCATGGTTTTAATAAAACTGTGGGTATAGATAATAAAAAAACACATATCCCCACGGTTTAGAAAAACCATGGGTATAGATGTGTGGGGAAAGACCCCCTTTCCAATAGTGTAAAGTTCATATGAGATGCATAAGCTAAAAGGATTCTAATTGCTTCTAATCTAGCTACAAGGGCAAAAGTTTCATCGTAATCTATATCTTCTTCTGGATTATATCCTTTAGTTACTAATCTAGATTTGTTTCTAGTTATAATCCATTGATCATATTGTTTATTTCTAAAGACCCATTTAGTTCCTAAAACTGGATAATTTTATGGTCTTTTACATTCATTTTGAAATGGTTTATTTCTTCTTGCATTGCTAACATCCAACTCTTATCTTCTAAGACTTCTTCAAAAGATTTAGGTTCTATTTGAGATAGAAAGGTAGAGAATTCAACTAGGTTCCCTACATTTCTTTTAGTTTTTATTCTCATGTCTAGGTCTCCTATAATTGTTTCTAAAGGATGATTCTTTAGGGTTCTAGACTTTCTAGGTAAAACACTTTTAGGTTCATCAGTATCATGTTCTTCTGATCTGGACTGGATTTTATTTATAATATTTTCAAAATCATTTTTTATGTTTTCAAGTCTCATGTTGTGAAAAGCGTTAGTAATTTCATCAGTTTGAACTTTTTCTTTAATAAAAGGGACAATTTCATCAAACTTCACATCAACTGATTCTTCAACAATCCTTAAATTTTTATTAAATACTCTATAGGCTTTAGAGGTAGCAGAATATCCTAAAAATATTCCTTCATCAGCTTTTAGATCGAACTTACAAGGATTTTCCTTGGTGTTCAGGATATAAACATTGCATCCAAAAACTTTAAAGTATTTTACTTTAGGCTTTCTGTTATTCCAATGTTCATAAGGTGTCTTTTTGAAAATAGGTTGAATTAAAACTCTATTTATGATATAGCAGGTTGTGCTTACAGATTCTTCTCATAAGTAGGTAGGAAGACTGTATTCATTTAGCATTGTCCTATCCATTTCTTGAATAGTTATATTTCTTCTTTCAACAATTCAATTTTGTTGAGGTGTTCTTGGTGCAGAGAAGGTGTGTTTAATACCTAGATTTGAACAAAAGGAATTGAATTCCTAATTCTCAAATTCTCCACCATGATCACTTCTTAATGAAATTATCTTAAAACCTTTTTCATTTTGATCAATTTTACAAAAACCTTCAAAAATAGCAAAAGATTCACTTTTGAGTTTTAGAAAATAAACTCATGTAATTCTAGAATAATCATCAACTAAAACATATACATATAATTTTTCAACCAAACTTTCTACTCTTGATAATCCAAACAGATCCATGTGGATAAGTTCTAGAGGTTTTGATGTAGCAATTTTGTTAAGAGATTTGAAGGAAGATTGGTGTTGCTTACCAATTTGGCCTGCATCACAGAATCTATTACTATCAAATTTAAGACTAGATAAATCAAAAACTAATTGTTTCTAAGATTATTTATATAAAGAATAAATATTACAATGACCAAGTCTCTTATGCCAAATCCATGACTCATTTATCTTAGTAGTTAAATAATTCAATTTCTGTTTACACAAAGAATTTAAATCTGAAGTATAAACATTATCAGTTCTAGGTGCTCTAAACTTAAGCAATTTATCTTTAAATACAGAGCAGGAATTGTTAAAAAATCAACATAATATTCATCATCACAAAGTTGAGAGATACTTATCAGGTTGTACATCAACCCTTGTACATATAGTATTTTGTTGATTGAGACGGTTTTTGGATCTCCAACAGTTCCAAGTTTAATTATTTTTCCTTTGGCATTATCACCAAAGGTGGCTAGACCTCCATCTATTTTGAGTCAGTGTGTTGAAGTTTGATGAGTTTTCACTCATATTCCTAGAGTAGCCACTGTTCATATACCATATAGCTTTTCTTTTTCTGTGACATGTTTCCTACAAAGACAATTTAGACAAAAGTTCGTTTTGGTACTCATATCCTCTTGGGTCCAACAATGTTAGCTAGCAGAGATCTGAGAATCTAGATCTGCTTTGTTTTTCCATAACTTGTGTTATTTGCTTCAGATATAGAATCTTACGTTTGGATGGAACCTTACGTTTCTGTCAACATAGGGTTGATTAACAATACGTGTTGAACTTTCAATATAAGTTTTACTACAAATGTAGAGTTTGTTCCTTACATTATGTTCTTCAACGTATGGTATGAACAGTGTTTCCAGAATACACTTAAGAGCGTTCCAAACACATGGACGAATATTCCACGTGAATAATAAGCTTGAATATAATTCCAAAATAAGGATTATAAAGAATATTAATTTCTTGAAATACACTTAAAGTAATATCATTAGTAAAACAAATAAGGGTATTTGTGAGCATCAAAATCAATAAGATTTATTAAGTATTGTTGAGACAATACGTGCCCAACAATAATGATTACATATGGTACTTATGACATGATTAACAGTTTTGAGATGATGGAACCATGATCAAAGTACATGGACCAGAACTGCTAAATCGAAACATACATGAAAAACAAATCAGTTAAAACTCGAAATGATGATGATAGTGAAGGATTGTTAATGAACGAGTGATAAGATATTATAAGCAAACCATGTATAATATTATAAATATGAATATGATTCTGGTACAGAATTATAATAAATTTAAATTTATTATACAGGTGGTTAAAAACACGTATAATGCAAGTCGAACCAGAGGTAAGAGTTTCTCACCTCACTTTTGTTTTTGTGGAATATATGTTATATTTACCATGTGTTTCCTAAATGTGGTGTATATACCTTCACTTTGATATGTTATATCATGAATCTCTTTATATTCATGGTATTTAAAGTTTCATTTGAAATTATTTCTTTCATGAGGTTTATGATTCAAAAGTTAACAAAGCGGTAAAGGTTTATTTCATAATCTTATCTTTATTCAAGATTGTTTATGTATAAGTTTCCGTTGAGGGATTATATTATCTTTCTATTTTAAACCTCACCTATTTTCTTCTCCTCTCTATTTCTAAAAAGTATAAGTTTTCATTTCGTTTTCCTCTCTTTTAAGTACTCAAAAGTCCGAAACAAAGTTTTTAAGTAAAATCGATTGTGTTTTTTATTCAGCTAGAAATATTTTTCTTTAATGTTAGAATTTTATTTAAAATGTATTCAAAAATGCTTTCACTATGTTCCAATGATTAATTAAAGTCATTTTTACTTGTGTTTCACTTTTTATAAAAAGGTTAAAAAATAATTTACTTATCATTTTCCAAACGAAGCACTTTTTACCAAAGGTGTGAACGGATTTTTTGTTTTAATGCTTACCACACGAACAGTTTTTCACACCATCACAACTATTATTTGCCTTGAAGATTCCTTGACAAGTTTCCATGATTCTTTTCAATGTAAATGCTTTTCCAAATATTTTGAAAAAATTTAACTTTTAAATAAATGATATCAAAATGAAAATTATATTTTCCTCAAAAAATGTTCTTGTGGTCTTTTAAAAGTATTTTCTTTTATCAACATCCTTTAATGAATCTTATGCTTTACTATGGATTATACTCTAAGGATATCATCCACTATATTACTCTAGATGGCTTATGATCGTGATGTTTTATTTTTGAACGGAGAGAAATAGACATTTCGTATGCTGGTTTTCAAATACTGATATTTTATGTTGATTAGGTATTGTATTGGTTATTCACCCCTTTTATATGATGAATGCATTGGATTTAGTAGATGACAAATGAGACATGTTATGACTCCTCGATGCATCAGTAGGTTACATGAGACAAAAAATATTTGATATATTTCTACCCAATTATTTATGATGGTTTGACACAAGATCTTAACTATGTGATTATGATGTGTAACATTATCCATTTCATCATTATGAAATCAATTATAGTTATTCATGTGATTATTTATGTTATGTCACCCATGAATATATTCCCTTTGTGAGATATTAGTTATATGACATATTTGATTATTGTTTATATGTCATATTATTCATGCTTTAGTTAGTTTGTGGCAGCTTATATTGTAAGTTATCCCTGGTTGAGTATCTGAGGTTACCATTTATTTTCTTTTTGTATTTCTTAGAATATTTAATATTTTGGTGTTTTTAGAAAAATTTAAAAATGACAGAAATCAAGGTTAATGGGAACAAGACAATTGAATCTAGAAAACAAAAGTGCAAGAGAAACGTAAAATGCGGGATGCGGTGGATCAATGCAATGCAATTAGCAGGAATTAATAAAGACCGAAGGGGTCCACTAGAAGAGGCTTATCATTGTTCCATTTAAAATGATAATTGTTCTCTAACCAAACTCTCAATTGCACGTGCAGTGTCTCGCTGTGTAACAATCTACTTTGCTTCATAGAATTATGAATACCACCCACTATGCCTTTCAGCGGAGGCATTCTCTTCATGAAAATGTTGTGGATTCTCCCACAATCTTCATGAAGGGAAGTGCACCCACGAGCAGTCAAGAAACTAATATTCTAACCACCACAATTTTCATAGAAGGCAAGGAAGAGAGACAATTAAGAAACAAATTTAAACTCAAAACACAGTGCTGGTTTTGCTTGCTTGATCCGGAAAAGAGGGTCAGCACTCCATTAAAGGAGGTTCGACGCAGCAGAATGAGAGAAATCACACGAAGAGGAGAGGACAGCACAACACTAAGAAGACAAACAACCCAATGCCAGAGGACGAAACATTAATTTAACACGTATCAACATTTATAAATTAAAAATGGTATCAAAGGCGCGAAGAAGTGTCCAACATTCAACAAGGCCAAGAAACACACAGAACAGCTTATAAACAGTGAAGAAAACACAATTTCAGATGAAGAAGATTCACAAAGGGGGGAAGAGTTCGCAGCACATAACACTAAACACAGTGGAGTTAGCATTGAAATTAGATATGGCAGGAGCAAGAAAGAAGAAGAAAGTGGGTATCTTATTCCAAGAATCAATGTTGCAGAAGCAGGTCCTCCCAGGTATTGGGGATAGAGATCCTTATAGAAGATAGTCATCCAAAAAGAGAAGGGGAGGAGAAAAGTGGTTACCCATTTGTGCACGTGGAAGACCTTAGTTCTCCCTAATGGAACGGCCTCAACAGATTCCACGCATCACTCCCCTCTCTCTTCAATGTGCGCCAGTGGGCTGGAATTTCGGTGGGCAGGTGTTGGTTAAAATGGAGAAAGTGGGTTTGGTTTATGGTGATGGGCTCAATTAGGCAGGCCCGAGTAGGTATTTAAATTAGTGGCAGGGGGTTTTGGATTTGAGGTTTTTATAGGCATTTGGTAGAGAATTTATCAGCAGTGGGTATAGTCGGCAGGTGAAAGTGGGTTGTTGGTTTGGGTTAGAATGGGATAAGGCTGGTGTGCTGGAAATGAGTGTTGGATTTTGAAAGAGGCTTGGTTGGCTGGGACTTGAGGTGGAGGCTGGTGGTTGGGCAACTTGGTAGGACAATGGTGGAGGGAGTGAGGCTTTTTGCAGGGGCTGTTTGGTTTGAGTGAGTTGGGTTTGAAGATGGTTGGGTGAGGTGGATTAGTTGGGTCTGGTGTGAAGGTTTGGAAAGGAACTGGTTTATTGGGTATGATTTTTGTGAGGGCAGGACTGGTGGACCTGGATTGGGTGAAGCTTAGTATGGTCTTGGCTATGTAGTGGAATCATGGGGCAGCCCGCACCTTACTATGTACCAGCATGCAGCCCTTCCGAAGTTGCAGTTCCCAGGAAGTGCGAACCCATCTGCTTGACATGAGCCAGCACCCGAGCTTTCCTCTTGAAAAAAACCAGCACTGAACCCCTGTCTGGACCTGAGCTTCTTCAGTTTCAGCCGTCTCCAATCAACGCTCAGCCAAGCTCCAAACAAACAAACCCATTAACTCCTTTAAGCAGTAACTCCAAAGCCTCTTGTTTTCATAACTTCCATAAAATTAGCAACTCCATAAACCTATAACAGTATCCCTATGGGCTCCCTTCGGGCTTTACATCGAACGCCTGGTGTGCAGCAGCCTTCATCCTCCAATCTCAGCACCAACCGGCACTTCTCAAACTCCCGGGGGTAGTGACATGCATGGACCTCCTTGGATCTAACTGATCAGGCCACACGAACTCATGTCGAGCCACCCGAATCTGTCGAAACAGCTTCGCCGCCTCCCTGGGTACGCAGCGTGTCAAGATCTGCCTTTGATTGCAGCGTACAGTGGCCCTCCTCCGAGAAGTGCATGAAGCCTTCCAATTGATTTGCATGAACCCCGCCTTTCCATCTTGATCGAGCTGAGAAAACCCCCCTGGACCGCAGTGGCTCGTTTTGATTTCAGCGTTTCGTCGGTTCCCCTCACAAACAGCAGTGGATTAGGGTTCTTATGAGACCATATAAACACATTTAAGGTATCAATAACTATAAATGCACTTTCAAACTGAATATTTAATTTGAACTCAAATTATATCCTATAGTCACCCTGATTTTTCTTATATAAATTTAATGATAAACAACATAAAAGTATTCTATGATCAGGATCCAAAGGTTTAGAGTATTGACCAAAAGTAGAACCATACATAACATTTACAAAATATAACGTGAACATTTATTTAATTCCTTTTTCTTTAACTTCTTATTGGCCCTTTAATTATCACAAAGGGCTGAGCAAAAAGCCCAGTAAGATGATAGATAAGAACATGAAACAATATAACATGTGTGGGTATAATCATCATCATCATAACATAGACATATGATCACAATAGTGAGAGGAAACATTAGATAAAGACATGAAATGTGACAATGCATAAAAATGAAACATCATGTCTTAGTGGTTAACTACCACACATTGTTATGAACAAAGCCAGCATCATCTTCACACATATTTCACTTTTCTCATGAGATACATCACATTACCCAATGCATTGGAGAACTATATAATTTCAGATGCACTCATCGCATTATAACATTTACATTGCGTTATCACTACTACACTTATGCCCTTTAATAGCACACAAATCTACTTTTAACAGCATTAAAAAAGCATTGTTAATCGCAACGATAATAAGGGGGTCCCTTTTATCAGCGCTAAAAAACGCTGATAAAGTGGGTCCTTTGTTTGCGCTAAAAAAACGTTGATAAAGGCCTAGCTGCCTACAATCTACTATTGATACAACAGCACACCCAAAATCAAAACCTGCAATTTCAAATGCTATTTACAACCTACAATTTCAAACAATGCTATAATTTCAAATGCTAAATACAAAAATGTTCACCCATAGTATATACAAAAAAAACACTACTATTTACATTTCAAACAAAATGTTTCTTAATTTACATTTACAATTATCCAACAAACATTTTAAAACATTAGTATTTCATCTTTTGACGTCCATCATCCCCTCTCAAAAATGTTTTCCCATAGTATTAGTTGTCGAAAAAATCATCTCAACCTAATCAAAAGATTATGCCTATATAAGAAAACAAATATTATGTTAGTAATACTATAAAGAAATAAATTAAACATTAATATAAAAGAATACATTAATAAAATGTCAATATTTAATAAAAATGACACATCTGAAGTTATACCGGTCACACTGTGTGTCCTATTGATGCGGGGTTGATTCCTATACATCAGATATGAGTTATGGATCGTTGTCTTAAAATATCAAAACAATCCGATTGTGTTTTCTTGGTTTTGAGTATGTCACTTGTTTTTTTACTCAAATTAATATCAATTTTAAATAACAAAACATTTGGAGTTATACCAGTCACACTGTGCGTCGAATTGAGATGTGACTGATTCCTACCTATCACAAATTACTAATGGATCATTGTCCTAAAGTACCAAAACAATCCAAATGTGTTTGCTCGTTTTTCAGTATGTCAGTTGTGTTTTTTTTATTAAAATGTTATTTCAACCAGGAAACATGTATCACGAGTCATACCAGTCGCATCGTGCGTCGGTTTGACGTGAGACTGCTTCATACACGTCACAAATGACTTATGAATCATTTTCCTAAATTATCAAGACAATCGGAGCGTGTTTGCTTGGTATTCAGTGAGTGATACATTTTGAATTAAAATGTTAATTTTAAATTGATAACGAATACTTTTAGTCATACCGGTCACACCGTGCGTCAGATTAAGGTGAGGTTGACTCCTACACGTCAAAAATGACTCATGAATCGTTGTCCTAAAGCGTCAAAACAATCTAAATGCATTTTCTCAGTTTTTAGTATGTCACTTGTTCTTTTTACTTAAATTAATGTCAATTTTAAATAAAAAGAAACGCTTTGACTCATACCGGTCACATCGTACGTCGGATTAAGGTGTGGTTGACTCCTACACATCAAAAATGATTTATGGATCATTTTTCTAAAGTATCAAAATAATATGAATGTGTTTGCCCAGTTTTCAGTATATCACTTGTTGTTTTTACTTAAATTAATATCAATTTTAAATAAAAAGAGACACTTTGAGTCATACCGGACACACCGTGCATCTTATTGAGGTACGATTGATTCCTAAACATAAAAAATGACTAATATATCATTGTACTAAAATATCAAAACAATCCAAATATGTTTACTCCATTTTTAGTATGCCAGTTGTGTTTTTTTTACTAAAATGTCATTTCAAACTGGAAACACGCATTTTGAGTCATACTCGTCATATTGTGCATCAATTTGATGTGAAACTACTTCATACATGTCACAAATGACTTATGAATCACTTTCCTAAATTATCAAGATAATCAGAATGTGTTTACTTGGTTTTCAGTGAGTGACACATTTTGAACTAAAATGTCAATTTTAAACTGATAACGGACACTTTTAGTCATACCGGTCACACAATGCATTGGATTGAGGTGTGGTTGACTCTTACACATAAAAAATGACTCATATAACATTTTCCTAAAGTATCAAAACAATCCAAATGAATTTTCTTGGTTTTCATTATGTCACTTGTTGTTTTTTACTTAAATTAATGTCAATTTTAAATAAAAAGAGACACTTTGAGTCATACCGGCCACACCGTGTGTCGGATTGAGGTGTGGTTGATTCCTACATGTAAAAAATGACTCATAGATCATTTTAATAAAGTATCAAAACAATCCAAATGAATTTAGTCAATTTTCAGTATGTCACTTGTTCTTTTTACTTAAATTAATGTCAATTTTAAATAAAAAGACACACTTGGAGTCATATCAGTCACATCTTGCACCGTATTGCGGTGCAGTTGACTCTTACACGTCACAAATGACTCATTGATCGTTTTAATACAATATCAAAACAATCTGAATGTGTTTGGTAGGTTTTCAGTATGTCACTTGTTGTTTTTACTTAAATCAATGTCAATTTTAAATAAAAAGAGACACTTTAAGTTCTACCAGCCACACCGTTCATTATATTGAGGTGCGACTGATTCCTACACATAAAAAATAACGGATAGATCATTTTCCTGGAGTATCAAAACAATCCAAATATTTTTTCTCTGTTTTCAGTATGTTAGTTGTGTTTTTTTACTAAAATGTCATTTCAAACTGGAAACACACATTATGAGTCATACTGATCGCATCGTGCGTCAGTTTGATGTGAGATTACTTCATACATGTCAAAAATTAATTATGAATCATTTTCCTAAATTATAAATATAATAAAAGCGTGTTTTCTTGGTTTTCATTGAGTGACACATTTTGAACTAAAATGTTAATTTTAAACTGCCAACGAACACTTTTAGTCATATCGGTCACACCGTGCATCTGATTGAGGTGAGGTTGACTCCTACACATCAAAAATGACTTATTGATAGTTTTAATAAAGTATCAAAACAATAAGAATGCATTTTCTTGGTTTTAAGTATGTCACTTATTATTTTTACTTAACTTAATGTCAATTTTAAATAAAAAGACACACTTGGAGTCATATCGGTCACATCGTGCATCATATTGAGGTGCAGTTGAATCCTACATGTCAAAAATGACTCATGGATCGTTTTTATAAAATATCAAAATAATCTGAATGTGTTTGCTCAGTTTTCAGTACGTCACTTGTTCTTTTTACTTAAATTAATTCCAAGTTTAAATAAAAAGACATACTTGGAATCATTCTGGCCACACCGAGCATCGTATTGTGGTTTTATTGACATTTATATGTCACAAATGACTCATGGATCATTTTACTAAATTATTTAAATAATTGTAATTATTTTTCTCGGTTTTTAGTATGTCACTTATTGTTTTTACTTAAATTAATGTCAATTTTAAATAAAAAGAGACACTTTGAGTTGTATCGGCCACACCCTGCATCATATTGAGGTTAAGTTGATTCCTACACATAAAAAATAACTTATATATTATTGTCCTAAATTATGAAAACAATATGAATTTATTTTATCAGTTTTCAATATGCCAGTTGTGTTTTTTTTACTAAAACGCCATTTCAAACTGGAAACACATACTTTGAGTTATAACGATCGCATAATGCATCAGTTTGATGTGAGACTACTTCATACACATCAAAAAATAACTTATGAATCTCTTTACAAATTTATTAATACAATCAGAGCACATTTTCTTGGTTTTCAGTGAGTGATGCTTTTTGAAATAAATAAGTATTAGATAAAAATGATAAGGAAATTAACTTACAAATAGTAGATAAAATGATGAAAAAATTAATTAATTATATAAAAAGGCATAATTTAAGTCAGAATGGCCACATCGTGCATTACTATGATTTCCATTTTATTTCTTTTTTGAAATAGAAACACTACATTTTCGACATTTATCACTTTCTTTCAAGTTCCCTCCACTACCTTTGAAGGAAAGTGATAAATGTCGACAATGTAGGGGTGACAAGGTTTTGAGGGAGAATAAGTCTGTGGAAGAAATTGTCTGCATTATTAGTCAAATATTTAATTTAGATTATGTTAATGCAGTAGATAAAAAATAATATTATGAGGAAAAACATAGTATATTAATTTTTTTACCTTCTCATTGAATTCTGAGTTGCAACCTCGAAGTCCAATCTCTCATGAGCATGATCAGTTTCGAACGAACTGCCCCAACTTGAAAAAAGGAATCCACCTATATAAGAAAAAAATTCTTATATGAGTAATAATAAAAATAATTAAATTAATCATAAATATGAAACAATCCAGTAGTTCTATGGAAGTTACATCTTCGTGTTATTTGTGCACATTCTTCCATCAAGTATGTTGCACATTCATTTCTGAGAACATCTATATCGTCTTGTGAATATGAGTCTTTTCGATAGTCATAGTAGTACTAAAAAAATATAAATACACAAAGGATTAATAAATATTTTAAATTAAATAGTAATTATCTTCGAAAATACTACTTTAGGGATGCTAGTTTGTTCATGGAATACGATCTCTCTCATAAATTTACAAACATAATAACTATAATATTTTCCATTGGTATGTTTCGAACACTACAAAAACATTTAGTAGAATAAGTAATTTTCTTTGATATGTGTTTGGATAGTGAAATATTAGTATATATACCCTAATACTTATCCAGTTGTAGTGATTTTCTTAGTACTCATGCTTAGCCCCTGGCCTCATTCCTTATTTTTCATGGTATTTATGTACCACACTATCATAAAATAATCCTCATTAAAAGATAATATAAATTATATAACTTTATTTTTAGTTCTAAAATGTTATATGTAGTGTATTAAAAGTTGTCAAACTCCATTACGTGTGGATGGTTTGTTGGATATCCATGCATTGAATCCAGGAAATAAATCTTTAGAGTATCTAAATTTACTGTAATGAGTATCCAATGCTTCCTAAAAACACAAAAAGGAATAAGTAATGAAAGAAATGAAAATTTATTTTATATGATTAAATTTTATAGTTTTACCCCAACATCATTGGTATTAAATAGATTCTGTCATATGAAATTTTTCTTTCAAATGATTTGATCAGACCTGCCACTATTTCATCCTTTTTAGTGGTATCTATTTTCTTTTGTTCTATAGAGGATATGTGAGGACTAACGAGTCCAAATTTTATTTCATGGGAAAATATCTTCAATTGTTTTTTATATATATGCCTTCTAAAAATATGAAATGTATTTTAGTCATAATTAACACAATATATCAGCTTTTAGAAAATCAAATCATGAAAACATATATCGTGTATACATTTACAACTGAGCCGCCTAGCCATTCATAGTTGAAGATTTTAGTTGCTCTCTCAACACCAATGAATTCTTGATATTTCTCTCCATAAATATTTTTTTTCAAAATCAACTATGTGATTATGACCATCTTGTAACTTTGTATCCACATGAACCTTCAATAATAGTAAATGTGGATATAGAATAGGCGGGGTAATGGTGCTTTTGGTAGATCTTTTGGATCAGTTTGTTGATCCTTTAGATGATTTTGAGTCTCTCTTTCCTTTCATCCCCTTCCCTTTGTTTATATGTAATAATATTAATCGGTTCAAACCTTTTTCATTAATTGTTAAAGGTTTAGATTGAGAAAAAAAATTAGAAATTAATACCTCCTTATCGACATGTTTTTTTACAAGATGAGATGGCCATGCGATGAATGTTCCAAAAACTTTTTTCAACTGTATGAATATATTACTCATGAATTAGAATAGTTAGATCAACGCTCAACTGATGGGCTATGCTGATCGACACTCGCACATGAACTATTGGAAGTGGTCTGTTGTGTAGCATGTCGTTTTGAATATTGAACACCATAGCCCTCGCTACAAGGCGATGAGTGGGTGTTGCTAGATATAAATCACAATCATTATCACCCTATAGAATATCAGTACAGGAAAGGTATCAGTGTCCGTTTGATTCACATTTCACAAAAAAAAATATTAGAACATTGATTACCTTGACTAAGATATCTCTTTGAGGGGAATGACTAGCCTCATAGCTGGTGGGGGTGGGGTGGGATATCCACGTGGTGGCTGTTGTTGAGTTGTTTCTTCTCCTTGCCTCCCATATAAATGTAAAGACCCGTAAATTTCAAGGAAATTTTTTTCTTAATTTTCTTTGGAATTTTACAAGAATGCATCTTCTGACGACACCTGATTCCGAGGCTCGGTGTGCCCGAAATCATTTTCCGAAGTTTGGCTCGGGTACGTTCAGTGAACGAACGAGCGGGGTTTTCTAACTTTTGAACTGGTGCTCGGAATCGAATTCCGAGGGCACCGATGGAATCGCAGCGCCGGTATTTTCTTAGAAACACCTCTTCCGGGGTTGCGTTTTCTCGGTTGTGGTTTTTAATTTTTGGGTTTTAAGTTAAGAAATAAAATAAAGTTGTGCGACAATTTTATTTTTATTTCACTTAAAGCCGCTTAAAGACCACTTCAAGCTGTTTAAGATGAGTTTCTGCGGATAGGGTGCTATCCAAAAATATCTTACCCTCTTGGTAGGATATTTGTGAGGTAGGGCCCGCACGAGCCCCACCGTTTCTTTTCCCCTAAGTAACGCACCCGCGAAAACCCGTTTTTATGAAAGTCAACTGATGCGTTTTCTTAAATTCTTAACACACCATTTAATTGGGAGATTTTATTCGTTGAATTAATTCTATGAATTAATGGATCGTTAATTATCTCTTTTTCGTTTGTTGGCATGTTAATAAAATAAGACCAACGTTTTTTTCTCCTTAAGTGTTGTTCGTTGAGAGGATTTGACAAACCTCAAGTTCTTCATCCTTCTTCGCGAAGAATGCGAAGAATGCGAAGAATGCGAAGAACGCCGACCTTCGACGAAGGGCGACGAAGAACGCCGAGCCCTCGGAGATCAACGATGCAACGCCAAGTACCGCGACGCCGACGGTTCTTCTTCCGTGATGTTCTTCCGCAACAATCCAACCCCGCGACAACCTTCGATCAAAAACGACAAGGTAGGGGGTTGCGCTTCTTTTAAATCTCTTTGTGGGTTATAACAACATCACAGATTTAATTATTATTAATTAAATCTGTTGTTTCTTGATCCTCGGAGATCGTCGACGCGACGCCCTTCCACGACGACGCGATGCCCTTCCGCGACGCGACACTCCATTTGTTCCGCGACGGTCCATTCCGCGAAGAACGCGCGTGCGACGACTTGACGAGGTAGGGGTTTTGTAGGCAATGTTTTTACTCCGTGGATGTTTCCGTTCAAAACAAGGAACCCAGTTTCGTAAGAACAATTTTAATTTATTAAAATTGTTTTTGATATGTTTTCTATGTTTTGAATATTCCTCCCGATTGTTATCATCTAACGCGGAGGGTGCGGGCCAAACAAACACGGCCCGACAACCCTCCGCAGTTCTTCGTTGATGTGCGGATTTGGAGAGCGACTATGGAACGTGCCGCAGATGCGATTTGATGTTTCCGCATTGAAGAACGGGACCCGGGAGGAGCTTCGGCGCAGACAGAAAGGAAATCGGACCACCGGAGCAACTCCAGTGGCCCGCGGAAGCCACCAGCGGCCGGAGGCGGCGGCGCCCCGGCGCGCCACTGGACAGGGCCGTCGCGACTGAAGCCGTGGCGGCGGAGACGCCAGCGGACCCGCGGTCGCGCGGGTCCGGCGCACATAGGACGTGGATTCACCGCGTCCGTTGACCAGGGCGGCCCCCCGCGGGGGCCGCGGTGTTGTCACGCGGGGGCAGCGCGCCCCCCGCATTGCGCGGCCGCTCGGCCGGGCCGGGCCACTCCCTGGCCAGGCCGGACCGGGTCTAGCCGGGTTGAACCGGGTCGGGTCGACCCGGTTCGGCCGACCCCGGGGGGGGGGGGGGGGGGTTGGGCCGGGTCGGCCCGGGCCCAGACCCCCCCGTTTCCGGACCTTTTCGGTCTTTTGCCCGTAACTTGAGCTACGGGACTCTGATTGATGCGCCGTCAGCAGAAACACGATCCTTGGATCGAGACGGTCATTTCGGTATATCACACTCAAGGTTTCAAAATACTTTGGGTTCGGCCGGGTTGGTTCGTACACGAAACCAACCGGGCCCTCGGAGCGGAAACGCTCATATCTTGAGCTTCGAACGTCCGATTGACGTGTTGTCGACTTCGTTGAGTTCCTCTAAGTGAGACGGATCTTTTGGCATACTCCGCCCGAGGTTTGGATGCAGGTGGAGTACGGCCGGGTTGGTTTTTCCTTGAAAACCAACCGGGCCCCTGGGACGAAAAAGCCAATAACTCTCAGACCGAGCGTCCGATTGACGCGCCGTCTGCGACGTTGAGTTCCTGTTGATGATGCGGAACTTTTTGGATACATCAACTCTGGACCTTGTGTCAGTTGATGTATCAGCCTCTCGGCTCGTGGAGCGGACCCTCCCGAATGAGCTTGCTGTGTGCGGGAACCCTAGTGCTGGCTGCGACTTCGACGATGACGACTGTGCAGAGATCCTCAGTGGACTGCGTCGATGAAGAGTGCTGGTCTTGTATCCTATGTGGGTCCGAGCTGTGATGGTCTTGTATCCTATGTGGGTCCCAGCTGTGCTGGTCTTGTATCCTATGTGGGTCCCAGCTATGATGATTCTGTGCTGGTCTTGTATCCTATGTGGGTCCCAGCTGTGTTGGTCTTGTATCCTATGTGGGTCCCAGCTTAGATGATTCAGTGCTGGTCTTGTATCCTATGTGAGTCCCAGCTGTGCTGGTCTTGTATCCTATGTGGGTCCCACCTGTGCTGGTCTTGTATCCTATGTGGGTCCCAGCTTAGATGATTCAGTGCTGGTCTTGTATCCTATGTGGGTCCCAGCATAGATGAATCAATGAAGAGTGCTGGTCTTGTATCCTATGTGGGTCCCAGCCGTGCTGGTCTTGTATCCTATGTGGGTCCCAACTTAGATGATTCAATGCTGGTCTTGTATCCTATGTGGGTCCCAGCATAGATGAATCAATGAAGACAACTGGTCTTGTATCCTAAGTGGGTCCCAGCTTAGATGATTCAGTTTCTATATCTGATCATCCCTTTCACCTTTTCGACGATGTATACCTGTGTGAGCTGAATCCTGTTTACTCTCCTTTGTGGATTGTGTTGAACTATCATGTGTGGATTTACTGTTTACTCTCCTTTGTGGATTGTGTTGAACTATCCTGTGTGGATTTACTGTTTACTTTCCTATGTGGATTACTTTTTCTCTCCTTCGTGGATTGTGTTGTGCTTTTCTGTGTGAGTATAAGTTTTGCTTTCCTGTGTGGACTGGGTTGTGCTTGGGCTCAGATGTTGGAGCCGAACGGGAATTGATGACTTAGGTATATGTATTGGCATATATCTAAGCAGTGTCGGTCGTTACTTCGTGATTGTATCTTTCCTTGTGGTTTATCCTTTGTGGATTTCGGGAGACCTTCGGGGGTCTCAGGGTCCCTACTGAGTAGCTTATACTCACCCCTGCACGGGATATGCCCGCACTTCGTTGTGTTGGTTGCAGACGATGGACAGCGCAGCGGAATCGTGGTGGAGGCTTGCGGAGCAGGACGGTACCTGGAGGTGGACCACTGGGTGGGACGTACTCAGAGCGGACAACTGGACCGAGGAGCTGTGGAGGCTATCTGTGCTCACCCTTCAGGTGGGACTTCCAGAGGACGGCTCGACGCTACGGCTTTTCATTTCAGTTTCTGTTTTCCCCTTTCAGTTGTACTTTACAGTTGGGCTTGTATTTTCGGCCCCTTTTACTTTCAGCACAACTTGTTACAGTTTTTACTTAGTGTTTACTCTTTCCGCTTGCTTACTCTGTGGTGGTTGTTTACTTTACAAAGGCAATGCTTTCCCTTTTTATCGGGATTTACGCCTTGGTGCTAGTCGCCAGCCCCTGGCCTATGGAAGGCGGGCTTGGGGTAGTCACGGCACGGGCCCCGAGGACGGGTCGTGACAATAAAAGTTTCCATCACCTCTCTCTTCCATTGGAATTGTTATTTAAGGGTAGTTATTCTTTCTCTCATCTATTTTATTAATTCCCTTTGATAATCTTGTTTTTTCTCAAAATATGTTTGGGGTGTAACCCTAAAACCTACACCTCAGACACGACCATACTATTATGGACACTTCAAGACCACCGATAGTATGTGTTCATCTGGTACATGTATTGTTGATTCCTGTTACTATATTGGATAGAAAATATAGAAAAATAAGCGATCATTGTTATGTAATAGCGATTTAAATCAAAAAAAATTATTATGTAATACTTACACATGTTTCCCACAATTTTGTATGTTTTCATCTATTAGTATCCCATCTTTATTTACATGCGCCTCCTTCCATAGAACATGACATGGGATGGAAGTGACTTTGGATTTGGAGTCATCAATATGCATATAAGTAGAGAAACATAATTATGGTGTTGTTTCATGTCACATAAAAGTATTACGATAGATTTAAAATATGTACCAATTTTTTTTCAAGTGAAGCATACCCCATCCTTTCTTTATGGTAGGGGTATGCTAGTTTTTCTGATCGTTCCTTATTTCTAACACTCAGTTACTGTTACATAAATAAAAAATTTCAAAGTGATGAATACACATATTATAAAACAACATATTACTAGCCACAATGTACCTCAAAAGACACATCTATACGAAGGCTAGTAAACACATCCCATGCTTCATGGGTTATCAGGTGTGCATAGATAAGTGGTGGGTATAGTTTTATTTTCCCTTCATCATCTTTAAGATGATGTCTTGTTAGGATTGTGTGAAATACTATGTGAATCCTTCCATCAAGCATTAATACATATTTCTTGTGGGAGTCATCTACTATAAATGTACTCTACAATGGACGATGAAGAGTAATTAAATGTTTTATTATTTTATTATTTAGTAAAATAAAGAAATGATATCATAATGTTACCATAATATCTTCTCACATCAGTGTCTTAAGCCCGAGAACAACATGGTGCCACGAATCTACATCAATTGGCATGTGCTTTCAAGTGATGATTCCAGTATAACTACTGAACATGGTCTTGTTGGGGTTAACATGGTAGCCCTGTGCATTTCATCCGACCAAAAATTTGATTCCTTTGACTTTTGTCTTAATGATTTTTACTAACACCGTCAAACTACAACACTTCTGTTTTTTCTACATCATCGGTCCTTCATCGCCTACCATTTCCCCAGAATCAACATAATCAATATATTCATATAGAGTGGTAGCATCAACATGTGAATATGGTCATTGTACATCTACACTAGGAGCAACAACAGGTTGAGAAACTTGTTGTTCCTCAAGAATGGGAGCACCATCACATGCAAAAGGTCATTCCTCTACACTGCAAGAAGTAGTAGGTTGAGAGACTTTTTTCTCCTTAAGATTGGGAGCACCAACACGTGTAGAAGTCATTATCTATAGAAGTGGTTTAACATTTAATTTATAGTACATAAATGCAAAAGAAAATAACTAATAACATGAGGTAACATGATGCGTATTATAAAAAAATGTAACTTGATTATTGAACTCTCGTTTTCTTTTTTAAATGTTGAATGGATTTGACCCCTCTATCGACGATCCAAATAACTTCATTTGGGTCTCCTCTAACATACAAAACACTTTCTACATTGTGACCGCTACAAAATGATTGTGACGTCCCAATGAAAGAGTTAACCTTAATTGATTTTTCAACTGACCCTTCAGTAGTTTTGGTTGATAATAGAACAATTGACCACTTTTGATTTACGGGATCTAGAAACTAAAATACTTGTACTTACTATGATTCCATTATAAATTGTTCATATTTGTACCCTTCCTTACTAAACCCAACTTTCATGAATCTAAATTCATCTATTTTAACAACACTTCTATTATCAACCCACTTGCATTGAAAAATCGGCACTTGGAATGTTGTGTAATCCAACTCCCATATTTTTTTGATGATGCCAAAGTATGACATATTCGTGTAAATTAGATTTCTGTCCTTAGTACCAGAAACATGCATCACTTCAGCCACGAGTGTAACTCCACTATTTTTCATGGTATTGTCTTCATCATTCTCATTTATATAGAACATCTTACCATTAATTAAATAAACATTGTAATATAATACATGCACACTTGGTCCTCTGGCTAACCATCGAAGTCATTCTAAAATTGAATCCATATTTTCATCTGAATACTTTAAAATATGGTCCCAAAACCATCCTATAAACTTTTGATTATGTGTATTTGATATCCATATTTCATCCCTTTATGTATTCAAATGCCTAATAATTTCTTTGTGGGTTTCAAAATATAGGGAAACCTCCAAAATATTATACAAAATGTAAAGGTAAACCTACTTTTGATCTGTAATATTGATTATGAAAACATATCTTCCATAAATTCATTCAACCATAAGCTGCCCAGTGTGATGATATTTTGGTAGACCAATTATTTCCACACCAGATAAGTATTCAGTATAGAATTCAATGGATTCCTTAACAATATATCACTCCACAATACAAAACTCTGGTTGACTTCGATTTTTGACATACCCTTTTAAAATCTTCATATACCTTTCAATAGGGCACATACATTTATAGTGTATAGGACCACATTTTTAAATATCTCTCACTAAGTGAACCATCAAATGAACCATAATATCAAAGAATGATGGTGGGAATAAAATTTACAATTCACATAATATGAATTCAATTTCTCTTTCCATATTCAAAAATTTCTTATGGTCTATAGCTTTGCTGCATATAGCTTTGAAGAAGAAACAAAGCTTGGTTAATCTATGAAAAACATTAGTGATAAAATGAAATGTAAAGCTATAGACATTATATCTTGCATCAAAACATGGAATTCATATGATTTCAGACTCTTTAACTTTAAATTGGTCATTGACATGATGTTCTTAATATTCTATGAATACTCCTATGGAACCTTTATGTCATTCAAGAAGTTTCAAAACTAATATCTCTCCTTCGTGGAAAGAGTGTAAGCAGCCAAAGGAAGAAAATTTCATTTTTCACCCTTCACTGGTGCCAACTCATCTCATATTCCCATGTCAACCATGTCCAACCTAGCCTTAATTCCATCCTTTTTTTTCAGGTGCATTTAGCAATGTGTCTATGACACTATCACATACATTTTTTTCAACATTCATAACATCAAGAAATTTTTTTATGTACAAACAATTCCAGTATGGTAATTCAAAAAAAAAATCTAATCACTTTTTCCAATCAGTTTTCATAAGGTTTTTCGAAAACGGTTTACCAAAAGCAGTGTCCAAATATTTTACTTTCTCAAAAAATTGATCACCTATTAGTGGATATGGTGTTATACATTCTTCTGAACTTCCATCTAATTATGTCGTCCAAGATCGATACTTATTTCATCAGTGTAGAAATCTACAATGTACTAGAAATAATATTTTAAATGAATGTTTTATCCTAATTGACTATGTACCATATTCGTAGATGGGACACCCTTGAGTTCCTTTAATGCTATATCCTAGAAAATTTCCATAACCAGGAAAGTCATTTATCATCTCGTACAACATATCTCTCAATGTGAAATCTTCATTTCTATAGGAATCATATAACGTAACACATGAATCCCACAATAATTTTAAATCCTCGATCAATGGAGCCAAATAAACATCAATATCATTAACCAGGTTTTTTGGTCCTGATATAAAAATAGATAACATGATGTTCTTTCATTTCATACATAACCACAATGGTAAGTTATAATTTACTAATATAACCATACATGTACTATGAGTTTTTCTTTGAAAAACAAAAGGTTTCCCTCTATCTGTAGAAAACACAAGACGAAGGTTTATCGACTCATTTTCAAATTTATAATACTCATGATCAATTCTATTTTACTAAGGAGAGTCTACTAGGTGATGTAGTTTTCCATCTTTATTTCTTATATCTGTGTTCCACATAAATTTCCCCATAGTCTCTTCAATTCTATATAGGATCCTAAACCTTGAAATGATTGGAAAGTACCATAAAACTTTCATAGAACCATATTTATATTTCTTGTATCAAGAAGAACCACACTTTGAGCATTCTCTAAGTGATTTTTGGTCCTTACAAAATAGTATAAAATCATTTGGGCAGGCATGTATTCTTTTTTAGATCATACCCATCGAGTGTAGCATTCATTTGGCGTCACATGTTCGGCTCGGGAGCTCATTATCTTTTGGGAGCATATCATTCATGAGATCAAGTAGTTCTATAAAATTGGCATGAATCCATATGTTTCCTACTTTCAGATTATACAACTTCATTATGGCTGAAAATTTTGTATATTTAGTGTAAACACCATACAATGGTGTCTTTGAATATCTCTTTAACTTCTCAAACAATTTTGGGAAATCACGAAGTTCATCTTCAACCGTCCTTATCATTTTCTCAATACGATATTCATCATCATTCATATCTATAATGACATCCTCATTGCAGTCTTATTCATTGTTCACACTTGTAATCATATCAGATGATCCATGAAATGTAGTGTTATCCCAGCCACTTGCTATATTTTCTTTTTCCCTGTGTTTATTCCAACATTTATAACTTCAGTCTATTCTGTGATAGATCAAGTGTTCTTACAACTTCTATGGACTAATTTTTCTTGCATAAAAATAGCATAAACATAGAAAAAGTATTTGAGAAGGGTCATATGCATAACCCTTTTCAAACTTGATGAACTATTTCACTCCATATGCATACTCTTTTTTTTCAGATGATTAACATACATCAATTCTTTATTCATATATATCCTATTTGATTCGGTAATATTAATATTTAACAAAACAAATGCACAAAACTTCCATCATAATACACCTCTATATAGTAGCAATTATTTACATTACACTGCATTAATATTAATTCTACCATGAAAGCATTGAAATTCTAGTTACACTATCTTGGTGCCTACTTAAGCCCAAAAAACTCTATTTGAGACTAGAACTGAACCTTCTATTCCATTTAGCATGAAAAATTCCAGTTGATCTGTGTAGATATCTTCCTTATAATCTCCATGAAGGAATATAATCATGACATCCATTTGTTCTAGAAATAAACCTTCAATGGAAACCAATCCAAGAACCATCTGAATTATTATATGCTTTACAGAAGGAGAGAAAATCTTACTAAAATATAATCCTTCTAATTATTGAAATAAATTTACCCTTACCAAGGTGTTATTATCTATTTACTTGTATTCCCTATATAATGTAATGGTTTTCCTAATTCTATAAAAATATAATCTTTAAATATTATGGAAAAACTACATTTCATACATCCTTTGAAAACTATTTATAAAATCACAGTTGAAATATCATTAAAAAACCAACCATTTACACAAATTACTCTTTAAAATAACACACCCTTTTTAAAATAAACCAATCAAATACAAACATTCTTTCACAAAACCCCAATTCCTTTTTTAAATCATTCAAGTCAAATTCACGACCCAACAATATTAATCATTTAAAAGAGTGAAAACCCTCTACATTTTACAAATTTTCATTTAAAACTTCAGAAACCCCTTGTTAAAATGAAACCAACATTACATACACTTTCAAAAACATTCACATCCCTTTATGAAAGCCAATAAGGTGAGTTGACAAACACTTGACATGAAACCTAAGTCCATGCCAAGTGTTTAAATCATTTTAAATCTATTTAAAACAAAAAAAGGTATGTTGAACACATATAATTTTTTAATAAACATTTCAAAACACTTGAATCATTTTAAAAGAGACACTTAGACATTTTTAAAAAGACATGAATCTCAAGAGAGACTCTTTATAAAGGATACATGAATAAAAAATAACCAACATTTTATAAAATATAAATCTATAAAAGGTTTATCATGTCTCTCATGAATAAATAGTATGAATCCTATAGTTTACTCCTGTAATACTACTGAGGAGTGAATAAGTGATAGATAAAGATATAAGTGTCACTTTACCATGATACTTTTGAACATAAAGTCACATCTCTTCAAAGTGGGAAACCATATTACACTTGATGCTTGAATCATGTACTACCTAAGCATGATCCTTTCAATATGATACATTAGAAAAAATATTCCCCTTCTTGATGTTATACATTAGTTCAAAGTTAAAGGACAATAGGTACTCAAAACTTCTCTACTATCAACGGTTCATTTCATGTGATTAAATATATTTCAAACAATTTTTTTTACTGTATTTAAAAAATATATCACCCTAAAGAGAATACTAATAACACCTCATGGAAAGCACCACTATTTCCAAATCTAGGAAAGGATTTTTGAAGTTTCTTTTATGTATGCTTAACTGTTTGGACCGATAAGAAACCACATGACCATCATGAAATAGAATTGTTCAAATCATAACTCCCGATACATCACAATATAATCTATACTCATTACCCAACTCATTTATGGTTATGATTGGTGCTTTCATCAATCTCCCATTAAGATATTAGAAGGATCTCTCATGAACATCTAAGAAAAGGAACCATACCACATTCTTGGTTAAGGCCTTCTTAGAACTTCCAATCAGGAAGAATCCTGGTTGATCCTCTGGTAATAACTAGAAATACATCTAGGAACTTGTCAATGATAGTAGGACATACTGACTGATGTTTCTCTCTATCATCCAAAATTACTCTAGAAAAATGGGCTATGATTCTACCTATCTATAGAAATATAGGTCTTATATAACTAGTTTTCATATCCAACTCTCCAATATAGACATAATCATCACCCTAAAAAAATATAATTCCAACCATAAATGAAAACAATTGATATAGTAGATACATCACTACATGGGGGGTTTTAATTGTAGTCATAAACTAGACTCACAGTTTTCATGTCAATGGAACCTTCCCTTTCAATTTTTGTGTCTATATTAAGTGGGAATTAATGAGTTTAAAGGTAAAATTGTAAAATAGTTGTGATAAATTATATACATCCATTTTTTATATACATGAAATTTTTATCTCCCTATTATATTTACCTCTTACTTTCAATCAAATTATACATAACCAGAGGTGAGTAGGGAGTGGTTGGATCACCTAAAAGGAAGTATGAGCCTCATCCTCAATAGTTTGAGTCTATGTGATCACTGACCTCTCCTAGTACTTATGCAATACATCACAATATGTTGGTGGATGCATCTATTAATGTTTGACTAAAATGCATTCCATGTAGTACTATCCAGTTCATTGAGATATAAGATTTTTATGCTTTTATTTTATCTTTCATAATAAATTTTATTGGTATGTATTGAATTCCCCTAAAAATCCTATTTACCCTTGAAAAATTCCTTGATTGGAAACCCCTAGAATGAAATTACCTGAAAATTGTCATTCATTTTCAATTTATATCCCATTGGGAATTACTAAAGATAATCCTCCTTGTTAGCACGATTGAAACACACCATTATGTCATTAAGAAAAGATTACTTGAATGGTCAGAAAAATTATCTACAATTCTTTAACCTCATAGGGTTTGGTATGTTAATCTTTGTAACAGATCAACTGGGGTCAACCCATAAATGTAACTCGAATAGAGAAACTAAAAGTCTTGAATAATTCTCCTGATCTACATGGGTTGGAGACAAGCACTAGGGTATCATACAAAGAAACATGAGAATGATTTCACCTTCAATATACATGTGATAAGATAAGAATAGTCACAGTATCACATCAAATATTCACAATACATCACATCTTAAAATGACCAAACCATAAAGGTAACATCCAAAAACTGGATAACAATGTCTAAACAAAAAATTAAAAGACTATAAACATGGATATAGAAGCATGGAGATCAGGAGAATTAAAAGACTCACAATGGTAGCACCTGATGAGCTAGGTTCACGGCGGAGGTGGGTTCACAGAGGAGAAGGGGTTCGTAGTAGAGGTGGGATTTGGTAGTATAGTACACAGAGGAGGTGGGTTCACAGCAGATGGTGTTCGGCGGTGGAGGTGATGTTCAAGGAAGAGGGCTTCACAGCGACGACGGAGGTGGAGGAGTCGGTGGTAGCGGTGGAGCAGGAGGAGTCAGTGGCCACAAAGGAGGAGGAGGAGTCAACGGTAGGGTTCGTCTTCCGCGAGAGCTTGAGGCGTACATGAGAAAGAGGATACTGTTAGGGTTTATTTATAAAACCGAGTAAACCTTTTATCAGCGCTAGCTAAAAAGCACTAATAAATGTATGTTTCATCAGTACTAAAATAGAAAGCACTAATAAAACATGCCTTTATCACCACTTTTTTTAGCACTAATAAAGACATGCCTTTATCAATGATGATTAAACTATAATGATAATAAATTATTTATATATTTATATATATATTTAAACTTATATGTATAATAAATAAATATATATTTATTTATAATAATAACTATAAATAAATAAATATTTATCTATATTTATATATATAATAAATATGTATTTATTTATAGTTATACATTTATAATAAATATATTTATTATATTTATAATTATATATAATTAATATCTTTATTATAATTTTATAATTATTTAAATATATCTATATTTATTTAGAATTATAATTTTTAAATATTTTCATAAATTTATTATAATTTTATAATTATTTAATAAATATAAATTTATATTTATTTATTTATAGTTATAATAAATATATATTTATTTATATTTATAATATATATATATATTTCAATAATTATAAAATTACAACAAATATATTTATTAAATTTATAATTTTATAAATATATATAATTAATATATTTATTATAATTTAATAATTATTTAAATATATCTCTATTATTTAGAATTCTAATTATAAATATATTTGTATTTATTTACAAATATTTGTATATATTTATGAATATATATATTTATTATAATTTTATAATTATTTAAAATATAAAAATATATTTATTTAAATAATTATTAAATAATTATTAAATACTTATGAAATAAATATATATTTATTATAAATATATATCTATTACATATATATTTTAATTATAGTCATAAATATAAATAAATTTATACATATATTTAAATACTTATGAAATTAATATATATATATATATATATATATATATATATATATATATATATATTAGGTGCTTAGAGGTGCAATTATATTAAACACACACACCACACACACATGCTAGAAATGCAGGCCATAGTCCCCCTAAGAGATAACTCATCCATCAAGGCTTATGTATCACTACCACAAAAACAGTATTTCCCAGTGCCAACTTTTATCAGCGCTAACGAAAAAGTGCTGATAAAGGGGGTACCTTTATCAGCGCTTTTTTTAAAAGTGCTGATAAAGGGTCGACTTCAAAAAAAAATAATTAAAAATAATATATTAATATATAAATATATAAATATATTTATATTGATATAAATATAATATATAATTTTTAAATATATTTTAGATAAGTATAAATATACATTTACACTTAATATACTTAATATATAAGATATTTAGTGAAAATGGCTTATAAAAAATTAATAAAATATTTTTAATTAATAATTTGCTAATTATTATGGAGGAATAGTCATTTCATAACAATTTGAAGACCCAAAAAATCAAAAAATTAAAAAAAGACCCAAAATATGTTGAAAACGCAACTCGAACTTCAAACGACCATAACTTTTGATCCGAGTGTCCGTTTGACCTCTACCATATATCAAATAGAAGCCTGTGACGAGCTATATGCCCTTATAACATAAAGGGACCTCGGTAAAGGTTTTTTAGCGGCAAAAAAGGCCCAGAAGGCCTCCAAAACTGAGTTTTTAGTCAGGGTACCCTGATTTTTTAACATTTTGTGGATTTCAGCCTCGTTTAAGGGGGTATTATTGCCTTTTTTTTGCGGGGACTGAATTTATTCCAAGGTATTACATTCATATTGATATTATGTATTTGAAATTTTATCATTTTTTATAATGAACTGCGATTTATAATCAAATATATAACTATATATACATATTTTTTTATATATTCACACCTAAAAATTTAATTTTTTAAATAAATAATTAAACATATTTACGTATAAAATATATTAGCTTTATCTAAATAATAACTAATATCTATTTTATTTAAAATACCAATATATGAATATTTATATAACTATATATTAATATAACTATATATATATATTAATATAACTATATATATATTAATATAACTATATATATATATTAATATAACTATAAATATATATATTAATATAACTATAAATATATATATTAATATAACTATATATATATATATATATTAATATAAATATATATTACTATATGAATAAATATAACTAAATATATATATAAATAAATAGATATATCATAAATAAGAGAACAAATCAATATAGGGGAGTGGCAAAGGCTTCAGGCGCGCAGGGGGAGGTCTCGAGATCAAATCCGGGTAAAGGAAGCGGCGCGCGCGCAAGGGTGAATTTAAGGGGCTAGTGTTGATAAAGGTGGGGTATAACGCTGATAAAGGGTGGAGGCGGTGCGTGTGGGCACTAGAGGTGCAGGAAAGCGCTGATAAAGGGGGGGGGGGTCTCAAGTGCTGTAAAAAGCCCCCCCCTGAGATTGGAAGGATTTTTTAAATTTTTTTTAGTTTTATCAGCGCTAAAAAAAGCACTGATAAAAGGGGTCTTTATTAGCGCTTTATGGAGCGCTGATAAAGGGGACCCCCTTTATCTTCGACGGCTTTAGCAGTGCTTTTCTAGCGCTGATAAGAGGAGTATTTGTAGTAGTGTATTCATTACATGGCCTGAAGGCCCAGTGGGTATGAAGCCCATAACATAGCCCAAATGCCCACAAACTGACTCGAAGGCCCAATACAGCGTCATGCCTACATCATACTACCTGCATCACCAGACTTATGTCATGCCTGCATCACCGCCTGCCTGCATCATGCGTCATGCCAGCGTCACCGCCTTACGAGGAGCCTTTACAACTCGGGTGAGCCCCCAACCGCTAAATAAATATATATATATATATATAGTTAAATACTTATGAAATTAAAATAAATATATGAATTATATATATTTTTTATAATTTTATAATTATTTAAATATATATATATATATATATTAATTTTAATTTCATAAGTATTTAAATATATATATATATATATATTTATGACTATATATAATTAACATATTTATTTTAATTTCATAATTATTTAAATATATATATAAATTTATTTATATTTATGACTATAATGAAAATATATATATATTTATAATTATAATTATAAATATAATAAATATATTTATTATAATTTTATAATTATTTACACACATATAATATTTATAATTATAAATATAAATATTTGTATATATTTATAAATATATTTCTATAATTATATATATTTATAAAATTTTAATTATTATAAAAATATTTATTATAATTTTCTAATTATTTAAATATATATATATAATTATAATTATAATTATAAATAAACATATTTATAAATATTTGTATATAATTATAAATATATATATATATATGTATGTATGTATATTAATATATAAATATATATATTTATAAAATTAGAATAGATGTATTTATTATAATTTTATAAAAAGTGTTTATATATAATTATAAATATAATAAATATGTTTATCATTTAAAAAAAACACAATAAATATATGTCTTTAATGAATATATATATATATATATATATATATATATATATATTCATTAAAGACATATAATTATATATATATATATGTATTTATTTATAATTATAATTATAAATAAATATGTATAAAAGGTATTTATATATCTATAAATATAAAAATATATTTATCATTTAAAAAAATTATTATAATTTTATAATTATTTAAATATAATTATTTAGTTATATATAATTATAATTATATAAATATATTTTAAAAAGTGATTATATATAACTAAATATTTATAATTATAAATAGAAAAAATATATTTATTATTTAAATATATTTATTATGATTTTAAGTATTTATGAGAACATAATAGCTTCAAGGGAACATGAATGAATTATATACACCGTGTAAAGTATAGATCATAAACGGGTCATCATATATATGGACAATATGAATAGTAATGAGGGTGTAATGTATAAATGAACATTCATGATGAATACATAACATATGAACGTTAATTATTTTCACGCATCAATCGACCAAATTCATTGGAAACATATATTTATTTATAATTATAATTATAAATATAGATATATAAAAAGTATTTATATATAAATGTAAATATATAATTATAAATATATAAATATATAAATATATAAATATATAAATATATAAATATATAAATATATAAATATATAAATATAATAAATATAATAAATATATTTATTATCTAATGAAATTTATTATATATATATTTGAAGTATTAAAAAAAATATTAACTATAAACTTGTGTTTTTTATTTTATGTATACAAATAAACATTATTTTTGAATATAAATATAATAATTTTATATAAATTAATAATATTTTTTATTAAAATTTTTATCAGCACTTTTTGCTAGCACTAATAAAGGCTCCCCTTTTATCAATGCTTTCTTCTTAGCACTGATAAAATTCGGTGCATCCCTTGCCCAGATCTGTGGTAGTGTATATAATTCCGGGCGCACCCATCACATCATAACATTTACATTATCATGTATGCCACATAGAACATTTATCAATATTGAATATAAAATAACCCATGGAAAGGAATTAATTTTATTTCATAATCATACATTTATAAACTTTGGGTTTCCAAATGAAAGAGGGAATAACATACTTGAATCATTAAACTTGAGTGATGAAGAAACAATCTTGAGAAGTAAAAGGCGCGTTTTTGAAAGAAGAGTTCTTTTGGAAAATATTGTGTTTGTCATAAACTTGAGTAGAAAACATGAATATACAATAAAAGGTAATATAATGATAAATAAATGATATTTAAGGAATATCCATACTAAAAATGGGGTGAAAGAGGGAAAACCCAAAGAAAGAGAGTTGGGTTCGAGAATTCCCCTTACCTTGAGTCTGAATGATTCCTTCACATTAATATCCTATAAAATCAAATTATATTCACCAACTGACAATTATAGAACCTTTTATACATGAATCTGATTCTTTATGGTTTTATTATGTTCTTTCTTGGGCATTTTTATGAGTTATAAAGTTTAATTTCATCGTTCGGGGTTGTTCTTTTTCTTAGTTTTCATGATCGGTTCACTTGTATACATGAATGGAAGTTCGTGTAAAATGTGGATAAATATCTAGAATTGTTATTATATATTATTAATGATCTAATGGAATTTTAAATTACCTTATAATGAATTTGGTTATATGTTATGAGGATGAATTATTAGATAAAAGTTAATGATGACCATTTTAGGTTAATTTTAGTGGTTTTTCATTCACAACGACCTCGTTTTGTTTTATCATTTAGTATTATGTATATAAGTTAGTTACAAAACATAAATAGGATTATAACATATAATTTAAAATCTTTTTTCAACCATTTAATGGTTTTATTAACAACCATGAATTATTTAAAGGAAAATGAATGTGCATCACCCACGATGTCGGTAAATTGACACATCACTAGTGATGATTTCGTTTATAAAATAAAAGAGAGAGAGGGATGAGTTTAATTATGGATCTTACCTTAACATGATATAATTTCTGTATATGTAAGGTAATTGAGTTATCATTCTATTTTTATGAAGGTATGTGAGGATAGAATAAGAAAAAAAATGAAATTAAAAGAAATAAAGAGAGGATTTACCTCTTGAACTTATCCTCCTTGAGAGCCTCCTTAGGGAAAGGTTTTTGGTCTTTTGATGAGACCAAGATCTCTTAGAAGTTGGTGATGGACTAGGAAAGAGTATTGGTTAGAATTTATGCAAGTATAAAATCTTGAGAGGTGTGAGGAGAAGAGGGGGTGAGGGGTGGTATTTATAGTGGAGGAGAGGGTGTTTTCTCAATATAATATTCATTAGTTTATTATTTTGGATCAATACTATGAATAGTTTGAGAATTATATATAAATATATTAAACTAATTAATTATGGTTCTAGATTAAGGTGCTTACATCAACCTTACATCAACAATTACTTAAAAATTCATGTATTTAGCATTTATCGAAAATTATCATATTTTACTATTCATAAAAAATTCAAGTATTTCAGAAAAATACCAAAAATTCACCCTAACCGTTTTTATGTGTAAAATTAATAAAAAAACTCCATTTCATGAAAATAATTTTCTAAATATGAATAATTTAATTTTTAATTAAAATCACCATTTACTTGGAAAATACAGATTTTAAAATTATAACTGATTTTATAACACTTTTAAAAACCACTTAAGTTGTCATAAAATTATATTAAAATTATATTAAAATCATAAGGAATAAAAATATTAATTTATTAATACATTTTATGAAATTTTTTTTTTTTAAATTATTAAATTAATCATAAAATTTCAATTAAATATTTATGACTTATAAAAATGTAAACAATTAATTAATAATTTTTAAAACATTTATTTACTTATACTATGATATAATTATACCATTCTTTAATTTATAAGATTCATAAATTTTATTTATACTTTAATGGGTGAGTTTAATAATCATTTGGATGATTTACTATTCATAAGGTTCATATTACTATTTCTAAGGCCAAGTTACTATTTCATTGGTATAGGTTCCTTAACTTCTAGAAATACTTCTTATTTCACTAATTATTCATTTATAATGTTTTTAATATGGCCTCTAAGTGATTTTATGAAATTACTATAAGGGAGAAATTTCATTGATAAAAGTTTGGGTCATTACATTCTTCCCCCCTTTTGAAATTTCGCCCTCAAAATTTTATTTTACATAAAAAGGTGAGGGTACTTATCCTTCATCACCTCCTTCGATTCCCAAGTTTCTTATTCATACTTATGGATCCTCTACAACACTTGGGCAAGGTGGGTTTTCTTGTTGCATAAAACCTTATCTATTCAGTCTAGAATCTTTAATTTCTACTCATCATAAGAGAGATCATCTTCCAGTTGTACCACCTTTGAGTTCAATACATGTGAGAGATCTAGTATGTACTTAATTAAGAGTGATACGTAGAATAAATCATGAACTTGAGCCATATTCAGTGGAAGTGCAAGCTGATAGGCCATGGATCCTATGCGATCAAGGATCTAAAAGGGGCCAATGTACCTTTGAATTAGTTTACATTTATTTTCAAACTGCATGACTCTCTTCCATGGTGATATTCTAAGGAATAATTTATCTCCAACATCAAACTCCAAGTCCCTTCGACAGTTTTCAACATAGTTCTTTTGAAAACTTTGAATAACTTTGATATGTTTCTAGATGTCTTGAACCTTTTCTGTGATATCTTATACATGTTTAGGTCCAAGTAGCTTTCTTTCACCAACTTCATCCTAATAGGTTGGAGTTATAAATTTCTTTCCATATAGAGCTTCATATAGAGCCATCTGAATACTCAAGTGGAAGCTATTGTTGTATGAGAACTCAACCAATGGGAAATACTGATACCATCCACCTTTGAATTTTAAAGAGTAGGCTCTTATCATATCTTTGAGCATATGAATAGTCCTTTCATATTTCCATCAGTTTAGGGGTGATAGGTCATGCTAAAATTTTATTCAGTAGTTAAATCATGTTAAAAACTCCTCCAGAATTTAGATGAAAACCTGAGATCATGATCAGAGACAATTGAGAGTGGAACCCCATGCAGTCTCACCACTTCATATATATCTTAGCATTCTATTCAAGCAAGAGATCTTACTGAATAGTGATAAAGTGGGAAGTCTTGGTGAGTTAGTCCACCAAAACCCATATCACATTATTTCCTTTGGATGTCTTCAGGAGACCCATGAAAAATTCCATAGTGAAATTCTCCCATTTCCACATGGGTATAAGTAATGGTTACATAATCCTTTTGGACTTCTGTCACTCTACTTTAACTTGCTAATATATCAAGCACCTTGAGATGTACTCTGCAATCTTCTTCTTCATGTTGTCCCACCAGAAGTGTTCTCAAAGATCACAATACATCTTGGTACTCCTAGGATAGATAAATAAAGATGATATATGTGCATTGTATAATAGTTCCTTCTTTATCCCAAGTGATGAAGGCACACAAAGCCTCATTCCAAACTGAATCACACCATCATCATTGATATGGTACTCTTACAGCCTCCCTTCTTTTACTACGTTCACCTTCTTTTGTAACTCCAAATTATCCCTTTGTGCCTCCTTAATATTCTCTTGGATATATGGTTGGGAAATAATTTGGTCAAGGTAGGATTTATTCCCTATCATTATGATTTCAAAATCCATACTTTGCATATCCATGAAGATAAGGTCTTTCTCAATCTGCAACATGGATAGAGTAACAAGTTCTTTTTTGCTAAGATCATTAGCTACCTTGTTTGCCGTTCCAGGATGATAGTGAATAGAGAAATCATAGTCTTTTATTAGATCTAACCATATCCTTTGATTCATGCTGAGCTCATTTTTTGTGAATATATACTTTAGTCTCTTTTGATCAGTATATATGTCACACTTCTCACCATAGAGTTAGTGCTGCCAGATTTTCAAGGAAAAAATCACAGCTTCTAACTTCATCTCATACGCCAGTTAGTTCTAATCATGGATCTTTAACTACCGTGATATGTAGGCTATCACATTATAATTTTCCATGAGTACAAAACCTAATAATTTCTTTGAAGTATCACTGTATATTACAAAAATTTCTCCACTTTTCAGTAATGTGAGTACAGGTGAAGTGATCAGACATCTCTTTATCTTCTTAAATATTTCCTCACATTATTTTATATAGACATACTTTACCCGTTTTCTTGTTAACTAAGTTAGCGGGCTTGACAACCATGAGAAATTTATCACAAAACATCAATAAGTACCCTACTAAGCCAAGAAAACTGCAGATTTCTGTGACGCTATAAGGTCTGGTCCATTCCTCAATCGCCTCTATCTTTGAAGGGTCCATGTAAATTCCCTCACTTGTGATCACATGTCCTAAGAATGTGACTTGATGCATCCAAAATCCACACTTTCTAAACTTGGCATACAACTTATGCTTTTTTAATGTCACTAAAACAAGTCTTAGATTTTATTCATATTCCTCATTTCTCTTAGAGTAGATGAGAATATCATTGATAAAAACTACCACAAATTTTTATAGATAATGTCTAAAGACTATATTCATCAAATCCATGAATATTGTAACGGAATTAGTAAGTTCAAAGGGCATCACCAAAAACTCGTAATGCCCATACCTTGTACGGAAGACAGTCTTCTAAATATCTTCATTCTTCACCTTTAACTGATGATATATAGAACAAATATCCACCTTCAAAAAAAAAACTGAGCTCCTCACAATTGATCGAATAAGTCATCAATACTTGGAAGACGATACTTGTTCTTTATGGTGATCTTTTTGAGTTCCTAAAATCAATACACAACTGCATTGATCCATCCTTCTTCTTGAAAAAGAGCACTGGCACACCCCAAGGTAATAAACTAGGGTATATGAACCCTTTGACCAAATGCTATTAAAGATGCTTCTTTAACTCCTCCAATTCAATAGTAACCATCATATAGGGGAACTTTGAGATAGTAGTAGATCTGGTTATGAGTTCTATTGATAACTCTACCTCATGATCTGGGGGGATTCCAGGTAACTCTTTAGGAAATACATCACTGTATTCCCTCATGATGGGCATTTCCCCGAGTTTGATAACTTCCTTTTAATCAACCATTTAAGAGAGGTATGCTTCTTCATAGGGAATCAATACCCACACCATTGAAGGATTTTCAAAAGGATATTCATGATATTCCTTTCATTTTTAGAGGACCATAGGATGATTTAGAATATGAAAAGATATTTCCTTTTCTCAACAATTGATATGCATTCTATATAATGATATCCAATCCATCCCCAGTATAGCATCGAATTCCACCAAGGGAAGTATTATGAGATTTTCTAGAAGAATATTCCCACATACGCTAATAGGAGAAGATTCCAACACTTGGGTTGCAATTATTGAACCACTTGGTGTTTTTATATACATCTATACTTAAAGGTTTCGGGGATTTGATTCAATAGTTCTAGAAAACTTGCAAGATATAAGCATAGAACTAGAATCAAATAAGACTTTAGCCATTCTTGAGTGAATAGGAAGTGTAACTTTTACAACTTCATTTTCTTGATTCACTTATACAATAGTGATGGCATAAGCCTTTCCTTGATCCTTTTTCTTTGGTGGTTGCTGATTCCGATTAACCTCAAGAACCCAAGGGTTAGTGTACTGTCTTGCAAAGTTCCCTTTCCCTCTACAGTTGTAGCATTGGACCATGGGTGGTGCTCTCCTTTATTCCACCACATTATCCTAATTCCTCATGTTTTCTTAAGATTCACGAGCTTGTTGGCCTTCTCTACCACAATTTAATCATTTCCCAATCCATTTGAGACAGTTCCCATGATGATTCTTCCCACATTTTTTTACATGTGGGTGGTTGAGTTTTCTTTCCACATTTCTCATTAGATCCTTCGACTTGAAACTCCACCTTTCATTTCTTATCACCATATCCATGGGAACATTCTCCAAACTCCATCTCCACTTTGAGAGAACATATAATAACTTATTTACAACTCCAAAAGTCTCAAATTTCAAGAGCCTTTCAAAGGTGTGGCTTTAAGCCACTAAATAATATATCATTTTTTCTATCATAGTTGATAAAAAAACTCAAAGCGTACATCTAAAGACTTGGGGAATTTTATTAATAGGTTGTGGAAGATTTAACTTCCTTTTTATTTATCTCTATTAATTCTCTCTCCATCTATGTATGAATAGTTCTAGGGAAATACTTGTTAATAAACATTATATTAAAGTCTTCCCACTCCATCTCTTCAATTTTATCCTTTGTCTTAGTGTTCTTAATAAAATCCAACCATTTATTAGCCTCTCAATCTAAATGATAAACAACAATATTAACCTTCTCCATCTCAGAATAGTGAAGAACAGAAAATATCTTCTCCACCGAGTTGAACCACTATTCTGCAACTAGTGGATTGGAAGATCCACTAAACATCGGTGGTTGTTTCTACATAAAACACTCAATAACCAATTATTCCCTCTTAGGTGAAGGTGGATGTTCCAAATTATTCAGGAAATTATTCTTAACCTGTGAAAACTGGGTAATAATCACCATGAAATTTGAACACCACCCCCTAGAGCATTGGGGATGTCATTCGGGCAATCACTGCATTGTCCCTTGCATGGGTTGTTGGCCTGACTTCTCCTAGTTCCCACCATTTTCTAAAATAGAAAAGGTTAGAACAAAACATAAGTCAACAAGTCATAAATAATTTATCCCTTTGTAAAATTAACTCTAAAGGTATATATTATGGGTCCTAATGTTTAGAAAATATTCTTGTGTACTTACTAAAGGATTTCACTAAGTTTCTATAATCCTAATTCCCAAATTAACTAAACCATGATCTGATACCAACTAAAGTGACTGTGATTTTTCTTATATTACTATTACATAATTTTAATGATAAAAAACATAAAAAAATTACATGACCAGGATCCAAATGTTTAATGTCTTGAGAAAATTAGGACAATACATAACATTTAAAAAATACAATGTAAACATTTATTTAATTCCTTCTTATCTAGATTCTTATTGGCCCTTGAATTCTCCTTAGTACAAGTAGTCACCTGAGGATATACATCAAAAAGGGGTGAGATAAAATCCCAATAAGAGTATAGATAAGAACATAAAACAATATAACATGGTTGAGTATAATCATTATCATCATAACATAGCCATATGATCATAATAGTGAGAGGAAGCATTAGATAAAGGCATGGAATGTGGAAATGCATAAAAATGAAACATCATGTTTTAGTGGTTAACTACCAAACATTGTTTTAAGAAAATCTAGCATAATGCTCAAACATATTTCAATTTTATCATGAGATACATAAAATTACCAAATTCATTAGAGCACTATATAATTCTAGGTGCACCCATCACATCATAACATTTACATTGTACTATATAATTCCAAGCGCACTTGTCACATCATAACATTTACATTATCATGCATGCTACATAGAACATTTATCAATATTGAACATAAAATAACCAATGAAAAGGAATGGGTTTAATTTAATAATCATACATTTATAAAATTTGGGTTCCCAAATGAAATAAGGAATAACATACTTGAATCATGAACCTTGAGCGATGAAGAAACAATCTCAAGAAGTGAAAGGTGGGTTTTTGAAAGAAGAGTTCTTTTGGAAAACATTGTGTTTGTCATAAAAACAAGTATAAAACATTTATATCCCATAAAAGGTAATATAATTATGAATAAATTATATTTATGGAATATCCATACTGAAAATGGGGTGAAAGAGGGAAAAACCAAAGAAAGAGAGTTAGGTTTGAGAATTCCCCTGACCTTGAGTCCAAAGGATTATTTCACTTTAATATACCATATAATCACATTATATTCATTAATTAAAAATTAAATAACCTTTTATACATGAATATTATTCATTATGGTTTTATTATGTTCTTTTTTGAGCCTTTGGATGAGTTATAGAGCTTAAATTCACCATTCAAGGGTGTTTGTTTTCTTAGTTTTCATAATCGGTTCACTTATATACATGAACAAAAGTTCATGTAAAATGTGGATAAATATATAAAATTGTTATTATATGTGATTAATGATCTTATATAAGCTTAAATGATCTTATAATGAATTTGGTTATATGATATGAGTATGAATTATTAGATAAATGTTAATGATGATCATTTTAGGTTAATTTTGGTGGTTTTTCGATCACAATGATATCGTTTTGTTTTATCATTTAGTATTATTAATATAAGTTAGTTATATAACATAAATAGGGTTACAACATAAAATATAAAATCTATTTTCAACGATTTAATGGTTTTATTAACATCCTTGAAGTCATTAAAGGAAAAAAATGCGCATCTCCCATGATGTCGGTAAATTAACACATCACGAGTGACGATTTAATTTTTAAAATAAGAGAGAGAGGGATGATTTTAAAAATGGAAATCACATTAACATGATATAATTATAGTATATTTAAGGTAATAGAGTTATCATTCCATTTGGATGAAGGGAGGTTAGGAGAGAATAATAAAAGAAATAAAATTGAAATGAAATTAAAAGAGAGAGAGAGGATTTACCTCTTGAATTTATCCTCGTTAGGGAAAGGTTTTTGGTCTTTTGATGAGACCAAGAGATCATGGAAATGGGGGAGGTACTAGGGAAGAGTATTGGGCAGAATTTATCCAAGGATAAAATCTTTACAGGTGTGATGAGAAGAGTGGGTGAGGGGGGGTATTTATAGTGGAGGAGAGGGGTATTTTCTCAATATTATATTCATTAGTTTATTATTTTGGGTCAAGTATATGAATAGTTTGAGAATTATCTCTAATATTTTAAAATAATTAAGGATGGTTAGATATTAAGGTGATTACATAATCCTTACATCAACAATAACTAAAAAATTCATGTATTTATCATTTATCGAAAATTATCGTATTTTACAATTCATAAAAAATTCAAGTATTTTAGAAAAATACCAAAAATTAAGCCTAACCATTTTTCAATGTGTATAATTAAAAAATAAAATCCATTTTATGAAAATAATTTTATAAATATGATAAATTTAATTTTTAATTAAAATCATTATTTACTTGGAAAATACATATTTTAAAATTATAAGTGATTTTATAACACTTTGAAAAATTACTTAAGGTCTCATAAAATTTTCTTAAAATAATAAGACATCAAAATATTAATTTATGAATATATTTTTTAAAAATAATTTTTCTTTTAAATTATTAAATTAATCATACAATTTTAATTAAATATTTATGACTTATAAAAATACAAACACTTAATTAATAATTTTTAAAACATTTATTTACTTATAATATGATATAATTATACTATTATTTCATTTATAAGACGCATAAATTTTATTTATAATTTAATGGATGAGGTTACTATTCTTTTGGTCGGTTTACTATTTATAAGGGTTATATACTATTCCTAAGATCAAGTTACTATTTCATCAGTATAGGTTCCTTAAGTTCTAGAAATACTTCTTATTTCACTAATTATTTATTTATAATGTTGTTAATATGGCCTCTAAGTGATTTTATGATGTTACTATAATAAGGGAGAAATTCTATTGATAAAAGTTTGGGTCATTACATATCCAGCTTATAAAAATACACATGTAATTCCAAAACATATTTGGACATGTGATCCTATTTAAAATTTAAAAATTTATTAATAAAAAACAATTGAATTTTTGTAATAAAATCATGAATTCCTAACCAAACACATGAATTTTTCAATAAATTTCAACATAATTCAATATTTCAGTTAAATTTAGTTTTCCAGAATACATTGAATTAAATTCCCAAGATATAAAACAAAAACACACATATATTTTAAAATTGGAATTTAAAACTCTAGTTTATTTATACAATTCAATTCAAAGTTCATATTTTATTTGTATTTTTCATAAAAATATATATGATTCATTTTCAACACACAAAAACAGACATGAGTTTTCCAAAATAAAAAAAATTAATTATGTGCGAATTTTCTTTATTAACATTAAAAAAATAATTGAATTTATATTTGTTCACATAAAAACAAATAGAAACTATAAAAGTGTTTTTTATTTGTATTTAATATGATTTGAGAGTGGTATTTTCAATAAAATCACAAAAAAAATCAACAAATACCCATATTATCCCCCCCCACACTCGATTTTTACACTCCCAAGGAAAAAATAATACCTCAACTAAGTTCTACACTAATAATAAAAAATGAGATTATCTATGGTCATTATTAATAATAAATCAATCATGTTTCCTTTATGAGATCTATTCCCATATTTTAAACCTCCCCTACACTCAAATTCATTCAACCTCAATTTTCTACTCATTCTCACTTTGCAACCTTACTCACATTACTTTTTTTCACTCTTATCTCAATTAAAATTGATATGAAAGGTTATAATTATCTCAAGAACATGCACACCCAACCATATTCTTGATGAAATTTTTACTTCTCTATGAAAGAGACAAAGGAGGTGCACTAATCTTGTGGATTTTTTCAAGATTGAAATGCTGACTAAGGGATGGTGGGTGTGACTTTGAAAAAAAGACCAAATGAGGAGGGTTTGAATCTTTGATACAATGTGAGATTTTTCAATATTTCTAAATAAAGGTACCTTACTCAATTCCCCCTTTCAAAAGGTAACCCATCACATCCATCTTTGTTGAAATTGGATCATGAGTCATGAAAATGAATCACAATAAAGAAAATTTCAATCATTATCTTCCCTTTTTAATTTTCTTCTTTTTTTTCTCTGTTAATAAAAATAAATTTTTCATCAATTTTTCATCTAATTTTTTTTCATTTTTTTTCATTTTTTAAAATAATAATATGCCAATGTATTTGATGAAGAGCGACCAATGTCTATTTTTTCAAAGTTCCCAAAATGATTTCCATTACCTATTTATTTACCAATAATGAAGTGCCTCCTAAAAGTAAGCACATGATGGCCATTCCTCCATTATCATCCTTAAAGTAACCATAAAAATTATTTAGAGCAAGGATAGGTGAGAATAAAGTGGATTGAACCTATAAGGGAATTCATGGAAACTACTAACTTAACAAGGATCAATGTAAAGGTGGTTCACAAGTAGATATAAGGGATTTCCAAAAAATACACCTCAATCATGTTACCTGTTTCACTACCATGTCACTGTAACATTAAATAAAATATAATTATTGTTTATTTTTAATTTTGAGAGTTTTTTATTCTTTTAGTTTGAATTTTTAAATGTTTTACTCTTTTTAATGACTACCACATGGTTGGGTAAAATCATGAGAATGAACCTTAAGTTTCAGAGGAAACCATATGTGAGTCTCTTACATAGTGATTTCCTTGAGGTATTCCATTTTCACATTATCAGAGTAAAACGTGCAAGTTTTAGTAGAAACCATGCATATGAATTTTATATACGTGTGTCTTATGAAAAGTTTGTAAAACCATATGAGGAAACCATGTGTAGTATTTTAACTCATTTATAGTGGGGACCACATAGTCATGGAATGATTTGGTAAATCGTGCAGTTAAATAATGCGATAAAACTATGTGTTATAGTGGGGACCGCACAATTGATGCATGATTTGATAAATTATGTGGTCAAACCATGAAAGGTTGCAGTTATATTTCATTATAAGTTCCACTATTGGCACAAGGATTGGTAAACCATGAATCCAAACCATTCAAGCTACTTAGATTCATAAAAATGTGATTTTATACTTTCCCCTGCTCGATTTAACTCGACTTAGACCTCACCTTCACCCTATCTCTGCTACTAACCCAAAGTAGGGCTATTGAAGCTTCCTACCTTCTTACTACTTACTTCTAAGGCCTCATCTCTTTGATTATAAGTGGTTTTAGAAGGTAAATCCCTCTTTCTCCGCCCCGTATCCCTACCCCATTTTCCCCTCAGTTTTTTTCTACCATAAACCCTAATGGTTGTGTGGATTCAAGTATAGGGTTTATATTGGTTGTATTTTGGGTATTTTGATGTCTAGGTATTGTATATATAGTCATCTTTCTTGGTTCAAATTTTACCATTGAAAGCGAGTGGAATACTCTTGGATGGGGTAGGTGTTTTTGTGAAATTCATATATTTAACAATTCATGAAATGATTGGGATTATTAATTTTCAATCGACTTTATGTTTAGTTTTATTTGTTGTTAGTAAATATAGAAACATGCAAGATGTAAATATGAGAGTCATTTATATGGATTGGAAACAATTTGGTAGTTCTCGAGCAAGGTATTATGTCTTGACATGATTATCGCTGACTGTGTGAAAATTATTTTTTATTGTCCTATTTAAAACTAGTATAGCTAGTGTGTAGGTAGTTGAACCATAGAGAAGAAATACGTGTAGAGAGTGATCGATAAAGTGACAAAAACACTTTAGAAAAAACCATAACTAGATTATCACTCTAAGCGATAGTGGTAAAAATTTGTGACATGAGTGATGAAAAAGAGATGTACTAAAAACAAATAGAGACATGAAAAAAATAAGATGAAAAGAAACTCAATTTATTGTTTTAAAAAATATTTATTTATTTATGCACAAATAGTTCACTAAAACTGAAATTTTTGAAGTTAACAAGCCTTGTCGTCTGGTTATCCTGTGACTGAAATAATTATTCAATTTATTAATTGATGAATTAATCATTCATAAAATGATAAAATTGGTTTTCATCAAAATCAATTTGTTAATTAATCACGTTGTTATATTCTCACAAGAAATATCTTGTAATAATATTGTAAATGAAGAATCCTTTTTTGAATGAATTTAATAAAAAATCATTGATTTTTGAAGAAAGTAAATATGTGAAAATCTTAAAGAATTTATTTGAGAGAAAATCAATCCAGGAAGAAAGATTTATACAGAAAGAAGTAAAAATTTTAACCTGTCAATATTGTACCATAAAGAGTTTATCCAAAAAACAAAATCAGAATTTCAATTTAAAAAGAATTTATAATAGATGTAACATAAAGAAAAGATAAATAAGAAATGAAATATTATCTTTTGATGATCTCTTTCTATAGTTCAAGATGTTGTTATAACAACCTATTTCTTACCTTATAGCTCTTAATCCTATCTATATCTTGAAAATTGTCTCATGTACCCCTTTCCTTCCAATTTCATTATTAATTTTCATAATTTCTCAACCTACTTAATTTGGTAAAATGACATATTGGTCATCACTGCATACAATAATGTTTGCACATATAAAGGAGAGTCTAATTTTACCTTATGTCACCATCAATGTAATTTTAGCAAATCCATTCTAACCACTTATGAACCTCAAGTGCATGAAAATTAATTGTTGCAATTAACATTAAAGAAATTCTCAAAAACTAATTAAAATTATTCCAACTAGAAACCACCCACTCAAGATTTCATCAAAAACTCCAGAAGACAAATCAATGGTGAAAATAAACCTCCAACCTCAACCTAATCCTTGATTATTCTTCAATATCAGACTACCATAAATGAAAAAAACTATATGATCAACTCTTCAGTTGACCCTCACACCACACCCAATTCTCCCTTTAGAATCGCAACACAAACTCTTATGGGAAAATCCATGAGCAGATGGTGTTCAATGAAACTAGTCCTATAAATCAAAGAAACCAAGGTCATAAGGAACTATATTCTCTTCATCACAAACCTGAAAAAAACATCATGCAACTATTGAGTCATAAGTTTCATTATAACATTTTCATTCCTTTATGTTTTGGAAATCACAAACACATATTCTTTAATAATATTTCCTTATATAAGGAATTTTATATAAAAATACGATTTTAATTGAAATCACAATCTTTAACGTTTATATTCTTTTTCTAGCTAATTCTAATAAAATTTTCTTAAGACTGAATAGATACAGGAGTAAATGAAAATTAGAATCCTACAACTTTTCAATTCCAATTCATCTAGAATTTCAAATCCGATTTACACAGTTCCTTAAATCTAATTCGCTCCAAATTTTGAATTTGATTCTCACTGTTTCTTAATTCCAAATTCCAAAAAATTGTGAATCCGATTATTCATGTTACTCAATTATGAATCCCATAAATTTTTGAATCCAATTATTTATGTTCCTAAATTCTGAATCCCACAAATTGTGAATCTGATTCTTCATGTTCCTCAATTATGAATCACTGATATTTCTGAATCTAATTTACTATATTTCTCAAATTCGATTTTCCCAGTTTTTCCGAATTCAAATCCCATAATTTCTTAGAATCTAATTCTCCATATTTTTAGAATCTGATTCTTATATTCCTAGAATCTGATATTCATTATCCCTAAAATTTTATTTTCATTATCTTTAGAATCTAATTATATAAGATTATTAAATCCTATTAGTAATTTTATTTTATTAACACTTTCATACATATAATCGGATTCACATATATATATATATTGATAATGTTTCTTATAACATTTTTTCTTATAATAAAATGATTTTTTCCAATCTATTATTATATGACTGTTGTAAGTTCCAACTATAAAGGTCCCTTCAATTTTTCAAAAAAAATATGTCCGTTGGAGATCAAGAAGATAATTAAACTCTATGCCTATAAATACCTAGTCATTTGGATAAGCTCAGTACTTTTTTTTTGATTTCAAGACACATGATATCTTTTCCAAAACTTCTTTATGAAAAATCCTTGAAGTGATTACTTTGTGAAAAACTTATTCAACATACTTGAGATCTTCAATAAGATTTGTTTTGCTTTGTGCGACACCAATCATTGGTGATTACGATTGAGGGATTACAAGATGAAGGAAGACAGATATACTGATTACCTAATTAATCGAGGGCTTCCAGCTAAAGAAAGATAGAGGTGCCGATTATCTGCTTATTTGAGGAATTTTGGGGATATCAAGATATAAGCTATATCTAATCTTTCATGGATCAACGGCTTACCTTGGTGTGGGTAAGACAAATTTTCTTGAAAGTATAAATCAAGGGATATTTATCCAAGGTGTTTGGATACCCTATGATTTGGGTTAAAATCATTGTATTATTTTATATGTACTTTAAATTTCTACTAAAATTTGTTACAAATAGAAAGTGTTTCTTATAATTTCACTTTTGTATTAACTCTGATATAAGATTCTATACTCTTTAAGGTATAATCTTTTTTAATTATACCTATGTAATTATTTCACTATGATAATAATCTTTATCAAACCTAAGGTGTTTTTTTCATTAACCTTATGAAAGAGGGTTTAGTGAATCCATTTTGTTTAACCTTGTTACAAAAATATTTCATTAAGGATTAAAATGAAAGTTTTTAAACTTACAATTCACCCCATCTTGTATTTGAGAACATTCATAAATATTTTAATCTTATAATTGGTATCAGATAAGGTCTCTGAGATATTGATACCCACACTTGGTATAAAAGACAATTTTTCATTGTTTAGTTTACTCACTCTTTCTTTACTTCTGTAAGTTGTTTATAATTTCTTTTATAAACTTTTTTTATAAATATTTTCTACACTTACTTGTGTTGTGGAAAAATGATTTTTTGTATCATTCTAAAATGTTAGGAATGAATTTCAGATCCATAGATAATATGAACCCTAAAAGACCACCTTTCTTTGATGGAAATGATTATAAATACTATAGAGATAGAATGAAGACTTTTTTTATTAATATCAGTGTTGATAATTTTGTAATGGTCACTGGAGATTATAAAATTCCTGACAAGAAAGTTAGAACTTTTACTAATCAAGAGAAGCAAGAATATTAGATAAACTATAAGGTACATAATATTTTTATTTGTTATATGAATTGGAATATATATATCCATATATCTTCTTGTGAATTACCTAATAAAATTTGGAAGAAATTGGAAGTTACCCATTTTGGTACTTCTAAATTTATTGAAACTAAAAAAGACATGCTTAGAGCAGATTATCATGGTTTTATTTTTCCCTATGGAGAACCAATAGTTAAAGTTAAATAGAGATTAATGAATATCATAAATAGTCTATAGTCAATGGGAGAAAAGGGTTTAGATGATGAGATTCTTATAGATAATATTATAGACACCATGCCTAATAAATAAGAATTGAAGAGAACTACTATTGATGATTCAAGGAAAGTAACAATAGTAACTATTGATGAATTATTTGTAACTCTCTTACAAAATGAGAACAGATTAAAGAGAGATGATACGAATTAAAAAAATAATAATGGGAGTGTTTCTTTTACCACTACTTCAAATCAGACGAAAGCCAAAACACTTGAGAAAGTTGTTAAATCAACAAAGACTAAGAAAGTTGTTATTCAGTTAGATTTAAGTGATACTAATCACTCATAGAATGAGTTATCCAATCTTTCTTGAGGGATGAAAAAGATTTTTTTTCAAGAAGTATTTCTAATATAGATATAATAAAAAGGAAAAGAAATATAAGAGACTCTGAATTCACATGCTATGAGTGTAAGAAAGTAGGAAATACCAGACCTGATTGTATAAGGATTAAAAGAAAAGACATGAAAAATATGAATTTTGAGAGGATTCATAAAAGATATTACAATATTAAAGGAAATAAAGTCTTGAAGGAAAATTATTCTTGGAGTGCAAGTGGTTCATATTCTTTTGACGAATATTCAGATAGTGAAACTTATGGACATAAGAATATTGGACTCATTGCCCGAATACCCTTTGAAAATAAACATTTCATGGAAAAGGTAAACACTTATGAATCCTTAACCAATATATATTTAAATTATAACTATCCTAATGATAATGTACATATTTCTTCAGATAAAGAATCTTACTTAGCAGAATATACTTTATCTTCTTTTGAATAAGTTTCTAGATTTTTCAAGTTTCTTGAAAATGAAAATAGTAATATCAAAAAAAAACTTGATAAGGAAAATTCTAGAATCAATGTTTTAACAAAATAAGTATCAGATATTTATAAATATCTTGATGAAAAATATTTCATTTTTTTTATATATAAAAAAACCTTAAGGAAGTAAATTCTTAAAAGGACAAACTTTCTAAGAATCTTGAAAAATTTGTTTTTGAGAAAAATAATTTAGATAAAAAATATAATTCTAAAATTAATTCTAATGAGGATAAAAATTTAGTCATTATACTAAAATATGAAATATTTTATCTTAATAAACTTTTATCAAACTTTACTTTCAGTAAGGAATAATTTGATAAAATATATAAACAAATTCTTCCTCTTAGGAATAGTTCTGGAATTGGTTATTCTCACTTAAAACTTATTTTTAGTCACAATTATTTTGTTCCTAAAAGTTCCCCATTTTGCACTAAGTGTCAAAGTGGTGGAAACTGGAAGTAATTTTTTTCTTTAAACAAAATCCTATCCTTAGGTTTTCATAAAGATCATTTTTTATAAACAGATGTGAATTCCTAAGATTTTATTTTCAAACAACATCAGATCCAAGAAATAATGTATTTTGAAAATCTAATCGTTTTATTTTCAATAAAACAAAGGACTTAACAACAAAAATACATGGTACATGTACAGTGGATGTTCCAGGAACATGACTGGTAACAAAAAATTCTTTGAAAATATTATCAATATGAAAGGATGAAAAGTAACTTTCGGATATAATGCTCTAGGAGAGATTGTTGGTATATGTAACATTGTTCTTTATGGAAAATACTTAATTTTAAATATTTTATTTTTAAAAGTTCTTAAGAAAAACCTTATAAGCATAAGACACTTATGTGACATAGGTTACTTTGTGAATTTTAGGAATAATAAATGCTTTGTACACAATTCCAAGGATGAATTCATTCTTTCGTCCCATCGATATGAGAATGTTTATACACATAACTTAGAAGACATTAGGATCCAAGAATTAAATTTCTTTAGTGTAATAGAAGACCAATATTGGTTATGGTATAGAATACTAGGACACTGTAACCTTAGAAACTTATGCAAGATAACTAAGAAAAGTCTTGTTAAGGATTTATCAGATCTTAGATTTTATTCTTAAAAAATCCATTACCCTTATCAATATAGATAGTAACATAAGTTTATATTTAAGTATATAAGTGAAGACTTAACTTTGGATGCATTATATTTGGTACACATGAACTTGTTTAGTCCTAAAAAAAATGGAAGTATCGGAGGAAAATACTACGTATTTGTTTTAGTTGATGATTACACTAGATTTACATGGGTTTATTTGCTAGAAAAGAAATAAAGCCTTTTCTTATTTTAAATATTTTTTATCCAAAGTTAAAAATTAGAAAAACCTTCCATTTATAACTATTCATAGTGATCATGGTGGAGAATTTGAAAATTCATATTTTGAAACTTTTCGTAGTAAGAAAGGCATTACTCCTAACTTCTTAGCTCCAAGAAATCCTCATCCAAATGGTGTTGTTGAAAGAATAAATTGAATACTTCAAGAGATAACAAGAAACATGTTGAGTGAATACTCAATTGCTAAATATTTTTTGGATGTAGATGTTAGTACTACTTGTTATACTATAAATCTAGTTTTAATTAGTCCATTTCTTAATAAAAAACCTTATGAGTTATGGATAGAATGAAAACCAAAAGTTTCATTCTTCAAATTATTTGGATGAAAATTATTCATTTTTAATACAAAAGATAACCTACACAAATTCACACCCAAATTTGATGAAGGAATTTTCTTAGGATATTCCACCACCTCTAAGGCTTATAGAGTTTTCAATAAAAATTATTGTACTGTTGAGGAAAAAATACATGTAAAATTTTGTGAAACTGATCCTTTTGTTTTTAAACAACCTCAACCTACATATTCTGATATGTTTCCCAAAATCGATAACCAACCCTTTTTAGAAGAATCTTTTAATAAAGAGAATACTCAAGAAAATGTTTCTGAATTATTTACTTTAGAAGACTTTCTATCCTATACCGATGAACAAGTTTTACAAAACCCAAGTCAATTGTTTCTTAGGAATCATCCCAGTGATAGTATCATTAGTGATGTAAATCAACCTATAAGTACTAGAAGTTCTTTAAGAAATAAAGTAGATAATCTAGCATTTCTTTCCAAATTTAAACCCAAATTCCTAATTAGGCTTTGAGTGATGAATATTGGATTAAAACTATGCACGATGAACTATAGAATTTGAAAGGAACATAGTTTGGACCTTGGTTGAAAGACCTAAATAAACCTCTATAATTGGAGTAAAATGGGTCTTCAAAAAAAAAGTGATGAAAATGGAATCATTGTTAGAAATAAATAAATACTAGTTGATAAAGGCTATAATCAACAAGAAGGAATAGACTATGAAGAAACCTATTCTCTAATAGAAATACTTGAATCTATTCGAATTCTACTTGCTTTTGTAGAATTCTTTAAGTTCAAACTTTTTCAAATGGATGTGAAGTGTGATTTTCTTAACGAATATGTTCAAGAGGAAGTTTATGTTGAACAAAATCCTAGTTTTGAAGATAGAAAACATCCTGAATATGTTTTTAAACAAACCAAATCTTCATATTTCCTTAAACAAGCCCCTATATCCTGGTATGATAGACTAACAAATTTTTTATTACAAAACAATTATGTTAAGGGAACTGATGATACAACCCTTTTTATAAAGAAAGAAAACAAATTTTTTTTCTTCATTTAAATTTATGTTGATGACATTATATTCAGATCAATTCAACAATCCTTAAATTATTTATTTGTGAATCTTTTGAAATATGAGTTTTAAATGAGCATGATGGGTGAGTTAACATTTTTCCTTGGTTTTCAATTTTTTAAAAAACCATAAGGAACCTATATATATCAACATAATTATATTAAATATATTTTAAAAAAGTATGGATATGAAAACACTAAAATTATAATTACTTCAATTGGTAACTCAAATACCCTTGATCATGATAAATATGGACAACTAGTAGATCAAACAACGTTTAGAGGTATGATATAAAGTTTACTATACTTAACAGATAGTCATACAGACTTAATGTTTTCAGTATGTTTATGTGCAAGATATCAAGAAAATACAAAATAATCTTATTGAAAATTAGTGAAAATATTTTTTCATTATTTAAAAGGAACTATGGATTTGGGACTTTTTTATTATTCTGAAAATGATTTTGAACTAAAAATATTTTCGGATGTGGACTTTGGTGGTTGTAGAATGAATAGAAATAGTACATCTAGAATGTTTCATTTCTTAAGAGATTATTTAGTTTCTTGGTCATGTAAGAATTAACATTTTGTAGAAATTTCCACTATTGAAGATAAATATTTGGCACTGGAAGTTGCTGTACTCAAGTGTTATGGATGCAACACACACTCACTAATTATGACATGAGTTTTACTAAAAATCAGATACTATGTGATAACACTAGTTCTATAGCCTTAAGTAAAAACCTTACACATCACTCCCATGCAAAGCACATAGATATTAGATATCACTTTCTTATATATCACACACAAAAAAGAGATATTATTTTATAATTCATCGGAATGCAAGAACAACTTTCTAATATTTTTAAAAAATCATTACCTTCTGATAGATTTGAATACATTAAACAAAATTTAGGAATGATAACTATAAGGTAATCATTCATATCCACTTTTGTTTAAACTATCTTTTAATATTAAGATACTCATTTTCAAAGGGGGAGGACAATTGATTTTCTTAATAAATTTTTATTCAGAACCTAATTTTTCCTTTTGAAATCTAATAAAGTTTTAGAACTTCATCAATTTTTTCCTCACAGTTTTTAAGTTTTCTTAATGTTATCAATTTTTTTCCAGAATCTAAGATTTCTAAGAAGAATATTATAAAATACTAACATACCTTCAGAGAAATCATAAAGGTACAACTTCTTACCCATTATCTTTTAATCACATTTTTTTATGTTGGTATTATAATCTTGTTTTAATTTTTTTTATCGGATTCATATTTCCTTAAATCAATTTTGTTTCTTTAAAACCTCATAAGATCAGAACCTATAAAACCTTCTTCAGCTTAATCTAAACTGTTAGATCAGATCTATTTGTTTTCAACTGTTGGATTAACATTAGAAGATGAACCAACACATCGATGGCTATATAAAGGAGGGGACCCCCATGTCCCACAACGATTTCCAAAGAATTTTTCCTGAGTTGCTGCCCTCCTTCAAAGCCCCAATTCCGATTTCACCATCCTTCCTCAGTTCTGAACGTCTTTATCAATATCTTCTAAAACATCAATGCCTACACATAAGAAATTCAATGATTGGTTTATACTCGGAGAAATGTTATTTGATTATGTTTTCTTACTCAAGTATGATTCTTTTTTAAGCAAGATAATAAAGTTAAATGGATGGGAAAACACTTGTATTGTGAAAAAAAAGAGAGAAGAGGATCCAGTATATCTGGATCTAGTAATTAAATTCTATGAATCAGTCAAGTTATTCATAAAAGGAGGAAAATATAAGTTCTAGTTCAAAAGCTATGGGAAAATATATTCTATGTCATTTAAGAAAGCTATTGAAATTCTTTCAATTCTGTTTAATGGAGAATAATTTTATCCTTCTCATAATTTTGCGAAATCAGAAGGTCCTTTCAATAAGGAAAAAGATATAGAATCTCTATGAATTCAGGGAATAAATAAGATGAAACTTTCTCATCTATCTTCCAACTATCGGATCATAACATTATGGATGTAAGGAATTTTGATACTGAGAAAAGGAGATAAGGATACCCTAAAGATTACGAACATATTCATGTTATATTTTCTTGTAAATGTAAGGAAAATTAATCTGATGAGATATATATTACTCTTAGTTAGTAAGATAAAGGATGGTTCAATCAAGTCGCAAATACTCATGTTTCCAGCAACATTGTCCAAGATGATTGTAAATTGTTTGATGACATGCAATGTATCTGTAGAATCTAGTGGTTTTGAACCAGACTAAAATACGAAAGTTTTTGAACTTTTTCGTTTGCTGAGTGGGTAAGATTTATATATGAGTTTTGAAACTTAATTCTGAGAGTTGGAACATCTTAAATTAGCGTTTTTGGACTTAGGTAAAGGCTAGTCAGGTTCCCTGGGTGGTTTGATGTGTTTCGGGAGCACAAGACTTGGAAAGGTCATGTTTTAAGAAGCAGCAGAGGGCACATGGTTTGTGAATGATCTACCAAACCGTGTGGTCCATTGTAGGTAACCGTGCGCCCTATTTAAAAAGGATAAATGGATTCGCGTACAACCTACACATAGTTTCCTAAACCATGTTCCGAGCCCCGTGTAGGCAGTAGACTCCACACGGTTTGGAAAACTGCGTGGGTCAAACCCTACGGTTGGGTCTGTTTAAGAATTTAATTAATTTTAAAATGAAATTAAAATAAAAATCTAAATATATCACTCCGTCACCCCTCCTTGGCTTGAATCAAAGCGCAGAACACCCTAAAGGGGATTTCCCTTTCGATGCATGCCGATCCTCCCTCGACCTCCTCTCCCTTCTTTGTTCTAGGCTTGATTTCTTCACGAATCCCCTTTGATCTTTCAAGGTGAGTCTTCTCCTCACATATACTCCTATTTCCCAGCCGCAATTCATCCTTTTCATTTCCCAGGATGGTTCAGACAAACCCTATACTGAGGGTTAATTCGTTTTTCCATTCTCCCCTGGGTGTTAGGTCGTACAACTGGTCTCTCGGGCATTGTTCTTGCATGTTCCGGCAACCGCCGCCAAAGGCGAGGTAGTTTGGGTGATTTCAGTCCGAAATTTTTTTTCTGAGGTGAGTTTTTGTGGTTTTTACTTGTTTAACACCTCTTAAATTAAGGCATTTACGTGTCTTTGATTCCCTATTAATTAATCAATAGGGCGTTGAGATGTTTCGGGTGGTTTGGATTCGTTTTAGTTTATCGTCGACACCCGAGGTAAGGGTTTAGGACCATTGTTGGTTTTTGCACCATCTTTTTTGGTCTCTTTATGTGTTATATGGTTCCTTTTAATTGTTGCATAGAACATTGGGCTGTTTCATGTGGTTTCGAGTTTCCAAGTCAAGGGAGACTTTCCTGCGTATGCATAGGTAAGAAAATATATGTATGTGGGTTCCCCCGTTACGTGTGTAAATATCCATGGCATTGATTACACATGTATGGGGATAGGTGTGCCCATGTATATATATAAATATTCATGCGTAGATGAGTGGAGACTATTATATACATATAATCATATGTGTAAGTATCCCCTTGCACATGCCCATGGCCATGTAGGTGTGTGCATAGGGGTTAGGTGTCCTTGCACGTGTGTGGAAGTGCATATACTCTGTGGGGGAGAAGCTACTTTTAGTTAGAAAGATCCAAGAGCCAAAGTGGACAACTTGGTTCCACCCTGAGGTAGGGTCCCTTTCCAAGTCCTCAATTTTATAAATGCATTAATAAATTCCTTACTGCACTTTTATTATAATATATATTCATGCGGTGAAGTATCTATCTTGAATGATCTTAAATTCAATTTATCATGTTTCATATTTAAAATGCTAAAGGTGATAAATGATTTGTGTGATAAGTAATATCATTATTTTATAATAAAACCCCTCTAATAGAGGTACACTACCTTCAAGATAAAAAGTAGTGGTTATACCTTGCTTGCTTGAATTTTCATGTTTATAATTCTTATGTATTGATTTTATGTTGAAATATGGCATGTTTAGGACATGGAATTAATGACATTAGAAAAAAAGGGTTACCTTTTGAAATAATTAAAAGGTCCAAGTCACCACCTAAGTGATTGAACCAATTTTTAATTGGATTTAATCATGTGTGATGTTTTCCATAATTGTCATTTAGTGTTTTGACACATTCGGGCCACCATTAGGGTGTACCTTGGCATGAACTTTATAAAGTAAAGACCTTCTATATTAAATGGTTGACATATCATATTAATTGAATAATGAAAGTACCATGCATTCTCATCACTTTACCTGCCTAAGGTAAGTTCTTGAATTGAAAATTAAATGTGAAATGTGAATTGGAAAGTATACTGATTATATCACTTAGACTTATCAAGAGTAATTGAATAAAGGTTGCATGTCTGTAGAACCCCTTACCATGTTGATGGAAGGTAGTAGAGTGAACCATAATTATTGAATACGCCTTAATGGATTTAATAAATAAATGGTTTCAATGCTACTTGACCTTTCCACACTAATGGAAGGAATGGATTGAACCAATAAATAAATGGTTGCAATGATACTTGACCTTTCCACACTAATAGATGGAAAGGTTTGGACCAAGATAAATTATTATATGAATTCTATATTAAATAGGAATGGTTAGACTTGATCTTTTCATGGATTCTGATCAGAGAATACCTTGAGCACTCGTTTAACCCATTCCAAATTCAAGGTGGATTGCTAAGGTTAGGACTCACCTAGATCTCATTCCTTGTCTTATATTTGGATGCTCAGAATACTACTATTGGGTCCACCATGTAGTACTACAGGATTCGTTGGATAAAATACTTGGATCCAACATTGACAAGTAGGTTCCTTGGATACAATCCTTGGACCCAGTCCTTGCTTAGCTCTATTTTACCTTGGATTCACTCCTTGGACTTCATAGGTGCCTCATCATGGAATGCCTTGGACTACGCTCCTTGAATTACACCCTTACCCCTTAGCTAGATCCAGACACTACTAGGTTAGCGGCCCTTGTGGATTATGTTTCCTTGGTTATTACCTTGGGACTTTATTACTAAATATCATCATGGGATTACTAGGATACACTCCTTGGGTATATAATTGACAAGTAGGTTCCATGGTCAAATCCCATTGAGCCTGGTCATTACTTACCCCCATTTTACCTTGGAGAAGACTCCTTGGACTCGGTAGGTGACTTGCTCACATGTGACATATGAATAAACTAGTAATACTCAAGTAATGAACTGATTACATGTACAGACACCAACTGAGGGATGAAGTAGGTACATGGGTATTTAGTTATAGTGTATTGCTTATTATACTTATGCATTCTTACACCCTATTTAATTTATATTACACTATTGGGATTGGGATAGACACCAGTGGTGACAGCCTACCGAGATTTATATCTCACACCCTACTCGGGCCTCCATTGAAATGGGGTCCCCGAGTATACCTTTCTTATTCACAAAACTATAGACCATGATTGATTACAATATTGCTTGTACCTGGAGTATGAGAAAAGGACTGAGCTGGAGCTCGGGATGCTTAAGGAGATCGCTTGTGGGGATTTTTTGTCTTTTCCTTATTTTTGTACTGTGTGTAAAAAGCATGCTGTACTATTTAATACTTTCCATCATGTATCAATACCATGTCATTCATTCATTTGTTGTATAAACTGGTGTTGGCCACTTTTGTTCATTTATATGAAATATCTATTCCGATTTTTTCATATTGATAATACCACTTCCGCTATTGATTGTTATTCACTCTGTTATACCTCTACAAAACTTTGATAAGAGGGTATAGTCTCCCCACTAACTATCCTTACACCCTCGATACTAGTCATCATCCTATGACGTACGGGGAGGCACGCTTGAGGTCATGTGGTGACCGGACTGTCCACTATCTTAGTGGTGATCTGGGTCAGAATGTTACATTTTCCTACAAGTCAAAGCCAAATAAGTTCAAGATTCTTCTCTTAAGTGATGAAACTCTCAGAATAATGGAATAATATTTTGATAGTAACCCTAAGGAGTTTGTTGATCTATCAAGAAAGTTAGATCAAGTTAGAGGAAGTTCAAAGAAAGAAGTTACTGAATCCAAGAAGAGAAAAGATCAAGATTCCAAACCACTGAAGTCAAAGAAGCAAAATTCTGATCCATATGTAGTCATAGAAAAATAGAGACACGATAAAAAATAAAGGAAAGAAGGAGATCCAATTTTTGGGATAGATCTATAAGAAGAAAAATCCCTAAATATTTAGGAAGCTTAAGAACTTGAAAAACAAGGTAAGGAGAAGAATCTTAAGAAAAATTTACTTGAAATAGAGATAATTCAGGTTGTGTTAAGAGGCATTGAAAAATCCCCAGAACAAATACAAGTTCTAGAATCTTTTATGTAATAATATAAACTTCCTCAACTTTCACAAGCCATGATAGTAGAAACTATGCCAATAGGCAATAGAAAAGAAGCAGTTTTAGGATCAATTCTGAGTATTGAAGAAAAATCTCAAGAAGAAGAAGGTGAAGTAGGTGAAGAAAAAGTTAGTGATGATGAGATTCAAGAAATTGGATAAAATCAAAGAGAGTTAATCCAAAAAGTTATCTATTATAACCTATTAAGAATCCTCATCCAATATTGTCTCAAAAGGAAAACCAGTTCAAAAATATGATAGCCAGATCTTAAAATATTCATCACCTACAAAAGAAAATGTTGGTGATAGTGAAGTTAAGAAAATCCCTTCTGATGTTGATACTGATAGTGATGCCGATGGTGGTGGAAATCGTGAAGATGATGTTGATGATGATGAAAATATTATTCATATTTCTGATGAAAGGAAAACAGTTCAAATAATAGATAAGTCAATCTCTAATAAAGGAAAATAGAAGCAGGTAGATGTTGGAATATCTAAGAAGAATAAATTAGAATCAGAAAATTATTCATTCTCTTTAGTAAAAAATTTAGTTGTTTAATCCTTGAAGAAGTTGGTAAAATTAATTCAATAATTTCATAATATTGAACCAAGATTTCAGTTTATTCAATATTCCATAAATCAGAAATCATACTCAATATTTATTTTCATGGAAATGTTGATAAATATTAAAGCAAAATTTTGAACCTTTTTTAAAAATTACGATTCTCATAGGAAATCTTGTAGAGAGATGACAAAGTGGTCAAAACAGATCAATGGTGATCTTAATATTTTTGATGATATGTTCAAGTCAGTCAATAATTATTTCAAAGAATTTGAACACTCCCTTAAAGAAATTTCAAACAATTTTTTTTAGAGAAGATGAAGTAAGATCAAGGAATTCAATTGCAAGAAGATAAATATTTTTATGGGAAACATAATTATCTCAGAGATGAAGTTAAATGGTTGAAATCTTAAAAAGATGGGGTGGTTGAAAAAATTAAGTCCTAATAATAAATGATTAAGAGACAAGAAGAAAAGATTCAAAATCTTGAGAAAAATAATAAGGAATAGAAAATGATCCTTACAAAGTTTCAAGATGATCATAAGGAGTTGAAGAAGTTGAAGTCCATAGTCAAAACTTTAATGCCGAAGAAGGGGTGATTTTGTTGTAACCTTTATATTTTGTTGTAAAAAAAGTTTCAATATCAAAATATTATTATCCATTTTTTTGTATAGTTTGTTTCCTAAATTTTCAAGTACATTATATTTCCTCCATTATTTTTTTATAAATCACAAAGGGGGAGAATATTCTAAAAACTATATTAATATAATGAGTAGAATGTTTAAGTAAGGGGGAGAATAGTTAAATAAGAAATCCTTAAGTAAAGGGAATATATTTCCTTAATAAAGGAAGTTAAATACTTAAAGAGAAAAATATGATCTGTAGGAGAACTTCATAACCTAAGGGGAAGTTATTCATATCCATTATTTTAAGAGTCATAAATTCAAGGGGAGATAAGTATTTATTTTAAGTTCAAATATAAAATTTCTTTTTCTGTATTAATATTATTTTGTTTAAATGTTGTTTGTGATTTCCAAAAAGGGGGAGACTATTGATCAAAAGTTTCCTTATGAATTTTTCCTTCCTTTATTTTTTGGAAATCACAAATACATTTTCTTTAATAATGTTTCCTTCAATAAGGAATTTTATATGAAAATTTGATTTTAATAGAAATCATGATCTTTAACCTTTATATTATATTTTATATCTAAGTCTAAAAAACTTTTATTAAGACCAAATAGATACCAGAGTAAATGAAAATCTAAATCCTATAATTTCTCAATTCTGATTCATCTAGAATTTCAAATCTGATTTACACAGTTCCTTAAATCTGATTCGATAAAAAATTTTAATCTGATTCTCTCTGTTTCTTAATTCTATATTCCATATATTTGTGAATCTGATTTTTCATGTTCCTCAATTCTAAATCCCACAAATTTGTGAATCCTATTATTCATGTTCCTCAATTCTGAATCCCAAAAATTTATGAATCTGATTCTTCATCTTCCTTACTTTCGACTCACTCATATTTCGAAATCCAATTTACTATATTTATCAAATCCGATTCACCCAGTTTTTCCAAATCCAAATCCCATACTTTCTTAGAATTTGATTCTCAATATTTTTAGAATCTGATTCTCATCTTCTTAGAATCTAATTTTCATTTTCCCTAGAATCTTATTTTCATTATCTTTAGAATCCGATTACATAAGTTTATTAAAACTGATTAGTCATTTTATTTTATTAATAAATTCATACATATAATCAAATTAACGTATATGTTGATTGATAATGTTTATTATGATTTTTTTATAGTAAAATGATTTCGTCCAATCTGTTATTATATGACTGTTGTAAGTGCCAACTGTACAGGTCGCTCCGATTTTTCAGGAAAAATATGGTCGTTGGAGATCATGATGATCGTTGAACTTAACAACTATAAATACCCAATCATTTAGAAAAGATTAATATTTATTTTGGATTTTGATACACATGAGAGCTCTGCCAAAATTGATTTGTGTGAAAGCCTTGAAGTGATTAAGTTGTGAACAACTTGTTCAACATACTTGAAATCTTCGACAAGCTTTGTTTTTCTTCATGAAACACCAATTATTGGCGATTGTGATTGATTAATTCCAAGATGAAGTAATAAAGAGGTTCTAATCAACTACTTAATCAAGGGATTCCATCTAAAGGAAGACAGAGGTGCTGATTAATTGGTTAATCTAGGGCTTGCGGGGATAACAAGACATAAACTGAATTTGATCTTTCGTGGATCGAGGGATTACCCTGGTCTGGGTAATACAAACTTTCTTGAAATTATAAATCAAGGTATCTTTATACAAGGTATTTAGATACCCCACTCTTTGGGATAAAGGAATTGTATTCTTTTATATATACTTTAAATTTCCACTGTAATTTGTTACAAATAGAAAGTGTTTCTTATACTATCACTTTTTTATTAACTCTGATATAAGATTCTATACGCTTTAAGGTAAAATCTTGTTTAATTATACCTATGTGCTTATTTCATTATGATAATCAACTTTATTAAACCTAAGGTTTTTTTCATTAACCTTACAAAAGATGGTTTAGTGAATCTGTGTTGTTTAACCTTGTTAAACAAAGATTTCCTTAAGGATTAAAATGAAAGTTTTTAAAAATACAATTCACCCCCTATTGTATCTTAGAATATTCATATATATATCAATACTACAAAAATATACAAAATACAATAAATTCTTTAGTGATACAGGATTCGACTTCATTCATATTTGAAGGATCATCTTCAACAAATCGATAGATTTCAACCACTCTATTCTTCTTGTTAAATTTACTTTTCATATTAAATTCCAATTTAATTTTATTTAATACATGGAATTTTATTTTTATTAAGTATTTTCTTGATTTTAGCATGCGTTGGGCCACCTAGAAACCTGGATATTTGGGTATTTTTTTTCTCATTGTTTGTTGACCGTTGATGAGAAAGTCGCCCATTGCCTCTTGGGCGTCAACCTATTTCGACAAATTTCCACATTGTTATTGGATTTTTTTCATCTTTTGTGTCATGGATTCATCTAGTTGGTTAGGCTGTTATGCAGTTAGGGTTCTGGATATAGGTTAGATGATCTCCAATGGATTCATTTGCAAATAAATAGATCTGATTAGAGAGAACCACAACTCACTGTTGGAGTTTTTCGTTTGCATGTTACTCCAGATCTGCATACTGCGATCTCACCATCTTCTGATCTAGGAGGTTTCTGAGTGTTCCAGTCTAGATCCAGTGTCCTCTAGCTACTAAGTTCTATATTTGGGTGTTTTCGGCCATGAAGGCTCAATTTCGGTGTTCTCCAGCCACACTGCTCTAGATCTAGGGTTCTCTGGTCCCGCACAACTCCTAATCTGGTGTTCTCAAGCTGCGTGAATCCCGATATGGTGTCTTAATGAGGATTTGTTATACTCATCAAGATCCTATGATATGTTGATCCAATTAAAGAGATCAAAACAGACCGAACCTGTTAAAGAGATCTGGGCAGCCGAACAGTTGTTCGGTGTTGTGAGTATTTCTCTCATTTTCTTACTTCTAATTCCTATAGATTTAATTTCTTTTGTCTTTTTAAGTGTTTTGATTTTTTCTATCACTATAATCAATTTTTTTGAGAATTTAATAATAAAATCATATGTGGTAGTGTTATTTCCATAGAGTAGGGCCCAAAAGGGTTCCAAACCATGTAAATTCTTGTGTCCATATTTGCTACTTTATTTTTATTTCATTATAAGTCGCTGATTTAGTTAATAACTGCTTCCAATTTTTGATTGTATCAATTTAAGTGTATTCAATTTTTTATGTTGTAAATATTAATTTTGAGTCACATTGTTTATTTGGTTGGTCCTTATATTATTTTTGCAGGGTTGTATTCTGCTATTACCCCACAATAAAGTGGTATTAGAGCTCCTGAATAAATAATGGAGTCTACAAAAAATGAAATATAAAAATTGGATGACATAAATGAGTTTAATCTATGCTAATTAAAAATGTGAGTCTTTTTACTCTAGCAAGGGCTGCAAGACACCCTTTTCAGACTTAAGAAACCCCACGTGAGTCTGTTCGCTGATGGAAAGAAAATGAAAACCTATTCAGATGTCCCTCCTAACATGATAAAATTCCATAGCACTTTGACTTTTTATTTTGGTGATAATGTCCCGCAGGAGGTTGCGTATGAGAATTCTATAGCTATTATTTTTTCCAAGATTGAAAATATTTATATGAAAACCTATTTAATTGGCCATCTATATAAGAAGCACAAATTTTACACCTTCAAGATGCGTCCTGGAATAGCCATCCAGATACACCTTGATGAATTCAATAAAATATTATTAGAGCTACCCAATATCAATGTCAACCTTAAAGATAAAGACCAAGCCATCATAACTTTAATTTCTTTAGATAGTTTATAAGAACACCTAATCGATTCTATGATGTATGGTAGAGATTCCTTGACCTTAGAGGAAGTGAATTCTTCTTTACATTCATGTGAGTTGTATAGAAAGGCTAAGGTTAAGTCTGAATCCAAGGGTATGAACATGAGGGGTTGTTTAGAGTTTTGAGGGAAGAATAAAGGTAATGTTAGGAAGGAAACCAAGAGTCATAGCCAGTCACATGAACATTGGTCTAAACCCAAGTCGAAGGGGGTCACCTATTTCCACTTTGAAAAACCTAGACATATTAGACCCAAATGCCCTAAAATAAAATCTGGTAAGACTTATAAAGAATATAATGATCATTATATCTTTTCCAACCAAGTCTATGAAAGTTATGAGGTGTTATGTGTGTCCCAAGATAATCTTGATTTCGAGTAGGTGATAGACTCAGAATGTTCTTTCCATATGTGATAGGATAGGAGTTCTTTTTCTAGTTTGACTAAAGGAGTTGAAGGAAAGGTTGTTCTAGGAAACAAAAAGATATGTTGTGTCATGCGTATAGTTTCTGTTATGCTAGATCTCTCATACCATTCTCTTATCACCTTGTTGGATGTGATATGGGTTCCATATTTACACTGGAAACTGATCTCATTAGGTGTGCTAGATCAGAGAGGTTTTACCTTTAAATCTGATTCTGGTTGTCTTATAATCTCTAAGGGATCTTTTATGAAACTTAAAGGCTCATTTATTAATGAGTTGTATGTGTTGGATGGAAGAACACATGTTAAGAAGTTGGGAAACACCTATGTCACTAACAATGACAACACTATGATTTGACATAAGTGGACATGACATATGAGCGCTAAAGTCTTAGAGGAATTGAGAAATCAAGGACTTATCACTCAAGTTACACTGAGTATCATATCATTTTGTGAAGACTATGTCATGGTTAAGTCTAAAAGAGTCAGTTTTAATAGATCTAGCTTTAATGCTGGTCGCCCACTTGAGTATGTTCAGTCTGATTTGTGGGGACCTTTTAGGATTACCTACAATGGTGGAGGCTCTTACTTTGTAACTTTTATAGATGATTTATCTTAGAAAGTTTGGTTCTATATATTGAAAAATAAATTTGACATCTTTGAGGTGTTTAAAACTTAGAAATCCTCTATTGAAAATCAATATGGGAGGAAGTTAAAAGATTTAAGGACCAATAATGGTCTTGAATACCTGTCTACTAAGTTTATAAAATTTTGTGATAATGGAGGAATTTTAAGACACTGAACCATGATTCATACTCCTCATCATAATGGTCTATATGAGTGTATGAACCGTACCATTCTTGAGTGGGCTCGTAGCATGCTTGCATGCTCAGGCCTGGCCAAATCCTTTTGGTAAGAAGCTGTCACTATGATAGTTTACTTAATAAATAGGTTACCCTTATCATCCAACAAATTTAAGACTTCTATTGAATTATGGAGAAATCACCCCCATCCTATGAACATATTAGAGTACTTGGGTGCACTACCTATGCTCATGTCAATGATTATAAACTTGAGCCCCGATCTGTCAAGTGCATCTTCATAGGATATCCTACTAGGGCGAAGGGGTATAAAATTTGAACAGATAAACCCAACTTTCGAAAGTGCATAATTAGCTGGGATGTGATATTTCAAGATTCAGTTTCTACTAGATTTATTCCTCCTACTAATGATAATGATGATCCTTCTCAGAAGAGGGATCTTGAGGTTGATCCTCCCAGTGTTAGTGAGTCTCCTATCAAGACTCCCTCTCCCTCTCAGGTTCCCCTTTCTTAACCTGAGCCCGAACCTAGGCCTTATTTTGACGATTCTCCTGATAATGGAGATCATAGGGACCTTAGGGGTTATTATCTCACTAGGAATAGCTATAAGAGAGTCATTATACCTCCTCCTAGGTACAACTATGATGACATAGATACTTTTGCCTTAAAATTGGTAGCAGATCTTGGTAAAGAAGATCCCCAAAGCTACAATTAAGTTGTCAATGATAGAAACTCTAAGAATTCGATTTCAGCTATGAAAGATAACATGAAATCCATAAGAAATAACCATACTTGGTACATAGTCAATAAAACACCTACTACCAAGGTGATTGGTTATAAATGGATATATAAAACAAAAGAAGATAATATTGTAAGGAATAAACTTAAATTTAAATCTAGGATTGTAGCCAAATGTTTCCTTTATAAAGAATGAATTTATTTCTTAGAAATATTTTCTCTAGTAGTGAAACATTTTTCTATAATAATTCATCTTGCATTTTCTACCTATCTAGATTTTCATATAGAATTGATAAATGTCAAAACTACTTTCTTACATGGTGATTTAGATGAAAAGTTATACATAAAGCCTCCTGCTAGGTTTGAACATGAATTTAAATCTAAACACGTTTTTTTCTTAATAAATCATTATATGGATTGAAACAAGCTTCTACACAATGGTATAAGAAGTTTGATTCATTCATCCTCGAAAACGGTTTTATAGGAATTCAGTTTGACACATGTGTATATTTTAAATATGCTAAAAAATACATTCTTTATTTAATATTTTTTGTATATGACATGTTACTCATGTGTAGTGACATGAAATTAATCACCCATGTGAAAATGAAGTCCAATTAAACTTTTTAAATGAATGATCTAGGCTGTGCTAAGTAAATTCTGGGCATGGAAATAATTAGGGATAAGAAGAATAGACTTTTATATGTATCTTAATGTTCCTATATCCTTAAAGTGATTAAGAGATATTTATTTTACTCTTTGAAACCTATTAATGTTCCATTAGGTACACATTTTAAATTTTATTTATATCAGTCACCTACCACAACTTATGATATTGAATACATGAGTAGAATCCCATATGAAAATGTAGTGGGTTGTATTATGTATGATATGATTTCTACTCCACTAGATGTTTTTTTCTATCTGTACTTTGACCAGGTTTATGGAAAATCCAAGAAAGACACATTGGCATGCTCTTAAATGGTTTTTGAGGTACATTTCTTCTACTTCATCTCTTTCAATTTTCTATTGTAAGAATGTTAATTCATCTGAATTAGTGACTGGTTATATTGATTCTAACTATGCTGTAAATGTTGATACTAGGAAATCACTAACTGGTTATGTTTTTAATGCATATAGATGAACTATATCATGGAAGTGAAATATGAAATTGGTGGTGATCTTCTCGACCACTGAAATTGAGAACATTGCCCTGACAGAATCCATAAAAGAATCCATATGACTTAAGGGTTTGATTTCTGAACTTAGTATTATAAATTATATTATTATTTTGAATTTTTATTCTCAATCTACCCTTTATCTATTGAAAAATTTAGTATTCCACATTAAGTCCAAGAACATTGAAATTAAGATTCATCTTATTAGAGAAGTTATTGAAAGTTGTGCAATGTGTGTCACTAAGATACACATGGATGAAAATCCAACTGATAGTTTGACTAAGGCTGTTACTTTATCCATTTTCAAGAATTGATTAGATATATTGAACTTGAATCCTCTTGAATAACATTAGGTTTAATAAGATCTCCAATTTTATATGAAAATGGTGGAGATTTGTTAATTTTACTTTTCATATTAAAATTTCCACTTTAAATTTATTTAATACATGAATTTTTTTTATTAAATATGTGCTTGATTTTATCATGTGCTAAGCCATCTAGAAACCTGGATATCTAGATATTTTATTTTTTTTCTCATTTTTTGATGACCATTGATGAGAAAGCTTCCCATTGCATCTTGGACGTCCACCTATTCTGATGATTTTCCACATCATTGTTGGATTTGTTCATCTATTGAAACATGGATTCTCCTAGTTGGTCAGGTTGTTACGCAGTTAAGGTTCTGGAAGGAGGTTAGATGAGCTTTGGTGGCTTCATTTGCAGATACATGAACCTGATTAGAGAGAACTATATCTCACTACTATAGTTTTACCTTCACACACTACTCCTGATCAGCATACTGTGATATTTATATCTTTAGATCTAGGAGGTTTTTGACTATGACGATCCATATCCGGCATCCTCTAGCCATGAAGTTCTAGCTCTGGGTATTTCTATCCACGACAACTCAATTTTGACATTCTCCGGCCACATCGCTCCAAATCCCAGGTTCTTTGGTCCCACGCAGCTTCTGATATGGTGTTCTCTAGATGCAATAATCCTGATCTGGCATCTTGATGAGGAGTTGTTACCCTCATCAAGATCATGTGCTACGTTGATCCACTTGAAGAGATTCGGGTAGACTGAACCTACTAAAGAGATCTGGACAACTGAATATTTGTTCGACATTATAAGTATTTCTCTCATTTTTTTTCTTCTGATTCCTACAGATTTAATTGATTTTGTGTTCATAAGTGTTTTGATTTTATCTGTTGATTTCTACTAGCCCTGCAATCCATTTTTTTGTGCATTTAATAATAAAATCACATGTGGTGGTCTTCTTCCCATGGAGTAGGGCCCAAAAGGGTTCCGAACCATGTAAATTCTTGTGTCCATATTAGCTGCTTTATTTTTCTTGCATTGTAACTCACTACTTTAGTTAATTACTTCTGCCAATTTTTGTTTGTATTAATTGAAGTTTATTCAAAATTGTTTTTATATTGTAAATTTTAATTTTGAAACACATTGTTTATTTATTTGGTCTTTATATTATTTTTTCGGGGTTGTATTCCACTTTTACTCCACAACACTTCTCAAGGATCATTCATCTGAATAGAAACTCGGACTAGTATTTGAAATAAAGACAACCAAGTTCACCCATATTTTGAACTTCATCGACTTAGATTATATTTATTTCACATGACTTTGGGAGGGTATCATCTTCGAGCTTTTCATAGATGCGACAGTCAACTTGGTTTCATCAATAAATTTCAGTGTCCTTGGATTCAGTTTCAAGAAAAATCAAGGTACGTATGAGTTAATCAACTTCAAATCACTATATTTAGTCATATCCTACAAAAAATATGAGCTCAGGTAAATCCAAATCCATTGAGTCACCAAGTTTTGGATCATCCTTTATTCATATTCTTCTACACAGATTTGAAATCCCTTCGAAAGGAGTGGACGATTCATCCTCTTCCAGTCTATATTTCCTTCAGAGCAATGGATGGAGATTCTCGAGGAAGTCTTCTTTAATCGATCAAACATGGAATATCTCCCCAAATTCAGTTTAGCTTCAAAGGTCTGATCGACTCAGGATCATGACAAAAGAATAAATATCTTCAAATCGAGTTCATTACAGTTTCACTTTTCTTCGGTAATCAATCCTTTCATATGGGGAGCTCGACTCTTCCTCATCCGAATTGGGTTTCTTCTTTAAGAGGCACCACCTGAAAGCTCAGTTCAGGTATGTGAAATCTGAAGGATAAATGAATATGTGGGAAATCCTTTAGATTTGGCTATGTGAAGCCCTAAGAATAGAATATGTCATTCCCCATTAATTTGGCTATGTCTGGCACTTCTGGAAACCAGCTTACTCCTTCATAATTGTTAATTATTTGATTTATTTATTAATGTTTGTTTTATTTAAATAAAAGGAATTTAAATATTAAACTTAATTTAATTATTTAATAGATTAATACAAAAAACAAAAATGAGATAAATATTAAATACAAAGAACACACAAATAAATAATAATCAAATAATTGATAAAATAAACAAAAAATTAAAGAATAAATAAATAAAACAAATATTAATAAATAAATCAAAGAATTAACAATTGATAATTTAAACAATAAAATGAATATTTTTATTAATAATATCATTAGTGTACTAAATCTAAGATAAACTAACCTAAAATACATAAATAACCAGATTAATTTTAAATCCAGAATTAGAAAAACAATTTAACAACAAAAGTGATTTGAGAAAAAACATCAATTAAAGGCCACATCAAATCCCCCCACATTTAATACATTTCTTGTTCTCAAGAAATACATAGTGAAATTTAATGGCAGAAAATAAATCTCATAATGAAAAAGTTGAAATGCCACTAAGAATTTATTTTCATATTGATTTTCCTTCATAGATTATTTTAAGTAGTAAAAAATAATACCCTCTCGAAACAAATTTCTTCAATGAAAAATTGGTTGATGTCTTAAAAAAATGATTTAAATTGAAAATATTAATTTTTTTTAACAAATATCAATTTTCATCTAACTGAAAGTTCAAACTTCTCTTTACCTCCAAGTGAACATACTCACATAATCTAATATTTTGTAATAAATAGACGCACTATTGGATAAGGTGGAGGGAAAATTTATCGATGAAATAAATAATCCATCCAACCATTTGATGAATAAGGAATGAAAAGAATGAAATAATGAGTTCAACATGGATTAGGATTTTCATTTAATCATCCATTTAGATTCACATCTTATGAGTCAAATTCAAATTAAAAGATTAAAATTAAATAATTATTGTATAAAATCTGCCCAAGATTTTACCAAAATCCATTTTTTCCAAGAGGTAAAGAAAAATGATTTAATCAGTTAAATCTAAGAGGTATTAAATATTAACATTTTTAAAGTGGCATCACAATCTTAAAACTTGATAAAAAATTTTATCTAGTGAAAAATTTTAAACCATGTTTAAAAACTCACAATTTTGAAAAATTTTAAGGTATTATGATAAGATTTTCATTAAAGCACAATTTAGTTCATTAAAGAAGACCCTCTACAAAACCAACTTTGTCCTCAAAGTTGAATTCAAAGGTGAAAGAAACATATTATACTTATAATTTCTAGAATATTTACAATTGATTAGTTCAATGACATGTTAAGGGTCATAGTACTGTTATATAGGATTTTCTACAATCTACAAAACATTTCTAAAATAAATTTAAGAATTATATGCTTTAACTTCATTTAAAACAATGCACAAATTTTCAACAAAGCATAATAATGTAGCATGTTTATCTATCGTTTAATCAAGAAAGTTCATTTTTCAAAAAATCCAATTTTTTAGAAAGTAAAGAAAAATTCAAGGGGACAAGCATTATTTTAAATGCCTCACAAAAATTACCAACAAAACAAAAAAAGAAGAAGAAAATAACTAAGAAATAAATATCAAAACTAATTTTAATAGAGTTTCAAAACATCCAAGGAGTTTCCTCCACACTTAATTTTATGCAATATTAATAAATGAATAAGAATAATTAATGTAAGGGAAAAGAACTCCCATTATAAAAGAAGCTCTACTCATTTTAGTTCAATCAAATGAACTCCCCAACTAAGCTTTGTGTGAAGTGTCATGGAAATATGGTTACATATCCTTCAAGATGAAAGATCAACACTAGATTCAAGAATAAATAATTATGAAAATTAATCAACTAGATAAAAAGTTTAGGGAAGTGAATCAGGTATGCTCAGGATTATATCTCTTCTTAGAACTGAACAAATATTAAAGATTTAGCTAAAGAAACTCTGTGCCTCCTCATAGTCCAATTACCAACTGTAAGAATAATTAAAACACATTTAAAAAGAGCATAATTTTAAATGAAAAAGATAATAATTAAGAACCAAGTATACATAAAGAAATTATTTTTATTGAAAAATAAAAAATAAAAAAATAGGGAACATGGGTTGACTCCCATGAAGTATGGAGTTTAAAGTACTCAGTTATAATTAGTGTTTAATCATATTTATAGAGTAGAGATGAAATCCAAGCCCTTTGAATGCCACTGAAAGTAATTTTTAACTCTCTAACCATTGAACAATAATGGTCTACTTTCATCTCTAATTAATTCAAAATCCCAATTCACGAGCACTCTTAAGATAATAAAGGATCCATACCATTTTGTTTTGAGTTTTCCTAGAAAAATATACAATATAGAATTCAAACGTAAAATCCTCTGGACAACTTTAAATTTTCTATTTTGAATAATGGAGTCATGAAAATATTTCTATCTCTCTTTATAAGTTCTAGCATTCTCAAAAGACTCTCTTCAAATTTCTTCTAGATCACTTAACTCTAATAATATCCTCTCTCTACCAGACTTGAAATCCTAATTGAGGGATTTCACCACCAATATGATTTCTCATGGGGCTCTATATAAATTAACATGTTTTACCAAAGATAATTATATATAGAGGAATCCCTATGTAAGTTTTATAAGTGGTCTTGTAGGCCCATAAAGCCTCATCCATCTTAAAAGAACAGCCCTTTCTTGAACCCTTATAGTTTTCTCTAGAATCCGTTTCAATTATTTATTTAAGATCTCTACTTTCCCACTAAATTGTGGGTGATAGGTGGTTCCATATTTATGAATAAAACCATAATTTTATATTAATTATTTGAATTTAAAGTTATTAAAATGTATGACATTATTTGTGATAAAATATTTCAGTACACCAAATCCATAGAAAATATTCTTCTTGATGAAACTCACAACACTACTACCAAGATTGTTTGTATGTGCTACTGCCTCAACCCACTCAGAGGCATAGTATACAGAAACAAGGATGGAATCATTCCCATATGATGATGGTAATGGTCCCATGAAATATAACCACCAAAAATAAAAAATTTCAACTTCAAGAATCCTCTTCTGTAGTGATTCCAATTTTCTACCCACATTCCCCAGACCCTGAAATTTATCATAGCTTATAACTATAATTATAACATCCTTGAATAGGTTAGTCCAATAAAAACATGATTGGGGGACCTTTTTGGTAGTTCGATCTCACCCATGGTGTCCACCCCATGGATAAGAGTGATAATTTTCTAAAATACAAAGCATTTCCTCCTCATGAACACACCCACAGAGTATCATAGAAGCACACCTCTGAAAAAGAAAAGAACCATCCCAAAAGTAGTACTTATACTGAGCAATGAATTTATTCATTTTATTTTATAAAGGTTCTTTTGTCCTGACACCTACAACTAATAATTTGAAAAAATCCATAAATCAAGAAAATTGTTTCATAGAAATAATAATAATTGTTCATCTGGAAAAATTGTATTGATCTCTATTGGTTTAATAGTTTTAATTATGTTAATGGGTAACCAAGACAAGTGGTTAGCTACCACATTTTCAACACCTTTATTATCTTTTATGTCTAAATCAAACTCTTTTAATAGTAAAGTACACCTCATAAGTCTCGATTTAAATTCGTTCTTAGCCAAATGATATTTCAGATCAGAATGATCAGTGAATATTATGAATTTTGAACCTATGAGATATTTCTTAAAATTATATAAGGAAAAAATGATAGTAGTAAAATATTTATTAGTATTGGCATAGTTTTTTTGGTAATCATATATCAAATTTCAGCCTTAGTAAATCACACATAACCTCTTATCTTTTATTTTCTCTAAAACTACCCCAACTTCCCAATCACTTTCATCACACATAACCTCGAACAAAAGTTTCCTATCAGGGGTAGTGATTATTATTGAAGATGTGAGATTTTACATCAGTAGATTAAATGAATCTTGTAAATTTCCATCAAATACAAAAGTAAAATCCTTGACTAATAGTGAGAAAAATGTCTTAACAAGTTTAGGAAATTATTTGATGAATCTTTGGTAAAAACCAGAATGTCCTAATAAAATTCGAATGCCTTTTATATTTTTATGAGGTGTAATATTTTTAATCACTTCAATCTTATAATTGTCTACTTATATCCCCCTCTTAGACTTTATAGCCTAAGGAAATACCTTCTGTGTAATGACCCAAAGTTTTATTAATGGAATTCCCTTCTTATAATTATTCTCTATAGTATAATCACATTAGGAAGAACAATGAAATATCATGATACTAAATACTATGTGACCATTAAACATAGTTTTTCCACTTCTATGTTTTGAATTTCGAAAATTCGACATACACTGTTGTGTTCAAGATGATTTTTGGAGTATAATAAAACAAAAAATAATTTTTGGTGAATCGTAACCTACCCTTATGAATAGTAACCTACCCTTATGAATAGTAATATGACCCTTATGAATAGTAAATCATCCAAAATAATAGTAACCTTACCCATAAATAATTAAATAAAATTAAGGCATCTTATAAGTGAAAATTTAACTATAGTAAAAGTAATGGTATTTTTGTAAGTCATAAATAAATAATTATAATTAATTAATTAAAAATAAAATTTATTTTCTTAAAATGTGTTCATAAATTAACAAATCTACATCTTCTATATTTAAGATAATTTTATAATACCTTAAGTAATTTTTAAAAGCATTATAACATCAGTTTTAATTTTAAAAACTGTATTTTTCAAGTAAATTATGATTTTAATTAAAAATTAAATTAATCATATTTAAAAAATTATTTTTTAAAAATGGAATTCATTTTTTGATTCTACACGTCAAAAAATGGCTTGGGTGAATTTTTGAAATTTTTCTAAAATACTTCAATTTTCTGGTGAATAGTAAAAATACAGCTTTTCACATAACTAGTGTATCTTAAATTGCAGAATTCATGATGTAATGATGATATAAACCTTCTAGAACTTTACATTCGGCTAATTTATATTTAATTTCATAAATAGTTACTTAAAATACAATAAACTCAATTTCCAAACCTAAAAAGAACTTTCCAAAGCCTAAAGTCAAAAGGTGATTCCTTAAAGCATCCTTTTCTCTTTCTTTAACTTTCCTTCTAATAAATTAATGAATTCAAATTATAAAGACAATTTAAAGTATAAAAGAATTATATTATATTAATATATGATTTATGATGACAAAAACTACTATTACAAGTCTAACATATGACATATTATTTTATTTAATATTTTATTCTAAAAACACCTCCCTCCTCATGTATAAATAACCCCTCTCCCCCCTTTCCAAACCACACCTCTCAAGCTTCAAGAATTGTCTAAACTCTGCCCAAGAATCTTCCCTATCCCCTCCCTCATGTCCAAGAGCTCCTGGTCTCATTCAAAGACCAATCCTAGATTCCTTAAGGAGGATCTCAAGAGGAGCATTCAAGAGGTAATTCCCCTCTCTCTCTTTTTCCTTTAAATTCCTTTCAATTTCAAGTTCTTCTCCTATTCTCTCCCCACCTATCTTCGTCCAAATGGCATGGTAACTCCATTATCATAAATATACTATAATTTTATGATACTAATGTAATACTATATAATCTAACTCCCTTCTCCTCTTCTTTTTATTTTATAAAAGAAAATGTTATTCGTAAGGTGTTAATCTATCACATTCAAGAATGACATGTTTTCCTTTTCCATTTCTACCTTCATATCTGGTCATGAAACCATTTTTATGGTTGAACCAGAATATTTTATATGTATTATGTTCTATTTAATGTTCTGGAACAAAATTATGTACATATTTATAAATTATTGATCCAAACAAGTTCGTTGTGGTCGAAAAACAACCCAAATTAACCCAAACAATCACCATTTAATTATTATCTAATGATTCATCCACATGGTATATAATATAATTAATTATAATATCATTTAAATTTTTTAAATATATTTAATAACATAAAAGATATGTTCTGGATGTTTATCCATGTTCTACATGAACTTCCATTTATGAATACATGTGAACCGCTCAGGAAAACCATAAAAACGAACATTACCAAACAATGTTTTTAAACTCTATAACTCATCTAAAGGCCCATAAAATAACTTAATAAAACAATAATTAACCATATTCACGTACACATGGTTCTGGAATCATTAATTAATTAATATATTGTGGTTATACAAGAATTTAAAGCAAAGAAAGCGTTTGGATACAAGGTAATGGGAAATTATTGAACCCAACCTTCCTTCTTCAGGTTCTCCCTCTTTCACTCCATTTTTGGTATGATTACTCCTTAAACATAATTTTTTAATAATTATATTACCTATTATGAGATATAAATGTTCTCTACTAGATTTTATTTCAAATAAAATGTTTTCCAAAAGAACTCTTCTTTCAAAAATACACCTTTTACTTCTTAGTAAAGGTGGATGGTTCTTGTATCAAGTATGTTATTCCCGCTTTCTTTTGGGAACCCAATGTTTATTAATGTGTTATTATGAGATGAAAAACATTCCTTTTCATGGGTTGATTATTTTTATTTTTGATATATGTTCATTGTGTAATGCATGATAAATTATAATGTTATGATATGATGGGTGTGCTCAGAATTATATAGCGCAATATGAATGTTTCAATGTGAAGGGTGCGCCCAGAATTATACAGTGCTCCAATGCATTGGGTAAAGTTATTAATATCATGAGTAAAAGTGAAATTATTTGTGTACATGATTCCATCATTGTTCACAACTATGTGTGGTAGTTAACCACTAAGACATGATGTTTCATTTTTATGCATTGCCACATTTCAAGTCTTTTATTAACGATTCCTCTCATGTTCATGATCTTTTGCCTATGTTATGATTATGCTCACCCAATGTAATATTGTTCTTATATACCATCTTATTGGGCTTCTAGATCACCTTTTTTCATGTATATACTAAGGTGAATACATGTACTAAGGAGGGGTCAAGTTCCAATAAGAAGATAGAGAATAAGAAATAAAAAAAATGTTTATTCTTGATGTTGTAATTTTTATGTATGGTCCTAGTTTTCCCAAGACACTAAACCTTTGGATTTTATATGTGTGATAATATTATGTTTTTTTATCTTTAAAATAATGTAATAGTAATGTAATAAAATGATGGGTCTCTATAGTTGGTATCAGAGGCAAGGTTTAGTTAATTTGGGAATTAGGATTAGTGAACCCTAGAGAAAACCTCTAGCATGAGACTAAGTAAAAATATGAACACAAGAAGATTTACATAGGGATACCATATGTTATTATTTTAGTATAAATTTATCAAATGAATAATTTATTTATGACTTGTTTACTCATGTTTTGTTCTAACCTTTTCTATTTTAGAAAATGGTGAGAACCAGGAGAAACTAGGCCAATAACTCATGTGAGGTCCAATGCAACATTTTCCCAAATGACATCCCCAATGATTTGGGAGGTGGAGTTCAAAACTTCATGGTGATGATTACCCATCTATCTCAGGTTATGAACAATAACCATAATAATAGATAATTTCCTCCTTCACCAAAGAGGGACCAACTGGCTATCGAATGTTTCACGAGGCAACGTTCACCGACATTTAGTGGATCTTTCAATCCACTAGTTGCAGAGCAGTGGGTCAACTCCGTGGAGAAGATCTTTTCTATTCTTTACTATTCCAAGACGGAGAAGGTGACACTAGCTGTTTATCATCTAGATGGAGAGGCCGATCAATGGTGGAATTTGATTAAGAACACCAAGCCAAGGGAGGAAATTGGAGAGATGGAATGGGAAGACATCAAGATAATGTTTCTTAACAAGTATTTCCAAAGAACTCTTTACACAAATATGGAGAGAGAATTCATAGAGCTGAAGAAAAAAGAAGGAGAATCTGTCACAACCTATGAAGCTAATTTCAAAAGGCTTGCAAGGTACGATTTAGGTTTTGTTATCAACAATGATAGAAAAATTGATAGATTATTTAGTGTATTAAAACCACACCTTCAAAAGTATCTTTCAATTCGAGACTTTGGGAGTTATTAAGAAGTTGTTCGATGTGTTCTCAAAGTGGAGATGGAGTTTGGAGAATGGTCCCATGGATATGGTGATAATAAAGGAAATATGGAGTTTCAAGTTGGAGGATCTAATGATAAAGGTGGGAAGAAAATTCAACGATCCACATGCCAAAAATGTGAGAAGTTGCAGCATGGGAACTACCTCAAAGGGATGGGTAAGTGATTCAAGTGTTGGAAAGAAGGACACCATGCTCAAGAGTGTTGAAGAGACATGAGAAGGAAGGAGAATGTAAGGAGATAACCACCCATGGTTCAATGCTAAAATTGTAGGGAGCTAGGGAACTATGCAAGACAGTGCACTAAACCTTGAGTTCTTGAGGGTAATTAGCATCAGCAGCCACCAAAGCCAAAGGAACAAGGGAAGGATTATGCCATCAATATTGAGGAAGTGGAGCTAGATAATGAAGTCGTAAAAGGTACACTTACTATTCACTAAATAATGAAAAAAGTCTTATTTGATTTTGGTTCTACAAATTACTTTATATCTTAAAAGTTTTCTAGAACTATAGAATTGAAACCCCAAAACTTTGAAGTAGATATATCTATTAAAACACCAAGTGGTTAAATCACTGAAGCCCAAGTGTTTTACTCTTCTCCTATTGGAGTATGAGGAAAGATTCTTCCAGAAAATATTGTAATACTTTCCTTGGTGGAATTTGACGCTATAATGGGAATGGATTGTATCTCATTATACAGATCACATATCAACTGTCAGGAAAAGGAAATATCTTTTCATATTCCGAACCATCCCATGATCCTATATAAATGAAAGGAAGATCATGAATCTCCTTTGAAAAATCCTTCAATGGTGTGGGTGTTGATTCCCCATAAAGAAGCATACCTCGCCCAAATGGTCGAGTCAAAGGATAGTACCAACCTTTTAGGAATGCCCATCGTGAGGGAATATAGTGATGTTTTTCCCAAAGAGTTACACGAAATTCCCTCGGATCGTGAGGTAGAGTTCTCAATAGAACTCATACCTGAAGCTAATCCTATCTCAAAATGTCCCTGTAGGATGGCCCCTATTGAACTGGAGGAGTTAAAGAAGCAGCTGCAAGAGTATCTTGACAAAGGTTTCATACACCCCAATGCATCACCTTGGGGTGCACCAGTGCTCTTTGTGAAGAGGGAGGATGGAATAATGCAGCTGTGTATCGATTATCAGGAACTCAACAAGATCACCATAAAGAAGAAGTATCCTCTTCCAAGGATTGATGACTTGTTCGATTATTTAAGAGAAGATCAATACTTCTCAAAGGTGGATCTTTATTCTAGATATCATCAGTTAAAGGTGAAGAAGGAAGATATTCAGAAGACTACATTACATACAAGGTATGAGCACTATGATTTTATGGTGATGCCCTTCAGACTTAGTAATTCCTCTGAAATCTTCATGGATTTGATGAATAAGGTCTTTAGACATTACCTTGAAAAATTTGTGTTAGTGTTTATTGATTATGTTCTCATCTACTCCAATAGAAAGGAGGAACATGAAGAATATCTAAGACTTGTGTTGGTGACATTGAGAAAGGATAAGTTGTACGCCAAGTTCAGAAAGTGTGACTTTTGGATGAATCAACTCACATTCTTGGGACATGTGATCACAAGTGAGGGAATTTATGTGGACCCTTCAAAAACAAAGGCAATTGAGGAATGGACCAGGCCCTCTAGTGTCACATAAATCTGTAGTTTTCTTGGATTATTTGGGTACTATTGACGTTTTGTGAGAAATTTCTCATGATTGTCAAGCCCACTAACTAAGTTAACAAGGAAAGGGGTAAAGTATGTATGGATGGAAGAATGCAAGGGAAGATTCAAGGAGTTAAAGAGAGGGCTAATCACTGCACCAGTACTCACACTACTAAAAAGTGGAGAAAGTTTTGTGATATAAAATGATGCCTCAAAGAAAGGCTTGGGTTGTGTACTCAGGAAAAATGATAATGTGATAGACTACACCTCACGATAGTTAAATATCCTGAACAGAACTACCTGAAACATGATCTAGAGCTAGCAGCCATGATTTTTGCCTTGAAAATATGGCGACACTACCTTTATGACGATAAGTGTAACATATACACTGAACACAAGAGCCTAAAGTATATATTCACGCAAAAGGATCTCAACATGTGTAAGAGGAGATGGTTAGAGAAAATCAAGGATTATGATTTCTCTATTCACTATCATCCTAGAAAGGTGAAAAAGGTAGTCGATGCTCTAAGAAGAAAAGAACCTGCTACTCTATACATGTTACGGATTGAGAAAGACCATATCTTCTTGGATATATAAAGGATAGATTTAAAAATCATAAAGGCAGGGGATACATCCTATCTTTCCCAAATGATTATGCAACCTTCCATCCAAGATAAGATTAAGGAAGCACAAAGGTATGATGTGGAGATACAAAATAGGGTGAATGCAGTAAAGGAAGGGAAGCTGCAAGAGTTTCATATCGACGATGATGGTGTGATTCAGTTTGGAACGCGGCTTTGTGTGCCTTCATCACCCGGGATAAAGAAGGAGATATTGGATAATTCACATAGCTCAACATTCTCTATCCATCTTGGGAGTACCAAGATGTACCGTGATCTCTAAGAATACTTCTGGTGGGATAACATGAATAAGGAGATCGTGGAATATATCTCAAGGTTCTTGGTATGTCAGCAAGTGAAAGTAGAGTGACAAAAGTGCAAAGGGATGATGAAACCATTGCCTATACCCACGTGGAAATGGGAGAATGTTACTATGGAATTTTTCATGGGTATCCCAAAGAATTCGAAGGGAAATAATGTAATATGGGTTGTGTTTGACCGACTCACCAAGACTTCCCATTTTATCGCTATTCAGGAAGATCTCTCGCTTGAACAACTTGCAAAGATATATGTGAAGAAAGTGGTGAGACTGCATGGTGTTACACTCTTGATTGTCTCTAATCATGATCCAAGGTTCACATATAAATTCTATAGGAGTCTTCAACATGATTTGAGTATTGAATTAAATTTCAGCATGACTTATCACCCCCAAAATGATGGCCAATCTGAAAGGACTATTCAGACGCTTGAGGATTTTCTAAGAGCCTGATATCTAGAATTCAAAGGTGGATGGGATAAGAATCTCCCATTGGTTGAGTTCTCATAAAAAAATAGCTTCTAATCGAGTATTCAGAGGGATCCATATGAATCTTTTTATAAAAAGTGATGTAGAACTCCAATCTGTTGGGATGAAGTTGGAGAACGAAAGCTAATTGGATCCGATCTTGTGCAAGAGATGACAGAGAAGGTTCAAGTCATCCAGAAACACATCAAAGATACTTAGAGTTGGAAAAAGAGCTATGCTGACCACCGTCAAAGGGACTTGGAGTTTGATGTTGGAGATAAAGTCTTCCTTCAAATATCACCATAGAAGAGAGTCATACGGTTTGGAAAGAAAGGGAAGTTAAGCCCAAGGTACAATGGCCCCTTTGAGATCCTTGACCACATTGGATCTGTGGCCTATCGTCTTGCACTTCTACAAAATATGGCTCATGTTCATGACATGTTTCACGTATCACTCCTGAGGAAGTACATAACAGACCCCTCACATATACTAAACTCAAAGATGGTACAACTGGAAGATGATCTCTCCTATGAGGAGCAACCAGTAGAGATTCTGGACCGGAGAGATAAGGTTATACGCAACAAGACAACCCATCTTGTCAAAATATTGTGGAGTAACCATAAGTTTGAAGAAGCTACTTGGGAACCGAAATAGGTGATGAAGGATAAGTACCCTAACCTGTTTATGTAAAACGAAATTTCGAGGGTGAAATTTCATAAGGGGGGAAGAATGTAATGACCCAAAGTTTTATTAATGGAATTCCCTTCTTATAATTATTCCCTATAGTATAATCACATTTTTAAGAACAATGAAATATCATGATACTAAATACTATGTGACCATTAAACATAGTTTTTCCACTTCTATGTTTTGAATTTTGAAAATCCGACATAAACAGTTCTGTTCAAGATGATTTTTGGAGTATAATAAAACCAAAATAATTTTTGGTGAATAGTAACCTACCCTTATGAATAGTAACCTACCCTTCTTAATATTAATATGAACCTTATGAATAGTAAATTGTCTAAAATAATATAAACCTTACCCATAAATAATTAAATAAAATTAAGGCATCTTATAAGTGATAATTTGACTATAGTAAAAGTAATGGTATTTTTGTAAGTCATAAATAATTATTTATAATAAATTAATAAAAAATAAAATTTATTTTATTAAAATATGTTCATAAATTAACAAATATATTTCTTCTATATTTAATATAATTTTATAATACCTTAAGTAATTTTTGAAAGCATTATAAAATCAGTTTTAATTTAAAAAACTGTATTTTTCAAATAAATTAAGATATTAATTAAAAATTAAATTAATCATACTTGAAAATTTATTTTTGAAAAATGGAATTCATTTTTGGATTCTACATATCAAAAAATAGTTAGGGTGATTTTTTGGGATTTTTCTGAAATACTTCAATTTTCTGGTGAATTGTAAAAATACAGTTTTTCACATAACCGATGTATCTTAAATTGCATCATTCATGATGTAATAATGACATAAACCTTCTAGAACTTTATATTTGGACAAGTTATATTTAATTTCCCAAATTTTTCCTTAAAATTAAATAAAATCAATTTCCAAACCTAAAAAGAACTTTCCAAATCCTAAAGTCAAAAGGTGATTTCTTAAAGTATCTTTTTCTCTTTCTTTAACATTACATTTAATAAATTAATGAATTCGAGTTATAAAGATTATTTAAAGTATAAAAAAAATTATATTATATTAATATATGATTTATGATGTCAAAAAATACTATTAAAAGTCTAACATATGATATATTATTTTATTTAATATTTTATTCTAAAAACATCTCCCTACTCATGTATAAATAACCCATCTCCCTCTCCCTCCCCTTTCCAAACCACACCTCTCAAGCTTCAAGCATTGTCTAAACTCTTCCCAAGAATCTTCCCGAGCCCCTCCACACATCCAAGATATTCTGGTATCATCCAAAGACCAAACCTATCTTCCTTAAGGAGGATCTCAAGAGGAGTATTCAAGAGGTAATTCCTCTCTCTCTCTTTTTTTCCTTTAAATTCCTTTCAATTTCAAGTTATTATCTTATTCTCACCCTACCCATATTCTCACAAATGGTATGGTAACTATAGTATCATACATATAATATAATTTTATGATACTAATGGGATATTATATCATCCAACCCCCTTCTCCTCTTCCTTTTATTTTATAAAAGAAAACGTTGTTCGTAAGGTGTTAATCTATCACCTTCCAGAAAGACATGTTTTCCTTTTCCATTTCTACCTTCAAATATGGTCATTAAAGCATTTTTATGGTTGAAACAGAATTTTTTATTTTTATTATTTCCTATTTAATTTTCTGGAACTAACTTATGAACATATTTCTAAATGTTTAATCAAAACAAGTTCGTTGTGGTCGAAAAACTGCCCAAATTAACCCAAACAATCATCATTTATTTCTTATCTAATGATTCATCCACATATTATATATTATAATTCATTATAATATCATTTTAAATTCTGTAATATAATTAATAACATGAAATATAAGTTCTGTATGTTTATCCATGTTCTACATGAACTTCCATTTATGAATACATATGAACCACTTAAGAAAGCCATAAAAATGAACATTCCCAAACAATGTTTTTAAACTCTATAAATCATCCAAAGGCCCATAAAATAACTTATTGAAACCATAATGATCCATATTCATGTACAAAAGGTTCTTGAATCTTTAATTAATTAATATATTGTGGTTATATAGGACTTTAAAGCAAAGAAAGCGTTCAGATACAAGGTAAGGGGAAATTCTTGTACCCAACCTTGTTTCTTTAGGTTCTCCCTCTTTCACTCCATTTTTGGTCTGATTACTCCTTAAAAATAATTTTTTCATAATTATCTTACCTATTCTGAGATATACATGTTCTCCAATATATTTTATGTCAAATAAAATGTTTTCCAAAATAACTCTTCTTTCAAAAACACACCTTTTACTTCTCAATAAAGGTGGATGCTTCTTGTATCAAGTATGCTATTCCCGCTTTCTTTTGGGAACCCAATGTTTATGAATGAGTTCTTATGAGATGAATCCCATTAATTTTCATGGGTTAGTTATGTTTTTTTTATGTATGTTCATTATTGCATGCATGATAAATGATAATGTTATGATGTGACGGGTGTGCCCGGAATTATATAGCACAATATGAATGTTTCAATGTGACAGGTGCGCTCAGAATTATATAGCGCTCAAATGCATTGGGTAAAGTGATAAATCTTATGATTAAAAGTGAAATGATGTGTGGAAATTATTCTATAATTTTTCACAACTATGTTTGGTAGTTAACCACTAAGACATTATGTTTCATTTTTATGCATTTCCACATTTCAAGTCTTTTATTAATGATTCCTCTAATGTTCATGATCTTTTACCTATGTTATGATTATGCTCACCCATTGTTATATTTTTCTTATATACCCTCTTAATATGCTTCTATCTCACCCCTTTTCATTTATATCCTCAGGTTACTACATGTACTAAGGAGGGGTCAAGTGCCAATAAGAAGCTAGAGAAGAAGAAATTAAAAAAAATGTTTATGATTGATGTTGTAATTGTTATGTACAATCCTAGTTTTCCCAAGAAACTAATAATTTGGATCCCTTATGTGTAATACTATTATTTATTTTATCTTTAAAATTATGAAATAGTAATGTAAGAAAAAGGTTGGGTTGCTATATTCTGTAACCATGAACTGAAATTTCTCCCAATTGAAGAAAAGGTTTGTCTCTTTTCTCCTATGTAAATTAGTTTCTAGATTTTCCAAATATCCTTCATAATCAGAACAAATTGTAGAAAAGTCATCCATGAACACTTAAATTATTCTTTCAGTCATATAAAAAAATATATCATTCATATGCCATAAAAGCTGGAAGGAGCACCACATTGGCCAAATGGCATCCGTCTATATGCAAATTTCCCAAATAGAAAAGTGAAAGGGGTTTTTTCTTGGTCTTATGGTGCTATGAGAATTTGGATGTAACCATAATAGCCATTCAGAAAATAGAAGAACTAATTTTTATCCAACCTTTGAAGCATTTGATCTAGAAATGACATTGAAAAATGATATTCTCAAGTGGTAGAGTTAAGATTTCGATAATCAAAATAGACGCTCCACTTAGTAATTTTCCTAACTTAAATTTGTTTTTTATCATTTATCACAACTTTAAACCCCCCCTTATTAGGTATAACTTGTACCAAACTTACCCAAGGACCATCAGAAATAGGAAAAATTATTCCAACATCAGCATCTTAATTACTTCTTCTCTAAATACTACTTTCATATTTAAATTTAATCTTATTTTAACTTCAACTCTAGGATTATGATCCGAATCCATTTTTATTTTATGCATGTAAAAATATGGACTTGTTCCTTTAATATCAGATATAGACCATCCAATAATAGACTTGAACTTCCTTAGAATAAATAAAAAACTCTATTATTGATTCACTGCTAACTCAACTGATATTATGATCAGAAAGGTTGAACTTTCACCTAGAAAATATTATTGAGATGAGAAGTAAGATGATTCAACTATAAAGTGGGTGATTCTTGTCCATAAGGAATAAACTTGGTCATAGGAGGTCCAAGATCCTCAACATCCTTCCTAAAAAATGAATGAGAGCTAAAGAAACCCTCATCCTTACTACTATTATTATTTTAAAAATTCTCATAATAAATTTTTAGTTATGGTTCTAAAATATTTTGTATAGAAAATTGATCAATATTTTCCCAAAATTAACCCTCATAAGAATCTCTTAGCTCTACCTATTCACTTAAACAAATTCCCATCCAAGTCTCATCTTGTGTGGTGTTACTATTTATTTCTTCAACTATGTTTAAAAAGTATTATTATTCATTATCAAAAGGTTATTCAAATTTAAGAAAATTATCACTAGAAAAATCCAAAAATTGTGGTGAAACTTTTAATTTTAAAAAAACATTAAACTCTTTACAATGTTCTCCCAGATTAAAAATCAATCTTCTATTAAAAACATTTAATACAGCTCCACTAGTGGCAAGAAAGGACCTAAAAATAATGATAGAGGCTTCCCTATCACACTCCATGTCAAGTATAAGAAAATATGCTGGTAAAATTAATTTTAAACCCCTATAATCATATCATCAAATCTACCTATAGGGTGGGCAATGGAGCAGTCTTCCAATAGAAAGACAAAAATGGTGGGAAATAGATCTCTTAATCTCAAATGTATGAACAATGAGTAAGGGATAAGGTTGATATTAGCTCTAATGTCACAAAGGCAGTTGACCTATACACTATTTTCAAATGTACATGAAATAAAAAAACTACCAAGATCATTGAGCTTAGGAAGTATCCAATTATGAACTACAACAATACACTGCTCTATTAAACTGTAAGTGAGAAAATCCTCAAGTATTTTATTATTTGAATTTTTTTTAATCATGTTCAAATATGAAGGAACCTAGGATAAATATTGTAGAAATGGGATATTAATGTAAATATTTTTAAAAAAATCAAGATATTTGATAAGTTTAGCTTCATAATTATTCTTATTAATTCAGTTATAAAAAGGAATACGTGGATCCAAATTTTTAAAATTATAGGCATCCTTTCAGATTCTTTCTCAAAATTTTCTTTCCCTTTATTTTTTTGATATTTTTTACTCTTTTTAATATTTATTAATAGGTGGAATGATAGGTTATACATAAATTTATATGGAGATTTCTGAAATTTATAGTTTCATATATTTCATAATTTTTCTTAACATTTTCTTCTAGAATTTCAGTTTTAGTAGATGTAGGTTTCTTAGGGGATTCTTGGTGAGTCTAGAGACCAATATTAGTAGTGATATCCATGATATTTTTCATAGGATTGGCTTTCGTTGTACTTGGTAATTTATTATTTTATCTTTGATTCATTCCCCTAGATATTTAGCTCATATAAGTTTCTATATTTTACATCCTAACATCTGATTGAATTTTATTAGAATCACATTTGGATTTTTTAATTAAATTGAGACTTGAATCTTTCATATTGAGAATCAATTCTATTTAGAATTTATTCTAATTTAGAAAAAATCTGACCCTTAAAGTTTTCTTAAGTATTAGGAGGCTCTTCCCTGGGTTGGTTTTGGTATGGATTCCTAGGCTGCTATTGGAAACCAGGGGTACAATAAGTCTAAAAACTCCTTTCTCTTTCCAATAAATGTTGAGATGATTTCTATAACCTTGATTGTAATTATTTGAAAATGGATCATCCCTTGGCTGTAACCTTGGTGAAAGAATAAAAAAAGATGGAATTACTAGGTTGTTGGGTAGACATATCAATGTTAGGGAAACAAGAGTTTAAATGAACATACATGACATATTGATGACACTACTCCCTACGTGAATTTTGATCTTTTTCATTATAATACTCTGCAACATTGAGTTAAACTTTCTAAACATGTTTATTCTCTTTTTTAACTATTTTAATTCTCCTAGAACACTTATGTTGAGTATTAATTGTAAGTGTATAGAATATTTGATTCAATTATTTAGTAGTTTTATTACTAAAATATTCTATTGAATCTTTATTAACTAAGGTATAATGATATGGGGTGAGGATGTGTAAAAGGTGTCTATAAGGAACTGTGGATTACGTTGATGATTTGGAAACTATTTAAGAATACACCTACATCTTTCCCACTCCTTGTGGAATAACTAAACCTCATATTGAAAAAATATTGTGATCTTATAACTAATTTCAATTATCATTCTCCTTGGATGAAATTTCATAATAATAGCATTAAACAGTTGATCCCATGTATAAAAAATATCCCCATCAATCTATTGAAACCATGATAAGCTCTAAGTTTAATATCTCATTCAATTAGTCCTTTTAAAGGAATTTGTTTCACCATATGATAGAAATATATAATTAAGTCTAAAGAGTATTCATTAGGAAGTCCATTATATGATGGAAACATAGAAAGATGAGATTGTTTAATCTCATTGTTTCTTTCCCTATGGGTGTGTCTAATAAAAGTTGGATTACTAGAAATTTTTGGCACCTAAAACTACCTAAGGAATAATCTCTTAACTAACTCATTTCTAAGTGGTTGTGGATTCATATTTTTATTTTGATTGTTATTCAGAATTTCCATATTTCCTTCCATTTTGACTTGTTTTTCTTTTTAATTACTCTAAAATGGATGTTGATTTTTGAAATAATAAGTTCTAATTTTTATGAATTTGATCTGGTGTGTATTAACACTCATATTCAATATTTGTTCATAGAAAACTTTTTTTTTTCAAAAAAAAATTAGGTTGATTTTTTAAAAATATTTTTTATATTGTTTTAAAATATATTTAATTTTTCTAGAGTTTTCTAGATTTTTTTATATCTTTTGGGATTGGTAACTCATGTCTTCCCCAATAATGTTGTCAAAATTTTACATGATTATCATTGACTACTTGAAAATTATTTATATATTTCCATATTTAAAACTAGTATAGATAGTGTGTATGGAGTTTAACCATAGAGAATGCATAAGTGTGTGGAGTGACCAATAAAGACACAAAAACACTCTAGAAAACAAATAGTAACATGTATAACACTCTAAGTAGTAGAAATAAAAACTTGAGACAAGAGTGATGAACAATAGATATACTAGAAATTGATAGATATATGTAACAAATATAATGGAAGGGAACTCGACTGACCAATTTAATAAATTTTCCTTTATTCATGCATAAATAATTTTCTGGAACTAAAAGTTGAGAAGTTAAAAATCCTTATTGGCTGGTTAACCTACAACTGAAATAATTATCCAATCTATCAACTGAAGAATTAATCATTCACAAAATGATAAAATTATTTTTCATCAGGATCAAATTTTCAATTAATCTTGTTGTTTTATTCTCATAAGAAATATCTTTTTAGAATATTGTAAACGGGGAATTTTTTTTAATGAATTTAAATAGAAATAATTTTCATTGATTTTCGAAGAAAGAAAATATATGAAAATATTCAAGAATTGATTTGAGATAAAAGGAATATTAGAAGAAATATTTATTCATGAATAAGTATAAGTTTTAACTAATCGATCTTGTTCCCCTAAAGATTTTATCCAAAAAACATAATCAGAATTTCAATTTCAAAAGAATTCATAATAGATGTATCAAGAAGAAAAAATAAATAATAAATTAAATATTATCTGTTGAGGATTTATTCCTCCATTTCAAGCTTGTTTTCTTTCTTCCTAGTTCTCACCTGATAGCTCTTACTTCCATATTCATATAAGAAGTTTTCTCTAGACCCCATCTCCCTCAAATTTCCTAATTGTTTCCTAGAATTTTCCCACTAACTTAAATTGGTAAAATGACATGTTAATCATCACTACATCAAGTACTTGTTTCATATGGGGGGGGGGGGTTAATTTTATCTTTTGTAACCATCATTGTGATTTTATCAAGGCCCTTCTAACCACTTCTCAACCTCAACTACAAGAAAATGAATTGCTATGACTAGCATCAAAAAAATTATCAACAACTAATTAAAATTCTACCAGCTAGAAACTTCCCTCTCAAGCTATCATAAAAAATATCTACAATACAAATCAATGGATAAAATGGACCTCCAACCTCAAAATAATCCTTGATTATTATTCAATCTCATACTATCATCAATAGAAACAAACTTTATGCTCAACCCCTCAATTGACCCTTGCACAACACCCAATTTATTCTGTAGAATCACAACACAAACTTGAATCTTATTATGGGAACATCCATGAGTAGATGGTGTGCAATGAAAATAGTCTTAGAAATCAAAGTATCCAAATTCATAAGGCTCTATATTCTCTTAATCAAAAACCTGTAAGAAAACATCATGAAAAAATCACAAGACAACAACTTCTTCAGTGACCCAGGATTCGACTTCATTTAGGTTTGAAGGATCATCTTAAACAAACTGATGGATTTAAATAACTTTGTTATTATTAAAGATAATTCATCCAAATCAGCAACTTGGACCAATATTTAAAATTGTGGCACCCAAGTTCACCCATCTTTTGAACTTTATTGGTTTGGATCATATTTCTTTCACACGGCTCCGGGAGTGTATCAGCTTTGAGATTATAATAGATGCGATGGTTGGCCTTGTCTCATCAACAAATTTTGGTGTCCCTAGATTCAATTTCAAGAAAAACAATGGTATGAATAGGGTTTTCAAATTTGAATATCCATCTCCTATTGTTTCCTATAACGGATATGATATTATGAAGATCTAAATCCATCGAGTTGTCAAGTCGTGGCTTGGCCTCCATTCATCATCTTCTGCATGGATCTGAAATCCCTTCAAAAAAAATCAATGGTTCATCCTCTTTTAGTCTATATTTCTTTCATAGTAGTGGTTGGATCTTCTAGGAGAAGTATTTTTTAGTCGATCAAACCCACAACATCACCTCAACTTCAGTTTGGATTCAAAGGTAGGATCAACTTGGGATCAAGGTGAAAGAATGAATCATGTCAAATCGGGTTCATCATGGTATAAATTTACCTCATTAAGCACTCCTTTCATATGAAATTACTGAATATTCCTTATCTAGAAATAGGTTTCTTCTTCAAGTGGTTTTTCTTGAAAGCTCAGTTTAGGTATGTGAAATCTAAAGGAGAAATGGCTATGTGGTAACTCCTTCAGATTAGACTATGTGAATCCCTAGGAATCAGATACGTACTAGCCCATTAAATTGTATACATTACCACACTTATAAAAATTAGTTACATGTCACCTCCTTCATAATTTTCTATGTGTAAGGTGAATAAATAGGATATATAGAGCCTTTTTCATTTTGATTACATGGATGAACATATCCATTTTTTAATTTTTAGTATATAAAGAGTACTTCATCCAAAAATAATAAATTTAATGGATGAATAAAATAAATATTCAATTATTAATTAATTAAAATCATAACAGAACAATTAAATTAAATAAGTTAAAAATATTAAATTTGTTAATCCAAAAAAAGAAAATTAATTAAAAATAACTAGTCTAAAATAATTAACTAAATAATTAACTACCAAAAGAAAAGATAAAAATTAATTTAAGATAATGAATTATAATTTAACATTACTAATTATTAAAATATTTAAATAAAAGGAATTTAAATGGTAAAATTAATTTAATTATTTAATATATTAATACCAAAAACAAAAATGAGATAAATATTAAATACGAAGAACACAAAAATAAATAATATTCAAATAATTGACAAAATAAAAAAAAATTAAACAATTGATTAAAAAAATTAATAAATAAATCAAAGAGAGAACAATTGAAAATTTTAACAATAAAATGAACTATTTTATTAATAATTTCACTAGTTTACTAAATCTACAATAAACTAAGATAAAATAAATAATTAACCAGATTAATGTTAAATCAAGCATTAAAAACACAATTTAAAAACAAAAGCGACGTGGAAAGAGACATTAATTAAAGGCCACATCATGACTATATATTTTTCTTAAGGATTAATGATAATAACTTATAACTTGGAAGTTATATTTCCATATTCTTATGACATTGGAGTTGATTTCATTATTTATATAGAAAATATACACAAGGAAGCTACTAGAGGATAATATGAAATATATGTTTAATAAATAATTGATGATTTGATATTAGTGTTTCCATTATATTACTAAGGAAAACCAATAACATAGTAGAAAGAAAGATTGTAGGATTAAGTTTTTGATAATTTTGGATATTATTATTGATGATCCATCCATTGAGAAATTATCATTTTATTTTTAATAAGAATGATGATTGGTATTTAATATACATAGCTGGTTTAAGAAGATTTAACTCTTAGAGAAGGAATAATTCCATGGAGTATTCATATTGATAAATATTATATCACTGTGATGATTATAAATTAAAGGTGACTAGTTGGTAGAACTCAAATAATATCTTACATCTAAAAAGGAACAAGATAAGGAAAAATGGCTTTATACAAAGAGGTTAAGGAATGCTTTTGGATGATGTTTGAAGTGTTTTAAAAGGTCCAGAATTGATTTCAAGAAGATCAAAACACATTTGAAGAAATTATAGAATATAACAAGATAGAGACAAAATCTTGAAAAGGGAAATTATCCTATGGTGATGACTGTGTATGATGTTTTTAATCCACATATGATAATTTATCTATGTGAGTGAAAAATGAAAAATTATTTATCTTATATTTAGTGACATAAGAAAATTCAATTATTTCAATTACACATGTAACATATTTTGAATACCTATAAGATAACTCATCTACACAGCTGAAGATTGAAGAAAAATTGAAAAAGGGATTTATATTACACAATTAATTTTTTAGGAGGCCATTAGATAATCCACTTAGTAAATCATGGGAGAACTTTTGGTTGAAAAGTTTGGGTTCTAGAATATTTATATTCCTAGGAATTCGATTGAAACCAGAAAATGATTTGTGATATGTTCTTCATAAATCAAACATCATGATCATACATAGAACATGATTCAAGATGATATAAAGATAAAACCAACCAAGGGAGAAGCTATTGTTTAGAGAGTCCCACATTTTAGAATGTGGTTCCACATTATAGTCGAATGAAGCCATGCTTATATAGATATATCAAGAGAATAAAAAACTTTGGATTTTATGGAAGATTTAAATGAATAAGAAGACCATGATAATTCAAATATCATATAGAAGAAACAAGATGAGACTTTATTCAAAATTTCTAGAAGTATTTGAATAATTATTTTACTTGAAAGGTTACAAGTTTAAAAGATTGAGTTTTTATAGAAGATTAAAAAAGGGGAAACACATGAAAAGGTATGCGAATTGAAAGACAATATTTGAGGGAGTTCAAATATGATAAATATTAGATGTTGTTCCAATTATTCTATATTTTTATAAATATATTTTATGGTCATAGAAAATATTATGGAGAGATTATCAACTATGCATACCTATGGATATTTTCTAAGTTGAATGGAGAAGAGAAAACTAATTTGATTCTATGTGTGTTGCACATCATCTAAGTTAAAGAAGGTTTTCCAGTGCTATTTGTGTTAACTGAGGGATAAGAAGGAGACCCAATAATGTTTCATTTCTTACACACTGAATAAGAAAAAGTAGAAACCATGAGATCTAGCCTACAACTATCACTCACTATATAATTATGAAGAAAGAAGAGTTCAAATGTGCCACTACTAATTATATTCCAAAACAAATAAGTTGAGGGATCTATCCTACATTAATCTATTATAGATGTATAAGGAATATTGAGGAATACCATCTAACTATTATGAATAAGGGAATAATATCATTTATATAGTCTAAGAGGGACTCGGTGTAACGACCTGAGATTTTAGACCCTATAAATTAATATTATCTTCAATAGGTTGTGTTACAGAAAACATCAAACTAAAACAACACCCAACTAAAACGAACCACGACATATTAAAATTACATGAATAATATAATTTTTAGTGGATAAAAATATCATAATCAATTTAAATAACAATATATATATTTTTAAAAGGATGAATTTCAAAGAACAATTAAAAAAAACAGGGGGTATTGTATTTTACCTTAATAAATTAAATTGACCATAGTTAAAATTTTATTATAATTGTTAATATTTATATTTATAATCTAATATATAAATATTCAATTATTTATAAATCTATATGAAATAATATTAAAAAAACATAAAGTTTAAAAAGGCCATTTTTAATAAAAGCAGTTTTACTTTATATATTTTATTTTCATTTAAAAGATAATTTATAAATTTTAGAATTAGAATTTGAAAAAATTAACTTCATTTTTGGATATATAATTTCAATATTATTTTAATATTATTTTTTGGTATTTTTCTATAAAGAATGATTTTTAAGTGAGCAGTTCAAAATAGCATTTTTATAAAAAACATGACTTTTATAACATTATTAGTATATAATTATGAATTGTAAATTCATGAAATATTTATCTAAGAACAAATGTGTATTTTATAAGTTAATTTATAAGTTTAAAAATTTTATTTTTAATTTAAAAATCCACGTTTGACATTTTAGAACTTAAGTTATATTTTTGAAAAATATTATTTTTAATACATTTTATATTTAGTATTTTTAAATTAATTTGTATCAACTTTAGAAAATTAATTCAATAAAATTTATTTAAAAATTTGAATCATTAGGTACAAATTATATGATAAGGGCCAATTTATTTTCAATCATAAAAGATAAATTACATCGGTAAAATCTAGCAACCTCATTAAAACTAGAAGATGTAAAAATGGTTTAACCAAGAGGGAAATACCATAAAAAAGTTAAAAAAATGCTTATGAATGGGTTTTTGAGGCCTTTATAAATATTATACCTTAAACTATCTATTATTTACCAATTTTTAGATAGTTTTCTTGAGAGAACTTCCAATTATTAAAAATTTATCGGTATTTACAAGAATGACATCTATTTTCACTTATAAAAGGGGAACTCCTCTCCTCACTTCCCCTCACACCAAAACCCACATATTTCATCCCAAAATCTACCCAAAACTCTCATAAATATTCTTATACACCTTAAATAGGGTTTTTATTCTCAAAATACCATCCCTAAAATGATTAACCCCCTTTCTAAAGGAGATAATCCAAGAAGTGAGATATAAATTTATAACCGCTCATTTCCCATTTATATTTCACCATGCACAATTATTCTTACTAAAATTCCATTACACAATATTAAAATAATAACAAAAATTTAATTATTATATTGGTATGTTATTATAATTATGGTACAATCATTAAACACATTTCCGTTTTTTATTAAGAAAAATGAAATCAGGATTTTTACACTGTGAGGACTACCGCCTCCATGACGCAATGTGTTTCATTTTCCTTCACCACCTTAAAAAGTTGGTTATACTAAGGAATTTAACATATAATTATAATATTTATGAAATATTTTATATTCTTAAACGATAAACCATATTACTTCTTTTCCTTGTTCAATGGAAAATGAAATCAACATCCACGCGTACATGTGGACTACCACCTTCATGGAATGATGGATTTCTGTTTTTCTTTTAATAACCTCCTTAAATGGATGGACAAGAGAATTATTTTAATGGATAAATATGATTTATATAAAATTATTAAGGTTAATTAAATATAAATTGGACAAATTATTAACGCTATGAGCAATAAACAACCATGGTAAAATCCAACCCACCAAAAGAGTGTTCTAAGAGAAAAAAAGGATTTCTCCGTACTATGAAATAACTTCAAATTGGTCATATTATTATTATAATTATTTAAAATTCTAATATATAAAAATAATAAATACTAAATAATATAATTATTCTTTTGGTATAATGATATTACAACTAAACTACTTCATAATCATCCATTAATTATGGCATGTTATTGTTTGGGTTGGTTTAACCACATACTTAAACAATTATATTAATTTATATGATGGAAGAATATAAGAATTGAATTTATGGTAATATATGATAAAAATAATTAAATAATTAGTTTTTTGTTTTGTAATTTTAATATAAAATTTTAACTCATTATTTAAGAAAATACCATTCATTTACTATAAATTATTGAAACATGCACATCGCCAAATTTTCCTTTAAGGATCGTAACAAAAAATCCCATAGAATTAATTTACAACATTATAAATAATTATATAAAATAAATTCCAATACCTTTTATGATTTGGTAATGATGATCTTTTGGAGAATAATGAATAACAACACCATTATTACAAACTAGTGAAAAATGGTTAAGATTACTCACACCCGATATAGAAAATAGATAACAAATAACAAATATAAATATAGAGAATAATTACAAATGAAGTTTATAAAAGGTTATATATATGAAAAAGGTTCTAAAATGGGTGATTAATCTAGTTAATGTTTTATATATAGGATGTTAGAGCATGTTTCGACTAAACAATAATTTGAGTAAGGGGGTTCTTTGTCTAAAATTTATTTTCTTAAGACTTATTTCTAAATGTGCACTGTGATAACTTTAATATAAAGTGATTAATACACAATGAATTTATTTTTACACATTAATGGGGTTTTAATATCCACATAATTTACTTTTTTTAGATGCATTTTTATTCAAAATACACCAAAGATGAAAGGGGATTTGATTAAAATATTTCTCAAATTGTAAGGGTTTCGTTTTTCCAATCTTATACTCAAAATCAATATTTTTTTAAAAATATGATCCAACCAGGGAATTTTTATTCTTTCTATAAAACCTAATAATTTTCATTTGATATTTATTTTGCTTTATATATCCCCTCAAAATCTCATTTCTCATTGACTTATATCGTACTCTAAGTTCTTTTGTAAGTGAAACCGACCCTGTCTCTTCTTCTCAGTCGAGAACCTCCTTTTTCCATATCCGTATTCATTAGATTAATTTTTAAGTGTCCTTTAATATGATTAAATAATTTATTAAGTTCATTTTCTACTAATCTACTATATTTTAAAATTTGTAATGAAATTTTAACGTTATCCTTATGGGCCATTTTCATCAAAATGCAAAAGATTATCTTTTTAATATTTGCATGTAAACAAATTATTCATCAGAATTTTTAATTTTATATGAAGTTTTCTATAAAGGTTAAGGTTTCAGAAATAAATTATTTTTCTATTATTTTAATAAAATATTTCTTTTATTTTTTTCTTAAAATATCAAGAATATTTTATATTTCCAAAGTGTTTTTTCTAAAATATTAAAATAGTGTTATTCATCTAAGTCATTTCTCTTTGAAATATTTTATAATTTATCAAGGAAATTATTCAAATGATACCATACACCTTTTTTTTCTTTATGGATCATTTAATTTCCTTTTATTTTTGATTAATGATCCATCACCGCAGTTTTCTTTCGAAATCATCCACTATGTATAGTCCAAAATTTTCACCCAATAACTTTACTTTTTGAATAACTTATTTTTGATTCCTTCCATCCAACGGCCCGAAGGCCTTAAAATTTTTTATTATAAGATAAGGCACCCTTTTAAGGGATAAAGGGGGTGGAAAAACAATGACATCATGGACATAGGACAATTACACATGAAGGAAGAAAGAGTAAAACCAGGATAACAACACTGAACTGCTCCTCCCCAACAATTGAACTTGAAGTCGCTCTTCATCGTTGCAAGGTAATTCGGAAAGAAAGTGTCCTGAGTCAAAGCTCAGGCCCGATCCGATGGCTGACGCCATACCCTCTCAAACAACCAAATCCAAAAAACATTGCAAAGATGAATTTCTAGCTCCGAAACCCCCATGGAGTCAATTCATGAAGTTGAGTCCAAATCACAAACTTCCCACCTTAGTAAACCAAACCTCACCTTACCAGCAAGACTCACAATGCCTTACACCATTCCGAGAGAACACAATCAAAATCCTTCAACAAGCAGTCATCCTAGAATAGCCATGAAAACCACCTCATACCCCCATCACCGCAGCCACAGATGACCGGAAGACAATCCAAAGAGCACGAGTTCAATCCACCGTCACCTAGGACTGGATGAACCAACCCCGTGCCAAGGGACTGTCACAAATGAGGGAAACTGGATCATCCTGGAATAAAAACGCCACTCTGGGCATGGATCTGATCTGATCAGAAGCACAAAAAAACCCTCACCAGACTTCGGACAAGCCTCACAGTGATAAGGGCAAGAAGGGCCATCACGACGAATCAGAGCAACAAAACCAGATCCAAAAAGATAGCAAATTCACCACAAATCCAAAAGAAACGCATGAGAAAACCACAGAATTAGAACCAGAAAAACCTCCCCCTTATTTGCACTGCAGATCATGCCCTAGACCACACCGTAGAGACCTGGAAACAAACCCTCTCGCTGGATGCGCCGAACAAACCGAACCCACCGATTGGGGCCACACCAAGCCTCAACGCCGTCAAAGGAAGAAGACCACACTAGGCCAACCGCCAAAGCTCCGCTGAGTAGTGGTGAAACCAAACCACATTGACGACCGCCAAGCACCACCGAGATGAGACTCCTCCACACAAGATTCTTCACGATAGATGATCCACCATCGAAGATCCACCAGGATGCGAAGTCGCCGCACAAGCCGATCTAAATGCCAGCACACCACTGAGAGATGACGATGCCGCACAAGCAACAATGCAACACAGAGTCGAACCCAAAAAGATCCAACCACTGAATCTCCACCGATATGCGATTCCACCGCCCACACCAAGACATATCCACATCCATCACTATCAGATCCCAACCTGAAGGGGGAGGGAAGGAAGTGCAGGAAAATATTATATTAACTATATACCCTTTATCTATATGGTGTAAATACAATATGCTTTATTATCTTGATTGAATGGTATTTATCTAGAAAGTTTTTTTATGTCATTGGATACCAATTTATTTTCCATGGTTTTATCATGTTTTGATTATTGATGGAATTATTAATTATTTAATTATGTGAATCTATTAATAAAGAATATAAAACCCACTTTCGTTCTATGTGTTTCTTATGATGTGTGAATCCCATTTTCTTTTCATGGGTTATTTATGCTATTAAAATTGAATAGTTTTCTTTTGAAAATTTTATAAAACCCATTTTATTTCCATGGGTTCATTATGATGTGATAATTGAATGATTTTCAAGTGGCACTAATAAGTATGGATGAATGATGGGTGGGGTCCTATATCTCCCTCCAATTCATTGGTTTATTGTTTATATATCATGAGATAAGTATTCACGAGTTCATTTTAGTTACTCATAAGCATGAGTACTGATGGTGTGGCTCATGAATGAAATGTTTCCCTATACTAATGTTGTGCCATATATGAAAAATGTTCTATAGTTTTATGCTTGTTATCATGTATATTTTATGATCTCATGGTTCATATTTACATAATCATGTTTCTACAATCTCTTGATTCCCATCTTATATTAATCCATGACTCATGCCTTGGTTTATGATTCATGATTTTTTGGGAATAAGTTTATTATATATCCTGATTATACCCATATTATTATCTTATGCACACTTATGACATTTTATTTTTAACTCTTATGTTTACCCCTACTGAGAAAATGAGCTCACCCCTTTCTTATATTTCCATTTCCCTAGGTTATAAAGATATGAAAAGTATGAAATGTATAAAAGAGTTTATTTTGTGGATAATTTGTGGGAGATGTTAAATACTCATTATAGATCATGTAAATATGTATATAAGGGGAAAATTTCCAATTTTTATTAAGAACATGAGCTTTTTAATTTATTATTTTGTCATAATTATCTAAAAATCTAAACCTAAAAGGTCTTGTGAATGTATTATAATGAAATATTTTCTTTAATTTATGTGTATAAGATGATCACATCCATGAGATAATATAGTTGGTATCAAAGTAGGGTTTAGATAAATTTGGAGATTAGGATGGTATTGATTGAGGATAAATTGGGGGTTAGAAATGGAATTAAATCTTGATAAGTTAAGGTTGAATATAATTTAAAAGGTATAGATGACCCTTAGGTTCCATTGAGGCAATATTGAATATTTTATAGATTAGGATAATAGGTTTTTATTGAAAAACCTAGGGATAATTTTAAGGGATAAGTCTAAGTATAGGATGAAATCTAAACGTTTCAGTAAATTAGATATTGTGCAGTTCTTCTAGTAATTACATTAATATCTAGATACTTGTAATTGGAAGTAGATGTGGAATAGATACAACCAAGAGGTAATAACCCTAAGAAAGGATAGTTGAGCATTGAATTGATCTTTACTCTAGTACATGATTAGGGGAACTATGACCTCACATCTGGATAGAAACTCCAAGGATATTTTATTTAGTCAATAAAATTTTCTTTCCAAACCATTATGAATTATTTATTTCCTAATTACTTTAAGGTATTAAGTTATGAAGTTTGAGATAACACAAGTTAAAGTAACCTAGGTAGAACAAAGAGAGTTATAGGATGAACCAAGTGTTACATAGTTAAAATGAAATTATCATAGGTAGAAATGAAGGTTTCGTTGGAGATAAAATCTTTGGATTGATATTTTATATTCATATGACAATTTACTATGATTTTATTGGATATTATCCTAATTATTTTGTATTTAGTATTTGGTTGAAATAGGACCATAAAAATGAAGTTGATAAAGGTATGCATCTAGAAACCACTGTGTCTTATAATTGAATATGGTATCATATTTAAATGGTGTAAAATTTTAGTATATGATTGTTATGATGGAAAAAGGCGAGTTCCCTTATCTTACCTAAGGTAGTGGGGTTGATATATTAATATAAATTAAAACATGTTACTCTTAGTTATTTTCATTAGTGATTGATATCTATAGATGATATTATAGTGTATTCTAAAAGTTATGAGGATTAACTGAAAAATATATGGATTGATCTAATGTAGTTTTTTTAAAGGTATTGTAATAAATATTAAATGGTATTAGTAAACCTAAAAAATTATTTTGTGACAAGATTATATTTTTTCGGATAATTATTTGAGAACAAAAGATTGAGGTATGGATAACTCTTGGGTTTAATATATGTTTGATTTCAAGGTAATAAAGGGATGATTTATTTTTATAAAATAGAGTTATATAATATTAATATCTATGGAATTGATTATTTATTTAATGAAAAATAAATCTATGATATTTTGGTAAAGTTTATCTCATTTTCTGGATCTTGATATTTATATAATAGTGTGCAACTTTATGACCTAGTGCTTAAAGATAAGAGTTAAATTTTCAAGGAATATATGATCTCACTATGGTTTAATGTCTTGGATATTCAAGTGGTTTGGGGAAAGATATGTAGTGGATAATATATCATTAAGGTATATACATACTGGGGTGCATGATTATATTAATGATTAATGTTGTCTGAGGAATGATAAGTGGCATGGAATATCCTACGAGAGTAAAGTATACGTCATATTAGAAGTTATATCCTGAATTTTGGATATTTAAATATTAAACTCTCCTACTGTTATCTATGATTAATAATTAAAATTATAAGTATAAAATTTATTTAATAGGGGTATAATGTAATGACATAAGATTTTGGACCCTTAAAATTAATACTATTATCAAAATCCCATGTCACACACCACACAGAACAAACAAAACACCCACCTAAAAAAACCAAAACATATTAAAATTAAACGAATAATATATTAATTAGCAGATAATAATATAATAACAAATTAAAATAACTACATATTATTATTTTTTAAAAGGATGAGTTTCGAAGAACAATTTTTTTAAAAAGGGGTTATTTCATTTTACCTTAATAAATTAAATTGATAATAGTTAAAAGTTTATTATAATAGGTAATATTTGTATTTATAAACTAATATATCAATATTAAATTATTTATAAATCTATATGAAATATGATTAAAAAACTTAAAGTTTTAAAAGGTCATTTTTAATAGAAATCAGTTTTACATTATATATTTTATATTCGTTTAAATGATAATTTATAAATTTTAGAATTTGAATTATAAAAAATTAACTTCATTTTTGGATTAATAATTTCAATTTTTGTTTAATATTATTTTTTAGAATTATTTCTAGGTGAATAGTGAAAAATACCATTTTTACAAATAACATGACTTTTATGACATTATTAGCATATAAGTATAAATTGGAAATTAATAAAACATTTTTATAAGAACAAATTTGTATATTATAAGTTAATTTAAAATTTTAAAATTCTTTAATTTAATTTATATATTCATATTTAACATTTTAGAACTTAAGTCATATATTTCTAAAAAAATACTTTTAATACATTATACATTTAGTATTTTAAAATTATTTTTTATCACCTTTAGAAAATTAATATAATAAAACATATTCCAAATTTAAAATCATTAGGTCCATGTTATTCCATAATTAATGATTTATTGTCAATCATAAAAGATAAATTAATTTGGTAAAAAGTAGTTGCCATAGTAAAAACCCAATGGGCTAAAAAGAGTTTACCAAGAGAGAAAGACCGCAAACATGTTTAAACAATGTGTGAGAATGGGTGGTTGAGACCTTGATTGACCTTATCCTTTTCCCTATACATTATTTTATAATTTTAGGGATACTTTCCTTGAGGTTTTCTTCCCACTATTAATAATTTTTTGTTATTTTCAAAAATGTCACCACTTTTCACTTATAAAAGGGGAATTACACTTCTCACATACCCTCACACCACAACCAACTTATTCTGGACCAAAATATAGCCAAACCTCTCATAAATTTTCCTAGAAACATATAAGTGTTTTTCTCTTATAAAAATACTATCCCTTAAAGGCTTAACCCCCTTTGTAAATGAGATAATCCAAGAAGTGAGGTATCAATTTATAACCGTTCCTTTCTCATTTTTATTTCTTTATGTGCACTTATTATTCATAAAATTAAATTTCACCATATTAAAATGATAAAATACATATAATTTTTTATACTTTTATGTTATAATAATTATGGTGAAATAATTAACCACCTTTCCATTTTCTATTAAGAAGAATGAAACCATCATTCGTACATTGTGCGGACTACTTCCTCCATAACAGAACAGGTTTCATTTTCCTTCATCACTTTGATAGTATAGTTATAATAGGTAATTTAATATATAATTATAATATTTATGATTTAATTTATATTATTAAATGATAAAACATATTACTCATTTTCTCCATTCTATGGAAAATAAAATCAAACTCCATGCGTACGTGTAGATTACCGCCATAATGGAACGATTGATTTCAATTTTTGTTTTCATCACTACCTTACATGTATGTTCATGATAATGGTTTTAATAGATAAATATTATTTTTATAAAATTATTAAGGTTCTTTAAGGATAAATTGGACATCCTATTAACAATATGAGAAATGAACCATTGTGGTAAATTCAACTATCCAAAAGAGCGTTCTAAGAGTAAAACATGATTTCTTCATACTATGAAATACCTTATTACATGTTATCTTATTTTTATAAATATTTCAAATTATGATATATAACACTAATACACTCTAAATAAAATCATTATACTTCTCTTATAATGACATTATAACTAAATAACTTCATAATCATCTATTAATCATGGCATGTTCTTGTTTGGGTTAGTCTAACCACCTACTTGAACAATGCTATAAATTCATATCATGGATGAATATGAGAATTAAATTTATAGTAATATATGATATATTTAATTAAATAATTATTTTTTTGGTTATTTAATAGTAATATAAAAATTTAACACATTATTTAAGAAAACACCCACCGTTCGCTAAGAATCATCAGAAAACGCTCATCACCAAATTCATCTTTAATGATTATAAAAAAATCCCATAAAATGAAATTATAAAATTATTAATAATTATATTTCATAAATCCCAGTACATTGTATGTTCTTGTAATGATTAAATTTTGGATAATAATGAATAAAAACTCCGCTATTACAAACTAGTTCAAAATGATCATGATTACTCACACCTGATATAAAAAATAGATAACAAATAACTATTATACATACAGAGAATAATTATAAATAAAGTTTATAAAAGGTTATATATATGAAATATTTTCTGAAATAGATGATAAATATTATTAATTTTCTTATATAGGATGCTAGAGTGTATTTTGACTAATCATGAAATGATACAAGGGGGTTCTTTGTCTCAAAATTAATTTCTTGATACTTATTTCTTAATGTGCACCATGAAACCTTTAATATGGTTATATTACTATATAATGAATATAATTTAACATATTCATGGGGTTTTAATATTCATATCATTTAATTTCTTTAAATTTACTTCAATTCAAAAGATACCAAAGTTTAAAGGAGTTTTGATCAAAATGTTACTCAAACCGTAAGGGTTTCGACTGCCAATATAATTTTTAAAATCAATATTTTTTCAGAAAGATAATAAATATATATAATTTTTATTCTTTCTAAAAATGATCATAATTTTCATTGTATATTCATGGGGGTTTTTATATCCCATAAAAGTATCATTTCTCATTGACTCATATTTTACCTAAAGCGTTTCTTGTAAGTAAAACTGACCCCATCTCTTCTTCTTGGTTGGGAATTTTTTTTTCGATATACATATTCATTATATACCATTTAAACTTACTTTTATATTATTTAATAATTTATTAAGTTTATTTTCTACTAATTTACCATTTTTTTAGAAGTTTAAATAAATTTTAATGTTTTCATTATAGTTCATTTTTTGTGAAAATGTGAAAAAAATCTCTTTTTAATGTTTACATGTGAACATGTTATTCTTATGAATTCATAATTTTATATAAATATTTCTATAAATGTTTTCATGGATTTTAAAAGTAATTATTTTTCTCATAGTATTATTAAAAATTTCTTTTACAATTATTTCTAAGGAAGAAAGATGTTTTTTATTTCCAAAGTGATTTTTCAAAAACATAAAAAATGGGGTTTTTCATCTAAGTAATTATTCTTTAACATATCATATAATTGTTAAAATAAATTCTTAAAATTATACAATATAACTTATTTCTATATATGTATTATGTAATGTTCTTCTCTTTTGGAAAAATGATCCATCACTTCCCTTTTCCTGACTAATTATCCACTATGTATAATCCTAACTTTTCACCCATTACATTTCATTTGTGAATACCTTAATTTTGATTCCTTTGATTAAAGGATTTTTACCTAGATTCCATTCAGCAAATTATTGGGGAAATTATTATCTTAACTATATACCCTTTATCTATATGGTGTAAATAAAATATGCTTTATTAACTTGATTGAAAGGTATTTACCTATAAATTTACTTGATGTAATAGGATAATAATTTATTTCCCATGAGTTTATCATGTTTATATTATTAATGTAATTATTAATGATTTCCTTATGTGAACCCATTTTAGAAGGATATTAAACCCATATTATTTCTATGGGTTCCTTAATATGTGCTAAATGATAACCATTTTCTTTTTATGGGTTGTTTATTATATAAAAAGTGAATGAATTTCATTTTAAAGTTTTATGAAACCCATTTTAGTTCTATATGAAAAGTGAAATATTTTCAAGTGTAACTAATAAGTATGTATGAATGACATTTGGGGTCATATATTGACCTCAAATACATTAGTTAAAATTTTATATCTCATGAGACAAGTATTCACAAGTACATTTTAGTTGGTTTTAAGCATGGAAACTGATGGTGTGGCTCATGAAAGTAATGTTAACCTATGATAATGTTTGTTCTATATTTGAAATATATTCCATAATTTTATGCATGTTCTCATAACTATGTTATACTCTCACAAATCATGTTTATTGACCTAGGTTTCTACACCCTATTAGTTCATGTATTATGTTAATCCAAGACTTATGCTATGATTTATGATCCATTATTTGTTGGGAATAAGTTTATTATGTATCCTAATTATACCCATATTCTCATCTTATGTTCACTTATGATTTTTGATTATTAAAACTTATGTTTACCCTTAATAATTATTTGAGTTCACCCCTTTATCATGTTTCCATTTCCCCATGTTATGAATATAAAAAAATTACAAAATGAATATAAGAGTTTTTTATTTGGTGAATTTGTGGGATATATTAAATAATAATTATGTATTGAATAGATTCCCATATAAGGTAAAAAATAAACAACTGATACAAAGAACATGGGTTTTGTTAGTTAATGTTTTTTATTAATTCTCTAAAACTCTAAACCTAAATGGTTGTGGTAATGAATTGTAATGAAATATTTTCATTAGGTTATGTAGATGAGATAGCTACATCTGCAAGCTGATATTCTTGATCTAATACTAGTGATATTACTTCATGGAAGTATATGACCATTCTCTTGTATGAAGGGACAAAAATCCCTCACTTTTATTGTACCTCATCAGTTCCAAGATACAAATATTAGGGTCATACCCTTTACTATGATTTATTTGATAATATAAAATATATCATGCATGTGGGATAATAACCAGTTTTCATCAGGGACATGGTCATTCTTATAGAGGTAAACCTTGATAAAAAAACTTGGTGTTATTTTTTGTTTCAGTAATTTAGTATATTATCATACCAACCAATGGAGAGATAAAAGGGAGAGATCTAATCAATGAATAAGTGAAGAGGTAATTGAGGGATAAAAGTGAAATTGGATTAAAAATCATTAAACACTGAACCACCCCTCTTAGTGTGGGAATATACCAAAGTGATCCTAACAATTGGTATCATAATGGGACACACCTCTATATGATTATCATATTTGAAGTGTGTTTTAAGAATTAAATTTATTTTGTAAATTCCACCTAAAGCGTATATTTTAAGAATCCTATGATATCCCTATAAAAAAAATCATGTAATAAATGTTTTCCCTGACCCTAAAAAATAATAATAAAAGGGACAAAAATAAGTTGAGAAACACCTCATCCAAGAAATTAGAGAAAAATAAATCCCTACTAGTTGAAGGTAATTGAAGTTGAGTTTATTATAATGTATCTATTTAAAATTTGTCTCCTAAAAGAAAATTATGACGAGGAGCCATCCCTATTAAGTAAAGAGGAAAAAATATTAGTTTCCCTATACAAAAATATAGATAAAGAAATACTAGGTATGGAATATAATGATCTAGTGTATGGATTCACCAACAAAGAATTGGACAACAATGTTGCCTCATGTGGTGTATCATCCCATATAAAGAGGGGGAAATGGGAATTACTTTTCAAAAATATCATATTGAATAATCATATATCAACAAGGAATATCACAATTCTATGGATTCATAAGATGTATCAATTGTTACTATAAAACATATCCTGTATAACTACCTCAAAGAAACTGTCTCATATATTTCTGGATTTTTTATAAGTACATAGGTATATATCACCCAACATGAATATGATAATAAAATAATGGAGAAGGCTTTGAATCAAAGGGAATAAATCTATGTTAAGATATCATAACAAGTTGGATTCACAAGTGTAAAGAATGGGTATATTGAGGAAATATTATCTATATTTGAATATGAATAGATCAATAAAATTAACGAAAGATAATAATCCAAGAAAAATCTTAAATAAATAATCCATGTATTAAAAGAAGCAATTTTTGTTAAAAGTTCTCAACTTGAGGTCAAGGCCAAGTGGATCAAAGATCTTGACCATATGATGGAAGAAAATAGAAAAATACATGAAGAAAAAATTTAAGAAATAATAAAGTCATTTGAAGGAAAAATGAAATCAGTAGAGGATGAGATAAGTATACTTAATATGAAATTCTAAGATCTTCCAATTAAATTGAATAATCTAGAATCATCTCAAGATATGCGTTCATAAGAGGTTGAAATAGAAGATACTACTACAAAAACCACCAAGGAGGATTATTATGATGAAAGACCTCTATATGGAGACAAAAAAATTTTGAGATCATTCAATGAATAGTTTAAATAATCCATAAAATAAGGGTACTATCCACATAAAAAAACTCTAACTGCACTATTTTTTCATATACATAATGAATAATTAAATCCAAATTTTTTACAAATATATATAAATAAAAGTGATTAAAATACTACCATCATGTCAATAATGGATAAAATAATTTATATGAGAGAGGGATCCCCAAAATAAGCTTAACTAGCTAATATAAATGCCCAAAAAATAGAAAGATACTAGTTTTAAAATTTCTAGATAATATGAAGTTTAAATAATAAAACAAACTTTTTTTTGGATATTGTTTTTACTATAATATATTTGGTAATATGTAATTGGATTTTTGGAACATTCCATTAGTTCCAAAATTGAAAAAGACACCTATTTTAAGGGGGATCAATTCTTAGAAGTTGTAACATTCACATACTATGAATAAGAATCTTTACAAAACAAAAAAATTTAAAATGATTAAGGATATAAATGGAGTCTGTAATGGGAATGATCATATTAAAGAGGAATAAAAGTATAAATCATTAAAGCATGAAACTATAAAAAACAATAAGAACATATAATAGAAGCTAAATAATAGAGATAAAACTATCTTTAGAAAGAATAATGATAAATATTCTAAAAAGAACATTCCAAAAAAGTCTATAAAGAAGTATGGTAATTTATTATTGGGAAAAAATTAGTATAAAAATAGTGAAGTTTACAAAAAACCCATAAAGTGAAATATGGAAGATGAATCAAAATAGAGATGTAGTTCATTTTGGTGAAAAATGGGACTCATCATGGACACTTATAAAAATCCATGAATGTGAGAGTTGAAAGGAAAAAGTTGGAATATAATGAAAGAAAAATTTGAGGGAGAAATTAAAGGACTAAGATGGTGAAGAGAATATTTGAAAATCCATGTGGAAAAACCAAGAAGGATGAGCTATTCCTATAAGATTTTTTCTAATATATCCATCTAATTTGAAGAAAGTAGGGGAAATGAAAGTCTAAGAGTAGTCAAGATCCAAATCTAAAGAGAATATTCTATATGAATAGAAAATAAAATCTCATGTGAGGTTGTAAATAAAACACAACCTAATTATTTCAAAGGATCTGTGTGAGAGGTGTAAGTAGGATAGATGCAATTCAAATGACTATGTAATAATTATTCTATCACAAGAAGAAATTATAAAGAATATGAAATCTATACCAAGTGATGCATGTTCCTTTACAGCTCATGATAAAAATAAAATTCCACACCGGGATAAATATAAAAAATCCATGCTACCCAAAGAGAAATCTAATTTAATAAATGATTATGTAAACATAAAGTGTCCATCTGATCATGGTACTAAATTGAAAAGGAAAAACTGGTTGAGAATAAATTCTCAATCCAAAAACTCACATTGATTAAAAAGGAGTTCAAACTTATTCCCTAAATAATTTGTTATTGTATTTTTCTACTAACCATGCAGATAATTGATAGTGATGCTAGTTGTAAAATGGGGAACTAATGAAATGAAACAAGCTAAAATATCCATGCAAGATTTGAAAAAGTTACCATATGGGTATGTTTTTTGAAATGGTATTCTAAATAACATATGACAAAAACACTAACCATGATTAAGGTAATACATATATCAAAATTGAATAGTAGATTGATAAAAGTACCTATATTGGTAGGACTTAAATACATGATATCCTGAATAGTATTTGAAGAAGTGAATCTACCTTAATGAATAAATAATATATGATTTCATCTTGGAGATATATAAATGATTGGAAAAATAGATCTTACTTGATTATTAATATCAGTCTTGATGATATAAAGGTGGAATACATCCCTTGAGGGGGAGTTTCTTGACAATTTGTGGGGATCATTCAATCCCCAAAAATCTAGAATTTCTGGAAGGTGCATGAAAAATAGTAATTTAAATAGGTATTAAATCCTATTATTTCATCCTTTAATCTTAAATAATTGAATATGGTATTATAGGGGGATTTATTTTAATCATTGATAATAATTTTATGAAACATTGAAGTGTTCTAGGGTTGTATGAAATAAAAACCTTCTAGTTTCAGTTGAATGTTATTAATATGTATATTGAGTGAGTATGGGAAATTTAGGTTGAAAAAAATGTTTTGGAATATTTAAAACAATTAATATCAACAAGTAGTGATATACTAGATACATGTGAAAAACTCTGGAGGAATAGAAAAATTGAAAAGGTAATATTTGGTATCATATTCTGTTTATTATAGACAACCTTGTTATCTAAATCAAACTCTATTTTTTATACACTAAGAATGGATCAAGTGGACTTAGAGTGTAATTATTGACGAAAAATATTTTAAGGAAGAAGTGATACCATACACACTTAGATGATTTGTATTTTTTATCAATAGGTGTGAGTGAGAATAAAATGAAAACATGAATGATAAAGGGAGAGGGATGAAAAATAATATGTGCAAAATAATTGAAAAAACTGAAATATATATTTTTTGGTTGGTATTGAAAAAAACATAAATGGGGAGATTATTGAGTTCACTTTATGTTGAGTTGCATTTGTTTTCAATAAAGAAGGAAACATGCATGATGTAAATATGAGAGGTATTTGGACATATTTAAAGGAAGTTAGAAGTTCTCAAGTAAGAAATTATGATTATAGAGAGATCTTGAGGATTAATGATAAAACCCCATGAATTGGAAGTAATTATATCATATTCTTACGTCATATGAGTTTCTTCCATTATTAATATGGAAAAGATATATGAAGAAACTTCTAGGGGTTAATATGTAACATTTTTTAGAGCATGAATTGATGATTTTATATTGCTGTTTCCAGTATATTATTAAGGAAACCCAATCACATAGTGTAATGGATTATTGCATGAGTAAGTTGTTACTGATTTTGGATATGATTGTTGATTATACATTTAAACATAAAAGATCATTTAGTGTTTAATAAGAAAGTTTCATGGTATTTCAAATGCACCGTGTTGGGTTTTGTAGAAATTCCTTACTTCCATTAGATAGAGTTTCACTAGAATTATGTCATTAGAAAAATATCATCAGAAAAGGATGATTTGATGGATGTCATTGGATAGAGATGGCCACACATAGGTTTTATACAGATAGGTTCTAGAGTGCATCAGATAGACTTCCATCAGATAGAGTCCACCAGATGAAGTCCATTGGAAATAATCTTATTAGATGGCGTTCACCAGGGAATGACTTGTCTTTTGATGGTATGTGTGCATAATGACCAGATTTTGGTAGTTGTATCAGATGATTAAATAGTGTATTAAGGGTTTCATAGGTAAATAAGAGGTTAACCATGAATCTCAAAGGTTGGTTCAACTTATTGACCACTTGAATACCTATTTAAAAGTAGGTGGTGGCCCAACTGATGATTTGTAGATTAATATAATCATGTTATGATAAATAGTGGAAGTTTATGGATTAATTTCCTAAGATTTTGTAAATAGAGAATAAATGAGTGATGAGTTTTATATTATCTTGTATCCCTAGTAATAAATATGTCTGCAAAGTTATCCCGTGGATGTAAGATTTTTTTTGAACCACACAAATCTTGTTTGTCTATTTTTTTTATGTGAAGTATACTCTTGAAGTTTTTGCAATTATTAGGTGGGTTCTTATCCTATTTATAGTAGAAAAAATGGGGAAGGTAATTATTAGACAAACCTTTGTCTGATAGAATTATGAATCTTTTTTCTATATAGGCTATGTAAATTAGACGAAGGTTCATCTAGTGGATCATATGGAGAGATTACTCCTAATATTATCTAAAAATTGGTTTTATATAATTGGTTCTACTTTACTCATAACATTTAGGTTTATCCTCTCATTTACTTTCAAGTTATTTTGATTTTAACTGGTTTTATTGTTATTGGGAAGAATGAATTTAGGGGAAGGTAAGGTCCAAATTAATAAGTTAGATTAAAGAAACTTTACATTTTGGAGAATAAAATTTAAGGATCTTTTTATATTAAAATATTTGGATAATCCTTTGCATGATAAATGTCTTGAAACAAAGGGAAAAATAAAATTGGAGAAGTTATATAGAAATGCTTTAGCCTTGATTAAGATGTCTCTTACTTGAAATGTTGTGTTGAAAATTAGAGAGAGAAATACTAATACAGAGGTTATGATTGTTTTGGTTGACATGTATGAGAATAAAATAAATCTTAACAAAGTTTTCATGATAAAAATATTGTTCAACTCAATGTTATCAGATGAACTACTTAAATCCAATCATGTAAATGAATTCAATATAATCTGAGGGAAACTCAAATTGGTGAAGGTAACATTCACATATGATGTTTTAGATTTAATTATTCCTTCCTCACTTCAAGAGATCTAGGATTCCTTAGTGAAAGTGGTGAGAAACTCCCATGGGAAGGTAGATCTTTTGTTTGATGACTTTCTGAACTTGATCTTGATTAAAGAGTTGAGTTAGAAGGAAGTTCAAACTCTATATGAAAGTGCCCTCAATAGTACCAGATCGGGATAGCCGCCTCAAAATAAGGATCTTTAGATGAATAAATATTTAAAATATAATTCCTAAATAAGAATTCGAGGTAAATTAACTGAATTAGGTCCTACATGTTGTCTATGTGGGAAGAAGGGACATATCAAGAAATATTGTAGTCATCAGACCAAGGATTCAACTTATAGATAGAAGAACAAAGTATTTATAGTAGATGTAGGCTTTAGTATGATACTGAGTATAATCCTTTAAAATTATTCATTGGTAATTAACTCATTTACATATTTTCATTCAACCAGTGAGCATGGGTACATGGTTGATTATGTACCAAGAAGCATGGGTAGATTATATCTTGTTAATGAAGAATCTCAAGATATAGTTGGGAAAAGTGATATTAACATTCTAATGACAAATGGAAGTGTCTTGAGATTGAATTATGTTATACATGATCTAGGTCTCCAGAAGAACCCCATATCAACAAGATAGATTGATGATGAAGGTTTCAAAATGAGTTTTTCTAATGGATTTTGGAATATCAGTAGATGGTGCATCGTGATTTATCATAGAGTAATGAATGTTACCTTGTACTTGACCAGATGCAAGGATAGATTTTTAGTGATAAGAGAAATTCATCAAATAGTCCAGAAATGCAGAACTGTAGGTTTGGTTACCTATATGAAAAGAATATAAAAGTTTTAATGGTGAAGGTAATACTTAAACTCGATTACAAATACCTTATAAGATTAGAAATTTGTATTTTATGGAAATAAGATATATTTTTATTAATCTTATATTCCCGAAATCAAAGGAATATAAAGTTATAACTTTATCATTATGATGTTTGGAGACTAGTCCTTGTTCTCTCAAATGGAGGATCAGTATAAATTATGACATTAATTGATGCAACTACTCAAAATTTATGGGTTTACTTCCTAAAGAATAAATCTGATGTGTTTTAAGAATTTAATCGGTGGAATGTTTTGGTAAAAAAAGTGTGAATGAAAGTTGAAATGTCTCCAGATAGATAATAGTGGGGAATACACCGGACACAAATTTTTTAACTTATATCTAAGGAAGGGAATTATACATGAAATTATTATTTCAATACCCCCACAATAAAATGGTGTATTTTAAAGGATGAATAATATTTCAATAGAGAATGATCATAGCATGAGGAATAACTCTATAATTTCTAATAGAATTTGTGGAGAGGAAATAAATACCATAGAGTATTTAGTAAAAAAATTTCTAGCTTTATCCATGGGATAAGAACATCCCAGGGAACTTTGGTATGGTAAGAGATCAGAGGTGAGCTATCTCAAAGTCTTTGAAAGTATCATGTATGTTCTTATCAATCCTAAAGATAGAGATGAACTGGTGGTAAAATTAAGGTATGTTTTCTTTTTGAATATGGTGTTAATAAATTTTGATATCATATATAGGATAATGAAAAGAAATAAATCATTCTTATTTGAGATGTTGTTTTTTAATGAATAAATTTTGTGGAATGATAAAAACTTTATTGAGAAGGATGTTGAGGTTAGATCAAATGTTAAAGTTTAAGGTGATTGGATAGAGGTTACCAGATGAACATTCCATCTAGAAACTTCATTGGAAACTTCATGGGTTGGTACTCTAATAGTCAGGTTACCGGATAGAGAACATTCAAATAGATTATTACTAGATGGAGAATGGTCATATATACATCTATCAAACAAAGAAATATTGGATGAATCACTATTAGATAAAGAGGTTATAATGAATGAACCTAAGGTTGTACCGAGTAGATATACTTGTATTATAAAACAAGTTTTGAGGTTTGAATCTGATATTAATTTCTTACTTCTAATGAATATAGGGAAACTAGATAGTCTATGAATAAAAGATACTCTTAGAGACTCAAAATAGCAAGAGTCATCCATGAAATAGTAAACGAATTCCATGAATCTCAACAATAATTAAGAGTTAGATTAACTACTAGAAGAAAAGAGAGAACTAGAAAAAAATGGTTCATTAATTTGAAAGATTAAGTAGATGTAAATCAAAGGTACAAATCAAGGATAATGGTGAATTTATTTTAGAAAAAATAAGTGATCATTTTTTCTAAAATTTTATCACCAATGTTGAATCACAAAACCATTCAGACAATGCTCAACAATGATTCATATGATTATCTGCACTTGTTATAAATAAATATAAATACAAAATTTCTTCATGGGGACTTTATGGAAGAAATTTAAATGGTTCAACCTAAGGGTTATTAAGTTTATCAGAAAAAGTATTTGGTTTAAAAGTTTAAATAATGTCTTTATGGCATGAATAAATATATAAAAAATTAAAATAAAAATTTCAACACTTTCATTCTTGAAGAAATTTTCAGTCTATATAATTATAATAACCTTTATTATAGAAATAAATTGCATAATGGAATATATATCATACTATTATTGTATGTTGATGATATATTAATCATTGTTCCAAAGTTTAATTGGATTGAGGAACTGAAGACAAATCTACTTAAGAGTATTAAGATAAAGAACCTTAAACAATCCAAGAAGATCTTCAGGATTATATTTTATAGGTATATGAAAATAAACTCCTTGGTTTTATCCCAGAAGGAATACATTAGAAAGTTTATGAAAATATTTGGGATGACCAGTTGTAAATTTGTCTCTACCTCCCACCATACAACTCAGAATTTCTAAATAATAGTCACCATCTATATATGGAGAAGTTAATGACACGGGGAATGTGACTTATTCTTTTCTTATAGGATGTTTTATGTATTTAATGGTTTTTACTCGGCCTGACATTACTTTTATAGTGGGATTTGTTAGTTGTTTCATGTCAAATCCAAGAAGGAACCATTAAAACACTATGAAATGGATCATATGTATAAGGCCCAAGCCTTAATCATTACATAATCTTGAGTTAAGTCAATAATTCACATTTAGGATCTTTTCAGGTTTAGATTTTTAGATAATTAGGCCATAAATATTACATTACATCTCAAAAATTACCAAGTAAACACTTATACTCTATCTAAGTTTTTTCACAAAAATAAAACTACTTAAAGAATAAAAGAATTATTTTATTGATATTATTCTTCTTTAATTATTCCTTTCCCTTACCCTTCCTTATACACTGTGAAACATATTTCAAAAACTTGGGAAGATCATAAAAATCTCAGTAAGGGTTATAAAATATGGAAAGAAAACATTATTCTATCAATACATACATATCAACAAAATCATACTTTTCACTCATAAAACATAATCTCTTTAACAAGCCTCATGAAATCATAAGATTTATGAATAACACATTGAAATCATAAATCATAAATGTAACTTGTGGCATCCATAACATACTTACATTGTAGCTTTTACATCTACATAGGGAGTTACGTTTGGAATACCCATCATAGTATATTCCATAAATATCTTAGGAGAAACATTAATATTTACATCTGTCATGATACCCAATGAATTGAAGAGCTATCTTGGTCTCAACTGCCCTAGGTTCATCATGGAACCACCCGTATACATAAATAATTCCCAAGAAACATAACATAATCATAACACATAAAACAAGCATAAAGGAAAGGTAAAATTTCCATATTGAAATCAAAATATATCATTTCAAGGTATTGACACAATAAATGATTTATAAAAACTATTTTCAATAGCAAAATACGTAAAAAGGGTATATGGTATTTATTTTTCTTTTAAAAACATTACGGCTTGTTAAGGAAGTGAAATATAAAATACTGCTCACAATGGAGAAAAGGTCATTGTCACTCCACACGTGAAAAAGAAAAATTATGTTTGTTGTTTAGTAAAACACTTCATAAAAAAATTAATTTTGAATTAAATTAAAAGTCAAAGGGTTTTATTATACATTTTTTAAAATAAGGAAGTGTATATTATCAAAATATTCCTCAAAGAAAGGAGATTAAGACGAAGTCCATCACCTTGAATCTGACTTGTCACTTATGTTCCTTGTTCTTCCTGAATAATAAACTAAAGTTAATTTATACTTGATTCATAACCTTTTTCAATTTTATTATTCCTTTTATATCACTTATTACCACATTATAAACATTACACAATTATTTAACTTAATATCGGTTGTTTTGTCAATATTCAGTACTTGAGTAAAAAATGAACTTGTTATAATTAGAAATTATCCATGTGGTCAAAAGTCCATTATCTACAGAAAGATATTCATGATTTAAATACCATATATATCTAGTATATATATATATTTATAATAGTACATTAAATTTTGGGATAATAAATGAAATGCACTGTTCATGGAGACAGTAAGTCATGCGTGCACATGAACTCTACTTTCATTTATTTTTATTATTTAAAGGAATGAAAAATAAATGATACATAAGTATATTATAATTACTGTATAATATAATATTTTATATACATTACATAATTTCATTAATTCCATCATTTATACATTCCTTGTATGGAATGAATGAGTCATATCACTTTGAGGGGGTGGTAGTCCGCACTTCCTCAAATGAAATTATCATATTTACACATTATGAAAAGCATAAAAACATGGTTTAAATAAATAAAAAAGAATCATAGAGACAATATACATATAATATATATCATATATAAATATATTTCCATCATAATGGCCACCATGAGAGGTGTTAGGGGAAAATTGAACAATCATCGTTTTGTGAGCCAATGGTTCGCCGTCCACTGAAACCGTATGTTCATATCCATTAGATGGAGGTGTGTATAAGTTTAGTTTTAATACTTATCATAAAAACATCCTAGTATGTTGAGTATGCTGGTGTTATTATTAAATCAAATAATAATAATATAATAGAATAGGGAGTGAAGAATTAAAATAATGGAAAGGTACTTTAGTGAAGACACTACCTCTTAAAACGTGTACCTCCCTTTGATTTGAGCCAAAAAGATTCCTTGAATTACCTTATGCCCAAGGTAAGGATTATAGGTGGAATAAAGGGATGTTTGAAGCTTATTTTGGTAGATTTTAGACAAGACAAGGGTCTTGAGATGTGTGATTAAATGGGTAGGGGTGATTCCCTTTTATAAGAGGGAGGAGAAGCACTTTAGGAAAGTTTTGAAGTATTATTTTATTATAAAATTATTTTCAGTTAAAAAAGGTCCCAAAGTCATTTATTTCAAAGATAATATTATTTTGGTTCGAAAGACTCTCAATAAATAGGTTTTAGACAAGTCTAGGTCACAAATTTAACCTTATCTTTTAGATTTAACCCTTAGTTAACTAATTTGACTCTTAGCATGTCTTCTTGTATATTCATGCTATACGGTTAATATAGTTACTAAATAAAATTACAATCAAACCTAAAGTGGTTCATTTATGATATTTTCAACATTATCGAATTCATTTGGATGAATATTATATTTTAGTACTATTATATCATTTAATAAAATATTATTTATTTTAAAAACTCATTTATATCAGTTTTTATACTATTCATATCATTAATTTTTAAAAAAATCCATAAAAACTTGATTATTTAATAAAAACTTCATTAATTAAAAAATAAAAAGACATAATCCTCCCTAAAATTTATGTATGGCCTAAAAAGTTTCAAAATAAATTTATTTTAATATTTATAATCTCATTTATCTAAATCATTCATTAATATGGTAACACTACATCATCATTGTGTCATAAATATATTTATTTATTTGATGTCTAAAAATTAGAAATAAAATTCCATAATATATTAACTCTTTTTAGATTTTTAATTTTTTTATAGTTGAAGAGATCACTTATATTACCCCATATAAAAATTGTTTTAGTAAAAAATACAAGTTTATGTTATATTTTTCTTCACTTGAAATTAATTCTTATAAAATGTCATTTTCACATCAATGTGGCTCCATGGGGTCCAAAAATCGACCCAAGGATTCCAATGGTAATAAATATCTCATCCAATAGTATTAGGACACGTGTTAGGGTAGTTTAATATTATCATAATATTATTTTTTACCTTTATTTATCAGATTTACCCTTTAACCATGGTAAATAAATTAATTACTAAAGTTACTATTCATAATGTCTAAAAATAAAAGGTACCTATTTACAAAATTTAGAGCTCATGATAAATATGGAATCCATTTTTCCAAATTCAAAATACAAAATTTTTAGAAATTAATTTAAAACTAATTCCCATTGTCAAAACCAAAAAGCGTGTTTTTAAGAAGTAAAAACTACCAAAAGATTGACATGTGTTTATGTCCAATTTCAAAGTGAAATTACTTCCAATGAACAAAATTTTATCAAATGATAAAAATATAATCCAATTACAATTTTAAACCAATTAAAAAGACTATCTAACTATATAAATAAATTAGATGAAAAGACAGTTTTGACTTAAAATGCAATATTTTTCAGTATTCATTAAAAAATGAACTTTATCAAAAAAATACCAAAAATTTACCCAAAGTAAATTTTGATGTCCATATTTTAAATAATAAGTTTATTTTGTCCAATTGAATATATAAATGTGAAAAAAACTAGATTTAAAAAGTGTTCACCATCAAAAGGCGGTAAAACTACCTTTTAAAAATATTAGAGTATTTATGCTTAAAATTGGATTCATTATCATTTATGCCTCTAAATTTTATTGGATAAATGTAAAAACATTTAAAAAACATGTTTAATAATAATATGGTTAGTTCTATTCATTCCCTCCAATACAACGACTAGGCGTTAACTACCATTTAAAATAATAATATTATATTATTATTATTATTTTCAATATGACTCAACCTTGTGTGCAACATAAGATTTCAGAGAAACCCATTATTTCACATTGAGTACTCTATCATATAAATCATTCCCATTAATTTAAATATCTTATTCATAAATATTAATAGAAATGAAAAATATTATTCTATAAATACCAGGGTTGTTACATCCTTCCCCCCTTTCTGGAATTACGTCCCTGCAATTCTATTCACTTATCAAATAAGTGGGGGCATTTATCCATCATAGAATTTTCAGATTACCATGTTGCCTCTTCAACCATATGATTTTTCCAAAAAACCTTTACCTGATGAATTATCTTATTCCACAACACTTTCTCTCTTTGGTCAAGAATCTGAATTGGTTGTTCCTCATAAGAAAGATTCTCTTCCCAACTGAATGACCTCTGGACTCAAAACATGAGATGGATCTGGAATATACTTTATCAGCATTGAAAAATGAAAAAAATTGTATACCGAGGATAAATTTGAGGGTAAAGACACTCTATAGAAAACTAGTCTAACTTTCTCCAGGATTTCATAGGGTCCAATGAACCTCAGACTCAACTTTCCTTTCTTACCAAAATGCATCACACTTTTCCATAGAGAAACTTTGAGAAAGACATGATCACCCACCTCAAAAAAAGATCCTTCCTCTAGTTATCTGTATAACTTTTTTGCCTTCTCTGACTTGTTCTCATGTGATTTTGAATAAACTGAACTTTTTCTGTGACCTCTTCTACCAATTTTGGTCTCATAAAATTCCTTTCACCTACTTCATCCAAAAAAGATAGAGTTCGACATTGATTTCCATATAATGCCTCAAATGGTACCATCTGTATACTGTAATGAATACTGTTATTTTAAAAAAACTCAACCAAAGAAATATGTTGGTCCCAAATTCTCTGGTAATCCATTGAACAAACACGTAACATATCCTCCAAGGTCTGAATTGTTCATTCTGACTGTCCATCTGATTGAGGATGAAAAGTTGTACTGAAATTTAATTTGGTTTCTAATGACTTTTGAAGGCCCTTCCATAAGATAGAAGTGAACCTGTGATCACAATCAGATACAATGGAGAGGGGAACTCCATGTAACCTAAATATATCTTTAATATACAATAGAGAAAGTTGATCTAGAGATAGAGTATATCAAATAGGAAGAAAATGAGCAGATTTAGTCCATTGATCAATAATAACCCAAATTTCATTGTTACCTTGAGAATTATTTGGTAATCCCACTACAAAATCCATGGAAACATTTTCCCATTTCCACTCTAGAATTGGAAAAGGATGAAACATACCTTTAAGTAACTGCTACTATTCTTTAACCTGTTGACAAATCAAACATCTCAAGGTAAAGTTAGCAATATATCTTTTCATTCCATCCCACTAGTAATACTCCTAAATATCTCTGTATATCTTAGTACTGCTAGGATGAACTAAAAATGGTGAACTATGAGCTTTACATAATAACAATTTCTTCAATTGAGAATCACAAGGTACACATAATCTATTTCCAAACCTCAAAACACAGTCTTTATCAATGTTAAATTCAAGAAAATTACCCTTCTGAACCAATTCTACCTTTTTCTACAACTCACTGACTTCTTTCTGGGCTTGATTTATTATGTCTGCTAGAGACGATTTCATTACCACAAAAAAAAACAGAGGAATTCCCTACACCAACAACTTCCAATACAAAATTCATCAAATCAAAAACCAAAGGATCTCGTTCCATACATATCATGGTTAATGTAGCATTACTCTTTCAACTCAAAGTGTCAACCACTTTATTTTCCTTTCCTGGATGGTAATGGATCATGAAATCATAATACTTGATTAATTATAGACATATACTCTATCTCATGTTTAATTATTTCTAAGTGAATATATACTCCAAACTTTTGTGATCAATATATATTTCACACTTTACTCAATATAAATGATGCTTCCAAATTTTTAAATAAAAAACAATAGAAGCTAATTCGAAATCATATGCAGGTTAATTTAACTCATGAGGCTTCAATTGGAATGAAGCATAAGTAATTACCTGATCATTCTACATAAGGACACAAGCAAGTAATTTCGAAGAAGCATCACTATAGATAACAAATTCACCATTTCTAGAAGGCAGTAAAAAAACTGCAGCATTCACCAATCTTCTTTTCAATTTTTGAAAACATTCATCACATTCTTTTGTCTAGATGAACTTAACACCTTTTCGAGTTAACTTAGTTAGTGGGATATATAACCATGAAAAAATTTCAAAAAACCTTCGATAATAACCTATTAAACAAAGAAAACTATGAATCTATGTTATATTTGTGGGTCTTGACCATTCTTTAATAAATTTTGTTTTAGCAAGATCAACAGTTATACTATATTTAGAAATAATGTGACCAAGGAATGATATTTTTTGTAACCAAAAATCACACTTGCTAAATTTCCTACACAATTTCTTTTCTTTTAATGTTTTCAAGACAACCCTTAAATAATTTTCATGTTCCTCTTTACTTTTAGAATATTTTAAAATATCATCAATAAACACAACCATAAACTTATCAAAAAACTAATAGAAAATTCTATTCATAAGATCCATGAATAAAGTAGTGAATTGGTTAACCCAAAATGAATAACTAAAAATTCATAATGTCCATATCTAGTATGAAACACGGTCTTTGGAATGTATTCTTCCTTTACTTTCAACTGATGGTACCCCAAACTCAAGTCAATCTTCAAAAAATACTGAACTCCCTAGAGCTGATAAAAAAAATCATCCATATGAGTCAAAGGATACTTTTTCTTAATATTTATGTTATTCAAGGCTCTATAATCAATGAAAAGTCTCATTGAACCATCTTTATTTTTAACAAACAAGAAAGGAGAAACCCATGGTGATGTAATAGGTCAAATGAAAACTTTATCTAATAACTCATGTAATTGCTTCATTAACCCTAAAAGTTAAATTTGAGCCATTCAATATTGGGGTTTTTAAATTGTATTAGCATCAGAAACTATGTCAACTGTAAATTCAACTTCCTGGTCAGGTATTATACTAGGCATCTCATCAGAAAAAACATCAAGATACTCATTAAAAACTGGTACATTGTTAATCTAAATAGTTTATTTGTTTTCAACAATATGTGCAAGGTAAAATTTATTTCCATCTTTTACTAGTTTCTCATCTTCCTGATATGTTATCAAAAGTAAGGGTTAATTCTTTTACACAATCTAAAATTATTTCTGAAAAGAAACCTCTTTAGATCTGCACTCAATATTAGCATGATAAATTAAAAGAAAATCCATACCCAAAATAAAATAAAACTCTACTAGAGGCCAAACAATAAGGTTTGAAGGTATATTATTTTTGCACACAAGTATAGAAAGGTTCTAATAATTTATTTTTGTCTCAAAATTTCATCCAAGTGTTTTTACCACAAGTTGAGGATTCATATCTTGAGATGGAATTCCCAATTTACTAGAAAATTTCTCAAAAATGAAAGAATGTGTAGAACCTAAATCAAACAACACATTGACATACTATTCCCCTGAATGGCCTGAAGGCCTTAATTTTTATTAATTTTTGATAACCCCCTTTCAAGGGATGAGGGGGAACCCTTACAAGGCCTGTAGGCTCAGAGATTACAAGACCCGTAAGCTTAGGAGATTCCATGACCTGAAGGTCTTAGGGAATGCAACCAAACTATCTACAAGGAACTGCCCCTCACCAGCATCTGCATCATGATTGGCATAATATAAATAAACAAATAGTGTACCTGATACTACTTCATTTGATGTCCCAACATCTACTGAAGTAGTTGCAAAGGATTTTACCACACCTTTCTGCTTTTAGTCTGACTGCTTTACTTTATTTGAGTTATTGGTTGGGCACTAATTTTCATAATAACCCATTTCATTGCACTTAAAACATTTTACTAAGTTTAAATAATATTTTTTCTTACCATTACCCTGATCTTTTTCAGTTCAATTTCAAGCCTTATGTCCCATTTTACCACATCAAAATCACTTACCAGAATTTAAAAGGCATTCCCCGATGTGTTTTTTACCACAATTTTCACTAACTTTGAACTTAAATTTCTTAAAATCATACTTTTTTGAAGAGTTATTCCCCTTTTTTTGCCACCTTTACCTCTTATTCTATCGTTTTTCAAAGAATTCCCGATCATTGTAAAACTCCATTTACAACTTTTCTGTACATCGAACAAGTTTTCATAACTTTTGAACTCACAAGAAGCTAAATCCCTTCGATACTTTGGATTTAATCCTAATTAAAAATGATTGATTTTACTATCAAGATCCCATGTGAAATTTGGATCATTCCTTTCCAGTCGAGTGAATTTTGTTTCATAAGAAGCTGCTTAGTCATCATCCTACCTCAATTCCAAGAATTGTTTTTCCATCCTAAGTCGATCCACCTTAGTAATTTTTTTTCAAGAAACATACCTTTGAATTCATTCCAATCAAGAGCATCAATCTCCTCACTATCATTGATATTTTTAACCATCAACAACCACTAATTAGATTCACCATAAAAATGGTAAACAACGAGACCAACCTTTTTATGTTCTAAATACCTCATGACATCGAAAATCTTTTCCAGATATTTAATCCACCCTTCAGCTAGCACAAGTCCAGATGATCCTCTAAATGATGGGGGTGTTGCCTCATTAAATACTCCACTACTGACATGTTCCTCTATGGTTGATGTGGCTGATCTCGTACACAAATACCACCACCATTTATAGCCTAATTCAACTATTCCATCACCGCAAAAAAACTGTTCAGTTCTGATTCTAACCATCTCAGGTTGATGATTTGGAAGGTTATTTTCCTCTTGATGTCATCCCATAATAGCTGCCTTGTTTCCTCTATGGAAAACCATTCTGAACACATAAATATCTTAGGTGAAGCAACATAGTAATCTTCAAATTCTATATCATTTTAATCTTATTATAAATTAATTTATTGATATTAATTTAAAAATATCCCAACTCCTAACGTTGTCTAAACTGACCTATGATACCAACTATAAGAACCTAGACTTAATCATTACATAATATTGGGCTAAGTTAAGAATTCACATTGAGGATCTTTTCAGGTTTAGAGTTTTAGAGAATTAGGCCATAGCTATTACATTACATCTCAAAAATTACAAAGTAGAAATTTATACTCTATCCATTTTTTTCAAAAAAATAAATCTCCTTAAATAAAACAAGAATTCATTTCTTGATATAAATCTTCTTAAATTATTCCTTTCACTTACCCTTCCTTATACCCTATGAATTTTTTTTTCAAAAACTTGGGATGAGCATAAAAAGCTCAGTAAGGGTTATAAAATAAGGAAAGAAAACATTAGTCCATCAATAAAAAAAATAAAAAAAATCATACGTTTCACTCATAAAACATAAGCTATTTAACATATCTCATGAAATAATAATATTTATGTATAAAAAACAGAAATAATAAATCATAAAGGTAACTCATGGAATCCATAACATACTTACATTTTATCTTTCATAGCAACATAGAGAGTTACGTTTGGAATACCCACCACAGTATATTCCCTAAATATATTAGAAGAAACATTAACGTTTACCTCCGCCATGTTACCTAATACATTAGAGAGCTATATCGAGATCACCAACCCTAGGTTTATCATAGAAACACCTGTATACATAAACAATTACCAAGAACCATAACATAATCATAACACATAAAACAAGCATAAAGAAAAGATAAAATTTACACATTGAAATCACAATATATAATTTCAAGATATTGACATAATCAATGATTTCTGAAAACCATTTTCAATACTAAAATATATAAAAATGGTATATGGTATTTATTTTTCTTTTAAAAACATAATGGTTTGTTAAGGAAGCCACATATCAAATAATGCTCGCGGCGGCGAAAAGGTCATTGTCCCCACGTACGTTAAAAAGAAACATTCCCTTTATCATTTAGTAAAACGCTTCATAAAACAAAATATTCTTTTTGAATGAAATTAAAAGTCAAAGGTTTTTATTATACACTGTATAAAATAAAGAGGTGTATATTATCAAAATATGCCTCAATGAGAGGAGATTGAGACGAAGTCCCTTACCTTGAATCCGACTCGTCATGTATGTTCCTTGTTCTTAATAAATAATAAACTTAAGTTAATTTATACTTACTTCAGAACCTTTTTCAAGTTTATTATTTCTTTGATATCGGTTATTACCATGTTATAAACATTACATAATTATTTAACTTAATATCAATCGTTTTTCCGATAGTTGGTACTTGAGTCAAAAATGAACTTGTTGTAATTACAAATCATCCATGTGGTCAAAGTCCATTATCACCCAAATGATATTAATGATTTAAATATAATATATATTCATTATATATATGTATTTATAATAGTACATAACATTTGGAGATAAGAAATGAAATGCACCATTCATGGAGAAGGTAAGTCATACATACACAGGAATGCTACTTTCATTTCTTTTTCATATTTAAAAGAATGAAAACTAAATGATAAATAGGTATATTATAATTACTATATAAAATAATATTTTATATACATTACATAATTTCATCAACTTCATCCTTTATACATTCCATGTATGGAATGAACGAGTCATATCACTTTGAGGGGGCGGTAGTCCGCACTTCCTCAAATGAAATTATCATATTGACACATTATGGAAAGCATAAAGGTATGATTTAAATAAAAAAATATATACAATATAAATATAATATATGTAATATACAAATATAGTTCCATCATAATGGATACCATGATATGTGGTAGGGGAAAATCGAACAATCATCGTTTTGTGGGGGAGTAGTTCACCGTCCACAAAAAAAATATGTTCATATCCATTAGATAGAGGTGTGTGTAAGTGTAGTTAGAATACTTCTCATAAAAAATCCTAGTATGTTTTGGATACTGGTTTTTATGAAATCAAAGAATAATAATAGAATTGAATAGAGAGTGAAGAAGTAAAATAATGGAAAGGTACTTTAGTGAAGACACTACCTCTTAAAACGTGTAACTCCCTTTTATTTGAGCCAAAAAGCTTTCTTGAATTGCCTTATTCCCAAGGTAAGGATTATAGGAGGAAGAGAGGGATGTTGGGAGCTTATTTGGGAAGATTTTGGATGATTCAAAGGGCTTGAGATGTCTGATTAAATGGGTGGGGTGATGCCCTTTTATAAGAGGGAGGAGGGGCACTTTAGGAAAGTTTTGAAGTATTATTTTATTATAAAATTATTTTCGGTTTAAAAAGGTCCCAACGTCATTTATTTCAAATATAATATGATTTTAGGTTGAAAATATCTCAACCAATATGTTTTATAAAAGTCTTGGTCAGAAATTTAACCTTATATTTTAGCTTTAACACTTAGTTAACTGATTTGACTCTTACCATGTCTTATTTTATATTCATACTATATGGTTAATATAGTTACTATAAAATCACAATAGAACCTCAAGTAGTTAATTAATAATATTTTTCAACATTATCTAAGTCATTTGGCTGAATATTAGATTTTTATAAATATTATATAATTTTATAAAATATTTTTTTTTAAAACTCATTTATGTCAATTTTTATACTATTCATATCATGAATTTTTTAAAAATCCATAAAAATTGATTCTTAAAAAAACCCTCATTAATTCAAATATAAAAAGTTATAATCATCCCTAAAATTCATGTATGGCATAAAAATGTTCAAAATAAATTTATTTTAATATTTATAATCTCATTTATCTAAATCACTCATTAATAAGGTAATCACTACATCATCATTGTGTCATAAATATATTTATTTATTTGATGTCTAAAAATTATAAATAAAATACCATGATTTAGGAAATATTTTTATATTTATGATTACTATTTACAGTATAAGATATCACTTATATAATACCATATAAAAATTGTTTTAGTAAAAAATACAAGTTTATGTTATATTTTTCTTTACTTTGAATTAATTCTTATAAAATTTTATTTTCTCATAAATGTGGCTCCATGGGGTCCCAAAAGCTACCCAAGGATGAAAATGGTTGGAAATATCTCATAAAATAGTATTAGGACACGTGTTAGGGTAGTTTAATATTATTATAATATTATATTTTACCCTTATTTACCAGATTTACCCTTTAACCATGGTAAATAAAATAATTACTAAAGTTACTATTCTTAATATCTAAAAATAAAAGGTACATATTTATAAAATTTGTACCTCTTGATAAATATTAAATATATTTTTCTAAATTAAAAACACATAAGTTGCAGAAATTAATTTAAAATTAATTCCTGTTGTCAAAACCAAAAAGAGTATTTTTTAAGAAGTAAAAACTTACAAAATATTGACATGTGTTTATGTCCAATTTCAATGTGAAATTATATTAAATGACCAAATTTGGATTAAATTGTAAAAATATAATCCAATTACACTTTAAAACTAATTAAAAGTATAATCTAACTATATAAATAAATCAGATGAAAAGACAGTTATGACTTAAAATGCAGTATTTTTCATTATTCATTAAAAAATGAACTTTATCAAAAAAATACCCAAAATCTACCCAAAGAAAATTTTGATGTCACTATTATAAATAATAATGTTATTTTTTTCCAATGGAACATATAAACATGAAAAGAACTAGATTTAAAGTAGGTTCACCATCAAAAGGCGGTAAAACTACCTTTTAAAAATAGTAGAGTATTTATGCTTAAAATTGGATTCATTCTCATTTTAAGCCTCTAAATTTTGTTGGATAAATGTAATTTTTTTTAAAAACATGTTTAATAATAATATATTAAGTTCTATTCATTCCCTACAATACAATTTCTAGGTGTTAACTACCATTTAAAATAATAATATTATATTATTATTATTATTTTTAGTATGACTCAGCCTTGTGAAAAACATAAGATTTAGGAGAAACACATTGTTGTGTGTCGAGTACACTATCAAAAAAATAATCCCCTTTAATATAAATATCTTATTCATAAATATTAATATAAATGAAAAAGTATTATTCTATAAATACCTAGGTTGTTATAATATGACACTTGAAGGTTGTTAGAGGATGTAGCTTTATGTTTTGGTGATGATGATCAGTTGAATGGTTTTATAGATTTATATTTTGTTGTAGACATGGATTTATGAAAAATTACTATAGGTTTTGATTTTACTTTTGGTGGAATAATTGTTAGCTAGATGTCTTGGTTGCAACCAATTGTTACTTTATCTACAATGTAAGTAGAGTAAATATTTACTACTAAATTAAGTAAAGAGTTTTTATGGTCAATACACTTACTAAAGGAACTTGTAAAGGTATCTTGCATAGGAATGTTATTATATAATAGTCAATGTTTTATTCATATTACCCACAATCTAGTTTTTCTTGCAAGAAATAAACACATTGAATTGAAATATCACTTATATAAAGTTTGATATAAGATAAAGGACTAGATATAAAAAAGGTGTTGGAAAAGATAATCATTCTAATATGGTGAAACAGGTGATTTTCAAATAATGTTTGAGGCAACACAATGCCTCTCTTAGACTTGGCTAATTGGACAGAGTAGAGGACAATGCATGCATCAGACATAGGGTGATCTCAGGTGGATGGTTAAATAAGACTGAAATATTGAAGAAATTTTAAAGTGGAATATTGTTAGGGTTTGTTGAAATTATTTAGTTTCATTAGATATAGCTTCACTTGAACTATTTCATTAGATGAATATCACCAGACAGAGATGATATGATGAATGTTATCAGATAGAGATGACCACTATGACGTTTTGGACCTGGTTCTCTCATAAGTAACCAAAACTGAGAGGCCACATATCCTCAGGAATTCCTCCCCACATGCAAGAGGCTACTGACTAGAAGTGAGGGTATAGTTAAGGTAAATTGGGAATACTATACCCTTTGGATCAGTACTAAAAATAAAAGGAGAATAAATAAAATGAATTGAATACAAATAATAATAACTAAAAACCCTGAAAAGTTCCAATAAAATCCAACCATGAATGGTCATAAGATGATACATGTACAAGGTAATCTAAAACAATATTAGGTAATACATACAATAGGTCTAAATGAATAAAAGAATAAATAAATCAAATACCCAACTCCTATAAGAAATATGAGTACATGCCCTTCCCACTGCTCCCTGGCCAAGTCCTAGGCCAAAATTAGCAACCACAAAGAAGAACCAACCATAGTACTAACATGTAGCCCATAGATCTTCTCGGGTACCAAGACTCATCCCAAATAGTGTGGGAGTAAAAATTAATGGTCCACCTCCAATGGGTTCTAATTCATTATAATCTATGAGTATAAAACATAACAGTGTACAATATATAAATAATGAAATTATTAAAGTGGAGGTGAATCATATAATACCACTTGATTAATCCAAAGATGGATTATAACTGACTATAGGAATAATAATGTAGTCATAGGACCCATGGCTATAATCCTAGACATCCAAGAACTAGTATCAAGTTGAATCCACGGAAAGGGGTTTTTGAATTCTCATATATCAGAACTAAGTGAATCCAAGGAGTAATATAAGCAATTAAACTTTCTAAAATGTATCTAACTAATACCAAGGAATAAGTCCAATTTAATCTTGGATATATTTAATTATAATCCAAGGAGATTATCTAAGGAAGTCCTTGTCTAATAAAATCAAGCTGACTCCTGAGATCTCATCCTAGGAATTCTAATTTTCTGAATTTTGCATCTGAATTATTGGTTTTAGGAAAAGGAATTCAAAAATGTAAGAGATTGACCATATCTACTGTAATATTATCCCTTAAATTTCAAATCAATGAATCATGTGGTGTCCATCATGTTTATACTTGGCATTCTAAATTGGAATCCAAGTCTTATCGAAGGAAAGCCTCACTATAACCATAACTAATCCCATTATATTAATTTGAATAAGTCTAATAATTAACAAGAACTAGTTAATCATGTAGTGATAAGGTTTAAGGCCTTTTATTAAAATTATACTAAAATTCTCATTAATTACAAGTCATTAGGTTATAAATATAAGTTTCACAAGTTGTCTCATTGAAAAAGGATACAAAATTTTTACCAACAACATTCCTTTAATTTATATAACCAAGGCACCCACAAAAATTATTCATCAGTTTTAAGGAATTATATATTGGGAATCAAAGGAATTCATGGTATAATTCATATACATAAGTAAAGTAGTCATATCAAGGATTTTATTGGGATTTAACCACAACCTTGGAGGTGCCACCAAAGGTTTACCATAAGGTAATATATCATATGATGATTAAATTAGTCCATTTATTTTTAAATAATACATAATAAAAAAATAACATGGGTAGTAGAATTTACTCATGACACCCAAAGTTCCATATAATAGTTTTATTATTTAAGTAAAATTTCAAACACAGCTTAAGGGGTGGATTCAATACTTGGAGGAAGATTAAATTGAGCATTTAATAAATGTTAAGAAAAACACACCTTATGAGGTTTTTTGGTTTCATAAGAGTACCTTTTTCATGGGTGTTAAGCCTAAATCTCCCTATAGGGTGATCTTAGTTATGATTAGAAACCTCTAACGGTGTACAATATGGTTGTACCACATTTAGATTAGTATTTAAGTGAAAATTTAAAGGAATTATAAATTTAAGGAGAAATTCTCAAAATTACCAATGCAAAGTACAATGAAATTTTTTATAAATGTAAATACTTTTAGGGGAAAGCATATAGAGAACCCACCTTAAGATTTGGAAGCTTCACTCACCCGATATCGACACTCGATTTGAGATAAAATGGAAGAAAATGAAGAACTAGAAAAAAGATATCAAAAGAGGGTGTAACCCATATAAATAATATGATGAAACTTGGTAGAAAAATAAACTAATAAAGGAATCTAAAGGACATATAGACTTACCAATATATCTTGATCACAAGTGATGTCATTCAATTTAGCTAATAAATGAAGGATATCTCCCATGGAGGAAGGGAGGAAGAGGAGGGGGTATGTGGGAGAGGTTTCTAGGAGAATGAGTAAGAAAAAGAGGGTACTAAATTACAATGGAAGAGGAAAAAATGTAAATTTTACCCTCTTAAATAGGTGCATGGTTTGGTCACATGGTTTGGTAAACTTTGTGCCAACCGTACCAACTCACTGTCCAAAGTAACCCACACCATACATGATTGCAACATACGGTTTAAAAACTGTGTACCAACTATGCAGGTCCCTCTGAAACACTATAGAAAAAGTCATATTTTTCTAGAGAACCTCACATGTATTAAAAAAACCATGTGACTTAAAATACAGGATTCATGGTTTGGGGTGTACGATTAACAATAAATATGTGAAAACTACGTTCTATAAGTTTTTTCTCCTAAAACCAATATCTTGAAGTTTAAAACTTCTGATACTTATCCAGGATCCTGAGATACATCTTAAACTGTAAATTTTTTCCAAAAATAACACTATAATATGATCCAACCCCCAAAATTCCATTTTGAATCTCAATTTTAAAAAGAAACCATCCACCAAATTGAAAATTCAAATTCCTTTGGAATTCTCAATCCGCACAAAACCTGGTATTTTAAAAACTCCCCCACCTTATCACTTATCATCATTGATAATCAACGATATACATCCAAAAAAATCACCCAAAATACACCGATTTACAACACCCATTTAAAAGGCACCATTACATTTTTGATTGTCTGACACGCTTCCCAAGAACATCACCAAGAACAAGACAAGAGTTCCCTTGAACCTGAGATGATGCTCATGTTCCATATTGAACACTGATATGATTCTATACATATCTCATCTAAACCTGTACACCTATACAACATTCTTATTATATTAACCATCCCCTGATTCTCCCCACCTTAGATCTTAGTTTACAAGGCCAATTATAAACCTTAGTGTCTCCCGCCATTAGAATTTCCTATCAAAGCACGCTATTAGTGGTTCACCAACTTTCTCAGTATTGTACCCAATGTACTATACCTACACACACACAAGATCACTATTAAGCCAGTACCAGCTCTCGTATTCCTCTTCTGAATCCAAATGGATGTTCCTTCACCACCCAAGTCCAAATTTAATATGCCTAATCTTCATTGAAAAGTAGAGAAAAACCTTATACAAGGACTAATACCACTCCAAGGATGATCCCATTATAGTTTTCAATTGAACTCATCCAATTAAATGTGGTAATGATAGTCAAACCACCCATAGATGACCTTTCTCAAAAAGCCTTGGCTACAATTGATGACGCATTGTCACAACCTGATCTCGATGCCCTCACCCCCGATATATCCTATGATTATCTATGAATTAAACTTGAGGATCATATCTATACCTTAGTGAAATTACATTATTAGAATCTCAACTTATGTTACCATACAATAACTTAATAAATATTCAATTTACCCTTCAGTAACTTGAGAAAACTTTCAGTTACCCTTTAGTAACTGAATTTTTTTTGAGTTACCCTTAATCAACGGGGGGTTACACTAATAATAGGGTGAACGTTTATTACAAATTACTCAATATTGATTGATAGATTCCCAAAAATATTCATCTTTCCCTAGAATAAAAATCGACACTATAATAACATCGATATTGTTCGAGTCACCCTAATCTATGCTGATCCCATAGCCAATGCTTAACTTCAACCAAAATAACATCAGAGTTCAAACCTAGAATTCACTGAGTAGTCAATATTTTTTCAGCTCCACATATTATATGTAACTATGATTCCACAGAAATCGTCCTATAATTGAAATTTCATAAAATGAATCTCCCTCGCATGAGGGACACATCCCATGATCACATTTCTTCTCTCCACATTAGGGGAATCCACTCTATTATACCAATAAACCATTAATAACTTCTATAGACCAAAAAAGACAACCATATTCTTCTTAAAACCCATGAAAACATCATCAAGTCCTACACTAAGAAAGATATATACAATAAGTGTCACTCCTATAGAATAACGATGGATTATCCCACACCATCCAGCTTGTCCATTACTGATTCCTAAAGAAATAACCCAAATGAGTTTCACTAAAACCAAACACGTGTCACTCCTATGAGCCATCATCATGATTTCCATTATCATTGGAAATTTATGCCAGAAATATAACTAATATAATTAGTTTTATAACAACTGACCCCTTTGCACGATCATCCCCAATATTGGGATAACTTAGTTTTCTCTTGACGCCCATGTCACTCTACTCTGGAAGTGACCCATGAATGTTGCCTTCAAGAAATCACAACCCTTTTTCCAAGCAGTCATAAACTAATATAGATCAAGGTTTAACATGATCTCATCACTCAAACTCTATTGAGAATAAAATGACAAAAAACTCATTTCCCTATTTCCTAACTCAATGGGAACTATGTATGGAAACACACGCTTCCTTGTTATTACATGAATGTAATAAGAGCACTCATTTCAAATGATTCAAAGGCCCAACAACACCAGGAATTTATAGTATGTGGTAGCCTACACAAATTGATCAACCTGAGGTCTCTTTATCCCACGTACTATCAACCAAGTTGATGACTTATCGAGTAAAAAATAACCTAAATTACATTCATATGACTAACTTAATGGTTGACCATGCCTTAGGCATGTCATTCCCATGGAACTAAATCATCCATGATAATTAAATCTCTTACAATGCTCAACATACCTCATAACCACCCATCTACTTGGGGAATAATTCTATAAGATAAGAGTCTTACCCAAGACCAAATAAAATGTGAACAAAACATCTCATAGTTAAGCTAAGTGTAAGCATCCACTAATTATTTTTATCTCTAAGGGTGCTACTTAAAACTGGGATTACCCCTCACTTAACAGAAGGCATCAAATCTAAAACTAGGCTCATAACAAATATGCCACTAGGCTTTACTACCTAACCTCTAGGTACAAGAAAAAGAAAACACAAAATGAGACTCATCGGAAATGTCCACATTTTCGTACAAGGAAAATTTTAAGGTAAATATCAAATTAAACCTCACACTAGGTAATTTTATATAAACATAAAAAATGGTTTTTATTTAATACATTAATTTAATTAACATTTTACATAAAAATGGTAGGCTTAGAGAAATGAAATGTTAAGTACTAGTCATGGATTAATTTTTTTTATAAACTGTACTTGGAACTTTATTAGATAACATTTCAAGGATCTCTAAGTAGAATATATCATAATTTTATTTTAACCATTTTTATCCATAAGTTCTCATAACTTGGATCAGTTAAAGAAAATGTCAATCCCAATCTATAAGGGAAAACACTCTTTAGGTTGTAACTAAAATTTTAATTAACTGATTCCATATATCCATAGAACCAAAGACATACAAAAGGTATTTTATCATATTTACGGGATAAATTAAGTAATATTCCACCATACACTTATACGAAACACCATATGAGTGGTTTCATACACTTTAAATAACCATCCCATTTAACATAAATATACCCCCAAGGGGTTAATTACTAAGGCATATAAAGATAAATTTGAACTATGAGGGTTAAGTCATGCCAACCTGGGTTTAGTTATATGGACATCCATTCCCAATTTATAGAGTCAATTCTCTATAAATTACAATTGGCATCCCATTTAAGTGAAACCCCTTAATAGTTAATTTATTAAATATTTTAACATACTCTTAGCGAGTTTATCTCATAGGAATAATATGATAATATTGATCTATGTGGATTGAGTTGAGTATATAAGGATTCAATATGGGTTTTAATTCCAAAGTTATAATGGTACAAGCCTTTTTAAGTTACAATTGGAACACCATTTAATTGACATCCATCACTAAAAATTTGGATTTATTTAGATAAATAAAATTTCCAATTAAATTAACCTTTAAGAAGTTTATTATACATATATATACTACTAATATAAACCTATGAGGATAAAAAAAAGCATATAAAGATTCAGTTATGTGGGTATCCATTCCCATGTTATGGAGAAAACCACTCCATAAGTTTCAATTGACATCCCATTTAACCGATATCCATAAAAAAACAAATTTCATTGATAATTAAGGATTATAATAAGGTTAATTCATTAAATATTTTATAGATAAATATTTTATTTAATTTATTGTAGGTTAGATATATATAATTCCATTATAAAAATATGTGGGAAAACACTATTTAGGTTGATGAAAAAAAATTATTTAACCAACTTTATACCACAGATATAAAACAAAAAACTACCACATAAGCAAGGAATATCAATAAACACAGAATTCATGATAATAACATGTGAATCCTATCTGCCTGAAATGATTCATGGAAAAACATACTCTCTTTACATACCGGGCTAAGAGATAATTCCATAAATGAGTAACTAATATAAATATAAAAAATAGTTACTCAATGTGAAATAATAATCAACTGTAATAACGAACAAAATGAACAACCATCCAATCCCTAGAAACTTGATCTTTACCCCATGAATGGGTTGGCCATTCCTAGTCATGATCTATTTGCCACATTTCAACACATTACTAGTCTCCTATATACCAACCCATAATAGCAATATAATGGAAAAAAGAGCCTATAATACAACTTTGTGAAATCCTGATCCTAGTTCATTCATTTGTAACTAAACTCAAGGGGACACATAGCATCAAGAGTACCTCCCCAAATTCCTGAGGTTTCAAACTAGTAGTGAGGGTCTAATAATGGTATGGTGGGTAGACTATACCCACTTGATCAGTATTAAAAACAACACAAGAATAAATAAAATTAACTGTAGGAAGATAATAATAATTGACAACATGATAAGTGCTGATAAAATCCAACCACACATGGTTATAAGTACAAGGAAATCCAAACTAAAAACTTGTAATACATAAAATAGATCTAGATGTATAAAATAATAAATAAATAAAAGACCTAACTCCTGTAAATTTTCTGAGTACATTCTTGACCCACTACTCCCATGCAAATTCCTAGTCAAAATGAGTAACAACAAAGAATCACTATCCATAGTCTTAACCCAAATCCAAGAGATCTACTCGAGTACTAAGTAGTGACCCAAAAAGGGTGTGAGTGAATATTAGTATTCCACCACCAATAGTGTTTAATTAATTCCTCTCAATGAGTATAAAACACAATAGTGTAAAATATATAAATAAGAAAAGTAATAAAGTTGAGGTAAAATATAGAATACCAGCTTATTTGGCCTAATATAAACTGTCTCTGACCATAGAAATAGTAATGTATTCATAGGACCCATCACTGTAAGCCTAGAAATCCAAGAACTAGTATCAAGTTGAATCCATAGAAAGGGGTCTGTTCATTCCCACATATAAGAACCAAGAAAATATAAGGAGAAATCCAAGGTATTATACTTTATAAAAGGGATCTAATAGAGCCCAAATAATAATTCCAAGGTAATATTGAGATAAAATCTATTAGAATCCAAGGATATAATCCAAGGAATTTTGTGTTTGAGGATGTTAAGATGAATCCTGGGATATCATCCTAGGTATTATAATTTTATAGAATTTATACATGCATTGTCTATGTAAATACAAGAAATTCACAAATTTAAGACATTGAACAGATCTAAGGCCATATTATCCCTTAGAATTCACATCAATGAATCGCATGGAATCCATAAGGTTCACACTTGGTATTCAAAACCGAAATTTAAGTCTTACCCATGGTATGCCTCACTATAACCATAACCAACATCATTATATTAGTAGTGACAAGGATGATAATTAACAAGAACTAGTTAATCAAGTAGTTCTTAGGCTCATTCCCTTTCATTGATATTATACTAAAACTATCATTAATTATAAATCACTAGTTTCTAAGTATAATTTCCACAAATAGTCTCATTTAAAATAGATATCACAATTTTAGCAATACCATTAATTTAATTTATATAACCAAGGTGCACAAAAAATGATTCATAAGTTCCAAGGCATTATAGAAAGAGAATCCAAGGCATTAATGATTTAAATCATAGGAATATCTAAAGTAGTCATATCAAGGATTTTATTGAGATTTAACAACAACCTTGGAGGTGCCTCCAAATGCTTCCCTTAAGGTACTATATAATTTGATAATTAAACTAGTCTATTTATTTTAAATAGTAAATAACAAGAATATAAATTGGGCTCTATATTTTATTCATGAAACCCTAAGGTCCATATTATAGTTCCATTATTTAAGTGACATATCAACCACAACCTAAGGAATGTATATAGAACACCTAAATTAATATTAGGAAGCTTAACTCATTTAATATTGACCCTCGATTTTAGATAGAACATAATAAGATGAAGAACTAGAAAAAAATCCCCGAAAATAGTACACAACCCAAATAAATGATGTTAGATAACTTGGAAGTAAAATAAATGATAAAAAGAAGATAAAGGAAACATATGACTACCAAGAGTTCCTGATCATAAGAGATGATGTTCAATTCAGAAAAGAAATAGAGGAGATCAATCATGGAGGAAGGGAATAATAGAAGGGAGCACATGATAGAGGCTGCTGGGTGAATGAGGAAGAAAAAGGGGGTTGAAAATTATAAGGGTGGAGGGGAAAATAGTAATTTTCCCCTTTTAAAGAGGCACACAGTTTAAGAAAATGGGATCCAACCACACAAACACACTATCTGAAGAAACCCACACCTCACAATGTTAAGACACACAGTTTGAAAAACATACACCAACCATGTGGGTCCCCTACACCACTGTATACAAATGCATGGTTTTTTGTGGACTGTCACTTGGCTTAAAAAAATCTGTGCCTTAAAAAACATGTCACATGATTTGGGTAAGCATGATTACACTAACTGTATTCTAACCATACAAACTAGGATATTTTATCCCAAAAGTGATATTTTTAAGTCCTAAATCCCATATAATTATTTGAGATTCCAAAAACGTTATAAAAAATAAACCCTAATGTGATCTAATGATCAAAATTTCTTTTCAAAGTTTGTTTTAAAAAAAAAATCACCCACTAGATAGAAAATTAAAATTCATTTGGAAATATCAACCCGTATGAAACACAAGATCTTACAATCTCTTATAGGTTTACTATATGGAGGTTTCATAGTACACAAGATGAATTTCCTTAGGATGGAGTCCATCAGATGGAATCATCTCAGATGGTGTTCACTAGTGAATGTATTCTATTTGTATATGTTGTTTTCATAGTGAATGACTATTGGTAGTTACATCGAATGGTTCAATAGTGTATCTTAGGTTGCCCAGGTCAAAAAAAGGTTGATCATGAATCTATAAGGTCAGTAAAACTTGTTGTATGGTTAAAAACCTATTTAAAAATAGGTGGTGTCCCATCTAATGATGTTTATATTTATATAATTATGCTATACTTAGTAGTAGAACTTTATAAATTAAATGTATGAGACTTTTTAAATAGAGAGAAAGTGAGTGATGAGTTTTTTAATCACTTATATCTATAGTAATGATTTTTTTTGTTGTATTATCCTATGAATGTAGTAATTTTTTATAAACCATGTAAATCTTATTTGTTCATTTTTATTTGATGTTTGTATGTGAATTATGATCATGATGTTTTTATGGTGATTAAGTGGGTTCTCATCCTAGTTTTAATGCACAAACTTGGGGAAGACTATTATCATACGATCCTTTTTCTGGTAGCATTGATAAAATTTCTGATTCATAGGATGTGGAAATTGGATGAACATCTGTATGATATAGGCGGTGCTTTCTAGGTCCATCTGGTAGATTAGACATAATGATTCCTCTTTTGATTCCCCAACACATAGCTGTTCTAATAAAATATGACTCTCAGAGAAGGAAGAGTTCTATAGAGTATTCATATTGATAAATATTATATCTCTATAAATATTATAATTTGATAGTGACTGGCTAGTGTCACTCAAATAATAGCTTAATTTTAAGTAGGAATGAGATGAAGAAAATTTATTCCATCCATAGAGGTGAAAGAATACTTTTGGATGATGTTTGAAGCATTTGAAAATTTCTAGAATTTATTTCAAGAAGAATTGAACTGATTTTAAGAAATTATGGAAAGTACCAAGAAAAATCCAAAATACTAAAAAAGGAAATTATTCTATAGAGAGGAACACATATGATTTTTTAAACCACATATGATAATTTTTCTATGTGTATGAAAAATGACAAAAACAATATATATAATATTAATCTATGTATATAAATTAAGTTATGTGTGTAAGATATTTTGAATTACTTTTAGATAAATCATCTACATGGCTAACAATTGAAGGAAAATCAAAAAATGGATTTAACTTACAAACTAAAGTTTTTAGGATCCTGTAAGATAATATATGAAGAAAATTATGAGAGAACTGATGGGTGAAAAGTAAAGGATCCAAAATATTTATATTATAGGGAATGAAATTTAAATCAGGCGATACTTTGTGCTCTAGTATTTATGAATAAAACACCATGATCATACATGGATTATGATTCACACTGAGATAAATATCTAACCATACAAGGTAGAAGATAGTTCTGAGAGGGTTCCACAACATAGAATGAGGTACCATGTCACAGTTGTATGAATCCATGACTATGTGGATATATTTAGAGAAATAGAAACTATTTTTTTAGAAGATATAAATTAATAAGAGGACTATGATAATTCAAATATCATGAAGAGGAAATAAGATAATTCTTCAACTGAACTATTAGGAAGAATATAAATAATTATTTTCTTGAAAAGTTCTAAGTTCAAAAGGATTAGTTTTTTTAGAGCTTAAAAAATGAAAACACATGTGGATATTGTGTGAATTGAAGGTTGATATATGAAAAAGATCCAATATTGATGTGAAAATTATCTATTTTTATAAAAATATATACAAGTTTAAGAAAATATTGTGGGGATATTATTGACTATGCATACCAGTTAATATTTTGAAAGTTGAAATAAGAAGAGGGAACTAATATGAATCTATGCATGATAAAAATCACATGAGTTAAAGAAATAATTACAATGATATTCATGTGAATAAAGGTAGAAGGAGTCGAACCAGGGATACAAAAATTATTGAACACTAAATAAGAATAATGAAAAACTATGAGAAAAATTCTAAAAACATCACTCATTATAGATGTCTAAAAAAGAATAGTTCAGATGTGATGTCATTGATTATATTCCAAGCCAAGGAAGTAGAGAGATCCCACCAACAATCATCTTCTATTAATGTCTAAAGAATCTTGATTAATCCCATCTAGATGATATGCTTGAAGGAATAAGATCATTCATATAGTTCAATAGGGACTCAAGCAAAAAATGGTTATCTTTCTTCAAGGAAGTACAAGCCCATTCTCTTTTATAAAGGGAAAATAAGCCCTCACATTTTTTTAGCTGGTTAGTGCTAGGATAATAGTTTCATGGTCATACCCATGTCTTGGATTTATATGATAATAATAAATAAGTCATGTGTGTGGGATAATGACCACATTTCACTAGGGACGTAGTCATACTTAGGAATACACAACTCATTAACAATCCCCGGTGTTCTCTTCTGTTACTTTCATATTAAATATCTGCAAACTAACAAAAGGAGCGATAAACATGAAATTATATTAAAATTCACTCCATAATGATTCACCCCCTCCATGTGGACATATCCCAAAGTGATCCCAACAATTAAATTTATTTCATCTTAAAGTTATATATATATATGACACCCAATATGGGCTTCTAAAACGTTTTTCATGCATTTTATACTTTTCATAAAGTGTTTTCATGGGTTTTAGCTATCAATTTATAAATCAATTGTTTTCTGTATGCCAAGTGTTTTTTAAAATTATTGAGGGTATATTTTAAAATAAAATTGAGGATATAGGATGGTGTTTGGACCTATATTTATTTATAAAGAATTTAACTCATGTTTTAAGTTTTTTCTTTTAATTAAAGAAGTGTTTGATTTTCAATTTACTCATAAGGGAGGTAAGTTTTTTTAAAGTGTTAATCCTTGTTTAGTTTTCAAAGGATATTTATAACATGATTTTATATATTAGACTTAAAGGACCATTTGGTACTTGATAAAAGGATTACTTAGTGTGTGTGACAAGGATCATTTTATAACTTGGTTTTCCATGTTATTCTAATATCTACGTTAAAAAAATAAAAAAATAGTTTTCTTGATGATGGTAACACCCTAGTTGCAAGACACTTGGTTTTTATGTCTTTTATAAAGCTTTTACACCTTTTTATGGGATGTGAATTTAATTATTATGCGATGGTTGTGTTTTAATATTAAAAATGGGGATACATATTTAGAGGGATTTGGATGTAAAATGTGGTTTATTATTATTATTTATTATTGATTTATATGATGATAATGTGTTTTTTGATTACTCATATCCATTTTTACTATTTCATGGGAACTCAGGTCATTAAGTGAGATATTTGGTTTATTCCATACTAACTTAGTTTGAGATTTGTCTTGTGAAATCTAGAATAGGTTGAATCCTTGATAGGGGAGTTCTTGATTGGACTATGGGTTCTAATTGGGAAGATTTCTCAATTATATTGTTGGAGCTAATTGAGAAGATTTTCCAATTAGACTATGGTATCTAATTGGGAGGACAAACCTAGTGAAATTATAGGAGTTAACCAAGAACTATTACTTTTTAGGAATGAAAAATATGTTGGAGATTGGTTCCACTTGAGTATGTCTAAGACCATCTCATGTTAATTCCTAAAGAGTGACCATAATGATTATTTAATTTTTGATGATATTAACCTAAGGATTCCCACTACACACTTTTTTGTACCCCTTTTTGTTCTTCTTGGTCTTATGGAACCACTTGTTTATTTTTGTTTAATTTTATTATTATTTATTGACGTGAGGGTTTCTATTTGATCTATATGTCTTAATTATTTTATGGTTGAGTTTAATTTGAATCTTTTTTTAGAAAGGTAGTTTGTGAAAAGTTTTAAAATAATAAAAATAGGGTTTTTTGGGTTTCATAAACTTGGGGGGTCTACATTTGTATGGTTTTAAAGTGTTTTATTTTCAAAGTAGTGGAATCAACCACATGGTTGATAAAAATTGGATTTGAAAAAGGATCTCAAAGGAATGTTCCTTAATCTTCCTAAGTTTAAATTCATTGTTTTAAATGAAAAATGTTCTTTTATTTTCCAAAAATTGTTTCACCTAGTGGATTTGGAAAAAATTAAACAGTATGATACTTTTTTTGACTATAATTTTCATCCGAAGAACCTTATTTTATAAATGGTTTTCAAACAAGAATTTATAAAAAATTTTATAAAAGGACTTGCATAGTCTCTTTGAAAAAAATACTATCATGCTTATTTAGATCACACACTACATAAACACTAGTGTGTGTAGCAATTATGTTTCATATTGGTTACCAGGATATGATATCATATTTTGTTACATTTTTGTAATCAATGGATGGAATTGGTGGATATGGTGAGTGAAAAATGGCCACATGGTGGTGATTTTATAATCATTTAGGTTTTTGGTTATTTTTTAGGGATGTTGATAAACCATTCAATTTGGCCAGTTGTAACTTTATTTTTAGACTTTCTTATTTTGGTTCATGTGGTGTACTTATGTTTTAGTTTTTTACATATAAAAATGACATTGATCACTACTATTGATTATATCTCATTTGGATGATTTTCCCTTATTATACCTCTTTTGGTTTACTTTATTATTTAAAAATATTTATTTATTATAAATGGGTGTCCAAATTATGGACACACCATTCCAGTTTCTTAGTAGATTCTAGAACTATTTTATTATTTATAAAGGGTGAAATCATTCCCACTTTGATATTTTTTGATACATTGGTTCATGTCGCCTGCCTATAACAATCTATAATGCACTTCAGGAATTGTGGAAGGCTGATCCGGGTGATGCGGTAAGTTGAACTGGTCTGATTTATTACAAAATGGCACTAGGGAACCCTATTGTTATTTTGGGAAGTCTAGTAAATGGAGATAGTACAGTTATAACTCAGGAGATAGGTTATGAGTAGGTGCCTGATCACCACTTTTTTTTATGAAACTTGAGTTTCCTAGGGTAGTTAGGATTTGATTCTTGAATTTGAATTATATGATTCATTATTTTGATATATTTTGACCTAAAATTGTGGTATTTTGATCCCCATTGAGTTATATTATATACTTTATGGGTTTCTTTGATATTTGGGGTGAAAATATAGGAAGAAACAGAGCTTCATGGTTAGTTCACATGGTTTAAAAAATTGTGCAGAGCCCATGCACATGGTTATGGAAACATTATAAAGTTTTTCACATGGTTGTTGTATGATTCATCAAACCTTGCGGTAAAACTGTGCATATTTATACATTTATATTGAATTTATTTTTACGGTTCTAAATATAGTGGAATCACTTATTTGGACTGATCCAAACTCATCTTCTATCCGAGTCAATGAATACTCTATAATGTGCATGGTGATAAAAGTTATGACCAATGAATTTTTATATGAAAAATGGAAAATATCATCAGAACTAAGATAAGTGATCATTTTATGTTAAATTTATAATTAATTTAATTTAAATAATTACATTAGTCTTGACATTATTTCTTTAAATAATATTTTGGTCATTTAAACCACTGTTTATTTGCACTATCATTGAGTTAGAGGATCCAAATAATAATGAATCTAGTAGTGATTCACACATGCTCTATTGATCTCAAAGTGTTACCAATGATATTTTAGGTTCTAGCATGGAAGTTCCAATAATTTTTCATCACTTCCTTTGATAAATATATAATCATTTTAAGATGGAAGGATTGATTCTTATTTTCTCAGTATTAAGAGAATATAGAGAGAGGAAGATTTATCTTAGTTCTTTTGACTGTTATAATGAATTTTCTCTATAGAGTTGCGATAATTTATAGAGGGGTGGGTTGTGGATAACCACATTTAAGAAAAAGTTAGAGTAGTTACATGTTCTCATTATTTCATGTTAAACACACTAATACGTGGAGATTATAACAAGCGATCCAACTCTAGTATTACTATTAAAATTGAAGTATAAAGATAGAATGAAGTGAAAAATGATAGAGAATAAATACATTTTCATTTCATATATCTAGTAGAAAAAGGTTCATCATCATCTCAGAGTCTATACCTACAATAAAATCAATTTTCATTCAAGATTTTTTAGATAGATTCATAGTGTTGAATCATTACATGATCAAAATACTACACTACTGTATATAACTCTAACAATGTTGTGGCCTCTATTTCTACATCATATTGTAGGACTTCTTCCTTATCAATAGCATCTAGTCTGGCCTTCTATATCTCTTACACTAGATACTACTCTTTATTAACCACTACTTCAATACAATCCAATTATTTATTGATATGATCTATCTCTTTAAGGATATGTTCCTCCAAGGTACTCTACTCTATAGTTTGTCTTTGGTGTTGGGATGCTACTCTGGCCTGTTCAGAGGCCTCATTAAGCAGAATATTTCTAGTTGAATTAAAATGGTCTATAGACTCTATATTTGTGAGTTCAGAATATATTTATCTATCCCTATATTAGAAGTAAACCATTTCTTGCACCTTGGTTTATATGTCATGGTAGTCAAATCTTTCATAACCAAGTACAAATAACATACAAAGTAGTTTGGAAAATTTTGATGGAATATTTGAGAGAGGGGCATGATAAATAAATTTACATATGTCCTTCCATACTATTTGTTGGGCAATGTGAAAATTATATAGGGTATCTTGGACTGCTTTAGAATCACTCTAATATAGAAGAATGTATTCCAAGAATAGGTCAACAAGAGAATTCCCATCATCAACATTTTTAACTCGGTAAATATCTGTAGTAGTCAAAGTTATGGTAACCCCAAATGATTAGAAATTTAAGGCATTTGATATATCATATACTTGTACGAATGCTCATGAAATGACTATCCAGAAATCTATACCAAGTAAAAAAGTATATGAGATAGTCACGAAATCGACAGACTCACCTTCTTCTATTGAGGCAATAACATCCTTTATTTCCATTATCTCATTGACAAGAATTATAGGTGTCATGTCTCTAGTTTGTGGGTTTTCCTCAGAAGAAAACTATTTTGAGGAGGCATGCACAATGGATTCATGTTCCTTCATGTCTGTAACCTCCCAAAGGTCACTCACAGACACTGATCTTGAAGGAATGACCATTAGTGAACTTGTACCAACAGCTGGACTCAAACCTTCTTAGGCCCGTGTCACTACTTCCTCCACCATTTAAATATCCGGGGGAAGGAGTTTAGTTAACCTCAATGATAGAGAATTATCTCCTTCACCCTCATCTCAAGAAATGATTCCTATCAGTTCCAAAAATTTATTTAGTTAAAATTTCCTTTGGACTATCATTCCCACTACATCTGGATCCATAAGAAAAGGGGACATAGACTCTAAAAAAGTTGGCACCTCCTAACTTTTGGATCCTGTGATAACCCCTACAAAATTTGACTCATTAATATGAATTGAAATATACCATGTAAAATAAGTGAATAGGATACAATGATTACTTTATAATCTATATTGGATACAAATTTCCAACATCCTTGCTTGCCTACACCTCATGACTTTCCATGAATATAATTTCTCAGGTAATATAGTAGGTAGAGGATGGGGTGGGAACACACTTGTTGGGTCTAAAATCACTGCATGCATGTTCTCAGTTTCCCTATAAGATCCTTTTTCAACAAACCTTTCACCCCCATGAATACTCACTCCAACAACGGTTCCTCCCTCCATATATTCTGGGGAAATAATAGTGATGGATCACCCTTTGCCTTCTTAAAAATAGAGGGAATAGAATAAGGGTTAAACTAATACAATGAGAGAAAAAATAGATTCAATATAAAATAATTGTATTACCTCTTCATTGTCATTAGCCTCTTCCACCATGGATACCACCATTTCTCGCACTCGAGGTGAATAATTAATCCTTCGTTTGAATGAATGGATGGAGGCATTCATCTTCTTGTCCTATTCATGATTTTCTTAGAAATAGATATGTTTAGGTGTGATGATCAAACCATATCCATGAATATAAATTTCCTTTTATTGAAGCACACCCTATATTTCTTTCATAGAAACACTTATTCTCTAAGAATCTCACAAACTCCAAGCTTCAAGAAATGATTCCAGGACAGAGATGGATAATTCAGAAGAGTTAAACCTTGTATACGGGAGGTATCAAGACATTGCACCTATTTCCTTGGAATATTGGGTACTACTTCTCTGGAGTGGGGTTCTTCATAAAACCCAATTGCGAGGAAAAGTAACTTCACCAGGTTCATGTGGAACTGAAAAATATACCTCTTCAGTCCCCTATGAACCACTAACACTATCTTCAATATCGCTTTCATATAGTCTAAACATTTCAAGTACCCTCTTTGAAAATATGTATTTACCATGGAGAGAATTAATGGAGGATTAAAGGTACCAGATGTAAGCTTCCATTAAGTTAGGATGCTTCATATAAGAATTTTTTTAGGCATAGATATTCCACCATACCCAGTAAAAATGATTTTATTCCCATGAAGGAAGTTCTAGATCTCAAGAATAGGTATATAATTACTCCATGTGTCCCAATCCCTCTCAACCATGGGATATAAGGCCTCTGTGGGTACAAGAATTGGGGAATATGGATCAATAGCTTGTACCATAGGAAATAAACCAATTTTTTGAGGGGCTGGACCCTGAGTCCTTGACCATTTCTTCTGCATTTTAGAAATGAGGGGTTTCCTCAGTGAAATCCCCTTTCTCAGTGTAAATGACTATGTCACACACTCCTCTCCCTCTTCATACTCAGCTACGAGTGCACCCTCAATAATGGATACTGTATTTTCTAATTAGTCATTTGGTATGAAAATATATAGGATTCAACATAAGAATTTTCAAGCCTAGGACAGATATATGTGAGTGAAAATTCAATCTGGGAGCCTGTATCTTTTCATGTGAACATTAAATATTTTTATGAGTGGTTGTTATATTCTTTTCTTGGCATGAATTTTTAATTAAAAAATGGTACCTCTTTTTTATGCAATGGAATTTAAGCGAAAATTGGTATGGTGAGTACCCTTTACAACTCAACTTCCCATCAATTTTGGCAACAAAAAAACCCTCCCTCAAGGAAATTAAGTACCCTCATCTCATGTCATCTCCAGATGCATCATTTATCAGTGTAATAGTAGAAAATAATAACGACTGTATATAAAAAATCATGATAATTGAGCATGTTCATTATTTCACTTGACCCCAACATCAACAGATTCACCCCACTTATACATTGTAACTAGGACCAGAATCAAGCATCTAGAGTTTCCTAGCTGATGATAGATTCATAACACCCCATGTGAGATACTACCCATCCCCATATGAGTTTTAATGGGATTGAGATATTATAAGAAGGATCTCCCTTCTAATTCATCCTAGAAGATGATATATTTTGTGTCAATAAGGGATATCTAGGTTGAAACGTCTCCTAGTCACCAATTGAACTACAATCACGAAGGTTGTAACTATGACAATAGTGCTCGATCCACACTAATATTAACCATCATCTCAAAGAAAATTGTCAAGAAAGCTGCAATTCAAACCAATCGGTCGACATCGGGGGAAACTTTCCAACCCCAATAATCAAAACAACCTTCCTCAAGAAAAAGTAAAAATAAGACTAACACATCTAGTTCAATATATCGTACACCCTACTTCAGCCTTTTCTTAGTTATTCCTTCCCAAAAAACTTCTATTGAATTGTTAGATTCCTAGCTATAAGCTATGGAGGGACTATATGTGCCAGTATAGCCAGAAATAAAACCTTACCCTAAATTGGTAGACGTGAAATGTCTCGACCTAATATTAGAAATCCTAAGTTTCTGATATTTGACAGTTCAGGAGATCCATACTAGTATTTTATGCATTATGTATCTTGGTATGGCCCCATAATGGGATTTTTTTGGCAACAAGAAGCCTCAAAACTCTAGTTTTTATACGAACCTTACAAGGATATGCCATCATATGGTACATCAGTTTACCCATAAGGTCAATACAAGGATGGGAAGATCTCCCACAATAATTTATTTATCTGTTCAACTCAACCCTATCAAATAAAATGGCACTTGACCTATCGAGCTGCAAATAGTGAGAAAATGAGAGAGTATCAAATTTTATTTCTAGGTGGAAGGGTCTAACTTACACCCAAAATTTATAGTTTCTATAGGAATATTTGTTACATATTTTCATAGAAAACTTTCATGATGAGTTGTGAACACCAATAATTCCTATAAAATACACAGGTGGGTTCCAATACCTTATTGTAGTTACATAAAGACTAGAAGACTATATGTTGAGAATCAAGGCCAAATCTCAATCAGTATCAGTTACCCAGGGAAGGAGGAAAGGAAAAGAATAAATTGTAACTGTCACTCTAAAACCATATCTAGAACTAGCTTATTATTTGAATCATGCACCTTATCCTATGGTAACCCCTCTAGGGTAGCAATATAAACAACAACAACCACACCCGGATAAAAGGAGAGAGCCAAAACACTCCTAGTTTGAAGACTATAAATCCAAGATCTATGAATTTAGATATGAAAATGTTCCTAGATACTACTTATAATCCTTATAAAAAAACCTTATAACTCTTGTGAAACCCAAAATACCCAAGCATGTAGGCCTTGAATATCACACAAATTATTTACCCTTTCACCAAATATTAGGGAACACCATATAGGAATGTTTTATTTTGAAATATTTCCAATAAAAGATTGTTGATTCTAGGAAAATGAATCTAGGAAAACCACCAACATATGTATCATTCATTTTCACCACTAATTTGGAGGAAGAGATTGAATGAAAGGAAGTTACCAGAAAAAATGAACATATATTCAGTGACTGGATGATTAGAAAAACAATCATCTAGACTCATGATACCATCTAAGCATAGAAAAAACAACCAAATGTTCTCTCATTATCTTATTCTACAACAAATCCAACTCCTTCAACCCCATAACCCTCCAAAGGACAATCTTCTAAGAAAGAGAAATGCTGGAAGGGTGGGAAACAAATGCAATAATATGAACCTATAGCTAGGTAAAAGTTAGACTTGACTCTCTCAGAATTCATGCCTTCATTACCAATAGAATGGGAACCACCCCACCAAATGGTATAATGGGTGTATCCCAACCAAATGGTACAATGGGCATTGACCGATAAAAGGAAGTCCTCATAAGATGAATAATTGATTTTTGGATCCATTAATTTCATTAATTTTATGGATCCATGATTTAATGATACACGTTATTATGAACCTAAGCTTCCCACATCAAATTGGGGAGACCTAAATCAAGGTTGCAGGATCTAATGAAACATAGGGAGGTACAACCATGGCCGAACACAATATGTTGATCGCATCCCCTTAGAGTTATCAATGCTACTGAAACCCATGGGAAATCCCTTCGACAAGCCTAGAATGAGTAGGAAGATGCTTCAACAAATGAAAAAAATAATTTAGAACAAATTATTTTAGAATCCTTATTTATAAATAGGTGAAAACTTAACCATCCCAAAAAAGTGGATAGGCTAAGGTGGCACGATCCAATAGTAGAAAAAATGCTCTTCACATTTTCTCAACAATGCGGCTCATCTTTACAAGGTGAATGAGATCTAAATTTTTTTCTAGGGTAAAATTTACCACATGTAAATATAGAACCTTGACACAAAAGTATGAAATCCTAAATCAACTGGACATAGTTGTAGCAAAGAATTCTGTTCTAGATACTCCCAAACTGAAGAAGGATCTTTTGGAATCACTTGTAGAGGTTCTATTGTGCCCTTAAGAGTTAGAAGTTGAATTCTTTTTCATCGAGGTATATCATGCAGAGATTGAAACTATATAATTTCATATATTTATATATTTAAACAAAGAGTAAAAAGATGATTTTATATAGGGACACATCGGGACCCTGTATATATCCATAAGATTAGATTATATGAAAATCTATAAATCTTTCACTGACAATGACCCAAAAGTCAACCTCATTCTAGTCAGAATAAAATTCCAGCTAGGATACACTAAATCTAATATATCAAATTTTTTCTATAACACACTAAGGGTATGATAAAATTGAATATAAACCCCACGACCTCATTAATCTCAGAGCTCATTTTGGGGATATGGTGTTCAAATTTGAGTTCATGGTCATCCGGAAAGATATATCTTTCAATCTATTTTTAGGAAGGCCTTGGTTTCATAAGAATCACTAATAAAAAAACACACTATACCCATGGTTTATAACCATGGGTATAGCCCCTAAAATCATGGTCATGTCCTATACCCACGATTTTAGGAACCATGTCATTGGGAGGCATCGTTATAGACCTATACACAAAATTTGTCCAAACTATGGGTATAGGCCACCTATACCCATAGTTCTTAAGTCGTTAGTGTAGTCAATTTAAATGGAATGACGTATACCCATGGTTTGTTCAAACCATGTTTATCGGTCATTTATTAAAAAAAATCTATTAGGATTTGATCCCAGCACCTCCCACGTACAATCCAGCAACCTTACCACTACCCTATAATCTGTTTTATGTTCTTATAGTCAATATATATATATATATTTATTGAAATATTTATTATTATATTTATTATTATGAAAAAATAATGGGACAACCTATACCCATGGTTTGGTCAAACCATGGGTATAGGTTCTTCACGGGATTTTTTTCCTAAAACCTATTGCCACAGATTATTAAAACCATGGATATTACCTTGTTTTCCAGTAGTTCATGCAATGATCCCTTCATCATACTATCAATTCCTTGAATATTGTATCAATGGAATGATTGGTATGTTACATGGTGAAAAATATATGTTTGAGTCTTTTGAATCTAAATATATTGATGTAGAATTTTATCGACAACAAGGGAAGAAACCCATACTTGATGGTGTCTCTCGGGTTACTACTCCAAAATGGTCTAGAAATGACCCTAGATAACCCATTAAAAGACCTTAGTGATGAATATTAGATTCCAATTAGTCAGGTCCAAGACATAAACTTAGATTAAAATATGTTCTCATTGGTATTCTTGATATCAACCACATCAATTAAACCTAAGAGAATTGAATAAATCTTTGATTCCTATTTTTGTGGTGATACCTCATATGTAAATGATATAACCTTATCCTAAGAATACCAGTAGGCCACTAATTTATCTTCTAAATCTATGAAATTCATGATATCACTATTGGAAGCTAGTTGTCAGTTCCCTGACCTTTCCCCTAACCTTAATGATTCCCCTTCTTCTCTCATCTATCATGACATGGAATCATAGGAAGGGGAAGAGGAAAAAGAAGAAGATGAAGAAAAAAAACCTTAGAAATTATCCTCTAGCATTTTAGGAAGGAGTCTCCACCACTGTTTATGAACTCTGACATATAAATCTATGTAAATTGGAGGATCTGTGGCCAACATTGATGATCATATCTATTCCCCTCGATGAAAAGGAATTTTACACCTTTTTTTAAGAAATATTGGGAAAAGTTTTCTCATAATTACAAATAGATATCAGGCCTTGATCCTAATGTGGATACCCATCAATTACTATTGCTAGGAGTCTATCATTATTATAAGTAAAAATCCATAAGAATGTATTCGAATCATGATTCCAAGGTTGAAGTTGAAATTGAAAAAATCATCAGAGATAATTTCATTTAGGAAGTCCAGTACCTGAAACGGATAACCAAAATTTCCCCATAAAGAAAAATAATGTAAAAATTGGGTTTTTTTGTTGATTTCAATGACCTTAATAGGCATTTTTTGAATTATGGATTCCCAGTTCTGATCATAGAAGTTATAATTGATGTAAAGGCTAGCTATCAAGACCTATCCTTCATGGATGTCTATTCAGGGTATAATAAAATCTAAATGGCCCTAGAAGATAAAGAAGCCACCTCCTTCAAGGCATCACGAGGATTATTCCACTACCAGATGATGCCTTTGAGTTTAAATAAAGGTAGAAATACATATCAACATGTCATCCATCACATCTTCAAACCCTTATTGAGAAAATTGTTTGAGTGTTATGTCACCAATTTAATGGAAAAGTTATGTAAATGTTATGATCAACTTATCAATTTAGAAATCGTTTTTGACAAACTTTTAAAACACGATATGAAGATGAATCCCATGAAATGTGAATTCAGTGATACTTCAGAAAAATTACTTGACTTCATCATACGAAATCATGGAATCAAATCCGAACCTGCAAACAATAAGAAAATTCTAGTTATGTCACCTCATCAAAAACTCAAATAGTTGAGAGGACTATAGGGGAACCTTTCCTACATTCAACTCATTATAGAAAACTTAATAGGAAATTGTTTTCCCTTCACCAAGTTTATGAAGAAAGGGGTCATGTTTCAGTGGACTAATGACTTCCATGATGTATTTGATAGCCTTAATAAGTATCTCTTGATCTCACCAGTGATGATGTCACCTGTCAAAGGAAATCTTCTCATCTTATACATTATGGTTCTGGAATGATCATCATGTTCCTTTCTTAAAAAATGATATTAGTAGTGAAAATAGACTTTATTATCTCAGTCAAAACATTATCAACATGAATAATTAGTATTCAGATATTGAGAAGAATTTTTGGCATTAATTTTTTCAAATTAGAAATTAAGGCATTACCTGCATCACCATGAGGTATATTTCATCAATCAAAATGAACCACTCAAATATATACTTAATCCTACCATGCTGACTATATGTTTGGTGTGATGTGTGGTCATTATAAAATAGTTCTACATTTGGTTCATACTATAAAAGGTGATAAAAGGGAAGGCCATAGAAAATTTATTGGTATAATATCTCTTTGTGGAAGAAGTTTTGATGAGTACCAAACTTCCAGATGTGAATATATTCTCTATTTAGGACTCTACCTAAATGTGGGAAACATATTTTGATGCTGTATCCAAAATCCTAACCAAAAATAGAATGGAATACCCCCAGATCAACAAAGTTGGGTTGGTAATCATTATCATTTCTCCAAAAAAGGAAGTTCTACCACACTCCTTTCTGCTATAATAAGGATTCACTAACAATGAGGATTAATTAATATCCATCGTTATAGGCTTGGATCTAGATTTGAAAATAAAAATTACCCACCTAATAATCAAAAGTGATTTTGAGTTGTTAATTAAGAAGATCAATGGTGATTACACCATCAAAAAATTAAAGAAGATCCTCTGTTTAATTATGTTTGAGGGTTGATGGAATAATTCCCCTACAATCCAACACTAACTCACATCCCATGTTCAAAAAATTCTTAGTAAGATAAATTATAAAATTTTTCTACAACCTTGGTTGATCTAGATCGGGATGAAATAGTCATCATCATCACCCATCACAAAATAGTATCTCTATTTGTTCAAAGTGGATGTAAGAGATAAAAAAGATCAATTCTACCCCTGAACCAAATAATGCTAAAAATGGGTGGATGATTACCATTTTGGAATACCTCTAAACGGGTTCCCTTCCACCATAAAGAGTTGGAAAAGAATAGATTCGATGATGGGTGGCTAATTTATCTATTTATGATAGCCTGGGTCATCATAAGGTTCTTTATAAATGAATATTTGATCAAATTATCCTCTGATGCATTAATTTAAAGGATATGATTTTCACCATGGAAGAATTTTATGCTGGTTCTTGTGGTATCCATTGGTCAGGAACCAAGATTTCTCACCAAATCTGGATTCTTGGGTATTTTTGGCCTTCGATGATGCCAGATTACACACAATTAGTAAAAAATGGAATCCCTTCCAAGTACATTCTAACTTTATACATCAACCCCTAGAGTTAATACATACATCTAAATACTTCTGAATATTTTTTGTATGGGTAATGTATGTTTTAGGGACTTACCCTACAGCTTTGGCCAAGCATTTCAAATAAATACCTACTGCTACTAATTTCTTCTCTAAATGGGCCAAGGTGATACCTCTTAAGGATTTTGAGCCCAAAAGCATCATCTATTTCATGAAGTAAAACATCATCATTGGATTTTCTATCCCACCCATGATACTGATGAACAATATCACCAACTTTTAATCTTTCAAATTGAAGAGGTTGTACAAGGATTAAAACATTTTAATCCAACAATTCTTCCCACTACCATACGATGAAAAATGGATAGATAGAGATTTATAATAAAATTATATCAAACATAATCCAAAAATTTGTGGATAGATAAAATATGTTTTGGGCTGAAAATCTTATAAAAGTCTTGTGGGATTACCAAACCACAACTAGCACTACTACTCCAGAAACCCCATATGTGTTGGTTTACAGAATAGATTTAGTGCTTCCCATTGAGTTCCAATATCCCTCACTTAGAATAGCTATATGTGAACAACTCTTTTATGATGAACAATCACATAAGTGATTTGATGAGTTAGAGATACTTTATGAGAAAAGTTTTTATAACCCATATCATTTGAAAATATACCAGTACCAGATATCATGATCCTTCTACAAGAAAGTTTTTATACTCCAGAATGATGTATTTGGTATATCCTCCTTCTGAACTCACAATTGGTGATATCCCGATCATAATTCAATTTTCGAGAACCACCAGAATCCCCTAAATTGATCAAAGATATCATCAATTCGTGGAAGTGGATACTAATTTTTTTATCTTAACTTGGTTAATATTTTGATAATCCACACAAATCCTTAGAGCTCCATCTACCTTTTTTCACAAACAAGATCAGCACTACCCATAAAGACGTACTAGGCCAAATTGAACCTTTATTTCCAACTCTTCCAACTATACTTACAATTCCATTAATTAATTTAGTGTCAACCGATAAGACAAAAGTGATATAGGAATGATCCCTAGTAAGAGATCAATTGTAAACTCCACTTCTCTTGTGGGTGTCAACCCTGATAAATTCTTAGAAAAAATATCCAGAAAGTGATAAAAAATTACTAGAAAACTACTATCCCTAATTTCATCAATTTATTCCAAAGTAAATGATATCAATTAGTATGAGATAGTTCCATATATTGGTTCCAACAACCATATTTCACCTATATTTACATTTTAGTATCCTCTAAAAAGATTCTCAATGCCATAATTAGTTGTAAAACTAAACCTTCAGGTATAAAAATTGATGTGAGATTTAGACATTGTCAACAAATCCATACCTAGGATTATTTTATCGACATCCATCTAAATCATGGAGAAATACCATATCAATTTATCTCCAAAAATAGTTATAAAAGATTATTTGAATATAAATTCTTGACATTATCTTTTAATAACAGGAGTTTAAAGTTTCAAAATAGAAGGAATCAACTCAACATGCAATCCCAAAAGACTAAACAAATGAGACGCAATAAACAAATGGGATGCACCCATATCAAAATAATATTACATTAGGGTAGAATTAAAAATAATCATACCTTTTGCAGTTGATGGTCCAAATTGATCATCCACAATCACTTTCTCATATATATATAATTTCTTACTCACTGCACTTTTATTTTCAATACACTGTTGAGATTGTACTTGTTGAGGAGTCTTGGTATTCCTAGAATCTACATGTCTATCTCAGTTCTAATAATTGTTATTATTTTTATCCCCTAATCTTATTGAAGCATACGATGTTTGAAAAACATGAGATGTGTCCCGATCACTCAACCTTGAAGCACTGCGATAATAGCGCTAAAGATTCCCTATCTGGTTACAATTGAGGAATGCTCTAGGTGGTGCTGGGAAATACTATTTCATGTTATCAAAATAACCACACTAAAAACATTCTAATTTGCTCTTAGGTTCAGGAGTAATAATCACTGATCTAGAAATATCATTTTAAGTCATACCACTAACTTGAAAATAAGTGTCCCTCTTCTTCTTATTCCCAGTATTAAAGTTCCCACTAATTCCTACAGATATGAACATATTTTATCCTCCTGTAGTTCTTAAGATGTCCCTTTCTTCCACTATATCTATATTGAAAATCTCCATATAATCCTTTATAAAAATCTTGGAAATATTCGAGTGAATCTCTCTATTAAACCTTGATTCAAAAATTCATTCTATTAAGGACACACTTGCAGTAAATTCATGTGAAAAGTGGACTAAATTATTTATTTTATCTGCATACTCTATCACTAGAAGATTCTTCTTATTCAATATAAATAAGTCTCTTATTCTATAAATCCTAAATGTTTTAGGATATAATTGTTTTTGGAGAAATTATTTGAAATTATACCATGTAATTACTTGGTACAAATCATATTGAATTTCTAAATCCCACTACTAGTGTTCTAGATCCTCCAGCATGTGCATTTCCAACTTGAATTTCAGCTATACTGGTGTGCCTAGGAAATCAAATATTTGATTCATCCTATTCATACACAATTCTTCTTTTTCCGATTCTAGATCACCCTAAAATATGGTTGTATGTTTCTTATATAATTGAATATAATGATCATATTTCCTTGGTTCATCCCATTGGATCTCTATATCCATGGATTGAAAATCTTAGACAATACTTTGAACTAGTTGTTGGTTCACCTATGACTCAGGTACAACCACATTATTAGAAGCCTCTTTAGTTGGTTTCTTCTATTCCCAACTGGTTCCATTTTCTATAACCATAATAAAACACCATTTAGTATAACTCTCTAGAAAATGAAGTCTTATTAATTTCAAATTTACCACATATCATTTATCACAATAAGTATTTAAAAAATTCAACACTTTTTAGATCGAAACCATTTTTGAAAATTCTACTATGCTCTTTTAAAATCAACCCATTTTTAATATACCACTACAATTACTTTTCAAAATCTCAAATTTGAAATTTTTTTAAACACTTTTCAAAAAATAAACCATTTTCATGAAATCATAAATCATTACTCAAAATAAATTATGTGCTACTAGGGGGAATCCATTTTTATCAATTCATGTCATGCTCTTATCATTGGAAAAACCCATGATAATGGGGAAACAACTCTTAAGAGTGTATCAAAATAATCATGTACCCAAACCCCATGGTAAGTTAAAGTTAAATATAAATAGGTTAGCTATTACTCTTTAAGCTCTACATTTCATGTTTTGATGATCCTACTATATACTACCATCCCAACTCAAGGACTAAAACTGAATGATGTTCCAAATCCAATATCGACTACCTAATATCATTTTTACCAAAATGAAATATAGAACGAGAAATAATGATACCATTTGTAACATATCACTCAACACCATTGGCTTGGGAAGAGGCAACGATATCACTAGGCCTTAGGTGACATTACCAAGACACCAAAGGCAAGAAATAATTTCCAAGGGATTTATAAATAGTTGGGGGATGAATTTACCATTAAAAAAATAGTCATACCAATAATACCATAACCAAACCACTAATATATTATACATGAGAACAATGTAATACAACTCAATGTAATACCATCTAGAAATTAAACCAAACTAAAATCATGAAGCATATAGAGTACAAAGTTGAAACTAAAACCAACAAAACTCAAAGAAAAAAAAGACATAAACTCCACATCTCCCACATTCTACAATATCAAACTCCAACAACCATGAAAAAGGTATCAAAAATCATCACTAAAGAAATGAGATATCTTACCTTTACCTTTGTCTTGATAAACAATATTTTCAAATGCATAATATCACCCAAGTAGGGGGGGTATAAAACTTAATAGGATTTCCCCAAATGACTTCCCTACTCATTTCACTAGGATAGAACATGTTATCACATATATATATATAAATTTATATAAAACAATTTTTTTTTTAAATCAAATACAAAACCATTTCTAAGTTATTAAAGTTATTCATGGAAAGAAAACAAATAAATCTTTAAACTATTTATAATTTCCAGTTGGTATAACAAATTCCATTACATATAACCACACATGCATTCCCAAGTGATAGTTCTATACTCATTATTGATCTATAATCCATCCACAAATTCATCACTAATGGTCCAATATCATTATTCCCCAATGGAACATGCCCCTTATCTAGAGTCACGTCTCTTCTACCCCTATAGTACATGCCCCTTATTCAGGGTCACATTGAAATAATGAACTCACACCAACCATGTATGCCGAACCCATGATAAGACATTTCAATAAAACATTTATTTTATTTAAAATAATTCCAAAAACCTTTTCCAAGCATTAAAAACAATATCATAATTTTTAAACTATAATTTTATAATCATGAACCAAAATCATTTTCCGTAAAACCAACCAATTTCAAAATTTCCATAAAACCATCATGAAATTGGTTTTCCATCAAGAATCACACAAAAATTTCACAATTAAATTCAATTAATTAAATCAATTTGAAACCAATCATTCTATTTATAATCAATATAATTCAAGAGTGAATCCATCTACCTCGTAAACTTAGGAAAAATGAAGAACAACACAATTATTCAAAAAAGTTGGATTAGATCTTCAAAAAATCACCTTAGATCTTGTTACTTACCATAAAAACAACCACATATCAACAAAATTGGAATAAAAAAACATGTATATATCCCCAAAATATTATATCCATGAATCTAAGAGAGGTAAGAAGAAGAAAATAAGGGAAACCACCATTAACAAGAACTTACCAAGAAATAAATACTCTACCACACCAAGATTCACCAACAGATTGCTCCTAGATTAAAGAGAGAGGTCTCCACAACCTTTAGGAGGATGTGATTTTGAGTTATGATCTGTTTAGAGGAAAACAAGGGGTTTATAGGCTAAACCATATTATATCCACAAAATATGGATCTAAAATTTAATATTGTGTGGTTTAGGTACAAGGTTAGGCAAATTGTGCACAAACCATGCACTAGCCACTAACTTGAAACACCCCTTGTATGGTTGGCTCTCACAATTAGAAAAATCGTATGCCAACAGTGTTAAACCCCTCTATCCCAATTTTCATAGCTTCACCTGGGTGGATGCACAGTTTGGCTAAACCATGAACCTACCCAGTGAACCCTAGTTTTCCTTTTACAGTTTACTGGAGGTGTTTAATGGTTTCTATTAACCATGATCAAACCGTGTAACTCCATAAAATCCCCAAAAACTTTTCAAAATTAGTCTAAAACTTACCAAATTTAATCCAATAAATTTATATACTTAAAATAACATAAATAAAGGGTTAATTACATGAAACTGGGGGTAATACAACGGTAAGAGAGTCACTATTTTCTATGAAAATGGAAGGATTGTATTTATGCCTAAGTGCTAGAAGTATCCATGGTTTCCTTGAAAATAGTCTTCAAGTGAGATATTTTTGTGAATTATGAAGTATGTTTTTTATGTTTTTATTCAAATGACTAGAATAAGGATCTCTAGAAGTTATCCTCAGCCTAATGAAGACATCATAAATGGAAATCTTCATCTAAGGTAGGTTAGTTGGAAGATGTTATATTATGATGGTTTGTGTAGTGGACATACATACAATATGTGTAGTGAACAAAAGTTATGTAATTTTTTAGAGACTTATGATAATGGAATATAAGGGACACTCCTCTCATGGTTTTACTACAAAGGATTGGACATATAAAACTCAATATATGGCATGTGAAATTAACTTTATTTTTCAGCATATTTTAATGGTTAGAAGATTATTTCTATAAGAAAATGGTAGTCTTATTTCCCAATGGTGGGATGACTGTAAATATTGTATGTTAGTCCAATTGATGACTAATTGGGACCACTATAAAGGTGAGGTGTGACCACATACACATGTGTAGTATGATTACCTATATTAGTAATTGAATTAGTTTAATTGAATAAAGTGATTGTAATACATATAATATTCAAATAAATAAAAATACATCATTTTTCTCACATGGATGTAGCACTTAATGTCAGAACCACAAAAATCCAAAGTGTTTTTTACCTTTCTATTTTTTAAATTGTTTTTGTTTTTTTGAGTGTGTGAGGTTCCATCTACTTAGTGTGGTGATTTAGGGTTAGGTTTTAACTTCTTATGTTTTAGTACATTATATTTAAGGGAGTTCATTTCAAATTATGGAAGTTTCAATTAAATTTTATATTATTCATTATGTTTTGGATTGTTTTTATTTTAATGATTGGTGGTGGTGATTCTACCAAAAAAAACATATTTTTAAATAAACCACTAAAACTGGTTTTAAGCTAAGATATTTCATGAAATTATCTTTTCCATACAAAACTAGATTTTGAAACATAAAGCTAAAAAATATTCACACATTAAAAAATCCTCTTTGATTTATCACCAATTAATGAAAATTAATTGAGGAGAACTCCAAAATCAAAAGTTTCTAAAAAAATGTTAGAGTTTGTTCCCTATAACCAAATCCTTTATACATTATATTATTATTATATTCATATATTTATATATCATTAAATACCTTATCATATATTTATTGTTCTTTTATGTGAAATTAATGTGATAATATCCTAGATTTTATATCACAATGAAAAGTTTATAAGAAAGTTCTTACTATGATTAGAACCTTGATATACAATAAATATATTCTTAAACCTAGTCATGAGGTCATATGAAATCATCTAATGGGACATATAAGATTCAAACTTCCAATAGTGAGTACTTTTAAGCAGATGAGATTTAATATCATAAAGTTCACACTTAGTAATCTCAAATATTACGAGGACAATCCTACCAAAGGAATTCTACATGTTACAAGTTTCATTGTATATTCCTATCTGCGAGCATGTGTGATGATACTTAGACTTTAATATTATTATTAATGCATATATTAAGTTTTGTACTTTTATATATTTTTATAAACCGTGATTTCATATGTTCACTATAAAGTCAAGTATTTTGGGTGTGTCACGAGTGATATATTATTAATAAATAATTTAAGTAAATATTTTTCCCTTTTATTTTTATGGAAGTTGGTATCTCATTCCATTTATTGAAATAGAATTATTACATTAAATTTCCAAGCCATGGTGTATTGATGGGTTCATTTTAAGAATTCAAAGAAAGTTTTATAAAACATATAGTTTGATGACATGAGTATGAAACCTAGTTTATGAGATATTAAGAAAAAGGGATTATATCACACATTAAAAATTCATATGTGGTTGTTGAAATTAAGAAATTAACTTCTTTCTCTTGGGTGCCTATATGTGTTGATAGACATTAGTATTGGACTTTAATAAAACCTTACTAATTCTATTAAGGAAGAAGATGAGAGGGTAACACACTTAGTGTTTCTATTGATCTTAATTAAATTATATTTGAATTTAATTTTTGGAATAAATATTATTCACCAGTCTCCGAAATAATATTTATTTAGGATTTATTGATCGTATATATTCAGTCACTATTTTATATGAGTTGAATATTAAATAAATATTTATTCTCAAGACTGTAAATATTATAAATATTTATTTATTTATTAAATGTATATTATTTATTATATGAGGTTTGGTATATGGTGATGAGGAAATTAAGACTGGTCTATCAGGTCTATTAGGACTAATATATTAAATATCATTTAAATACATAAACATTTATTTATTTATTTAAAGAAATGATATCTACTTTATCCATGGGTTTTGTGCATGAAAAGTAAATTATATTACTATTATTATTTATACATAGGGGTATCTAGGGATTATAATAATAATTGGGGGCCTACATGAAAGTATATATTATCTAACATAGATTTATAAAAACTCAGTTATATTGTTTCCTATGGTAAGATATGGTTGTGTACAACACAACCCTTTATAGATTTTCTAAAACCTAGAGAGAAAATTTTATAGAACCTTCTCAAGAAATAAGATTAATATTCCTCCCCCCTCATCCTCTAAAGATTGAGTGAATAAGAATCAATCCTTCCATCTTTGAAAGATTTTTTGGTGATAAAAAGAAGTGATGCAAGACACTTGGTACTATCACACTAGCACCTAAAGTACCATAGATCAAACTTAGTGATCAAAGGATCATGTGTGGATCACTACTATAGGGTTTCATAATTATATCCAATGACATGATGACAGTGAAACCAAACAGAGGTACAAATGATCGGTATCTTCTTTGAAGAATGAATCTTAATATTGAGAAAATTATTTTATTAAATTAATTATTAATTTAATGTGAAATTATCCTCTCTCTTGGTTCTGGTGATATTTGTTATTTTTCATCTGAAAATTAATTGGCCATGATGTTTTTCATCATTTACATTACATGTTATTTCTTAAATCAAAAAAATACAAGTTTAACCCAGCCTAAATAGGTTCTTCTTCCATGCATGGGACCTTTATGTGGTATTATAGTAGTGAAATTAAAAATTTATATTTATCTATTAATCATTGATCATTATACACATTTACTGTTAATATTATTTTCTTAAAGTAATAAAAATAATTTTGAAAAGTGATTTATAACTCATTTTTTAAATGAAGTTAAAAAGAAGTTATTTTTAATGTATCACTTCTATTTTATATTATAAAATATCTGTTTTTATAAAAAAAAATCATTTATAATGAATCTATATAATTTTATCACCCATTTTCTAATAATAGATTATACCTTTTTTTGTCATCATTCACTTTCTTGTGATCATATTCCCCATCACTCAAAATTATTCATTGAACATTACTTTTATCCTTTAAATAAATATTTTTTAATATCATAGATAAATTCAAAATAATTTCAATTACTTTGATGATTTTTAACCACATATAATTTCTATATACGGTATTATTTGAAGGAATCCTATTAAGTAAGTTACTTAATTTACTAGGTAAATATTGATGTTTCATATTCTTGATTCATAATGGATAATTGTTGATTTATAAAATTTTTAAGAATGAATTATATTGATCATTAAATATAAGGGTAATGCATAGGATGTAAAAGTGATGGATGGATTCTAGTTATAGACAACCCCTTGATGCGTCAATGGGTCTCATGAGACAAAAAAGGCCTTTTATATCATATGGTAATTTAGTTAACACCTACCCATTTATTAAAAATGATGTGTTGGGTGAGAGAAATTGATGGTGAGATTCAAGATATATTGGTTGAGATTCCTTGACCATGAATGTCTATAATTATGAATTTCCTTTATTAATAATTTATATTCCATTATCCATGTGATTACTATATTTATATTATCCATGGATGTTCATTTAACTCAAGTTATTGATTAAATGACATGTGTTTTGATTATCCATTCTTCCATATTAATTATTCCTTATTAACTCATGATAGTTTTCATTGTGCGTAATCATTATTGAGCATCTGATCTCACCCTTTATTTATTTTCTTTTCTAAAGGATATGAAGAAGGATATTATGAATGATTTTAAGTTTGAAAGATTTTTTCATATGCTATATTTTCATATTTCCAATGTAATATGGGAATCATGTATGTATCTAGTTTTCCAAAACTGCTAAATTGATCAATACTGTATGGTGAGATCCATTGTATCTTGTACCAATATAATAAAGTAAACACTAGATATAGGTTACTAGAGTTAGGGTGTTATAGTTGGTATGAGAGTAAGTTTAGTAGGAACCCCGAGAACTAGATTTTAAATGAACATTTATAACATGATAATTATGATAAATCCATTTGGGTATTTTATAAATTTTACCATTTTAGGGATTTTTATTTTATTGATCAACATTCATGATGATTATGAGATAACACAGTGTATTCCATTATTTAGGGATAACACCTACTGAAAGAAAGGGAATCAACACCCATAGTAAATATAGGGATTTAACTATTTATAAATCCAATATAGATAGTGTTTTAATTGAGCAGATCATGGCCATATTAGTGTAGATGACTCAAGTTAGGATGAATAATATTGATTGTATGGAGAAAACTATTGTTCCATAATGTTATTCATCATTGTTATATCACTTCATGTGACAAAATCCTTTAAAATTTAATGGAAATTCTAATCCATTGGTAGCATAACAGAGGATTAAGTCTCTCTAAATGATATTCCTATATTTAGGATGTAATAAAAGGGAAACTTTATTTTGGAAGTGTATTTTCTAAAGAGATATGATGATCAATGTTAGTCATTGATCCATAACACTAAATAGGTTGATGAAATAGAAATACTGAAATGGATAAATTTTAAAGTGATATTATTCAAGAAATACTTTCCTTGAGAACAGTGAGATGATATAGGGAGGAAGTTCCTCACTTTAAAAAAGAATGAAAAAATAAAAGTGATATAGAGTATGAGGAAAAATTTACAATATTATCTAACAATGATATGAACTATATATATAATATAGAGGGAAATATTAAACCTTTCTTTGATGGGCTTAAATTAAGTATTTGAATGGCATTGGTTTCCCAAATGTTTTCATTGTATGATGATATAATATCACGTGGAATTAAAATAGGGGATGAATTTTCAAGGTTTTATATCATTAAGGAACATCAAGAAAAGAAGAGGTCAACTAAGCCCCAAGAAAAATGAAATGTGTCAAATAAGAAGAATGGGAGGATGCGATTTATAACATTTGATAATTGTGGAAAGAGACACCCATGTACTATCTTAATGAGAATAAGTGTTTGTTTTAATTGTAGAAGAAGGGACCATAAGGATCTTTAATACAAGAAAAATAATGAAACCACTACTATCCAGTGATTCAACTATAAAGAGATAGGGAATTATTCAAACCAATGTCCCTAGCATTAGAGAACCTCCCACATAAGAGGCCAAGGGGAGGAGACCAAGATTATGCAATTACTACAATTGAGGTTGATGTTACCAAACATGTTTTGGTAGGTTATTTGATTATAGAAAAAAATTTAGATAATAATTTATTTTATTATAAATCTTCATGATCTTTTATATCTTACATGTTTTTAAATAAAATTAGATATTTACCAATCACCCTAAGAATGGATTTTTCAATCAGTACTTCTAGTGGAAATTATATTCTAATAAGGATGTATTAGTCAGTTCACATTATGACACCTAAAAATACCCTATTTAAAAAATTTATTATTATTCATATGGTTAACTTTTATATAATCCTTATTATGGTTTTGATTTCAAAGTATAATGAAAAAAATTATTTTTAACTAAAATATATTGTAATTTACAATCGAGATATAGAATTCATTATCGCCATATGGGATACTACATCATCTAAATCATGCAAGGATCCACCTATAGTAGAATTTCATAATGAAATTATTTGATAAGAAGAGCATAAACAACTTATGAATAGGAAATGTATCCTTATAAAAGATGATTCACCTATCATGCATGAATAAATTTATGTATTTCATGAAGAACTACCTGGAAATCCACTTAAGCATGAAGTTGAGTTATCTATTGATATCATCCCTAATGAAAAAATATATCTAATAATCCCTATAGGATGACCATAATAGAAATATTAGAACTAAATAAATAATTACAAAATATGCATGATAAGGGATTTCTATGACCTAGTGTTTCACCATGGGGAGCCCGTGTTCTTTTTTTAAGAAGAAATATAGGTCTATGGGGTTGTTCATTGATTATAGGGAAATAAACTCCACTACCATAAATAACAAGTATCCTTTGGGCCATATTGATGACTTGTTTTATCAAAATCACAGAGCTTAATATTTTTTAGTGTTTGATCTTCATTTTGGGTATCATTAACTATGAGTAAAGATAGAAGATATTCCAAAGAGGGTATTTTTAATGAGGTATGAACATTAAAAATTTAGAGTAATTCCGTTTGCATTAACTAATTTACCATATTTTCTTATGGTTATGTTAAATAGAGTTTTCAAGGATTATCTCAATAATTTAATTGTGGTATTTATTAATGATATCTTTATATAATCTAAAATCCATGATTATCATAAGAGTTATTTTTGAAAAATTATTAAGACTCTTAGAGAAAATGAGTTATATGGAACAGTTAAAAAATGAGAATTTTGGATTCAAGAAGTTTATTTTCTTATACACATTTTCTATATAGATAGAATATCAGTTGATCCTTTTAATGAAAAAGGTAGTGATGGAATTCCAAACACCAACAAATATAACCAAGGTATTTAGTTTCCTTGGAATAATAGGTTACAATCAATGATTTGTTAGATTTTTTTTTAAAATTAGATAAACTATTAACCAAGTTGACATGTAAAGGGGTTAAATTAATATGATTATAAGAATATAAATAATGGTTTGAATAATTAAATAGGTGAATGTTCAATGAAAAAATATTAACTTTACCATAAGGAAGGGATGTATTTATGATATATAATGATTTATCAAATAATATACATGGATATGTAATTTTATATAACAAAATAGTTATTTCCTATGCTTCAGGGCAGTTAAAGATTCATGAATAGAATTATACAACCCGTGATCTAGAGATGGAAGTTGTAATATTTCTATAGAATGCATGAAGGAATTACCATTATGGTAAAAGATATGAAATATATATGAATCAAAAAAGTTTTAAATACATCTTCTTATAGAAATAGCTCAACATGAGTCATGAGTGATTGCTATAATTACTCAAGGATTACGATTTCTCAATACACTACCACCCTAGTAAGGAAAATAAGATATTTTTTGTTTCGAGTAGGAAAGATCATGTAGTTTTAATAAAAATGCGGATTGATAAAGATCCTATATCTAGGTATTTAGTAAAGTTTGATATGGAAATCATTAAGGAATGGGAAACATCACATCTCTTCCAAATTGTTTCTAAACTATCCATATAGAAGAAAATAAAAAAGTTACTAGATTGATGATAAGAATATTCAAAAGAAAATCAAAGTCATGAGTGATGGGAAGTTAGTAGACTTCATCCATGAAGATGATATATTAAAATTTGGAAAGAGGTTATGTGTTGCATATGTTCCTAATATAAAAAGAGAATTAATAGATGAAGCAAATAGATCAATTTTCTCTATACACCTTGGTAGAACCAAAACCTATTGATATTTTATGGAACATTTTTTTGGGATAATATGAAATGGGAAATTGTAGACTATGTATAAAGATAATTGATTTGTTAACAAGTAATGGTTGAGATACAACATCTTAAAGGAGTCATGAAACCTATACCAACTCCTATTTGAAAATGGAATGATATTACTATGGATTTACAAATACTATGAGAAATAATGATTCAATATGGGTTATTATTGATCTCCTTAACAATTTTGTAATTTTATTTACAATAAGGGAATTTATACCTCTTGAGTTCCCCACATGACTCTATATTAATGAAGTTGTGATACTTTATGATGCACCACTTTCAACAATATTTGATCATGTTTCACATTTTACATCAAAATTATATAAATATATTCTAAAGGCTCTCGACACTGACTACATTTAAGCACTACTTATCATCCTCAAATAGGTGAAAAATTTAAAAGGACTATCGAGACATTAGAATACATGATGAGGTCATTCTCACTTGACTTTAAAGGTATGTAGGATTGGTATTTACCTTTGGTGGAATTTTTATATAATAATAACTTTCTTTAGATTATTTAAATGGCATCATATGAAGAATTTTATGGGAAAATATATCTTACACTAACTTGTTGGGATGAAGTCAGTGAAAGGAAGATTTTAGTCCCAAAAATAATTAAGGAGAAAATGATGAATGTGAGAACTGTTTAGAGTCATATCAAGGAATCGAAAAGTATCCAAAAGTGATATACTGATAACTAAAAGAAGGATTTATAATTTCAAGTAGTAGATCTTGTTTTCATGAAGGTATCTCTATATAAGGGTGTTACAAGGTTAAAAAAAGAGAAAATAAGTCATATTAAGATCATGTTTTCTAAAAGGTATCTCTATGGAAGGGTGTTACAAGGTTAAGAAAAAGGAAAACAAGTCCTAGGAACATGGAGACTTTTTAAAATTTGGAAAGAATTGGATCTACAGATTACGATTTGGAAATTACACATAGACTCTCTAAAATTCAGGATGTATTCCATATCTCTTTATTGTTAAAGTACATGGTAGACCCAACACATGTGATCACCAATGAGGAAATTTAATTGGAACCTGATTTATCTTACTATGAAGAGCCTATCTGGATTCATGACATAAGGTAACAAGTGTTGTGGAACTAGATAACTAGTTTGGTGAAGGCACTTTGGACAAATAGTAAAATAAAAGAGGCAACATGGGAACATGAAGACATTATGATAAAGGAATACCCAAATATATTCATGAGGTGACACTCTATAATTTTCAAGGATGAAATATTTTGAGGGAAGAATGTAACACATGAGATTAAACCATAGTAAGTATGTTTTTCTTCCTAAAGAAACTATAGAATAATTCAGTGGAAAGTACCATAGATGAGTGGTACTCAGCAACTGGCCTCCATATTCAGTAGTTCCTAGGTTCAAGACTTTATGGTCGTAGGTAATATTAAAGTAATATGAAAGTAGTGACACATAAAATGACATAGGTGGGTGGTGGAATAAGAATGATGCATGATGTAGGCAGGTAGTGACACAAGCATTATATAGTCCTAATGAGTCAGGTAGGATGATGCATGCATTACGTTGCACTGAGCCTTAGGGCTAGTAGATGAGTTTTGGGCCATGTAATGGGATTCATGACCTTTGGGACTTTGATCCATAATAAAAATTTAATAAAGTGTCTGGTTGGATGGTTTATGACTAGGAATGGATATGACTTATACTTCTAGCATGTGGGCACATGTGTGTGTGTGTGTGTGTGTATTTCATTCTATTGTACCCTAAAAAATCTACCTAGTATAGCATAATTCACACAAATTTATTAAAGAATACGATTAAAAAATAAATTCAAAAATTTAATAAATTTAATTTTAAGACATTAATTTCATTTTTTAATTCATCATTTTAAAATTATATTAAGATGTATTTTTTATATTTTTTAGAAATAGTTTATTTTTAGGTGAATAGGTAAAATACTAATTTTATAAAACAATCACTTTTATGACATAATAATTATATAAGAATAAAATAGATGTTAATAAAAACTTTTTTCTAGGACAAATATATATTTAATAAGTAATATAATTAATATACAAATATAATTATGAACTTAAAGATATATTCTTAACATTTTGGAAATCTAAGTAATGTTTTTGTTTAAATAAAAATCAATTTTAGTTATTCTATTTTAATCAAGTATTTATAAGTTTTCTTTCATTTTGGGTTTGGTTTTAAAGACAATTAAGTCTAATTTTATTTATAATAATACAATTAATTCTATTATAATCAACATTATACTTTACTTTTCTAAAAAATCATTTTTATACTTAAAAGGTATTTTTCTAGAAAAACATTTTTTTTCTTGTTTTACTGGTTTGTTTTTAAATTAATTTATGAAACTTATAGAAATTAAATTTTATAAAATTTACTCCATATTTTTAATAATCATGTAATTTTTTTTAATTATGATAATTTTATTTTTGGTTATTATGAATAGTAACTTTGGAAAAAATGTCAGTTACCACAGTAAGAGTTAAAACATGTTAAAAGGGTTAAAACTAAAATGGTAAGGGTTAAAATGACCTAAAAACTTGTGTAATTCCTATTTTATGGTTATATTTACACCCTATATAATATACTCTTAAAATATGATTCATTTTAGATCAATTTTCCTGGTTTAATACAATAATATATTTTAATCTTGTTAAAAATTCCAAGCATGTCCTCTCCCTTACTTATAAAAGGACACCACATTTCCTATCTTCTCTACACTTAAAGAGCCTATTATATAAGAAAATAACTTATATAATAATTTATTAACATCCCTTCCCACATTCTATAGGTCCTGGTTTGATCATAATACCATCCTAATAATGATTTAGGTAAAAACTTAAGGAGGCTATCTGGTGAAAATTTAATCGTATTTATAGACTCTATCAAAGTTTCTTTCTTATTACACTTACTCTAAATATGTTTTACCCATAAAAATAATAATTAATCTATTATAATAAATATATTGATATTTTATTATGATTATGGAACAAACATTTTCCCCACCTTTCCATTTTATGTAAAATGAAAACATCACTCATGTGTATGTACAAACTACCGCCTCCACCTAGTGGTGTAATTCATTTTTCAAAACCACTTTAATTGGATAGTTATAATGATGGAAATAATAAATATATATGATATTTATATCATAATTATGATCATATAAATATAATATATCATTTATATTCTTATCCTTCTACCCACTAATAAATTATAATGTTTCTCATGCGTACATGAAAATTACCACCACCACAAGGCGATGGGATTAACTAGGGATACAATGCTAAATATGCATCTTTTACTCAATACATATATTTTTTGATAATTCATATTGATTAATAAAATAAATTGATTATTAAATATATAATTAATTCTTTGGAAATTCATGAATGGGTGGGGAAAAATATATAAAATACCCTCGATGCATTACCTATCTCATGAGACAAATAAATTGTCCAAATTAAATGGGTTTTACCCATAAAGATTAAACTGTCTTGTGAAAGGTCTTGATGATAAATTTTTTATGTTCTTAGGAAACATGACATCCAATAATTAATCATTTCATTATGAATATAATTATTTTTATCCATTAGATTATCACTATGATATTATCTATGGATTCAATTTGTGAAAAAGATATTGATTAAATGACATGTGTATTCAGTTATTTTACCTTTCCATATTGATTATTAATTATTTATTCAAGTTATTTTACACTGTACTTAACCCTTACCGAGTATTTGAGATCATTCTTATTTTGTTTCCTTTCCCCAGTTTATGAATAAGATATCTTTGGATGATTTTTTATGGATGCAGTTTATTAGCTTTTGTTATTTATTGTGTTTTATTTTCTATTCCCAATGTAAAATGGGTGTCATTTATGTAATCTAGTTTTCCAAAACTAATAAACTATTCGGTAATTTTGGATTTGAATCTTGTATCTATGTAAATGTGATAAAGTAAGGCACCAACTCCGGGTTAGTGGGTTCTGGGTCTATACAATTTACTCTATAAATATCTAGAACTTTAAATATTTATAAAGAAAGAAATAATTAGGATATTTTAATTTTAAATGAAAATAAAAAAAAACATATATATTATTTGAGATGAACAAAAAAATCATAGAGACTAGTAGATAAAATGATACACCACCCTTATTAGGAGTAATTAAAATATCATTTTCATTATAATTCCCAAAATCATATATATCTTGTAACATATTTTCAAAATATTGAGTAGAGTATTTTTTAAAGTTTTTAATTATAGGGCTAGATAGTGGGATTATAATTTTTTTAATAATGATAAGCATGTTATTAATTTAGGTAAACTAATTAATTTTCCTTTATATGCTCTATATATTCCCCAATCCTTATTAAAATTTTAATAATGTAAATTAAAATTTTATCAATCACTTTCACTATATATATTAGCAATTAAATTTTTTAATTTGATTTCTATAGAATTGATTATTCAATATAACAAGGAAAAATTATCCAATAAAATGGTTCTCACAAAATGAATTTTTAGAATCAAATAACTCCATGATTCATCCCTTTTTAACTATTTTTAAAATATCATGTAATTTTAAAATTGTTATTATTATTATTATCAAATGAAGAATTTGAATATGTTATCTTTCATAAATTTAAAAATGTAATAACCATAACTAATATGATTACTTTGTTTCAAAAACTATAGAAACATTTTGAATAATTAGTAATTTTTTTCTATATATGTTTTAATAGTGAAATATTATTATATATACCCTAATACTTATTCAGTTTTAGAAATCTATAGGATCCTTATGAACAATGATATTGACAATGAGTGAATTATCTCCCTTGATGAATCTATTTAAAAAATAATAATGATTTATGATATGTGATTTCTTATAAAAAAATAAGTGTTATACTACTTTAAATTCCTATAATTATTCATCTTTATATGTTCTAACAAAAAATATAATGATTTATGATATATGTTTTGATAGTGAAATCCCTCCATACCTTATGTGATTTTTTTTTCATTAAATATAAATATTACTGAATCAAATATAATGTATATGAATAAAAAATGGATGGATGTTGATCATAAGACAAAAGAATATGAGGATGGGGTGAAAGAGTATATTAAGTTTTAAAAACACCATTAAAATGATCCTTCTTAAATACTTTTTCCAACTTTACATTTTATTTATTAAAGAATAACTAGTTCATAGAAGTTGAAAGAACACTTGATTTATGATGGTATATATCAAAGTTATAAATGTTGAACTAAACTATAGGAATAACTGAATGTTGCTAGTGACTGGGATTAGAAGGATCATTTGGTATGATTATAATTTTGAACAATGATGAAGTTTGTATTAGTGAAATGATTATAGGTGTGAATGAGGATGAAGATCATATTCAGTAAATAAAAATAATATTTAAAAATGAACTTTATCATTATCCAAAAAAAATTAATAAGTTAAAGAGTTGTGAAAAGATTCCATTGTATATTGTTTGTTCTAAATATAAAACATTGTCATTCATACTAAAGCTATATAATGTAAAATATAAAAATGGATGAGAGGACATCATATTTACTAAAATACTTTATATATTGAATGATATTCTAACAAAATTTAATGAGTTTTCTTCATGAATATATGATGCTAAATGAATACTAAGTTCAATTGGTATGATCTATAAAAGAATACATTCATCTCCAAAATAGTGTATATTATTTTTCAAGGACAATGAATCACTTAAAATAATAAAAGTTTGGTGCATGTTAGTACAATAATTATGAATTAATTCCTTTAAAACTTTTATGGTAATATTAATAATCCCAAGGTTTAGGCACCTATATGTAAGTGAGGATACTGTAATGCAATTGATGTGGAATGCAGATATAAGAAATCAAGATAGAAAACTTTTTCACCCAATAAACACTATTTAGTGGAAGAAAATTGATCATGAGTATCTTTAATTTGGAAATGAGCTGATAAACCTTTGTCTTATTCTATCTATAGATGGAGTGAATCATTTTTGTTTATAAAAAATCACTCACATTACGCGACTGATTATGTTGGTAAATTTTAACTTTCCATCATGTTTATGCATGAAGTGAAAACACAGTATGTAGTTCTTTCTTATATATAGGCCAAAAAATAGGGTAATGATATTGATTTTTATTTTAATCCATTTATTAAAGATTTTAAATTAAGGTGGTATTCGGTTGTTTCATTTTTTGATGATTATAGAAATGAATATTTCACATTGAAAGTCATGTTTTATAGGATGATAAACAACTTTCCTACTTATGGAAAATTTTCAAGATATAGAATTAAAGTAACTCAAGGGTGTCCTATATGTAAAAAATATGAGCATTGAGTTTGGTTAGAACATTCATTGAATACTAAATTTCTAGGATATCATATATTTTTTCTTCGATGACATAAATACCGATCTTGGATGATATCATTCGATAAGAATTCATAAAATGGTACAAAACTACATCCCCTAATAATTGATCAACTATTTGATAAAGTAATGTATATGGATACCACTTTTGGTAAAAATTCTTTTAAAAACCTTATAAAAACCGATTATAAAAAGTTATCATTTTTTTTGAATTTCTGTACTAGGATTGTTTGTACGTCAAACTTTTTTATGATGCCATGCATGCGAAAAAAATGCATGTCATAATGTCATTGGAATGTTACTAAATAAACCTAAAAAATGATTACATTAAGGCTTGGTTATATCATATTGACATGGGGATATGATAATAGTTGACCCCAATGAATGGTGAAAGACATACTTTTCTTTCTCCAACTGCTTATGCTATTTACATGAAATAGAGATATTAGTTTTACAACTTTATAGATGATGTAAAGGGTCAAGAGGGGTATTCATCAAAGGAAAATGTAGTAATGTTATATACCCGATTAAATTTATAACTATATAAATATAAATTGCTATAATATTATGCGAATTGGATATGTTATTCCCACATTCATTCTTTGATATGATGGTTTAATTGATGACTCACTTGGTTAGAGAGATACAACTATGTGGTCCTTTATATCATAGATAGATGTAACCCATTGAATGGTTTATGAAGATTTTGGAAGGGTATGTTAAAAATAAAATTTTAAAATAAGTTTTTATTTTGGAGCAATATATTGTTGAGTAATCCATTGAATTCTGTACCGAATATATGTCTAATTTGGAAAGCATTGGTCTACCAGAATCTCATCACACCGGGAAACTTGTGGGTGAAGGAATTTTTAGAATAGAAATTTTCTAAATTACTATTATAGATTGGGATTAGAATTACCTTTATAGTTTATACTATTTCATTATACTTCTAGAATTTCATTTCTATATGACAAGAAAATCAAATACAAACCAGCCATGAAAATCAGGTAAAGAATGCATCCAAAACAATGGAAGGAAGAAAATAATAATAATTGAAGGGTGAAATAATATCATTAAATGATCATATAAGGTGTTATAAACATGAAAATTTTTATCTAAGATATTAATAACAATCTCTTAACCATTATATAGAAGGTTTAAATATTTTTTAAGTAAGGCGAACCCGAGGTAATGGATTTCTTAACCCGATTTTCATTTTTTGGGTTAACCTTCTACATAATTATTCGTGCGGTATTAAAATTTTTTGTGTGATGAATTTTGTTTATATTTTGTTGAATTATGTATATTTATAGTGTATATACATATTCCATTCACTCTATTAAGTCTCAATTAAATTATATGATATTTGTAAGGGGATTTTTTTAAAATACTCTTTAAAAATTCTATTGTACATATTCTAAAGCAATGTTTTATGAAATTATTCATATTGTATGATTATGTTCTGGTTATTGGGAATTGTATATGATAAAGTTTGGGATCTATATCTACCTTAAATGCATTAGTTATGTGTATGTTTGAGGTTGGCGGTATGGTTACTCCAAGTGTAACTACGATGGTTACATAATAAATTAGCTGCGAGGGTTGCATTATAAGAAATCCTTGAGGGTTACAAATAATAAGGTAGCTGAGATATTTACATGGTTATTTAAGTAATTTCACAATATACCTTTATGTTTATATTTATGTTATTTATTTTTTTGGAGATCTCGTGGAAATATCAAGTTTCACAAAGTAAGTTTATATGGGGGAAAAGTATGCCTTTGAAAATGATTTCATACGTTTACAAGTATTCATGGACTAATGTTTTCTTTCTTTATTTTTATATCCCTTACTGAAATTTTTTTGCTCATCCTATGTTTTTAAATGATTTTCACAGGTTGTAATGATGTGTAAGATAGAGAAAGAATCCAAGTTAAATGTTAAGAAGATTTTTCAAGGAAAGAATGTTTTATTTGAAAGGTTTTATATTTTGGAAGAAATGTATTCTGTTTTTGTAGTATCTACTCTATATACATGTGGAATATTGTGTATGTATTATATCATAATTCTATAAACCTATAAAATTAAAAAGATCCTCAATGTGAAAGTAAGTGTGTTCATGACTAAAATTCAAGATTATGTAATGTAATAAGGCCGGGTCCTTATATTTGGTATGAAAGGATGGTTTAGATAAATTTAGGGGTTAGGATGATATTAAAATAATAATATAATGATTTTTACTCTATGTTTAATTTTAAATTTTATATAATTTAAAGATTACCATGTTTCTTTTACAAAGATATTTTTTTTTCAGAATGGTTTTCCACAGAAGAAATTGGGAAGCTAAAGTGGAGAGGAACTGATAGAATGATATCCTTCAGAATCTATAACCTATAATAGTAGGAATTGAAACAGAGTAGTTTGTGACAATAACAGATTAGCTGACTCATGCAATAAATGGAAGTGGCATCCATGTAAGTGAAAAAATAGAGCTACCACAATGGAATATGATGATAGTGGAACATTTTATGAGGCAAAAACCTCCTACTTTTAGTGGATCTTATAACCCAATAGTGACTGAAGGATGGATTAAAGTGATTGAAAAGATATTCAATGTTATGGGATGTTCAAATAATCAAAAGGTAAGTCTTTCCATTTATTGTTTTTGAAGGTGAACCTGATCGATGGTGGTCAGTGGTCAAGAATATCAAGGATAGAAAGGAAATTTAATCCCTATAGTGGGATGGATTTGAAATCATTTTACTTGAAAAATATTTTCCAAAGGTAGTTATACATAGTATGGAGAAGAAATTTCTTGAATTGAAGCATAAGGGGGAATATTCAGTGGCTTTGTATGAAGCGAACTTTACTTGACTGATGAGGTATTCTCCAAATATTATTCTAGATATTGATTGAAAAATAAACCATTTTAACTATGTATTGAAGCCAAGATATCGAAGGGAATTGGTTTCCCATGAGTTAAAAAGTTATGAAAAACCAATCCGATGTGATGAGATGGTAGAAATGGAGTTTTCTGATGATCACATTCACTTTGAAAACAAGGAGAATTAGAGGTCCATATGGAAAGTGATGAGTAAAAATCAATCAAAGAAATCTGATGGTAAGAAATTCTAGTTTCCAGTTTGTGAAAATTGTGGAAAAAAGCACCCTCAGGAATGCCTTACCAAAACTAGGAAGTGTTTTTGATGTGGTGTGTTTGGAAATATGACCGAATATTTTAATGAAAATAATCCTAAGACTAATCCTGATAGGAAAACTATAAAGTGTTTTAAATGTGAGGATATGGGTCATTATGCAAATGCCTACCCAAAGAGAGATCTGAGTGATGCAAAGAATATAGAATATAAGTAGAAAGGCATTGTAAGATCCTTTGAAACTATGTCAGCCAACATTAGGCCATCCAAAGAAGTTGTATCATGTATCTTGTTTGTTTACTCATATTTTGCTAAAGTTTTGCTTGATACATGGTCTATACATTCCTTTATTTTTGATAAATTTTCAAGTAAATTTGTAATATCACCTCAACAAATGAGACCAGAACTTATTATTAAAACACCAATGGATAAGATTTTAGTAAAAATGATTTATAATAATATTTATATTGTGTTTTTTGGAAAGACTTTACCTAAAAACCTTGTTTGTTTTCACTTAGTAGAGTTTTATTTCATTCTGGGTATGGATTGGATTTCTGTTTATCATGCTAAGATTGATTGTAGAGTTAAAGAAGTTGTTTTTCAGAAAGAGTTTCAGTTTGTATATTGGAATGAAACCATTCAATTTATAACATATTAGGAAGATTAGAAACTATTTAAATATTGAAATGAAAATTATCGTGATCATATTTTGAAAAAAAGGGAACTGTTCAGATTAATGATGTACCAGTGGTAAATGAATATCTTGATGTTTTTCCTGATCAGTTACATAGTGTTATACCAGATCGGTAAGTTGAATTCACAATTGACTTATTTCTTAATGCTAATACAATTTTAAAAACCCCTTATTTAATGATTCAAATGTAACTTATTTAATTAAAAAATTAGTTTCCGGAGTTCCTGATAAAGGCTTCATTCATCCTAGCACTTCACCATGGGGTACCCATATTTTGTTTATTGAAAAGAAAGATGAGTCAATGAGACTTTAAAATGATTATAGAATCTTGAATAACATCATTGTTAAAAATATGTATCCTTTTCCTTATATTGATGACTTGTTTGATCAGCTCTTGGGGGCATAGTATTTTTTAAAGGTTGACTTGTGGTCGGGGTACTATCAATTGAAAGTAAAGGAAACAGACATCCAGAAGACTGTATTTTGTACTAGATATGGCCATTATAATTTTTTTTGTCATTTGGGTTAACTAATGAACCTATTATATTCATGGATATTATGAATAGAATATTTTATGAGTTCTTGGATAAGTTTATTGTTATGCTTGTTGATGTCATTTTGGTATTTTCTAAAAGTAAAGAGAAGCATGAAAAACATCTAAGGGTTTTTTTTCAAACCATAAAGGAAAATAAACAGTACGAAAAATTCAGAAAGTGTTATTTTTGGTTACAAAAAATTTATTTTATAGGTAAAATTGTAAATAATGATGGAATAATAGTTTATCCTTCAAAAAAAATTGGTTGATGAATGGAAAAGACCTATAAATATTACAAAAATTTGTAGTTTTCTTGGATTATTAGGTTATTACCTACGATTTTTAAAAATTTTGCATGATTATATTGACTTCTAACTAAGTTAACACAAAAGGGGTTAAATTTATTTGGATAGAAAAATGTTATGTTTTATTTTCAGGAACTGGAGTCGAGATTGGTGAATTCTCCATTTTTGGATCTGCCTTCCAGAAATGGTAATTTTGTCCTCTACGATGATGCTTCATTGAAGGGACTTGGTTGTGTTCTTATTTAGAATGATTAGGTAATTTCTTATGCTTTATTAAAAATAAAATCTCAGGAGTTAAATTATCTCACACGTGATTTGAAATTAGAAGCTATAGTTTTTCCTTTGAAAATTTGGAGGTATCAATTTTACAGAGCCAAATGTAAAATATATACTGACCATAAAAGTATGAACTATATATTCACTCAAAAGGAATTAAACCTAAGGTAGATAATATGACTTGAAATAATAATGGATTATTATTTCATGATCAATTACCACCCTAAAAAAACAAACAAAGTGACGGATGCCTTGAGTCTAAAACATCATGCATTATTAACCATGCTACATTTGAAACATGATACCTTGATTAACGATTTGATGAATTTTGGAATCGATGTTGGTGGTTTAGAAAATAACTCTACTTTGTTTTAGGTTTCAGTGCAGTCATCTTTGTCAGACAAAATTAAGAAAGTGCATAAGGAAGACCGCATGCTATAGAAAAAATGTAGAATTGGTAAAAATGGGTATGCTTCTAGAATTTAACCTTGATAAAGATTGTGTTTTAAGATTTGGAAAAATATTATGCATTCCTTGTGATTATCAAATAAAGAAATATTTTTTTAAGCTCATAGTTCTCTATTTTTAGTTCATCCTGGAAGCACAAAGATGTACAGAAACCTTCAGGAGTATTATTGGTGGTATGGAATGAAAAGAGTTATTTCCAAATTTACTGTGGAATTTTTAACATGTAAACATGTTAAAGAAATGTGGAAGTTAGAAAATGGGATGTTCATCCTTTACCAATGATAGATTGGAAATGGGAAAATATATCCATGGACTTTGTTGTGGGACTACTAAAGATTTATTTAGGTAACAATGAAATCTGGGTTATTGTTGACCGAATGATCAAATCTGAACATTTACTTCCTATTCAAGACATAATGAATTTGGATCATATTTCTCGACTGTACCTCAAAGAGATTTTCAGGTTACATGGAGTTCCTATTTCCATTGTATCTGACTGGGATCGTAGGTTCACATATTATTTTTGGAAGGGCCTTCAGAAGTCATTGGGAACATAATTAAATTTCAGTACAACTTTTCATCCTCAATCAGATGGGTAGTCAGAACGAACGAATCCGAATTTGGAGGATATGATTTGAGCTTGTTAAATGGAATACCAGGGAAGTTAGGATCAACATCTTTCTTTAGTTAAGATTTCTTGAAATAATAGTTTTCATTCCAGTATACAGATGAAACCTTTTGAGGCATAGTATGTGAAGAAGTTTTGAACTCCAACTTTTTGGGATGAAGTTTTGTAAATGAAGTTGATGGGACCATAACTAGTAGAGGAAGTGTCTAAGAAAGTGAAGATGATCCAACAACACCTAAGGATAGCTCAGAGAAAGAAAAAAAGTTATTTAGACAATAGTAGGAAATACTTTTATTTTAAGGTAAGTGAAAGTGTTTTTCTTCGAATCTCACCATGTAAAGGTGTTACACATTTTGGTAAGAAAGGAAACCTAAGTCCATTATTCATTGGACCTTATGAAATATTTGAGAAATTTGGACTAGTCGCCTTCCAAGTAGTTTTTACTCTGAGTTTATCTCGGGTACACATTGTTTTTCATGTTTAGATGTTGAAAAAGTATGTGCTAGATTCATATCATGTCTTGAGCCCATAAATAGTTCATATGGAAGAGAAACTTTCTTATGAAGAGAAAACTATTTATATTATTAATCTTAGATATAAATTATTGTGGAATAAGGTAATCCACTAGGTAAAGGTTTTTTAGAGAAACCACATGGTTGAATAAGCAACATTAGAATATGAAAATGCTAGGAGGTAAATAAACCCTTACTTGTTTAATAAGTAAATAAAAAAGTTATGAGAAAAAAATTTATAGAAGGTGAGGAGAATGTAACACTACAAGTTTTTAAATTTTTTTAATGAAATTAATGAAACACTGAGTCTATTTATAATGGTACTTTGTGTCACACCCATAATTTTAATTCCATGATTTGTTTCAAATCCTCTTTTGGTTCTTAGATTTATCTTGGTTTCCAGGTGTTCTAGGTTTGGAATTTTGGTGTATCTTGTGTTCTTGACCTATGAACTTGTTCTTTGGGGTACTGTATGGTAATTTTACTCCTCTTTTTTCAACATTTTGGTGTGAGGTTGTGGTGTTTTGGAGTTGGATTAGTGACCCTACTAGTGGCACCACTTGCAGGGTAAGTTATTGACGTGGCTTGTACCCATGATTTGGATTTGTTTTGGGGTGAAAACATTGCTTTGTTTTGAAATTTTTTTTTCCCTATCCTTGGACTATATTTTTCTCTTGGTTCCCCATTTGTACCCCCTTGGAATTGGAGGATTATTAAAGGTTTTTGGGTGCCCAGAATAGGCCGCACAATTCCAATCCGTGCAGCCAAACCTTGGAAGGGTGCCCAACACATTAAAATTTTATGTGTTTTGACCCTTTTTACCTTATATAAATAAACCAAATCCTCCCCTCTCTTCTCCATTTAGTTCTATACCTCCATGGAAATCCTCAAATCCCTCTCCCCCTTCCTTAGGACTCAATTTTGAAGGGATATTTGATGGGGGAAACATCAAAATCATGAAAGTAAGTCCTCCTCTCTTGGATTTATTCCCTTTACATAGGGTTTCTTTCACCCTTTCTTGAGTTATAAATTGTCTAGAAACTAGGTTTCATACTTAGGGTTTAACTTCTAGTCTTTTGGGTGAAATGTTTAGATTTTAGGTTGCTCTTCACTTCCTTGTGGTGCGAAAATGGTGCACATGATGTTTCACACCAAGATTTGAGTGTTTCGACTCAAAAGGTAGGTGATTCCATGTGTAACCATATCTTAATGAGTTAGTTTTCTTGTTTTACGGATTTTTCATGTTCCTCTTATGCTGTGTGTGGTGTGAAAATCGTTTTTTATGGATTTGGTTAAGCATTTAATTTTATAGTTTCATTTTTGTTTGAAGTTGTGTATTTTTCAAATGTAACACATGTGATATATTTTGTGGTAGTTTTATAAAATATGAAATTGATTCATTAGTTGTAGAAAGGGGATATAAATTCTGTTTTGTTAATGACTTAGTTTCATGTGGTCCTTGGAAGGGGTTTTTTTAATGTATTTTATGTGTAAAACTTTGTTATACTTCTTGAGTGCATTTTATGAAAATGTGTGTTTTCATGTGTATCTTTGTGGTATTATTCGAGGTGATTTTATGAAACTTCAGAATGGTTTTATAAATATTTCTAGGGCTTCAAGTTTTATTTTGGATTGGTATTGGTGAGATTTTATCTTTGAAAGAGGGTGTTGAAATAGGTTTTGTGTGCAAAACATAGGTAAACCCCTTGGGTTTGTTTTATGAAAATTGTAAATGTTTTATTGGGTTAAGGAGAGTGGGAAAATGATGTATATGTATTGTTTTGGTGAGTGTGTTCTCATAAAATGACTTTTTGAAAGATAAATTGGCCATTTGTGATTTCAAACGTTTTGATAATGTTTTTTAATTTTTTGAGGTGATTTATAAAATTGTGATGTGGGTGCGAAACATGGCCGTGGGCTGTTTTGTGTGAGTGTGATGTGAAAAATGGATTTTGTTTATGAAAATGGTATTATGTAACTTGTGAGTGGGATGTTATATGATTTTTATCACCTTGGAAAAGATTTTATAAAATTTTTGAAGGATATGTTGAATTGTGAAAGATATGAAAAATGTGTTGTGGGCTATTTTGGTGTGAGTTGGATTTCAAAATAAATTTGAATGAAAAGGGGATACTGTGACTTGTGTGATGTAAATGAGGGATTTTTGTTTAATGTTTGATATGTAAGTGGTATTTTTATGTTCAAAGTATATTTATTGACTTGTTGAACTTTTTTGAGCGCAAGAGGGAAACCTGAGTATCTAGGTGAGTGGACGTGTACTAGTATGCTGGTGATCCCGTGGGGGTTGGCCTCAGTTTCACGTATCAAGTTCGACACTTAAAACACTAACTAAACCATTACAATGATGATGGGGGACCACTAGGTTATGGTTATGTTACCTACTAGTGGCTCGTGCATGAGAACTGATATTTGTGATGGTTACTTTCACTGAGATATGAGGTACCTGAGACCCACAATGAGATAGTGCCTAGGGGTTATTTCCCGTTCCTTGTGCTCATTAGATTCTTTACTCTTACCATCGGTATACGGTATGTATGGATAGAAATTTCAGTATCATTGACATTATTTTTAAAAGTGTTGATTCTTTAAAATATCCCAATTGAAAAATGTTTTTATTTGAAGTTGCATCTTTTAGAAATTGTATCTAGCATTTCATGTTTTGAAAAACCTATATTCTTTTCATCTCTAAATGTTTATCACATGGAATCTCTTAGTGGTGGTATACTACTAGGCTTTGTCTCACACCCTACTTAAACCTTTGGGTGTAAGTAGACTTAGTTATTTTTATCACAGGTTTGGGTATAGTTTTTAGTGCCAATGGTTAGGTTTTTTAGCTCTTCATCATGGTGATGTATTGTGTAGATGGATTGAGGGCAGTGCCTCTTGCCATGAGGATGGTTCTTGTTTTGTCCTTTTTGGTTTTATTAATTTGATATATTATTAGAGAGGTGTTTTAAACCATGTAATTCGGTTATGAAATTTTTTAAAAGATGGGTTTCTTTGAAAAATCCATATTGGTTTTATTGGACTTGTTTATTGTTTTATGTTTATAAACTCGGGTTAATCATTCCTAGATTTCAGCTTATGATACCCAGACACTTATTCTAGCCCGTGGAGATCGGGAACACCCTTCACGCCTTGTCACAGGCTGGGATGGGTGCCGGTTTTGATGGAAAATAGATTCAGTTCGTGACACTTTGTTTTAAAGAGATTGTTATGAACTAGCTATTAAGCATAATTTTCCCGCTTCTATGATTTGAATTTTTAAAAACAGAAATCTACGGTTGTGATCAGAAAGTTATTTGGAGTTTGATAGAACCAACTTGTTTTTTTGGTGAATAGTAGCATACCTTTATGAATATTAATATGAATAGTAACATGACCCTAATGAATAATAAATATTATTATTTCTCCATCTTAGGGTTATAGGACAAGGAGATCTTGATTAATTTTTCAAGGTGATATAAAATCTGTTATAGTTTTAAAATTATTTTTTTTGGAATAAAATATGATTTTATTTAAAAATTAAATTTATCTTATTTAGAAAATTATTTCAAAAAAATGGAGTTCATTTTTTAATTCTACATGTCGATAAATGGTCAAGTTAAATTTTTGGGAATTTTATAACAAACTTGAATTTTTGGTGAGTAGTGAAATATGGTAATTAACAAAATATGCTAAATAAATGAATTTCTAAATCATGATTGAGTCATGGTTGATGAAAATGGATATTGGTTTGAACTCATATAAAATTATTACTATTTGAGACCACATGAATCAAGACTAATCATAGTCTTGAGAAAAAGTATTAAACTAATGATTAAAATAATGTAAAACCCCTCCTCTCCTCAACTATAAATACCACCCTCACCCCCTATCCCTTTCAGACCACTAAAGCCTTGATACTTGTCTAAAATTTTCCAAATACAATCCCAAAGGATATTCCCCACATCCAAGACCTTATGGTCTCACCAAAAGTCCAAAACCAAAGGCCTTAAAGAGGATCTCAAGGAGAATATATCAAGAGGTAAAAATCATCTTTTATTTTCATGTGATTTCTTTTCAATTATTTTATTTTCTTATACTCTATTATCATCCCCTTATACAAGAGGAATGAAAGCTATATAATATTATATATTCTGTATGTTATCATGTTTATGAAATAATTCATCAATTTATTTCTTCTCTTTCCCCCCTCTTATTCTGAAAATGTGAACACCATCCGTGATGTTCCGGTTTAACAAAATCATGGATGATGCAGTTTCAATTTCCATTAATTCCTTAAAAGCTATTTGTAAAACCATTTTAATTGTTTAATGAGTTTTAAAAGTGTATGATATGAACTCTATTATGTTCTATAATTAACTTATATTCATAATATTAATGGTATATTATGAAACAAGTTCATGATTATCAAAGAAACTCCCAAATGATCTAAACATATATCATTAATGATTTATCTAATGATTTATCTTCATACCATATAAAAAATAATTTATGGAAAAATTTAATATTTTTAAAACATATGAATACCATTTCATTCCAATTATGTAATTTTATTTCAATACAAAAAGAAAATAAAATACAAACTGGCCACGAAAATCATGTAAAGAAAGAACCTGAAACAATGGAAGTAACAAAATACTAATAATTAAAGGGTAAAATGATGTTATGAAATGATCATATAAGGTGTTATAAACATGAATAGGTTTCTATAATATATCAATAAAACTCTTTTAGACATTATAATATAGGTTTAAACATGTTTTAAGTAAGACGAAACCGAGGTAAGGGAATTCTTAACCCAATTTCCATTCTTTGGGTTAACCTTATACTTCATTATTTATGTGGTATTAAAATTTTTTGTGTGATGAATTTTGTTTATATGATTTTTAATTAAGTGTATTTATAGTGTATATATATATTTTATCCACTCTATTAAGTCTCACTTCAATTATATGATATTTTAAAGGGGATTTTCTTTTAAAATCCTCTTTTAAAATTATATTTTACAAAAATCAAAGAAACATTTTTATGAAATTATTCATGTTGTATGATTATTTTCTAGTTCTTGGTAATTTTTTATGATGAATGGTGGGAAATATTTCTCCCTCCAATTCATTAGGTATGTGTATGTTTGAGGTCACCCGTATGGTTACTCCATGTGTAACTACGATGGTCACACAATAAGGTAGCTATGAGGGTTACATTGTAAGGTAGCCATGAGGGTTACAAATCATAAGGTAGCTGAGAGGGTTACAATATTATGTAATTAATGCCACAAGATACCTTTATGGTTCTATTTATGTTCTTTATGTTTTGTGTAAATCTTGTGGAAATATGAAGTTTCAGAAAGTAAGTATATATGGGTGAAAAGTATGCCTTTTTGAAAATGATTTCATATGTTTACAAGTATTCAAAGACTAATGTTTTCTTTCCATCTTTTTATATCCCATACTGAGATTTTTGTGCTTATCAAAAGTTTTTAAATTATTTTCATAGGTTATAAGGATGTGTAAAACAAATAAGGAAGACAAGTTAAATGTTATAAAGATTTTTCAAAGAAAACATGTTTTATTTGAAAAGTTTTGAATTTTTGAAGAAATGAATACTATTTTTATGGTATCTTCTATGTATAAATGTGGAATGCTATTTATGTATTATATCCCAATTTTATAAAACTCTAGACCTGAAAATATCCTCAATGTTAAAGGAAGTGAGTTCTTGACTAAAATTTATGATTATGTAATGTAATATGTTTGGGTCCTTATATGAGATATAATATCAATAATTATATTTTAATAATAGTATTTTAAGTTCAATTAAAATATCTCTCTTTCAAGGAGTTTTGATTTAAATGATTCTAAAGATGGAGGGGGTTTATTTGTTCCATTTCCGATTCTTTGAATAATAATACATATCGACCCCATGTTTTCTTTATATGGTATATTTAAATCTCATGGCTATATTTTTTCATAATATTTTTATTTTTTGATATTTACTAGCCAAACCACGTTTTCTTATTAAATTGTCTATTAATTTAGTAATTTCCACAACAATAATGAATTTTGGTAAATTAAATTTTATTTATTCAGTTATAAGAATTCTTTTTAACTTATTTCATATATGTTAGAAAATTTTTTCCCTTTGATTATACTATTTTATATTTTATCATTGTTTTCTAGGGATAAAAATTACTAATACATAAACTCTTTGACAATATTTCTCACTTCTTGGGTGATGTTCTTTCACAACCATCCACCTTCTTACTCTAGATGGTTTATGATCATTTTATTTCTATATTGACTTAGTTACACAGTCATTTTTATATATGGGATGATTTTTTTCAATTTTGATTGGATGATTTTAACCTATAAAGAATTTAATTTTATTCTCATCTAGAAGAGTGTTTTCATTCCATATGTTGTTATTCCAATACAAATGATTTTTAGAAAGTTGAGGATATCTTGTTTTACCATCCACATTCTTTATATAGTTGGATTATGATCATGTTATCCATTTTATTAACATGTGGAAATGTATTATCATACCATATATTATTATTACTTTATGGAAAATTATTAGTAAGTTGACTATATTTTTTTAATAGTATAATTTTTTTCTCTTGATGGGTTATGATCATGTTGTCCCTTTTATTAATATGGCGAAAATTATTGATATATTGTATATTATTAATTTAATATAGATGATTATTGGAAAGTTGAATATGTTTTGTTTGACCATACACCTTATTTATTAGGATGATTTAAGATCATATTATCCTTTTTATTAACATGGGGAAATGTATTAATATTCTTGATTATTATTGATAGTTAACTTTGGTTGATCATGTATTGATATTATGTATTCTTCATTATATAGATACCCATGTTTCAATTTTTTCCAATTGTTCTTTTCAGAATTGTATGAAACATCATGTTGAATCTTATGGTGAATGCATTGGATTTATTCAGGTGATGGGTGGGACCTTAAATTATATAGCCCCTTGATGCATCAACAAGTCTTATGAGAGAAGTGTGTTTGGGAATTTGGTGTATTTCCACCCAATTGAGAAATAATTCTTAATTGTGGCCTTGAAGACAAGTAAATTCCCCGAATCAAGACCTTGAAATAATTTTTTATTATCCAACTTTATTCAATTCATCAATATGAGATTAGAATTATTTATATCCATGTTTTAATTTATTTTCATTGATATAGTATACTATTATTTTTAATTTATTAAGGTATTTGTAACGACTCTAAATTTTTAATAACATTGTTTCCTAAATTTGTGTGTTATTTCATTTTATACTCCATAACCTATATCCTTTAATTAATTAAGTGACACTGTTTGGTTTCGACTATTATATGACCATTGGTTAATATGGTCGTTGGAAACTAAACTCTTAACGCTACAATTTTCATTTATAAATACAAGTGATCTTTGTTAATTAATACATAAAGAAGAGTTAATGGCCTCATCCAGTAGACTCGGGCCGTACAAAGCCTATCTGTTAGAGATTGGGAAAGAGGTAGCATCTTTGGGATTTGCTCTGGACCAAGCCCAAGCTAAGCTTCAACATGTGAAGATTGAACGAAATCACATAAGGGAGAAGTTCATGCTGATAGAAATCACCACTCAAACAATTTTGTCCAAGCTGCCCCAAGATTCTATCACAATATCACACCTTACACTTAGGTCCTATGCAGGTGTTATAAGGGGATATGTAATGAGGCCTTCGATACTTCTTTGTAATCCCTTGGTATAAATAAAATTATTATTTCTTCTTATGGTAAAATTTGTGAATTTCAAATGTCCGGATAAATGTAGGATGAATTTATAGATGTTTCATATTACTAATGAATTTTGGAAAAAGGATATTTTAAAATATTTTTGTAAACTTTAAATAATTAAAAATGTAAAATGATTTTCAAAAAATGGTCTTCTATAGTTGTGACAAGTAATAAATTTAGTGTCTAATAAGATCAACTTAATTTTTAGTGAATAGTAATGTATGAATAGTAACACCCCCTTATGAATAGTAATGAATAGTAAATCAGCCAAAAAAATATAAACTTCACCCATGAATGTATAAATACAATTTAGACATCTTAAAAGTGAAAAAATGATCATAGTATAAGTTTTTTTGTAGGTCATAAATATTTTATTTACAATTTTATAATTAATTTAATAATTTAAAATGAAAATTTATTTCCATAAAATTTAATCATAAACAATTAATTTATTTTCTTATGGTTATAGGATAATTTTATGGACCTTGATAACTTTTTCAAGGTGTTACAAAACATGTTATAGTTTTAGAGTTGTTTTTTTGAATAAATAATGATTTTATTTAAAAAATAAATAAAAAATATTTAGAAAATTATTTTAATAAAATTGAGTTCATTTTTGAATATAGATCATCGATATTAGGTTAGGTTAAATTTTTGGGATTATTCCGAAACAGTTCAATTTTTGGTGAATAGTAAAAATATAGTTTTGAGTTTCGGGTGTTTAATGACATCATTGATGATGTAATCATGATGTAACAAATCTGGTATACTTTTTAATAGTAAGATATGTTATGAGGTGTCCCAAGTGGACAATAACATGGTAAAATACCCTGAGCAAGCCCATGGTTTTGCAAATACCACCGATGAGGTCTCCCTTGGAAATTAATTAAATATTCCCTCTCTTTCCCTATAAATACCAAGACATTCCCTCATTAATTTTATTCCAAAATCCTCCTCAATTAAGTTTTAGTCTTTTTAACACCCAATTAGTACTCCCAAGGTTCCCTATATCCCCCCAAGGTCCCAACCTTTGAGTTTTCAAAGATACTCTTCAAGGTAAGGGAACCTTTCACCCTCCTCTTTTAAGTCATGACTTACTTTATGTTTTGTCTTCTAGTTTCAATTTAATTTTGTGGGGGTGTGTTCTTATATATCTTTATTACTGTTAATTTCATTTCCAATTGATTATAGATCCTTTTTTCTCTCATCGACTTATTTTTCTAAACTATAAGTGACGCCGTTAGGCTGCCGAATTTTCATAAATGAAATCACATTTTCTCTTTTCTTTCAAGTTTTCTTTTCATGTGGTGTTTCATTCCACACCATGATATTATTTCTTTTTATTTTGTACCTCTACTATAAATGATTCATTTATTTATGATAGACCCTTGTCCTCTCTCTTTTTATTGTTTTCTAAAACCATCTTATATAGCCGTTATGCTGCAGAATTTCGTCTCAAAATCTATCTCTTTTTCTCAAGAAATTATGTTGTATTATTTATGTGGATACCCAAATCTATTTTGATTTCCAGGGGTATTCATCAATACATAAAATTGATCTATTCTATTCTATAATTTAAATACATATAACCCTCACTCACTTTCCATGGTTTATAAAGGACATAATGATCTTATTTTTAAGTACTTTTTAAACGTCACAATTTTGACATGAAAACCATTTCTTTTATTATATTTGGGTTATTTATGAAATGTTTGATTATGATCTATGTGGATAAAAATAAAAATAAATACATATTAAGTGTTCTACCTGATATCTCTCTAATGTATTAGGTAAAGAATTAATCTCTAGAGATGACAAGTTTCACGATACCTTAGTGAATAACCTTGGTAATGTTTTTATGACACCTTGGGAACAAAACTTGGTGATATGTTCATGAATGTCTAAATCAAATGTTGTAGCCAGATATTCAAATTTTTATTCATGTTATTTTTATTATGATATGCATATTTTTCCGTTGCTCATGTCTTGTGGTTTTCATCAAGTTCTTATTGATATCACAAGTAAACTGTTTCCCTTGATTTCCTTATTGGGCCTTCTACTCACCCTTTCCTTTGATATATGTATCCAGGTTATGAGATGAAGAAATTTTACTTAGTATGAAATTATGATGAATCCTTAAAAGTGGATTAGAATAATTTTTTATATTGTTTTCATGTTTTATGTTCCGGATTTCCAAGACACTAGACTTTAAAGACCCTCTGTTTGTAAAATGTAATGAAAAGTTATGTTATATAAAGGTGGGATTCCATATTTGGTATCAAAGGAAAGTTTAGTTAATTATGGAAATTAGGATATGAAAAAATTAGGAAGAACTCTACAGAAAAGTTTAAATATAGGAATACTTACTTTTATTTTGGTTAGTATTGAGTAAGTGGTTTATCAACCAAATACATCCCTGTCTGGATATGAGCAGGTAGAGGTGTCTTTGACACAGATGTACCTAGGAGTGAAAACTCTCACAAGGGGTTTCGGGCTTAACTCAGGGTATCCTGGTACACGAAAATGGGCCTTACTTCACTCTTGGTTATGACACTCCTGAGGGATATGTTTGGTTAATCATAAGCTTTTTTTGAATCATTATGAAGGATTTATATAGTTATGTAACTGTTTAAAGCATGAATTTTTAAGACATGAAATCCTTTATAGTTAAAAGATTCATAAATGAAATAATACTCTCACTAAGGTTTTATTCTTTTAGAAAATGGAGGTCAATAGGAAGAATCATACAAATTATGACCGCAATGGACCATGCGCTGACAACCCTCCGATAGAAGCCGAATGGAAACTTTCATGCGAATGATGAACCAACTGACTCAAGTTATGGGAATTAACTTGAATCAAGATGAGATACCAAACTCAATGTGAAAGGAATAACTTTTTATTGAATCCTTTATGTGTCAATGACCACCAAACTTTAGTGTATCTACCGACCCATTGATTGTTGAACAGTATATAATCTCTATCGAGAAGATCTTTTCTGTGCTCCGCTATTTAGAATAAGAGAAGGTTACCCTGACTATTTATCACTTTGAGGGAGAAGCTGATCAGTGGTAGGAACTGATTAAAAACACAAGTCCAAGAGTGGAAGTTTAAGCTTATGAGTGGGAAGATTTCATATGGATATTCTTCAACAAGTATTTCCCTCGATCGATGACAACAAGAATAGAGAAGGAGTTTCTCAAGATGAAGCAGAAGGAGAATGAATATGTGGGAAGCTACCAGATGAACTTCACAAGGCTTTCATGTTACACATATAGCTTTGTCATGGATCCAAATGTTAAGGTTGATATATTCTTTGGTGGACTGAGACCTCATATGCAGAATAATATAGCCAAACGAGATCATGATAGATATGATGAGATCGTGCGAAGTGCGATAAAAATAGAACTAGAGTTTGGTGAGACGTAATGTTCTTATAAATCCAATGACAAGAAAATATCGATGGATCTAAGCTTAGGGAGGACCTTAATTCATGAAAGAGGTGGCAAGAAAGTACAATGTCCCATATGTAATAAATGTGGGAAGAAGCATTCAGGTAACTGCTTTCTCGGGAGTAGGAAAAGCTACAAGTGTGGTAGAGATGGACACATTGCGCAGAATTTTCATAGTGAGGTGAAGCCACAAATTCCCAACGCTAACAAGAAAGGGAAGATGGTGCATTCCATACCTAATGTCTAATGCTATAAGTGTGTACAACTTGGTCACTTTTCTAATCACTTTCCAAATCTGAGGGTAGTGGAGGGGAATCACCATCAACATCAGCAATGGCCAAGGGAACAATCTTGTACTTTTGCAATCACTACGGCCGAAGTTGAAGCACCAAATGATGTGGTGTAAGATACTCTTATTGTTATCTCAAAGCTAGCACATACATTGTTTGATTCTAGTTCTACACATTCCTTTATTTACTCCAAGTTTTCAAAGAATTTAGAATCAACCCCCGATTTTCTTAAATTTGAATTATCAGTCAAGACTCCTGGTGGGATTATCCAAGAATCGTTCGTATTTAGAAACTCTAGTATTTAATTTAGTGAGCACAATATTATCACAAATCTAGTAGTCATTTACATTATGGAATTTGACATTATATTATGGACAGAATGTCTCTCAACGTATAATGCTAAGATAAAATATAGAAGCAAGGAAATCTCAGTAGTCTTGAATGGAAAACCTATAGTTATCTTCCAAGGAGAGATATCTAAACCAGGCCATTTTCTAGAAGAACCTCTTATATCCTTCTTTATGGAGTTGATCAGTGAATAAGAAGAAGGAAATGAGAGTTTGAGGATAGAAAATGTCCCCATCGTCCAGGAATACATTGACATATTTTCTAAGGAGTTACTCAGACCACCCCTAGAAAGAGAGGTAGAGTTCTCCATTGAACTTGTACCTGGGTATCATCCGATATCTAGGAACCCATATAGGATGGAAAGTGTAGAGATAGAATAATTAAATAAACTACTCCAAGATATTTTGGAGAAGGGGTTTTTATGACCGAGTGTGTCTCCTTGGGGAGCACCTGTTCTCTTTGTGAAGAAGAAGGATGGATCAATGTAGCTATGCGTTGATTATAGAGAACTGAAGGGGATCACAATGAAGAAAAAAATACCATCTTCCAAGAATTGATGAATTATTTGAACAGCTTATTGGGGCTCAATTATTCTCTAAGATTGATCTTCTATCTGGTTATCATAAATTGAGGGTGAATAAAGAAGATATTTTAAAAAATTTATTCCGATCAATATATGGGAATTATGAGTTTGTTGTTATGCCATTTAGACTGACTAATGCACCTTCTATTTTTATGGATTTGATTAATAGAGTCTTTAAGGAAAACCTTAATAAATTTGTGGTAGTTTTTATTGATGATATTATGTTATATTCCAAAATTCATTAGGAGCATGAGAATCATCTAAGGGGTATTTTAAAAACTCTATGAAAGGAAAGGATTTTTGGAAATTTCATCAAATGTGAATTCTGGTTACAACAAGTTGCTTTCTTGGGGCACATTTTTACCAATAAAGGAATCACAATTGACCCTGCAAAGAAAAAATTTATAGAGGAGTGGCCTCAACCTACAACAATAACTTATATTCATAGTTTCCTTGGGTTAGCGGGATATAATAGGAGGTTTTTGAAAAAAGTTTCACAGATTTGTAATCCATTAACCAAGTTAACTCAAAAAGGGGTCAAGTTCATCTAGACAAAGGAGTGTGAGGAAATTTTCTAAGAGTTAAAGAAGAGATTGGTTACTGCACCCATGTTAACTCTACCCTCAAGTGGAGAAGGATTTGTTATTTTTAGCGATGTATCTCTTAAAGGGATTGGGAGCATCCTCATGAAAAATGACAAAGTCATTGCTTATGAATCTCGACAGTTGAAGAATCATGAGAAAAACTATATTATGCATGATCTGGAACTAGATTCAGTCATTTTTTCTCTAAAGATATAGAGGCACTATCTTTATGGGGAGAAATATGATATATACATAGACCACAAATGTTTGAAGTATATTTTTCACACAAAAGGAATTGAGCATGAGACAGAGAAGATGGTTGGAACTTCTCAAAGACTATGATTGTTCAATTCATTATTATTTTGGAAGAGAAAACAATGTCAATGATACATTAAGCAAGAAAGACCCAGTTGTTCTTTCTATGATGAGGATTTAAAGATATCCTTTTATCAATGACCTAGTAAAGTTGTACATGGGAATTATAAGGGAAGGGACATCATTAACCCTAACCCAAATGATTTCTCAACCGTCATTACTAGAGAAGTTCATGAAAGCTCAGAAATAAGATACATTGTTACAGAAGAATTTTGAGGCTATGAAGGATGGGAAGTTTCCTGAGTTCAATATTGATCAAGAAGGTGTACTTAAATTTCATACAAGAATATGTGTTCCATATATTACGGAAATAAAGAATGATCTGATGGACAAAGCTCATATCTCTACTTTATCTATACATCCTGGAAGCACAAAAATGTATAGGGACCTTCGTGATCATTATTGGTGGGATAATATGAAAAGGGAGATTGCTGAATACACTTCAAGGTGCCTGGTATGTCAGCAAGTGAAGGCATAGCGACAACTTCCTAAAGGGGTATTGCAACCACTACCCATACCAATATGGAAGTGGGAAAATATCACTATCGACTTCATCACTGGTCTCCTGAGAACTTCCAAAGGAAACAATGCGATATGGGTTATTGTGGACCATATCACCAAGACTGCCCATTTTATCTTTATTTGGGAAGATTTATCTCTTGATAAAATTTCCATGATTTATGTGAAGGAAGTGGTAATGATGCATGGAGTTCCACGTTCGATCTTATCTGATCGTGATCCAAGGTTCACATCAAAATTCTGGAGAATTCTTCAACACGCTCTAAGAACTGAATAGAATTTCAGTACGACCTATCACCCCCAAACTTATGACCAATCTGAAAGGAATATTAAAACACTCGAGGATATGCTGAGAACATGATCAATGGAATTTAAAGGTGGATGGGATAAACATCTCCCTTTAGTTGAGTTCTCTTACAACAACCGCTTCCACTCGAGCATTCAAATGGAACCTTATGAAGCTCTATATGGTAAGCAATGCAGAACTTCTACTTGTTGGAATGAAGATGGTGAGAGAAAGCTTCTTGGGCCAGATCTAGTGCAAGAGACGACAGAAGAGGTCCATTCCATCCAGAAACATATTAAGGCTACTCAGAGTTGGCAAAATAGCTATGCCGACAACCGTCTAAGGGACTTGAAGTTTGATGCTGGTGACAAGGTATTTCTTCTAATTTCACCTTGGAAGAGAGTCATGAGGTTTGGGAAGAAAGGGAAGCTCAACCCTAGGTACATTGGCCCCTATGAAATCCTTGATCGCATAGGAGCAGTGGCCTATCGGCTTGCACTTCCTCCAAATCTAGAATAAGTTCACGATGTCTTCCATGTATCCCTCTTGAGGAAGTACATACCTGACACTTTACATGTACTAAATCTAGAGGTGGTACAACTAGAACATGACCTCTCTTATGAGGAGAATCTAGTGGGGATCTTGGATTGTAGAGATAAGTTTCTACTCAACAAGACTACCCACCGTATTAAGGTGTTTTGGAGGAACCACAAATGCGAAGAATCCATGTGGGATCCAGAGGAGTCTATGAGGAATAAGTACCCACACCTTTTCTCTTCTTAGGGTACGAGTTACAATTTTGGGGATGAAATTTCTTAAGGGGGGAAGAATGTAAGGACCTGAACTTTTTAATAACATTTCTTCCCTAAATTTGTGTGTTATTTCCTTTTATACTCCACAACCTATATCCTTTAATTAATGATTTGATACCATTAGGTTTCGACTATTATATGACCGTTGGTCCATATGATCGTTGGAAACTAAACTCTTAACGTTACAATTTTTGTTTATAAATACAAGTGATATTGGTTAATTAATACCGAAAGAAGAGTCAATGGCCTCATCCAGTAGACTATGGGCATACGAAGCCCATCTGTCAGAGCTTGGGAAGGAGGTAGCATCTCTGGGCTTTGCTATGGACCTAGCCCAAGTAGAGCTTCAACATGTGAATCTTGAACAGAATCGCCTAAGGTAGAAGTTCAAGCTGATAGAAATCACCACTTGTGCAATGTTGTCTGAGCCTCCCCAAGATTCTATCACAATAACATTCTTTACAGTTGGGTCCTATGTAGGTGGTATAAGGGGCTATGTAACGAGGCCTTAGATACTTTTCGTAATCCCTTGGTATAAATAAAATTGTTATTTCTTCTTATGGTAAAATTTTTGAATTTCAAATGTCTGGATAAATGTAGGATGAATTTATAGAAGTTCCATATTACTAATAAATTTTGAAAAAAATGGAATTTTAAAATATTTATGTAAACTTTAAGTAATTAAAAATGTAAAATGATTTTCAAAAAATGGTCTTCTACAGTTGTGACCTGTAAGAAATTTAGAGTCTAATAAGGTCAACTTAATTTTTAGTGAATAGTAAAGTATGAATAATAACATACCCTTATGAATAGTAATGAATAGTAAATCGTCCAAAAAAATAGAAACTTTACCCATGAATGTATAAATACAATTTAGACATCTTAAAAGTGAAAAATGATCAAAGTATAAGTTTTGTTATTTTTGCAGGTCATAAATATTTTATTTACTATTTTATTATTAATTTAATAATTTAAAATGAAAATGTATTTTCATAAAATTTAATCATAAATTTTTAATTTATTATATTATCGTTATATGATTATTTTATGGGATCTTGATTACTTTTTCAAGGTGTTACAAAAAAAGTTATAGTTTTAGAGTTGTTTTTTAATAAATAATGATTTTATTTAAAAATTAAATTAAAAATATTTAGAAATTTATTTTCATAAAATGGAGTTCATTTTTTAATTCAGAGCATTGATATTATGTGAGGGTAAATTTTTGGGATTATTCTGAAACAGTTGAATTTTTGGTGAATAGTAAAAATATAGTTTTGAGTTTTGGGTGTTTAATGACATCATTGATGATGTAATAATGATGTAACAAATCTGGTTGAATTTTTAACAATAGGATATGTTATGAGGTGTCCCATTTGAAAAATACCATGGGAAAATACCATGGGCAAGCCCATGGTTTTTCAAATACCACAGATGAGGTGTCCCTTAGAAATTAATTAAATATTCCCTCTCTTTACCAATAAATACCAAGCCATTATCTCATTCATTTCAATCCAAAATCCTCTTCAACGAATTTATAGTCTTTTTACCTCCCAAGGAGTCCTCCCAAGGTGCCCTCAAGCCCCCCAAGGTCCTAAACTTCAAGCTTTCGAAGATATTCTTCAAGGTAAGGGAACCTTTCACCATCCTCTTTTAAGTCCCGACTTCCTTTATGTTATGTCTTCTAGTTTACATTTCATTATGTGGGGTACATTATTATATATATTTATTACTGTCCATTTTATTTCCAATTGATGAGAGACAATTTCCTCTCTCATAAACTTATTTTTCTGAAATATAAGTGACACCGTTAGGTTGCCGAATTTTCATAAAAGAAATCACATTTTTTATTTTCTTTCAAGTTTACTTTTCATGTGGTGTGTAATTCCACACCATGATATTATTTATTTTTTATTATATACCTCTACTATAAATGACTCATTTCTTTATGGGAGACCATTTTTCACTCTCTTTTTTTTTGTTTTCTAAAACCATGTTATATAGCTGTTATGCGATAGAATTTTATCTCAAAATATCTCTATTTTTCTCAAGAAATTATCTTGTATTATTTATATGGATACCCAAATCTATTTTAATTTCCAAGGGTATTCATAAATACATAAAATTGATCTATTTGATTCTATAATTGGCATAAATATAACCCTAACTCCCTTTCCATGGGTTATAAATGAAATAATGATCTTATTTTTAAGTACTTTTTAAACGTTACGATTTTGACATGAAACCCATTTCTTTGATTCTATTTGGGTTATTTATGAAATGTTTGATTATTATCTATGTGTATCACATGAAAATAAAGAAATATTAATGGTTAAAACTGATAGATCTCTAATGCATTGGGTAAATAATTAATCTCTACAGATGACAAGTTTCACGATACCTTGGTGATATGTTCATTAATGTCTTAATGAAATGTTGTAGCCACATATTCAAGTTTTTATTCATGTTCTTTTTATTATGATATGACTTTTTTTCCGTTGATCATGTCTTGTGATTTTCATAAAGTTCTTATTGATAGCACAAGTAAACTGATTCCATTGATTTCTTTACTCGGCCTTCTACTCACCCTTTCCTTTGATGTATGTCTCGAGGTTATGAGATGAAGTAATTTTACTTATGAAGAACTTATGATAAATCCTTAAAATTGGATTAGAAGAGTGTTTTATATGGTTTTCATGTTTTATGTTCCTGATTTCAAAGACACTAGACTTTAAAGATCCTCTATTTGTAAAATGTAATGAAAAGTTATGTAATATAAAGGCGGGATGTCATAGTATTATCCAGATTATTTATTCCAACCATATTATGTATTCCATGCTTATGTTTTTGATAAATTTAGTTATACATTCACCTTACTCAAATTTTGAGCCCACCATTTTGTATGTTTCCATGCCCCATGTTATGAATAAAATAAGAAAAAATAAATTGTTTATAAGGATATAACATGTCAATGATTTTTTGGGAGATTTTGAAGACTCATTATGTATTTATTAGTTTCATATTTAATAAATAAATTATTATTTGATACAGAGAACATGGGTTTTGTTAATTATTGTTTTTAATAATTCACTAAATATCTAAACCTGAATTTATACTTAGGATGTAAGAGATGAAATAATCATATGTTGTTATTTTTTAATTAAGGATGGTTATGTCCTGACTTTTATATCTAGTAATGAATCCAGTATGTAAATTATGTTTTTATAGCACTAGGATCAGTAGTGTAAGTATATAAAAAAACAAATAGTATCAATAGAAAGGATTAAATTGATTTGGATATAGGTTGTTTATTGAGGATAATTTGAGGGATGAAAAGTTAAGGATAATCATAATTTCAAATCTATATATAACCCTATAAGATATTATATGATTTAATTCAAAGGAAATAATACAAATTTCATTTATGGATTAGTATGGGTGAAATTTATTGAAAACCCTAGGAACAAGTCATAGTATTGGATGACATCATGATGTTTCGGTAAAATGGTGATTTTGGGTTTTTATAGAAATAATTCCTTATATAGATACTTCAAATTGGATATAACTGTGGAATTGATTCACCTATAAGTAATCACCCTAGAAAGGGTTGGTTGTATGTTGACTCAATCATCACTCTGATGCATGGTTAGTGGGCCGAAGAGTACACACCAAACTTGAAACTCAAAGGGAATGTTATTTAGTTAACTCACATTACCACTATGAACCATTATAAAGGATTTAGGAATTATTTTAACTATTTTTGTTATATTACCTAATAGAATATTACCATGAATAAACAAGGATTGAAGAAAGAGATTCATAGGTTGGTTCAATAGTTTCATATGATAAGAAAAGGAGTCATAATGGAAGACATATTCTGATTGATGTTTTTATATTTATATTTTGGATATTATCATATCCATTATGGAATTAGTGTCTGGTTAAAAATAGGATCACAAAAATGAATTTGAGAATGGTATGTGTCTATAAACCACTATGTCTTATAACCAAATAAGTGAGCATACACAAATGGTTATGAAATTTAGTATATGCCTATTATGATTGAAAATGTGAGTTTCCTTGTCCTATCTATGTTAGTGAGGTTAATATCATAATAGAAATTTATTCTAGATACTCTTAAATATTTTCATTAGTGATTTAAATATATTGACGACAATATAATATATTCTAAAATTTATGGGTATTATGTGAGAAATATAAGGACTGTTCTTCAATAGATTTTCATTTAAAGGTATGGAAACATATATTAAATGAAATCAATTAACATGAAAAGTGATTTTATGAAAATTTTATATTTTTGGGATTAACTATCATAGAACATGTGATTGAGGTATGAATAATAATAATTATTAATATATGCTTGATGTTGAAGTTATAAAGGGTTGATTTATTTTATGAAATATGATTTAGATGGTTTTCATATACTTGGAATTGATTATTTATTTAATCAAAAAGCAATCCAGGATATTTTTGGCGATGTTTATCATTTTTTTGGATTTTGATATAAATAGAATAGTTTTTTACTTTATTAAACAAGGATTAATAAATTCAAGGATCTAAATATAGATTTAGTTTTTGGAAGAATATATAATCTTTTTATGGTTTAATGTCTTAGAGTTTAAAATGGTGTTAGGAATGATATATTATTGGGAGTATATGAATTTGGTATGTACATACTTGGTTATATGATTTTATTAATTTATAATATTATTTTATGAAATATAATTAACTTTATATACACTAAGAGAGTATGTAATATATCATATTAGTGGTTATACACTAAAAAATGAATATGTTAAGAATACCCTCACCTATTTTCATAAATAATTAATAATTAAAATTGTGATGATATAATTTATTTAAAATTGGTAGGATGTAAAACCCAAAGAACTTAATATATGATTTCCCTCAAATAAGTAAATGTGAAAGATCGCTTGATCCACATGCAACATCGAACATAAACAAAAACATGATATATTTAGATAAAATATAAATATTTAACTATGACCATTAAAAACTACCCACTAAATTAGTTATAATGAATAAAAGTAAATAATTTATGAAATATATATTCAAGGAAAATAGAGGATACTTTTAATATAAATGAAATTCAATTACATTACTTAAATGACTAATATGATCATTTGTTGTTTATAAAACTATTTTTGTAAACATTTCTTTTTTATGTGGTATGCCTTAATATTTCAAGGAAAATATTATCAATCATATTAAATTATATTTTATTTTAATAATTTTTTAACACCAATTATGTTGGTATATAATATGAAATAATAATAATAATATTGAATATTTGAAAATTTTATTTTCCAAATTTTTTTATCATTATATTTTATGATTTTAATCAAAGAATAATTTTTTTTAAAATTAGAAGTTTAATTTGAAATTATGGAAATAATTTTTGGATTTAAAATAAAAATATTAGCTTTAGTTGAATTTTCGGGTTTCTTTAAAATGATTGATTTTTAGTTAAAAAATATGGTTTTATTGAAAATTATATTTTTTTGATTTATAATTATGTAAGAATATACTATAAGCTAAAAAAATTTATATAAATTTTTTAATATTTAAAGAATAAAATTATGCATTTCAATATTTTATTTTATCTTATAAATCCCATTTCCAATATTTTTTATTTAAATTAAAATGTTAGTATAATAAAAAAATGTTTTTAGTATTTTCTTTGAAACATGTATTTTAGTAGTGAGATTGAGTTTTTTATTGACATAAAATACACATACAATTTATTTTTCTTGTCACATACATAAATTACATTAGTGGTATTTTTAATTTAATTTCTATTATTTCTTTGTTTTGGGGGTTTCCTATACCTTTTTTGAGAAATGAGCGAGTTTTCATGATTTGGGCCAAACCGTGAACCCAATTCAAGATTTAAAAACAAATTTTGATTCCTTTATAACTTATTAATTTTTCAACATTTTTCATCCATTCAAATTTATACATGGCATAAAATGACCTATTAATACCACCAAATTAATTTGGACCATTTAGAAATCTATAATCATGGTGAATTTGAGTTTTTATTTAAGGGATTGGGCCTGCCCGAAAACCAATTTCCTGCATTAAAAATATTTGTTAATTCTTTAAAAACTCATTCAATTTTTAATTTTTTTCGGTGATTCCAACTCTCACCCGAGCCCACTTACCTAAGGCGCGCCCCCATTCTCTCCTCACTCAATTTGGAGCTAAATAGAATGCGAAATTGGGCGACATGTGTCTGGATTTCAAAAATCACCTAGATTTGAAGAGGTAAATTGATCATTTAATAACTAATTATAGTATTAAAATTACCCCCCATTATAGTTCTTAAATTATCTCCTAATCCTTATTAGAACCTAACTTAAATTTTTAGCTATTTTAAAATTCAGATACTTGCGGATGTTGGGTCGTTTTCTTCAATATTTTTTTGGGTAAGTGTTTCTCTCTTCAATTCCTTCCTTCTCCTGAGTGTTTCCTCCCTCTTAAATAAATTTATAGAGTCTCCAGAAGTTAGGGCTCATAAATAGGGTTTTATTTGAGGTATTTTGGGTGAAATCTTATGTTTTAGGGTTCGTTTTCACTCCCTTTTGTTATGGCGGAGGCGCGGTTGGGGTTTCACACTAAGATTCAAGGGTTTTGACTCAAAAGGTAGGTGATTCCATGTATAACCATTTTATGATGAGTTATCTTTGTTGGTTTATTAATTTAGTATGCTTAAAATCTGTTTTTTGTGGTGATAAATTATTTTTGATGGATTTGGTTAAGTGTTTAATTTTGTAGTTGCATTTTTTCTTGGAATTGGGTGTTTTTCATGCGTGGCTCTTTGGAAAATGTTTGGGTGTATTTTATAACATATAAAAGTGATTTATTAGTGTTTAAAGGGGCTGAAAATTCTTGTTTGTTAATGTATTAATTTCATTTGGTCCTTTTAAGGGGGTTTTTGAATGGGTTTAATGTGTGAAACCATGTTGTACTTCTTGAACATTATTTGTGAAAACATGTGTTTTTCTTGTGTACCTTTTGTGGTATTGTTTGAGGTATTTGTATAACACTTGGGTGTGGTTTAATAAATGTTATTATGTCTGAGAATTATGTTTTGGATTGTTATTGGTAGGGTTTTGGTCTTGAATGAGTGTTTTTAAATGGGGTTTGTATACAAACCATGGTTATACCTCTTGGGTTGGTTTTATGAAAATTTTAAATGATTTAATGAGTTACACAAAGTGTGAAATGGTTGATTATGTAATTTTTTGGTGATAGTGTGTTATTAAAATGAGTTTTTGAAACCTAAAGTGTTCAGTTATGTTGTCAAACATTTTGGTAATGTTTTTTAATTTTTCGAGGTCATTTATGAAATTGTGATGTGGGTGCGAAACATGTTTTCGGGCTATTTTGTGTGAGTGTGATGTGAAAAATGGACTTTGTTTATGAAAAGGGTATTCTGTTTTTGGAGTTGGTGGTCTAGAACCAACTACTTTGTATTCTATTCATTAATAAAAGCCTTATCACATATTGATTGTTCTTCTGCGTGACAATGCATGTGATAATGTCCTAAGGACAGCTGTTGCATTAATGGATCATAGCAGATCCCTGCTATGATGTGAACCTAGAAGTTCCATAACACTATTCATGAATATATGTTCTATGGCCAGATGATATTATTTGAGGGACACAAATAATACAGGTCATTAGGGGTGAGGACTCATAATACTTTGAGGCACCTTCTCATGGTGTGCGCCCTTGGTAATATCCAGGAGGATATTATGAGAACGAGACCTGCCAGTAGGAAATCCACATTTCATAGTGTCATTGAATGTTCCTATCTGCGGATGTGTGTATTGGTCCTTAGACTTTAAGATTATTATTAATGGGTATTACAACTCGCGCACTTAGATGTATTGACGAAAACTATGACGACACACTATTCACAGCGAGGTAGGATACGTTGGGTGCGTCACGAGTAATACTACATTAATAGATAATGCGAGAAATGATTTGTCCCTTCTATTCCATAACGGAAGTAGATATCTCAGGCCCTTTGATGGAATTGATATTGCCTAAATAAATCCATGGCCATGGTAAGGTATGGGCGAGTTCAATACTGGGAAGTCAAAGAAAAAATAATCGAGCGCATGGGTTGATGTCACTAGCATGCAACCCGCTTGATGGGAGATATCGAGACAAAGGGATTATATTACACGGTAAGAGTTCATAGGAGGTGACACGTTATTGCAGTGTTAACTTCTTTCTCTATGGGTGCCTTGGCGTGTTGCCCGACGCTAACCTTGGACTTTTGGCAGGCTCCGCCTAATGCCACTAAGAAAGATGCCTAGAGGGTCACACACTAAGTGTGTCCATGTTTCTCAGTTAAATATTAATTTAACAAGTTAAATAAATATTATTCCCAACTGTGGTTTAATAATTATTTAAGGATGCCTGATCGCATTTATTTCGACACTAGTTATTCAAGATAATATATTGTGGGTGAAATAATATATATTTATTAGCGAGTAATGCAGTTACATTTATTTAAGAAATAAATATCCATTACTCAAGGTCTAATAAATATGGTGGAGGAAATAAATAAAATGGAAAAAATAAAAGTACACGCCACATATATTTATATACACGCCGTGTGGTTTGTTTTTTCAGGATTCGTGAGAAAATATTGTTTATTTAATTAAATGATATTAAATGTAATATGTTGGGTGCATGTCAAGTAATAATGATGACCAACTGTCATTATTAAGACATGGGGTATTACTAAGAATTAAATGAAATGATTAAATGTTTTCATGAAATTAATTCATTTTATTATTCTAAGTATTATAATCCCAATTACATTATTCTCATAGATGGAGATCCATTGTTGTGCACAACGGATCTGAAAATACTCTCAAGCCAAGAGAGAATTCCCTTTCCACCAAGAATTATTTCAAGTTACGAAAGCGAGATCCTCCACCAAATTAAGGCGGTTGAAGGCGGACATCGCAAGCGAAGGCTCTTCCACGCTAGCACCCAAAGATACCTTCGGTGAAGTCCAGAGATACATGGATCATGTGTGGATCACCGCTAGAGGAATCCTGTACATGGATTCTACAACGCAACAACGGATCACATGATCATGACCAGAGACTCCAATGAAGAAATACTTCCATCGAGGTAATTCTTATGAATTAATTAAATTAATTATAACCAACATATGATGATCCTATCTCAAGGGTTCTGGGACTCTTCTTTTCATTTTCGTTCTTCATTATATTCCGATGATTCGGCATTTTAAATTGTGATGGATCTCGGATTGAACATTGTTTAACGTTAAAATTAATTTCGACAAACCCACCAACGCGCTTCCGCTGCGCCCAGAACCTTCAATTGGTATCAGAGGGGGTCATATCGTTGATTATAATTATTTAGTTTTTCATTGGTTATTTACAAATTTAATAATTTAGTTGTTTCAATTCAAGTTTAATCATTCTGTAAATCTGAATATCGAGATCCATTCCTCCTCCCTCGTTTCTTGTTCACCTCACAGAAACGAATTTTTCTCTTAATTTTGATTAAAATAAAATTGAGGAACTCATCCGGAGGATCCAAATGTTTCTGGACATACAACACCAGAATACATGGCGTGTATTCAAAAGTACACGCTGTGTAGTATAGGTTCAATGCATTGACCAATCCGCCAAATCAGGCCGTGTATTGAGGTCATTTATGACACCGTGTGTTGACCGGAAACAGGTGGCACACGGTTTCCGGATCACACACCGTGTGGTCCAACTAAACATGGCGTGTAGTCCCTTCGGGTTCGGGTTGGGCCGTGTACCCTGTACACGGCTTGCCTGGTTGGAAACTATGTAAAGCAGAAACTACACAGCGTGTGTCCACTGAACACGCCGTGTACTCCGAAAATTTCCGAAGTACATTAACACGCCATGTCCTCGGGCGTGTACTTCAGATGGATGGTGAAGAAAAGTACATGCCGTGTAGTCGGAACTACATGCCGTGTACTCACCCAAATTATGTAGATTTATTAAAATTTAATTATTATATTATACAAACCCTTGAGACGTGTACCATAGTGCAGGTGTAAAGCTGAGGCCCAACACGTGATAGGTGTTTTATATATGTGTGTTTAATTTAACATCTGCGTAATGAAAGGGAATTCACCGGGTTGCCTCCAAGGTACATGTTACGTACAAGGATAATTTTAAATGAATTTATTTGTTTAAAATTATGATGGATCTCAAGGAAGTTCAGAAAAGGGTTTAAGATAAAAATATTGATTAATTAAAGATAATTAATTAATTTGAGCGTGATTTATCTTAAACAAGAATGATTAAAGAATTGAATGCTAGTTTTATTTATTCATAAATATCATTGCATGTGTGGATGATCATGAGCTAGACCGAGACCTTTGTATGTGAATGGTTTCTTTTAATTTATTTATTTAAATTAAATTTGTTGGCCTGCGAGCCATATCCTCATTAATATGTAGGGCCTGCGTGCCCAAGGATTCTTTTATGTAAAACCCCCTTTTTACCCCTCACCTGCGTGTGAGATAAATGCATATGTAAGGGATAGAGCTCTCATGCTAGTGGAGGCAGCTCAAGTCAGGAGCCGAGGTGAAACCAATCCAAGGAGATACAAAGGTGGACAGGTGGAAAGCTGTAAACACGAACCCACAAGGTTTAAGGTGTTTCTCCCCTAGGTCTTGGGTTAGTTTATCAACTACTAGATAAACTAACCAATAGAACAAGATCATGATCATACCATTTATTTTTTTTCTGTTAGTTGCATGGTTTATTTATTATGGGTGTGTTGTCATGATCACATAATTAATGAATTAAACGAGCATGCAAGATGAAACTAAAATAAAACCATCTTATACATAAATATTATCTTAGACATGGTTAATCACTAAAGTATATCCCAATTAATATTAAAAATCATGTAATCAAAGATAATACAATGGCAATTTACATATAAGGATAAAATCCCTCAAAAGAAATATTAAGTCGGTATAGCCTTCCATAATCTTGGTTAGAATCGAACCATAGTTCAAAGTGCTTGACCAAACCTAGTTGGGGTGCTTTCAATTATTTGGGAATTCTAATTCAAGTTTTTGGGTTGAATTGACTTGGTTTGCATCAAGGGTTGACTTCCACAGAAGGACTTGGTGTGACCAAGAGGCAAAGGTTGAGGAAATCCAAAATAAAAGGATTTCAGGATTGGGGAGTCCACTCAGATGATCAAGGAGCTACGAGTTAATGCAGTTGGAATTTTGAATGCCTACCTAAAACCCTTAAAGTTGCTTGACCAACCCTAGTTGGGGTAATGCGAAGGGCAATATGGATCCCTTCCACTAGAATATTCAGGCAACAAAATATTCTGAAATCAATGGTTAGGGCTATTGGATTTCGATAAAATAGTGGGAGACTAATAAGTATTAATTTATTTATTTGTCTCAATTTTTGTAATAAAGTCCTAAACCTTTGCTCATCTTAATTTGTAGAAACGAAAATAAAATGACTTCAAACATATAATTGTGCACCATACTTGAAAAGGAAAACCTTCTCACTGGCACCAATTTCCAAGAGTGGCAGAGGCGTTTACGCTTTGTCCTTCGCCACGAAAGGAAATTGTATGTGCTGGAAGATCCTATTCCAGTTGCGCCTGGGAAAGAGGCTAGTGATGAGAAATTATCTATCTACATGAAACACATGGATGATGCCACATATTTACAGTGTTTCATGCTATCGTCCATGTCTAATGAGCTCTTGAAGCAACATGAAAACATGGACGCGTATATCATGATGTCTCACCTTAAAGATCTCTACCAAGAGAAGGCGAGACAAGAGAGGTATGAGATCTCCAATGCTTTGTTTACCATGAAGCTTAGAGAGTCTGCGCCAGCTGGACCTCATGTAGTCAAGCTTATTGGCTACATTGAACGCCTGGAAATCTTAGGGATTAAATTCCCGGATGAGTTGCGTACAGATCTCATCCTATCATCACTGCCCAAGACCTTCTCTAGCTTCATTTTCAACTATAATATGAGCGGAAATGAGAAGAGTCTATCGAAGCTTCTGAACTTGATTCTCCAGGTAGATAAGGACATGGGGCGTGAAAAACTCGCGATCCTTATGGTGAACAAGAAAAGGAAGGACAAGGAAAAGGGGCCAAAGACTTATAAATGGTCTGAAGCCCCTAAGCATCGTCCCTCCAAAAAGGGGAAGATCCAGAGGCAGGGCAAGGAACGAGAGGTGGTGTGTTTTTCATGTGGCAAGCAGGGCCACTGGAAGAGGAACTGCACCCAGAAGCGTGGGGATGCTAAAGGTGCGTTCGTTATCGAGTGTAATCTTTCTATTTCTACACATTGGGTATTAGATACATCTTGTGGGGATCAAATATGTATTCAAATGTAGGAACCAGGTATATTTAGAATGATCACCAGAGGAGAGGTGGATCTTCGAGCTGCCAATGGCGCAAGTTTACCTGCGTTGGCTATTGGCGACTATCACCTCTCATTTCCAACTAGCATGATTTTGGTTTTATAAAACTATTATTTTGTGCCTAGTGTTACCAAGAACATAATTTATGTATCTTGTTTGGATATGGATGGATTTATTTTCAAGTTCGGAAATAAGGGTTGTCTTATTTATAAGAACAACGTATGTTATGGTATGGAACATTTGAATAATGGTTTGTATGTACTAAATTATGAAAACCAAGTGTTGGAAATCGATAAAGAAACAAACTCACATGACTCGTACATCACCCAGTTATGGAATCACCGCCTTGGTCATGTGAAAGAGAGGCGCTTGACAAAGTTCTACCAAGATGGCTATTTAGACTCTACTGAGCTAAAACCACTTGATAGATGTCACGCTTGTTTACAAGGAAAAATGACCAAGCTTCCCTTTGGTGGACAAGGTGAAAGGGCCACAGAGCTTCTAGGATTGGTACACACAGATGTGTGTGGACCATTTCCAGTAGAAGCTAGAGGTGGATATTCTTACTTCATTACTTTTAATGATGATTTGAGTAGATATGGATATGTCTACTTAATGAGGTATAAGTCAGAGTCCTTAGAGAAATTTAAGAAATTCAAGAATGAAGTAGAGAATCATCTTGATAAGAAGATAAAGATGCTTCGATCGGATTGAGGTGGAGAATATATGAACCAAGAGTTCATCGATCTTCTACGGGAGTTTGGGATTATATCTCAGCTCAATCCTCCTTATACACCACAGTGGAATGGTGTTAGTGAAAGGAGGAACCACACCTTGTTGGACATGGTGAGGTTGATGATGAGTCATGCAGATCTTCCATTATCCTTTTGGGGATATGCATTACAAACTGCAACATACACATTAAATCGAGTACCAACTAAGGCAGAAAATGGAATTCCATCCAAGTTATGGAATGTAAGGAAACCCACTTTGTCGCACACACGTGTATGGGGATGCGAGGCGTTTGTTAAGGCCTTCTCAGGCAAAAAACTAGCACCCCAGGGCACAAAGTGTATCTTTATAGGATATCCCAAGGAAATGAAGGGATATTACCTATATAACCCTCAAAATAAGAAAGTGACTGTCTCTAGACAAGCCTTCTTTCCTGAGAGGGAGCACATCCTCAAGAAGGATAGTGGGATAAAGATTGACTTCGACGAAGTTGATGCTCAAAATACATAGGAGTTGATGCAGGAACAAGTTCCACAAGTCCCCGTGGAAGAGGTTCCAGAAACTCAAGTACTGCATAGGAGCTCAAGAGAGGTAAGGGAACCAGAGAGATTTGGTCTCCTAGTCACCGAGGATGGTGAATCATTATTGATGGAAAATGATGAACCTCTCTCCTACAAGGAAGCAGTAGAAAACTCAGAACCTGCAAGATTGATAGAAGCTATGAATTCTGAGATGGATTCCATGTATCAGAACCAAGTTTGGGTTCTGGTTGATGAGCCAGTTGATGTAAAGCATGTTGGATGCAAATGGGTATTCAAGAGAAAGCTGGACATGGAAGGTCAAGTTAGAACCTATAAAGCAAGGATAGTGGCTAAAGGATTCAGACAACATCAAGGAATTGACTATGATGATTTTTTTTTCCAGTTTCCATGTTTAAATACATAAAAATCATACTTGCCATAGCATCTTACCATGACTATGAGATTTGGCAGATGGATGTCAAAACAACATTCCTTAATGGGAACCTTCAGGAAGATGTCTATATGACACAACCAGAAGAGTTTGTGACACTAGGTGAAGCCAAACGGGTTTGCAAGTTGCAGAAATCCATTTATGGATTGAAGCAAGCATCCAGGTCATGGAACATTCGGTTTAATGAAGCCATAAAGGAATTTGGTTTCATTAAGAACGAATGTGAGACATGTTTTTATAATCGGTTTAATGGGAATGCGGTCGTCATCCTAGTGGTATATGTTGATGACATATTTCTTATTGGAAATGACGTACCAGCCTTACAGTCATTTAAGGACTGGTTGAACAAGTGTTTCTCCGTGAAGGACTTAGGAGAAACAACCTACATTATAGGGATCAAGATCATTCGTGATAGATCCAAGAGGATGCTTGGGCTAAGTCAGGGTACATACATTGACCAGATACTAAAGAGATTTAGTATAGAAAAATCCAAGAGGGGATTGGTTCCAGTGTCACATGGCTTACATCTTTCTAAGAAAATGTGTCCCCAGACACAACAGGAGAAAGATATGATGAGTAAGATCCCATACGCTTCAGCTATAGGATCCATCATGTATGCCATGTTATGTACCAGGCTTGAAGTTGCCTATACACTGAGCATGGTAGGCATATATCAAGCAGATCCCGGAGAACTACATTGGACTGCTGTTAAGACTATCCTTAAGTATCTAAGAAGAACTAAGGATATGTTCCTGGTGTATGGTGGAGACGAGAATCTTGTCATTAGAGGGTATGCTGATGCTGGTTTTCAAATAGATCAGAATGATCTAAAGTCACAATTTTGATATGTTTTCTGTATCAATAGAGGAGCTATGAGCTGGAAAAGTTCAAAGCAGCTAGTTTTCATCGATTCTACAGTGGAGTCCGAGTATATAGAGGCTTCTGATGTAGCCAAGGAATCCGTCTGGATTCGTAACTTTTTCCCGGAGCTTGATGTGGTGCCTAGCAGTAAATATCCAATTACATTGTATTGTGATAATACTGCAGCAGTGGCTCTTGCAAAAGAACCAAGGTCACATCAACAGACAAAGCACATACTCCGGAAGTATCACCTCTTGAGGGATTTCTATCAAAGGGGTGAAGTTGCAGTGAGTAGAGTGTCCACAGAAGAGAACATGGTAGACCCCATGACTAAAGGCCTATCTCAGAAGAAGCATGAATTCATGTGAGAGCTAGTGGGTTAAAGGTTGTTAGCAGTTGGCTCTAGTCCAAGTGGGAGTTTATTGGAGTTGGCGGTCTATAACCAACTACTTTGTACTTTATTCATAAATAGAAGCCTTATCACATCTTGATTGTTCTTTTGTGTGAAAATGCATGTGATAATATCCTAAGGACAGCTGTTGCATTAATGGGTCATAGCGGATCCATGCTATGATGAGAACCCAGAAGTGCCATAACACTGTTCTTGAATATATGTTCTATGGCCGGATGATATTATTTGAGGGACACAAATAATACAGGTCATTAGGGGTGAGGAATCATAAAACATTTAGGCACTTTCTCATGGTGTGCGCCCTTGGTAATATCCAGGAGGATATTATGAGAACGAGACCCGCCAGTAGGAAATCCACATTTCATAGTGTCATTGGATGTTCCTATCTGCGGACATGTGTATTGGTCCTTAGACTTTAAGATTATTATTAATGGGTATTACAACTAGCGCACTTAGATGTATTGATGAAAACTGTGACGAAACATTGTTTGCAGCGAGGTAGGATATGTTGGGTGCGTCACGAGTAATATTGCATTATTAGATAATGCAAGAAAGGATTTGTCCCTTATGTTCCATAATGGAAGTAGATATCTTAGGCCCTTTTATGGAATTTATATAGCCTAAATAAATCCATGGCCATGGTAAGGTATGGGTGAGTTCAATACCAGGAAGTCAAAGAAAGAATAATCGAGCACATGGGTTGATGGCACTAGCATGCAACCCGCTTGATTGGAGATATCGAGACAAAGGGATTATATTACACGGTAAGCATTCGTAGGAGGTGACACGTCATTGCAGCGTTAACTTCTTTCTCTATGGGTGCCTTGGCATGTTGCTAGATGCTAACCTTGGACTTTAGGCAGGTTCCGCCTAATTCCAATGAGAAATAGGCCTAGAGGGTCACACACTAAGTGTGTCCATGTATCTCAGTTAAATATTAATTTAACAAGTTAAATAAATATTATTCCCAAATGTGGTTTAATAATTATTTAAGGATGTCTGATCGCATTTATTTCGACACTAGTTATTCAAGAGAATAAATTGTGGGAGAAATAATATATATTTATTAGCGAGTAATGTAATTACATTTATTTAAGAAATAAATATCCATTACTCAAGGTCTCATAAATATGGTGGAGGAAATAAATAAAATGGAAAAAATAAAAGTACACGCCATGTATATTTATATACATGCCGTGTGGTTTGTTTTTTCAGGATTCGTGAGAAAATATGTTTTATTTAATTAAATTATATTAAATGTAATATGTTGGGCGCTTGTCAAGTAATAATGATGGTCAAATGTCATTATTAAGACATAGGGTATTAATAAGAATTAAATGAAATGATTAAATGCTTTCAGGTAATTAATTTATTTTTTTATTATAATTATTATAATCCCAATTACATTATTCTCATAGATGGAGATCCATTTTTGTGCACACCGGATCTGAAAATACTCTCAAGCCAAGAGAGAATTCCCTTTCTTCCAAGAACTCTTTCAAGTTACAAAAGCGAGATCCTCCACCGGATCAAGGCGGTTGAAGGCAGACATTACAAGAGAAGGCTCTTCCGCACTAGCACCAAGAGATCCCTTTGGCGACGTCCCAAGATACGTGGAGCACGCGTGGATCACCGCTAGAGGAATCCTGTACTTGGATTCTACAATGCAATGACGGATCACAGGATCGTGACCGGAGACTCCAACGAAGAAATAATTCCATAGAGGTAATTCTTATGAATTAATTAAATTAATTATAACCAACATATGATGATCCTATCTCAAGGGTTCTGGGACTCTTCTTTTCTTTTTTGTTGTTCGTTCTATTCCGAAGATTCGGAGTTTTAAATAGTGACAAATCTCGGATTGAACATTTTTTAACGTTAAAATTAAAGTTGGGAAAACCCACAAACGCACTTTCGATGCGCCCAGAACCTACATATGTAACATGTAAGTGGGCTGTTATATGATGTTTATCATCTTGGAAAAGATTTTATAAAATTGTTAATGGATTTTTTGAATTGTGAAAGGTGTGAAAAATGTGTTGTGGGCTATTTTTGGCGTGAGTATGATTTCAAAATGAATTTGAATGAAAAAGTGGATTTTAGACTTGTGTGATGTACATGGGGGATTTTTGGTGAACTTGTGATGTGGAAATTACATTTTAATGTGAAAAGTATATTTCTTAACGTTTTGAACTTGTTTGAGCACAAGGGAAAACCCGGATATCTAGGTGGGTGGACGTGTACTAGTATGCTAGTGAATCCGTGGGGTTTGGCCTCAGTTTCACATAGCAAGATTGATGCTTACAACACTAACTAAACTATGATGATGATTATTGGGGACCACTAGGTTGTGGGTATGTTCCATACTAGTGGCTCATGCACGGGAAAAGATATTGTGATGGTTAGTCTCATAGAGATATGAGGTACCAGGGACCCACAACAAGCTAGTGCTTAGGAATTATTTCATATTTCTTGTTCTCATTAGTTACTTTGTGCTTACCGTTGGAATATGGTATTGTTGGCTGGAAAATATAGTAGTGTTGAAATTATTTTTAAAAGTGTTTATTCTTAATGATATCCCTCTTGAAAAATGTTTTAATGTTTTTAAGTTGCATCTTTTAGAAATTGTAACTATCATTTCTTATTTATGAAAACTTGCAAGATTTTCATCTTTTAATGTTTATAACATGTAATCTCTTAGTGGTGGTATCCTTCTAGGAATTGGATCACACCCTAATTACACCCTTGGGTGTAAGTAGACTTGGTTATTTTTATTGTCATAGGCTGGGTACAGTTTTTATTTCCAGTGGTTTGGGTTTCTAGCAGGTCCTTGGTGGTGAAGTCTTGTGGAGATGGCTTGAGGGTGGTTCCCCTTACCAGGGATGTTTCATTTTGGTTTTGTAACTTTTTTATAGTCTTTGTGAGCTTTTTTTACTATTTAATTCAGTTCTAAATTTTTTTAAAAGATTGTTTGGTTTAAAAAATCCAGATTCGTTTTATTGGATTCATTTGTTGTTTTAAGTTCATAAACTTGGGTAAATCGTTCCCAATTATCATTTTCTGATACTTGTGAACTTGTTCCAACCTGTGGGGATCGGGAACGCCCTTCGGGTCTTGTCACGAGTTGGGTTTGGCACCGGTTTTGGTGGAGACCAGATTTGTTTTGTGACAAAATGGTATCATAGGAGGTTTAGGTTAACCCTTTGGGTTGCGTTATTTAAGGTACAGTTGGGATAGTCTAGAGTTAGGATTGTCAGGACTTGGTATTCTGGTTATGGGTAGTGTTCCTGATCACCACACCTTGGGTTAATGGTCTCAGTGAGCTCACAGGGCCTAGAAATACATGTGGAGCTAGGGATATTCCCTATAACACTCTCTGTGATGGTGAAGTGATTGGAATATGGCTGCCAACCATATGTCCAAGTCACCCACTGAAACTAGTTTCCTCTTGCATTGTCTTGTGTTATTTAGTTTTGAGATCTTGGAACTTTGGTTTTAAAGTGACTTGGTTTTATAAAGTGTAAAGTTTTTGTGAAATTATTTTCAAATAAATATGGAATGGTTTGATTTATGAAATGGTGGAACTGAGTTTTCATATTTTTTTTGAAATGGAAAATGGTGTGCTTACACCCCTTTTGAAAGCAGAAAATATACTGATGTTGGTTTTGAAAAAGTGTTTCCAATAGAGTTTTCTAAACTATCAAAGGGTGTTTTAATGGGATAGGATATTATGAAATTTATGTGAATAACATGAAAGTGAGTTCTTATCTAAATGGCTGTGTCTTTCTGAAAATCTTAGTAAGATGTGAATTGGGATTTTGATCTCCTAGTTAGCAGTTTTGAGAAAAAAGGATGTGTTGGTTGACCGTTTTGGTTTTGAAATGTGAAAATAATTTTTGTTTTAACCTTTTGGTATTTTCATGAGCAACCACATTCATGGGGTTATATGAGATGATGGATAGTTGATGTAATGACTAGATGAGTGTCGAGACAGATATAAGGAGGGTGCCCAATGTGGCACAAAAACATGCATGTGTGAGGCCCATGGGGTACCATTGGTGGATACGCATACCGCTGAACCGTTTGTTTTAAAAGAAATGTTTTTAAAGAAAAACATGATGTCTTGATGAATTATTTGGGATGGTGTATATTATGTGTTTTTGGAAAATGTTGATGTTGTGGAATGTTATGAGTCCAAGAACCATTCCTGTTCGAATTGTGTTTTGGGTTTGTGTTTGGTCGGTAATCTGGGTAGAAGGACCAGTTATTAGTCTCTTCTGAGATATGTTTCGGGACACAATTATGATGGTTCTCTTCATGTTTTTGGATCTCTTTTGTGGAATTATTTTACCAATGGACCAACTTGGTTGGTTCCTTGGGTTCTCTCGTTGGATAAGGTACACCCCCATTAAGGGTTAGTTCACGACTGAAGTGAAACCTGGATTGTTTCTCCATTGGAAAATCCTCCAGTTGATCAATATAAGGAATATTTTTTTTTCAAGATCTGTAGATTGATTCTACACCATTGATTTTCTTGGTTTTTCTAATCCTCTTATAGTAGAAGAGTGATCATGGAAGATTGAAAGAGGCCTTAGTTTCTTAAGCTACTTGATTCGTTGAAGGTGGAAGTGGTCTGGGGTTGTTAGTGTGGATAAGTGCCTGAATGGTGACTAAGAAAGCCTCTGGGTCCTTCGTTGTCTCTTCTAAGAAGGAGATCACATTCAACTTCTAGTGTGGGAAATATGGTCATGACCGGATATTATGGCCACTTTATAGAATTATTTGATGTTTGGGGATGTTGTATAAGGTTCCCCTCCATGTATTTTTTCTATCATTCGCATTGGTCATGTTCAGTGATGTGTTGTGATGTCGCATGATCATTTGATTGTAAATGTGAAGTTGTACAATCATTTTTGAGTCTTCATTTGGTCATAAGTGTGTCTCCTTTCAGGAGATCTTTACATCCTTTGTTTGGAGGAAGGTGTTTCTATATATCCTTTCCTCTTTACATTTCTCATCCGAGGAAACAAGGGATGATGTGTGTTAATCTTCAAATCACTTGATTTAGTGAAATTTCAGGTTAGAGTAAAGTGAGTTTCAGATTTTGTGTTGTCTTGGTAAACTGATCCAGGTTCGTGGTGTGGTTGTTTATATCACTGGAAGAAGAAGTTCAGTTTAGGGGTTTCCCAAGGCCTAACTACGAGGCTGAAAATGCTTCAATCCTTTAATATCTATCCATAGGTCCTAGAGAGAAGCTGGCGCGTAGTTAGGGGAAATCCCAGGGTGATTTAAAACCTTGTACAAAGTCCTATCCTTAGTATGAAAGATGAAAAAAGTTTAAACCTCTGGTGTCTTCATGGTTGAGAAGATAGTTCGTACATGATTAGTAGTGGTAATGTGCTAGAATCCATGCTGAAATAATGATCCCCATGGTTAGTGCATGGTTTCCCAAACCATGTAGACTAACCGTGTGACCGACCCAACTTTTTAAAATTTGGGGTCTTTCTGTGCTTTCCCATGCTAGTTGTTAATATGGTATTCTCTTATGGTGGGGATACCCACTATGAGTATCATGTGTGTTATTTTGGAAATGTATAATGGGAGTCTACCCCCTTGTATTGAGAGTCCGTTCGGGCCTCCCCCTGTCAGTGTCCAGATTCTATCTCGATAAATTTTGAGTTGTCTCTTATGGTGGGGAGCCCATTTGTGTCTCCCCATACTAGTAACTCAGATTGGTCCCAGGTCTTGGATTGGAACTAGGTATTATTTTTTTATAGATATATAACTACCTACACCTTCCTTGGGTAAACTTTGGGAGTGGAGAATTCCCAATGGTCTGGTTAAAGCATGGTAAGTGTAACCCTGTTCATTGTTGTTGTTCGTTTGGGTAAATTGATGGAATCCTGTTTGGATAGTGTTTGAGGAGTTTTATTTTGAGATCAAATATGAATATAATTTATTGTTTCATGAAAGTGGTGTAATTTTGGTTTGTGAGAGCATTACTTCCTTAATTGATCACTAGAGGTGTTTTGGCCTTTGGAGGTAAAACCTGGTAAGGGAGTACTTCTTGGTTTCTCAGTTGGGTTTAGTTGTGGTTTTGACCTTGCATTGACTTTATGGGGCAGAAAGTTTTCATGGTGGGGAGAATTTCCACATACAAAAATTAATTTAATGGTATTTTTAATTTAGTTTCCACTATTTCTTTGTTTTGGGGGATTCCTATGTTTTTTTTGAGAAATGGGCGAGTTTTCATGATTTGGGCCAAACTGTGGGTCCAGTTCCAGATTTAAAAATAAAATTTGATTCCTTTATAACTCATTAATTTTTCAACATTTTTCATCTATTACAATTCCTAATTGGTATCCCCTAACCTATGCATACCAAAAAATTAATTTGGACCATTTGGAAATCTATAATCACTATGAATTTGAGTTTTTATTTAAGGGATTGGGCCTGCCCGAAAGCCCATTTCCTGCATTAAAAATATTTTTTAATTCTTTAATAAATCATTCAATTTTTATGGTTTTTTGGTGATTCCAATTCTCACCTGAGACCACTTACCTAAGGAGATCTACCATTCTCCCCGCACTCAATTTGGAGCTCAATAGAATTCGAAAGTGGGTGAAAATTATATGGATTTTACAAATCACCCAGATTTGAAGATGTAAATTGATCTTTTCATAAATCCTTCTATTTTTACTCTTTTCCCCCATTAAAGTTCTTAAATGATATCCTAATTTTTTTAGAACCTCCATTAAATTTTTAACTATTTTAAAATTTAGATACTGGTGGATGTTGAGTCATTTTCCTCAAGATTGTTTTGGGTAAGTGTTTCTCTCTTTAATTCCTTCCTTCTCCTTAGGATTTACTCCCTCTTTAATAAATTTATAGGGTGTCCATAAGTTAGGGTTCATACCTAGGGTTTTATTTGGGGTATTTTTTGTGAAATTGTAACGCCCCGACCCTAGTTGCCTAGATTCAGTGCATTATTACATAACATTGGCATGATCACAAGAAAGATCAAATCTCGAAAGACCGATTGGTTTAGTAGCCTTGGAAACACTAGATATATTCATAAGTTTTACATTACATCATAAAATGAAGAACTACTACAACAACATAATGTTTCCACAGTCCACACTATAATCCCCTCATAATATCCCTGCAGGTCATTCATAACTTACATCTTCACTTCCTGGGAAAAATAAAACATAGAAAAGGGGTGAGCTCAAATGCCCAGTAAGGATAACAATATAGCGGAAACTTTCATCAATAAGAATAAACATTTAAGGCAATGTATAACTAAAACAAAAGCCTTTTAAACATGAACTTTCAACATGGTATGGAATAAATAAAATGAAATAATGCCATTTAATTATTCACATGGATATTCTACTAATCGAATAATCACATGCAAAAATCAATAACCACTTTCATAATGTTGGAATGCATAATGCCAGACTATCATAACCACATAGCCAAGGCCTCGTGCCAAGACTACAAATAAGATTTTGTCAAGGCCTTGTGCCAAGACACTAGTTTGTCTCATGAGACCTACCGATGCATCGAGGAGCTATAGCGGGCTCCACCCGTCACTTATTAAGTCCAATGCATTCCCATATGAAAAGGTTTAAACATAACATAAACATTCGTATTAAATTTAGCATACGAAATGTCAATAATTTCACCATAAACTATAAATGGTATAAAAATAGCATATCCATAGTCAAACATATCACAAAACCTTCAATACAATATAGAAGTTTTTTATCATAATAAATCAACTTCAAATAATCTTAAAATCCATCAAAGGATGTTGACGTAGATGAAATCAAAATTCTTTTTAAAGAAATATCTCCTTTTATTTTGAAATCATTTAAGATCCATATAAAATAAAACATTTTCTTTGAAAATATTCTTATAAGCTTGTAAGGAAATCTTTGAAGATTTTATAACGGCGTAAAATAACCGCACCCGCCGTATAAGTTAAAAAAAACAATCTTACATCAATTCTGTCGAAAAGGTTAAAAAGGACCTTGTTTTGAAAACGACGGAAAGATTCCTTTATAAACCTCTTATAAAAAGTCAAACAAGGGTATAAATGACTTTAACCCATATTCTTGAAAATAGTAAAAATGTTTTGAAATACATTTTTAAGAAACATGGATGAGGATGATAAAGATATCCTAGTAGATTATTACGTATAAACAACCTCGGATAATGAAGAGATTGTGAAATAACCCTTACCTTGTACTTTTACTTGGTTGGGGTAGGTTAACCTCCTTTATAATGGTGAAATAGTTGTTATTAAATTATACAAGAATCATATATATTAATATGATATCATATATGATCTTTTAACATTGATTTGTTAATAATATCTTAGAATTATCGTCGTTTCGGGAGTTAACTTACTCATTTTCTTTTATATGTTTTGTTACATAAGACATGGTTGTTGTATATTATTCATATCCAGAATGATATCCAGTCCTTAAACATCATTTTTAAATCATCAAATGATAATTATACTTGAATGGATACGATGGAGAATGAATCTCATCGCGTTCGTGGAGACGGTAGTCCGTACGTACGCACGAGCGACAATATCATTCTTTTGATATTAAAATAATATATAAATGGATGGTATATCATATATACAGAATCATTAACATGTTATATTTATTATTTACATGAGTTACACATCATTATTATACCCATCCAAATAATATTATATTGAATAACAATTACACCACGACGTGGAGACGGTAAGCCGTACGTACGCACGTATGGTGACATGTTATTCAAAGGGTGGATAGAATACTGAATATTATTGTACCATATTTATAATAACATCACAGTATATGTGAGATACTGGAGTTATTATTTTAGAATGGTAAGAACAAAGGAAGAAGAAGTGGAAGAAGAAATGAACTTGGAGAAGGGTGGTGAAATCATTACCTCTTCTTCGGGTTCTTCCTTTTGATTTGATCAAAAGGGCTCCTTAGGTTGGCTTTCTGATCAAACTAAGGCCTCTAGGTTGTATTCAGGGATGTTGTGAGAGTATTTGGGCAGAGTTTGGCCGAACCAAAAGGCTTTGAAGGTGTGAAGAAATGAGAAGGAGGAGTTCCCTTTTATAAGAGGGGTGAGGGGCACCTTTGGAAAAGCTAGAAATATTAATTTATATTAAATTCATATTCGGTTTCTAAAGGCTCCAAAGTTAATTATTCAAAGGTTAAGGTGGGGATAGGTCGAAAAACACTCAACCAATATAATTTAGACAGGTTTGGTTACTTATATTAACCTTATCTTTAAGTATTAACTCTAAGTTAATTAGTTTCACTTTTACAATGTCTCTTTGTATTTTTATATAATATGGTTAATAAACTTACTATATACATCCAAGAGACCCCCAAGTGGTACATTAATGATGAAAATATCATGATATAAGTCTCTTGGCCGAACCTTAGATTTTTAGGAATTTAATATCAATTAATAATATAATATTTGTTTAAGAACTCTTTTATGTCAATTTTGACACTATTCAATAGTTGATTTTTGTGAAACTCATAACAGATTGATTACTTCGAAAAAAGTCAATTAAATCAATCCTAATATATCTTATTATCCTAGAAAATTAGTTTAATTCATTAAAAGTTTCATATTATATTTATTTGGGTATTTATAATATCAATTATTTTAATTTTTCACTATTATAGTAATTACTGCATCATCATTGTGTCATATATAAAATAAATTATTTAATGTCTAAAAATTATAAATAAAATATAATTATGTAGTAAATCTTTTTATCTTTCTAATTAATATTTATAATCTAAAATCCAACATATATAACCCTATGTAACAATTGTTGTTCTAAAAGATATATGCTTGTGTCATTTTTGTATTCATTTTAACTAAATTAAAATAAAGTGTCATTATCACTTACAAGTGGATCCATGGGGTCCCAAAATAGACCCAAAGATGCTCATGGTCGACCATGTATCAACAAATAGGGTTAAGACACGTTTTAGGGTAATTTAGTGTTATTATAATATTATTTTTTAACCCTTATTTACCGGATTTACCCTTAACCATGGTAAATAAAATATTTACCGCAGTAATTATTCAAAATGTCTAAAAATAAAAGTTACCTATTTACAAAATTTTAACATCCTGATTCCAAATATGGAATCCATTTTCCTAAATTCTAAACACAGAAGTGGCAAAAATTAATTTAAAATTAATTACCGCTGTCAAAACAAAAAGCGTGTTTTTAAGAGATAATAACTATCAAAAGATTGACACTTGTTTATGTTCGGTTTAATTGTAAAATTATGTCCAATGACCAACATTATATTAAATGGTAAAAATATATTCTAAATATATTTTAAAACCACTCAAATTCATAATTTATCACTATTAATTATTTTGATTAAAAAAGTTGTTTTTAATTAAAATTTAGTAATTTTCACTATTCATCAAAATATGAAAGTTATCCGAAATGTACCAAAATTTCACCTTAGGATAAATTCAATATTCCGAGTCCAAAAATGAAGTCCATTTTAAAATATAAAATATATATAATTTTCAAAAAGTAGGTGTTAATATTCATAACGGCTAGTTTGATTAGTTATGATGTGTTAGAACTCGGTGTTGCGTACAACACATGCTATCACATTATTCAAAGAGAAGCGTACCGTAGAAGCTTGGGGTGTTACATTCTCCCCACCTTCAAATAATTGCGTCCTCGCAATTTCTAGGGTATTACTGCATAAAAAGACTCGGGTGGTTCTTCATCATAAGTTCCTCGGGTTCCCACGTTGCCTCTTCCATCTTATGGTTTCTCCACAAAACTTTTACCAGACGCGTCGTCTGGTTTCTCAGCACTTGTTCTCTCGTATCAAGAATCTTGACGGGCTCTTCGCAATAAGACAGATCGGGTTCCAGTTCTAATTCCTCATAGGTGAGTACATGCGTCGGATCAGGCATGTATTTCCTCAATAGAGATACGTGGAACACATCGTGAACTTTGGAGAGACTTGGCGGCATTGCCAATCGGTAAGCTACAACCCCAATTCGTTCTAGAATTTTGAAAGGTCCGATGTACCTGAGACTCAATTTACCTTTCTTACCAAAACGTATGACTCCCTTCCACGGAGATACCTTCAGAAAAACATGATCACCGACTTGAAATTCCAAATCCTTCCTTCGATTATCGGCATAGCTCTTCTGCCTACTTTGAGCTACTTTGATGTGATTTTGGATTACTTTCACCTTTTCCACCGTTTCCTCCACCAGTTCTGGGCCTACAAGTTTTCTTTCACCAACGTCATCCCAACAGGTTGGTGTACGACATCTCTTTCCGTATAACGCTTCATATGGTGCCATCTTAATACTCGAATGGAAGCTATTGTTATAGGAAAATTCTACCAGAGGTAAATATTGATCCCACATACCCTGAAAGTCAAGTGAGAAAGATCTCAACATGTCTTCTAAGGTTTTAATAGTCCGTTCTGATTGTCCGTCTGTCTGAGGGTGGTAAGCAGTGCTCAAATGAAGTTCAGTATCCAGGGATTTCTGAAGACTTTTCCAGAATCTTGAAGTAAAACGGGGATCACGATCAGAAACAATCGATAGGGGTACTCCATGAAGTCTCACAACTTCATTAATATATAGTCTTGCTAGACGTTCCAGGGGTAGATCTTCTCTTATAGCAAGAAAATGTGCTGTCTTGGTAAGACGATCAACAATAACCCATATTGCATCGTTCCTTCTAGGAGTCTTTGGTAGCACCATGACAAAGTCCATCGTAACATTGTCCCATTTCCACTCCGGTATGGGAAGAGGTTGCATGACTCCTCCAGGCTGTTGCCTTCCAGCTTTCACTTGTTGACAAACCATACATCTTGACACAAAATCAGCAATCTCCCTCTTCATGTTGTCCCACCAAAAATGTTCCTTCAAATCTCTATACATTTTGGTGCTCCCAGGGTGTATAGAGAAATTGGAATTATGAGCATCATCCAGCAATTCCCTTTTTAGATCAGGTATATTGGGAACACAAAGTCTCTTCCCGAATTTCAAAATTCAATCTTCATACACAAAGTCTCTCAATCTCCCATCATTCACAGCTTTAATCTTCTTTTGGAATTCTTAATCATCGGTCTGAGAACTCTTAATCCTTTCTAGTAAAGATGGTTTGGCAACCATTTGAAAAAGCATTGATGTTTCACCTTCCCTGGTTATTCCCATGTCCATCTTCACTAGATCCATGAAAATTGGATCCCTTTCAATTCTCATATTGTTCAAAACTCCATGGTCTTTTCTACTCAAAGCATCTGCCACCTTGTTTGCCTTCCCTAGGTGGTAGTGTATCGTACAATCATAATCCTTGAGTAATTCAAGCCATCTCCTTTGCCTCATGTTGAGTTCTTTTTGTGAGAAAATATACTTCAAACTCTTGTGATCAGTATAAATCTCAAATTTTTCAACATAGAGGTAGTGCCTCCATATCTTCAAAGAAAAGATCACTGCTGCTAACTCGAGATCATGAGTAGGATAGTTTTGTTCATGAATTTTCAACTGTCGTGATGCATAGGCAATAACTCTATCATTCTGCATAAGGACACAGCCAAGTCCTTTCTTCGATGCATCACTATAAATAACGAACCCATCATTCCCCGATGGTAGAGTCAATATAGGAGCATTGACTAATATTCTCTTCAGTTCTTCGAAACATTCTTCACACTCTTTTGTCCAAACAAATTTAACCCCTTTACGTGTGAGCTTTGTTAATGGGTTAACCAATCGGGCAAAATTCTGGACGAAACGTCGATAATAACCTGCCAAACCAATAAAACTACGTACCTCAGTTATACTCGTAGGTGCTGGCCATTCTTGGATTGCCTTGGTCTTAGAAGGATCAACAGAGATTCCATCTTTAGAGACAATATGGCCAAGAAAATAAATCTCCTGAAGCCAGAATTCACACTTTCTAAACTTCCCATATAATTCATGCCTCCTCAGAGTCTTCAAGATAATGCGCAAGTAATTTTCATGATCTTCGTAGGTTTTGGAGTATACCAAGATATCATCAATAAATACCACCACAAATTCATCGAGATACTCCTTGAAAACTCTATTCATCAGATCCATGAATACAGAGGGTGCATTAGTCAATCCAAACGGCATTACAGTAAACTCGTAATGCCCGTACCTGGTTCGAAATGCTGTCTTCGGAATGTCTTTCTTCTTCACACATAACTGATGGTATCCAGATCGAAGGTCAATCTTTGAAAAGTATTGAGATCCATGCAGTTGGTCAAATAAATCATCAATACGAGGTAGGGGATACTTGTTCTTTATCGTTATAGCATTGATCTCTCTGTAGTCGATACATAACCTCATAGATCCATCTTTCTTTTTAACAAAAAGAACAGGGGATCCCCATGGAGAAACACTAGGGCGAATAAATCCATTATTACTCAATTCCTCTAGTTGTTTCTTTAGTTCGACTAACTCTACAGTGTCCATTCTATAAGGAGTCTTCGATATAGGCCTTGATCCAGGAATCAAATCAATAGAAAACTCAACTTCTCGTTCTGGAGGATGTCCAGGTAAATCTTCTGGAAATACATCTACAAATTCTTTCACAACAGGTACATCCTCTATTTGAACATTCCTTTCCTCACCCGCAGTTATTTCATTCTCTTCCTCCCCAATAATTGAATTTAGTTGAGCTATTGAGGGTGGATCTAAATAAGAATTAGGTGGTGACGATTCTGCTCTAAAAATAAGGTGTTCCTTATCATTATCATCAAGAATCGTAACCTCTTTCTTCTTACAATAAATCTTCGCAGCATAGTCCGAAAGCCAGTCCATACCGAGGATTATATCAAACTCAATCATAGGTATGACGATGCGATCAGCAGATAAAGAAAATTTATGTTCTCTAATGGGGACTGATTCACAAAACTTTGTTGCAACGATACTTCCCTTAGGAGTTTTAACTGAAAACTCCCTTATTAAATCAAATTGGAAATATCTAATTTTCTTAGCAAACTGGGAAGATATGAAACAATACGATGATCCAGAATCAAATAATGCATTTTCTAAACTTGAGGAAACCATTAAATTACCTGCCACCACGTCTTTCGGAGCTTCTACCTCAGCAGTAGTGATAGCATAAGCCTGGCCTTGATCCCTTGGCCTTTTCTGAGGTAAGTTCTCCTGACGCTTAGGACATGAATTTGCATAATGCCCCATCTCCCTGCAATTATAGCACTGAACGTTGGTAGCTTCCTTCTTCCCCTTGCAATCATGAGCTTGGTGGCCTTTTTCACCACACTTGTAACAGACTCCCATTCCCTTCAAGAAAGTACCAGGATGTTTCTTCCCGCATTTACCACAAGATGGATATTCAACCTTTCCCTTCTTCCCCTTATTTCCATTCCCAGATTGATCAGCAGGTCTCTTCTTCTCTTGCTTTGCTTTAAAGTCATAAGACTTAGAGAATTCCTTTTCGGTCTTGATAGCACATGAGACAATGTCTTCGTACGATGAAAAGGATTGTGAGACTAATGCTCGACGGAGAAATGGTTTTAACCCATCAAAGAAACGATCAATCTTACTTCTTGGGTTGTGAATATAATCTCCAGCATACCTCGCTAACCTTGTAAAGTTAGCCTCATACTTTGTGACATTCTCATCCTCCTTTTGTCTCAGACTCAGAAATTGTCTTTCCATATCTGCTCGATGGTCGCGAGGAAAGTATTTTTCTAAAAACAGATCTTTGAACTCCCTCCATTCCATATTTGATACTTCATCATCTTCCTTCATGTTCTGAATCAATGACCACCATTGATCAGTATCTCCAGTGAGGCGGTAAACTGCCATGATAACTTTTTCCCTTTCACTGCTCCCCAAAGCCTGAAATATTTTCTCTAGGGAAAATATCCATTGCTCAGCTACTAAGGGATTTGTATTCCCATTGAACGTTGGTGGTTGTTGCCTCATGAATCGATCTAACATTGATCCTCCACGCTGCGGATCAGGGTGCTCCATACGGGTAAGGTTATTATTCATAACCTGAGTAAGTTTTCCCAGTATGGTGATTAGCTGATCAGCACCAGTTGCATCACCAGCCCCACTATAATTATCTTGAGCAGGAGGGAAATCCCTACATGGAGTGCGTGCATTGATACGGTTTCCATTTCTTCCACTAGGCGCCATTTCTAAACAATGGCATAAACTAGATCAGTTTATGAATCAAAATACACAATCCCATACTTATAAAACACTTAACATAAATTGAACTATTTATGGATATAATCCATAATCATAAGAATATTTTTCTTTGAGGATGTATATACTCATAATCCCTTTAAAATGATTTGTAAAGAAAATGAGAGTTATCCTAAGCATATCCCCCGGGAGTGTCGTAACCAAGAGTGCAGCAAGGCCCGTTGTCATGTACCAGTTCCCGTTCGAGTCTAGCTCAAAGCAGTGTTTTCGGGTTTTACCCCTAGGTACATCTGTGCCAGAGCCGCCTCTACCTGCTTGTATCCAGACAGGGATGTATTGCTCGGAAAACTCACAAAATCTCTACAATACCAAAATTCTAGGAAGTTCTTCTATACTAATCCTCAAAGTTCATCTTAGGTCTACGTGCTCTAATCAGAGTTTATCTAAATCTAGCTTCCAAGGTTTGTACTAAACTTCCTCTGATACCAACTGTAACTCCCCGACCCTAGTTGCCTAGAGTCGGTGCATTATTACATAACATTGGCATGATCACAAGAAAGATCAAATCTCGAAAGACCGATTGGTTTAGTAGCCTTGGAAACACTAGATATATTCATAAGTTTTACATTACATCATAAAATGAAGAACTACTACAACAACATAATGTTTCCACAGTCCACACTATAATCCCCTCATAATATCCCTGCAGGTCATTCATAACTTACATCTTCACTTCCTAGGAAAAATAAAACATAGAAAAGGGGTGAGCTCAAATGCCCAGTAAGGATAACAATATAGCGGAAACTTTCATCAATAAGAATAAACATTTAAGGCAATGTATAACTAAAACAAAAGCCTTTTAAACATGACCTTTCAACATGGTATGGCATAAATAAAATGAAATAATTCCATTTAATTATTCACATGGATATTCTACTAATCGAATAATCACATGCAAAAATCAATAACCACTTTCATAATGTTGGAATGCATAATGCCAGACTATCATAACCACATAGCCAAGGCCTCGTGCCATTACTAAAAATAAGATTTTGTCAAGGCCTTGTGCCAAGACACTAGTTTTTCTCATGAGACCTACCGATGCATCGAGGAGCTATAGCGGGCTCCACCCGTCACTTATTAAGTCCAATGCATTCCCATATGAAAAGGTTTAAACATAACATAAACATTCGTATTAAATCTAGCATACGAAATGTCAATAATTTCACCATAAACTATGAATGGTATAAAAATAGCACATCCATAGTCAAACATATCACAAAACCTTCAATACAATATAGAAGTTTTGTATCATAATAAATCAACTTCAAATAATCTTAAAATCCATCAAAGGATGTTGACGTAGATGAAATCAAAATTCTTTTTAAAGAAATATCTCCTTTTATTTTGAAATCATTTAAGATCCATATAAAATAAAACATTTTCTTTGAAAATATTCTTATAAGCTTGTAAGGAAAGCTTTGAAGATTTTATAACGGCGTAAAATAACCGCACCCGCCGTATAAGTTAAAAAAAAACATTCTTACCTCAATTCTGTCGAAAAGGTTAAAAAGGACCTTGTTTTGAAAACGACGGAAAGATTCCGTTATAAACCTCTTATAAAAAGTCAAACAAGGGTATAAATGACTTTAACCCATATTCTTGTAAATAGTAATAATGTTTTGAAATACATTTTTAAGAAACATGGATGAGGATGATAAAGATATCCCAGTAGATTATTACGTATAAACAACCTCGGATAATGAAGAGATTGTGAAATAACCCTTACCTTGTACTTTTCCTTGGTTGGGGTAGGTTAACCTCCTGTATAATGGTGAAATAGTTGTTATTAAATTATACAAGAATCATATATATTAATATGATATCATATATGATCTTTTAACATTGATTTGTTAATAATATCTTAGAATTATCGTCGTTTCGGGAGTTAACTTACTCATTTTCTTTTATATGTTTTGTTACATAAGCCATGGTTGTTGTATCTTATTAATATCCAGAATGATATCCAGTCCTTAAACATCATTTTTAAATCATCAAATGATAATTATACTTGAATGGATACGATGGAGAATGAATCTCATCGCGTTCGTGGAGACGGTAGTCCGTACGTACGCACCAGCGACAATATCATTCTTTTGATATTAAAATAATATATAAATGGATGGTATATAATATATAAAGAATCATTAACATGTTATATTTATTATTTACATGAGTTACACATCATTATTATACCCATCCAAATAATATTATATTGAATAACAATTACACCACGACGTGGAGACGGTAAGCCGTACGTACGCACGTATGGTGACATGTTATTCAAAGGGTGGATAGAATACTGAATATGATTGTACCATATTTATAATAACATCACAGTATATGTGAGATACTGGAGTTATTATTTTAGAATGGTAAGAACAAAGGAAGAAGAAGTGGAAGAAGAAATGAACTTGGAGAAGGGTGGTGAAATCATTACCTCTTCTTCGGGTTCTTCCTTTTGATTTGATCAAAAGGGATCCTTAGGTTGGCTTTCCGATCAAACTAATGCCTCTAGGTTGTAGTGAGGGATGTTGTGAGAGTATTTGGGCAGAGTTTGGCCGAACCAAAAGGCTTTGAAGGTGTGAAGAAATGAGAAGGAGGAGTGCCCTTTTATAAGAGGGGTGAGGGGCACCTTTGGAAAAGCTAGAAATATTAATTTATATTAAATTCATATTTGGTTTCTAAAGGCTCCAAAGTTGATTATTCAAAGGTTAAGGTGGGGATAGGTCTAAAACCACTCAACCAATAGAATTTAGACAGGTTTGGGTACTTATATTAACCTTATCTTTAAGTATTAACTCTAAGTTAATTAGTTTCACTTTTACAATGTCTCTTTGTATTTTTATATAATATGGTTAATAAACTTACTATATACATCCAAGAGACCCCCAAAGTGGTACATTAATGATGAACCTATCATGATATAAGTCTCTTGGGCGAACCTTAGATTTTTAGGAATTTAATATCAATTAATAATATAATATTTGTTTAAGAACTCTTTTATGTCAATTTTGACACTATTCAATAGTTGATTTTTGTGAAACTCATAACAGATTGATTACTTCGAAAAAAGTCAATTAAATCAATCCTAATATATCATATTATCCTAGAAAACTAGTTTAATTCATTAAAAGTTTCATATTATATTTATTTGGGTATTTATAATATCAATTATTTTAATTTTTCACTATTATAGTAATTACTGCATCATCATTGTGTCATATATAAAATAAATTATTTAATGTCTAAAAATTATAAATAAAATATCATTATGTATGAAATCTTTTTAGATTTCTAATGAATATTTATAATCTAAAATCCAACATATATAACACTATGTAACAATTGTTGTTCTAAAAGATATATGCTTGTGTCATTTTTGTATTCATTTTAACTAAATTAAAATAAAGTGTCATTATCACTTACAAGTGGATCCATGGGGTCCTAAAATAGACCCAAAGATGCTCATGGTCGACCATGTATCAACCAATAGGGTTAAGACACGTTTTAGGGTAATTTAGTATTATTATAATATTATTTTTTAACCCTTATTTACCGGATTTACCCTTAACCATGGTAAATAAAATATTTACCGCAGTAATTATTCAAAATGTCTAAAAATAAAAGTTACCTATTTACACAATTTGAACATCCTGATTCCAAATATGGAATCCATTTTCCTAAATTCGAAACACAGAAGTGGCAGAAATTAATTTAAAATTAATTCCCGCTGTCAAAACAAAAAGCATGTTTTTAAGAGATAATAACTATCAAAAGATTGACACTTGTTTATGTTCGGTTTAATTGTAAAATTATGTCCAATGACCAACATTATATTAAATGGTAAAAATATATTCTAAATATACTTTAAAACCACTCAAATTCATAATTTATCACTATTAATTATTTTGATTAAAAAAGTTGTTTTTAATTAAAATTTAGTAATTTTCACTATTCATCAAAATATGAAAGTTATCCGAAATGTACCAAAATTTCACCTTAGGATAAATTAAATATTCCGAGTCCAAAAATGAAGTCCATTTTCAAATATAAAATATATATAATTTCAAAAAGTAGGTGTTACTATTCATAACGGCTAGTTTGATTAGTTATGGTGTGTTAGAACTCGGTGTTGCGTACAACACACGCTATCACATTATTCAAAGAGAAGCGTACCGTAGAAGCTTGGGGTGTTACAGAAATCTTATGGTTCAGAGTTCGTTTTCACTCCCTTTTGGTGAGGCGGTGGTGCGGTTGGGGTTTCTCACAAAGATTCAAGGGTTTTTACTCAAAAGGTAGGTGATTCCTTGTATAACCATTTTATGATGAGTTAGATTGCTTGTTTTATTAATTTAATATGTTTAAAATCTGTTGTGTGTAGTGTGAAAAATATTTTTGATGGATTTGGTTAAGTGTTTAATTTTGTAGTTTCATTTTTGCTTGGAATTTGGTGCTATTCATGCGTGGCTCTTAGGGAACTGTTTGGGTGTATTTTATAACATATAAAAGTGATTTATTAGTGTTGAAAGGGGCTAAAAATTCCGGTTTGTTAATGCCTTAATGTCATGTGGGCCTTGTAATTGGGTTTTTGAATGGGTTTAATGTGTGAAACCATGTTGTACTTCCAGAACGTTATTTGTGAAAACATGTGTTTTTCATGTGTACCTTTTGTGGTATTGTTTGAGGTATTTGTATTACACTTGGGGGTGGTTTAATAAATGTTGTTAGGGATTCCAATTATGTTTTGGATTGTTATTGGTATGGTTTTGGTCTTGAATGTGGGTTTTTAAATGGGTTTTGTATGCAAACCATGGTTATACCTCTTGGGTTGGTTTTATGAAAATTTTAAATGATTTAATGAGTTACACAAAGTGTGAAATGGTTGCTTATGTACTGTTTTAGTGATAGTATGTTCTTAAAATGATTTTTTGAAACATAAAGTGTTCAGTTACGTTGTCAAAAATTTTGGTAATGTTTTGTAATTTGTAGAGGTGATTTATGAAATTGTGATGTGGGTGCGAAACATGTTTTCGGGCTGTTTTGTGTGTGTGATGTGAAAAATGGACTTTGTTTATGAAAAGGGTACTATGTAACATGTGAGTGGGATGTTATATGATGTTTAGCGTCTTGGGAAATATTTAATAAAATTGTTAACAAATTTGTTGAATTGTGAAAGGTGTGCAAAATGTGTTGTGGGCTATTTTTGGTGTGAGTATGATTTCAAAATGTATTTGAATGAAAAAGTGAATTTTTAGACTTGTGTGATGTACATGTGGGATTTTTGGTGAACTTGTGATGTAAAAATTACATTTGAATGTGAAAAGTATATTTCTCAACTTGTTGAACTTGTTTGAGAACAAGGGAAAATCCATCTATCTAGGTGGGTGGATGTGCACTAGTATGCTAGTGAATCTGTGGGGTTTGGCCTCAGTTTCACATAGCAAAATTAATGCTTAAAACACAAAATAAACTATGATGATGATGATTGGGGACCAATAGGTTATAGGTATGTTCCATACTAGTGGCTCATGTACGAGAACAGATATTATAAAGGTTACTCTCACCGAGATATGAGTTACCTAGGACCCACAAGGAGCTAGTGCCTATGGGTTATTTCCTATTGATTATGCTCATTAGTTACATTGTGCTTACCGCCAGCATACGGTATGGTTGGCCGGAAAATCCAGTAGTGTTGAAATTATTTTTAAAAGTGTTAATTCTTAATGATAGCCCTCCTTAAAGCCGTTTTAATTTTTTTAAGGTGCATATTTTAGAAACTGTAACTAGCATTTACTATTTATGAAAACTTGCAAGATTTTAGTCTTTGAATGTTTATCACATGGAATATCTTAGTGGTGGTATCCTACTGGGCATTATCTCACACCCTACTTACACCCTTGGGTGTATGTAGACTTGGTTATTTTTGTTGTCGTAGGTTGGGTACAGTTTTTATTGACAATGGTTTGGGTTTCTAGCAGGTCCTTGGTGGTTAAGTCTTGTGGAGATGGCTTGAGGGTGGTGCCCCTTTCCATGAGGGTTCTTGGGCTATTTAATTTTGGTTTTGTACCTTTTTTATAGTACTGGTGAGTTGTTTTTAACTGTGTAATTCAGTTCTAAATTTTTGTAAAAGTTTGTTTGGTTTGAAAAATCCAGATTCGTTTTATTGGATTCATTTGTTGTTTTATGTTTATAAACTCGGGTAAATCATTCCCAAATATCATTTTCTGATACCCGGACACTTGTGGAAACCCATGTGGATCGGGAATGCCCTTTGGGCCTTGTCATAGGCTGGTTTGGGAACCGGTTTTGGTGGCGACCAGATTCAGTTCGTGACATTTTTTTATAATAAACAAATTTATTCCACTTTATTTATAATTTCATTACTATGGTTTACACATAAATTTTATGCATAAAACACACTTTTTTTCTTCTAAAAACTAATTTTACACATTATGTCTTCTAAAAATAAAAATAAAAATTTAAAACCCTTAGATATTTTATTTGATAAAATAATTTTCAAATTTAAAAATAATAAGTTTTAAATTAGTTAAATGGGTCAATGTTATTTTTTTAATAATATAAATTTATGTTGTGAAAAATAAATTACCAATGTAAAAGTAAATTGGGGTGAAAGATAAAAAGTTAAAAGAAAAATGATGAAAAAACTCAACATTTTCTCTAAAAATATGTGTTTGAGGTGAGTTTCAATGCAAAATCACTTTATTCTTAATTTTTTCCATTATAGATCTATTTTCATTGGAATAGTGAAATCACATTATTGATAACATTGAAGGTGGTCCCAAAATTACCTCTCCTATAAGTCCCCAGCCTTAAACATTACTTAATCTTGAGTTATTTCAAGAGTACACGTTGAGGATCTTTTCAGGTTTAGAGTTTTAGGGAATTAGATCATAAATCATGCATTACACTCTACATTTAAACAAAGTGGTTACATAAAAGATAGTACTCATTTTTTCCCATCAATGGAGACATATTTAAAATAAAACATGGATTCTTTCTTAACACTTCCTTGACACTATCATCACATCATGTACCTTTCTCTTGACCTGTGAAAAACATTTCAAAAACTTGGGATAAGCATAAAAAGCTCAGTAAGGAATATAAAAATACGTAAAGGAAACATTCGTACATGTATACATATAAATCAATGAAATCATACTTTACTCATAAAACATAAGCACATTAACATACCTCATGAAATCATAAGATTTATGAATAACTCATAAAAAAAATAAGACATAGAGGTAACTTGAGGCATTCATAACATTCTTACGTAGGGAGTAACCCTCATAGTTACGCTTGGAATACCCATCATAGTATATTCCCTAAATCTATTCGGAGAAACCTTAACGTTTAACGCCTATGCCTTACCCAATGCATTGGAGAGCTATATCGGGTTCACCCACCCTTAGTTTATCACAGAACAACCCGTCTTCATAAATAATGCCCAAGAACCATAACATAATCGTATCACATAAAACATACATAAAGGAAACATAAAATTTCCACATTTAAATCACAAGATATCAATAACACATTGATATAATAAAAAATTATCAAAACCATTTTCAATACCAAAATAAAAAAAAGTAAAACAGGGTATTTGTTTTTTAAAAAAAAGCAATGGCTTGTAGAGGAAGCCGAAACTCAAGTAATAATCACGACGGCGGAGAAGTCGTTGTCGCCGCATACATACGAAAAAAAACATTCCCTTTTGTTGTTTAGTAAACACTTCGCATAAAAAAGATTCCTTTCGAGTAAATGTAAAAGTAAAAGGGGTTTATACACCATATAAAAGAAAGTTGTGTATAAAACAAAATATGCCTCAATTAAAGGAGATTGAGACGAAGTCCCTTACCTCATGTACGACTTGACTCGATCATTCTTTAACCTCCTGAATAATAAACTCGAGTTAATTTTTACTTGCTTAAGAACATTTTTCAAGTTCATTATTCCTTTTATATCACTTATTACCATGTTATGAACGCTATGTAATTATTTAAGTTAATAATGGTCGTTTTGTCGATCTTTGGTACTTGAGTCAAAAATAAACTCTTTATAATTACATGTTGTTCATGTATCCATTATATCAAGAATTATATTCATGATGTAGATATCATATATATCATTTATATACAGTATATACATGAATTTATAATATTACATAACATTTAGAGGTAAGAAATGAAATGCACCGTTCATGGAGACGGTAAGCTGTACGTACGCATGAACACTACTTTCATTTCTATTTACTATTTAATGGAATGGAATCATAATGATATAAAGGTATATTGTAATTCCAATATAATATCATATATAATATCATTAAATCCATCCTTTATATGTCCCACATATGGCATTAGAGAATCAAATCACTTTGAGGGGGCGGTAGTCCGCACTTCCAAAAATGAATATATCGCGTTTACCCATAATGGAAACTATAAAGGTATGCCATAAATGAAAAATACATAATCTTAAGGAAAACATAAACATATTATATATCATATATAAATATAGTGACATATTAATGGCCACCTTTGAAGGTGTTATAATAATATTGAACAATCATCGTTTCGTGAGGCAGAAATTCGCCATCTATGGAAACCGTATGCTCTTTAACCATTAGATGTAGGTGTCTGTAAGTGTAGATCAAATACTTATTATAACAAAATACTAGTATATTTAAGATACTGGTGTTGTTACAAAGGAAATGAATAAAAAGAGTTTATGGGGTTGGAGAAGCAAAATAAAACAAAAGAAAATTAGAGAAGTCTTTACCTTTAAATAGGGTAACTCCTCTTGATTTGAACCAAAAGGGTTTCTTGAAGAGATTTATGCCTAAGGAAAGGATTCTAGGATGAAGAGAGGGATGTGGAGAGATAAAATGATCAGATTTTGGCCGATCCAATGGCTTTAGAAGTGTGGGTAAGGAGGTAGAGGTGGGGGCCTTTTATAAGAGAAGAGGAGGGGCACTCTTGGAATGTTATAAAATGTTACTCTATATTGAAATGTGTTTCGGATTTAAAAGGTACCACATTGATATATTTCAAGGATAAGGTGATAAGGGTTCTAAATATACTCATACAATAGTTTTTTGACAAGTTTATGTCTTATATTTTACATTATCTTTTCGTTTTATTTAAATCGTTCATTAATGAGGTAATCGCTTCATCATCATGATGTCAGAAATAATTTACTTTATTTAATTTCTAAAAATTATAAAAAAATACTATGATGTAGTAAATATTTTTATCTTTCCAATGAGTATTTATATTCTAAGATATCATTTATGTAGAAAAAATTAAAATTGTTTTACTTAGGTGTTACATACTTTGTTATATTTAACTTTCTTTAAAAATAAAAAGATAAAAAGTCATTATCACACAAAAGTGATTCCATGGGGTCCCTAAGTTTAGCACAAGGTATCCCATGGTCGGCCATGACACAACCACTAGAATTAGGACACATGTTGGGGTCATTTGTTATTATTATGATATTATTTTATTATCCTTAACTACCCGATTACTAATTAATCCCGATAATTAAAGATAATTATCGTCGTTACTATTCATAATGTCTAAAAAAAGAGTCTTAATTACATAATTTGGACCTTATTATTCCAAATACGGAATCCATTTTACCAAATTCCAAACATAGAAATTTCAATAGTTAATTTAAAAATAATTCCTGTTGTCAAAACAAATAGCGGTTTTTTTTGAAACAATATCTATGAAAAGTTTGGCACTTGTTTATGCCCAATTACAAAGTGAAATTAATACCAATGACCAACATTGGATTACATGGTAAAAATATATTCTATTTAAACTTTAAAACCAATTAAAAAGATAATCTAACCATATAATTAAATTAGATGAAAAAGCAATTTTGATGTAAAATACAGTATTTTTCACTATTCATTAAAAAATGAACATTGTCAGAAAAATACCAAAAATTTATCCAAATTAAATTTCAATGTGAAAATCATAAAGAATAAATTTATTTTGAAAAATAGAGCTAATAAAATTTTCAAATGTTTTATTTAAAAATGGTTTTCCATCAAAAGGCTGTACAACAATCTTTTAAAAATATTAGTGTATTCCATGCTTAAGATTGGATTTATTCTCATTTTAAGCCTCTAAAACACTATATAATTCATAAATAGACATATATAAGAATATATATTATTCATTACTTACTTGAGATGTTACATCCTTCCCCCCTTTAGAAAATTGCATCCCCGCAATTTATTTACTTATCGAATAAGTGGTGGTATTTATCCCTCATTTCATTTTCAGATTCCCATGTTGCCTCTTCAACGATGTGGTTTTTCCACAAAACCTTTACTTGATGAATCAATTTATTACATAACACTTTCTCCCTATGGTCAAGAATCTGGACCAGTTGTTCCTCATAAGATAGATTCTCTTCCAGCTAAACTACCTCTGGACTCAAAACATGAGATGGATCTGGCATGTACTTCCTTAACATTGAAACATGAAAAAAATTATGTACTTGAGATAAACTCATGGGTAAAGCCACTCGGTATGCAACTGATCCAACTCTCTCCAGAATTTAATATGGTCCAATGAACCTTGGACTCAACTTTCCTTTCTTACCAAATCGCATCACACTTTTCCATGGAGATACTTTGAGAAACACTTGATCACCTACCTCAAAAGAGAGATCCTTCCTCCTGTTGTCCGCAAGACTCTTATGCCTCCTCTGAGCTATTCTCATGTGTCTCTGTATCAGCTAAAATTTTTCTGCCAACTCTTCTACCAATTCCAGTCCCATCAACTTCCTTTCACCCACTTCATCCCAGAAAGCTGGAGTTCGACATCGCTTCCCATATAATGCCTCAAATGGTGCCATCTGTATACTGGAATGAAAACTGTTATTATAAAAAAACTAAACCAAAGAAAGATGTTGGTCCCAACTTCCCTGATAATCCATCGAACAAGCACGTATCATATCCTCCAAAGTCTGAATCATTCATTCTGACTGCCCATCTGATTGAGGATGAAAATCTGTACTAAAATTTAATTAAGTACCCAACGACTTCTAAAGGCCTTTCCAAAAGTTAGAAGTGAACCTGGGATCATGATTAGATACAATGGAGAGGAGACCTCCATGTAACATAACTATCTCTTTAAAATACAAACGGGAAAGTTGATCTAGGGAAAAAGTATCTCATATAGAAAGGAAATGATCAGATTTAGTCAAGCGATCAACAATAACCCAGATTGAATTATTATCTCGAGGTGTCTTTGGCAATCCCACAATGAAGTCCATGGATATATTCTACCATTTCCACTCTGGCACTGGTAAAGGTTGAAGCATCCCTTTTAGTTACTACCACTTTGCTTTTACCTGTTGACAAGTCAAACACTTCACAGTAAAATCAGAAATATCCATTTTCATTCCGTCCCACCAGTAATACTCTCGAATATCTCTATACATCTTAGTACTGCTTGGATGAACTGAAAACAGAGAACTATGAGCTTCACATAACAACTCTTTCTTCAACTGTGAATCACAAGGCACACAAAATCTCTTCCCAAGTCTAAAAAAACAATCATTATCAATGTAGAATTTAGGCAACTTACCTTTCTGAACCATCTCTACCTTTTTCTGCAACTCACTGTCTTGCTTCTGTGCTTACTTAATTCTGTCTGATAGAGAATATTTCACTGATACCTGAAACAAAACAGAAGGACATCCTGCACCAACAACTTCTATGCCATAGTTCATCAAATCCTTAACCAAAGGATCACGTTCCAAACACAACATTGTAAATGAAGCATTGTTTTTTTTGACTCAAATCATCAACCACTTTATTTGCTTTTCCTGGATGGTAATGAATTGTACAATCGTAATCCTTGATTAATTCTAGCCATATCCTTTGTCTCATGTTCAATTATTTTTGAGTGAATATATACTTTAAAATTTTGTGATCAGTATATATTTCACACTTTACACCATACAAATGATGCCTCAAAATTTTTAAAGCGAAAACAACAGCAACTAATTCCAAATCATGTGTAGGGTAATTTACCTCATGCATTTTCAACTAACGTGAAGCATAAGAAATTACCTGATCATTATGCATTAGGACCAATCAAGTTCTTTTAATGAAGGATCATTGTAGATAACAAACTCCCCATTCCTGGAAGGTAGTTCCAAAACTGGAGCATTCAACAATCTTCTTTTCAGTTCTTGAAAACAATCATCACATTCTTTTTTCCAGATAAACTTAACACCCTTCCGAGTTAGCTTAGTCATTGGACTAGATAACCAGGAAACATTTCTAACAAAACTTCGGTAATAGACTACCAAACCAAGGAAGCTACGAATCTCAGTTACATTTGTGGGTCTTGGCCATTCTTCAACGACCTTTGTTTTTACAGGATCAATAGTTATCTCATCTTTAGAAACAATGTGACCATGGAAAGAAATTTGTTTCAACCAAAACTCACACTTGGTGAATTTCCCATACAATTTATTTTCTTTTAATGTTTGCAAAATAAACCTTAAATGTCTTTCATGCTCTTCTTTACATTTAGAAAACACCAAAATATCATCAATGAAAGAACCCACAAACTTATCCAAGAACTCATGGAAAATTCTATTCATAAGGTCCATGAATACAGCAGGTGCATTGGTTAGCCCAAAAGGCATTACTAAAAATTCATAATGGCCATATCTTGTAAAAAATGTGGTCTTCAGAATATCTGCTTCTTTTACCTTCAACTGATGGTACCCCAATCTCAGGCCAATCTTTGAAAAATACTGAGCTCCCTGGAGTTGATCAAACAAATCATCAATATGAGGCAAAGGATATTTGTTCTTAATAGTGATGTTATTCAAGGCTCTATAATCAATGCATAGTCTCATTGAACCACCTTTATTTTTAACAAATAAAATAGAAGCACCCCATGGTGATGTTCTAGATCGAATGAAACCTTTCTCTAATAAATCTTGCAATTGCTCCTTCAACACTAAAAGTTCAGTTTGAGCCATTCAATAAGGGGGTTTTTAAATTGGATTAGCATCGGGAACTAAGTCAACAAAAAATTCAACTTCCCAATCTGGTATTATTCCAGGAAACTCATCAGGAAAAACATTAGGATACTGATTTACCACTAGCACATCATTAATCTGAACAGTTCCTTTGTTTTCAAAAATATGTGCAAGGTAACATTAATTTTCATCTTTTTTAAGTTTATTAGCCTCTTGATATGTTATCAACATTAAGGGTTCATTATTGTACACAAACTGAAAGTCTTTCTCAAATGAAACTTCTTTATCTCTACAATAAATCTTAGCATGGTAAACAGGGAGCCAATCCATACCCAGGATAACATCAAACTCTACTAGAGGTAAAACAACAAGGTTTGCAAGTAGGTTCTTTCCATGGATAAGGATAGTAAGATTCTTATAAATTCCTTTTTCATCATCATTTCCCCTAGGTGTTTTTACCACTAGTTCAGGATTCATTTCTTGAGATGGTATTCCCATTTTACTAGAAACATTTTCAGAGATGAAGGAATGTGTAGACCCCGAATCAAACAACACACTAGCATAATCTGAAAAAACAAACAAAGTACCTGATAACACTTCATTTGATGGCCCAACATCTGCGGAAGTAGTTGCAAAGGATTTCACCACTCCTTTATGCTTGTAGTCTAACTGCATCCCATCACTCGATCTCTTTGTCGGACACTCGTTTGCATAGTGACCCATCTCATTTCACTTAAAAAATTTCACTAATTGTAAATAAAATTTGGTCTTACCATCACCTTGATCTTTTTCATTGTAATCACGAGCCTTATGTCCCATATTACCACATCGGTAGCACTTTACAAAATTTAGAAGACATTCCCCAGAATGAATTTTACCACATTTATCACAAACTGAAAACTTAGTTTTCTTACCATCAGACCTTTTTGAAGAATTATTCCCTTTCTCCTGCAACCTCGATCTCTTCTTCTGTTGGTTTTTATAGAACACTTGATCATCGGAAAACTCCATCTCCACCTTCTCAGCACATTGAAGAAGCTTTTCATAACTTTTGAACTCACGAGAAGCTAAAGCCCTTCGATATTTTGGCTTTAATCCTGAGTAAAAATGATTGATTTTACTATCAAGGTCTCAGATAAAATTTGGAGCATGCCTTGCCAATTGAGTGAACCTTTCTTCATAGGCAGCCACTGAGTCTTCCTCTTACCTCAATTCCAAGAATTTTTTTCCATACTATGTCGAACAACCTTAGGAAAATACTTCTCAAGAAACATACCTTTGAATTCATCCCAGTCGAGAGAATCAATCTCATCAGTGTCCCTGATATTTTTAACCATCAACCACCACTGATCTGCTTCACCCTCCAAACAATTAATAGAAAGACTAACCTTTTGATTGTATGAACACCCCATGACATCGAAAATCTTCTCCAGTGATTTAATCCACCCTTCAACTAGCACAGGGTCAGATGATCCTCTGAATGATGGGGGATGTTGCCTCATGAAATGTTCCACCACTGACATGTTCCTCTGCGATTGATCTGGCTGATCTCATGCATTGATACCACCAACATTTATCGCATGAGTCAACTGCACCATTACTGCAACAAACTGTTCAGTTCCAATTCCGACCATCTCAGGATGCTGATTCGGAAGGTCATTTCATTCTGTATGCCTTCCTAGCACTGCTTCCCTATTTCCTCTGCGAAAAACCATTATGAACAAACATGTCTTAGATGAAGAAACATGGTAATCTTTAAATTCTATATCATTTCAATTTGACCATAAAAAAATATTTTTGGACAATAATTTAATAGAATTATAACTCCTAAAGTTATCTAAACCGACCTCTGATACCAACTATAAGGCCCCAGACTTAAACATTACTTAATCTTGAGTTATTTCAATAGTACACGTTGAGGATCTTTTCAGGTTTAGAGTTTTAGATAATTAGATCATAAATCATGCATTACAATCCACATTTAAAAAAAGTGGTTACATAAAATATAGTACTCATTTTTCCCATGAACGGAGACATATTTAAAATAAAACATGGATTCTTTCTTGACACTTCCTTGACACTATCATCACATCATGTACCTTTCCCTTGACCTGTGAAAAACATTTCAAAAACTTGGGATGAGCATAAAAATCTCAGTAAGGGATATAAAAATACGTAAAGGAAACATTAGTACATGTATACATAAGAATCAATGAAATCATACTTTACTCATAAAACATAAGCACGTTAACATACCTCATTAAATCATAAGATTTATGAATAACTCATAAAAAACATAATACATAGAGGTAACTTGATGCATTTATAACATTCTTACGTAGGGAGTAACCCTCATGGTTACGTTTGGAATACCCATCATAGTATCTTCCCTAAATCTCTTCGGAGAAACCTTAATGTTTAACCCTTTTGCGTTACCCAAGGAATTGGAGAGCTATATCGGGCCCACCTACCCTTAGTTTATCACAGAACCACCCATCTTCATAAACAATGCCCAAGAACCATAACATAATCATATCACATAAAACACGCATAAAGGAAACATAACATTTCCACATTTCAATAACAAGATATCAATAACACATTGATATAATAAAATAATTATCAAAACCATTTTCAATACCAAAATAAAATAAAAGTAAAACATTGTATTTATTTTTCAAAAAAAAGTTATGGCTTGTAGAGGAATTCGAAACTCAAATAATAGTCACGGTGGCGAAGAAGTCGTTGTCGCCGCATACATACAACAAAAAAACATTCCCTTTTGTCGTTTAGTAAATTATTCGTATAAAAAAGATTCCTTTTGAGTAAATATTAAAGTCAAAGGGGTTTATACACTGTATAAAATAAAGATGTGTATAAAACAAAATATGCCTCAATGAAAGGAGATTGAGACGAAGTCCCTTACCTCGGGTCCAACTTGACTTGATCGTTGTTTAACCTCATGAATAATAAACTTGAGTTAATTTATATTTGCTTAAGAACCCTTTTCAAGTTCATTATTCCTTTTATATCACTTATTACCATGTTATGAACACTATATAATTATTTAAGTTAATAATGGTCGTTTTGTCGATCATTAGTACTTGAGTCAAAAATAAACTCTTTATAATTACCATTTGTTCATGTATCGATTATATCCAGAATTATATTCATGATGTATATATAATATATATCATATATATCCAGTATATACATGCATTTATAATATTAAATAACATTTAGAGGTAAGAAATGAAATGCACCGTTCTTGGAGACGGTAAGCCGTACGTACGCATGAACGCTACTTTCATTTATATTTCCTATTTAATGGAATGGAATCATAATGATATAAAGGTATATTATAAATCCAGTATAATATCATATATAATATCATTAACCCCATCCTTTATATGTCCCACACATGGAATTAACGAATCAAATCACTTTTAGGGGGCGGTAGTTCGCACTTCCAAAAATGAAGATATCGTGTTTACCCATAATGGAAACCATAAAGGTATGCCATAAATGAAAAATAAAGAATCTTAAGGAAAACATAAACATATTATATATCATATATAAATATAGTGACATCTTAATGGCCACCATTGAAGGTGTTAGAAGAATATTGAAAAATCATCGTTTCGTGAGGTAAACATTCGCCATCCACAGAAACAATATACTCTTTAACCATTAGACGTATGTGTGTATAAGTGTAGCTAGAATAATTCTTATAACAACATACTATTATATTGAATATACTGGTGTTGTTACAAAATAAATGAATAAAAAGAGTTTAGGGGGTTGGAGAAGCAAAATAAAACAAAAGAACATTAGAGAAGTCTTTACCTTTAAATCGGGTAACTCCTCTTGGTTTGAACCAAAAGGGTTTCTTGAAGAGATTTCATCCTAAGGTAAGGATTCTAGGATGAAGATAGGGATGTGGAGAGATAAAATGAGCAGATCTTGGCTGAACCAATGGCTTGAGAAGTGTGGGTAAGGAGGTAGAGGTGGGGGCCTTTTATAAGAGGAGAGGAGGGGCACTCTTGGAATGTTATAAAATGTTACTTTATATTGAAATGTGTTTCGGATTTAAAAGGTCCCACATTGATATATTTAAAGGATAAGGTGATAAGGTTTCGAAATATACTCATACAATAGGTTTTTGACAAGTTTAAGTCTTATATTTTACATTATCTTTTCATTTTATTTAAATCATTCATTAATGAGGTAATTGCTGCATCATCATGATGTCATAAATAATTTAATTTATTTAATGTCAAAGAATTATAAAAAAATACTATGATGTAGGAAATATTTTTATATTTCCAAGGAATATTTATAGTCTAAGGGATCATTTATGTAGACAAAATTAAAATTGTTTTACTTAGGTGTTACATACTTTATTATATTTAACTTTCTTTAAAAATAAAAAGATAAAAAGTCATTATCACACAAAAGTGATTACATGGGGTCCCTAAGTTTTGCACAAGGAATCCCATGGTCGGTCACGACACAACAAGTAGCATTAGGACACATTTTTTGGTCATTTGTTATTATTATGATATTATTTTATTATCCTTAACTACTTGATTACTAATTAATCACGATAATTAAAGATAATTACCGTCGTTACTATTCATAATGTCAAAAAACAAAAGAGTATTAATTACATAATTTAGACCTTCTGATTGAAAATATGGAATCCATTTTACCAAATTCCAAACATAGAAATTTCAATAGTTAATTTAAAAATAATTCCCATTGTCAAAACAAATAGCGGGTTTTTTTTGAAACAATATCTATGAAAAGTTTGGCACTTGTTTATGCCCAATTAAAAAGTGAAATTAATCCCAATGACCAACATTGGATTACATGTTAAAAATATATTCTATTTACACTTTAAAACCAATTAAAAATATAATCTAACCATATAATTAAATTAGATGAAAAAGTAGTTTTGATGTAAAATGCAGAAGTTTTCACTATTCATTAAAAATGAACATTGTCAGAAAAATTCCAAAAAATTTATCCAAAGTAAATTTAAATGTCCCAATCATAAATAATAAGTTTATTTTGACAAATAGATCTTGTAACATTGTCAAAAGTTTGATTTAAAAATGGTTTTCCATCAAAAGGCAGTAAAACAATCTTTTAAAAATATTAGTGTATTCCATGCTTAAGATTGGATTTATTCTCATTTTAATCCTCTAAAACACTATCTAATTCATAAATAGACATAGATAAGAATATATATTATTCATTACTTACTTGGGATGTTACACCTCCCTTCACTTATAGAAGGGTGGCCCTTCCCCCACTTCAAGACTCACCTTCCCCTCAAATTTCTATATGAAAATCTCCAAATTTTATCCTCATATAACCCTGTCCAATTTTAATAACCTCTTAGTAACCATTATTTATCATAAAACATTTATTTCCAAGGATTATTGCAAGAAAAATTCAAGTACCCAACATGAGTATTATCAACTACTTAGCTTTTTTCCCTTAATTATCCTCATTAAAATTTATTATATCCTTAATAATATAATGTTACTATTATAATTTATATACTATAATTATACTATATTAATGGTATTATTATTTTCTATTCATCTATGATATCCATTAATAAAAATTAAATTATCATTCATGCGTATGAGAAGACTACCACCATCATGAAAAACAAAATTTATTTTTAATTACCCCCCACAATTGATGGTTACTAGAATGATTTTATGAGAAAATATGATTTTAATTTCATATATAATGTTTTGGTATGATAAATTTGTGAACACATTAATGATATTATGAACAAAGGATTATCTTTAATACAATCGTTTAAAATGAGACAACTAAGAGGAAAATGATGTCTTTTTATTAGTGATGACTTTATATAAAATAATTTCTCATTATAATTGTTTCAAGTTTTTAGATATAATAATAATAATAAACACTAAATAATATCATTATTATTCTTTTAAAATTAAATTACAACTATAGCATCTCATAATCATCTATTAAAAGTGGTAGTTTTATATTTTTGTCGGTTAAACCACCTACTTGAAAAATACTATACATTTTGTCATGGATTACTATTTGAACTTACTTATTGGTATAATATTAAATATAAATATGTAAATAATTTTTTTTGGTTCACGTAAGTTAATATAAACATTATACTCATTATTTAAGAAATTATCAATCATTTTTTATAAATCATCAAAATGAGATCATTGCTGATTTGATCTTCAAAATTTATAACTAAAACTGACATGAAATGAAACTGTATATTTATAAAAAATATTATAATTGCCATTTCAGTACCATTTTCTATTAAATAGTGATGTAATTTTAATAAAGAATAGATACCAGCCTGACATTAATGAAACTTGTTTGAAATGATAATGATTACTTACACCAAATCATGAAAATAGCTAAAAATTAATTTATATATATAGAATGATTATAAAATATGGGAATAAATGATTATATTTATTAATAATTTTCTTAGTTATTAATTTAATTAACTTAATTTAATTATTTAGGAAATTTGGTACAAGTGCAGAATAGATCAGGACCGAGTTAAGGGTTTTTCACCTCAAATTCTGCTATTTGGGAAATGTTTTATATTATGCACCTAATTTAATTTATACAGTGTATATAATTCCAAGTTTTGATATGATTTTTTGAATTATATTTTAATCATGGTATATTAAGTTAAATTATAATCCCTCTCTTTCAAGTTGTTTTGATTCAAAAGTGTCTAGAGTAGCGAGTTTTTTCATGGTCTGAATTCTGATTCATTAAGACATAATATATTTTTTACACCATAGTTTCTTCATACAGTGTTTTAAAATCACATTGAAGTATTTTTAACAGACAATTTTTATTTCATTGGATTTACTATACATATCATGTTTTCTTATTCATGTGGCTATTGATTCCGTTGTTTCCCTAGTAGTAAGTATTTCTTGGTAACTCAACTTTCCTTCATTGAGTTATGATCGTTCTATTGAACATATTTCATATTAGTTGGGTACATTATTCAATTTGATTTTATTATGTGGTATTATACCATTGTTTTATAATGATATATATTACAACCACAGAAATATTTTGAAAAATATTTATTACTTCTTTGGTTATTTTCTTTCATAACCATACACCATCTTTCTCTAGATGGCTTAGGATCACATTTTTGTAGTCCTGAATTAGTCACATACCAATTCTTCTATATGATGAAAAAATAAAATTTTACATAATTTAGATTTTATAAAGTTAAACAAGAAAATTTTTTAGTTTATTCACATGGAGGAAAGTATTGGTAATCCATATGTTGTTATTCTAATATGGATGACTATTGGAAAGATGAGTATGTAATGTTTTACCATATACCCCCTTTCTATGAACGTGTTCTGATATTTTTATCCCCTTTTATTAAAATGGGTATAAATATTTTCAAGGTGTATTTTTTATTCCAATATAGAATATTATTGGTTAGTTTACTATGCATTGTTTAACAATCCATATTATTTTTTCAGATTAGTTATGATCATGTTATCCCTTTTATTAACATGGGGTAATGTACTGACATGCCATATATTATCATTATAATATGAATGATTATTGGAAATTAGAATATGTATTTTTTACCATACACATTATTTCTTATGAAGGGTTATGATAATGTTATCATTTTTTTGATATGGGGAAAAGTATTGACATTCTTGATGATTATTAACTACTAACACAAGATGATCTTGTATTTATTTTAAACTCATTATTACATGGATAACCATGTTTTTTTCATCAAAATGTTCCCTGTGGAATGATATGAAACAATTTTTTTACTCTTATGCTGAATGCATTGGACTTAATAATTTGACGAGTGTGGCTCAGAATTATATCCCATTAATGTATTGACAGTTCTCATGAGAGAAACATGTTTGAGTGTTTGGTGTATGCATGACTAATTAACCCTTATGTCATGAATGCAATCTCAATGAAAATTATGTGTCTAGTAATAATGACTTGAAAACATATTTTTATGTTTGAAAATCTTAATTATACTATTATGATTATTGATATCCATGTTTTAATTTATTTTCATGGATATAACATACTCTTAGTTTCAGTTGATTATGAAATCATTCAAATTATTTATTCCTGTCATATTACATATACCATGCTTATTTTTTGAAGGATTAAGTTTTGTACTTAAATAATTGATTTTTTGATGTAACACCCCAATATTTTATTAAATAAAACTATGTTTGATAGCATATTTAACACACAACACAGAGCTTAAATGACCCATAATATATATAACCATTATAACATATCTGTTAAAATGGAGGGAATGGATAATATTATCTAATTTATGATATATATATATATATATATATTTACAAATTCCATACTCAATATAAAATATTGATAAATATTTAGTAAATAATAAATCATTTGTTTAGTAAAGTAATGTTATTCTTCAAAATATATTTTCTTCAAAAATGATTTTTATTATTTTCATGAAAAAAACTGATAGTTAATTTTTGGAAGCTTTATAAAATTTATTTTATAAAGGTAAATTTAGTTTTAAAATCATAATATAAAAATTTACTTTGGGTTAATTTTATCTATTTTTCATAAAATATTGATTTTTCATCTAATAATTAAAAGAACTATTTTTTTGTAAAAATGTCATTTATTTTCAATAAATTAATAAATTTACAAGAAATATTATGTTTTGAATATGATTTCAAGATTTATAATTATTATTTTGTTTTATTTAATCTAAAAAATTTATTTTTAATCAACTTCATATTGTATTTTAGTTTAAGTTTGTCTTTGGGTTTAAAAATGAGATTTCTATTAAAACCGCTTTAAAGTGCACAATGTTTCCCTTTAAATTAATTAAAAACCCCTAATTAGGATATATTTAAATGAAATTAATATATTAAATATCAATAAATATTAATTTATATTCATTTAACAATAATTATTAATCATGGATTTTACATAAAACTATCTTTTCATTGAAAATACACTTCCTGAAATCCCACCTTTTCATCACATATGTGGGTTTAATTTTAAATTAAAATTTCCAATTCTATGAATTTAATTTTGTAAAATTTATTTGATGTTTTTAATAATAATAATTTATATTATATAATAAGTTAAAATTAAAATTTTAACATACTTAATGGTTAAAAAAATAAAATATAAATTATAGTTGTTGGGCTGAAAATTGGTTTACCAGGGAGGGTGGGGTGGGTTAAATTAAAGAGATATGGATAAAAATGAACTAAAAACGTTTATAAAAACTATTTTAAGAAAATATTTTCACCTTATAATGTCTGAGTCCCTATAATGTTCCATTTTGGATTATTTTTTCATGGTAAAAATGTGGGAACACCTTTTTATTTTCATAAAATACAAGTATGGTACTCACCTAACTTATAAAAGGCCACCTAATATTCTCTGTTCTTCACAACATAAAACCCTTTTGGTTTGGAAAATAACAGACAAAATAAGTTCCCAACTTCCATCCCCTGATCCTATAATCCTTATTTTTTTATAAATCCATTGTAGGAATATATTAGGTACAATCCTAAAGAGGTGGTCCGAGAAGAGGTAAACATCCTAACAACACATTTTTGATTTACTTATTCTTCCTCCTCCTTAAGATATTATTAAACTATTATTATATAGTAAAAATTATTTAATATATACTTATATTTTATTAAATTAATTTAATAACAAAAATCCTTCTTATATTCTATCAAATTGAATACAAAATCATCATTTGTGTGTACGACAGACTATTGCTTCGTAAATCGATGTCCTTCGTTTTCAATCATCGACTCTAACTTCTTATTTTAATGATGTGTTTAAAGTATATATATTATATTTTTAACATATTTATGATTAATTAGTTATGGTATCACATATAAAATTTCACTTTGCATTTTGTGGGGGATATGATATGGTCACTCGTGTGTACGATAGACTACCTCCTTGCGAAGTGATGTGATTACTTTTTGAATAACTTATTACATGGAAGGTATTATGGATAATTTTAATCAATATATGTGATATAAATTAATTCATAATGATATTAATGAAATATTTATCATTATGAAAATATAATATATCATTTTCTCTCTGACTCTAAAAAATGATAATGTTGTTTGTGTACGTGTGGACTACCACCTCCACGAAGTGATGTGATTCTTTTTTCATCACCACATCATAAGAATTATATATATAATTATATTTCAAGAAATAATATTGTATTAATTATATTATTAATATTATGCGAAGATAAAATAATACATACCTTCTTTCTAGAATGATCATTGAAAAATTGAAACGTTACTCAAGCATATGAATGGCCTACCGTCTCCATGATCGTAACATACTTTATTTTTCATAACCATTTTTCATTATTGGATTTAAAATTATAACTGATGAATACATATGATAATAATTTATGTATTATTATCTTGTATATTTTTAAATAATGGTCTCTTTGACCATGATCAACACACCAAAGTTATTTTGAAACAATGAACCGAACGTCCTCAAAACACCGAATGTGGACTTAACTAATTAAATATTTAAATTTAAAATTAAAAAGAAATAAAATAAATTATTTTATTATAAGTTATTTAACATGGAAAAATTTATTAAGAAATAAAATAATTTGTTTAATCCTATTATATAGGAGTTAAAGTACATAGAAGGAAATTCTTGACTCGATGTAAGGTATTTCTTATCTCGCTTTTTCTTCTGTGATACATATGATATATTCATCAATTATTTTTATTATATGGTATATGTAAATACCATTTTATATTTAAAATAAGGAATACATTATACTTAATTTTATTCTAATTTTCAATTTTAATTATTTCATCTAACGAGATTTGGATTTAATGTTACCAAGTTGTAAATAACTTCACAACTCAATTTTTTTCCTTGGGTAATATTATATATTCATTGTATTTATATTATATGATTGTGTGTGAAATTAATTTTGATTTTATTATGTTTTATATCCATGTTTTATGTGTATTTACATTTGATACACATAATCAATTCATTGATTAATTCTCAAATTCAATTGTAAGATTTTTGTAAGGGTTATTCATCTCAAATTATATTTATTTGTGACATATGTTTATGATATGCACCTATATTCATTTGTGGCATGTATATACTTACCTTTGAAATGTTATATCCTAAAAATCCTTATGTTCATGATATTTAACATATAATTTTATGTAATTATTTCATGGGGATTATGATTAAATAGTTACCAAAGTGGAAAATGATTTATGTTGCAATCTTATTTCTTTTAGGATTGATTATATACAAGTTTATTTTAGATTAAATAATATGATATTTTTTTAAACCAAATATATTTTATTATCATCTATTTATTAATGTGTTTCATATGTTTAATATCTATTTCCTCCACTATTGATTGAAAATTATCATTAAAGTCGTTTCTAAGTGATACCGATCTTGTATTTTCTTTTAGATCAGGTATCATTAACTTCCATATACATGTTTTATAAAATGTTTTAAAAAATTTTATTTTATAAAAATAAATGATTTCATAAAGAAATTTTATAATATCTATTAAATTATTTTGAATGGTTTTGAAATGAAATTTCTTAACATTTTGTAAATGAGTCACTTATGGGCCTCATTTTAAAAATGGTTTGAAAATAATGTTTATTTTTAACATTTATGAAATGAATAGATTTTCCCACCACCATGTCTATTATTTTCCTGGAATTTTATTTATATATTCCAATTTTGTTTTCAATAAAAAGTATATTTTCAATAATGTATGAATTTTTAGTTTTTAAAAATGATTTTTAAAATGAAGGATTTATTTTTCTTAAGAATGTTTTTAATGACATTTTAATGGTATTTTACATTTATAAACAACAAAAAACCTTGTTGTTATTTATCCTCCACTATGGATATTTTTTATTAATACCAAACTCATTCTTCCACTAGATGGAATAAGATTGTTTTTGAGATATTTTAATGGAACTCATTCATTTTCTAGAGGTTAATCAAGTTTTGAAAATAATAATGGTTGTTTTATGAGTTTTATGATTATTTTTAAGAATACATGTTTTGTTATTGTTTTATTGTTATTGGGTGTTGATTATATTAATGGGAGGATACTTGATAAGCTAAGGAAACGTGGTTACATTATTAACCATAGATGGGTGGTTTTGTGATAAACCAAGGATGGCTGGTTATATTATTGACCAAGGATGGGTGGGTCCATTATATCCCTCTAATGCATTGGGTGCATTAGATATTGAAGTTGACCATATTGGTTATTTCATTTATAAGAAGATATGTGAAGATAATATTCCAAGATACCAATAAGTTTTATCTATTCTTTATATGGGTTTATAATGGTTCTTATGACTAATATTGATATCACATGGATAATGATTATTGATTTTGATGAATCTTTCCATTATCCAATCATTAATCCTTGTTTTCATGGTTTATGATCCAAGTATTGATGGGTATGAATATTATTATCTTATACTCATTCACATTGATAATGTCATCATACCCTTATTCTATTCTCATCCCCCCTGAGGACATTCAATCATTAATGATTACGTTTACCATTACTGAGAAATTTAGATCACCCTTCTTATGTTTCATTTTCCACAGGTTATAAATTGTTTTGTTGAAAAAATTATGTATAAAAGGATTTAATATGGATTTTGATGATAAAATAATATTGAATATGAAAATATGGGTATATTGGGAGATGATTTTCATCTTTATGAAATAGTTATTTATGAATTCATGATGTTAGAGTTTTTCCTAATTATATAAAACTATAAAACCAAAAGGTCCTTGATAATATAAGATATTCACAATTTTCCATTTTATGTTGTATGTTTTGGATAGTGAAAATTGGGTAACCTTCATCAGTATTAAATATGGGAGTGTAAATTTATGTTTTCAATGATAGATACTTGAGTGCGGGTTCAGGGATGTTATATTTGAGATCACCCATTTATTAGGTATCCATTCCCTAGGTTATAAAGAAATGAAGTATATATGACATGTTTATATGGATATTTCATGTGAAATAAGTAATATGATATGTTAAAGACTCATTATAGATTAAGTAGTTCTGTATTTAATAAAAAAATTCTCATCTGATACAAATAATATAGACATAGTAGTTATTATTTTCAACTAAATATCTAATGACATAAACCTGAAAAGATCCTTTTTATGTATAAGATGAAATAATCATTTCTTTTATGTAATTATGGTTATATCCAAGATTTTATAGTTGTTATCAAATCCAATATGTAAAGTATGTGTTTATGTTACCAAGCTTGGGTGTGCTAATTCATGGTTTCAGAAATTAGATATCTTTGTTGGGCTCGATATACTTGATTAGTTTCCACCGTTAATCATATTATCCTTCTAAGTGATTAATGTATAGCATTATATTCTCTTTCTTAGAGAATTTATATTTGGAAAATATTTTTTTAGTAGAGTTTATCCATTACTCTATAACTAAAGAATCAAAAGGTATTCTAAAAGAGGGGAATTTTTTTTGTATAAATGAATTATCATTATCTTTTTCCTTCTTGAGATAATTTAGTTAATTTTCATGGTTTGTGTTATTATTAAAAACATGATTCAATTTATCACATACTTTTATAATGGTTTTAAATCTTGCACCCATCTTATTAGTTATTTCTTTTAGGAAATCAATACATTTTCCATCACATTGGTTATTTAAAAAATTTCCCATATTTTTTTTATCATTTTTCATAATAAAATGTAAACTAGTGATGAGATTACTTTAATTAATAATCATATAGTATGATAAATAGGAATATATGAAGAACAACTCATGAATCACTGGTATATTAAAACTTCTGAATTCATAAGTTTCATTCTAGATTATTAATCTTTTATTTCTTATAATCTATACTAACTTAATCCCCAAAATAAATATATTTTATTGGATATAAAATATAATTATCCACAACAAATACAATTAATATTACATTATTTTTAACATAAATAACCACAAAAGACCCATAAATCTAGATTTCCATAGTGTTTAGGAGATTATATATATAATACATCATGTTTTTTATATTATTTAAAGGGGATTACAAATTAAAAACAATACAAACACCTAGGAACCCTAGTGGGTAATGCCTCATCGCTTACCATAATGAATTAAAAGTACCCACCAGACTTATTTTATTACATATATTGGACCAAAGGTCTAGTATCTTGAAGGGCATTATATTTCCCGAAGGCCTTGTGGCCATAAATACCACTATGTGGATCAAATTCCTAATGGATCAGCATAAATGATTAAATAAACTAGTCAAATAACTTATCACCCCACCATAATAGTCATCAAATAATTTCATGATTTTGGATCCAACATCACCCCTTTTATAAAATGATGCACCGTGCTCCCCTTTAATGCAACATAGAAGGGAACTAATCTAAAAAAATCAGATAACCATTTGTGTAAAGGGATTAATGATAGGATACTACACACTAATCTATTTTTCAAGACACCCACCTCATGATGCCTTTCGTGGAGCCCTACTGCTTCCCCTGGTTTTCATGTTGCATCATTTGGATGGTCCCACTAATTTATAGTCATATTATTGGGCACCAATCCATGAAACATTATATATACATTGGGATGAGTGTCTAGTTGATTGGATATAGTTCTCCCATACCTCTTTCAAAATTTCCCACCCATTGGTGTCTATGTATCTCTATGTTGTACCAATTTCCAATTGCATCAAGTTGTTTTTATAATTCCCTCCATGATATTTGATGTTTAGAAGAGTATCCAAAATGCCCAGTGGACCAAAGTCTTATGGTAGAATGATATCCCTATGACCTGAATTCTTATGATGGCTTAGAGGTCTTGTAGATCAAAGGACCAATTTTATATCCTGAAAGATCATTTATGATGAATAGTACTTCTTACTACAGTACCCTACTATAGTGCCAAAACACTTTCGTAAGCGTAAAATATGATTATAAAATTGATAGATGATAAGTACTTATATATTCGCATGGTATATAAGTAATGACATCATAAGAAAATAAAAATATTATTAATCATAAAAATGTTGAACGGAAATAAATAATGGCATCATAAATAATAGTTGAGGCTCCCATCAAAGACAATATAGCATAATGTGCTCAGATGATTATTTTTGAACCATACATAGTATCTCATGAGATGTTAGAATTTATAATTTGAATTGTGTGCATAAAGTTTTCCCAAAATGTCGAATAAAAGTATTTCATTCATGTGTGTTCCACATATATAATAAATCTTACATAAACCATAAATAATGGGAACCCATATAAGAATAAAATAAGTAACAAAATAATGTCACAAATAATATTCAATGGATGAATAATATAGGTACCCAAAATAAAAAGGGTATAAATAATATTAGAAATTCAAGGTTATAATTAGTATATAATAAAATATAATATTCCATGAAGATAAGACAAAAGGATTTTGAAAAATCCAAAAATAAATTACGGAGTTGTTATAGAAATAACAACTGTACATAAATCATTAGATGTGGGTATTGATTCATACAATGGAAATAAAAAAAACATGGAATAATTTTTTTTTTAAAATGAAGTAAAAGGAATTAATAAAGGATGTAAACATAATATAAAAGATGAATTAGTGAAAGAGAGAGATAATAGGAGAATATAAACCAAAAAAAGGAATGAGTTGTGATTCCAATTATGAACAATGTGATATGAGAACTATGAATACGCAAGAGAGGTAAAAAGGTAAGTAATATCTAACAAATAAAAATAAAATATTATGGTATACATTCAATACATTGAAGATAATATATATAATTATAAATCATATATGAATATAATAGAGATTTATAAAAGAAAACTATACCTTGAGTATTGAATCACTTTTAATACACCATTAACCTCTTGAATAATCAAATGAAACTTATTAATTAATTTACTAAGAATAATTATCTTATTTATTTAATAAATTATTATATTTAAAATATCCTATATTATTTGAGTATTATATTATTACTCGTTATGTTGATCAATTTGATATTGGTTAATTTATCGTTCCAAAATTATTTGTAATTTCTAGTAGCACTTATTTAGGGGTCATGTAATCTCCAAAAGATTCAATATATTGTTTTTAAATCAATATGTAAGTTAAAGTGGTAAATATTTATATATATTATTTGAAATAGTTCCAAATTAACACACATTTCTTTGTAATCCAATTTAAGATAATTTATTAGACCATGCTAGTTTATCATTAATAATATTAATATAAATCATATTTTATCATTATTAAATCTTAATTATGCCTTAAGTTAATTATTTATATTATAATTATACCAAAAATCGATTTGAACCTTTCATAAAAGGTAAATTTGAACATAAAACATCATCATTCACTTAGTTTATATAAACCTATATTGGATGAGGAATGATTTTAAGAGAGATTAAATGATGGGAAAACTAATCAATATATAATTTTCATAACTTCATTAGATTATTAATTATATTACTATTATTAATTTTTTAGAATGACAACTATATGTTAAGATATGCTAAGAGGGGAAAGAAAATGAATGAATTGGAATTTAAAATGCTTACCTTACTCTTAGAGGCATCTCCTTTGATATACACCTTAAGGATTATTGTAGTTGTATTTATATTAGGATATACCTTAAAAATGACTAGGGGAGTTTGTATAGGAAATTTTGTAGATAAATACCAAATTAATATGTTTTAAGTGAGTATAAATGGGTGTAGAAGGGGTTTATTTATAGTCGATGGAGACCAACATTTTTGAATATAATATTGATTAAATTATTATTTTTTCTTAAGACTATGAATAGAATTAGTTATTTTTCATATTAATATAATATAATTTAAAAAGTATATTCCTAGTATTTAAGAACTTACAAAGGAAAATTGTATACCTAGAATATTTAATTCATTTTAAATAATTAAATATTTTTATATTTGATTAAAATATGATTTAGACATTAAAAGTTGATTTATAGGTTTGAAAATTATTATTTCTAAATTAATTATTTTATTAATTAATTACATTTTACATCATGAAAAAAATTATATAAATTATTTAATCATTTTAAAATCATAATGATATCATAAAACAAGTAGTATACATAAAAATGATATTTTACTATTCACTTAAAATTAAACTCTTTCATAAAATCATCCTAATTTCACCCTCAATTAATTTTCATATGATGGTACCAAAAATGATAATCATTTACCATAAGAAATTTGTGAATTATATAGTTATAATATTTCAATTTTAATATAAAAACAAGTCTTTACTATATAAGTAAAAAAATACCTCAAAATTTATACATATGATTACATTAAGATATATATTTTGGGAAAAAAATTTGTGGTGAACTAATATAAATATTTAATTATTTAATTCATATTAATTATTAAATATTAGAAATTTAATATTCGAAATGGTAGGTTACTATTCTAATGATCATGTTACTATTCTAATGACTGGTAACTATTACAATGGCCAAGTTAATATTTAAATTTTCATATAATAGTTATAATTCTTATAAATATATATTATTTCCTCATTTATTTATTCAAAAAAATTTCAAACATGTTTTGATTTTTTTATTTTATAAAATTTCAATCTTGTTTATAATATTTTTTTTATTTTCAGAATGTTGTTCCCCACTGTGGCATTTCTAGGATACTATTTCCCATTGGAGTTCAAAATTGTAGTTATGTTATTTAATTTTTTTATTATCCAAATATAATTTTATTGATCATATCGAGTGTATTTATAATTAATTTTTAATTTTATATTTTGAAATAAAATAAAATTTTATTTATTACATGATTTATATGATATATTCTTACTTTATGGAAAAAATATTTCAATATGTGTTTTAAGAAAGGATGTAACATTGAAAAAATTTCGATATCATATCACACACCATCCAAAAAAATATAGAAAAATGTATATACTAGTGGTGTTTTTAATAATGTATACTCAATAAGATCCTACCAAAGAACTCCCATGACAATGTGGAAGAAGAATTATAAATCTATAGTGACTAAACAATTAATATTATAGGATATTACATCCTAGGTAAACTCTATAAACCCATATCACCACATGAACAATCTATGAAATATATATATAGTATAGGTATAATAAAATCATGAAAATATAGAAACAAAGGTATGAAACACCGACTTCTACCAAAAAATATTGTATCTATCACAACCTAACATCAAACCTCTTATCACTATCATCACTTCCCATGTCCACACACCACATCACACCATAACCATAACCACATCATATTTTGACCAAATTCCAGTCCACATCAATATACATCACCATAAAAAGGAAAATCATACCACCAAAATATTGATAATGGGGGGAGGGGTATTCTGGAATCAATTTCCCAATATCTAAGATTTTGGGGGTTCATTAGGAACCCAAATCCACATGGGTGTTGGATTAGTTGTCCAAATAATGTGTTTTTATAGAAATTATGAATTCCACATCTACCATATATGACATAAGAAATATAAAATTATATATATATACTAATATATTTGAACCTATGTTATATATGTTAAAATGGTTATCCACACTCAATATAAATGTATACTTCATCTTCATCACACAATTCCAACAATTTATCTTATTAAAATGTAGTATATCAATAATCAACCATGCAATTCCATTTTATTGGGTTACCAAGTTAATCTTCACACTTAATAGATTACTATATATTTCGCTTATATCCTAACATAATTATTCTTTTCCCATATAAATGAATTTAATTTTTTGAACTCATCTATTTTATATTCATTAATTCATTGAATACATATATATGGAATCTATAGACTCATCTAACCAAGCCACCTAAAACTCACTACACATATATATCAATATCACACTAAGAAGTATTACTACCCTAAAATCTATCAAAAAATCATATGTCAATACAACATGGAAGATAATAATAGTAATATATAACATGTATACGTATCATAGAAACATCAAAAACATCTTATATTTCCAATTAACATTATATAATCAATAATTTTATTATATTAAATTAAAAATTCAAAGGATTGATAATTCTATATCAATAGTTGAAGCACCCAATCGGTTGTGAGGCTGAGTGTTTTACTTCATCTCAATAGCCATAAACCATTGAAAATGTAAATATATATGAAAAACTAATATTTTAGAAGAAGTTAATACTACATATGGATGAATATGATGTTAAAATTACATAATTTTGTACTACAAAATTTTACCTATTAGATACTAAGGTAGCCACCAAACCCATTTCTAAAAGATATATCCTACAGATGTTGAAATTGATTATGCTACCTTATTCCTCAACACTTGATCTATTCAATCAAGAATTTGGACTTGCTATTCCTCATAAGAGAGATTATCTTCCAACTGAACTATCTCTCGGTTCAAAACATGAGATGGATCTGGCATATACTTTCTCAACATTGAAATATGAAAACAATTGTGTACCTGGGATAAGCATGGAGGTAAAACCACTCTGTATGCAATTGATCCAACTTTCTACATGATTTAATAAGGTCCAATGAACCTCAGACTCAAATTTACCTTCTTATCAAAACACATCACACTCTTCCATGGAGAAACTTTGAGAAAGACATGATCACCTACCTCAAAAGAAATATCCTTCCTCTAGTTATCCACATAAATTTTCTGCCTGCTCTGAGCTGTTCGCATGTGCTTCTGAATCAACTAAACTTTTTTTCCATCTCTTTTACCAATTATGGTCCCATAAAATCCCTTTCACCTACTTTATCCCAAAAATATAGATTTCAACACCGCTTCCTATATAATGCCTCAAATGGATCCATTTGTATACTGGAATGAAAACTGTTATTATATGAAAATTCTTTCAAAGAAAGATATTGGTCCCAAATTCCCTAGTAATCTAATGAACTAGAACATAGCATATACTTCAAGGTCTAAATTATTCATTCTTACTGCCCATCTAATTGAGGATGAAAAGCTGTAATAAAATTTAATTCAGCACCCAATGACTTCTGAAGGCCTTTCCAAAAGTTAGAAGTAAAACTAGGATCACGATCAGATACAATGGATAGGGGAACTCCATGAAACCTGACTATGTCTTTAACATACAACTAAGAAAGTTGATCTAGAGACAAAGTATCTCTAATAGGAAGGAAATGAGTAGATTTAGTCAACTGATCAACAATAACCCAGATTTCATTATTACCTTGAGATGTCTTTGGAAATCCCACAATGAATTGTATGGATATATTTTCCCATTTCCACTCTGGCACTGGTAAAGACTGAAGCATCCCTTTTAGTAACTACCACTCTACTTTAACCTGCTGACAAGTCAAAAACCTCACAGTAATGTCAGCAATATCTCTTTTCATTCCATCCCACTAGTAATACTCCAGAAGATCTCGGTACATCTTAGTACTATTAGGATAAAATGAAAATAGAGAACTATGAGATTCATATAACAACTAATTATTCAACTATGAATCAAAATTCATGAATAATCTCTTCCCAAATCTCAAAATACAATCATTATCCATGTTAAAATCAGGAAACCTACCCTTCTGAACCAACTCAACCTTTTTCTGAAACTCACTATCTTCCTTCTGTGCTTTATTAATTCTGTCTGATAGAGATGATCTCACTAACACCTGAAAAAATAGAGGAATTTATCACACCAATAACTTCTATTCCAAATTTCATCAAATAAAAAACTAAAGGATCTCGTTCCAAACGTATCATGGTTAATAAAGCATTACTTTTTTGACTCCAAGCATCAGCCTCTTTATGCTCTTTTCCTGGATGGTAATGGATCGTGCAATCACAATCCTTGATTAATTCCAACCTTATACTCTATCTCATATTCAATTCATTTTGAGTGAATATATATTTCAAAATTTTGTGGTCAGTATATATTTTTTATTTTACTCCATAAAAATGATGCCTCCAAATTTTTAAAGAAAAAACCACAACAGCTAATTCCAAATCTTGTGTAGGGTAATTTAACTCATGAGGTTTCAACTGATGTGAAGCATAAGCAATTACCTGATAATTATGCATAAGGATACAACCAAGTCCTTTCAATAAAGCATCACTATAGATAACAAACTCACTATTTCTGGAAGGTATTGACAAAACTAGAGCATTTAAAGATCTTATTTTCAATTCCTGAAAACAATCATCACATTCTTTTGTCCAGATGAACTTAACACCTTTTTGAGTTAACTTAGTCATTGGACTAGATAACCGTGCAAAATTTTCAACAAACCACTAGTAATAAACTGCCAAACCAAGAAAACTACAGATCTCAATTATATTTGTGGGTCTTGGAAATTCTTCAACAACTTTTGTTTTAGTAGGATCAACAGTTATTCCATTTTTTGAAACAATGTGACCAAGGAATGAAATTTTTTGTAACCAAAACTCACACTTTCTGAATTTCCCATACAGTTTATTTCTTTTAAGGTTTTCAATACAACCCTTAAATGACTTTCATGCTCCTCTTTACTTTTAGAATAAACCAAAATATAATCAATGAACACAACCAAAAACTTATCCAAGAACTCATGGAAAATTCTATTCATAAGATCCATGAATATAGCAGCTGTATAGGTTAACCCAAAAGGCATAACTAAAAATTTATAATGGCCATATCTAGTACGAAACACAGTCTTCGGAATAACTGTTTCCTTTACATTCAACTGATGGTACCCCAACCTCAAATCAATCTTCGAAATATAATGAGCTCCCTGGAGCTAATCAAATAAATCATCGATATGAGGCAAAGGATACTTGTTCTTAACAGTGATGTTATTCAATGATCTATAATCAATGCAAAGTATCATTGAACCATATTTGTTTTTAACAAAAAAGACAGGAGCACCCCATGGTGATGTGATAGGTCAAATGAAACCTTTTTCCAATAAATCCTACAATTGCTTCTTTAGCTCTAAAAGTTCAATTTGAGCCATTCAATAAGGGGATTTGAAATTGGATTAGCATCAGGAACTAAGTCAACAGTGAATTCAATTTCCCGATTAGGTATAATACCAGAAAACTCATTAGGAAAAACATCAAGATACTCATTTACCAATAGCACATAATTAATCTTAACAGTTCCTCTGTTTTCAACAATATGTGTAAGGTAACATTCATTTCCATCTTTTATTAGTTTCTAATCTTCCTGAAATGTTATCAAAAGTAAGGGTTCATTCTTGTACACAAACTGATTTTTTTTAAAAGAAACCTCTTTAGCTCTGTAGTCAATCTTATCATGATAAACAGAAATCCAATCCATATCCAGAATAACATCAAACTCTACTAGAGGCAAAACAATAAGGTTTGGAGGTAGATTCTTTCCGCACACAAGGATAGGAAGGTTATTATGATTTCTTTTTGTCTCAAAATTTTCCCTCGGTGTTTTTACCATAAGTTCAGGATTCATATCTTGAGATGGAATTCCCAATTTACTAGAAAAATTATTAGAAATGAATGAATGTGTAGACCCCAAATCAAACAACACATTGGCATAATCTGAAAAAACAAACAGTGTACTTGATACTACTTCATTTGATGGCCCATCATCTGCTGAAGTAGTTGTAAAGGACCTTACCACCCATTTCTACTTGTAGCCTGGTTGCTTTCCCCCAGTTGAGTTCTTTGTTGGACACTCATTTTTATAATGATCCATTTCATTTCACTTAAAACATTTTATTGATTGTAAATTAGATTTTGTATTACCATTAACCTGATATTTTTCAGGGAAATTACAATCTTTATATCCCATTTTACCACATCGGTAGGACTTAACAGAATTAAAAAGACATTCCCCAACATGATTTTTACCATAATTTTCACAAACAGTAAACTTAAGTTTCTTATCATTGGAATTTTTTGATGAGTTTTTCCCTTTCATCTTCCACCTCGACCTCTTATTATGCTGTTTTTCAAAGAAAACCTGATCATTAAAAAAATATATTTACACCTTTTCCACACATCAAAAAAGTTTTTCATAACTTTTGAACTCACGATAATCTAAATCACTTCAATAATTTGGATTTAATCCTGAGTAAAAATGGTTGATTTTACTATCAAGATCTCATATGAAATTTAGAGCATACCTTTCCAGTCGAGTGAATTTTTCTTCATAAGAAGCCACTGAGTCATCCTCCTACATCAATTACAGGTATTGTTTTTCCATCCTAAGATGAACCACCTTCCGAATATATTTCTCAATAAACATACCTTTGAATTTATTCCAATCAAGAGCATAAATATCCTCACTATCTCTGATATTTTTTACCACCGACCACCACCGATCAGCTCCACCTTCAAAGTGGTAAACAACAAGACTAACCTTTTAATGTTATGAACACCCCATGACATCAAAAATATTCTACAGTGCTTTAATCCACCCTTCATCTAGCACAACGTCAGATGATCCTCTGAAAGATGGGGGTTGTTGCCTCAAAAAATGATCCACTATCGACATGTTTCTCTATGGTTGATCTGGTTGATCTCGTGCATGGTTACCACCACTATTTATTTCCTGAGTCAACTGTGCCATCACTACAACAAACTGTTCAGTTCCGATTCCAACCATCTCAAGTTGTTGATTTGGAAGTTTGTCTTCCTCCTGATGTCGTCCCATCATAGTTTCCATGTTTCCTCTGTGGAAAACTATTCTGAACATAGAAATATCTTAGGCAAAGTAACATGGTAATCTGTAAATGTTATATCATTTCAATATTACCATAAATTAATTTATGTACATTAATTTAGAAATATCCTAACTTCTAAAGTTATCTAAACTGTTCTCTGATACCAATTATAAGGACCCGAACTTAAATATTAAATAATCTTGAATTAAATGAATAATTCACATTGAGGATCTTTTCAGGTTTAGAGTTTTATATAATTAGGCCCTATCTATTACATTACATCTCAAAAATTACAAGGTAGACACTTCTAATCAGTTTCCATTTTTTTCATAAAATAAAAAATCTTAAAAAATAGTTATGTCTAGTCCCATGTTATAGACAACATGACTTTTCCTTGATCCCATCTTGGACCCTATTCATCTTCAAGTCATGTGAAAAACATTCCAAAACTTGGGATGAGCATAAATAGCTCAGTAAGGGTTATAAAACCAAGAAAGAAAACATTAGTGAATCAATACATACATAACATAAGCTCTTTAACATACATCATGAAATCATAAGATTTATATAGTAAACAAAAATCATAAAGGTAAATTGTGGCATCAATAACATACATTGTAGATTTCACAGCCGCATAAGGAGTTACATTTGGAATACCCCTCACTGTATATTCCCTAAATCTCTTAGGAGAAACATTCACGTTTACCTCCGTCATGTTACCCAATGAATTAGAGAGATATCTTGGTCTCACCCACCCTAGGTTTATCATCGAACCATCCATATACATAACAATTCCCAAGAACCATAACATATTCATAACACATAAAACAAATATAAAGGAAAGATAACATTTCCACACTTCAATCACAATATATCATTTAAATATATTGACATAAAAAATCCATTATCAAAACCATTTTCAATACCAAAATATGTTACAAAGTATATGGTATTTATTTTCCTTTAAAAAACATTATGACTTGTTAAGGAATCCATATATAAAATAATACTCACAGTAGCAGAAAAGGTCGTTGTCACCACTTACGTTAAAAGAAACATTTTTTTGTTGTTTAGTAAAAAGCCTCATAGAAAAATATTCCTTTTGAATGAAATGAGAAGTAAAATATTTTTATACACCTTATAAAATAAAGTCATGCATAAAACAAAATATGCCTCAACGAAAGGATATTGAGACGAAGTCCCTTACCTCGTGTCCGACTTGACCCGTTTGTTCTTTTATCTCCTGAATAATAAACTAAAGTTAATTTCTACTTGATTAATAACCTTTTTCAAGTTTATAATTCCTTTTAAATCACTTATTATCATGTTATAAACATCATGTAATCATTTAAGTTAATAATGGTCATTTTGTCGATATTTGGTACTTGAGTAAAAAATGGACTTCTTATAATTACAAGTTGTTCATGTGGTTAAAATTTCATTATATCTAGAATTATATTCTTGATTTAGATATCATATATATCATATATATATATTATATAAATATATTTATAATAGTACATAACATTTTGAGGAAAGAAATGAAATACACCGTTCATGGAGACGGTAAGCCGTACGTATTCATGAACGCAACTTTAATTTCTATTTCATATTTAATGGAATGAAAACATAATGATACATAGGTATATTATAATTTCAGTATAATATCATATATATATATATAATCTTAGTAACTCCATCATTTATACGTTTCATATATGTCATGAATGAGTCATATAACTTTGAGGGGGCGATAGTCCGCACTTCCTCAAATGAGATTATCGTAATTACCTACTATGGAATCCATAAAGGTATTCTATAGATGAAAAATAATGAAGAAAAGAAATAATATAAATATAATATATATCATATATAAATACATTTCCATCAAAATGGACACCATAAGAGGTTGTAGGAGAATATTGAACAATCATCGTTTCGTGAGGTGTTAGTTTGTCGTCCATAGAAACAATATGCTCATTACCCATTAGATGGAGGTGTGTGTAAGTGTAGTTAGAATAATTCTCACAAAAAAAACCTAGTATATTTAGGATACATGTTTTGTTATAAAAAAAAATGAATAAAACGAGTTTAGGGGGTCGGAGATGTAAAATAAAACAAAAGAACTTAAGAGAAGACATTACCTTTAAATCGGGTAACTCCCTTTGGTTTGAACCAAAAGGGGTTTTTGAAGTGCCTTATGCATAAGGTAAGGATTAAAAGAGGAAGAGATGGATCTTGAGAGATTATTTGGGTAGAGGTTGGATGAGCCAAGGGGATTGAGAGGTGTGAGTAATGGTTTAGAGTTGAGGGATTTCTATAAGGGGGAGGAGGGGCTCTTTAGGAAAGTGTGAAAATATTATTTTATTTTATAATGATTTTCTGTGTATAAATGTACAAAACTTAATAAAGTCTAATATAAGATGAATCACGGTCGAAATAAAATCATCCAATAAAAATTGGACAAGTTTTGGGTATTATTTTAATCTTTATAATCTTATTTATTTAAATCATTTATTAATGAGGTAATCACTGCATCATTATTATGTTATAAATAATTTAATTTATTTGATGTCTAAAAATTATATTAAAATACCATAATGTAGGAAATAGTTTTAGACTTATAATTAATATTTATAGTCAAATATATAATTTATATAACCCCACATTAAAATTGTTTTAGCAAAACAATACATGTTTATGATATTTTTATTTTTACTTTAAAAAAATGTTATTAATATCATTATCTCACCCAAGTGGCTTTCAAAGGCCAAAAATCTCACCCAAGGATTTTCTTGGTCATCCATTACTCATCCAATAAGTTTAGGACAAGTGTTAATTTAATTTTATATTATTATAATATTGTTTTTACCTTGAATTACCCAATTTACCTTTAACCGCGGTAAATAAAAGTTATGAGTTACTATTTACCAAAAAAATATTTTCATCTTATTGAACCACATTTTACTTACTAATAACTACCATGTATGTCAGATTTTCAAAATCCAATTCACAGAAGTGGTAAAATTTCATTTAAATGAATAAGTCAGCTTTTTAACTACACTCAGTGTTTTCACTATTCATCAAAAATTAAAGTTTTTCAGAAAAATAAAAAAAATTTATTCGAAGATATATTTGATATTAAAAATTCCAAAATGAGGTCTATTTTACCAAATCTAATACATAGAAGTTGCATTAATTAATTTAAAATTAATCCCTGTTGTCAAAACAAATAACGTGTTTTTAAGAAATAATAACTATCAAAAGATTGACACTTGTTTATGTCCAATTTCAAAGTGAAATTACTTCCAATGAAAAAAATTGGATTAAATGGTAAAAATATAATCTAATTACACCTTAAAACTAATTAAAAATATAATCTAACTATATAAATACATTTGATTAAAAGGCAGTTTTGAATTAAAATACAACATTTTTCACTATTCATTAAAAATGAATTTTATCAGAAAATACCAAAAATTTACCCAAAGTAAATTTTGATGTCCCAATTCTAAATAAAAAATTTATTTTTTCAAATAGAACATATAAAAGTGACTAAAAAAAATTTAAAGAGGGTTCACCATTAAAAGGCGGTAAATCGACCTTTTAAAGAATATCAGAGTATTTATGCTTAAAATTAGATTAATTCACAATTTAAGCCTCTAACTTTTATTAGATAAATATAAAAACATTTAACAAACAGGTATAATTATATTTTTGTTAGTTCTATTCATTCCTGCCATTACATCTTCTAGGCGTTAACTACCATTTAAAATGATACTATTATATTATTATTTTTTTAGTATGACTCAGCCATGTGTGTAATGTAATATTTCAAAGAAACCCATTATTTCGTATCAGGTATGTCATTGAACATTGAAACCCCTTTAAAGTAAAATTAATTTTTAATTTATAAATATTAATAATTATGAAAATGTATTATTCTTTATTTACTTGGGATGTTACCTGAAGTGGTTTGTTAAGGTTCTTCTTCTAGTAAGAAAATTAATCGTAAGAGTGGTCAGTTTTATCCAGGACCAGTTTTCGGGGATTCTTCGGGTAATAAATAAGTTATTTTCTACCAGTGTTGGAGGCATGGTCATACCAAGACTCATAGTATAGAGGGTTATAGTAATTTTCATCTTTGTGGGTGATTTATCCAAATGAAACATTTTTGTGATAAGTTTTCCCAAGATAGTAAGGTAGAATCCTCTTTCAATAAGGGATTGGAAGTTGACATTGATGATACTAAATAGGGAGCGTCACATTTTCATGACAAGGGGGATGTTTGGGTGGTTAATTCTGGAGGACTTTATGTGGAATAGTGTGCACCTGAGGAATTTGAAGCAAGGTCAGATACTATTAGAGGTATAGTGTTTATTTCAAAATCTAAGGTTCTATCTTTGTTCGATACATGTTCTAATCATTATTTTATATCATCAAAGTTGGTATTTGTGTTGGTTTTTCATTTATATCTCATGCCATTCTTATTGGTTCTTCCCATGCCTTTGGGAAAACAGTCTGACCAAGCTTTCATGTGCCCCACATGTCGGGTTGTGATAACCGACATTGAGGTGGTCTGGAATTTCTTCGTACTTGATCTTGACATCTTTGACATAATTATCAGTATTCATTGGATGAGTATCTTGATGTTCTATATAGACTATTATTTATATCAGGTATAGTTCTTCTTATTCGATGGGGTCACTCCTGTTTTCTAGGGTGAGTAGGAATCTTGATCGAGAAGGGCATGGACTATTGTTCCTTATGCAGGTACAATATCATTATCACAATTAGGTATAGTTCTTATCTGTCTATGGGGTCACTCATGTTTTCCATGATGAGTGGGAATCTAGATTGGGAAGGGTATAAATTATTCTTCATTATGTTGGTACAATCTTATTCAGTTTGTTTGAAATGTTTCTTGATGTAGTTGACCCTTGCTTGGGTAGTAACCTATATTCTGTTGTGTGTGCATACCCTAAGGTCTTTCTGGATGATTTTTTGGTTTATCACCAAAGATAGGGGTCAAATTTATTATTAAACTACTATTGGTAATGATTCCCATATCTATTCCAAACTATCTAATAGAACATTCTAAGATGGTAGAGATTAAGGTCTAGCTTGAGGACTTGGAGGAAAATGGGTTTATTTATCCTATCATGTCACTATAGGATTCTCCTGTACTCTTTGCTAAGTAGGAAGAAAAAAGTATCAGGATTTGTATTGACTGTCGAAAGTTGAATCAGGTTAATATTAATAAGAATTATCCTTTACCTATAATTGATCATCTATTTTATAAATTTAGAGGGGCTCATTAGTTTTCTAATATTGATCTACAATCAAGGTACCACTAGTTGAGAGTCTTATAAGAGGATATACCAAATACATCATTTAAAATTCGGTATGGTAATTTTGAGTTTTTAGTTACCCCATTTGGTCTCACTAATCGTCCTTTGGTTTTTATGGATTTGATGAACCAAAACATTCATCAATTCTTGTAATCTTCTTTTTATTGTGTTCGTGGATAATATTTTTTTATACTCTAACTCAGAGGAGGATCTCAAAGACCATTGTAATATTATTCTTCAAACCTTGAGGGAACATCGTCTGTATGCCAAGCTTTCTAAGTGTGATTTTTGGATTTTGGAAGTGATTTCATTGGGGTATGTGATATCTGAGATAGGCGTCTCAGTAGATCCTAAAAAGTTGTAGGAATTTATTCCTTGGGAGATGTTTAGAAATGTGATTGAGATTCAAATGTTCCTGGGTTTGGCTGGTTATTATAGATGGTTTTTTCAGAACTTCTCCAATATTGAAGATTTGATGGAATATTTAACCCATAAGTGTTTAAAGTTTTAATGGAATGAAATTTTTTAGATATATTTGTAGTATCTGAAGATGTGTTTGACTTAAACACCAGTTTTTATTCTTCCAAAACTAGGGTCAGGTTAAGATTTTATCTACAATGCATACAGTATGAGTTTGAGATGTGTGTTGATGAGAGGAAACATGCTATGGATTATGGATATTTTTATTTACACCCTCATGAGAAGAAATACACTACCCATGATCTTTATTTGAGAAATATTATGAATTTACTCAAAACATGGCATCCCTATCTCTTGGGAGAAGGTTTTACGGTATATTTTAATCATAGTAGCCTAAAATATATTTTTACCCCGAGAGATCTGAACTTGTGCCAAAGAAACTGGGTTGAGTATCTTTAAACCTTTGATTTTAATATCATATATACCCATGGGAAAGAAAATTTGGTTGATGATGCATTAAGAAAAAAATACCAACACATCCTATGAATGAATCGATTTATCAATGGTCTCTGAAGATTTTTTTTGCTGAGATGATTTTTGGAGGGAAGGAGGCTGGTGGATAGGAATTCTTGGATTCAGAAAAGGTTGAATTATATTTTTATGAGATACTTCAACATGATTAGATGAAAGGCATCGAGAGATAAAACTTAGGAGAAATACTAAATAGTGGGGAGACCTCAGGTGAGTGGTCTCAATCTCCTAGTAGATATTTGTGCTTTTATAGAAGGTTGGTTGCTCATTCTTCCTTGAGACAGACTTTACTAGATAGTGGAAACCGATCACGTTGGTTCGAAAACACCAGGTATAAAAAGATGTACCATGATTTGAGATGTCGGTATTGGGGGTCATGATGGGATGGTCAGTTGTAGATTTTTTATCATGGAGTTTCACTTATTAAAGAGTTAAGGTGGAACACTAAATACTTGTAGGGTTTTTAGAACCATTACCCATTTCTCTATGGAAGTGGGATGAAATTTTCATGGATATTTTCATTGCTTTTCCATCGAATCCTAGTGGAAAGGATATTATTTGGGTGATTATTTACAGAATCACTAAATAAGCTCATTTATTACCAATAAAGAAAATAAAAAAAGTGGAATAGATTGAGGACTTGTATGTATGAGAGATTATAAGGCTTAAAGGGGTTGCCTCTGTAGTTATTTTTGATAGGGAATCGAGGTTTACATAAAAATTCTGGAAAGGATTGAAGGATTAAATGGGTTACTATTTTAAATTGAGTATGAATTATCAACCCAGACGGGCAGATAGAGATAGAGGGATATCTAGGTTATTAAGGATATGCTACGAGATTGTGTTCTTGATTTCAGTAGATCTTGGAATCATAATTTTCAATTGGATGAGTTTTCCTATAAAAATATTTATTAGTCTTAGATAAGGATGGAACCCTATGATACTTTTTATAGGTGGCCATTTCGATCTCCCTTGTACTGTGTAGAGTTGGGAGAGTGGTCCTTGGTTGGAATGAGTTTGGTTTAGGAGACGACAGAGATGGTGCAGTTGATACATAAGCATTTGATCATTGAATAGAGTCATCAAAAATATTATGGGGACCATTAGCGTCAGCTGATAGAGTTTGAGGTTGGTGATCAGGTATTTTTTAGAGTTTCACCTCACTTGATAAATCTTCAGTTGGGAATGCAGGGTACGTTGGCACTGAGGATTGTGTGCCCTTTTGAGACTATTCAGCGATTGGGGAGGGTGTCCTATAAGTTTCTTTTTCCCTCTCTCCGGAATTATATAATTGACACATTTCATGTTTCCCAGTTAAAGAGGTATATACAAGATCCTTTCCTTGTGATTATATGGGAGGATGTTGATATTGATCCCGATACCCCTTTGGTTGAGTAGCGAGTTCATCCTTTGGATCACCAGGATAATGTACTATATGGTAAAATGATCCCCCTATTCCAGGTATTGTGGAAGTGTAGATATAATCTCCATAAGATGCGGGATAAGGAGTTATTAATGAGGAATCCGTGCCCTTCTATTTTTATAGATATATGATCTTGAGCTCTTTCTAGGGAAAGAATTCTTTTATGGTGGGGATATTTTAACACCCCATTAACTTTCTTTTAGTTATTTTATAATATTTTCTTTTGGATTCAATTGTTTTTTCGGGTGGGTATTAATGACCATGGAATTGGAAGGATACATGTAATGGTGAGTTCATGTCCTTTTGGAATTTTCAACATAAACACCTGTAGTTTATATTACTCACTAGGAACTTACTTGCTGTGTAATTGAAGTACATTATTTGTAATGTCTTCTGGGTAGAAGCTGTAAAATGGGTACATGGTGTGAATGGTTTTGCACTCTATGTAATAGGTACACACCGTATATGTATAAAAATTTTATTTTTAATAAAATGGTGATGATATTTTCAGCGTATATGGACCCTGATGATTACACGATGTTTAAATGATTTACACGCCGTGTAAATATTTTAGTGTTATTTTTTAAGCCACTATATGATTGATATATTTCATTCATGCTCTATACATCCTTCCTCACTCAAATTAAAGAGATACTTAGGTAATTTTGTGTGACTCTTTTCAATTTTTATTAATTCATTAAATGATTGATCACTATTGGGGTTGGATTGATTCGCTATGGGTAAGAATTTATTTTAGTTCTTCTTTGGTTTTGGTTGTGGTTGTGGTTTGTATGTGGTTTTGTAATCAGATTGTATTTTCTATCAATCCTTTTTAGTCACTTTTCATGCCCTATCTTCTAAAGGAAAATATTATGGTTTCATTTTCCCATTGCATAATTCCATTAGTTTTTTTATATGCTTGGGGTAGGTGGATTTATTTAACAATTTTAATTTATTTAATTTATTTTTATTATTATTGATTTATTGAGATTTGAAATGGAATTGAATGTGTTGAAACTGAAAAGGAAATGGGTTTATTTTTTTAAAAGGGGTTTTCCTTGAAATCACAATTTCCATGATTTGAAATGGAAAAATGAATTTTCAAACCCTGAAGCATATTGAATTTCCTTTGAAATGGTTTTAGAAAAATGTGATCATGGTTTTTAAAATTAAAAATTTCCGTCATTACACAGTGGAAGCCTTGGGTGCATTAAGAAAGATACATGGGTAGTCATAGTGTCTGTGTAACACCACTAGGAGGCAACCTATTGTATGTCGATGAACTATGGAAGGACTGAATATTAGTTGGATCCAACCTTATGTATTTTTACACTCATAAGCATCTAGTACGTGTTGTCCCATAGAGTAGAGCTTGACTGGAAGGCGAATTTCTGTTTCTGGTTGTTTATTACATGATAAATTATTTTAGGAACATTAGATCACATAGATGTTTATATTTTTGATATATTCACCTTCTTTGATATGTATTTGGAAAATATTAAATTAAATTTTTTAAAACTCAAGGATTATTTTAGAAATATTATCAAATTTTATTTACTTATAACAATTCTTGTAAAATTATTTTGTTTTAAAGTTTTCACTTGTTCATTTTTTATTAGAACTTGTATAAATTTATTAGTGGTATCCTACTAAGATCAATTAATCAAAACCTAATTCTACATTTGGGGGTCTTTAGACATGGTTTTGCAGGATACAAGTAAATGGAAGGAAATTATGTACCATGATGGATTCTATTTATGTCACTCTTAATGTTTTGGGATGGTCTGAAGGTGATAGTCCGTCATATAGAGACTAGTTTGTCAAAACATGTCATACTTTATAGTTTATCCTATTTTGATTAGTTGTATCTCCCTTTTTCCACTTTATACTCTGGTTGTATGTCTTTCTTTTCTGATATTCAAGACTTGTTTTGTTATCTTTTTTTTACCCCACCCCGTAATGGGATTACTTATGTGATTGGTCTGGTTGGCCTGGGTTGGCCTATTACAGATGATGATTTTGTAAGATTCTTGATTATTTGTTAAACAATCTAAGAAAGGAAGGAATTATCTATTTGAGTATAAGAATCATCAAATATCCATGAATTAGAAAATGGAGGACTCTCACTAAGGTGGATAAGGATTATCTGCCAATTAATAACACTTATAAAATTCTGTGTATGTATGTTTGAATTTTTTTAAGTATATTTATCAAATTGTAAGGGTAATATACTCTTAAAAAAGTGCTATGTAATTAAATATCTGTAATGTCCTTAGATTCAAAGTATTTTTTAGCTGTAAATTACTCTTACAAAAAAGGTAACACATGAAATATAATAGTAATCAGTTTGAATAATTTGTGGATATAATTTATTTTGATGGTTTAATACTAGAACTTGAGTTGTGGTTATATATTTGTAATGCAATCAAAAGATATTGAATCCTTGAGAAATATAAAGACCATACTATCTTAAAGATTTTTTATTTTAAGTCAGATAATGATATAATATTCTTTCATGATATAAATATCACAATAATTCAAATGGATATTGTGCTCCAGTCTAAGTTAATTTGATGTAGGAACAAGATTAAAAATTAGGATCTTATCGTATTCTAGAATATGAATCTAGAAGTTGAAGAAATAGTTGATAAATATTCTATAGTAGTATTGTACACTGAATAGAAAACTAGATTATAATAAAAAATTCTTATTAGTGGATCTAAGTTCCATAATTTAATGTAGTCCATAATGCTAATATCTTAGGTTAATTTAAAAATATAAATGTCAGAGTAATGGAACTTTTAATTCACTATTCCATATGCTGATGAAATCTAGATGAAAAACCAAGGATTGAAAAAATAGTGAAACCCCCTAATTGGTCCTCATTGGGAACTAGAATATCTGAAAATATGGAGGGCTTATATTGAGGAAATTTATATTATATGATGTTGAGATGATCTAAAGTTTAGAGGATATGATGGTTGGAAGATATAATGATCAAAATATGAGATGATTGAAGGATTAGTTGCCCCGAATTTATTATTATAAAAATCACACTAGATGATGAGATTACTTTAACTAGAGTTATAAAAATATATTAGATCAAAACAATGGAGAACACTAGAATATAATAAGATATTACAAAGTTTTATTGAATATTCCAAAATATGGATGATTTTTTGTTGGAAAGATGATGGTAGAACCCGAAGTGGAGTAAAGTCTATAAAAGTTAAAAAACCAAATATTTTTAAAATATTTATCATAATATTTATGTAAAGTTAAAATCATTATGATGATTTTTAGATAAATGTAAATGATATGAAATAACCTAGTCACAAGTCATGAATCTCACTAATATTTTAGGAACTTGTTAAGATGTTTGAAAAGTGGCTCACACTCAAAGAAGTCATGGTCAAGATAGATCTATAAGGAGGAAGGGAATAAGATTTTGTGGGTGATATATTTTATGTAGGTTTCATTATTTCATGGAGGACATAAATTAAAGAGTGTTTATGCTAATATTTATCTCTTGATTAGAGAAGGAATTATAATAGAGGGAGAATACATTCATTAAATTACACAATAACATTTGTGTTAAAGAATTAGAAGATATGGAACTATATGTTATAAATATTTTCAAGAGGTTTTTGTAAGTTATTAAAATATATGATAAAGAATATATAACATCAAGTGATAATATATATATATATATATATATATTATAGTTTATATCAATATTAAATTAGATAAGTATTTATAAATTTTATTTCCAGAAGATAAAACACAAGGATAACATGCATAATGTTAGATTTTATTAATAGGTAGAAAATTATGAATTGTATTAATGAATAAGATATTATCGTTTATATAGAGATATCTAGGATATTAATTAAGATATATTTTTGGAGTTCTTTGAGGGAAATCACTGAAAACTAATGGTTGCAATATAAATAACCCAATCATTCCTATTAGGTGGCTGAAGACTATTTAAAGGATGTATAAATATCCAATTTGGGTAAAGGATGATACCTTCTTATTCTTATGAAGTGTAAGAAGAAACTTTGGGCTTTGGATAATAACTACCCCATTGCAATCATCATTGATAATAGCGATTCAATCTATTTTTTTGAAGAGCCCAAACACAATAGGGATTAAGTACCCACATTGGGACTGGACCTTGTAAAATACTATGTGTATATATTACATATTTCTTTTATAGTTTTACATGTGGTTATGCGTATTGGGAATGTGTAAAGAGATTAATACATCTAAACTATTATAGATTTTATAATAACTAAATGCTGATAATATTAGGAATCATCCAACATTGAGTTACTAAAAAGTACTGATTTAATGATGTGACATAGTTTAAATAGATCCTATGAAAATGAATCTTTCATGATTAGTATACTAGATTATAGGAATGCCTCACACCCAACTAACTGAACCATGTAATCACCACACAGACTCAAGAAACTCAAAATTGTCACTAAAAATTTAAGACAATTGAAAATTAAATAAGAAAATAATGTTGAAAACATCGGTTACATATTTTAGACATGAGTTTTATATTCATGGAAGAACACTTCTACTATTTACATTAATATATAAAGATACAGAGTATTATATTAAAAATTTATAATTACCCATATTATAGAATTTTAGAATTTGAGTCATAGTAAAATATGTATAATATGTCCCACCTCACATTTTTTGGGGGTTAAATCTGATCATCCAGTTTCATTACCATCCAAAGTTCAATAAAAAACCATCCTTGAATTTAGTGTCTATTGATATCTTATGATAATTAGTACTTGAATACATCATCTAGCGATTAGTGGATTACCACCAAACCATTGCAAAAAAATCACATCAAATAAAAACATACACTAAATATCTACCCATTAAATTGACTTATATATATGTGTAAATTTAAAAATATTACACTATAACCATCCTTCCCTTGAAAAATAGTATCTATTTTTTTTGTTTCAATGAACCATAAGGCTAAAAATTCTACCACATATTATTATTCTAGTATAACTAAAATACCATTGACATACTATTTCTATTCCCTCTTGAACACCTTTTCAAGGATCCCATATAAATTCTCCAACACTTTGGAAAAAAAAATCCACCATGTTGACAACACACAATGTCTCCACAATTTTCATTTCATTCACCCAAGTCTCAGTAAAGCATAATTTTATCCAAAAAATTCTTTGAAGAGAGTCTTATTGAATATTTCCATTGGATTCTACTTCCTCCCAATTTTTTATACCTCTAACACCAATCCTATAGAAAATCTAGAGTGATGTGGTATTTTAGTTTTTTGTGTTTCATGCTTGTAAGAAAAAATGGATTCTAGGATATTTAATTTTACAATGACAATCATAAAATAACACTATACCCTTAGGGAATCTTCATAGTTTCTACAAAAATCGTTTTAACTATATCAATTACATAATTTATTTCAATATAGCTATGTACTCAGCTTCCATTGTGAAAACTTTAACCACTAGTTTCAACTACAATATATTGCTTAATGTTGTTCTACCATATGTCAACACAAACCATGTGGTTCTATTAAGAGTGTCAAAATCCTAAAAAATTATTCATTGATGCGCCCATTCAATAGGTCATCCCTCATAAATGATAAGGTAGTATGTTTTTATCCCTTCAAGTATTGTATGATGAATTTCAGATCCTTTTAGTGTTCTCTTCTAAAATTCAATATGAAATGTATCACCACTTCCACTAAAAATGAAATGTCCAGTTGAGTATATATCATGGTGTAAATCAGAAAAACTTCCACTAAGATAAATGGAAATATCCCTATATACATGCCATCATCATCCATTTTAGGCACATTTTACTTTTTTCACAAAAATATATATTTTTTATTTATTTAAATAAAAAAAATATTACAAGAAGAAGTGGCCCAAATAGACAGACCAAAAGAAGGAAATGAATCAAGGGGGTCTAAAATACTGGAGAACAAGAGAATATCCTCTAATGATGTTAGAACCTCCCGGTTTCAAGTTATAAAAGTCATGAAAAAAAAGTTTTCTGTTCCAAGAATATCAATCGGTGCAAGGTAGTCCGCAACATTGTTTCCTTCCTGCAAGATGTGAGAAACTCTGATATAAGCACCCAAAAAGATTTTAAACTTTCTCACAATATAATCAATATACCTAGTGATTGAACCATGATCATGAATAACATTATATAAGAGTAAGGAATATGTTTCAGTAATAGTAATACCCAAATTCCTTTGTACACAGATGGAAAGACCTACCAATATATCCATTGACTCAGCATATAATGAATTACCATGCTCCAACCTGATAGAAAAAGCCGACATAGTCGACCCACAACTGTATTGGAAAATACCACCACCAAAACACCAGCCTGAAATAGAATATCCATCACTATTAATTTTGAGACCCTTTGAAGTAGGTTTCCAACATAACAATTTTCCCTGAAGAAGAGAAGGAGGTCCAACCATCCAAGTATAAAAATTTTTTTACAAAGAAGGAGCTTCCCTCCAATTAATTAAAACCCTGAGGAAACTAGAAAGTAGATTTTTAATTTTAAAAATAACAATCCATCTATTTGAACCTATATTTTCATAAATACACATGTTTCTGGCCTGCCAAAAGCACCAACAACATTCCAGTGGAATCACCGCATGAGTATATCTTTCAAAACTCCCCACAACCGATCCATGAATCCAACAATCAAGGAAAGATAGATTATTCATAAATATAGAAAAAAAGTATTTAAATCACCAAATAAAATAAAAAAAACATGATCCCAATCACTATCAAAGAAAAAATGATGAGAACGTTTTTCTTTATGGATCTTATAGAAAACACATCATGGAACAATGCATATCCCACATTGTTTAACATTTTCGTCAGTAGAGAAAACATCATTACTAATCCTCCACAATAAGAAATTATATTTAAAAGGAATGGACTTATCCCAAATGATATTCTTCCAGTGATTCACTGGAGTCTAAACATTGAGGATCCTACGGTAATCTCCCATTGAGGAAGAGCCAAAGGAAGGAGTGAAAAAACACTTATTAGATTCTGAGGATAAAATAATGAGGGTGGAAAGAGATCGTTGGTTGATGTCCAAAACTATACTAGTAAAATATGGGTGTTGATAGGCTTCCTTGAAGGATATGTTTGAAGCAGGAAAACATGGATACCCAATTAACTCCCCACTCTAGTTGTGATTCCAAAACAAAATTTCACCCTTCCCAACCATCAATTGAGAGCAAGTCTTAATGACATTAACATAGGAACCAAGATCATTCCAAAAAGGAGAACCATGAAAATCTAGAATAATTCTATATCCCACTGAGTTTCCATGCATAGTTTTACCCTATAGTGTTTGACATTCCATAACTTCCCATGCTAGCTTAGCATGTATGCACCTGAGAGTATCATTAAGGCATTGAACATTAACCCCCCTTCATTCATTGAATGAGCCATTCTATACCATGAAACCCAATTTCTCTTACCTTTGGACTTAGGAACCCATAAAAAATTGACAAGAATTATATAAATATTATTTATCACACTCTTAAGAACCTTAATAGAAGATAGGGAATGAATAAGAGATGTAAGAAGAACAATATTAATCAATTTAATTCTACCCCCAAATACTAGAAAAAAGTTTTTCCAATTAATAATCTAGTTCAAAATTATGCTGATCAGAGAGTCAAAATCACAAATTCAAAGCCTCCTAGAAGATAGAATATGTTGAGCAAGTGTTGATTTCAATAATACATAATGTTTTATTTAAAGGGGGAGTATGTTGAGAACAATACTCTATCTATTAATGATAATTTTGATGCCTCAAAAATACCCTTAATTATTTTATAATGATTTTATTTGTTAAGAATTTTTCAAGAATTTATTATTTGTTTTATTTTTATTTCTCGATGAAATATTTATGTTCTTGAACAACGAGGTTTTATTTGTAAAGTATTTGCATTTAGCGTGTTTTGGAAACACTGTTCATACCCTACTTATTCGGGATCTGCTTTAGCGTGTTCTGGAAACACTGTTCATACCCTATGTGGAGGAACACAACGTAATGATTAAATACAACACATGCTTTATGAGATAAGAGAAAATTATGGATGAGGAACCATACGTTATCAGCAAAGTATGAAAAAGAACCCTACGTTAGGAAGGAACCCTACGTTTGGAATATTAGAAAAGTATGGAAGGAGAACTATACGTAAGTGTTAAATGTTACATTTTTTTCTCAAAATTATTGTTCATTAACCTTACTTTAGTAAACAACCATAAGTTCTTGGAAAAGTATGGATCAAGTAAAAGTATGGATATTTTACCATACATTTGAAAGTTAAAGAGAAAAGTATGGATGACCAACCCTACATTTATAATCAACCTAACATTTTAAGAAAGTGACATGAACCTTATGTTTGTGATCAACCATACATTGTCAACCATATGTTTGGAGACTACGTCATCAACCTTACGTTCATATGATGCATACAGTACAACTCAACCTTACGTTTGGCGTCAGAGAGTTTAAAGTCGATATTTTTATGCAACGGTTAACAAGATGATTTTTAGGCGGATTTCAAGCCAGATTTAAAGATAATTTTAAAATGAGACTTTAACTAATTCAAAGACATTTAATCAATGGTTTAAATATGGAATTAAAAGAATCTTTTTATGTCGAGTTTTTAGGGATGTTATGACTACTTTGTAAATTCAAATGTTTGAATATCGTGAGTTAAAAGGCCACTCTTGTGGATCTAAATTTGCAGGAGAAGTACTTATAGTTTTTTTATATATGAGATTTTTCGAACAAAATCCAATGATATTATGTGATCTCTTGATAATTACGAGAAAAGGAAAAAAAATAGAGACTATCAAGAATTCAGATCTTCTGATTCAAGGGAACGACAAAGCTCTGTTTTTTGAAGGAAAAAAATCACAATAGAAGATTAATCTGTTTTACATCGAAGATCATTTGTGAATCTGCTACTACCAAAGTTGTGAGTTATATTTATATATCTACTGCAACGGGATCAACTCATAATGAATCTTTTTTGAAGATCATTATTTCTGAAGATGACGATCCATCTCCTATCAATTGCATGCTGTTGCAATTGTGAAGAACATCTGGAATGTTTTTTTTTTCAGAATACAAAAATCTTTATTTTCTATTCTTGAGTGACCTGCTTCTCGTACTAAGCTATGGAGGTTCTGTGAGTGAACCAGAAGGCTTTGTTTTTCCTTATATTGTAAAGGTGTAAACTGCCTGTACTCAGTTGTTGAAAGGTCTATTGAAACGAGGACCAGATAGTGAAAATCACCAAGCTTGTGGAGTAGAGCATTGGTGGAGTAGACTGGGGGCCTTCTTTTCCCCAAACCACTATACATCTTGTGCCTCTGCTATTTAAATTTCCACTACATCATATCATCTGATTAATGTTAAAGGACAGAACACAATATTGAAAAGATTTCAGAAATAACACAATTCACCCCCCTCCTGTGAATATTTGGTATAATCTGATCCAACAATTGGTATCAAAGGTTGAGCTTTCTGATAAAGACTTAACAAGCTGAAAGTGATTATACACAGATCAAGATGACTGATACAAGAGAGGGAATGTCTATGGTCAGAGCACCGTACTTCAATGGAGAAAACTATGGATGCTGGAAGTCGTGAATGATTATCTATCTAAAAAACCTTGGATACAGAGTATATTCTAAGATCCTGACTCCATATGAAATAGCCAAAAAACCAGAAACATGGAGTGCAACTAATGAAGTAGATTATGACATGAATTCGAAGGCAATGAATGCAATTATATGTGGTCTAGGACCTGATGAATTCAACAGAGTATCTCAATTCCCAACAGTATATGAAATGTGGAAAACTATTGCTCTTGCTTATGAAAGAACTAACAAAATCAGGGAAATGATATATGCAAATTCTAAGCTTAAATTTGATACTTTCAGAATGGTTGAAGGTGAGATTATTACTCAAATTAATGGAATATTGATAGAGATTGTCAATAACATAACTGCCTTGGGAGATCCCATTAAACAAGATGATCAAGATTTAAAAGTACTGAGAGTACTTCCTAAAAAATGGAATGGAATCTCTGGAGCAATCAGACAGTTGACACCTGTCAAAGATTTAACCATGAGAGAATAGATTGGAACATTAATGATTTATGAAGATAAGATGGAAGATGAATAAAATGATCATAAAGTTCTTATCAAAAGAGATGACACTGCCTTGAAAGTATCATCACAAAGAAAAAATAGAAAGATGAAGAAAAGTGTAAAAGATAAATCAGAAAGTTCTGATTTATCAAATTTTGATGTGGAATTGGCTCAGCTAGCCCGAAGATTAACTAAATTATATAGAAAGAAGAAGGGCTTTAGAAAATCCTTCAAAAAGGATGACAAGGAATTCAAATATTATGAATTCAAGAAAATGAGGCATATCAGACCTGACTGTCCTCAGGTAAAAGAAGACAAGAGAAAAAAATTCATCAAAAGAAATGATTATGATCATAAGGACAAGAAAGCCATGAAGGATACATGGAGTATATTTGAAGACTCCAATAGAACTTCTGAATCAAACTCAGAGAAGTAATAAGCAAATCTAAAAGCCAACATGTGTTTTATGGCAGAAAAAGATGAGGTACAGTCTTACTACTCTTCTGACTCTAGTTCTGAATCTAGTTACTCTAATGAAAAAATTGCAGCCTATTGCAATATTATTGAAGAAAAATATGACTCTCTATTTAAGAATCAGAAGTCTTTAAAGAACATTCATAAGTCTATTTCTGATGAAAGAGATACAATGCTGAAATAATATAAGGAGCTAACTATGAAGTTTGACTCAATTAACACTAACAATACAAATTATGAATAAAAGATAAAATAACTACCAACTAAAGTGGAAACTTATAAAAATACAACCCTTGTTTTTACTAAAGGAGAAAATACTTTAAATGAAATTCTTAGGAAAAATTTCATTAAAAAGGAAAGATTTAGAATTGGTAGTAAAGGTGAAAAACCCAAGCTATACAAAAATTATTTTATTCCAAGTGAAAAAATATTAAATTGTAATTGCTGTGGAATAAGGGGACATATTTTTTTAAAAACTATTTCTTAAGACAACCCTAAATAAGTGTAATTAAAATAGATTTTGTATCAAATGATTTATTTGACTCTTGTGAAATTAGAAAAAACAAATCAAGTCTGGATTCCCAGATCTCTGCTGGCTAACACCCCTGGACCCAACAAAATATGGGTACCAATAAAAATTGTGTAAATGTCTTTACAGGGAGCAGGTCACAAATGAAAAAAGGACATATAGTATATGGATAGTGGCTGGTGAAGGCATATGAGTGGAAACTCATCGAATTTCTCTACACTCACTCAAAAATATGGTGGACTTGTCACTTTTGGTGACAATGTCAAAGGAAAAATCATTGGTATTGGAACAGTTGGAGTTCCAGAAGCTGTCTCAATCAATAAAGTACTTTATGTACAAGGATTTAAACACAATCTGATAAGTATCTATGAACTATGTGATGATGGTTATGCTGTTGATTTTTCTAACAATTGATGTTCTGTTTTCAAAAATAAATTGCTTAAATTTATTGCACCTAGAAATGACAATGTATATACCTTGGATTTATATTCCTTGTGTAAACAACAAGTAAATTTCTTAACTACTAAAGTGAGTTAATCTTGGATATAGAATAAGAGACTTGGACATTATAATGTATATTTTTTACATAAGTTATCTAAGAAACATTTAGTTTTTGATTTTCCTAGTCTCAAATTTGAAAGTGATAGTTTCTGTGATGCATGTCCACTTGGCAAGAAACACAAATCATCCTTCAAATATGTTAATAGAATTACTACATCTAAACCTCTAGAACATATTCACATGGATTTTTTTGGACCTTCAAGAGTAGCAAGTTTAGCTTGTAAATCATATGTATATGTTTTAGTTGATGACTATTCTATATTTACATGGATTTTGTTTTTAAAATTTAAAAATGAAGCTTTTACTTTATTTGAAAGTTTTTGTAAAGCTGTTCAAAATGAAAAAGGTTTTAAAATAATTTCATTGAGAAGTGATCATGGTGGAGAATTTGAGAATCAGGAATTTAATTCCTTCTGCAAAAATATGGGTATTAAACAAACATTTTCTGCACCAAGAACACTTCAACAAAATGGAATTATTGAGAGAAGAAATAGGACTATTTAGGAAATGGATAGGAATATGTTAAATGAATACATTCTTCCTACCTATTTTTTGGAAGAAGCTGTAAGAACAACATACTATATAATGAATAGAGTTTTAATTAGACCAATTTTGAAAAGGACACCCATTGAACATTAGAATAACAGAAAACCCAAAGTAAATTACTTTAATGTTTCTGGATGTAAGGTTTACATCTTGAACACCAAGGACAATCTTGGTAAGTTTGATCCAAAATCTGATGAATGCATTTTTTTTAGGATATTCAGCTACCTCCAAAGCCTATAGAGTCTATAATAAAAATTCAAGTATTGTTGAAGAATCAGTTCATGTGAAATTTTATGAATCTGATCCCTTTGAGAAAAGGACATATCAAATGGATGAATCTGACTCTAATGATAACATGAGACTTGAGAACTTGAAAAATGATTTTGAAAATGATATAAAAGAAATTCAGTCCAGTTCAAAAGAACATGATACTAAAGAACCTATGAGTGTGTTACCTAGACAGACTAAAACTCTAAAGAATCACCCCTTAGAGACTATCATAGGTTACATAGACACAGAAATAAAAACTAGAGGAAATATATGGAATATTGTAGAATTCTATGCCTTTCTATCCCAATTAGAACCCAAGTCTATATAAGAAACTTTATATGATGAAATATGGATGATATCAATGCAACAAGAATTAAACCAGTTTAAAAGAAATGAAGTCTGGGAATTAGTTGAAAGACCACAGAACTATTTAGTGATAGGAACCAAATAGGTCTTTAGAAATAAGCAATATGATCAAGGAATAATAACTAGAAATAAAGCTAGACTTGTAGCTAAAGGATATAATCAGGAAGAAGGTATAGATTATGATGATACCTTTGCACCTATAGCTAGATTAGAATCCATTAGAATTATTTTAGCCTATGCATCTCATATGAACTTTAAGTTATTTCAGATGGATGTTAAGTCTAACTTTTTGAATGGTTATTTAATGGAGGAAGTTTATGTTGAGCAACATCCTGGTTTTGAAAATTCTCAAAAACCTGATTCTATTTTTAAACTTACTAAAGATATTTATGGTCTTAAACAATCACCTAGAGCTTGGTATGAAAGATTAATCTCTTTTCATTTGAAAAATGATTTTACTGTTGGAATGGAAGATCCAACCCTTTTTAATAAAACTATAAATTCTAATATTTTATTAGTTCAAATTTATGTTGATGATGTAATTTTTGGATCAACTAATAAAAACCTTTGTCATGAGTTTTCAAAGTTAATGCAAAAAGAATTTGAAATGAGTATGATGGTAGAATTAAATTTCTTTGTAGGACTTGAAATTTATCAAAAAGATTTTGGAAATGTTTTTAATCAAAGCAAATATATTACTGATTTATTAAAGAAGTTTGGTCTTGAAAATAGCAAGACATATACAACTCCTATATCTACTAATATAAAACTTGATTCGGATGAAACTGTAAAATCAGTTGACAACAAGTTATATAGAGGTATGATTGGTAGTTTATTATATCTTACTACTAGTAGGCCATATATAATGTATTCATTATGTCTTTGTGCAAGATTTCAATCAAATCATAAAGAATCTCATTTAACTTCTGTTAAAAGAATTTTTAGATATTTAAAGGGAACTGTTTTTCAATCTCTTATTTATCCCAAAACTTCAGATTTTAATTTGATTTCATATTTAGATGCAGAATTTGGGAGTTGTATATTAGATAGGAAAAGCACTTCAGGAACTTTTCACTTTTTAGGGAAATCTTTAGTTTCATGGTCAAGTAAGAAACAACATTCAGTTGCTCTGTCAACAGCCGAGGCAGAATATGTTTCTTTTGGCAGTTGCTGTGCATAAGTGTTGTGCATGAAAAACACCCTTATTGACTTTGGACTAAATTTTAATAATACACCTATTTTATGTGATAATACTTGTGCTATAAATATTTAAAAAATACTATTAATCATTCTAGAACTAAGCATATTGATATCATACATAATTTTCTAAGAGGTCATGTTCTTAAAAATGATATATCTTTGAAAATTGTAAGTACTAAAATTATATTAGTGGATATTTTTACTAAACCACTTCCCACTACAAGGTTTTATTTTATTAAGGGGGAGCTAGGTTTATTTAATTTTAAATAAAGTTTTACTATACTATGCTGTTTATCTATTTTAATTCTATTTAAAAATAATTTGGCTATTTGTTTTTCAAATAGAATAATTTTCTTTTACCCGTGTAATTAATTTTATTTATTTTTAAAATATATGTAATGATTAATAAAAACATGGGAATCAAGGCTGTAAGAAACCCGTTTGACTTCTAAATCGTTTCATTTCTACCAAAAACTTTTGACCCACGAAACTGCACCACTGCTCGTCAAACCCTAATTTTTCGAATCTCTAAAACACTAACCTTAAAACCTTTATAAAGTCTCACATAGATGGATAAGACTAAGAGATTTGATGAGGATGAGACTAGAAATGTCAAGAGACAACATTCATAAGGAAGGAAAATCTTACAGGGCAAGCTAATTGATCCCGAATGGCTATATCAGACCAATCTTCTTTTGAAACAAGCATTGTCGTTTCAGAATCTCGAACAGACTTTCAATAGTGAGAATACATAATTTTTTATGATTTAGAACTTTAATATTTCTTCAAATCTGTATAGTTTAGTCTGGGAGACAATGAGGACACTATGATGGCTCAGATAGAAGATAAGGATTTTTTGATCTCTTCAGTTGAAATTGGTCAGATTTTGAACTGTCCTCATGATGGAGTTTTTCATTTTGATTTGAAAAATATAGGAGATTTGGTGCATAAATCAGAGGAAATTATGTCTTTTCTTTTTGTTAATACGTCTATAAAGAAGATGTTCATAAAGTACATGGATCCGGATCAGAAAATTTTAGTTAAATTTTTGCAAACTGGGATTGCACCGAGGATGTCTGAGATGGAAAAGATATTATATCCTGACATGTATATAATGTATCTTTTACTCAGTGATATTAAATTCAATTTTCCTAGATAAATGGTGAGGTATCTAAATTACTGTTGTTATAGTGAATCCAGAAAGAAGTTCTACCCTTTTGGACGATTAATTTCCAAATTATTGTTCAAAAAGGATATGGTGAGACTGGTGGATGCAGATGTATGATGCCATCACAACAATGTGTTTAATGCTAGAAATTTAATAATTATTGGATATTTCTATAGTACTATAAAAGGAAAACTCTTTCCAGTAGGAGCTGAGGAAGAAAAATAGAGTTCTCAGGCTCAGTCTGCTAAGTCCAAGGAGGGACAAGATGAATCGAGAGTCAGCACTGCTGCAAGAAGAATCAGATTTGGAACTAAAGATACTAAAGAAGAAATAAGTCTGGAGGGACTTCAATTTTAGAGAAAAATAACTATTAATGAGGAACTTGTTTCTCCTGTACTGACTACAAAAGATTTAATCTCTTATAGTTGTCAGAGAGGCTGCTGCTGAAACAACAATAGAAGGTGTTACTTAGAGGTCAGAACCAGTGGAAGGACTTCAGATTCAATCTGGAATTCAAGAAGAAACTAAAGGAGAGAATCAAGAACATGTTATAGCTAATGTTGTAGTTGCACTTAAACAATAAAAGGAGGTACATCCTGGCGAGGAAGTGGCCAAACCTTAAGAACCTTTAGAAGATACTATCTTAGAAAATCCATTGGAAGAACAAGTTGCTGATGTTCATGATGAGCATGTTTTTGAAGCTCAAACAGAAGTACTTTAAGAGAATTTTTCTGTGGAAGAGTCTGGAAAAGACTCTGAAGAAAAATCCATGGACCAACCTACTCAGGAAAAGGAAAAAGATAAGTCTGATTTAGATTCCCTACCTATAGTACTGCTACATCACACTAACACTGAGAATGATAATCAAGCACAAGGTGCCTCTAATTCAGGGAATAAGGAAATTTAAGAGCTAAACAGAAAGGTATCTCAGTTGGAATCTGAAAATGATACTCTGAAGAGAGCCTTAGAATCAGAACAATTCAAATTTTAGAGACTTAAGGATAGTACATTTTCAAGGCAAGAAGTTGAAATTTTTAAGAAGGATATGCTAAGTGCTGTTGCAAATATAAAATCTTAAATGGTTATGAAGTTAGATTTTTCAGATCTCAAATCATATATGGAGACACGCTTTGCATCTGTTGGAACTAGTGCTGCTAGTGGGTCAGGTACTTCACCTGATTTACTTAAAAAAATTCAGGCTATCACAGCTGCAATGGGTAATATGAGTGACATATTGCATGATCTTCAATGCAACAGTGCTCCTTTATCAGTCCTGTTAGACAATCACAATTTTTTGATTGATCAATTGACATCAAGTGAACCATCTCTTAGACTTGTGTTGAATAAATTCATAGATAAATTGTCTTTGTTTATAGAGAAGGAAAAAATACTTCAAGAGTTTTTCAGATTCAATCTCATTGAAGACATTCATATGACTCAAGATACCAGAGATCTTATCATTCATCTTGGTGATGGAATGATGTGAAGACTTAGGGAAGAGTTGATAGAAATCAATTCTACATTTCAGATGATATAGAAACTATTTTATACCCTGACCAAACCTTGATTACTGTGTTCATCATAATTGTATCTATTTCATAATTTTAATAAAACTTTTTTATTATTTTATTTATCAATTTTGTTTGAAATTCTATTTCTTTATATTTATTTTGTTTTAATATCTTTATTTAAATATTCCAGTAATATAGATTTCATTTCTGAAAAATAGTTACTTGGCATTTATTTAAGTTAGTGCTACATTAAATGTGTTATATTCCATCTTTTTTCATTCTTTTTGATATCACATAAAGGCGGAGAAATTTGAAAAAACACAACATTTTTTTTGTTTCATTTTATTGGGAGAGAAATTAAAATGGATAATTTAAAGGGAGAAGTTATGTTAAATCTAATATTGTATTTATCTTTTTAAAATTCAAAAGTATATGTAATTAATTAATTTTTGTGTAAGGTAATTTCATTAATTATTTTATGGGTTTCGTGATCATCAAAAAGGAGGAGATTGTTGATCCAGTGTTGTTTTCAACAATACATAATGTTTTATTTAAAGGGGGAGTATGTTTAGAACAATAATCTATCTCTTTATGATAAATTTGATTCCTCAAAAATACCCTTAATTATTTTCTAATGGTTTTATTTATTACGAATATTTCAGGAATTTATTATTTTTTTTATTTTTATTTCTGGACGAAATATTTAAGTTCTTGAACAACAAGGTTTTATTTCTAAAGTATTCACATTTAGTGTGTTCTGGAAAAACTGTTCATACCCTACTTATTTGGGATCTTCTTCAGCATGTTCTGGAAACACTGTTCATACTATACGTGGAGGAACATAGTGTAAGGATTAAATGCAGCATATACTTTATTAGATAAGAGAAAAGTATGGATAAAGAACCATACGTTATCGGGAAAAGTGTGAAAAAGAACCCTACGTTAGGAAGGAACCCTACGTTTGGAATATTAGAAAAGTATGGAAGAAGAACCATACGTAAGTGTTAAATGTCACATTTTTTTCTCAAAAGTATAGTTCATTAACCTTACTTTTGTAAACAAACATACGTTCTTGGAAGAGTATGGATCAAGTAAAAGTATGGATCTTTTACCATACGTTCGAAAGTTGAAGAGAAAAGTATGGATGACCAACCCTACATTTAAGATCAACCTTACGTTTGAATAAAGTGACATGAACCATACATTTGTGATCAAACATACGTTGTCAAACCAATGTTTGAAGACTAAGTCATCAACCTTACGTTCAGAGGATGCATACAGTACAACCAAACCTTACATTTGGCGTCTGTGAGTTTAAATTCGTTATTTTTATGGAACGGTCAGCAAACTGAATTTAGGTGGATTTCAATCTGGATTTAAAGATGATTTTAAAATGAAAATTTAACTAATTCATATCCATTTTATCAATGGTTTAAAGATCAAATTAAAAGAATCTTTTTTATACTGAGTTTTCAGGGAAGTTACGATTACTCTATAAATTCAAATGTTTGAATATCGCGAGTTAAAAGGCGACTCCCATGGATCTAAATTTGCAGGAGAAGTACTTATCATTTTTTTATACATGAGATTTTCCAAACAACATCCAATGATCTTATGTGATATCTTGATCATTCTGAGAAAAGGAAAAAAATAGAGACTATCAAGAATTTAGATCTGCTGATTCAAGAGAACGACAAAGCTCTGTTTTCTGAAGAAGAAAAATCACAATAGAAGATTCATCTTTTTTACATCGAAGATAATTTGTGAATCTGCTACTACTGACGTTATGAGTTATATTTCTATATCTACTGCAACGGGATTGACTCAGAATGACTCTTTTGTGAAGATCATTATTTCTGAAGACTACGATCCATCTTATGTCAATTGTATGCTGTTGAAATTGTGAAGAACATCTGGAAAGTTTTTTTTTTCAAAACACAAAAATCTTTCTTTTCTATTATTGAGTGAACGAATTATCGTACTAAGCTGTACAAGTTCTGTGAGTGAACCAAAAGGCTTTGGTTTGACTTAGATTGTAAAGGTGTCAACTGCCTGTAATCAATTATTGAAAGGTCTATTGAAACGAGGACCAAATAGTGAAAATCACCAAGCTCGTGGAGTAGAGCATTGGTGGAGTAGACTGGGGGACTTCTGTTCCCTGAACCACTATACATCTTGTGTCTCTGCTATTTAAATTTCCACTGCATCATATCATCTGATTAAAGTTAAAGGGAAGAACACAATCTCGCAAAGATTTCAGAAAAGACACAATTCACCCCCCCTGTTGTGTATATTTGGTATAATCTGATCCAACAAAAGAGACTCCATATATTCCATAGGGAAATCCCCTTTTTGAATGTCCATAAAATGACCAACAATAGACACACGTCTCAAGGTACATGTTTTGGATTTATAAAAACAGCTCATTCTCTTGTTAATGATTTGACCACTCCAAATACAATAATAATCCAAGATCATATTCAAACCACTTAATGAACCACTTGAAGAATTCATGAAAATAATAGTATCATCATCAAATATAAGATGAACCACTAAATGGGATCTCATCCCACGCAAATAGGAAAGAATAACACCATGATTTAGGCCCCTATTAATCAATTGACTAAGAACATCCAAAACTATAATAAAAATAATTGGAGAAATTGGATCCCCATGATGAATACCTTAGGTAGATTTAAAGAAACCATATGTTTTCGCATAAAAGATACATCCAACTAAGCAGAAAAGTAACAATGAAAATGAAGATCAATGTTACTTGAATAAAAACTCATACCTTCCAAAACATTATTGATGAATCCCCATTCCACATTCTCATAAGCTTTATTCATATCAAGTTAAATTGACACATTAGAACCTTGGGTTTTAATGTTGATGTCTCTGACCATTTCCTAGTCCAGAGATATGGATCCATGAATAGATCTACCTTTCACAAAACCATGTTACTCAAGAGATATCCACTTGGGTAGAAGGATAGATAACCTTGAATTAATGAAACAAGTAAGAATCCTATAAGACACATTACATATGATTATAGGGAAATAATATAGGATAGAAGTTGGATTTATATTCATGGTAATAAGAACAACCATGGTGGTAGAAGTAGCTCAATAAAGATGCCCACCCTTGAAAAAATCATGGATTACAACAATAAGGTAATCCCTAATAATCTCCCACGAGGATCTATAAAATGCAACAGGAAAGAAATCAGGCCCATCAATACTCTCTAGATTGATCTTCATCATAACATCAATAATATTTCTTTATTGAGGAGGGGAAACCATCTCATCATTAACACTATCTGAAACACAATGCGGTATAACATAAAAAAGATGAGTAGAAACCCTCAGATATCCATTAGGCATGTTAAAACTGGAGCCAACAAGAAGTTATTTATGATAGAAAAAAACCATATTACCGATCAAGTCTCTATCATTAGTAAAAGAACTAGTTTCAAGTAAAATATTAGGTTTAATAAACCTTTTCCTTTCTTTGATACATGCTTGAAAATAGGATGTTTTTTTATCACCCTCTTGCAACCATTTGATCCTTTATTTATCCCTGGATATAAGCTCTTGTATAGGAATCAAATATGCTAAATACTCTTTATTATTGGAAAGAGACTCAAATATTACCCATCCCATTACACCTTCAGATGATGTTCAAGATGATCATCCGATTGGATGAAATCCTGCAAATTTGTCTCCAGAAGAAAGCGATCCTTTTGACCACATCTTTAATTTCTTCTTGAAGCGACTGAGTTTTTTCTGAACAATATTCCAAGTATAATCTTGAACAAGTTCTTCCCAAGATAGTTTCACCAAGTCATGGAATGACGAATCATCATACCAATGACAACAATATCTAAATTTCTCAAAATTATCATTTATAGAAGTTATATAAATCAGTAAAAGATAATGATATGAAATAAATCGCATAAAATTCTCAACTCAAGTATTGGAATAAGTGGAGATAACATGAATGTTACCCAATAATCTATCCAAGTGACTCCAAGATCTATTTTAACCCTTTTGATTATTACACTGTGTAAACTTGTCTCCATGATATCCAAGATCCAATAGTCCTTTTCTAGTCATAAATTTATTGAAATTGTTACTGGATCGTCTAGGAAAAGGACATCTACCCTTATTCTCATGTAGGTCAGAAATAATATTAAAATCACCATTAAAAAACCTTGGAACATTACCAGGATCAAAATAATTGAGACAGTACACATGTACTGACCTCTCTACCTCTCCTAATATTCATTTCCAATTTATATTCCTGAATGAGAAAATTCATTTCAAATCTTCTAGAACAATCATAATTCAACACTTGAAACTGTATAATTTATAATCAATATAGAAACATTTCATCCTTATAAAGAATAAGTATGATGAATCTTCCATCACCCCACTTCTACTTGTTTCAATAATGATTGAAGTTTCATTATGTGAAACTTTAATCAACCATGAATGTGTCAAAATTTCAATTTCCCTTACATGGTACTAATTTTAAGCCATAGAGGCATGTACTCTTCTTATACACTAATCATTTGCTTTGATCATACTAAAGAAACACTAGTTTCTTCATGTAAATCTATTTATCAAATTTTATATGGATAAATTCCATCTTTACATCAATTTTATACAAGTAAAGCTTATAAAAAACTACTAAGATCAACACTATATAAATGATTGTTTTCTTAATTACCTATGGGAGAATGTTATAGAAGTCAATACCTTCATTTTTTTTGAAATCAATTATCTACAATCCATGCCTCATACCTCTTAATTATCCAACTTCCTCCATCAAATAGAATATACTCTTGTTCTCATGTGTTCTTTCCCATGTAGTATCTCAATCATCTCCCATATTCCAATGATAATCAATGAGGAAACTTATTCCTTAATCAGTAATACTCAATATTCTGACTCACTAAGAGTTACTACATCATTTGATATTCATGTGATACCTCATCTATTAGACGAATAAAATTAATGTCAACCCCAAACATTTTGACTGACCTCTTAAAATTGGAAAATCTTTGAAATTTAACTTGAGACTATACACTTTATAGTGTTTCAGTTATTGATTCTATATTTTATTGGCAATGATAATATAATTCTTTAATTTTGATATATTTCACATGGAATTCATTATTCATAGAAAATTTTGGAACATCATCCACTAGACTCACTTTTATACTTATGGAACTGCCATCTAAACTATCTAAAACTTGTTCCCTTCCAACGTATCCATTATGATTAACTTTGACATGGTTAGTCTAATCCTAGCTCAAACATTATACTTAATCTATGTGATGCTAATTCCATAAAAACTTCTCATTAAAGATAAAAATCTTACTTATAATGACTTATCTCATGTCATCATCCTAAACTCAGAATCTAAAATTTTCATCACCATATCCCATAATTAAACATGTCGTGTACTTTTCTTTAACTTTATGTCCATCCTTTGCATCAACATATAAATTGGAAACTCAAAATTAAATCAATTATGACCAAATTTATTTGGTTTACTATACCAATATTTTTATTGAACTTCCTACCCCAATAGAGAAAACAATATTCTATTAACCAAGTAAATTTTTGTTTTCACTACATTGATCCAAATTGTATTAATATTTCCTATGTTTGTAGAAACCCCGAACCCAATACCCCGAAGCTAGTGTCTTATTTATTAAATTAGAATAAGATACAAGGATTTAGATCATGAAGGACTGAATAGTTTATTTGTTTTGGTAAAGTAGATATATACACAATTCCCATATTACATTTGAATACAAAAGTTATAATATAATTTTTTTGAGAATATCATTATTCCCTCTAGAATTTTTTTTAATATATTTCGTAGTACACTTTATAGATTCCTAGGAATGGAAAAATAGGGTGATATCAAATTAACATGTAAGAGTTAAGTACAATGGATACTATCATGAATCAATGAGCATAATCAATATAGAAAGGTAAATAAATGAACACACATTCAATATAATCAATAAAATGAGATGTAAGTGCATCCATAGATAATATCAATGTAAAAATACCATAGAAAATATTCAATATCAAAATTTTAATAACACAAAATGCATTTAATTTATTCTATAACATGACTATCATAATAGGATAAGCCATAATCAATATGGAAAGATAAATAACTAAAAAGCCATGCCACTTAATCAATAAATGAGAATGAAATGCATCCGAATATAATGTCATTATAAATAACTCATGGATAATAATAAATTAATTCTTAATGTAGGAAATACTAAATTATTGGAAGTTGTGTTTCATAGGAACATAATGGCACTACCATCAATATCTATCCTCTATACAATTTAAAACTGATGGGTAGAAACCCATTTATCTAAGGCTAGAAAAATGATTTATCCCATGAGACTATCGATGCATCGATGAATTATCTATAACTGAGACTCACCCATGTCTTTCATATAAAAATAATTCCTCATATATTTAAAAATCAATTTAATTCCTAAAAAATTTCCCTTACACAAAAATATCTATATTGAGTAAAAAACAAAAATTTATCAAAATTTCCCTATAGAGACTAAAAACTTTCAATGTAGAAAAATGTATATAGGAATGATAAAAAAATTAAACAATAAACATAACCATGATAAATATTATTTATATTTAGGGTAAATTTAATTTCCAATAATCACATGAAAGTGAACACTACAAGGGAAATTTGTTGACTAAAAAAATAAATCAAGGTTGTTAATGTGAATATTATCCTCAATCAAAGTAATCATAAACCATATCTATAGAGAATAAGGATATTATCAATAAAAAATGATATAATATATTTAAAATATAGGGTTTATTTTTTTGATGAATATAAATACCATAAAAATATATTTAAAAACATCCCAAATGAAAATATTATTTTAATTTTGAAAACTACTCTTTATAACATAAAACATAAAATAATTTGAAAATAAAATTATTTAAAAATAATTTTAAAAAAGTAATCATTTTCAAAAAATTAGGGAATTTTTTTTCTTTAAAATTAACCTTGTAAAATTGAAAAGTAATATTCAAAGAAATAACAATCATGTCAGTAGGTAATTCTGTGCATGTCGTATAAGTTAACAAGAACATTCATTTTTTACTAAAAAAAGGCAAGAAAAGAGCCTTGTTCCGAAAATGACAAGAATATTCCATTGAAAAAAGTTTAAAAAGTTTAAAAAGAAAAAATGATAAAAATGTCTTTAATAAATCATTATGATAAGGTTATTGTTTTTTTGATTTTTAAAAAAAATAAGGTTTTGTAAGAATACATATTTCAGACGGAAGAGAGAATTGAAGTTGTATTTTATTAAAAGTATTTTATAAATTATTTTAAGTACAAAGAAGTAAAATAATAATAATATTAATTGACATTATCATCAATAACCAGTGAATAAAATGAAATGGGTTTATTTATACAATGATCAAATAACTTTCTTCAACTACAATTCAAGAATAAATAATCTCGATTAGAATGAGATTGTGAAATAAACCTTTACAATGATCATAATGTTGAGGTGAGAACTAATAAATGAATATATTATGTGTATCAACTGAAAATACACATAAAACAAGTGGAAATACAACATAAGATAATAAAAAGTCCTTATACACATAATCTTATTATATCAATACTAAATAATATGTAATATAACCCAATGAAAATAAACTAATTTGTGAAATTATTTACCAGTTGGTAATTTTCATGTAAAATACCCTTAGAAGAAATAATTCAAACTAAAACGTAAAATTCCATGAATTATTAATTAATAATTATATAACATGTCAATGTGGTAGTATATATACTACATGCAAGAAATTAAGTGCATAACATTATAATATGCCTCAATGAAATGATATTGAGATGAAATCCATTAGCCCACACTTATTTTTGGATGAACATGATTTAACTTCAAATATAGAGGTTTTAAATATGTCATTAAATTAATAAAGAACCATATTAATATTTAAATTATCATATATTATCCTTTTTAAACATCTTATCACCCTTCCATTAATAATATTCTATTATTTTCATTATTTCGGGTGTTAATTGCTCTGTCTTCTCATGCGTGTTTCATCATGAAATATACAGTTCTTATGAATATTATATAGTTATATCATATATATAATAATAATTATGACATAATTATAACATTTTTATATCAATTACACTTTTAAAATCAATCATGAAATATGATTATAAAAAATGGACTGCGTTACTATCATGGAGAAGGTAGGACATATGCACACATGTGAAACATTTCCATTTTTTAATGATCATTATAGAAAGAAGGTAAGAAATATTTCAACTTTTAAGAATAAAGATAATATAATATATACCATATTATTTATTTAAATATACTAATATATATCATCCATGTGGTGTGGTGATGAAAATATTGTCACATCACTTCGTGAAGGCAATAGTCCACACGTACACGAACAATGTTATCATTTTCCAATTAAAAAAATAAAATGATAAATTATATTTTAATAATAATATATAAGTAATAAATATAATAATAATTTTATTTCGATCACATATATTCATTAAATTTATCTTTATTATATTCCATGTAAAGAGTTACTGAAAAATGAATCACATCGCTTTGCGAGGCTGTAGTCTGTTGTACACACGAGTGACATTATTATATCCCCTTTGAAATGAAAAGTAAAAAGTTATATATGATATAATTAATATAAAGGTATAATTATATTTATAATATATATATATATATATATATAATTTATATCCATCATCATACCCAGCCTTGGGATATGTTAATGGAAAAATGAATGACATCAGTTTGCAAGGTGGTAGTCCACCACACACATGAGTGATGATTTCATAATGCATTTTATGGAAGTGAGGATGGATGTACGTCATGCGATTTAAAAAAACATATCTTTATTCGTATTATACAAATTTTATTATATCATCATGGTTTAACAATAATTTATAGAGGTGGAGGATGAAATTAAAAGAACACTCATTGAAGAATGTTACGTCTTCTTCGGGTATCCTCCTTAGGTTTTCACCAAAATCCTTACTATGTTGGATTTATAGCCCAAATAAAGAATCTAAAATGATATTATAAATTTTTTTAAGAGATTTGGAAAGGTATTTTTTGAAACAAAAGTATTTTAATGTGTGTAGTAGATTGAAGAGGGGGTGGCCTTTTATAGGTGAGGTGAGGGGCACACTTGTAATTTTTGAAAAGATTCAATAAAACCCTTATTGTTATAATTAAAAAAGGATCCAAAATGTATCATTATAGGAAATATAAGATATAAGGTGGAAATATTTAGATCTAATGGATGTTTGAAAAGTTTTAATGTCATTTTTACTCTTATATTGTTAGTTTAAACCCACAGTAAACCCATTTTGTTACCTTAAGCGTGACAATTAATTTTTAATATTTTCACTATTCATTTTGGTAAAAAATTATGTTAAAAATATTATAAATTATAAATTATGATTATTCAAAATATGTATCCATTTTTTTAATACAATTCACAATAATGGTAAAGTATAATTTAAAAATAATTATGCAGACGCTATGAGAAAATATGTTTTTAAAGAGAAAATGTAAAACACTTTAAAAAGTTTTTATATTAAAATTAAATATTAAAATGATTCCATGCGTTAAATTGGATTAATTAATATATAATTAAACTAATATTACTTTTAAAAAATTTAAAATGTAATTTATGTTTATAAATAATTTAATCAAAAGGCAATTTTCAATTAAAATTCAGTATTTTCACTATTCATTGAAGAATGCAATATTTTAGAAAAAAACCCAAAAAATTCACCCTATGATAATTTTTATATGATGATTTAAAAAATTAGTTTTGTTTTTTCAAATAAATTTTATAAAAGTTGTAGAAATTAATTTTAAATTATGTGTGCAATGAGTGATGAAATCATGTTTTATTAAAATTAATGTTTTTTTAGAAAACCTTTATTCTTCTTTCAAATGATTCTCATTTTATTATTAATCAATAAATAACCAATGAATTTGGTTTTAAATGTGTGAATTATATAATTTTAATAACTTATTTATTTCTATTAATACCTTCCAATTTAACATCTAGGTTCTAATTACATAATATATTATGCTTCATTTTGACTCAGGCTCGCATGTTCTATATTCTATCAAAGAAATTAAATTTAAAGAAATATATTTCATGGGTTGTTTAAGCTCGATGATTATTATAAATATGATATAAAAAATATTCTTCATTTTAATTCTTTGGGTGTTATAAATTGTACATTTATAATTTATTCCTTTTCTATTAACATTCAGTTCATGCACTCTTTTATACTATTATTCTGTAGTTTATGGAGTACAATCATCTTGACCCTAATCCCCTTATCTCTAAATAAGTTTTGTAACTTATTCCTATATATTAAAAACCATAATTAGATCTTAGTAACATAAAATTCAGATTATTTTTGACCTCCACCATGGAAATACATTTAATTAATTCTTCAAAGACACCAGAACTATGATTTAAAAAGTAAACCAATATGTTTTTTACTTCATATTCATTGAAAGTCACTATGTAAATTTTCCCACAATTATATTATACTGGCGAAGAACCACAAATGTTACAATGAACTAGTTATAATTTATATGACATGGTATTAATTCCATTGAAGTTTAAGGAAACCCTATTCTTCTTCCTAATAATAAAACACACACATCCTCAAAACATAGTTTAATTTATCTTTAAAAAGACTATTTTGTATTAGAATAATCTTATTATTCTCACTTAAGTGTTTGATATAGCAATGGAACAACTCAAGAATTTCAAAAGTAATTGATTTGGAAATTATTTATCCATATGATATTCGATTTAGATATAATTTTCTATCCTTGAAACCTCTAGCCACCATCATGGATCCTTGAGTCACATTCTAAAATCTATTGGAAAATTTAACACCATAGCATGAATTTTTAATCCATTCTATGAAAATTAGGTTCTTCTATTTTTATATGTTGTTTTTGAATTATTTAAAATAAAATATTGTTTAGTTATACATCTATAAATAAATATTACATTTACCCATAATTTATAGAGCTTTATCATCCACCAAATTTACTTTTATGAATTTCATAGATGCATAATTTACAATGCACCCCTACTCTACAGTTGAGTAGAAAGATGATTGAGAGTCAATTATTCATGACTCCATTAAAAATATAACAATTAGAAAATTTTTGTTTTCTACCTTATATTTAATAATTTAATTTTAACTTCTGAATGTTTATTTTAAAAATGTTTCCCAACAACCACTATATTCCTTCCAAACATATCTACTTTTCCCACAATACCTTCATATTGGACTAGGACCTACCGATTTTCCTCATATTAACTCTTATAAAATTTCTCTTTGTAATCTATGAATTATCTATTGAGTTGAAAACCCAATTAATTTTATAATTAAAATTATTCTTGAGGGTTCTTGAATATCAATCAATTTCAGTTCTTTATTCTAGATTTTGTTCCTGACATCCTTAAAAATAAAATCAGTTTTGACCCAAAAATTTCTAACTACCATTTCCATTTCATCCCATGAATATAATAATGATAAAATTAGTATAATATTACACACATTAATTATAAACATTAACTATAGTATTACCATGTGATAGAATCATGTTGAACAACTTTCACATCATGAACACTTTAATAAGTAACATTTACTTCTCAAACCTTTCTTCTGGAGCTTTATTATACTCAACCACTATCCTCTCTTACTAGATAGTAAAATCTACATTCCTTTCTAATAAAATCATCCCCATCCTATGATATCTCCTTTATATCCACTCCCATATATCTTTATAATATTCTACACTTGAATTCCATTGAACAAAACTAGTAAATCCTTCAAAATAAGATATTACTCCATTTGTATTTTATAGATCCTTAAATAAATTCAAATAATCATATCTATTTGGGAATTACCTTATTAAAACACCACACAATATTATGATCACAACATCCCACCAAAATTGAAATAATATCATAAAAATATAATGAGCATTACATGTGCTGCCTCAGACTGTACTGATGGGTGAGATAAAACAACTACAAGTTCTAATACCACTTTTTGGGAATCTTCAAAAATTAATTTAACAAAAATCACCCACTAGGTGATTCCATATAAAAGTAATTTATTATTTGGAAAGGAATCACTCAATTTTATCATACAAAAAGTTAGTAAATCCTCATACCCCACTCACTATACCAATTGGACCTCACACATAATTATGAAAAATCAGTCTTCTCATACATCATATAGGATAAATGGAAATTAAAAAATAATGTAAAGTTAAATGATTTGGTTTATATGGTCCATTTATGATTCTAACATCCATGGGAGATCATTATTAACATTTCCACCACTATTATAAGATACAATGGATTAAAATCAAAATCCACATTTAATGACATTATACAAACTTAAGATAGGATTCATAATAAAACATGTACAAGTGGTCGTACCCCACCTTTTTGGTGTGTCCAATAAATTCAACAAATTATAAGGCTATATAAAGTTCATAGATATATCACCATTGAAACTTGTGAGTTATAATTTCCTTTATAAATTATTTATTGAACACATTATATAAAAATAAATAGAACTTTACCCAATCTTTGATAAAAAAATGACAAGGAATTAAAACTTATAATGGACATTATTGAATGAAGTTGACCACTAAGAACATTCCCATAAAAAGATATCATCGTTACACAAACCTACCATTACTAAATAAATTTTTATTCATAACACTAAACCATTATATTGATCCTTCCATCTAGAATTATCCTTATTCTAAAACTATGTTGACCCTTAGATATAATTCATATACTGTCAAGTTAATGTTTATATTTTATGAATTTTATATAATTAGTTAACAATTATTCACCCCCAATTAGTTTTTCTGTGTGATTCCATGGGCACTTCAACTGATATCAAATTTTAAGGTTCCACCTAATTTGATCCAAATTTTTTATCTCATGTTTTTAACAACTTTACATGTGGTGTAGATTTTAAGTAGTTATAGAGAAGCTGTGATTGGAGAAGGTATAAGTTACTCCTATTATTACCACCATGTAAGCTTTATCTAGAACATTAAAAATTAGAAATAAGATATATCCTAAAAAGTTAAGGATGTTAACTTTTAAAAAGTGGCATAAGGATGAAACCCCAATATTTTATTTTTATCAATGTGTTAATTTTTACTCATTTAATACATTGATTTTTATCCTTCGTAAGAATCTAGTTCAAGTATTTAAGAGTATGAGAAAAAGTACTAGTAAATATTTTTAATATATTTACTATAAAGTCAAGGATTACATGAAGAAGTTTCCTTTAGTTTTTATCCTCTAAATATTTGAGTTTTTCTAGGACATACATGATGAGGAAATATATTTATATATGACACCAATGATATGAAGAAGGAATTAGATAAAATGTTATACAAGTTTAGCACTCTCAAAAAACATACTAAAGCTACAAAATAATTCCTATTACTTTAAAATGAAATATTTTCAATAATTAAAGTATATTTGTAAAAGTGTATTTGGGAGAAATGTCACATACATGAAATATTTTTAAGGTATTTTTCTTTTATTTTCCATTAATTCTTTATTTTGGGGGTTTCCCAAGCTTTTATAGAGTTATGGGTGAGTTTTAATGAATTGGGCCAAACCGTGAGCCCAATTCCATATTTAAAAATAACTTTTTTTTCTTTTATGACCTTTTCATTTTTAATTTATTTTTCATGCATTACAATTCCTAAATGTTCTAATCTGACTTGATACTCCACCATGGAAATTTGGTTCCTTTAGAAATACATAACCAAGGTGTATATGAGTTTTTATTTAAGGGATTGGTCCTGCTCGGAAGCCCAATTACAGTTTTAAAAATAAAATTTGTTTAATTAATAACTTATTTAATTTTAATGATTTTTTGGTGATTCCAAGACTCAACCAAGAACATTGAACCCATCTGCGTTCCCAACCACTCTCCCCCCTCTTTGGAGCTCTTCTTCATCGCGATTGAGTACATAAAATATTAGGTTTTCTAAAATAGGCTAGATTTGAGGAGGTAAGTTATTTACATCATAAATCACTCAATTATAACTCCTTTTCCTCCATTATAGCTCATAAATTACCTCCTCATTCTTATTATAACCTTCCTTTACGTTTTGACTATTTTAAAATTCAGCTACTTGGGTATTTGGGGTGATTTTTTAAGATTCCTCAAGTAAGTGAGTCTCTTTCATTCCTCTTTCAAATTGCTTAGGGTTTAATTCTATTTGATTGAGGTTTCTTCCTTTTTCCTTGAATTACCAAATGACCAGTGGTTAGGTTTTAGATCCTAGGGTTTAACCTTGGGTTTTATTGGTCCAATTTTGTGGTTTTAGGTTTGTTCTAAGTCCCTCTTGGTGCGGTGGTGGTGTGACCTGATTTTCGCATGTTGATTCAAGGTTTCTACTAATTTGGTAGGTGATTCCACTTTTTATGATATCCTTGTGACATAGATACTGTGTTTATTATATTTTCATGTTTAACCCATTGATTTTGTGCTGCAAAAATTGGTTTTATTGGTGTTTGTAATGCAACTGAATTTTAAGGGCCAATTACATGTGAAATTTGCGTTTTTTCATACAAATCATTTATTGATTGATTAAGGGATTCCTTTTAATTATTTAGTTGACCTTAGTGAACTGTATTAGGGCTTAAAATAATGTTTTAAATTTTATTATTCTTTTTTTTCTAAAAAATTAGTTTTGGGTGACTTTTTTTAAGAAAATGGGTTTTGAGTTCCGATTTGGTGTTGAATTGGGTGTTTTACATGGGTATTCTATGCGATGCTTATTGGTATTATTTTATAACTCATGTAATTAGTTTAAAGAAATTATTAAGGTGTGTTGGATTCTGTTTTTATAAATATAAGTATTAATATGGTGTTCACGTGGGGTTTTCAAAGAGTTTTGGGAGCAAAACAAGGAAAGATTTGGAGAAGTTGTTTTATTGAAACTCAAATTGTTTTGTTGTGTGTTTTAAATTGTATAAAATGTGTGTATATACTGTACTGATTGTATGTGACCATTAGTGGTGTTTTATGTGAAAATGTATATATGTATCATTCTGAATTTTTTTGAGCACAAAGGGGGAAGCCCAGGTACCTAGGTGAGGCGAATGTGTACTAGTACGACTAGTGGACCAAATGAATTTTTTCCCTATTTCACCTAGAATTTGGATAACTAAAACTCTAACTAAACTCTGAGGATGATTATTGGGGACCACTAGGTTATGGGTATGTTTCTAGTTAGTGTCTCGTGGATGAGAATGAATTTTACTATGGTTACTTTACACCAAGGTATGAGGTACATGGGGCCCGAGACTATCTAGTGCCTAGGGGTGTTCCCGATTTTGTTGATCATTGTGTTTATGGTAATTTCCCATGTATTGGGGTGTTTTTGGAAGTACTTTACAGTATCTAACATGTCTATTTAAATGTTTAACATTATAAAAACATTATCTTGAAAAATGTTTTCAATTGAAAGTTGCATTTCTTGGATTTTATCACTTCTTTTCTTTGAGTATTAAAACTGCTTGTTTTTTCACATTGTATTGCATGCTCTTTGGAATAATTGGGTGGTATCCTATTGGGATTAATCTCAAACCCTACTTACACCCCTTGGGTGTAAGTAGACTTGGTTATGTTTGACTCAGATAAAGGAAATGCTAAGGGTGATGTCAGTTCAGGGTGTTAGTCCCCATCCTTGGGGCGGAGTTGTGGAGACAGCTTGGAGGTGATAACCCCTTGTCATGTGGAGTCCATGGGGATTTTTTGTTGCAGATTAATTGTGTGTTTGGACCTTTTGTATTGAATTTGAACTTATGTATTCAGTTCTGGATTTTTGTGTAAGCCTTGTCGGTATGAATTTTTCAGATTAATTTTATCAAATATTTTTTATGTTTTATGTATACATATTCGGGTAAACCATTCCCAAACCTAGATAAATGATACCCGATAACTTTTTCCAGATCATGGGGATAGGGAGTGCCCTTTGGGCCTTATCACAAGATGGGTTTGGTGCCGGTATTTTTGGTGACTAGATTCGGTTCGTGACAAAATGGTATCACAGAGGGTTAATGTTAAGGGGTTATATTGCTATTTTGGGATGAGTAGGGATAGACAAGAGCTATGACTACCAGGGATCAAGGTTTTGGTTGTGAGTAGGGTTCCTTGACTGAACCTCTCATGGAAGAACTTGAGTCACTAGGGGATGTTGGAATTTACAGATTGAATTCACTTCCAGGTGAGACGTGTGGGCTGCAGACCACACGTGGACATCGGGCGGAGGTGGAGTAGTTGTTTATTTTATTACTGGAATGTGTTTAGATTATTTATAATTGATGTATTTGATTAAATTTTTTAATAATTGTGGTATTGATTATTGTTTTGTGACTGTTGCATTTTGTAGCAACATGCATCACCAGAAAGCTCCCACGCACCCACGAGAGGAAGATTGACAGAGTTCTCCCTCACCGGTTGATCAGAGGCAAGTTGAGGATATGGTATGGGATATTAAATCTCTGAGATAGGGACCAAATCCTGCTCCTATTCCTGCTAGGTAAGAAGAGATGGGTCCTAGAAAAGATAAAGCTCACGAGTTTATGAAAAACAAGCCTCCTAGTTTCCGAGGCAGCTCAGAACCCCAGGATGTAGAGGAATGACTTGAGAAGATTGATCGTATGTTTGAGTTCCTAGAAACACCCGAGGATCTCAGGGTGAAGTGTGCCTCCTTTCTGTTGGATGGTCCCAGATGTAAGTGGTGGGAGTCAGTGCTTCAGGCTGGGAATAATGAGCAGATGCGCTGGGGAGATTTCAAGGTTGTCTTTAATGAACAGTACTGCCATGAGGTGTTGTCTTATTCTAGGTCCAGAGAGTTCGTGGAAAATTTTCAGGGGAATCTATCTGTGATGGAGTACACCAACAGTTTCACGGAGTTGGTTCGGTATGCTCCAGAAATTGTCTCTAATGAGCGGGCGAAGGACTAGAGGTTTGAGAAAGGCTTGCGACCAGAGATATACTCCAGGTGTTATTTTTTAAGCTGAGAACCTATGCTGAGGTCATTGATCGGGAATGCATGGTGGATATTTCTAGGAAAGGAATGGCTATTTTCTACGGTTCAGTGTTAGCAGTGGGAAGTGGAAGCTTCTCAGAGAAGAAACAGAAGCAGGAGGATCATGTGAAGAAAGGAGGTGGCGGTTTAGGGCACTCTTCCAGGCAGTTTTCATCCGTGGCTTTTGATGTGATATCGGTCGTGTGCCACTAGTGTGGGAAGCCCGGGCACATTTGAACAACATGTACACTTCCTCCAAAGCCCTGTTACCAGTGTGGAGCTATGAGGCATTTGCAGCGTTTCTATGGTGTGGCACGCCCACTTTCGACTGGGGTAGGGTTAGTGGCTTCAAGAGGAGTGCCACACAGTATGAGCCATCGAGGACTGGGGGATCTCGATTTGGAAACTGTGGTGGTAGTGCTAGGTAATCTTTCGGGAAGAACCAGTTCAAGGCACAACCACAGACTAGCAGTCATGCTCAGGCAGATACTGGACATCTCCATGCAGTGGATCAGGCACCAGCAGGATCAGAGGCGGGACCGTCGACAGTTCGAGGTACCATTTCGATCGCATATTCTATATCTACTACTCTTTTTGATACTTACGCCTATGTTTCATTCATTCATGTCCGTTGTGTGGACATGCTGAATTTATCAACTAAGTTTTTTTCTTTTGCGATGGAGTTGGTGACGCCGTTGGGAAAGAAGGAGCAGGGTCTCAAGTGCTCATCATGTGCGCTTTCTATGTCAGGGGTCGAGATGGAGTGGGAACTCTTGGTCTTAGACATGGATTTTATTTGATTTCTACTTGGCTTGGATTGGCTAGTACACTTCCATGCACACATCAACTGCTACATGCGGCGAGTGAGTTTCACAGTACCTGATGGGAGTCGTCAGGTTTTTCGGGGAGAATGGGATCCTCGGTCAGGTCACACAGGACCTCCACTCCCAGAGTTGAGAATTATTAACTTCTAGTAATTGTCTCTCATGCTATAGGATGATGGTATTTACCCTGTAGGTACACTACCTCATGTAGTGAATGAGTTTCTAGAGGTATTCCTAGATGATTTCACAGGCTTTCCCCCAGAGTGGGATGTGGAGTTTTCGATTGATCTGGCACCAGGAACACTACCGATATCGGTTAACTCTTATCACATTCCCCCCACCGAGATGAGGGAATTAATGATACAGCTGGATGACTTATAATCCAAAGTATTCATTTGCTCGAGCGTCTCTTCTTGGTCCGCTCCTGTGTTGTTCGTGAAAAAGGCTGACAGATCCCTCTGGTTGTGCATTGACCACCGAAAGGTGAATAAGGAAACAATTAAGAACAAATACCCTTTGCCAAGAAGAAATGATTTGTTCGATCAGTTTAAGGGGAAAAGTGGTTATCAAAAATGTACTTGTGTTTGGGTTATCACCAGTTTAGTGTGAAAGAGTCAGATATCCCTAAGACAGCCTTCCAAAGCAGGTATGGCCACTTTGAGTATTGTTCATGCCCTTCGGATTGACCAATGCTCCAGCAGTATTTATGGCACTCATGAACAGGGTGTTTCACCAGTATCTGAATTCCTTCATTGTGGTGTTCGTGGATGACATTCTGGTATAATCTCGCCCTGAGGAGGAACACAAACATTACTTGAGGACCGTTTTCAGTACATTATGGGATCACCGCCTCTATGAAAAGTTTTCAAAGTGCGTTTTTTTGGATCAGGGAAGTGATATTTCTGGGGCATGTGATCTCTGAGCAGGGGGTTTTAGTGGACCCTGAGAATATTAGTGCGGTTATGTCATGGGAGAAGATGAAGAATGTGTTCGAGATCAGGAGTTTCCTTGGCCTGGCTGGTTATTATAGGCGATTAGTTCGGGATTTCACTCAGCTTGCTTCACCGATGATTGCGCTCACCTGGAAAGGGGTGATGTTTGTATGGGGTCCATAATGTCAGGAATTGTTCGAGGATCTGAAGAGGCGGTTGAATACCGCCCTATGCTGATTTTTCCTGAGGCCGGGAAGGGGTATGCGGTCTATTATGATGCTTCAGGTATGGGTCTTTGGTGCATGCTTATGCAGGATGATCACGTGGTGGCGTATGGCTCTCGCCAACTTCGACAACATGAAAAGAATTACCTTACCCACGACTTGGATTTGGTAGTGGTGATGCATGATTTGAATACATGGCGTCACTACCTATTTGGGGAGAAGTTTGTGGTCTACTCTGATCACAAAATCTTAGCCTATATCTTTTCACAGAAGGACCTCAACTTGAGGAAGCATCGCTGGATTTAGTACTTGCAGGGGTTCGAATTTGACATTGTCTATACCCCATGCAAGGGAAATGTGGTGGCTGATGCTTTGAGTAGAAGAGTTCCAGTGTAGGCATTGACGAAGTCCAGTGATGAGTGGAATTTGATGGGGCTATTTTCTCAGATGCATGTGGAGACCAGGGAACACAGTGGAGGGGCATTCTTGGTGAGCGTCCAGTTGAATCCTTCTCTATTGGAGTCGATTTAGCGGGAACATCCCAATGATGATCTTTGTCAGCGATTAAAGAAGTTTCTTCATGGTGGGGAGACATCCTCTTATTGGTCGTCGTCTCCCTAAGGAATCTTTTTCTTCAAGGGCCATTCAGTAGTGCCGTTATCTCTACGGAAGGTGGTGATGCATGATAGCCACCAGTCTTAGTGGGATATCCATCTGGGTGCCACTAAGATGTATTATGATGTCCGTCGGCAGTTTCGGTGGCCTGGTATGAGACGAGACATAGTGGACTTTGTGTCGAGATGTTACACATGCCAGCAGGTGAAAGCAGATCACCAAAGGCCCTCCAGTTTGCTCCAACCACTACCCATTTCTACCTGTAAGTGGCAAGAGGTCGCCATGGACTTTATTGTTGGATTACCTCATACACCTCGGGGTAAGAATTCCATTTGGGTGGTGATTTATCATTTGAACAAATCAGATCACTTCATTATGATAAAAGATGCAACTAAAGTGGACGAGTTGGGAAATTTTTGTCTTCAGGAAGTGGTGAGTATCCATGGAGTACCATTAGTAGTTGTCTTAGATAGAGACCCCCACTTCACTTCTCGATTTTGGGAAGGTCTTCAAAATGCCTTGGGGTCTCAGATTAAGATGAGCACGACATACCAACCTCAGAAAAATGGTCAGACAGAGTGGGAAAATCAGATTTGGAGGACATGCTTCGTGCATGTGTCTTGGACTTTGGAGGTTCTTGGGATATCCATTTGGGGATGTATGAGTTTTCATATAATAACAGTTACCAATCCTCCATTCGAATGGCCCTTTTTGAGGTGTTTTATGGTCATCCTTGTCGGTCCCCCCTGTGTTAGACTAAGGTAGGTGGGACCTCACTGTTGGAGCCGAGTCTGGTTCAGGAGATGTCTGAGAGGGTCAAGTTTACCAGGAAACATTTATTGATAGCTTAGAGTTTCCATAAATCATATGCTGACCGAAGGCGTCGAGACCTAGAGTTTTCTGTGGGTGACAAGGTATTCTTGAAAGTGGACCCTCGTCTGGGCCATCGTCGATTGGGGAAGCAAGGGAAGCTAATGCCGCGGTATATCGGGACCTTTGAGATCACCGAGCATATTGGAAAGGTGGAATATAGGTTGGAATTACCTTCTTAGTTGACATCCATCCATGATGTCTTCCATGTCTCCCAGTTAAAGAAATACAACCCGGATCCATCCCATGTGCTGAGTTGGGAAGAACTGGAGTTAGAGCCTGACTTGTCTATTAATGAGTGGCAGGTGAAAATAGTGGACTCCCAATAGAATGTTCTTTGAGGGAAGTCCATTCCGTTGGTCCGGGTTTGTTGGAAGTATGGTAATGATACACATGAGACATGGGTGCGGAAGTCATGGGTTGATGAAGAGTTTCCGTTCCTATTTTCTGATCAAACTTCAAGTTGAATTTATGGGAAGGAAAGTTTTCATGGTGGGGAGAATTGTCACATAAATGAAATATTTTAAAGATATTTTTCTTTTGTTTTCCATTCATGTTTTGTTTTGGGGGTCTCCCAAGCTTTTATAGAGGAATGAGTGAGTTTTAATGAATTGGGCCAAACCGTGATCCAAATTCTAGATTTAAAAATAAATTTTGTTTCTTTTATAACGTTTTCATTTTTCAAAATTTTTCATCCATTACAATTCCTAAATGGTCTCCCTTTACATGTTAACTCCACCATGGCAATTTTGTTCCTTTAGAAATCCATAACCAGGGCGTATATGGGTTTTTATTTAAGGGATTGGGCCTTCCCAGAAGTCCAATTTCAGTTTTAAAAACCAATTTTTCAACTAATAACTTATTTAATTTTAATTATTTTCCAGTGATTCTAAGTCTCACCAAATACCATTGAACCCATCCGTTCTTCCAACCTCTCTCCCCCCTCTTTGAAGCTCTTCTTCATCGAGATTGAGTGTAGAACATATTAGGGATTCTAAAATCTTCCAGATTTGAGGAGGTATGTTCTTTCCATCATAACTCTCTCAACTATAACTCTTTTTCCTCCATTCCTATTCCTAAAGTACCTACTAATCCTTCTTAGAACCTCCCTTGATTTTTTGACTATTTTAAAATTCAGATACTAGTGTATTTGGGGAGATTCTTCAAGATCCCTCAAGTAAGTGAGTCTCTTCCATTCCTCTTTCAAATTACATAGGGTTTAATTATATTTGATTGGGGTTTATTCCCTTTTAATTGAAGTACCAAATGAATATTGGTTAGAGTTTCAAAAATAGGGTTTAACCTTGGGTTTTATTAGTCCAATATTGTGGTTTTAGGTGTGTTCTAAGTCCCTCTTGCTGCGGTGGTGGTACGAATTGATTTTCACACATTGATTCAAGGTTTCTACTAATTTGGTTGGTGATTCCACTTTGTATAAAATACTTGTGACATAGATTATATGTTTATTATATTTTCATGTTTAAACCATTAATTTGGTGCTGAAAAAATTGGTTTTAGTGCAAGTGAATTTTAAGGGATAATTTCATGTGAAATTTGTGATTTTTTCATATAAATCTTTTATTGGTTGATTAAGGGATTCCTTTTAATTTTTTAGTTGAACTTATTGAAATGTATTAGGGCTGAAAATAACATTTTAAATGTTATTATTCTTTTTTTGTTGTTGCAAAATTGGTTTTGGGTGACGTTTGTTAAGAAAATGGTTTTTGAGTACCGATTTGGTGTTGAATTGGGTGTTTTACATGGGTATTCTACGCGATGCTTATTGGGATTGTTTTATAACTCATGTAAGGAGTTTATATAAATGTTTAAGGTGTTTTAGATTATTTTTTGATAAATATTATTATGAATATGGTGTTCAAGTGGGGTTTTCAAAGAGTTTTGGGTGCAAAACAAGGAAATATTTGGCGAAGTTGTTTTATAGAAACTCAAAGTCTTTTGTTGTGTGTTTTAAATGGTATAAAATGTGTGTAGATACTGTACTAATTTTATGTGAACATTAGTGGTGTTTTATGTAAAAATGTATATATTTATCATTATGAAATTGTTTGAGTACAAAGGGGGAAGCCAGAGTACCTAGGTGGGGCGGATGTGTACTAGTACAGCTAGTGGACCAGATGGGTTTTGTCCCTATTTCAACTATCATTTGGATAAAGAAATCTCGAACTAAACTATGTAGATGATTATTTGAGACCACTAGGTTATGGGTATGTTCCCTACTAGTGGCTCGTTCACGAGAACAAATTTTACTATGGTTACGTTACACCGAGGTATGAGGTACATGGGGCCTGATACTATCTAGTGCCTAGGGGTGTTCCCGATTTTGTTTCTAATTGTGTTTGTGGTATTTTATCATGTATTGGGGTGTTTTTGGAAGTACATTACAGTATCTAACATGTCTATTTAAATGTGTTAACATTCTGAAAACTATAGCTTGAAAAATGTTTTCAATCGAAAGTTGCATTTCATGGATTTTATCACTGCTTTTCTTTTCCTATTAAATCTGCTTGCTTTTTCACATTGTATTTCATGCTATTTGGAATCATTGGGTGGTATCCTATTGGGATTGGGATCAAAACCTAATTACACACCTTGGGTGTAAGTATACTTGGTTATGTTTGACTCAGGTAAAGGAAAGGATATGGGTGACAACAGTTCAGGGTGTTAGTCCCCATCCTTGGGGCGGAGTTGTGGAGACAGCTTGGGGGTGATAACCCCTTGTCATATGGAGTCCATGGGGATGTTTTGTTTCTGTTTAATTGTGTATTTGGACCTTTTGTATTTCATTTTAACTTATTTATTCAGTTTTGGATTTTTTGTATAACCCTTGTTGGTATAAATTTTTAAGATTCATTTTATCAAATATTTTTGATGTTTTATGAATTAATATTTGGGTAAACCGTTCCAAAACCAAGATAAATGATACCTGGGCACTTGTTCCAGCCTGTGGGGATAGTGATCTCCCTTCGAGCCTTGTCACGGGATGGGTTTGATGATGGTATTGGTGGTGACCAGATTCGGTTCGTGACAAGAAAGATTCTATTAAAGATATTTTTAAGGACATGACCCATGAGCTGTAGGATATACATAAACGAACCATTAATTTCTTGAATTCATATTTTTAAATAAAGGCTAAAAGATTTTAAGATCAGGAAAAATATTTAAAATATATGTTTAAGGTGTATGAAGAAAAAATTATAAAGATGAAGAAGGAATAAGAATATAGAATTAATTCTAATTAGGTTGAGAAAAATACCCTAAACATAATATGTTTTGAACTTGAGGTTAAAATATGAAATATAGAGAATTTTTAACGTGAAATTTTCCTACATTGTGAAAATAACATCATCCAGGAATGTTATTAAAAAATTATTTATTTCAAAAAGGATTATACTAGGGGCAGAAATATGTTAATTTCCTCAAAATCTATATATTCAAAAAATCCATGAAATAAGGTTACCCTAAGTTCAAGAAATTATAATTTCACTAATTCAAACCCTTTAATTTGTATAGATTAAAATCCAAATTATAAACTGATGTGGATCATGAAAAATTTGGATAAACCCACCACTTTCTTGAAGGCGGAAGAAATAAAGAAAATAGGAAGTTATTCCTTCATAATGTGTTCAGAAGAAATGTGTCATATTTTGGATTAAAAAGATACATCTTTAGAAAAAATTAAAATACAATGGAAGAATGGTTTATTTTTCTAGGAAATTTTGGTTCTGTGGAAATTTTAGAGACCACAAAATTAATTACTGAAATAACATGATAAGGATGAAAGGAAAAATGAGGTATATATTAAGGATGAGGAAAAGTAAAGTTAAAAAAAGTTTAGATAGGGGAAACCAAAGTATATAGAAGAAGGTGGATCAATTTACCTCTAATAAATTTCTGTATCTTAAAAACATTTATAAAAGGTGTAATTCATATAGTGTTGGTGATGATTAATTCTAGTTCATATCCACTATGAAAAATTCGTTTTCTATTAAAGTAATATGTCCACTATAGATAAAGAGAAATTAAATAAAGATAAAGGGTAAGTATACCATGAGGCTTAAGAAAATGTAAGATAAAATACATAACAAACCTAAGAGGGATGTAATGGGAGATATCAAAGGCAAAAATATATGATTCTTTTTTGGAATTAAGTGTCACACCATGGATAGGTAAAATAAATTTTTGAATGTAAAAGTTAATGAAAGAAAGTTGCAACAACAATGTGAATGAATCTCAGAGAAAAAAATGAAGGTTGTTTTTTTGTGAAATACTTATTTTATGGAGTATATAAGCTTTAAAATTGGTTTATAAATAAGATATCCTTAAAGGAATCTAATAAATAATGTTGAAAAAGTAAATAGTCTATAATACTTCTAAATATTTCATGAAAAAACTACTATGTTAGAAGAAGTGAGTGAATAAAATGAAGAAATACTTGATAGATATATGAACTAAAATGTTTTTGTGGGGAAAAAAATAGTAACATAAAAATAAACTTAAATAAGTTATGAAACATTATATAATATTTTATCCAAATTAGTTAGAATAAAAAATTAATATTAAAGAAACACTGAATAATGAATGTACCTTACTAGTGGATGTTAAAAATAATATTCCACCAAAAGTGAAAGATAAATATAAATAAATGAAGTCCATGAATACCATGAAAGTTATATATTTGAGAATAAAAAAGGAATAAATAATGAAGATTTATTATAGTATTACAACATAATTTTAAATATTTTCCTGGTTGGAAAATATCTCTATAAGTTATTTCTCTATATAGAATAAGTGATACCACCTAATTACCACAGTTATTCTATTTATTTTCATTTTATAGGGAACTAAAGGTTAAAAAATGTTAGGGGAGATACAAAATCTTTGTAAACACTCTATATACATTGAATGATATCCATAATGAATTATTTTATTTCAATTGGAATCATGTTTCTATCTCACAACACCTTAATCGGTATCAATCAAAACTTTTTAGTTTCTATTGTACAAGTTGATAGACATGGATATAATTTACCATTTGAGAAGGAGTTGATTCAAACAACGGATGAATATTTATATCTTTTTATGATTTGAAATTATAGAGGTTCTAGAGTGAATGGTTTTAGAAAACAAATATATGGTGATGAAAGAGTCTAATTTCTTGGCAATGAAAATATTTTAGTTCCAGATATTACAACTCTGAATATTTAGTGTCTTGGTAAAGAGATTCTATAGGATGATAATAATGGTATTTATTGATAGTGGAACTGCATAATTTTGAGTTGATATCATTATTTAAGTAAGTTGATAATTTATCGAGTCCTTATAAAATTATCAACTATGTATTTAAATGTAAGAGAGTTTTATTAATTGATGAAAAAGTGAAATGTATCTTGAAAAGGAGTATAAAACTTATTTTATGTTTTAAAGTTTTAAAATATTTGTTTATATTGATATAGGAAATAAGTTGAATGAAAATATTTTGAACACCACATAGAATACAATTTCTAATGTTGTATCCCATGATAAATAATTTATAGATACCATGATATCTAAATTATTCAACCTTGTTTTTTACAACAATCATAGCTCACATGGACTTGGAGAATATTAAATTGTTGATAATTACTTTATTAAAAATGGTTCTTTACATCTATCGTGTAATTTAGGTAAGACATTTAGTATAAAGAAATATAAGGGGATAAGATGAAATATAACAAAGAATGTGATCAGTGTTACATTCCATCACTTTTGAATATTTGAATTTATTTTCAATAATATTGAAAATAAAATAATTAAATTGATCATTCATTTAATGTTGATAAAAAATACAAATGGGATATCTAAGAACCCAATAAGTTTGGATGATTAGTGTTTTGTTTGTTACTAGCAGCCATAAATAGTTAGAAATGTCAATGTAACACCCCTAATCCAGTATCCCGGAGATGGTGGATATCTTACTAGATTAGAACAAGATATATGTGTTTGTATCCTGAAGGATAAAATATTTATTCTGTCTTCAGAAATAAGATACATACATGATTCTTACATTTCATTTTAGAAAATGAATTACAACTTAAAATTATAATGATAACATTATTATTTCTTCTATTAAATACCTAGAATCATTCATAGATCCCTTTTGGATATCCTGTGAAAAGGAAAAAATAATAATGGGTGATCAAAAATTCCTAATAAGGAAATGTATACAACATACTCTATCACATAATAAATAAATCATGAATAATATGGAAGATAAAAAGAATAAAAAATATTCCATAGAACTAATATCATAAAAAGTGAATATATAAATTGATGAAATAAAAATATAAATAATCACTTGGATGAAATTAAATAGTGTCATAACGATATAATTCATATGCCATACATCATAATCATACCATCAGGGCTTTTAATTAAGAAAAAATTAATACATATTTAAGATGCATTCCCAATAACCATGATAGTTTGTCTCACAAAACCAATCAATTCATTTAAGGGATATAAAAAGACCTTAATATCACATACTATGTTGAATTCATTAATCATTTGAAATAAATGAATAAAAATTCAATACATAATTTACATAAACATTCATATCAAAGAACAAGTGTAATAAATTTTTATTTATTCCCTAAGTAATAAAGAGAACTACAAGATCATAATCCATCAAAAATGTTATAGTGTATGGTATAACTAGATTATATCCACTATTAAAAAAAGATTCAAGAAATTATGTTTACATATATGGAAATATTTTTTAAAGATCATTAGAACATTTCTTGAGGAAAATTCCATTTTAATTTTAGAATAAATTATTTATAATATAAAACATTATAGAAAATATTATGAAAAAAAATTTCTTTGAAAAGAACCATGGAAACATGTAAAGGAATATTCAAGTAAGAGAATAGTTGTGATAGTAGGAAAGGTGGTTCATAGAACAAGAATTAAAATAAAGATTCCATTCATGCCTTTTGTAAAAAGTGTCTCATCCGAAAAACAAAAAGGAGATTAATTTTATTTTTTTATAGAAAGTATAACATGAGTAAAAATGACATTAATAAATCATTGGAGAATAATAAAAATTTTCTGGAAATAATTTTGAAGAAAATATGAAAATAAAAGAAAAATATTCTTGATCGAATAGATTTTTTTTCAGTTTTCCTTAGAAATATATTTTTAAATATTTGAGTACTTATAGAGGGAAAATTTAAAGTAAAACCATTATTTTTTAGAAATTAGAAAAGGATAAAAAAATTTACTGTTTTGAAAATAAAATTTTATTTAATTACCTAAATGGGAAATTCCTAATGGGACAAAGAAATTTAGATTATTTATTTATTTTGTATAAACACCCTTTTTAATTGGTTTGAGAGGGAACCCTTACAGGGACCATTGGCCGAGAGGCAAAATGCCTAATATATAGTTTAAATTGTGAAACAAATTCTTATCACTGGAATAAATTTTAAATATTAAACCTAATGAATAAAAAACATAAAATGAGGATTTTAATACCATGAATGTAAAGGGATTCTTGATATATCATAAAAAATGTGAATTAGTTTCACCACATTAATGAAACTAGTGGTTAATAGAAAATATTTCTTAAGAAAACAAAAGTGAGATGAGAAACCCTTGCCTCATGTTTGAATTTCCTCACATGTTCCTTTAAAATCATGTATAAAAAATTTAAATTTATAATAAATCTAAACCAGAACAATTTTTGAACTTATATAGTACTATATATGATCCACTTAAAACATATTATCACTATTTTAATAATATTTCATTATTAAATCACTGTACTTGGTGATAACTGTTTCGTTTTTCATGCATTCTTCGATTAAGCGGTTCCAATCATTTCATGTTGATCACGGTTCCATAATATATATAATTTTATTCATTTAATTTATGAATTATTATAACATAATATCACTAGTATTGAATATTAATTAATCATTCACATAATAAACATTATTATATCACTCATATAGGTTGTAAAACCGACATAAAGAAAATTATTTTATAATGGACGAACAAGTAAGTACATACAAAGGTTTAATATTAATAAAATAAATAAATAAAATCATCAATTTAATTATTATTATATATATATATATTCATTATATACAATTTTATAACTCTATAAATGAAAGATATTAAAAATGAAATATATCACTCACAGAGACAGTTTTCTGTACGTACACATGAGTAATACTTCCACTTTCTAATGAGAAAAAGATAAATAAATTAAATATTATTTTATTATTATATAAAAATTATTATATAATAAAAATAATTTATATTTAGTAAATCCATCATTATAACCATCCACGAGAGGTGTTGATGTAAAATGAATCACATCGCTATGTGGAGCCGGTTGTCACATACACATGAGTGATCCTTTTATTTTTCATTTGATGGAAATGAGGAGGAATATAGTTATAACATAGTCATAATAAAATATTATTATATTTATTATATTTGAGTAATTATGTTAGTATTGATACAATATATATAGAGAAACAATAAGAAGAATCAAATTCTAAAAGAGTTGATAAAGTTGAATAACTATTAATTAAGAGACCTCTTTTAAATTACACACTATGGCTACTTAGTATGGTTAGAGGATAATATCCAAAGGTAAATAATGTAGTTAATAAAGATATAAATTTACCAGGGTAGGTATTGGATGAAATAGGGTTCTCATTCCTTATGAATAAATCATAAGATGAGGTGACTTTTTATAAGTGGGAGAAATGGTGCACAGAGAATTAATTAAGTTATTTAAATATAATACATATCATAATAATGGAAAGTGGAAAAAAGAAAATAATTTAGAAGGTATGAAATTATAAGGCCAAAATATAATCAAATGAAAAATTAATACCTGTCTAAGTTTCATTTTAATCCTCTTCTTTTGGTTTAACCCCATCATTAACCTTTTTAACCTTAACTGTCAAAACACATTCATTAGAAATTAAGGATCAAAAGCTTAAATATAATGAGACAATTGGATAAAAAAGGTCAATAGATGATATATTATACCATTTAACACCATAATTTTATAATTTTATAATTTATTTTATTTTTAGATCATTAAGAAAATATAATTTATCATAAAACATCATTAAAGTAATTTTTCAGACTATTCATTTAATTTGGATTCAAGGGCATCGGAAATACAATTTAATTTGTATATAAAAAAATTATTACAATTTATACATTATAATAACCTATAAAATTAGTTCCATACAAAAATTAATCAAAACAATATTAATTTTATAATTTTTAAAACCATATAACTTGATTTTTCCATTGCTTTCAAAAATGTTGTATCAGTGTTGTGTAAGTATTTAATGTAATTATATAACAATTAAAATTATAAATAAATTAATATTAGAAAAATTATTTATCTATGTTCAAAATAAACTTTTAAATTCATTCATAAATTATTTTTATCCCTATGAACAAATATAATAGAAATTAAAATCAAGAATCTGGCATTTTGGATTTATCCTTTTATTAAAATAATTTGAATGCCCTAATCTAAAGAACATGAAAATATATTGACATATATTTTTATATAGGATGGATTGAGTTGATCAGAACTCATGAAATAGGAAATGAAAAAGTTTTTTGGTGAACTTTTTCATTATATCATAGTATTAACCATTTTTAACTTATTTTACCCACACTAAGGTGAAAAATATTTACCCCAATTACTATTCATAATGACAAAAAATAAGAGGGAACCATTTTAAAAATATGAAACTTATTATTTAAAATATGAAATAATTTTCTCATGATTCATTGTATATATATATATGTAGAATAATTAAATTTTATTATAAATTCATAAAACACAATGAAAAACATTTAAAAATAATAATTTTTTAAGCCTAGAAATGAAATTTTTCCAAAATATAATATAATTATGATTCATATGTAATAAATTAGATTATTTTAAATAAAATAAATATTATTTAAATTTAATTACAAATAATAAACATAATTTTAATTTTAAATTACTTGATTTCCATAAAATAAATGACAGTTTAACAAAAATTGTTATTTTTCATTGTTCACTTAAAACGAAATATTTTCAAAAAAATCACAAACATTCATCCAAAGAATATTATGAAATGATTATTTCAAAAATTAGATATGTTTTGAAAATAAAATTACTAAAATTATCATAAATTAATTATAATATACATGAAAAAATGTAATAAATACCATTCTTGAAGAAAATGTATTATGAAGAAAAAAATGACTTTACTAAAAATTGAGAAATATTTTTTATCATTAATCAATACGTTTTAATTATATCAAACCTTAAAATAAATTTTTCATAATTTGATTTTTACTATTCATACCACCAATTTAACTACTCAGTTATAAGGACCACTTTTAAATAATAATATTTTTATAGTATATATAATTTCTATTAAATATCAGTGTTCCATGTTAAGAAATACTTTGAGAATAGTACTATATTAAATTAAATAATTAAGTTGTTACATTCTCCCCATTAAATTAATTTCATCCTTACAATGTTTTTAACTTAGTAATAAGGGGTTTAATATTTAAATATATGTTTGTTGGAACCCATATCATATAAAGGAATAATAAAACATCATTTTAAAATTGGAGGTAGGAAATATAAAGGATTCCTATAATAACACATAATCTGGTTCTTGGATAAATTGAAAATTAGTGAGATATGAAAATATAGACATGGGAGAAAAAAATATCCCTGAAATAATATAAAATGATAGAGAACTTGATGACGATAAAGTTAATTACCACATACCCATAATGTAGTAAGGGATTAAAGAATACCATTAATTAATAATAAATGAAGGTAATATGATAAAGATTTTATTTCATGATCCTTTTCCTAGATATTTGGGATTATTTTAAATCAATATAGAGAACAAGATAATGTATACACAATAGATTTATTTACATTTAATAAACAAAAATTCATTATTTGGTTGTGCTTCGATCAATTTAAATTTTCATGTAATCTGTTACTAAAAGAAGTAAATATTAAGGATTGTTTTCTCATGTATGATGCACTAAAATTAACATTCAGTGAATTATAATATCCATTAAAGGATGATTAATTATTCCTCTTATCTCTAGTGAAAAAAATAGTTATAATAAGTTTATATAATAACCAGTATGAATAACCATTCATATAAGAAAATTATACATTAATCTAAAAATCCTTAATAATAACACCAAAATATCATCTTAAATCATTCCATATATAAATAACCTTAAAAATCCTCAAAATATTGGTGACCAAGTTGAAAACCTAAAACTAAGAATGATTTTACACACATTCTACTAAGATTAATTTAACATTTATACCTAATCATCATTAATCACTCATAGAGTAACATAAAAAAATGTATATGTCCTGATAATATAATCTCTAAAATATAATAACATTTCCAATAAATAACCCAAACCACCCTATAACCACAAGAATATCATTTATGCTTCCCTAATTAACTCATTCTTAATTATAAAAATAAAATATCATCTTAACCAATATTATTCCATTTACCATAATTATATAATATTACCAATATAGTGGTATTATTTAAAAATAACATGAATCACGTAGTCACAAAATCAATTTTCAATCCCATGGTTATCTGTATGATAAAAATATCTTCTAAAAATTTAATAAATCATTTATCTCAATTAACCATAATTACCTCAACATCTAAGCTCATATTAACCCTAATAGTTATCAACAACATCAATATTATGTCCATAAATTATAAAATAATTATTCCTGAAATAACTTTTCACTAAAACAAATATTAATCCATAGGGTTTTATTCTCATAAATGCCTCCAAAAATATCATTAATCATTTGAAACACTCATCACATAAAACCTAAAAAAGTGTTACCTATACCTTTAAGTATATGTTTAGACTTAGACCTATCAACTGTAACATCATGCCCCTCCTCATTGGATTGATAAGGCAATGTAATGCTACTTGGACTTAGGTGACATCCCTAATATGCCAAATGATGGTAATAAATACCAAGGGCTTCATGAATAATGGGGAAAAATTTTATCTTTTAAATGAAAACACCCGACCAAAAGTGCCGATACCAGAACAACTACATGATGCATTTCAACAATATTTCACAAATAAATACTACTAAAGGACCTGTACAACCAAACCATAATAATAAATTATCCGAGTACTATGTAAAAGACTAAACAAAAAATCCCAAAGAAGATATGACACAACTCCACATCTTCACACCATGCTCGATGCTCCGAGCACCAAATTACCTCCCAATCATCACAATGAACCACTAAAGGAATGAGGTGACTTACCTTTGCTTATGTCTCGGAATACAATATCTATAAAAGAACCAAAGTTTCAAAATAAGGGGTGAATACAACACTCAGTAGGTATTCCCACAAATAATTCATTTCACATGCCATGATAATAAAACTATTAACACAGACATATATATTTTTTTATATAAAACCAATAAATAATTCAACTATTTTCAGTATGCCAAAAAAACCCTTATCAAAACACATTTTTACCCCACTAAAAAAATTCCAAATAATCAAGAAAATAAGTCATTACGCATTCTATAATTTTCACATTTTCATCACCCAATTCACATTGCATGGACACATGCATATTTAAACCATAAACACTATTTTCTAAATGCCTGATCTCATTGTTACCATGGACGGTGGAACTTCACATCCAAACCTATGCCCATATTGTAGTGGTACTTCACACCCACTATCCATCCCATCCTACCCATGCTTAAACCAAATAATCCAACAATAATAACAATAAATATTTACCAAAACCATATCAACACAAAAATTACAAAACCAAATTAACAAATTATCCCGAACAACATTCCAACATAACATACCAAACCACTTAAGTAAATCACCCATTTAATGAAAACACCCTTAAACCATTATTTATCCCAACCCATACTTCAAGAGAACAAATAATTTATTAAAACCTAATTTTGAGAAACCATTTTCCATCAGCACCCAAGGCACTGAATTTAAAATCACCATTTTAAAATCCAATAACAAAGCACATATCACAACAATAACCCATTTTCCCACAAAATCCCAAAATCATCAAAAAATGGGTTTAAACAAGATTCCCACATCACAATCACAATCAATTTAAATAAAAACAAATTAATTTAAAAATAATCCTTACAGCTCTATAAAAATAGAGATGAGAGTAATGCCACCTACCTTAGGGTTTGGAGACATCATCCCACTGAAAAAACAAAAAATGAATATGGGTGACACCTCTACAAAATCACCTTAGATCCCTTCCATTAACAACAAAAATCCCACATCTCACCATTTTGGGAAAAACAAATCCTTGATCTATATACAGAGGATGTAGATATAGAAAACTAAGAGGGATAGAGAGAAAATAATATCCAAGGAAAACTAATAAATACCCAAGAGAGGAGACTTACTAGAGGAGAATTACATTTTTCGCACCAATAAAACCCTTCAAAACACCTTCAAGACGAGTGGAAGAGGTGACCTAACCCATGAGAAAATAAAATCCGGAGTGGGGTTTGATTGAGAGAGAAAATGGGTGCTTTATGACAAATCTTGAGTAACACCATTTTTAAAAACCAAATTTTTTAATTCCATTCATGGTTAGCTTGCATGGTTATACAAACTGTGTGCTAATTGTATGACTGCTACTATCCCAAAGGGTTACTCACATGGTTACATTGCATGATTTAACAAACTATGAACCAACCATGCAGAATACCACTATCTCAAGCAGAATGGTTTTTTCTGGGCTGGCCATACGGTTTGGAAACTATGCACCATAACCGAGCACCCACCCCATTGCCTCTCCCACACTATGTATGCTTACTTGGGTTTGTTTCTTGGTTTCCACTAACCATGGTCAAATCTTGCATCCCTAGAAAATCCTCCAAACCTTTTCAAAACCATTACAAACACTCCCAAACATTACCCAACCACTTTAAACACATAAAAAGGCATAAAAAAGGTTACATACCTCAAAATGAGGGTACTATATACTCTCCAATATTGGAATTTCCATCCTAGGAAAGAAGAGAACCAACGATTTTCCAAAAGAACTCGGGAAATTATTCAAACATATTTTTCTCCTACTCCCAAGTCTCATTCGGAGCTGACCATGTTTCCAAAAAACCCGAACTAGACTGATGCTTTTACCATGTAAGGCTTTTTAATTACTATCCACAATCTGCACTAGCACATTCACCAATGATGCATCCATCTCTAGCTCAACATGCTCCCAATGAATAACATGGTCATGATCTAGATGATACTTTTTCAACTGAGACACTTGGAACACATTACACACCACACTGAATTATGGTGGAAAATCCAACAAATAATCCACCTCTCCAACTTTATCAAGTATCTCAAAGAGCCCAATATACTGTGGATATAATTTTACCTCCTTCCCAAACTGATGATGTACGAACCTCAGAGAGATTCTTAAGAATATATGATTACCCACATTAAATGAAAATGACCATCGATGATAGTCTGCATACTATTTATAATGATTCTATTTCTTCTCCACTATTTTCCTGATCTACCTGATCTTCTCAGTCATCTCTTGGACAAGGCTCTTCCCAACGATCAAAGTTTAACATGTTTCCACCCAGCATAGTTGATAATGACACAGAAACCTATACAATGCTTCAAATAGAGCCATATGTATGGAGGCCTAAAAAATGTTACTATATGAGAACTCCACCAATGGAAAGTGCTCCTCCCATGAGCCTCTAAAATCCATCACATAAGCCCAAAACATGTCTTATAATGTTTGTAACATCATCTTAGATTACCCATATGTCTGAGGACAATTTTACGTTCTCATCATCAACTGATTCCCAAGAGATGATTATAAGGATTTACATAAATGACATGTGAACCTAGGATATCTATCTATTACAATCGAAACTAGTACACCATTCCTCTTTACCATCTCAGGGATATGGATTTTTGATAGATCCTCCACCATATGATATTCAAAAATAGGGATGAAATGGGCAAAATTTGTGAGCTGATCCACTACGACCCATATAGAATCATGCTTCATAACTATTCTTGAGAGGCCTGTAACAAAATCCATCACTATCTACTCCCACTTCCACATAGGGATAGGTAAAGACTACAATATACCTTCTGGTCGCTAATTCTCCACCTTGACTTTATGAAAATTCAAGAATATCGATACAAAGTCATCCACATTCCTTTTCATACCCAACCACAAAAAATACACTTTCAACACCTTATAAATTTTATGGATTCTAGGATGGACATTCCATATCGAATGATGGTATGAACTAAGGAGGTGTTACTGATAAGACATTGGTAAAACCATCTAATTCTGAAAGAACAACAAGGAATTCCTATCCAGTTTCCATCGATGAAGGTTCTCCCCATAATTTAGTTTAGATCCCATATCCACACACTCTACATCGGACATCTGAGTCTCTTTAACCAAACCACCCATGTCAGGAACCAATGAGACCAGAAAGAAAATGGCTACATTACCCCGGTCTACACATTCCAATTTCATGTTGGCTATAACCGACATAAACTTCCACTGATCCAATTATTGTTTTACCACATGAGAATATTAATTTCTAGATAATGCATCCACCACAAAAATTACCTTACCTGGTGTGTACATCAAGTTGAATTCAAATATATAGAGATACTCAATCCATCTCCTCTTCCTAAAATTCAAATCACTTTGCAATAAAATATTCATCAATCTCTTATGATTAGTTTACACTGTGAATTTTTAACCAAAGAGATAATGAAACCACATTTTCAAAATATGAACCACTGCCACCAACTCCAAATCATGTGTCAGGTAGTTCTTCATATTAATCCTTAACTTCCGCGGCCCACACAAAACTAAATGACCACATTTTATGAGAACACACCCAAAACCTAATCCCAATGCATCACAATACACCACATACCCTTTCCTTGGTTCTAGAAAAACTAGTATTGGTGATAATGTAAGATTATCCTTAAGCTCTTCAAAAGATTTCAGGCACTTCTCGTTGCATTGAAATGTTAAATTATCTCTTGTAAAAGTTTTCATCCGTGAAACTTATCATTATAAGTCGCAAACAAAGCGTCGATAATACCCAGCTAGACCAAGGATAGTCCATATCTCAAAAACATTCTTCAGTGGTTTCCAAGAGATAAAAACCTCTATATACTTCAAATCTACTAAAACACCTCTCTTAGAAATAACATGGTTCAGAAAATGTACATCTTGTATCCAAAAGTCAGACTTTGAAAATTTGGGATACAATTGATGGTCTCACATGATTCCTAACACTACTTCTAAGTGTTTCTCATGATCCACCCTTATCCATGAATAATCTAGTATATTATCCACAAATACCACCATGAATGAATCTAGATATCTTTGAAATATCTGATTCATCAATTCCATAAAGACCACTGGTGAATTCATAAGACCATGGGGCATAACGACGTACTCATAATGACCATATCTACTTCTGAATTATGTTTTGGGAATATCCTCCTTCTGCACCAGCAACTGATGATATCCTAATCACAAGTAAATATTGGAGAGTCACTAATATCCCTTCAACTAGTTAAATAGGTCATCAAAGCATGGAAGTGGATATAGATTCGTTATCATGAATTGGTTAAGCTCATGATAATCAACACATAGTCGGAGAGTTCCATCCACCATTTTGATAAAACAATTGGCACTGCCCACAGAGATGTGCTAGGCTGGATGAACCCTTTATTTTCTATCTCCTCCAACTACACTTTCAATTCCCTCAATTCTACTGGCACCATCTGGTAATATGTAATTGATAAGACTTGTCCTTAGAAAGAGATAAATCATTAACACCACTTCTTTCATGGTTGGGAGCCCTAAAAATTCTTTGGGAATGACATCCATAAAATGATCAAACACTGATATAAAAATCCTTCTCCCAACCTCTTCTATTGATGATAAAGACAATTTTGATATTTGATATGAAACTGTACCAACTGCTGGTTCTAAAAATCCCTTTGCACCCACCTTCACATTTTTATCTTCTCTAAAGAGAGGCTCAATGCCATCACCCATTGTAAAACTAACCATTATTGCATAATAGTCAATGTGTGACTTAAATATTTCCAACCAATCTATACCCAAGATTATATCATATGAATCCATCTAAAGCACTAAGAAGTCCCACATCAACTCAGCCTCATCCATAACTATGCCACATTCTCTACATAAGAAGGCTCAACACTCTCTTTGACCCAAAAGAGTTTGAAATTTTAAAATAGAGTGCATCATTTACAAAAAAAAGACCAAAAAAAAAATAAAAACATGAGAGGAAATGAAATAATGAGAAACACCTATATTAAACAACACTTCAATAAAGGTAAAATTCAAAATAATCATACCTCGCACCGTGGATGGTCCTGAATGGTCATCCATAAAAACCTTCTCAGCTCCAAATATGTGTTTTATTGCAACAATCTTCTCTTTATTACCTTACTAAAACTTCCCCTACTGAGTACTCATGGTACTCCTAGAATCACCATATCTAACTTAGCTCTGTTGATAAAGAGTATGTTGTTGCCCTGTTCCATCGAGGCATAGGACGCTTATGACGCTTAAGGAGTTTTAAAAACACCTGACCTTATAGACTTATGAAATTTATGACAAAGATAAACCATATACTTGCAGTTTTGACATTATTGAGGCCATTCTATACAATCCTACTTCACGTGTCCTATATAACCACACTAAAAACATCTTGGTTTTCTTTGAGGCTTCAGAGGAAGATTCACCGATTCTTCTATCAGATTTTGAGCCATACTACCACCCTGGAAATAAGTGTCCCTCTTATGTTTGATCCCCACATTAGAGTTCCCAATTTTCCCCATGGGGACCAACATGCTTTTCCCTATTGCATCCCCTAGGATATATCTTTTTTCCATTGATGATCTATTCACCATTTCTGTATAATCACTTATACATAGCAACACAATTTTGGAATATATTTCTTTCCTTAAGCCCTATTCCAAGATCTGTACCTTCAAGGATGCACTAGCTACCAAATTGGGTGTAAACCACACTAATTTCATATACTTAGATACATATTCCATCACTAACAGGTTATCCTACCTCAAACTGAAGAAATTCATTGTGCACTGAATTTTAAACATGTGAGGTTATAATTGCTTGTTAAAAAATTCCTCAAAACCCTCCCAAGTAATACCATGGTCATTTCCATCTTGGACCACAAAATCCCACCACTTTCAGGGAAGATCTTCCAATATGTACATTTCTTACTCCACTATCAACTATTCTAGTGTTCCCAAGAAATTTAATATTCAATTCATCTAGTTCAACCACACCTTCACCCTTTCCGGTTCTGAATCATATGTAAAGATGGGTGGATAAAGCTTCTGAAACTAAACTGAGTGTTCTATATGCCTCAGATCATCACTTCTATTCCCAAATTCCATTTCTTAGAAATATTTCACTATGTTTTTAACTAGATGCTTGTTCACCTAGGGCTTAGGTGCAACCACAGTTTCCACAGAATCCTCTGGTTGGTCTTTACGATTCTGACATGGTGCCATTTCTATCAATATAAGAATCACCATATGTCTTATTCCCTAGAAACTGAATGATTAAAATTTATTGTTCAATTACATTGAATCTATTAAAACTATGATTTCCAAAATTTCTATTATTTTCCATATTCAACCATATTTGAAAATACAACTATGTTTTGAAAATCATCCATTTTCAAAATACCAACCCCGTTTATTTTTCAAAAATGATTGTTTGAAAAAAATTTCCATATTTTTTAAAAATAAACCATTCATACCACAAGAAAATAATTACTCCAAATGAAATATGAAATATTAGTGGGAATTAATTTCTACCATGAATTCCATGATCTTCTCATTGGCTACTCCCATGAAAATGAGATCACACTTATAGAAGTGTCTCCAAAACACTTATGTACCTAAGTCCCTAGTAACTTGAAGTTTATCATAAAATGGATAGCTACATCATTTTATGCTATACTTTTCAAGTTACAACAATCCTAATCCTTACTACCATCACTAATCAACTAATACATCAAGACTAAATGTCAATGCCAAGACCGACAACCAACACCAAGACAGAACAATACTGAATTTACTTGTACATCAAGGATCGAACAAGATGATACCACTTTTAGCATCCCACCCATTCTCATTGGCTTGAGAATATTATGGATTTATACTCTTCCTTTGGCGATATATATAAGGCTCCATATGATGTCAATAAACACTAAAGACTGCATTCAAGGTAGGGGACAATTTTTCCTTTTGAATGAAAAAACCCAACCAAAAGTGTAGATACCAGAACACCTATATGATGAATGTCAATAATGTTTCACAAATAAATAATACTTATGGACCAGTACAACTAAACTACAATTATTCATAATCATAGTTCCAAGAGGAAGACTAAAAAACAAAACCCAACGAAGCTATGAGACAACTACACAACTCCACACCAAGCTCTATGCTCTAAATCATCAGAATGCCACCCATGCATTATGATGCATCACAAGAGGAATGAGATGAACTGCCTTTTCCCATGTCTCAGAATAAAACATCTGAAAAAGCACCAAAGTTCGAAAGTATGGGGTGAGTAAAATACTCAGTAGGTATTCCCTAATGAATTTTCTATACAAAATATTAGGATAGAACCATTAACAAATTTATAAAAACCAAATTCATATAAAACCAATAAAGAATGTGACAATTTTTAGTAATCCAAACAAACCCTTATAAAAACAATTTTTTATCCAACCAACATAATTACAAATAAACAACCAAATAAGTCATTAGCCATTATATCCGTTCTATATTTGTATAACCCAATTCAACTTGTGTTCCCACACACCCATTTTAACCATAAACACCATTTCCCACACACCTGAGCTCGGTGTTACTCATGACGGAGGAAATTCACAACCAAACCCATACCCTTTTTATAGTGGTATGTCACACCCAAATTACAACCCTTAATGATGGTCCTTTATTCCAACTATTCATCCCATCCTACCTATGATTAAACCACATAATCCAACAATCATAACAATCAATATTTACCAAAACCATATCTAAACATAATTTCCAAAACCCAATTAACCAATTATAACCAAGAAAATTCCAACATAACATGACAAAGCATTGTAATAAATCACCCATTTATTGAAAATAACCTTAAGCCATTATTCATTCCAAACAATACTTCAATAAAAAAACATTTTTATTGAAACCCAATTTTTACAAACCATTTTTCATCATCACCCAAGACACCAATTTTAAAATCACTAATTTAAAATTCAACAACCAAGAACATTTAACAACATTAACTCATTTTCACAAAAAATCACTAAATCATTATAAAATGGGTTTCAAACTTGCTTCACACATCATAATCACAATCAATTTCATGAAAAAAAATTATTTTTAAATTAATCCTTCTCTAGAAAAATAGATATGATAGTGAAGCCACGCACCTTAGGGTTTGGCGAAATCGACCCAACACACAATTGCACACTGAATCTGGGTGAAACCTCCTTGAAATCACCTTATACCCCTTTACCTAACATAAAAAAATCCCAAATATCACCATTTTGGGAAAAAAAATATTAGATATACATGAGACATATGTGGATATAGTAAATCAGGAGAGGGAGACAACTAGATCTAAGGAAAACCAAGAAACAACCAAGAGAGAAGACTTAATGGCTGAGAATTTTCTTTTTCCACACTAAGGAAACCCTTCAAAATTCCTCCAAGATGAGTATTATAGGTTCTCTTTCCACTGAGAAGAGAAAATCCTGAGTGAGGTTTGAGTGGGAGAAGAAATGTGTGCTTTAGGGTAAATCCCATGTGACCCCATTTTTAATGTCGCACGTAGTTAGCTCACAAGGTTTGAAAAAACCATGTGCCAACCATTAGACTGCTACTGTCCTAAAGGGTTCCCTTTAGGGTTTCATTAGACTATTAGAAAAACTATGTACCAACCGTATAGAATCCTACTATCTCAAGAATCATTATTTACTTAGGATGGCTACATGGTTTGGAAACTGTGTGCCCACCCCATTGCCTTTTCCAAACTGTGCATGGTTACCTGGGTCAGTTGCACGGTTTCCACTAACCGTGATCAAACTGTACACCCCTATAAAATCCTCCAATCCTTTTCAAAACCCTTTAAACCCTCTAAAACATTACCTAACCACTTTAAACACATAAAAAGGAATAAAAAGGTTACATACATCAAATTGGGGGTACTACATCAACACATGACAATTTAGGTTTATCCCATGTCACTGTGGAAAATAATAGGTTTCCAGAGGTTATATCCTCTCATTAATCATAATGTTTTATAAATAAAATGTTAATTTACTCAATAATATCCCACAAGAGTATCTTGCTAGGTGTTAAGTATTTGTCCAAATCATCATGCACCTATTATGATCGAGTTAATACCCAATATTCCCCTTTTAGATTTCTTACCCCTAGGTGAATATGTCTGACAACCACATCCAAATGCCATCATACATACATGGATGTATTTACTAGGTAAGACATGTAATCTCTACTAACAAAATCCTAATTATATTACCCAATAATTATAATTATCTTGATAATTCATCAAAACGCTGTGTTCTCTAATATATATTTTCCAAAATGTAGTTCTTAAGGTCCATAATAAACATCCTTTGATACTAAATATAACAACCTTGCTCAAGTAATTTGGGTATAGTGGTTATCCTACTACGTTGGCCCAAGACACAAGATATTTCTCCCAAAGGATTTAATAGTTTATCCATCTTGTGATTCATGATTCTCATATTACATGTGAAAACATGATATAAAACTTAAAATTATAGTGAGAACCTTATTATTTATTTTTTATAGCCCAAAAATAATTCATAGATTCCTTTTAGTATCCTTGGGAAAGGAAAACATAATAAAGGTTTAGATCAAATGCTCAATATGGGAATAAATACAACAGATTCTATCAAGGAGTAAATAATGCATGAATAATATGGAATAGAAAAAATATAATCAAATTTATATACAATATCATAAAAGGATAATATATCAATATATTACATACCAATTTAAATAATCCCATATATAACAATAACTAGTTTCATAATGATATAATGCATATTTCGAACATCATAATTTTACTACCAAGGCTTCGTTTTAGGACACCATACATAAATAGTTAATGCGTAAATGAAATATCCAGACTAGTTTATATCAGGAGACTTACTGACACATATAGGGGCTATAAAAGGACCATCCCATCAAAAAATACATCCAATTCATTCATCACATGAAATAAATTAATAACACTTTGAAACATAATAAACATAAAAATTCATATTGAAAAACTAGCATATGAAATATTAGTATTTTCTCTAATAAGTAAATAACACAACATGATCATAATCCATCCCAATTAATATAGTGGAAGGAATCATTATAATATATACCCCTTAAATCCTAATATTCATCAAATTATGTTGTAATATATGAAAATACTTTTAAAATATATTTAGAACATTTCTTGAGAAAAACAATATTTTTATTTTTAGATCAGTTATTTAAAAAATTAAAATTTAAAACATTTTAGGGAAAAAATATTATTTGAAAATAAAAATTAAATCATATAAAGTATTCTTCAAGTAAAATAATATTTTTGGCCGTGGTAAAATTTATTCTTGTGGTAAGTGTTAAAAAAATATTCCATTCACACCTTTTGTAAAAAGTTTCTCACTCGGAAAGTGAAAACAAAATTTTCATTAAAATTATTTATAGAAAGAAAAAGAGGGTAAAAATGAATTTATGAAATTATTATATAATAGTAAAATCATTATTGAAAATATTTTAATGAAAATGTGGACATATAAGGAAAATATTCCTAACCAAATAGAAAATCAAAGTCTCTTTTCCATAAATAAATTCTTCAGACTATTAAGTAGATAGGGAGAGAAAAATGAATAGAAAACAAGTAATTTATTTATATGAATAGAGTATAATAAGTTAAATGTACTTTTAAATAAAAATATAATATAATAACCCCAATGAAAACTTAAAAATAAAAAAAATCCTAAATAAGGATGAGATTGTAAAATAAACCCTTACCACTTTGGTAACATTTGAATTATAACCCAATGAGAGAAATAACATCAAATGAAAAATTCAATACTATTAATATAATTGGATTCATTATATATAACATTCAAGGAAAATAATATACACCACATTATGGAATTAATTGGTGAATATGTCATATGTCTCGAAGAAACAAGAGCTAGATGAGAAACCCATTCCTTAGGTTTGAACTACCTCATAAGATCCATTAAAATACTGTATAATAATTTTAAATTTATTAAAATTAAAATATAGAACCATATTTATAGTTATAATACCACATATAATCCGCTTTTAACATATTATAATTTTTTTTAAAATAATTTTCCAAATCAGTATTCTGGGCGATCACTATTTCATTTTTAATGCATGTTTCGGTTTGATAGTTCTAGTACTTGCACATTGATTATGTTTACATCATCTAAATAATGTTAATCATTCCATTTTTATCTTATTATTACATAATATCACTACTATTTAACATCCCTTAATCATTAATTTTATAAACATTATAACATTAGTCATGTAGATGGTAAAACCGACCTAAACATGTGTCTATTATTAATACCAAATGAGTAACAAAATGATAATTTATAATAACAACATAACATATTAAGAAGTTTATTCATGTGATAAATATTATATATATTCATTATATAAAATTTTATAAACATCTATAAAAAGAATATATCGAAAATTAAATATATCGCCCATATAAATGGTAATATATACAAATTCACGAGTTATGCTTCCAAATTCTAATGAGAAAATGGAAATGAAAGTAGATAATATTTAATCATATTAGAATAATTATTATACTATAAAAATATTTATTTATTAAATATATAATTAAAACCTACCATGAGAGTTGGTAATTGAAAATGAACCACACCGCTATATAGAGGAGGTAGTCCACACACATGCATGAGTGATACTTTTATTTCACATTTAATGAAAATGAGGTTGAAAATGGTTGTACCATAATAATAATAACATCATAATATATTTATTATACTAGGGTAATTATGTTTTAATGAATAAAAATTATTTAAATAATTTTGAACAGGAAATAAACTTTGAAAGAGTTAGTAAAGATGATTACATCTTCTCTGAAAGACCTCCTTTGAATTACACCTTAAGCATTAATTAGATATTCTCAAGAGAATAACAAAATATCAAGAATAATGGAATTAAATATAGTGTCACACTCTAAACAAAATGATTATTTTATTTGTTTTCTTTTCTTTGTGATTGGTCTTTTGGTTGAGGTTCGGGTCATGTTTTCAGCTAGAATTTTCTTATTTTAGAGGTTTCAGGTGAGTTTTGGAATTGTGAATGGATTGAGAGAGGTTTGGATCAAACCATGTGAGGACTAAGAAAAAATATTTGGCTCTTGGGGGGTTTATAGGACAAGTTCCATGTTTTGTTCATAGTTAAGAGAAACTATGTGCGAAGCATGAAGGATGGATCTATCAAATGATAGAGATGATTTTCATGGTTGGTTCACTATTTCCCTAACTGTGCAGACACACCTAGTGGGTGTCTTCCCCTTCTAGTTTGGTTCACATGGTTGGTTCATGTTTTTTAAAACCATGCGCCTATACCATTCTACTTTCCAAGGTATTTCAAAAAAACTTGAAATTTCCCTTCTTCCCAACTTATGTTTCAACCCCAAATCACCTCTTCTCCTCTCCATATCATTTGTGAGGACCCTTGTATGCCATGGGATGATAAATTGTCTCTCCCTCCTTGGATACAAAGGGCTTATCCTTCAAATATTAGGTTGATTCTTCCTTGGGTATGTTTCCTTGTCCTTATTCTGCCTCCTTATTCTAGCATCTTAGTTCTTCTTGTCTTAGTTCTCTCTTGGATGAACCCTAAGGGTTATGGTTGATTTTTGGCCTGTGTATCTTTGATTTTAGTGTGTGAAGATCATTTATCAGGCTTATTTATCCCTAATATTATAGTTTTGTCACATCCACATATCTTTTAGGCATGTGTTTCCATCCATTTACTTTCAATCACATTCCATTTGATTCTTGAGCTTCATTAAATTGTTTTTAAATGTTTTTATGATTTCTTTTAATGTGTTAGTATATTTTGTTATAGTATTTACATGGTGTTAATTTGATGAATATAAGTTTTAAATGGTTGTTCATAGTTATAACTACATGTATTTCCTTGAAAATGTTTGATAAATTTATAATTGGAATTTTGATATTAATTTGTGTTCTTTAGGGTGTGTTTGGTTTTGTATATTATTTGTTAATTTGGTTTTATTGTGAAGTGAGACTTTTGGGTGAGTTTTGGTGACTTTTTTGGGTTGGTAATTCTATGCAGAATCTTATAGTGGGCTAAAAGAATCTTTGGGACTATTAAACTAAATCCTATTTTATTTTATGGACCTCAATAAGTGTTCCATTGGATGTGAAATATTTATATATTCATTAGGTTCACCTTTAGATATAATCACAAATGATAATGGATTTTATTACAAAATTCCACTCTTGAAGCAAGTCATCAAAATTTCCCTTTTTTATTTCTTCTCTTACATAACCCTTCTCATCTCTATTAGTTCATTGAAACCCATAGTGTTTTCTAAAAGGGTTCCCTGGTTTCAAAATAACTCAAATATGGTTTCAAGTGTTTTATTCCAATTTTTTTCCATTTTGAATCTTGGAATGTATTTTTGGTACTAAATGGTAATGAAGGCCCGTTTAGAACTTATATAACATTCTGTATACTTTCTCTTTTGTTTCAAAAATGGTTTTGGAAATGAGTTGGTTTTATGAAGGTTAATTCTTGGATAGTATTTTGTAATTTTTTGGAAATTGGTTTTGAAATCACGTGATGTGTAAGCCTGGTTAGCACCTAAAATGATTTGATATGTGATGTACACCTTTATAGTTGTACCTTTAAGAAGAGTGTCATCAAATAGGTGGTGTTGGAGTTTCATCTTGGTATGCATGATAGAATATATGGGTTATTGGTTTATACCACACTTTTTATGACCACCACATTCTCTAATTACTATTATCATGGGATTCCTTGGAATCATTAAAGTTTTGAGTGATGGTTACCTACATGTCTCGATTAGAAGAACTGGTACCCCCGAATTTTTTGAGAGGCAAGGTGGGACGTTCCACTGGTGATGCTAGTATAGATAAGTCAGGATGGTTATTGACTATGGAGCTATACCATATGCTGGAAGGTGAGCCTGGCCAGAGTATGTAAATGGATTACTTCTAATTAGGTTTACAAAATTCCATTGATTTCTTATGTGTATTTTTATGTTTTATTTCTATTTTACTTTGTATTTTTCCCTTGATAGTTCTTCCTGGTTATTATGATTCCTATATTTTTAGCATATCCCTTTTTATTACCTAGTTGGTTTATTAAATGGGTTATATTTTTTTGAACTATATTTTGAAATGGGAAACTATTTTAAATGGAAATACATGATTGGTTCCGTAGAATGTTAAAAACCTATTTTTTTATGTATTTTCCAAATATAATTTTTAGAAACTTTCAGTAACAGAAATTCATGGGATCTATTGTGTTTACCTATTGATCCATTTTATGATCAAACCCTAATTATGCAACTTATTATCGGTATAACAAATATATTTTAAATGGTTTACGTTTTTGGTTCAGGTATGACTTGGTATCTAGTTGGTATTGTGGTTGGTGGCGACGAAGAGGTCATGTGGAGATCATGCCATTTTTGGTTTAGTTTTGGTTTCATTATAGTCCTTATTTTGTGAAGATATTATTGAATTTGGATCTTATTTATTTATTTATTGTATTCAGTGTTGATGAATAGTCCTAGTTTTTATTCATGGTCTGTCTAATTTATTTATTTCCATTTTTATAGGGATAAATCATTCTCACTATGAAATATTTGATTCCTAACACTAGTCTCCATCCCTGAAGGGTTGTGAACGCCTCTCAAGACTTGTTATAGGCTGAATTGATTGACCGGTTCATGGTTAACTTGGGTTGGTTTGTGAAAAAATGGTATCAGAGGTATCCCTTTGTTATTTGGGTCATCAAGTAGTTTAGAGATTGGATTTTCACGACTCAAGAAGTAGGTATGGGAAGAGCATTGCAAAATCTTACTCATTTTGAACCTTGAGTTAGCATGGGTAGTTTTAGAATTGAGTCTTTTCTATTTGTTTTTGGATATATAAATGGGGAATAAAAATGGAAATTATCCAATTTTGTGCAGTTGGTCTATTTTTTGTACTGACCCGTGTGGATCCCAATTGAATGAATCAAGATATTCTAAGTGATTGGTGCTTTCTTAGTGCATGGATCACTGACCATGTTACCAGGTATTTTTTGGACACTAGTTAACTATTTTTAATTGTTGGTTCTGAGTTATGTTTTGGTATGATTTTTGATGGTATGGGTGAATTTTAAAAATGAAATTTTTTCCAGGTAAAAAGGGTTTTCAAAAAGGAAAATGGTTTCAGGGATTGATTTTCAATAAAAAGTGGTATTTGGTATTTTAATTGGATTTGAAAGTGAGTATGGTATTTTGAAAAGTGGATTTGTATTTTTAAATTGAAGTGATGGTTTCAAAAGATTATCTTGGACATTTTTTTGGTGTTTTATTTATGAACAAATGTTTTAGTGTGGAATGTTATTTTGATTGAATTTTGTGTTGATGTTGATTTTGGTCCTTTGTTTGTTTTTTGATTAGCGTATTCTGTCTAGAAAGGTCCCCATGGTTTCTTGTGAGTTTCATTCAGTATTTGACCCTACCCAGACTCCTAGTGAGGTGAAAGAGTCAAGATCTTCATGGATGTTTCCCATTTTTTATGGTGATCATGGTCTGTTAGAGGATATATAGTGTCTCGATTAATTCGGGGGTTTCTTTAGGTTATTAAGAATTCCAAAATCCATGAGAAAGCTTTATATTCTTTTTTTATTTGATGGTCCATATTTGAATTAGTGTAAGGTGATTGTTCCACCACTGTTACAAGATAAGACATCATGGGGAGTGTTTAAGACCACATTATTTGATTATTTATACTTAAGGAAATGAAGGTGAGGAAAGAAGCAGAGTTGTTGGGTTTCTAGAGTGGTGATTAGGTGGGGGAAGGCCTATTTAGATCACTTTAAGAAGTTAGTTTCTTTTTCTACAGAGGTAACATCATAGGATCTATTTAAATCTAATCTATTTTTATGGGGACTTATTCTAGAGATTAGATATCAAGTTATCTCATCTATTGAAGTTTTTTTGGTAAGATAATGGATGAGGAATTTGTAGACATGTTGGTTCCTAGAGTGAAGTCATTGGTGGTTTATGAACCAATTTTTATCAGTGTTTGGGAATGTTCTCCATTTTGGGAGAGGTGTATAAAAGAGGAAAATTTCCTTGAAGAGTCTCCTCTATTAGTGTCAACTCCTCATTCATCAGACAATTTATTTGTGTGAATCCAATGCATTGAGTTTAGGCATTGGAATCCATATTTCCATGGTCCTTTAAAGTCATTCCATTAGTGTGGCCATTTGGGTCTTTTAGAGATGTTATGAAAGTAGGGTTTCAAGGGGAAGAAGTACTGATTGGTGGTTGTGAGCTCCTGACTATGGGGAATAATATGATTCAATACATCAGGGCTCTATCCAAAGGCCTGATAGTGAATCTCTTCACATATTTAGGAATTTTTGGTGTTGGGGTATTGGACCATCTTTTTTCCTCAATGCTAGAATGGGGTTAGTCTAAGTTTACCTAATTTAGTTTCTTTAGTTTCTTGAAATTCACATCATTTCTAAGTTCATATTTTTCCTATAAAAGAATTTATAGTGCCATATTTTTATGTACTAGTAGTATTATTTTCATGTTGATCTATTATTGTCATTTGTGTTAAAGGATTTGGGTGGTTATCCTTGTTCATCAGTTTCAGTTTTTAGTTTTATTTGATTTGGAGACATTTGTGTCTTAGGGAAATAATGAATTGAGGCTTGGATCAGTAACCAGTTGAGATTATTCCCTAGATTTTTCCCTATGATTGGGGGTATTTGTTTGGGTAGGGATTTCCCAATGTTTTTTATAGTTGGAATGTGTGGGAAGTTCCTGAATTTTTTCATGTTTTGTTTCCCTTGGGGTTACTGTGGTGTTAACTGGTTTATTGTGGTAACAAACACCCTATCATTTTATTTATCTGTGGTTATACTCAATTTATCTTTTACTAGATCTATTTGGGTGTGAATTGTGAAGTTGAAAGGTCACACTAATGACCATGGTTATGTTTTACTCATTCAATTTTATGTTTTAGTTTGGTTCCTCATTCAGATGGGTTACTTTTGGGGGAATAAAGTGTTTTTGGTGGAGAGATTTTTCACACCATGACCATGGTTTTCATTTATTTTTATTATTTTCTTGGTGATTGTTCTTTTGGTTGAGGTTTGGGACAATTTTATAGTGATATTTTTTGAGTTTTGGATGTTTTAGGTGAGTTTTGGCCCTGTTCTTAGTTTGATCATCGTTTGGTTCAAACCATGTGTGGACTATGAAAAATTGTGCGACTCCTGGGTGGTGTATGGGACAAGGCACACAACTTTCACAAAATAAAGATAAAACATTACTAAAGAATTCTAGATGAATCTATCAAATCAAAAAGATGATTTTAATGGATGGTACATGGTTTCCCAAACCATGCGGCTATCTCATGTGGGTGTGCTCCCCTTACAGTAGGGTGCGCATAGTTGGTGCATGGTTTGGGATACCTTGTTCCCAAACTATGAAATGTTACCAATTCTTTAAAAAAAAGTTTAAATTACCCTTATACCCCTTATATGTATTAACACCAAATCCCCTCCACTTTTATTCATCTCATTTGTATAGAACTATGTAAGACTTTGGAGAATTCATTCTCTCTCCCTCCTAGGATCTAAGGTGCTTCTTTTTCAAATATTAGGTGGATTCCTCTTTGGCTAAGTTTTCTTATACTTCTTATTCCTTCTTCTAATTTCATGGTTCCTCTAGTCTTGGTTCTCTCTTCACCGAACCTTAAGGGTTATGTTTGATGTTTTTCTTTTGTTTCTTTAATGTTATGGTGTGTAGATTATTTCTAAAGATTATTTCTCTTCTCTGTTGAATATTTATCGTATCCACACATCTTTGAGATAGGTGTTTCCATCTATTTATTTTCCATAATATTATATTTGATTCTTATGATTCCTTAAATGGGGTTTACATGTTTTATTCATGATTATAATGTTTTCGAAAAAGTTTTCATGGTATTTTCATGGTAGTAATTTGGTGAAAATGGGTTTTAATGTATTTTTCTTATTTATAACTATATGTATATTCTTTAAAAATGCCTGATAAAATGAAAATTAGTCTTTTGAAAATAAGTGTAGTGATTTAGTTTGTGTTTGGTTTTTTCTATGCTTTGGTAATTTGGTTTTTTTGTTAATTGAGTCTTTCGGGTGAGTTTTGGTGACTTTTTGTGGTTTGATACTTATGTGTTCACTCTTGTAGTGGGTTATAAGAAACTTAGAGACACTTGAACTAAAACATATGGTATATTATGGATCTTAAAAATTGTTTCATTGGATGTAGAATATACATAGGTGTATGGGGTAAAAATATGGACAAGATAAAAAATGACCATGTCTTTTTCTATAAAATGCCCCTCTTGGACCCGACCATAAAAATGATCCTTTCCCATTTCTTCTCTTCCATATTCCTTGTTATTAAAACTGGTTACTTAAAACCCTTAGTGTTTTCTAAAAGAGTTACTTTATTTTAAAATGAAACAAATATGGTTTAATGCGTGTTTTCTAAATCTTGGACTATTTAGAATATTTTAATATGTTTTGGTAACTAAATTGTAATTAAGTTTCATTTAGAAACTTTAGATCATGTTGTATGTTTTCTCCTTGGTTTTGTAATTTTTTTTAGAATTGAGTTTGTTTTGGAAAGGTTAAGTCATGATTGATATTTTGTGATGTTTTGGAAATTGGTTATTAAAATCATGTGATGTGTTTCCCAAGTTTTTACCTTCAATGATTTGATGTGTGATGGACACCTCTATGGTTGTTAATTTGAGGAGAGAGTCATCACATATGTGGTGTTGATGTTTGATCTAGGAATGCATGATGGAATTTGTAGGTTATTGGTTTATGCCACATGTGTGATGACCTTCTAATTTTCCACATACTTATATAATGGGATTCCTTGGAATCATCTAGATAGTAAAGTGACATTTCTTACCAGTTCTGATTAGATGGATTGGTACCCCAAGGATTCATTGAGAGGCTATGTAGGACGTGCCACTAGTGAGGCTAATTTATTGTAGCCTTGCTGGTTATTGACTATAGAGTGCTCTATATGCTTGAAGTTGAGTCTAAACAGATTATATATAGGCATTTCTTCCAAGTATATTTTGAAAATTCAGCTGATTACTATCTATATTTTCTTATTTTATTTCATTTTTACACTGGATATTAGCCTTCCAATATTTTTCTACTTGTTCCATTTCTTCTATTTTCAGAAAAGACTATTTTATTACCTGGTTGGATTCCTATATAATTTCTAGTTTTATAAATTGGGTTTAAAAATGGGGAACTATTATAAAAATTAAATCTATATTTTGTTCTTGAAAATTTTAAAAATCAATTTTCAATCTTTTTTTTTCAAACTAGCGTTTTTGGACTCTTTCAAGAAATCTATTATGATTTATTATAGAGATATTTTATGATCACAAAAATTCTTGTTCCACTCATATTTAGTAGAACCAACTTGTTTTATAGGTTTGACTTTGGAGAAGGCTGGTCTTGTGGTTGGTGTTGACTAGGAGGTCACATGGAGATCGTTTCATTTTCTGTTTGGTTTTGGTTTCATGGTAGTTCTGCTTTTGTTTATCTGCTATTTTATTTGGATCCTATTTATGAATTTGTTATATTCAGTATTTATAAATCCCCCTGGGTTTTCTACTTTTTCTACCTAGGTTATTTTTTTAGGGATAAACTTTCACACTATGATATCTTTGATGCCCAATATTAGTATCCTACACGAGAGGACCAGGAACACCTTTCAGGCCTTATTTTAGGTTGGATTGGGTGACTGGTCCCGAATTGACCCATGTTAGTTCATAAAAAATATGAATTTATTAGGACATGTTTTGTCCAAACTAGAATCTTCAATCATTATGACAAATGTATTAGAGGAGGTTCCCTTTTATAAGTGAGAGTAAGTACACACTAGGAATTATATAAATGATTTCAACACAATACATAACACTATAATGTAAAGTGGAACTAAATTGAAATAATTTAGAAGTTAATACATGATAAGGTTAAAATAACTTCAAAAAAAAAATTTATACATTCTTATGATTAATTTTTATTCTTATCTTTTGATATAACCCCCTCGTTAAACATTTTTGACCATAACCATGGAAACACATTTTTAGCCTTTAAGGGATATTAATTTACTTATAAGGGGAAAATAGGTTCAAAAAGGACTAGTGGATGATATTTTATACCATTTCCATTTTAATTTTCATATCATTTTTTAATATTTATATCATTTATAAATTCTTTTACCATAAAACATCATTAAAGTCTTTTTTGGACTATTCATTTAATTTTTCTTCAAATACATCAAGAAAACAATAGAATTAAAATATAATATTATTAAACATAATTCATACTTTATTAATACCTGTAAAATTCATACAATACCACAATTCACAAAAAAATGAATTTTCTTTTTTTAATCATTTACCTTTATTTTTTACTACTTTCACAAGCATTGTATCAGTGTTGCGTAATAATTTAAGGTAGTTATATAAGTACTAGAAATAAAAAAAAATTAGTAGAATAAAAAAATTATTTATGTTCAAAGTAATTTTTTATATACATTAATAATTATTTTTATCCTAATGAAATTATATAAGTGAAATTAAAATCAAGAAAGTTAAATTTTGTATTTATCATTTATTTAAAACAATATAAATGTTATAATAAATGTAAAGTTGAAATAAAGTTACATATTTTCATATATAAGATTTTTTGGGTTGGAAAAAAATATTAAAATTAGAAACTTTCATGTTTTATGTAGATTTTTTGGCATCATATCATAGTTTTAACCATGTTTTACCCATTTTTTCATTTACCAAGGTAGAAAATATTTAACATGGTTACTATTCATAATGAAAAAAAAATAAAAGGCTCATATTTAAAAAAAATTAATTTCATAAAATTAATTATTTAATCCATTTTTTATTATTATATTTTTATAATTTAAGAAATAAATTTTAATATAAATATGTAAAATGCGACGAAAAACAATTTTCAGAAGTACATGTTTTTAAGCCCAAAAATTTACTTATACAAAAAGTAAGTATAATGATGATTGTTATGTAATTAATTATATCATGTTCAATAAAATGGATTTTTTTTTTAAATTTAAAACCAAATTAATAAAATAATGGTAATTTTAAATTACATTTTTTAAAGAAAAGAAAAAATAATTTCAGAAAAATCTTAATTTTTTACTATTTTATTAAAAATAAAACTTTTCAAAAGAATATAAAAATAATCATAAAAATATTATGAAATGTATTTTGAAGCATAAAATTACTATACTACAAATTTTTTAATTATTTATAATCATTAATAAATAACGTTTAATTATATTAAATGTTTATAAATATTTTTCATAATTTGGTTATTTCTATTCATACTACCAATTTAATGAGTAATTTATAATGGTCACTTTTAAAAAATGATATATTTATTATATATTGCTGTTAAATTAAAGATTAGTATTGTGTGTTAAGAAATATATCAAGTACAGTATTTCCTTAAACTAAATTTATAGGTTGTTATAGTTAATATAAAATTTCTGGGATATTGAAGAATAATTTGGTGATATATTTAAATTAATTTGATGTTAACAATATGTAATTTAGTACTCTGAAAGATAAATTTACAAATTTTGTGGTAGATTATAGACATACTTCATGAATTTATATCGTGAATATATCTATACAATTTATCTGGATGATAAGAGGGATACTACCTATTAGTAATTAAGTTTATGGTATGTATCTGATAATTTTTGAGTACAAATTAAGTGTAAATCAATGATAAGTGGTGAATGTTGATGAATGAACTACCAATAATAATGATCCACTGATGAAAGAAATGTAAGCTATAAGATTAATTCATTAAAGATAAAACCTCATAAAGATATGATAGCTAGAATATGAAGTCATGGAAGTTAAAAGATAAATTTTTAAAGGAAGGGATAGGTATTTTGGTGTTTTCTATTAGAATTTACATGAATATATAGAAAAATTAGATATAGTGTGAATGGATGCCCAAAATTTGCATGATAAAAAATGGAATAGTTATGATAATTTTATAAGAGGATTTTCGATTTGTGTAAGACTCTATTAAAAAATTTATTTTTTTATATGATTTTAAGAGTTATCATGTAGAAGGAAATTAAAAAAGGAGGAATCTCCCTGAGGATCATAAATACCTTCTAATATTTCATAATACATATGGAAAATTTTATAAGACTCTGAAATTATATAAGACTCTTGATCTAATCCTAAGATTCATTTGATTCTTCATAAGGGTTATATAATCATATAAAGAAATTACAAAATTAAATATTGGAAAATTCCTAAGATTCATACTAGTTCATAATAGTAACTTACTCTTATGTAAAGCATATGAAATGATATATAAGGTTTACCAGTTAGAAAATTTTCTGGAGTTTATGGATCTGGAAGGTGTAATACAAGAAGACGAGTTATGTCAATAGAGTTGTAATGTAATAATAAGATGATGAAACCTTGATACATTTAAAGACTAAATTATCTAGAGGGTTTTAAAGTTAATTTAGAAGAATCTAAACTATTATTCTATGAAATCAAAATAAAAATTATTCAATAGGATGTTGTGATTCAATCTAAGATGATTTAATGATGGAAAAAGAATCAGAAGACCTATCATCTGAGTGTCTATAATTTTAATAAAAAATATAAAGAAATATATGATAAAGATTCTTTGGGAGAATCCTATATAAGAAATCATAATAGTATTGAATTCGAAATTATAAATGACTATAATGAGAAACATAAGTTAATGTAGTTAGTAATAATGACAAATCTAGTTGATATATACCTAAAAGTGTTAGAGTAATTAAAAGTGTGATGTAATTATTTGGATTCTAAAGAATTTCTTGACCATAAGTGATATTTTATGGATTACCAAATATAAAATTATGAACCTTATAAATAAGAAGTAAGGAAATATAAAATTTTAGTAAAGAATAATATGTTTCTCAAGTTTTTAAATCACCTATTTATAGGTGACAAATATTCTGAAGGTTGAATGGTGAAGAAATTTATATATGCTCAAGATTTCATGATTTAAAGCTAAGAAGACGAGATGATTAAAATATCTGATAATCAAAGGTCAAGATTATCAGAAACTTAGTCAATAAAATATTTTGGAAATCAGAAGATGGATGAGAAAAATGGATTCCATTAAACAAAGATTAAAAAATATATTATATAAATAAATGGAGAACACTATAAGCTCATAGGACATGTCTGATTTTCCCAAAATATTCAAAGACAATAGATGATTAAATGTTGTAGGGACAAAGGAAAAATTGAAAGAGTAGAAATGTCTATAAATTTGAGACAATTGAATGATACTTGATGATTTTTTTAAAAAAATGAAGTTAAAATAAGTATTATGATATTGAGTTAAGAATATATTATAATAAACAATGAGTCACATTTCATAATTATAACCTTGATTTGAGTAAAATTTGAAGTAGTTTTACCAGTTATTTAAAGTCAAATAATTCTTTTTCAAGATAGATATATTATATGGAAGACATTCAGATTGAGTAAGAACTATATTTCATGGAGGTTTCATTATACTATGAAAGCTATAAATAAGGATCAATTATGTTGATGTTGTGCTATTGATCTAATAAGAACGATAAAGAGAGAGAACATTTAACCATCATGTTTTATATGATCATTGACACACCTATTATAGGTTGGTGAAAAACTAATTTATTTCCCTAGTTTTAAACAATGGTTGACTAGGGTCATCTCACTGAAGGAGCTTCACAGTCAATCAAACACTAATCCTAATTCAAATATTAAAATTATTTGTTTTGTTTTTTATTATTTTATAAAATAAAATAAAATAATGGTAAAGATAATTCAATACAGCTCTAAAATAAATAAATAGGTATAATAGAGTGATGTTAGAAGAAAGGTTTTGGTCCCATGGTTTTTTACATAACTTCCTTCATTATTCAATGTTGTTTAAACTGAATTTTATAATTTATTTATTAAAACTCATTAAGAATTACTATTCTCTAATTTATTTAGTGTGATGTCTTACATGCCTAGGAGAATTATTTATCACACTAACTCTTCCTCATACTATAATCAAGTTGGATGGAACACCTAAATCTTGAATGTGGCACTTTTTAGGACCCATATCCATTTTATTTCATTTCATAAATTTTATAAACTCAACTCTTTTGTATGAATATATTTTTATAACAAAAGTGAGGGAAATATTGTAAATTAAGGAATATAAATGAGTTTGGTATTCATGTCATGGTGTAAAATTGATATAGTCATACACTTCACACTAATTCATAAATAACAATTTATGAATTTAAAGCATAATAATTTGAAAACACTATGAAACCTCCCCTAAGGCCAAGAATTAGGTTAGTTGCTCATCATTTCGAGTGTAAGAGGTCACAATTGAAATAGGGAAGAGAGAAAGAGATTTGATGTTGGAAGAAGAGAATTCATCAATAAAAAGATGAATATGTTATGGATTGAAAATAAATTAAAAAATAGGAAATAAAACTAAAAAATAAGAATTCGTTCTTACTCAGTGAATTGAAATATTTCATAGATTCAGAGATTGACTTTTCTAAGCCACTAATCAATCTTTTTATAGCCTTTAATCACACCTTGAGCACTATAAATGAACTATTAAATGGGTTAAAAGTATCACATGTCATCAAGGGGGTATTAAAATCATTCTCCAACATTAATTATGTCAAATATTATCATTCTAGGACATCTCATATTTTTTCACTGAATAATGGTTTCATGTCATGAATTATTCAAGTCTAAACACCCAATAAACTTTTTCATAGCCAAATTAAATTTTTGAATGTTTTGAAGTTCTTTTAGGGTGTTAAATATTTGTGTCACACTATGACACATGATTTAATGATGTAAATTTTCTTTTTTATTATCACTTGTTTTTCTTGTCTCACTTCTATGTGGATGTTCACATTATAAATAAGTATTTAGGATGTTAATTTTTATTTTTCATAAATTTTCACTCCATTTGAGCTTAATAATTCATTTATAATATTCATTCTTGGGCTTGGACTTGTCAAATGTGAGGAGATGTATTTTTCATCATCAGTTCATCATTTTTATCTCATATTAAAATAATCACTATATCCTCCCATAAATAAATAAAAAATTTGGGAATGATTAATCATATGAAGTGTAAAAAATGCATTTTATAATCAAATAATACTGAAAATTGTGGATCTATCAATTCCCCCACAGTTACAACATTATCTTCCTCAAGTATATAATTTCGAAAAAATTACAAAGAAATTTAATAATACCATTATTTATATTTAAAAATATATAAAATCAAATATTTGAAAGTGGAAAATAAACATTCAAGTGAGAGACAAAAGAATTCATCAAACTCTTCACATTTCAATGAAACAAATTCAACCATGAATTTTTGTTTTACCCTTTTGTAATAATATAGTCCTTTAACCCTTTAAATTTTAATTCCTAATTAATCATGAATGCGAACAACAGACACAAATTACCTTATATTGAATTCATTTTACTCATCACTCAAGGTAATAAATATAATGGAGTTGAGATCATACAAAAAGTACATTCCCCTTTCCATATTCTTTTAAGGAATTTAAAATAACCACCCCATAAAGAAAATGATAAATTTTTTTATTGTGATGTTGAATTATAGTTAAAATTTATACAAGGATTAAATTAGGTAGGAAATAAATAAAAGAAAGCTCCAATAAGTAGTTAAATCTTTATCGTACTTCATGATATTAAAATCAAAGATCACTGAAAATATTACAAAAAGGATTTAATATTAGAGACCCTAAAGCTCAATGTAGGAACATGATATAAACAATCATAATGAAATAATCATGTCTATTTTTTTTTTCTGAATTTGTTCTCAAGATAAACCTCACATCCACCACCTAACCACATACAATCAATAGATCATTTGTTCGGTAATGTTGATATTTTATCCTCTAAAGATACACCCTATTATATATATATATATATTTTATTATTATTATTTTTGTTTTTTAGAAATAGAGGTTAATAATAAATTATAACGTTTGATATTATGGAATCCCCCCAAATCGAAATAAAAATAACTAATCAAGTCATCTCAATGATATACATCCATACCCACCATGGAAACCCCATCACTCATATTTATTCTTCATAATATCATGAAAAATACTATGATTAGGGTAGGAATGGATATAATAGGTTTGTTTCAAAGCTCATTTCTTATCATAGTCATTCATGGATTTAATAGGAAACATTAGGACTCAATGAAAAGGTCAGTACATGGATAAAAGAGTTAAATAATAAAATTCTTCAAATGTGTTAAAATGATTATTTTCAGTTATATCTAGGATAAGATACTAATAACATTCTAGAAGAGAACATGAAAAATTATCTCATGAAATATACTAGAAAAATAAATGGAAAATATTATTTTAGGAATTTTCTTATTAATGAGAAAATATAGATTGAGAAAATTACTTATGGTAATAACCAAAAACAATAAATTAGCCAATATACATTTTAGAAATTTAAAACATATAAAATCTAATAAAATTTCAACATAAAAAACTTATTCCCTAAAATCATGGTTTGTTCAATTTATCCCATTATGATGAGTTTTAATTATTTATTTTAGCATTTACTTAATCTATCATGTAAAAAATGATAATTAAAACATGAATAATGATTATACTATTAAAATCATGCCTTCTAGATCAATATTCAAATATAATAATTCACGTGGAGAAAGTAATTTGTCTTTTAAATCTCTAAAATAGGTTAAAATTATGAGAGTAAAATAAAATAAATAATTCAAGATCATGATTCAATTTTAAATGATGATTAAGTTCAATTTGTATGAGTTTTGTTCATACAGTTTTATTTGAAATCATTTCATGACCTGAATTATTTTTTTATAGAGGTTCTATTATGTATTATTTTCAAGATGTGAGTCAATTTAATGATGTGAATTATATTTATAGTGTGAATTATATTGGCACAAGTTCTTCATTTTATTCTTTTTCCATTTGGTGTCATCATCACCATGGACCTATAAATAAAATAAACTATAAAAGTGTAAGTAAAAATTTTATTTAGGTTAATATATATATATATATATATATATATATATATTGGGATACATAAAAATATAATCCTAAAACCAATAATTGAAATATAAATTCATAAAAATAAAATAAAAATAAAAGAGTAATATGTATTTGTTTTCTCCCCCTAAGTAGGCCCTATGTTTTGATATCCTTAAGACATGCAATACTGGATATCATATATAATTTATTAGTGGGTATATTTTCTTATATTTAATCCACGACATGTTTCTTTTCCTAGTTTGTACCTATTATACTTTGTTATGTAGAAATAAATTAATAGTGTAATCTAGATCCACCCCCTTAAAAATGAAATAAAACTTTTATATAGGGGTAGAATAATGTATGGGTCATCCTCAGTTTCTACATGTGAAACCTTAAATACACTACCCATTGGTTACTTCAGATATGATTCATAAATTGAATAATAAAAGAAAAAGTTATAATGAAATTTAATTTGAAAAAAATAAAGCATGAATAATAAATTTCAAATTATTCAACATTTATGTAGGATGTCTGTGTCTCTAGTTCTTCAGGTAAATCCACTTGGATTTCTTGATGGGCCTCCTCTAATTAATTTTCAATGTCTTTAGGTATCACTATGTTTTCCTTAATTGATTCATTTTTATGATCATTAAATTTCTCCACGACATAAAATGAGTTAGCTGAATCTGAGAATTCAATGTAGTGTGGGGTGATACTCAAATAAGTTTAAATGAAATTAGATAATACAGTATTTGAGATAGAATTATCTCCTTGAGTTGGTTCGACTTCAATATCCTTTTCATTTTAAATTTTATCATGAATTAAATTTTTAGTAGGTTGAGGTAGGTTGTTAGAATCATCTATTAAAATCTCACCAATTATGTGGTTTCTTAATCTTCTATGGCTAGATATTTGTTCAGAGGTAATGATACTTTCTATTTATGTAGGATGGGGAGATTCTGTTGTAGTTTAATTTTGAACCATTTTCTCTATAATTTTATAAATTTCTTTATCACCCTTTAATAATTTATTAAGTAAGATTCCTTAATATATATCATAAAAAATGGTTCAATAAAATGGGGTGAATCTTCTAGTAATTCATCCTTTACCTCCTTATATTCTTCAACATAAAAAATTAGTGGGAAAATTACTTCCACCACTAGCTCGGGTTCTTTATCTTGTTTGGGTTTGAGTTTCTCAAGATAATCATGAGTTTGTTTCTTTTTTATCTCCCCACAAACTCTATCGTTTCATACATCCTTTGCAATAAATTATTTAAATAATTACAAACAACATTATGATCTTGATTTTTTACTTATTATTACTCAATCTCTAAATGATGTAGACAGATTGGAAACATCAAGGAATAATATTTCATATATATTTTTTTATTTGTAAAAAAAGTTAAATTATTTAAAAAAAATAAAAAATTGAAAGAATAATTGAAAAATATTTATCCTATAGAAATGGAACCAGTTTTTACATGCTAATTATAGGGTAGTAGAAAAGATAATTTATTTACCTAATAAAACAAAGTGGATGAACAAGGTCATATCACTTGAGGGAATGTACAGTTAATCAAAAACTATTTCTAATTAAACTATTCTACTTATTGATATGTTTTTAATGTTTTATGAAAAAAAAGAAAAGTTGTGGATAGTGAATGCAATGAAATTATAAACTAAATATAAATTTAGAATAGAATAAAGTTATAAATAAAGATCTTGGTACCAGGGTTTGGATACATAGATTCATTCATTATTCCATGTTTTTTGACCTTCAATTTGGTAAAACATTTATGAAACCAAATTAATGAATTACTATTCTTTAATTTATTTGGTTTGGATTGTTTCATGACAATGAAATTTATTTGGAATAATAAACTCAAAATCCTTTTATAATTGAGGTTGATGAAACACCTCAATAGATAGTTAGGAACCTTCTAGGAACCAGCTCCATTATATTCCATTATATATGTTGGATATACTCAACTCCATTATATGAATTTTTTTATCCCAAAAAAGTGGGGTAAATATTGTAAATTTTAGAATAGATGTCAGTTCTTGATTTATGTCATGGAGGAAAATATCTACACTCATACATGTCATCCTAATTCATTACAAACATAAATAAAACATTGAATAATTTAAAAAGAAATAATTTTGGAATGTTGTGAAACCTCCCCTAAGGCCAATCCTTAGGCTAGTCACTCATTATTGTGAGTGTAAGAGATCACAATAGAAAGAGTCAATAGAGAAAGATATTCGAGGTTGTAAGAAGAAAACAATTTAATAAAAAATATGAATATATTATTACATTGAAACAAAATAAAAAAATAAAAAAAAATAAAAAATAATTTTTTATACCTTATTCCTTAGTACGTCGACTGATTCCCTATATTCATAGATTGACTTTACCAAACAAATTGACATTAATTTATAAGAATCAATCATACTACAGATTCTATAAATAGCTTTATAAATGGGTTAAAAGTATTCCAGGAAGCCAAGAGGGAATTAATATCATATTCCAATATAAATTATGTCAAATATAATCATTCTTTATACTTTTCGAGTGTTTTGTAATGTGAATAGTACTTTCACATAATGAATTCATTGAGGCCGAATACCTGATGAGAATTTTCATGGATAAATTCAAATTATTAATGTTTCAAAGGGGTTTCAAAATATGAAATATATGTTTCATTTGTGACACACAATTTTATGCTCCAAATTGACCTTTTTTCATTACTTATTGTTCATGTGTCCCTTTTCCATAGAAGTTAACATCATGTATAGGTATTCAGAAAAAGAATTATTTGATTTAAACATTTTTCACTCAGTTTAAGCTAGATTATTCAATTTTATTCTCCAGTGTTGGGTCTAAAATTTCCAAATATTGTGGGAAATATTTCGAGTCATTACTTCATCATGTTTTATCTTATTTTAATAAAATCCTTGTATCTGGCCACAAATAACAAAAAATATTAAATTTTGGAAATATTAATCACTTAAAGTATAAAAAATTTATTTTATATACAAATAAACATGAAAGGTGGGTATTTTTTAATTACCCTACACATATAACTTTCTTGTCCTCAAACATGTAATCTAAACAACGTTACTACGTAATTTCATTCTAGAAATATTTTAATTTCAAAAGAAAAATATAAAATATTTGTAAATAGAAAAAAAAAATTAAAATTAAACATAATAAAATTCACCACACTCTCTACTTCTTCAAGAAAAAAAAAATCCAATCATGCATTTTAATTTTTCCCTATTAAAATAAAAATGTTATTTCTATAAATAATTTTTATTTATTAATTCATTATTAATTTGTATGACACATGTAATTTACCTAACAATGAATTATTTTTAGTCATCGCTCATGGTAATAAATGTAACTAAGTTGTGATTGTAAATTAAGTAAATGTTACATTTTATAGGTTTCAAGGAATATAACATCTCCACAATGTAAATACAGGGACAAAATTTAATCATGATGACTTTTTACTAAGGTTCAAATGTCTCTAATTCTTAAGTTAGGTAGGGAATGAATAAAATAAATCTCAAAGAATAGGTATTAATCCTCATCATACTAAATGATTTCAAAATACATGTTCAATGAAAATTCTACTAAAGCGAAGTTATCTCCCAATCCCCAAATCTCATAGTAGGAACATTATACAAGTAAGCATAATGAATGAATCACCATACAATGATTTTTATTTTTTGATTTTTCAAGTGTTTTTCTTAAGACAAACCTCACATACACTACCTAACCATATAAAATCAATAGATCATTGGTCGGGTAATGGTTATTTTTTATCATTCCCAGACACACCACATTATATATATATATATATATTATTTTCCAAAATATAGGTGAATAATAATGTAAAATGTATGATAACATGGACTCTCCCCAAATCATAAGAAAAAACATCAATAAATTCATCTTGATGAAGTATATACCTATGCACTATAAACAAAATCATCCCCATACTTAGTCTTTTTAATATCTTGTAACATACTATGAGTAGGGTAGTAAGTGATATAATAGGGGTAGTTTTTATCAAGGTAAATCATGGATTCTATGTATAATAATTCAATTCAATGTCATGGTTGTTTGAAATATAAAGGGTCCAAACAATAGAATTAATTAATTATATTAAAATTGCTTCTATTCAGTCAATGCTTGGATAAAATTTCATCCATTTTCTAAAAGATAACATGGTCAAGTCCCTCATGAAATATACTATAGTAAAATGGGAAATATTGGATTAGTAATTTTCTCAAGAATGAGAACATATGTTTTGTAAAAATTACCTACTAAAATGCGCATAGACAATAAAATTATTAATATAAACTTCAAGAATTCAAAACATTTAAAATCTAAGAATAATTAAAATTAAAAAATTAAATTATTATAAAAAATAATTATTTTTAAAATTTAACCCCTCATTCTTATATTTATTCATTCATTTTACTATTTTACTCAACTTATCATGTCAATAGTGAAAATTAAAACATGTAATAATGATTATTCTAAGAATCATATATCTCATAAATCGACACTATAATATAAGATATCTTGTGGGAATAAAAATTTTCTTTTAAGGATCTAAAATAGAGTAAAATAATGATAGTAAAACAAAATAAATTATTAAAACACATAATACCCTTTGAAATAAAGCTTTAGTTCGAGTTGCGTAGGTTATGTTCATACAGTTCAGTTATATATCTTTTTATGATGTGAATTTGTATAAAAAGTTCTCTTTTTTAGTATTTTCAAGATGTGAAACCCTTTCCATGTAACACCTCAATATTTTATGGTATGTATCTTCTTAAATCAATTTAATTTATTCAATAACTTATATCTTAAATGAACAGTGATATACTATTAAATATTAACAAGACATATGAAAAAGTAATGTGACCATTAATAATAGTAACGCGGACATTTGAACAACTAACTCACCTTTGAAAGTATAAATAAAAATTCAGGTATCTATTAAACTAATATATGACATATTTATATCATGTAATAAGTAAATTAATGGTTTAAAAATGATAAATTAAGTGTTTTTATTTTTGTAAAGCGTAAATACTTATTTAAAATTTTAAAATTAATTTAATGATTTAAAAATGAAATTTATTTTCATAAAAAATATTAATGAATTAATATTTTTTGTATTATAATTATAAGATAATTTTATGAGACCATAATTAATTTTTCAAAGCGTCGTAAAATCGATTGAACATTAAAATTGGTATTTTTCAAATAAATGATGATTTTATATAAAAATTAAATTTATAATATTTAAAAAATTGTTTCCATAAATGGTGTCTATTTTTAAAATATACACATCAGATAAGGTTTAGGTTAACACTTTGATAATTTTATGAAAAATTTATATTTTTGGTGAATAGTATGAAATTAAGTTTTTCTAAAATACAGTACTTTTGTGACATCGTCATGAAATGATTATGATATAAAATTTACTAAAATTCTATAATGACTAAATTTTTATATTATAAAAAAAATATTGTTCAAAAATAATTTAGTACTTGAAAATTATAATTAATTACATGATAAATATAAAAATTATTGTTAATGTAGACGCTGTTCTTACTCAGCATTTGAAGAGCCAAATTTTGTTCCTTATATGTAATAATTGAGTTATAAAAAGTGTTTTCATGACTTTTTTATTAATTATTATGTATAATTAATACTTTGGGTTTATATTTTCTAATTATATATTTATATTACATTAATCTTATTCAAATACATGTGTAATGCTTGTACAAGGCAAGAAAAGTCAAATTAAAAAATTAAAGAAGTTGTATTGACATTGATATAAGTAAATATATATAATTAATGAATATAAATGATTATATCGAACCTAATTAATTCATTCTTATTTTATTAATTTATTTTTAATCTTTATATATGAAATAGTTAACATTAATTCTTATAGAGCACAAATGTAGTGCTTGTGAAAACAAAAGATAGATATATAAAATTATTTTATTTAAAATGATAGGAACCATTAAATGACTCAACAAATTGTAAAAATGTCATTTATTTATTATATATCAACTATTTTTGTCCATGGGTTGAATTAATTACCATTTTGCGCCACATTGGTATGATAAAGACTAGTATTATATTTTATTTAAAATAAAGTTAAACTCTTCACACTATAGATTTTATAAATCATCTCTCAAAAGAGACATTCAACCCTAAATATGTATTTAAAAGATAATAAACTTAATTTTACATGTATTTTTGAAATTTTTAGGACAAAAATAAATACCTTAAAGGTTTGTATAGCGAAGATGAAATAATTATAAAGTTAATAGAAAAATAAAAAAAAGATAGTAAAATATTAAAATAAATATACTATGAGATAATTAAGATGATCCATAAACTAAATAGATAACTATATAATTTCTAAGATATTATAAAATATTTTTTTGAATTATAATCTTTTTCTTGTTGCTTTTAATGTCATAGTATTGAATAGTGTTTTGTTTGACAAAATAATTTTCATGAAAATAATATTTTATTAAATTATTTAAAAATCACAAAAATATTGAATAAGAAAAAATATGATAATATTATATATAAAATGTAACCCAATTTATCTTTTTAATCCTTTTAAGTCTTTAACCCTATTTTGGCCTTATTATATTTTAATATTTTATGTAATTTCTATGTTGCCCCGCATCTCCATTATAAAAATGGAATCTTTCCTTTAGACAATTTAATCACCTTGAGCCTTCTTGATCGACTATATTCTACAAAATTCCCTTTTCATCATACTTATCCACATTTTAGTTTTTTTTCTCAGAAAAAAATAGTTTCATGTTCCCTAAGGAGATTCTCAAGGAGTAGAATTCAAGAGGTAAAATTCCCTTTCATTCTTTTAAATTTCTATCAATTTCTTATCCATTACCTACCTCCAGAATCAAAAATGAACGATAAGTCTATAATATCATGTATAATAGAAAGTAATTATGATAATGATATATATATATATATATATATATATATATATATATCATCAAACCCATTCTCCTCTGTCTTTTTTTCTAAAAATGAAAACATTGTTCGTGAGGTGTCGATTCACCACCTTCTTGGACGGTGATTGTTTTTTTAATACCACATTCAAGTCTGGTGTCAAAAACATTATATTGGTTACAAGATATTGAAAAAGGTATATTAAAACTAATTTATTTTCTTATAACCAGTATATATATATAATATTAATTAAAAAAACAAAACTACTACATGATGATCAAAAAATGCAAAAATACTCTAAATTGTTATCAGTAACATTTTATCTACTGAATCAACCTCATATATGAAAAAATTACATATAAGACCATTTAATATTCTAGTATTCAATTAATGACATCATATTTCAATTTCTAATACCTATTCCCATTTTGTACGATCTTTCATACTTGTATATGTATGAACCAATCATGAAAACGAAGAAAACAAACACTCCCAAACAACGCAATTGAATCTGATAACCCATAAAAAATTCCATAAATAAACTTAATGAAATTATAATAAATCAAATAATTTTCTAATAGGTTATGAATTATGTTATTTATGAATTTAATTTCATTATCTAGGACATTAAGTACAAGTAATGAACATTTTCAGACATAAGGTAAGAGTTTTCTCATCTCACTTTTATTTCTGTGAGATATTACTTATTCACCACTATTTATTGTGTGTGGTGTATTTTTAATTCCATTTGATATATAACATCATTAATATATCTATATTAATGGTATTAAATGTTTCATTTTATAATAATAAATTTTTTGGGGTATATTATTCAATTGATTATAAGGGGTAAGGGTTTCTTCCCGAACCTCCATTTTTCATTCGGTATTCGCTTACTATCTCTTTCGCACAATGTAATTATTAATTATTATCAGGTAATCCTTTTAAATTATATGTGAAAGTTCCAAATATATGTTTCTATATTAATTATTCTTTATTTTATGCAGGAAATCCATGTTTTATAATGATACTTTTTTCAATTCTTCCGGATAAGTATGCCCGATTAAATAGAACTTCCCAATTTCTTACCCATTTTCATGTAAAATCCATAATATATTTTAAGCCACCAATATTATTCTTAAGTTTATCTTTTTTATCATGAAAAACTATATTATTTCATTTTTGTTCTTATGAAAATAATTATTCCTTTGATCTCTTTAAAGAATCATTTATATTTTCCCACAAACCGTACTGAAATGGCTCCTTTCTAAGGTTTCTTAAACACTATTTTTTATATTTTAACATCAGTTGAAAATTTTTAGTATGAATATTATTTTTATATTCCTAAAATATAATCTCATTCCATTTATTGGGATATAAATTTTTACAATATTACATTTATGGAAAATACAAATTATTTTCTAAAAGAACTCTTCTTACTAATGTAAAAGGGCACTTCTCTCAAAACTCTCTCAATGATTTTATTAGAGTATTTTAATATATTTAAATAACCTCCTTTGAATTTTATAAATAATTTAGATTGATATATTTCGTCAACATGTACCATATTTTATTTAATGGTTTATGAATAATTTGATTGGGGATGTACTTTCTTGATGCCATTCGCCACATTACTCTGGACAGTTTACTAATTGGGGATATTATATACATTTCATATGCAAGTGTCAATATGAATGGATATGTTGATTTTTTTCACCCCTTTTATATGAAAAATTAATTGTACTTTATATGTGATGGGAGGGGTCCTCTATATCCCCTTCATGTATCAGTAGGTATCATGAGACAAACTAGACTAGGGTTTTACCCATTTACTTATGATATCTTGGATGAAGACCTTAAAATATTTTTATGATATCCTGCATTATGTATTTACCCATTATGATATTAATAACTTATAATCAATGTGATTATTCTACTAGTATAATATCCATATTTATGTTTTATTCTCATGTTATTATTTATATGAAATTATTTATTCATATTTTATTCCTTCAATATTACGCACAGGATTATATTTTAATGGAAATTTTTTAGTTATTCACCTTGTCTTATTGTTTATGTCTATGATATCTTCCACTATATTTATTAACCTTACTAAGATTATGAGATCACCCCTTTCTTATGTTTTATTTTACCTCAAGATACAAAGATGTATATTATTAATGACTTTCATGGATAATCTAGGAGTTCATGGGTGTTTCCAATGGAGTATCTATGTTATTTTTTCCTTTAATGTCAAAATGTAATAACTATGTTTTTATGTAATTTTCGGAAGCTACTATACTATTCAATCCTTTGGGATGTGATCTATTTTTCATAGTATCAATGTAATAAATTAAGGCACTATATTCAGGCTACTAGGGTCAGGTTCTATACATTTGGTATTAGATAAAGTTTCGTAAGAACTTTAGAGACTAGATTTATGAAAACATATATTCGAGAACAAAACCCTATTATTTAATTTTGAAATAGTCCCAAAAAAACCAAGCTTATGATTTATAGATTTTTATACCTAAATTTATAGTTTAGTATTATCTGATTCTCTAGTATTTAGATTATAAATTATGTTTCATAATTATAATACTTAATCTAGTGTATGTTATCATTTAGACATCGAACCTCATGGAATAAATATGACCCTTATAAATGCACATGAACTAAAGATTAAAAAAGGTAAAATATTTTATGGTCTTATGAAAATATTTCGAAGGGAAAAAGTGTCCCCCAAATTCTCATCATATTAGAATATAATATCATGTACTAATGATACAAAGAAAAAATTCTCTAAGTATTATGGATTAAAATGGGATCAAGATAAAAAGGGTATATCTAGGAAAAATTTGTATAAAAGAAAGAAGAGAAAGAATTATTTTCCCACATGTGATACCTGTTGAAAAAAACAGCACGATACTTGATTGAAGGAAATGAGAGTTTATTATAAGTATATAGAGGAGGGAAACCTAGCCTGTGATTTCAAAGGAATGAAATACATTGTTCAATGATTCAACTATTGGGATATGGGGCACTACATAAATAAATGTCTCAAGTGTCATGGCAATATAGCTCAGATGAAGCAAAAGGATCATGGTCAAGCTTATTTTACCACCTTAGAAAAAAAAGATTAATATACATGCATTTGGGTTCAAGGATCATGTTATGTTATTATGGTTATAAGAATCATGAGATATATGAGTATTGTACTATAGTACTTATTATTTAATTAATTGATAGCATGAGATGAATAACACTAATACTCAAGAGAATTGATTATATTCTATGATGATATTTTTAAAAAACATGATATGGGAAAGATAAACCTAAATATGTTATTAATTATTGAGATAATAATTAATAGATGTTTATGGGATATTATTGGTGACCATGAATGTGGTCAGTAATCTTATGGTTTATGTTGTGATGGAATTATTAGATGTTTGAATTTAAGGACAATCTAAGATTTAACTCTTGGAAGCATTCATGTTTTATAAAGTTAAGGAATTCATATATTTGGTGTATGATAATAAAGGACAAATTATTTATTGAATCTTATGTTTTTTTTTGATTTTTGAAAATTTAGTGACCTTCCATCTAAATTTTTGGACTTTGAATTTGAAAGACATATTTTGGATGAGTCTTAAGGTTAACCGCTTGTGGAATAGATTAAGTATATTATTGATTAAGATTAAAGTATCAATAATAATACTGGATAACCTATGATAACCATATTTTATTTAGTAAACATTTAAAGGCTTAAAGAATGACTTATGGATGTTATGATTCATTAAAGTTCTTCAGGCATAAAAATTTGTCTGGAATATCCATCTAGAGATTTAAGAAATGAAGTTGATATAGATCGAAGTGCAAAAAAATGATGAGATTATGAAACGGAAAATAATCAAGAAAGCCTACTTTTCTGAATTGATTCCCTATATTGTAATGGAATCCCTCAACTATAAGAAAATTATTTTGGAATAGAAACTTAATCACTATAATTTTCATTCTGAGAAATCAATGAAATTTTAATAGATCACAGATTTACGAATTTGTGATGGTTAAATTTATAATGACCATGTTCTCTATCACTTCCTATTAGAACTTGATAGTTAGATTTTCTACCTTTTCTTTATTTTTAATTTTCACTAATGTTACAATATTCATATTCCTAATTTTGTGGTGACCCCCATATTTCCCTTTCTATCTTATTAAGAGGATGAATTAATTACCCAATTTTTGATGTGGGTTTCCCACAATGGAATTTTCAAGTATCAAACTTTGATTTCCTAAGTGAAATTTAAAAATTATGAGAAAATAATTTATTAAAGGTGGGGAGAATGTAACAAACCAATATTTTATGGTATGTATCTATTTAAATCAATTAAATTCATTTAATATCATATACCTTAAATGAACAGTGATATACTATTAAATATTAAACTGACCTTTGGAATAGTAATGCGACCATTAGGAATAATTATGTGACTTTTAGAATAATTACCCCACGTATGAAATTATGAATTAAAATTTATGTATTGTATAAATTAAAATACAAGATATTTATATCATAAAATAAGGAAATTAATTTTTAAAAAATAATAATATATGTGTTGGTATTTGTTTGAAAAGTAACTGATTATTACAATTTAATAATTAATTTAATTATTTCAAAGTAACATTATTTTATTAATATATGTCATTGAATTATTATTTTGTTTTATTATAATTATAAGATAATTTGTGAGGCCATAATTAGTTTTCAATGTGTTATAAAATAATTTATACATTAAAATCAGTATTTTTCAAATAAAAGATGATTTTGATTAAAAATTAAATTTACCATATTTAGAAAACTATTTTTATAAAATGGAGCCCATTTTTGAAATATAATCTTTAAAAAAAATTTAGGGTTTGATTTTGAGAATTTTATAAACATGTTAAATTTTTGGTGAATAATAAAAAATTAGTTTTTTAAAATACAGTATTTTTGTGATGTCATAAAGACAAAATTATGATATGAAATTTATTAAAATTATTTAATGAAAAAATTGTGATATTATAATAGAAATATTTTCCAAAAATAATTCTATTCATTTAAATTAAAATTAATTATATGATATGAATAAAAAACATTTTCAATGCCGACGTAGTGCCTGCGAAGCATTGAAAAAGTCAAATTTTGTTCTTTATAGATAATAATTGAGTGAAAATGTATTTTCTAGATTTTTTTATCAATTATTATATATAATTTATTCTTTTATATATATTTTCTAAATTTAGACTCATATTACATTAATATTATCCAAATGCTTGTGCAATACTTTCTTAAGGCAATAAAAGTAAAATTAACAAATTAATGGACTTCTCTTGATATGGATATTATTAAATATACATAATGAAAAAATATAAATGATTATATTTAACCAAATTAAGTAATATTTATGATTTTAATTTATATTTATTTTTTATATATGAAATAATTATTATTATTGCTTATGTAGCACTGATGTAGTGCTTGTGCAAGTAGAAAAAAAATCAATAAAATGATTTTAATTAAAATTATAAGAACCATTAAATGAAAAAAACAAGAAATTTTTTAATTTTTTGATTATAAATCGACCATGTTTGTCGATGGATTGTATTAATGACTATTTGGATCTACATAGATAAGATTAAGACCCTTATTATTTTTTTAACATAAAGTCAAAGAGTTCACACTATATATTTTAATTACTATAATATTTTAATATATCATTTTACAAAATATATTACCAACAAAAGATATTAATTAGATAAATAATAAACTTATATACTTCATTGAAATTTATTTTTAATTTTTAGGAAAAAATAAATACCTTAATGTCTTGTACAACAATGATGCAATAATTATTAATTTAATGGAAAAATAAAATAAATGATATTAAAAATATTATAATAAAAATTATTTCAGATAATTAATCAAATAAAATAATTACATAAATAAATATTCCATTTAAAACATATAATAAAATATTTTTTTCTAAATTTTATCTTTTTTATTGATCTTTTAAAAGTTAAAGTTATGGATAGTGTTTAATTTTACAAAAACTATTTTCATGAAAATAATATTTTATTAAATTATATAAAAATCACAAAAATATTTAATAAGGTTAAATATGGTAATATTATATATAAAATATAATCTCATTTAGCTTTTCATACCTTTTAGAAGTCTTTAAACCTATTTTAGCCTTATTATGTCTTAATATTTTATGTAATTCCAATGTTTCCCCTCACCTCCATTATAAAAAGGGACTATTTCCTCCACAAAATTTCATCCATAAAAGATTTATTGATCATATATATTCTACCAAATTACATTATCCTCATCATTATCCACATTCTAGTGTTTATGGTCTCACAAAAATACCACATCCAAGTTTCCTAAGGGGGTTATCATGGAGAATAATTCAAGAGGTAAAATCCCCTTTCGTTCTTTTAATTTTCTTTCAATTTAATATTATTTATTATCTTTTTATTACCTCCAATATCCAAAAATTCATGATAAATCTAGTATATTATAAATAGTATAATTTTATTATTATAATGGTATATCCATCATCCAACCCCTTTTCCTCTCCCCTTTGTTCTAAAAATGAAGACATTGTCCGTGAGGTGTCGATTCACCACCTTCGTGGACAATGATTGTTCTTTTATATAAAAACGCATTCAAGGCTGGTCATAAAACCATTATAATGGTTAAAATATATTTTTAAATTATAATACAACTTATTTAGTAGTCTTAAATAGGTATATATATACATAATATTAATTTATAAAAAGACTAGTCTGTGATGATCGAGAAATTCCAAAATAATCTAAATGATTATCTTTAACATTTTAACTGTTGAATCTTACTCACATCTAGAAAAAATTACATATAAGGAAATTAAATATTCTCTAAGTTCATTAATAAAATATAATTTCAATTTTTGGTAACTATTCTGATTTCACATGATCTCCCATAATTTTATATACATGAACCAATCATGGAAACAAAAAAACTAATACTCCTGAACTATGAAATTGAATCTTATAACTCATAAAAAGTAAATAAATGAACTTAATGAAATTATAATAAAAAAATAAATGTTTAATATGTTCTTAATTACTTTATTAATCCATATAATTTCATTATCTAGGAAATTATGTACAAATGCAGACCACTTTCGGACATAAAGTAAGGGTTTTCTCATCTCACTTTTATTTCTATGAGATATGCCTTATTAACCACTGTTTATTATGTGTGGGGTATTTATACCTTAATTTGATATATAATATCATGAATCTATTTATCTTTTTTTTATTAAATGTTTCTTTTTATGTTTTTTAGTTTTATTTGGTATACGATTCGATTGATTACAAGGGGTTAGAATTTCATTCTGAAACACCAATTTTTTAGGACACACCTTCTATCTCATTACCCTAGTGTAATTCTTAATAATTATCATGTAAACATCATGAATTATGTGTGTATATTACAAATATATTTACCTATCTCAATTATTCTTTCTTTTATGTGGAAATAAATGTTTTATAAGGTTACCTATTTTCAATTTCTCCCGATAAGTAAACTCGATTAAAGGGAACATCCCAAATGTTTCCCCCATTTTGAAGTACAATATATAAAATATTTTATTCCAAAAGTATTTTTATAAAATATATCCTTTTATAGAGAAATACAATATTAGTTCATTTCTTATTTTATGCAATTTTGTTTTCCTTTGACTGCTTTAAATACTCATTTATATTTTTCCTTAAACCAAATTGAAGTGGCTCATTTCGAATGTTTCTTAATCACTATTTGTAAATGTTTTAACTTTAGTTAAAAATTTTCAGTATTAATATTATTATAAGATTCCTAAAATATTATTTCATTAACATTTTTTGGGATATAAATTTTTACATTCTGATTTTATGAAAAATAAAAATGATTTTACAAAAGATCTCTTCTTTAGAAAGTAAAAGGGTATTTATCTAAAACAATTTTCTATGATTTTATTAGAGTATTTCATATATTTCAATTCACTTTTTATAATATTATATATAATTAATATTTATATATTATGATACCATATACCATATTTTATTGAATGGTTTATGTTTATTTTGACTAGTGATATACTGTATTGATACCATTTACTATATTACTCTAGATAGTTTACTAATTAGGGATACTATTTAAAATTAATATACTAGCTTAAATATGAATTTTTATGTTGACTATATTTCACAAATTTTATTTGAGTAATGAATTGTACTTAATAGGTGATGGGTGGGGCCCACTATAATCCCTTGATTCATCGATAGGTCACATGAGACAAACAAGACTGAGTTTTTACCCATTTATTTACGATCTCTTGGCCGAAGCCTTGAATATATGTTTATTATGTCACTCATTTTTGATTTCATCATTATGATATTAGTAATTTATATTCCATATTATTATTTTAATAATAGAATATCTATGTTTAAGTTTCATTATCATGTGATTATTTAGGTGGTATTATTTATTAAACTTCTTTTCCTTCTATATTATGATCAAGATTATATTTTAATAGCATATTTTTTTAGTTATTCTCTTTGATATATTGTTTATGTATATGATAGATTCCACTTTATTTCTTACCCTTACTAAACTTCTGATCTCACCCCTTTATTATGTCTTATCTTTCCTCAGGATGTGAAGATGTATATTATGAATGACTTGGAGGGATAATCTAGGAGTTTTTGGGTGTTTCCAATAAAGTTAATATATTTGTTTTCTTCCATGTTGTAATGTAATACTTATATTTGTATCTAATATTATGATTCTATTAAACTATTCAGTTATTTGGGATGATCTATTCTTTTCATAGTACTAATGTTATAAATTAAGGCACTCTCTCCAAGTTATTGGGGTTAGGGTCTTTACCTTCGTAATCTATATTCTATTTACATCATGAACTATATTTGCACAAGTTCATTGTTTTATTATTATACCACATAGTTCTATAATTATCATGGACTTATAATGAAAATAATCTAAAAAATTGAAAGGAACATTTCATTTAGATTCAAAGGGATATAAGGATGGGGCTGCAACCTAATTTACTCCTAAAAATAGGAATTTAAATATAAATTCATAGAAATAAAATTAAAAGTAAAGAAATATAATTCATGGATTGATTTACCAAGTGTGATATAAGTTTTATCCACCTATATATAGGAATTGAAAACTATCATCAATACCTTAATGATTGTTTTATTTTCTTGGATTTGAACCACCTCAAGTTGATTTTCCCAGTTTATACTTATTCTTTTATGTTGTAGAAGACTCCATTGACATATAACACTATATATACTACATTAACTATGAAATAAAAATTAAATAATATTGGTAGAATGAAGTATGGGTCCCCCTAATTATCATTTTCTTCTTGTGGAACATTTCCATCAATTTTAAGTGGTTTCTCTAGATATACCACATCAATTGAATAAATGAAGGGAAAGTGAAAATTAAATTTAATTTGAAAAAATTGAAATAAGAAGAATAAAAATAAAAGTATTCTCCATTATGAAGGAGTGTTCTTATATATATATTAAGTTAGATCCACTTAGACCTCATCATGGGATTCTTCTAATAAATGTTGAATTTCTTTTGGGATCTCCATGTGTTCCTCAACAAGTGTATTTTACTGATCGTTATCTTCATACAAGGTATAAAATTAACTAGAGAAACATGAAAATGTAAATTAGTGGGGAGTGATACTAAAATAATTTTCAATGAAATTAAATGAGATAGGGTTTAAGAAATGATCATCTCCAAGATTTGAATCAAATTCAATAGAATTTTCAATGAGTTTTTTCTATTAGAGTTGATTTGTAGTAGGTGGAGGTAGGTAGTTAAGTTCCTCTATTCTCTCTTGGAATTACACCACTTGGGTGGTTTATTCATTATTAATGTCTGGTTATTTGGAAAAAGGTTTTGATGGTTCCAATTTTTATGGGATGGGTAGATAATGTAGTAGTTCAATTTATACCCATTTTCTCCAACATTTATCGAAATTTACTTGATCTAACTTTTTTAATCATAAGGTATGTCTTATTTATCTATCTATTCAAAAAATGGTTATTCAAGATGGAATGAATTTTTAGGCACTCACTCTATAACCCCTTATGTTATTCAACATCAAAAACTAGTGGGGAAATTTATTCCCCCTTTATCTCAGGTTCTTAAGCTTTCTTAGGTTTGGGTTTCTCTAGATAATCACAAGATGGTTTATTCATTTGGCTCTTTAGTAGATCCATAGATTCTATAATCCTTTTCAGTAATTTTTAACCACATCATTTTCATTAAGTTTCACATGTTAATAATAAATCCATATATAATATGGCCAGTCTAGAAAATTCATGGAAAAATATTTTTTTGAGATATTTTTCATTTTTGAAAATAAAAAACATTATTTTAAAAATATTTAAATAAAAATAATGATTGAAATAATTATTATATTCTAGAAAATTACACTAGTTTTTAAATTCTTATAATAGGGTGGTGCTAAAGAAAATCTATTTTCATAGTGAAACGTAGTGGCTAACCATGCTCATCTCACTTAAGGAGTTTCAAAGGGAATGAAACACTATTCCAAATTCAACTATTTTATTTATTTTAGTGTTTTTAATATTTTATGAAAAAAATTAAACATGTGGAACGATAATTCAATGTAATTATAAACTAAAGAAAAAAGTATAAAAAATTATGTAAGGAAGAAAGGTCTTGTTCCTAGGATTTAGTTACGTAGGTTTCTTCATTATTTATTTTTTTAAATTTTATTTGAAAATTCATTTATGAAACCTCATTATTGAATTACTATTCTTTAAATTATTTAGTGTGAAGCATTCCATTCCTAGGAAAAATTTTGGGTGCACTAAACTCCACATCATCCAATAATTAGGGTTGATGATAAACCTAAATCAAGAGTGTGTCACCTACTAGGATTAGACTACATCATATGCCATATCATCTATTGAATAAAATCAAATATTTCATATAAATATATTTTTCCAACAAAAGGGAGTAAAATATTTTAAATTATGGAGTATAAATAAGTTTCATATTCCTATAATGGCATAAAATCACCACACCTACACACTTCAACCTTATTCATCACATATAGAAATTATACAATTAAATATTTAAAGTGAAATAATATTGAAACACTATGACATCTCCCCAATGCCAAACATCAGGTTCATCACTTTTCATTGAAGGCATAAGAGATCATGGTGGAAATAGGGAAGAAGAAATATATTTGAGGTTGAAATAAGAAAACACTTAAATAGAAAATATGAATATGTTATTATATTGTAAATAAATTAAAATTAAAATCCAAAATTAAACCTAAAAAATTAACATCCCTTCTACCTCAGCGCATCTTCTGATTACTTAAATTTCATGATTGATTTTAAATCCACTTATCCATATATTTATAGGACTCAATCATACCATGGGTGCTATAAATCACCTCATAAATTAGTCAAAATAATCATAGGTTTTTAATGGGGCATTATAATCTAGCTCTAACATTTTTTAAATTTTATCATTCTTGGTTCTATATAAGTGTTTTGCGACATGAGTAGTGTTTTCACATCATTAATTTTTTGTGTTCAAACACCCGAAAAAATTTTTCTTAGCCAAATTCATAGTTTGAAAGTTAATAAGGGGTAATACGATGTGAAATATACATGTCACACTCTCACACATGATGACATGCCTTATATTTACTTTTTTATCATTTCTTATTATCTTCTCAATTCTATATGGAAGTTAACATCATTAATATGTTTTCATGAATTGAATTATTGTAATTCCATAAGTTTCACATTGTCCTTATTCATAATTTTTAGCTCGAGGGTTGGTCCTTTAATTTCATTAGGCTGTGAGAAATTTGTTGCATCATCAATTAATCATCCTTGAGCCTATTTTCAAAAAATCATTGTATCGTCCCCCAAATCACAAAATAATTAAATTATGGAAATATTAATAATTTAAAGTGTAAGAATAATATATTTTATATTCAAATAATAATGAAAAATGGGGCTCTTTAAATTTTATGGGTTGATTAAATATTAAAATTAGAAACTTGATTTTCAGAATATCAGTAAGAGGTTTCCATAGTTTATGAAATTTTTAGATAAAGCATAAAGTCTAGTGATATCCTCCATATGTTTTAGATATTGAAGTTCTTGAAGTAGATATGGACCAAAAATTTATTCTTTTTGAAGTAAAACAAAAATTCTATCATGATTTTAGTTAGATTTGATTATTTCATGATAGTCAAAAACTTAACTTGGGGAAGGTGATCAGATAATTGATTCAGATACATTTAAGAGCTGAAATATGATCCTTTTCAAGAGTTTTATAAGTAGGACAACTGAAGACTGGTGTTTTTAGTATAATCATGAACATCAATCCAGTCCATAATTAGTGTAAATATACAGCTTTGGAAAATGATGTTACCTTCCTATACATTTTATTTTTAGAAAGACACTATGAATTCTAGATAATAATTTCCTCATTATAAGATATTTTGAGAATGTTAATAAAATCCATGTTTCAAAAGAACCTTGAATAGAAATTATTAGGTACACATATTGAGATTAAATCCTAAAAAAATAATGATATCATATTTTTGAAATTTCAATTATTATTTTTGAAATTTTTATGTGTATTGGAGATCTGTAAAGACATACATATATCTTAACAAGTACATATGTTTGAATAATTAAAGGGAGGTAAAATTTTATGTTTAAATATTTCATTAAAATTGGTTCACAATGATTTCCACACTCTCAGTGTCCCTATATAATTAATTATACCCTTCAATAGTATTAAAATATAGATATCCCAAATCACCTACCTTAATCAAACAATTGAATCTTCACATAATTAAAGAGTGATACTCAATACTCAAACTCTACATAATCTATATCCCATCATTTTCATTTCAATACTTTGTCATGTATGTTGATTGATCAATATTCATATATCCCTGAGAACATATAATAATGGAGAAAATAAGAAAGGATCAATAAAAATGAACCAATATTTATATAGTTTTGTTCTTAAAAATATAATAAATTTTAACATGATCAAAGGGATCCTAAAATCACATTTAAGAACTTTAAAAATATACAAGGTGTCTAAAAATAAGATAAATAAGATTATATGGGAGAAGAACATCCAATATTAAAAATAAACTAGGATAGATAAATCCACAATGTGGTTCCTACACAATATCATGGTTTGGGTTGTTAACCCAAATACAAAAACCATGGTTTTTATATCATAATCTTTATAAAAATACACTTGATTTTTTATTATATTATTAGTTTGTCTTAAACCATGATATGGTTTAATATATCGTGATTTTATTTCCAAATTTCATTATACCAAGATATGAAACCATGAAATTTTCCATCCAACTAACATTATTGTAAATAAATGATCTTGAATCAATACATTTTCAATACTCTATTAATATAGTAGCTTTCCTAAATTAGACATTCAAACCAACACATAAACTATGACTTCTTAAAACAAACCATATTATGGAATAGAGAACCATGTCTTAGTTTGAGTATCCATAGTGCTTGGTAGTCACTTAAATACTCAAAATTCTAGAATAAAAATCCAATACAACCAGAAATTATAAAACCATTATGTAATTATATGGATTACCAAAACCATATAAAAACTAAAGAATAACTAAAAAATGATTTTCCTATAAACATATATATTTTTTATCTTCTTCAATAACCAGATTTTAAACCCATTTATTCCTTCTATAGAACATTTAGTATTTAAAAAGTAATTAATTATGAATTTTTATATCTATAAATTAGATACTATTCAAATTATTCTCTAACTTGTGAATATTAATAAAACATAAAATGGATGAATCAACCCAATAACTCATCCAAAATGTTTGATTACTCTAAAACAATACCTTCATTATTGAAATGATTCAACCATAATATTCTAACCAACATAAATCCTAAATATAAAAAAATTAAATTTATTTTCAAATTCTTAATTTGTTATAATAATCAAGGTTTATAACTACTCATGGTGTTAGACCCATATATGTGACTCTCACATCATTTTATATTCCTCCAAACCTCCATGGATTCATAAAACATACATTAATAGAATATGTTTCCCACACAAGACATTCTTTTGATAAAATTTTTTATTGAATGATTATGATATAAATATTATGTACTCCTATAAATCAAATTCTCTCAAATAAATGACATGTGAATTATTATAAAGTTATTTTCGATGCTATTACATATGGAAACTGTTATGGAATATTTTTATTCATGGTGAATAAAGTTTATGATACTTTTCCAATTAACTTCAAAACCTCAAATGTTCCAAAAATTCTTTGGGAAAGAATTATACCACTATTAAATTAGCATTTTCCTTTACAAAGATAGAAATTAAAAAAATAACCATGAATATTAAACACCAAGGGACTCCTCCTCTAATCTATAAAATATTAATCATACTACTATGCATATTTTATCTACCCATGAATCATGTGTACCATCATTATCATACTCTACACCAATTATGTCAAAATAATTTTTATATTACCAATATATATAGAGTATAATGGTAATAAATATGGACACCAATATAATACTTAAAATAGTGTCATGATAATGGATTAGTGAAATTATATTAATATGAAAACTCAAATGAAGGAATACGATCCTCCTTTTATATTTTAAATTTGAGGACACAAGATCATAACATGTCCACCAATGTCTCGATCATTGTATCTATCATCCTATTCATTCTAGAATTTAATGTTTTCTTTAGGAATGATTTATTGTCAAAAGAACATGGCAGTCGATTTCATGTTCATGATGTGAAACAAGGATATCTATATATGATGATTTAATAAAATCCCCATGACTCCCCACTAAAATCATGTCGTATATCCTCTCTAATGAATCCATTAAACTAAAAACCTTAATAAATAGAAAATTATTCAAATTATTTTTTTATTCAATAAAAACCCATATGACATCATGTTCTCTTGACACTTGAAATAATGCCATCATAAAATATATGGACCCACCCTCCAATTTCCACTGTGAATTTTTCATATAATATAAATAAATAAGTAGTAAAAAATAGTATACATTAACATACAAAAATATTAGATATTTTAATGAAATTAGATCCACAAATTTTATTATACTTTGAAATAAATGTTACACCCGCAAAACAGGAACCATATTTGATATACGCAGATGCATCACTAGTGGTGGGATATGAAATCAAAGTAGACTTGTCGTTGAAATAATTATAGGAGTAAATAAATCACCTTGATATACAAATTTATGTTAATCATCCCTTATCCATACTTCAAGGAAATATCTCAAAATAATATGATCTCTTCACACCTCTACTTTAGTATCCTCTAACAAGGTTTCTGCTATATCTTGAAATAATTGACTTTGTAATATCATTTGATATAGAAAATTTCACACCATAGATTATTAATCAAGTATATATCCCCTTTTATATTTTTCTTTTTAATTTACAGGTCATCCATAGGTTGGGAGAAGTGAGGTTGAAAATTGGTGGCAACAAGGGTCCACTAAAATACCAGTGCATGTTAACAAAACACATGTAGGTCTGAAGGTTCATCTAGATAGATAGTGGACTTCCCCTATCCATTCAGTAGATACCTGTAGGTATAATATTAATTTTTGTACCCACCGATAGGCAGGTGGACCAATGATGTATGTATAATGGATATATATAGACACTTCTAATAATGTTTTTAAGTGGGGGATTAATTGTATTTTTAGCAGAAAATCAAGGTTTATTTAACATAATACATACCTATCAAAACAAATTCAATTTATTTTTATCTAAACGATCCTTGGGGATGATCTTTGATCTCCCCATATCCTAGGTTTTCCATCTCAGTAGCATTTGATATCGTGGATCTCTATTATTCTCAATTCAGTGAGTTAGATCCATTATAACTTTTTTTCTCTGATTATTGATGTGATTGATTATTTATGATAATATATCATTATATTGGTCATAAACATAGAGGATTGATGTTTTTTTAGATCAGATCTATGATCTTGATGATTCAAACGATTCCCATCACTTCACCAATCTAAAATACAAGGTTGTTTTCTTTATTATTGAGGTATGTGTCTCTATCTAATGGTCTATCCTTGTGCATGATTATGTTTTTATGAATCTCATTTGGTTTTGAGAAAAAATTTATGTTTTGATATCCATGAGAGGTGATATGATCATTTATGACTATGAAATTATTTTCAAAATAAAATTTCTTTAAAAACTAAATTTTAATGTCAAGTATGGATTTGATGGAATGCCTTTAAAATGGATTTGAATTGGAAATAGTTTTTCAAGAAAGGTTGAAGTGTGTAATTTCTTTAGATTTTATTTTTAAAATGTGGTCTTTGATTTGTTACAACATAATTATAGTAGATAACACATTAATAGACCCTAGGGTATGGGAGAAAACTAAACTTATGCAAATCATAGTGGATTAAGAAAACATTAGGGTAGGTACTCGTGATTCCATGGTTACTAGCGAGTAGCCATACCGTGGGAATAGGGTTCCAGAACTATAGTATTCCCTTATAATGGCTTGTTTTTATTTTTGTGTCTTAGTATTGGACACCCTCAGGTCATGGATTTTTCTTTGGTACTTTGTGGATAAATTATGTGAATAATTATTTTATTTTATTATTTTTTCATATAAATTTTGTATTTATATATTAAAACCTAATTCATTCATCTTATTATTCATAATTTATATATTTCATGTCATATTTATTTTCTTATGATAATATGGATTTTTTTAAATTAAAATCAAAGTATGATTTTATATGAAAAAATTATTTCTTTTAAAATAAATTTGAAATAAATTTTTTAAAATAAGTATTGAATAAAATTGAAAAAAAAATATATATATTCCTAGTGGTATCCTACTGAGATCATTTTCTTTAGACACTCTATATGAATTTTGGAATATGTATTATTGGTATTGTAGGCTACATGTAAAGTGAAGAACGTCACGTATAGGACTTCACTCTTGGATAATTTTACCTTCTAGTGGGTTGTGATGGTGGTGATATTTGGCCTTGTAGAGATGGAATCATGGGTTACTTCAGGTTTTATGTTAGTAATATTTCATATTTTTCATCTAGAACTTGTTAACCAGTTGTTGTATGATAGTTTTAGGGTTTGTTTTTTAGAAAAATGACATATTTTGGATATCTAATGTGGTAGCCTGATTGATTATATCTAAAAATATGTTTTTAGAGGATTAAATCATTATCAGTTTTAATTGTATGATACCCAGTTCATTTTCTTCAGCTCATGTGTTGGTCCATTATAGAAAAACTCTATTGATGACCTCCTTTATTTCAAGACACATGGTTAATATCTCCTCAACCATCCATAAATCATCACCAAGAACACAATAAATAATGATATATATCTTCCTTCTAGTATATCAACCACCATACATACTTTGCTAAAATTATTTTAAATTATAAAGTCATAATATTGAAATAAATTTTTCCATATTATTTCACACAAATTCATATCTCCTTGAGAAAGGATATTCTATAAACTCTTATCATCAGTTAAGACCAATAAATAACTGTTTTTGGGGGAAATGTCCCTAAGTACATTTAAAAATTAATTTCACACTAAGATCAAGGTCATTATTGACATAATAATAATAACAGTGGAATAAATTCATTCACCCATCAGATATCACCTCATAAAAAATATATAGATCAATGAAAGATGGGAATATTAATAATAAAAATAAAAAATTACCCATTCCTAATGCTATAATAGAACATGATATGTAATAAAATTCACATTCAAATTCTCAAACACTAACTGGAATTAACCTTTCTATATGAAAGGATGATAATTAATGGATAAAGTAGTAAAATATATTTTTATCTATGAGAAACCATATATAAACATCCTATAATAACATAACAAATTAAGATAGTTATCACCTCTACACAAGACTTTTGAATATATAAAAAATATGTACGTCAATCTTATATTGATAAAATATTAAAATCTATCTATATATGATATATTCATTAAAGTGCATTGTTTATATCTAGAACATATACATAGATAACTATACATTGAATATTACAAAAAAATCTTTAAAATATTCCTCAAATAATTTTCATACTCCTACTTCATTCCTTAATACAAAAGTATTTCATCAATTAGAATCAATACAAATAAATCCAAGAGTTCATAAAACAACATTTTCATCAGTTTCATTAATTGATTTTGGTGTATTTCTAGATCTAAATGTATTAATAAAAACAAAAAATGAACATAGATACCCATGAATGTCATTCTCAAAATGTAAGTGGACTTCCTCTTTCACTCACCTATAATGATTAACTAATAGAAAATAAATATTAAATAACTAGAAAAATCCATTTAATTGATAAAAAATGTAATTAATTTTCAAGAGTGGGTATTTTTAATTCCAAATATCATAGTTTAATAAATTTTAGTTAACAAAAATACAGAATCAACTATTTTATTTCATTGTAAATAATATTAAAAATACCCATAGAGACACCCAAGGTTAGATGAATTCCTTTTTTAATAAATTTTCAATATGTCTTTGTAACTCCTAATACATTATAGGAAATATCCATTATTGATATATATAAATTGGAGGAACATAATTTTGTAACTCTATTCTATACTAAATCTCATTTCAATGGGGTTAGTTTCACTATCTCTTTAGGGAAAAAAATATGAAACTATTCTATAACTCTTGAAGACTCATTTTTGTGAACCTTTTTTTATATTCAACCTAAATCCCAAAATCATATAAAAAATAGTACCATATAATCAACAATAATTCAAGAAATCTTGATCACAAACAAATATTACATGTTCACCTTCTATTCTAGCAATGATCACCCATCTTTTCTAGAAATCAATAGAGTTCGTAGAGTCAAATCAATCCCAGAAAAGGATGAAATTTTATGGTTATATATTTTTTATAAATATTACCTATACAATTTATTGATATATCCCTATAAGTCACTCATTACCTTAACATACCTATATCAAAACATACTTTCCCTAGGATGTTTTAGATTATACCAAAGTCCAGGAAAGCCTATCCACCTTCATTCCTAATTCCCTGATGAAATCATGTGTAATAAAAGAGGGAGACACTAATATTTCGATAAAATAATATATCAATTTATATTATAAAAATACGTTACTTTGAATGACCTATAGTCTACCTGGTTTATAAAACACCTTTTCATGCATTGTTCTTCATCGTACACATCTTACTTATCACTTATGATATTAAAAATCAATTTTCCATGCTCATTGTGAGCTCCCTAAGCACCTGAAATGTACTTAGGTTATCCTATTTATAATAAATATGAAATATATGGAAAGAATTATTATTGAAAAAGATTATAAGGATATATTAAATGGAGAAACTATTATTTGGGTGGGATCAGAAAATTTTTAGGGTCATCCACTATCACACAACCAACTACATACTGACTGCCAAGGATCATTCGATACATATACATATAGTATCATATCACAGTATAAAAATATCACCCTATTCCTAAATTCCCTATATATTTTCATAAATAATCACCCCCCATGAAATGAGAAGTTCTTTTTTGAGGGAAACCCATCATAGTTTATAATCCTATGTATCATGATAAGTGTAAACTTTTCTCTATAGCTTTAGTCTTTAGAATATTCTAGTAACTCTCCTATTGAAGTAAACAATTTAATTATAGATTCTTCTTGATCACCTATTATTTCATAAGAACCTTAGTATATATCAATAAGGTGAAGAGGATAATATAACACAAAATCTATGTATATAGAGGTTCCTAATTTGGTTTTCTTTTATATCCACACATGTTAATTCTTTTAAAGAATAATATATGATATTAATGAGTTCCACTATGAAATGTAATTCACTTAAATACTTTTTTTTTATTTTAGTGTGATTCATATTTCAAAAATTATCAATGTGTCAATGAATTTAATTTTATCTAGAACTAATATTTTCTTTTCACTAATATAATATTTGGATCTTTATGATCACCAATGTAGGGAATCCAACTTTATCGACACAACCCCCAAAATAAATTGACTATAAAGGGAGTCTAATACTCTACCTATTTTGAATAATTCCAAAATATAATCCTTACATCCTCAACATATTTTTATATATCATAGTTATTAAACAAATTCCTTCATACTATGATAGATTCTATTGTTGAATCTCTTTTAGATTCATCCGTAAAGAATCATCCTATCCCTTATCAATGTATCCCTAAATATATAAATAATTATATTGTACATATCCCATGTAAACTACATGAGGTATTTTTCAACTATCCTTATCTATAATTATAAAATAAATAAAAATTCAAGGATATTAAATTAAAGTAAATTATTTTACTTTAATAATTCATTATGTTTTTCATAAACTCTAATGTTTCAATACAAGTGAATCAATGATTTTTCTTGTAACAAACATAAGTTACTGCCCTATAATTGTTACAATATTTCTTAAATATATTCAATAGGTTAAAAATATTTTTTATTTTAATCATAGGGGATTTTATACTTATTTATTTGATAAAAATTTCTTACATTATATACATATTTGAAATAACATTTTTCAATTTCTTCAATATAATCCCTATAAGTTCCTACATCAAACTCTATCTTAAAATAAAAATGAAAATTGACCCCAACCCCACTAGGATTACTACTAAATAGACTATGTAGATATTAGTGACCCTTGAAGTCAACCACCAATAAATAATGAGTAAGAAACTAGCACTAAAAGCCTGAAAAAATATTATATATAGAATTGACTTTTTTGCATAGAATATTCAATGGATATACCAATCAATATAAAGAAAATATATAATGAATCCCAATAATATAAAAAAACTAATAATATAATTAATTTCATAAAACCAAATAAAAAAATGTCTCTAATGTTAATAAAAATATACTAAAAAATAATATCAAAGACAACCAAAGTACTCCACCTATATCTGTAGACCACCAACCGATATTCTAATAGGGTTCATCTCTGTCTTCAATTTATTCATACTGTTCCTAAAAAAATAATATATAGGACAAGGTTTGAGTATAATTTATACTTATTGTATTATTACCTTTAAAATCCATTATTAATGTGGAGGAATCATAATAAATCTATTGTGGCTAAATAATGAAACATACACATTATTTTATCTCAGGTTATTTCTATGAAACCATCTCACCGTATGAACAATTTAAAAAAAATCCAAGTATTACATATGTATAATGAAATCAAGAAAATATATAAAAAATAGTTTAACACACACTTCCTAACCAATCTATTCATCATTAAATCAGAACATTATATATCAAAGAGATCGTATCCGCTTTTATTCCCATATAACACATCATTCCACATCATCAACCTCATTATATTATATCCATATATAAGTCCACATCAAACCAAATCCATAATCACAACCTAATCACACTACTGTAGGAGACCAGGAGAGGGGGAGTAATCAATCATCTATTCAACAATATACTTGATATCATGGGTTTATATAGTACCTAATTACATTTGATAATTTCATATGGAATCAAACATGGTGGTGGAACATAAAAATTGAGAATGAATGGAAATATATCACTATAATAATAAAATATTTACATGATATATAGACTAACATATACCAACATAGGTTCCATATTCTATAAATGTAAACAAAACCCAAGACTATTAAATTACTCATTCTCATCATAAAATTCCACTTATTCATCTAATGTTAGTACAATACTCAAATACTGAATTTCTTAACTTTAGTTTTTCACTTCATTAATATTCTTAATTATTGGATGGATATATATTTCTCAAACCTATTCACATAATTTTTATCATCTCTTATCAGTTCATTTCATACTCTAGAACCCATACCTTTCATTTACATGAATTTATTAATTATATATTCATAACATAAATTACCCTAAAAAACCAATCCATCTCATCCTCACCATTCCTTTAAAGTAATACCTCACCAAAATTTATTAGTAATCAATTATCTATAATAAATTAATTTATCAAAATAACATATAAAAATATAAAATAAATAATATGATATAACATATATCATGAGAACCCAATATCCCACCTATACTTCCAATTAACACTATATAATAAATTAATTTGATTAATACAATGAAAGAACATAAATCATGATAATTTTAAATCAACAATTGTAATTACAGGAGATATAAAATTACCAACCTAAATCTATACATTGAATCCTTACATCATTAAACAAATACACCCACTTCTCAAACTCCAAATGATTCTATAATACATGAATTAAATAGAAATACGATATCATATCAATACATTTATACTTTCTCCATAAATAGAGATGATATAAGAATTAATGAAAAAAATTATAAAGAAAAGGTACCAAGATTCGTATATAACGATCACATGAAATAAGAAACTAAAAGATTAAAAAAGAATGTCTAAAATTTCATATAATAACTCCATTGATACCAAATGTTACTAACAGAGAAGAATAAAAAGATGGCAGGGAAACATAAATTCTAAATTAATAAATATAATAGGGTTTACCAGACATGATGTGGTTTTCTAAACCACAACATGGTTTAGTTTTGTTAACCAAGATCTATAAACCCAAAAACCAAAATAATGATTCATATAAAATTTTATTAGCATTTTACAAGAGAATATCACAGTTTTTTTTCTCAACTATGATCTGGTTAAATTAATGACGAAATGGATTCCAAATATCTTCAAACAATGATATTAAACCATGATGTTTTTCATATAAACCACATCACTTGAGAAAACCATGGTCAATAAGTATTATTTGGTTGAATCAATTTTTAGATAATTACTTTTCCAAAATATACCTTAAAAAACCACATAAAACCAAATAATTTTCAGCTAAACATGGTATAGAATAGAAAAATACATTTTATATTTACTCTATGTGGATTATATTAGTCATTTTAATATTCTTATTCAAAACCAAGAATCCATGAAATACTAAAATTATCAATCTCAAATGTAATGATTTATATAATTAAACCAATGAAATAATAAAAATATAACCATATTAGGGTATTTCTTAAAATAGATAATTTATTTTTTTATTTCAAAATGTTAACCAAATATAGATTATTCCATATTATGAAACATTATATGTCACAACCCATCCCCCAGGGCCCACATCGTGACTACCCTAAGCCCGCCTTCCATAGGCCAGGGGCTGGCGACTAGAACCAAAGGTGTAATTCCCTAAAACTGGGAAGGCATTGCCTTTATAAATCGAAAACACACATAACTAGAGTAAAAGCGGTAGAAAACACTAAGTAAAAGATATATAACAAGTATACTGAAAGTAAAGGGGGACAGGAATACACGTCCAACTCTAAAGTATAAATACAACTGAAAGAAAGTACAACTAAAAAGGGAAAACAATAGAAAGGTGAAAGAAGCTCCTGGATCGTCCTCCGGGGTTCCTACCTGAAGGGTAAGTACAAATGGCCTCCTCAGAACTCCACGTCCGTCAGAATGCACCATGTACCGATACGTCGTAAGGTCCTCCTCCGGGTACCGTCCAGTCCTGGAGCTCTCAGCCTCCATCAGTGCTATCCGTTGTCTGCATCCAACACAACGAGGTCAGCCCACAGGGTCTGACCCGACCCATTGGGCGGGTCAGCCTGCTAAGTTTTGACCCGGTCTACTGGGCCTGGCCCAACAGACCACCAGGGTGGTTCGGCCCGATAGTCACCACGTAGGTGGCTCGGTAACTCGGCCCGGAAGACCGGGCTGTTTCGGCCAATGACACCGCGAGGGCGCCGCGTGTTGGCTCAGCAGCCCGGGGGACGGGAGGCCAGCAGGCAAGCCGCGCGGGGCGCGTGCGGGTAGGCTGGACTCCATGCCGGCCGCGGTAGGAGCCGGGCAGGAGGGAAGCGCACCAACCGGGGGTGCGGGGCACCGGGCAACACGCCGGCAGGGGCGTAGGGCGCGGGGAAGCGCGTCGGTAGGGGCGGGGGGCTCCGGGAGTGCGCCAGCAAGGGCTCGGGGTGCGGGGCACTGGGATCCCGCTGATAGGGGAGTGGGGTGCCGGGTATGCGTCGGCAGGGGCGCGGGGCGCTGGGTGCGCGCTAGCAGGGGTGCAGAGCGCCAGTTGCAAGTAGCGCACCAGGGCGCTGTGGGGGCAGCGCAGTTCACGGAGGTCACGGTTAGCACGACCTTTGTTTGCCGCCTTCGTCGCCATCGCAGCGTACACTGCCTTTGTCCCCGTCACTTTTTCACCATGTCGTAGGGCATCACAAGTAAGTAGAATGACAGAGGATGTCAGGACATGTTATGTTGGCCCACATCCTCTGCATTTATAAGGGAAATAAAAAGGCTCAACGAGATAAGTAGTTTATTAAAACATGCCTAAAACAAACCCTTTCTATTTGATGAAGGGGATAAGAAAAATTATAACAACTTCATGAAATAAAAACCCCTACCTTTGATTCGCTGGTAGACGTTCGTTGACGTCACAAAAAGATGGTCGTCGTTTCGAAGTAGACGATCACGTCCCATGTTGAAGAAGCCAGAGGAAGTAGGTCGAAGGAGAAGAGTGTCGCCGACGTTCTTCACGTTCTTCATGTTCTTCATTGGAATTATTCTCCCAAGATCATCTCAAAAGCACTCACCAAAGAGAATTATGCCAACGGAATAATAAGAGTTTCTTATTATTTTATTGTTGTCACCAAATTCAAATTAGTGAATTAAAACCCATCTCCACCAATTTAATTCCTGTGCGGTGGAAAATTAATTGGTGAGGAAGTCAAGAGGCTCTCCCTCATTAATGAGGGAGAGTTGGGAGGTTTTATCCTCCTCCATTAATAGGGGTCGGGTGGTCCCCACCCCCACTATTTAATGGAGAGGTTATGCTCGGGTAGTCCCCACCATAATTATCCTCCTAGGGGAGGTTATGCGTGGGTAAGCCCCACCACCATAACCTCTCATGGGAGTTTATGGTGTGGTGGACCCCACCTCCAACCACCACTTGGTGGTTTTAACATCAACCCCAAAAAATAAAGTTTACACTTTATTTTAATCAAATTAAGTACCTTCCAAAAACTATCTTCCACTCACGTCAGAACGCAACTGCGGTGAAGGTCTCACTAAGCAAACACCGGCGCTTCGAGTTCAACGGTGCCCTTGGAATTCAATTCCGGGAACCAGTTCAAAAGTTATAAAATCCTACATGTAAGTTTACTGAACGTACCTGGAAAAAACTTTAGAAATTGATTCCGGGCACACCGGGCTTTGGAATCAGGCGTCGTCAGAAATTGCAGACTCTTAAAATTCCCATATATTTTAAAAAAACTTTCCATGGGAATTCCAGGATTTATATTCTCGCCACCATAGGGCTTTATATACCTGTAAGATATAACTCAAACTAAGGTAACAAAAGGTAGTGCTGAGCACGCATATGAGCCTCCCGCTCCCATGTGCTCTCCTGGAGGTTCCTGTGATTCTAGCGAATGCGCACAAGAGAAATCGATCATCCACACAGGACCTGCTCCTGTCGATGCTCAATCTCCACTGGAACCTTTGTGAAAGTCTCCCCGTAATCGATGTACAGCTCCCCGGGGTCGATGATGTGGGATGAGTCGTGCACATATCTCCTTAGCTGAGATACATAGAAGACATCATGCACCCAATTCAACTGAGGTGGAAGAGCCAAGCGGTAAGCCACCTCGCATACTATGATAAGGACATAGAAATGTAAGATGAAATGTGGAGACAACTTGCCGCCTCGGCCAAATCTATGTAAACATCATTGTGGTAAGACCCGTAGAAAGTCGTGGTCACTATCCTCAAACTCCAAAGGTCTTCGTCTCCTGTCATCATAAGACTTTTGTCTGCACTGTGCAGTCTTCATCCGCTCTTGGATGATCTAAAACTTCTCCGTGGTAGCCCGTATCATCTCTGGTCCCACTAGTTCTGACTCCCCTTGGTCTCTCCAGCACAGTGGCGATCCGCAAGGCCGACCATACAAGGCCTCAAAAGGTGCCATCCCTATGGAGGAGTGATAACTGTTGTTGTAGAGAAACTCTACCAAAGGAAAGTGGTCCTCCCAGCTATGAGTGAAATCGGGGACACAAGCATGGAGAATGTCCTTGAGGGTCTGGATGGTCCTCTCGGTCTGACCATCAGTCTGAGGATGGAAGGCAGTGCTCAAGCGAAGCTGTGTCTCGAAATCTTCCTGAAACCCCTTTCATAGCCAAGAAGTGAAGTATGCATCATGGTCGGAGACAATAGAAGAAGGTACTCCTTGAAGACACACAATCTTCTTGCACGTTGAGGCATCCCAAGCTCTCAACTGACCCCTACTCTCTGATCAGTAGAAAGTGGTCCGACTTGGTGAGTCGGTCAATGATCACACAAATCGAGTCATGACCCCTGGATGTACATGGAAGACCCGTCACAAAGTCCATGGATATCCCATCCCACTTCCACTTTGGGACCTATAAGGGATGAACCAAGCCTTTTGGTACCTGGTTCTCTGCCTTCACTTACTAACAAGTGAGGCACTTTGAGACAAAATCTACTACCGCCTTCTTCATACCTAGCCACCAATGCTGTCGTCGAAGGTCCTGGTACATCATCGCCACTCCTGGATGTACTGCTAGAGGGGAAGTGTGGAACTCCCTCAACACCTCCTCTGGAAGTGCAACTAGTTCCATGGTACGTCCTTTGAAGAGGATGATGTTCTCCCCACCTTCAGAAAATCCATCAGGTGCCTACCCTATGGATATCTGATCACGTCGTATCTCGCAGTTAGCGTCCCCAAGCTGCGCCTCCCAGAATCACTGAAGAAGTGGAGGAGTGACTATACGAGACTGTAGATAGGTTTCTCCATCCCTATCCACAAAGGATATCTGCAATGTGGGAAGCTGCTCCATCACCTCTCCTAGTAGCTGAATGCCTGATCTCCTGCTGAGTGCATCTGCTACTACGTTCCATTTCCCAGGAGTATAGAGTATCTCAAAGTCATAGTACTGGAGAAACTCAAGCCATCACTGCTGTCTCCAATTAAATTCCTTCTGATAGAAGATATACATGAGACTCTTGTGATCAGAGTACATGGTAAAACATTCTCCCATAAGATAGTGCTGCCACATCTTCAAGGAAAAGACCACTGATGCTAACTCCAGGTCATGGGTAGCCTAGTTCTGCTCATACTATCTCATCTACCGAGAACCATATGCAATCACAACTCGCTCCTATATCAGGACACACCCGAGTCCAGTTCCTGATGAATCACAGTAGACTACGTACCCTATGCCTTCCTCTAGAAGCCTCAAGATGGGGCACTAGTCAGCCTCTACCTTAGCTCCTAAAATATCTGCTGGCATCTCTCCTACCACACAAAGAGTTTCCCCTTCTTTATCAAGTCTAAAAGCAGTGCTGCAACTCTAGAGAAGTTTGGAACGAATATATAGTAGTATCCAACCAAACCCAGGAAACTAGGTACCTCTATCACACTCCTCGGTGGATCCCACACAAGTACCGCCTCGATCATTTCTAGATCCACTGTAACTATAGCCTCTGAGATGGCGTGTCTCAAGAAGTAAACCTCCCTAATATAAAACTGGCACTTTGAGAGCTTTCCATAAATCTGGTGCTCTCGGAGTGTGTCCAGTACTACCTGTAAATAGTAGGCATGCTCCTCCTCAGTAGTCGAGTAGATCAGTATGTCGTCGATGAAGAATACAAAAAAACGATCGAGGTATGGCCGAAAGATCCTGTTCATGAGACTCATGAACACTGCTGGAGTGTTGGTTACGCCAAAGGGCATAACCAAGAACTCGTAGTGGCCGTAACGACACCAGAAGGCCATCTTCTATACATCCTTATCTCGAACTCTGAGCTGGTGATGGCCTGATCTGAGGTCTATCTTAGATAACCATCGTTCTCCCTTGAGCTGATCAAAGAGGTCATCCATCCTCGGGAGTGGGTACTTGTTCGTTATAGTAACCCGGTTCTGGAAACAGTAGTCAACACAGAGCCTCAATGGCCCATCCACCTTCTTGGCGAACAGAATCGGGGCTACCCAGGGAGAAACACTGGGCCAAATGAATCCCTCTCCCTGCAAGTCCTCTAGTTGTACCCACAACTCATGAAGCTCAGCAGGTGCTATCCGATATTCTAGAGTATATATCTTTGTTTTCCCTGGGTACAGGTCAATGTATAAGTACACCTCTCTGTGAGGAGGTAGTCTTGGAACATCATCAGGGAAAACATCCGTGTACTGGTCCACCACTACAGGATAAGTCAGACTCTCCACATATGCTTCCCGAGGGTAAGGCAAGCCAAATGGTGACTGATTGACTGTACCCTCCTCCGAGTAATTTTGTTCTGTGATGCAAAGGTTCCCTTCTCGCCGGTGATAGTGAATCTGGCCCCATCCGGGTGGACACACCGCACTTTTTTCCTAATACAGTCAATCTGAGTATGGACAGTAGATAACCAGTCCATACATAAGATGATGTTGTAAGGCTTCGACACCGCTACGAGGAGATCCTAGCCAAATATCTTGCCTCCTAGAGTAATCTCACACAGCCGACACCAGTGTGTAATCGTCGAGTCTTCTCCCGTAGGAGTCTGTAGCCATAAAGAACGAGCCAACTACTCCATTGGAATCTCTGAGATCTGAACGAGGGCAGTGGCTATGAAAGAGTGGCTGGAACCTATGTCTATAAGAAATGAAACTGAGGTAGAGTAGATATATATTGTACCTCGAATCATCTCTGGAGTACCGTGATCGTAGGCCTCAGCTGCCTAAAGCTGTGCTCTTCCCTGTCTACCCACTCCCTGAGGTCGGGGTGGACCTCCTAGTGGTGATGGTGGAAACACCTCGTAACATCATCCACCACCAGTTGCATGGACAAATCCTCTACTACATCTGCCTCCGCCCTCTAGACCACCTCGATCGAACCTCTGCCTCTGCCTAGAAGGTCCCTCAACTATGTGCTGATCGTCTGTACGGCAGGTTGGACAGTCACGAGCCATGTGACCATGCCCGCCGCAGGAGTATCATCATCTGCTCCTAGTATGCCTGGCTCTATCTCCACTCTGGGTGCCCCATACAACCGATCCTGATTTGTGCAGTTGACCACCTATAGGTATGGTCCTCTTGGACCTCTGCGTCATCTGTCTACTGCCAACTGCAGAAGAATCCGCTGCATGTCGACTAATGGTGGGTCTCGCTGCTGGAGACTGCTCAGAAAAGAAACTCTCCACTTGGAGGGCTCGATCCAACACTTCTATCTGCGTCAGGATGCTGTGAGAGATAACTGAAGCTCTAATATCTTGCCTGAGTCCCTGCTCAAAGGTCCAGGCCCTGAAGAATGGGTCCCGAACCATATCCGTGGAGTAGCGTGAGAGGTTGGTGAACCTCGTTGAGTATGGCACCACTATCATGCTACCATGCTTTAGATGTAGTAGCTCCTATAACCGCACCACTCGAAGGGTGGATAGAACAAACTCCACCCAGAACAGGCTCTTGAAGTCTTCCCATCGAAGTGATGCCTCATCATGCATCTGGAGCATCAGGCTCCACCATCTGCCTACTGCTGCCCGAAGGAGGCTGGGGGCAAAGATCACCATGTAGTTTGCTGGTGTCCCTACTAGCCCAAAGACTCTCACCACAGCCTCCATCCAATCATCAGCCGCCTGTGGGACCATATCTCCCTGGAACCAGGGTGACCTCTTATGCTGGAACTAATGCAACGCGTTCAAGCGGCATGCATCATCTTCTGCTGGGGCTGGTGGTATCGGTGGCCCAACGGGAAGTAGTACCGTTGGTGCCTCCGCTGGTTCCTAAACTGGAAGAGGGACCTATACTGAGGCCTCGTCGCTTGGTGAGATATCATTACGTATAGCTCTCGGGGCTCTAGATGGTCGTCCGCGGGGAGGCATCCTGAAATAAACAGTTGCGACATGGTCAAAAGACTATACCTGGTGAGATAACCCGGTTTGAGCTGACTTAAATAAAAACATAAAAAAACACACATGCAATTAGTGTTTTCATGCTCTTAGTAGGAAATCTGATATCAGGGTACTGGTGTATGGATACGTCGGCCACCCGAACCAACACTGGAATCCCTGAACTGAAAACCACACTTAGTACCCTTAACACTATTGCTTCACAAAAAGTAAATATCAGATTCCTAAGTTCTGCAGTAGAACTGAGGACCTCTGATACCAATTTTTCATGACCCGTCCCCCGAGGCCCACATCGTGACTACCCCAAGCCCGCCTTCCATTGGACAGGGGCTAGCGACTAGCACCAAAGGCGTAATTCCCTAAAACTAGGAAGACATTGCCTTTATAAATCATAAACATACACAACCAGAGTACAAGCGGAGGAAAACACTAAGTAAAAGTTATATAACAAGTGTACTAAAAGTAAAACGGGCAAGAAAACAAGCCCAACTGTAAAGTATAAATACAACTGAAAGCAAGTACAACTAAAAATGGAAAAACAACTAAAAGGTGAAAGCAGCTCCTGGATCGTCTTCCAGGGTTCCTACCTGAAGGATAGGTACATATGGCCTCCTCAGCACTCTATATTCGTCAAAATCCATAATGTACCGTTATGTCGTAAGGTCCTCCTCTGAGTACGGTCCAGTCCTGGCGCTCTCAGCCTCCGTCAGTGTTGTCTGTCGTCTGCATCCAACACAACGAGGTGTGGTCATAGAACGTGAAGGGGTGAGTATAACGATACTCAGTAGGGACCCCGAGACCCTCAAGGTCTCACAATATCCAACAAGGATAAACCACAAAGTATGATTTCAACAGATAAAAATTACTTAGGTATATACCCATACATATACCTAAGTTATCAAGTAACCCATCTCAATAATGAGGAAAACAGAAAGGTCATTGACTCATCTCGAACCAGGATTTTCATTATCGAAACCACGGTTGCTGGAGAACTCCTCCTCTATTGAGAATAGTGGCCCTATCACGACTCCGAGGCGCTACTCACTAACCTTAGACTACTGAGGTACTCCTGTTGTCAAGTACCACATGTCTGCTGCCAAACCAGGTGCTCCGTCCACTGTGGGTCTGCCACCAAACCGGGCGCTCCCCCTAATAGCCGTTAGAGGTATTCCTACTGTCGAGTACCGTGGGTCTGCTGCCAAACCAGGCACTCTATCTTCCGTGGGTCTAACTCCAAACTGGGAAGTCTGTCCCCTGGGCTAGTCGAATCACTCCGAGTCGAATCGGTCAAGAACTCGTCAGGTCTACAGGTACTAGGTCTCTGCACTCCGTCTGCTCATCTCCGAGAGGATCTGATCCACAATCTACTGGTTGATAATCCAAGTTTCACGAAGTCTCAAGTGGAAGTATCTAAAAGGACCGCCATGTCATCAGGGTATCAACATAATAGATGACGTGTGAATCAGACGCCCGATCTGTGAGTTATTAGCATTTTAGTCGCGGGGCCCGGTTGGATTCGTGTACGAACCAACCTGATTGTGACTCAACTATACCCCGAATTTTAGTGGGGTATACTCAAAGGGAAGACTATGATACAAGAACACTAGCGCCACTGATGGTTCATCAAACGGATATCCGGTGACAAAGATATAACCAAAGAAGGTAAAGGGTCAGTAATGGGCCCGGGTCTGGTCCGACCTAGTCGGATCAACTCGGGCCAACCCAGTCTGGGCCGACCAGGTCTGGGTCAACTCGGTCAGACTCGCTGGGTCAAACCCAACCCATTGGGCGGGTCAGCCCGCTATGTTTTGACCTGGTCCACCAGGTCCGGCCCAGCGGACCTCGAGGGTAGTTCAGCCCGATAGTCGACACATAGGCAGCTCAGTAACTCGACCAGGAAGACCAGACCGGTTCCACCAGTGACACCGTAGGGGCGCCGCGGGTCGACTCAGTAGGCCGGTGGCCGGGAGGCCAGCGGGCAGGCCGCGCGGGTTGTAGGCGGGTAGGCTGGACTCCGGGCAGGCTGCGGGTACACCGGGCAGGTCGTCACAGGAGCCGGGCAGTGCACCAGCATGGGGCACGGAGAGCCGGGTAGCACGCCGGTAGGGGCGCAGGGCACCGGGCAACGCGCCGGTAGGGGAACGAGGTGCCGGGAGCATGCCGGCAAGGGAACAGTCTGCCGGGTGCGCGCCGGCAGGGGCACGGGGCGCCAGGTGGGCTCAGGCAGGGGCCCGAGGCGCCGGGTGCATGCCGGAAGGGGCGCGAGGTGCTGAGTGCGTGCCGGCAGGGGCATGAGGCACCGAGAGCGCACCAGCAGGGGCGCGGGGTGCCAGGTGCGGGTAGCGCACCGGGGCACCGCGGGGGTGGCACAGTTCACGGAGGCTGCGGGTAGCGCGGTCTTTTTTCACTGCCTTTGCCGCTGTCGCCGCGTGTACCGCCTTTTTTGTTGTCACTTCTTCGCCATGTCGTACGACGTCACAAAAAAGTAAAATGACAAAGGATGTCGAGCCATCTTAGGTTGGCCCGCATCCTCCACATTTAGAGGGGAAATCAAAAGGCTCAACAAGATAAGAAGTTGATTAAAACATGCCTGAAACAAACCCTTTCTACCGATGAAGGGGATAAGAAAAAGTATAACAACTTCATGAAATAAAAACCCCTACCTTTGATTCGCCAGTAGATGTTCGTTGACGTTGCGGAAAGATGGTCGTCATTTCTAAGTAGAAGATCATGTGCCACGTCGAAGAAGCCCAAGGAAGTAGGTCAGATGAGAAGAGCGTCGCCGACATTCTTCGCATTCTTCATGTTATTTATTGGAAGTCTTCTCTCAAGATCCTCTCAAAATCTCTCACCAAAGATAATTATACCAACATAATAATAAGAGTTTCTTATTCTTTTAATGTTGGCACGAAATTCAAATTAGTAAATTAAAACCTAGCTCCACCAATTTAATTTTTGGGTGGTGGCACATTAATTGGTGGGGATGACAAGAGGCTCTCTCTCATTAATGAGGTAGAGTTGGGAGATTTTATCCTCCTCCATTAATAAGGTTCGGGTGGTCCCCACCCCAACTATTTAATGGAGAAGTTATGCTCAGGTGGTCCCCGCCATATTTATCCTCCCAAGGGAGGTTATGTGCGGATGGGCCCCACCACTATAACCTCTCATGGGAGGTTATGGTGTGGTGGGCCCCACCTCCAACCACCACTTGGTGGTTTTAACCTCCACAAAAAAAATAAAGTTAACACTTTATTTTAATCAAATTAAGAACCTTCCAAAAACCATCTTCCACTCACGTCAGAACACAACTGCGGTGAAGGTATCACTAAGAAAAAATCGGCACTACGAGTTCAACGGTGCCCTCATAATTCATTTCTGGGTACCGGTTCAAAATTTATAAAATCCCGTACGTACGTTTACTGAACGTACCCGAACAGAACTTCAGAAATTGATTCTGGGTACACCGAGCCTCGGAATCAGGCGCCGTTAGAAACTATGGACTTGTAAAATTCCCATGTATTAAAAAAAAATTCCACGAGAATTATGGGTTTTTACATTATACATAAAACATTAATTAATTAGAAATTAACAAACTTTTATAGGTACAAAAATTGTTATTTATTATTAATTCTATTCACAGAGAAAATTTCTCCTATAATATTCATGTATTTGATGAATCATATTTTAAACTAATATATTGAATTATTTATTATATAATTTTTTAAAAAAATTAATATTTATTCATCTTCATAAACAAAATAATAAAAAAGTTAAGAAAGGTATTAAACATTGTAAGAAAAGAATTTGTGAGTGGTTTTTAAACATTACATATTTGAATCCCTTAAGTAATGTTCCTAGAGAATGTTTTATTAGAAGAAGGAATATTTAATTTTTTGAATAAAAATAAAGAATAAATTTCTTGGGAAATACCCATGGTAAACATTAAGATAAAAATAATTCTTAGGTTTTTCTGATATTTTTAGTTATTTCTATGAATTTTTCAATGTTTGAATAGATGATGAAGTTATTGAGATTAAAAGGAATAAAATATGAGTATGATATTTTGATGATGTAGATACAATAATTAACCTTTTTTGTTAGTTTTACTTGAATCTAGTGATGTAATTTTGGTGTACTATAATGTTTTTGGAGCAATTTTGGTAATCATACACATGCATTGTTAAAATAGAATGGTTAACAAATAATTATAATTATAGACACAAGAGAATAAATATATTATAAATACATAGGAATTTCCATTGGATATTCATGTATTGAAGGGATAGAAACATTATTTATTCAGTGGGAAATTCAATATGTATTGGCATTATAAGTGATTGAATTATATTATATTCTATAAAGATTTCAACATGAGGGAATATATATGGGTTAAAAATTAATGATATTATCACATTGAATTATCTTATATTAAAATAAATGGGAATTTAGTTTTGAATATATTTATTTAGAAGCATAACACTAAAGTGACAAAGGAAGCAAAATAATAGTAGTAGTTAATGAGATTATTTATGTATTAACTTATGAAGATGGATATGGGGAGATAAATTATGGCGTTTCTTATAATTAGTGTCACTAATATGATTTTTTATAATTTTTAATAGGTATAAAAATGTAATAAAAAATATAATTGGATACATGAAATCACACATGGCATGGAAAACCATTACAGTTTTATCTATAGGAGTCGACTTTGTAATTTATTTAAGAAATAAATTGGTGGTTATCTTAGTTTTGAAAAAATAGTTATGAAGTTGTTTCATAACTATAACTAGGTAGTTCATTCTTAGGGAACCATAATATAACATTATGAGTTGTGGAGAATTTTCCCCTAAAATAGAAGAAAGGGGTACTCAGATTTGTTTTTTTATGTTTTTTATGGAACAAGGTGAAGGTTGATTATAAAAAACATATGAGTTTTTTTCAACCTATACCTATTTCATTATAGAAACTAGATAATATATCAATAAATTTAATGCTTTATATTTTAATATAAATATAAAACCATGAATCAATTTAGGTAGTTGATGATCTAATAATTAATTTAGTGTTTTCTTCCACATTCATGATTTTTTTGAATATTTAGGTAGTTTTTATATGAAAAATTGGTTAGTATTAATGGCGTTACAAATTATATTATATCTAACGAAAAACTTTATTTTACTTCAATGATATTGAAATTTCATCAGGCTGTTATGGATGATCATTTTAATTTTAGTATAATGCATTACCCTCACATATTCCTGTAATTAAAAGGGTAGGATATGCATTATTCTTGCATATTATATTTTCATAAATCATGGGAGAATCATTTTTATCTGGTGTAAATATTTTATAACTTAAACTATCAATAATCATCCTATATGATAAATTTTGAAGAATTAAATGATAGACATTGATTATTAATGATAATATAGACTTAGATAATAGAGATGTTATGCTTAGTATCTAGAATTATACAGAATATGACTGCTCATGTATAATTGTTTTACAAATAGGATGATCATGATGACTTATAGTTATGAAAATCATATTCAAATAATAAAAAATTACTTTCAATGTTATTGGTTATAGGTCAATAAATCATATAGGTTTTTTCTCAATTGGATCCCAAATACTCAGGTTATAGGGAGTGGGGTATCTCTCTAGTGTATGAATCATTTAAAGATTATAAAATTAATTCTATTAATGGAATATCATTCCACATAAACACTAATTTATGAGGTAATAATGAATGTTTTTCACATATCTAATTTGAAAAAGTATTAAGTAGATTCATCAAACTAATAAATAATGAGATGTTTTAGAACCAAATTTATCTACCATCAAAGAATAGTTTAGGGATATTTATATGAAATAGAATATTTATAAGTCTTAGATCATCCCATTAATTCAATTACATATAATCTTGATGAAGTTCAATAAGATACATGTGAGAGGGAGAATCATACGTGATATAATTGGAAAGATTATCTTATAGAAAATAGTGCTCAGTAACATTATAGAGAATGAATATTTTATAGTTTGTGAAAATTGTTACACCTTAAAACAATTATGTGATTTTAAATTTTATTTTAGGTTGATTATTGGTCAAAATGGTGAGTAACAAACATTTTTAGGATACGAATAGATAGAATATGGTTAAATAACTATATATGCTACCTATATATTTCACAAATTTTGGAATTGTAGTAAATAAAATTTTTATTCAATGTTAAATAAGTGTATATGATAACTATGAATTTTAGAAAAATAGAAAATAAGGTATATATATTTATTTCTTTATTATTTTATTCATGAATCTTAGATATGCATTTATCAAAGGGTATAAAAATGTATTTATAATACAATAATATTTTTACATTAATAGTAATTAATTTTTTAAAATAGAATTATCCAAATTTAAGAATTTCTTTGGGTGATTTAGTGAAATTTTTACCATAAAAAAGTAATATATTATAGGTATTGGATGGATTGACACTAAAAAAAGGACTATAGATTTTTAATCATCATTATTCATGGGTAAATTTATACCTCACCATTTTTTATATTTAATGTGGGAATGGATCATGTATAAATGAATTAGAGATCATGATTCATGAATTAAAGAATCATTATTTTATATTTCATATTAATATGAATTAGAGGACTAGATCTTGAATTTCATCATCAGATCTAGGATGGTGGAATTCAATGAATTCATTTTGATGGTACATGAATTTTATTCTTTCCTATGATAATGGTAATACTTTCACATATTCATTTATAAACTTCTCAATCAAACTATACTAGTGTAATTTTTTTAAATAATTTATAAATAAAAATGTATTTTGATAAATTTTAGAAATTTTGTTTTTGTTCTATTTTTTTAATTTGATGATGATCAAGTATTGTGAAATCATGGGATTATATTTTCTAAAGGGGTTATTTTTCTCGAAACCATGGGATGGGGTTATCGATGTTATTTTCTTATAAACTCATAGAAAAGTGAAATATTTTTTTTTCATTTTGAATCCTTTTTAGGATTAAATTATGTTTGAAAAATATTTTTTTAGAATATTTGTATATGTTTTGGGAAATATATTTTTGGGAATGTAAATTTATAGATATCCAAGACTTTATAGGGTAGTTTCCTTTTTATATTGTTGTAATTTTATTAAATTTTAATTGAATTATTTATGTATTTGTAATGTTATAAGTATTTTTGGATTGTAGAAGGAGGTTGAAGATGGACCAAAGGTGATGGGGAACACTTGGTACTCAGTTGACTTGTATAATGTGTTTAGTGGTTAATTGGGGGATGTATTAATACCGTTTGATTGACCGGGTACTCACTGACTTGGATAAAACACCTAGTAGATCTATAACGTGTTTTTTAAATTTTAGGCAAAAATTTCCCTTTCACCTAATAAATTTACCCAAAAAACCTCATTCACTCGGGATTTCCTTCTCATTCAGTGACGAGAGTACCAAAGAGTTATCTCATCCTTATTAATATCCCCTTGAGGTTATCCTTATTTATCATTGGACTAAAGTGTCTCCAATTAGTCAAATGTGGTCATGTTTAGAAAGGTATGGTGCAATCTTCTTCTTATATTCCTTCATTCATCTACTCTTCAAGGTAGAAATTGTGATCCCTAAATTTTTTAACCAATCTATTATAATATCCATAAATTAATTTTTGATCCCTTCAATATAGTTTCTAAATGATCTAAAACTAGTTAAATTTAAGGTAAGCATATAATTTCCTATTTTGGGTTCACCGTCCATTAGTTGTGGTGATCTCAAAACCTAAAAACATATATCATAGTTTGATCTATTGGTCTTAATGATGGAATCATTTCCTCCAATTAACATTAAATGAGAGTTTCATTTTTATTTTTATAAGAAACTTCTTAGTCCACTCATATTATGAGAAATTTGTATAAGAAATGGTTTATGGATGAGTGAATTTAATTAAATTAATGTTTTTAAAACTAATTTTTTTTTTTAAAAAAGGCTTTTCATAGGTTAACCATGCCTTTTATTTTATGTACATTCATATGATGACACCACAGAGTAGATAAGTGATTATATTATTCCTTGTTTTAATATTTTTATAGGATTATTTGACCTTTTTTTATGTAAAGTATTTCAATATTAATATTGGTTAATTTAATGTTTTTTCCAACATTCTTAAAAGTAATAACTTAGTTAAAGAAAAGCGACATGTTTAAAAAATTTAGGTTTTGTGATATGATTACATAATATGATGTTAGAGTAAGTTTATTTGTATTTCTAAACGAATTATTCAATAATTATCTAAAATTTTCTCATGTATACATTATATTGATGAAAAAGTTAGTGGTTTTGGATGTTCTCATAGTTCCCAAACATATTACACCCATCGCCCTTCCCCTAGGATAGTAAATAAAGATTCATTAACTCATTATACATGATTATCTTTCCCCAAGATGAATATTTCTCATTGAGATGTTATAAATTTTCATCTAATATCCTTACCATAGTCTCAAAGTAATAAAATAAGTATATATCATCCATATATTGAGCGTTACATGGAAGTACTTATACACATTATAGATACTTATAAATAATGACCACTAGTTAATCCACTTTTTTCATTAGTTTTTTATTCTTACTGCATACACATTGGCATATCATGGGATTGTACGGGCATGATGTTTAAATCCTACTATGTTTTTTTAGCCCAAAATAATACACGTGTTTCAAATTAGGATTAATTTAGTTCATTTTGACCAAGACCCATGTAAAAGAAAAATCACAAAAAATATGGAAGAAATTGGTACATGGATCATAGAGCTCTGGTGGTCATTTTTTTATATTCTGATAATAGATTGGTTGATGACATATGGGTAGTAAATGGTTGTTTCATTGAGAGAACACACACATGATAATACCACTTCTTTCACCTAGGGAGTGTTTGAAATGAATTAAATATAAATATATTTTTCTACTTTTCATGTTTTATCGAATTTATAGGTTTACATGGACCTTGTATGACTTGAATTTTTATAAATTGTTCTTATGAATATATAATTTTCTATATAACCCAAAAAATAGTTAACTATTCAGCGATTGAAGGAGTTTTTGGTTGATACATACATTATTTCTAATGTTGACACCAAAATTTCAATATGAGTTTTATATTATTTATATTCAATTTAAAGATAAAAAAAAATCTCCCACATTTATTATTCATCCATTTATCTTTACATTATCCTTAGGTTATCGTGAGGTGAACATGGGATGTTATGGTGACCTGGCCAAATAACGTTAAGGTAATTAGTTCATGGTCATTATAAATTTTATCAGAGTCCACTTAGAGTTATTGATTATTGTATTTGAGAGTATCCATGAGATAAAATTAGTGGTATATAGGATGTACTTCTTAAATACACAGACCAACACAATTATAGTGAAATATTGAGTTTCTAGAAGTAATATAAGATCTATTTTTTCATTTTTGTGTCATTTATATGTTCTCACTTTCCATCTATTATGCCTAGTATAAATATATATGCACATGTTTGGAATTATGTAATCTCACCAACTTAATTATGTTTGAATATTTATTTTACTGCTAAAACCAATTGACGAGTCATATTAATTAAAACTACATCAATACAAAAATAGTTTGTTACTATATATTTACTATTTATAAATAGGTTAATATGAGTTAAAAATGATTCTTTAGATTTTGGAACCCTTGTTTATCTATATTGATAATTATATTTTTCATTTTATTCTTAAATAATGAAATAATTGATTAAAAATGATATCATGATGTGTGTGAGACTAGTTTTATGGGCTTATAAAAGGTATTTTAAAATGTAAATTATTTGAATACATGGAAGAAAGTAAGAGAGGGTAATAGGGTTAGACATGACCTTTATAGTTTGTTTCTAGACATGAGTTGTATATCCATAGATATAATGTTTTACTTGTATTCTATACTTCATTATAGAGTATACCACCTAGAAAACCACATCTCCTAGTAAAGGAAGGGGAGAATGAATATAAACTACTATCCCAACATGCGACTGATCATCAAATTTTGGAAGGACTTTCTCAACTCCTTCAGGAATCTATTAAACAACTTAATATAAGGGAGTTCATAGTTTCTAATATCATGATAGATTTACAATTCCATATTAATTTTTCCTTTTAATGTAATATATCACTTTATGAATATGAATAATATATTTTCCATATCCATCATATCTTTAAGAGAATAAATATGTTATAGATACAATAAGTCAGATTGTACAACTAAATAATAAAAAGGGAATATCACAAGTAGTGGGATGTCATTATTTAGTATTATAAAGGTTATAGCCTTACCTAAAAGAAAACATAGGATCTCTTATTCTTGTAATTTTACCCTCAGACTTTATATCTCGTAGCATCTCAACAATAAAATTATTTGAGTTAAGGCTTAATGTATATTATGGAATATGCCACAAAATTTTCTAAATTTCTTTACTTCATCTATTCATGGTTAGCGATGAGGATTATAATGAATTGTGATTTTATATGGCTCTAATGAATATTCTACTAACCCTTGTATTGATATTTAATATACCACCTTAAATGTAGTGAATATGGTTATCCCCATGGATAAATGATCTAAATTACTCTATAATGTGGCTATCTTATTACCTAGATAAACTACTTGGGATATTTCTTGTAATGGATAAAAGTGATAATATGAAGATGTGAACGTAGGTGGATATTTTTAGGGTTACTGGGGTAGTTGTATCCCTTCAACAACTATCAAAATAAGAAATTTGTCTTGTGTCATCAATGTAGAAACCCATGTCATATAGAGAACAAATGTATTTTTGAGGAAAACTTGTGTCATTGATGTGGATATTATTAAAATATTTGAAGAGGATAATGAATAAATATATCATAATGTTTTGGGAAATAACTTGAGGTGACCAAGGAAACATATTCACAAACTGTTGCATAGTCTTCCATTGGTGTCTGACTACTAAGGCACTAGTCAGGACGCAGAGTTTTACATGGTATATAGGATCATCGAGAAGATTTTTATTAATATGAGATGGGATTTAAAAATAAACATTTTATTGATTTTTTTTATCATTATTAATGTTATATATCAATCTACTGTTGGAGCTTGATATGGAATTTCTACTATTAGAGGCACCATTGTAGTGTCTTTTACTTTATTTTTCACCCTATTTGATATAAATATTTCACATTCATTTATTTTAAATCAATTTTTATTACTTATTAATATTAATATAGAAGTGTCACATATGTTTATGATTATTGACACTCCTCTATCAAAAATGATATATAATAATAGAAGATATACATCTTATGATTTGGTCAAGTGTTTTTAAAGTCACCTATAAGATCTAATGGTTCTCAATACATGACTTATTGATGTCATTATAGGAATTGATAGGTTATCCAAATTCCAAGACAATATTTACTATTACAATATGAGAGTCTATTTCAAATCTCCATATAGTACAAAATATACACTCCATGGGGAATGAGAGTTTCATGTTGGTTGAGTTGGTTCCAATTCAAGGAAATTGGGAGAAATTACTAAATAAATGTCATGTCATGTCATGTCATTTTATGTATTAAATCTAAAGTTTCACATGTTATTATTCTATTCATAGACCCTTATCCCAATGTTTTCCCTAGTTATTTTTCAGGATTACCTCTAATACATGAAGAAAAATTTACCATTGATCTATTTCGAATAAGCAAACATGAATCAATTCCTAAATATATAATGGTTCCAAATAAATTAATGGAATTACTAAATTAGTTAAAATATAGAGTGGTAAAATATTTTACTACAATGATAAGTTCCCCTTAGGGTGAACTAGTTCACCTCTCAAAAAAATACGATGGTAATAAAATTATATATATAGAACTTTAGAAGATGAATTATGTGAAAACCATGAATTAGTATTAATATACTATAATTGATGATCTATTTGATACATGTAAGGGGGAAAGTTAATTTTCTAAATTTTATCTATGATTAGGTTATCATAAAATTTTAGTAAGGATTAAGGATATTCCTATGACAGTTTTTTGAATTTATTATAGTAATTTGGAGTACCTAGTAACAACATTTGTTTTGATTAGCACTAGAACCCTGTTTATGAAATTTATTAATTTGATCTAGACTATTTTTTATGATTTTTGAGGATGATATCCAAGTATATTAAATTACTTGAGATGATTTTGGTTAACATATCTACATTTTGTTTGAGACTATACATGAAAACCAATTTTATGACTTGTTATAAAATTTTTTATTATGGATTCAAGAATTCAAGATCCTTATGCCTATAATTTTAAAAGATATAATTTGTATGGACATTGAAAAGGTGAACACAATGATTTCATGGAAGGTACCTTTTATTTTTTTTGAAATAAATTGCTTTCTTAGACATGAAAAATATTAAAATTGGTTCATTTAGGATTTCTCAAGGATAGATGACTCGATGAACACTGTTACAAAAAATTATGTTATGTTTATATGGTCTGATGAATATGATGTGGTTTTCTTTGAGCTAAATAAAAGGCTATCCTCATCTCTGGTTCTTGCATCAACTCAGTTAGAAGAGGGATTTAAGGTATATTTTGATTCAACCTCTTTTTTCCTTATTTTTGTTCTTATAATGGGTCATCAGGCTGTGGTGTAGTTTTCTAGATTATTTTAACATAATGAATGCAATTATTCTACCCATGATTTATAATTTTACATCATGCTTCATTCTCTGACATGAAAGATAAAATAACTATTTAGAAAAAAATTAGTTTTATTAGTTGATCACATAAGCCTAAAATATCTATTTCCCTATCAAAACATGAATCATAGGTAGTTTAACTGAGCATAATATATAAAATCATTTTATTTATATATTCAATACACTTATAAAAATTTAAATATAGTTATCTATTCTATTTTAGGAAACTCTACCATTGAAGGTTGTTAGAAGAGAAAAAATAATAGAGATTAATTTTAATAATAGATAAACTCCAGTTGGATGTGTTAGAATAATAAAGTGGGATAAATTTATATCAAATTGATCTTACATCATCTATCTCAGAGCATGTCATGGAATCCCAAATATATGATCATGATTATATCATTATTTGAGTGATTCATAGTGGTCAAGATATTATTGATGGATGGTTCCAAGATTTTTCTTTTTTCTAATATATACATGGAAGGTTAGTAATCCATTCTAGCATGATAGGGTAAGTAATGAATTTTTTCACGATTTATGGAAGGAATTAAATATATGAATCATCACTATGTATCACAATATTCATCACAAATTCTGGTGGTACAAAATAAGAAAGACATCCCATATTATGTGACAAGTTTCTCTATCTATCAATAGGGAGAAACAAACCATAGAATCCATCAAAATGTTCTTCAACCTCTTCCATTAATATTTTGAAAATGGGATGAAATTTATATGGGATACTGAACCTAATTACAAAATCCTAAAGAGATCAAAATATGTTTTGGGTGACCATAGATCACCTAACCATAAAGGTTCACTTTCTAACTTTTAATGTAGACTCTTATATTAAAAATATTAAAATTTATATATCACATATATTGTTCAGAATCATCTTGTACTAGATAAAATCATCTTTGACCTTGACATGAGGTTCAAAATATATTTTTGGAAAGGGATACATTTAATTTTAGGCTCTCAAGTCATGTTTAGTAGCACGTAGAATCTAAAAAAAGTATGACCACTCTAAGAAGACTATCTTATTTTATAAGATATGATCATAACTTATGATATTTATTTAAATGTATTTTTGGAGGATCATACATCCATGGTGGAATTATTTTATAATAAAAACTATTAGTATTCAATTAAAATGGTTCTATTCATGGTATAGTATGGAAGAAATTTTCATTCTCCTATTTACTGGATGAAAATAAAAGAATCATATATGATTAGAACTAGTATAATATAGGAGTTAGTAGGGAGATGAAATTAATTTAAAAATTATTAGTGATAGATCAATGATGAAAAAATTCTTTTGATAATAATCAAAGGTAACCCTTATAATTCAATGATAGGGATCATGCATTTCTGCTGGTTTCATTTAAATTGAGTAAATGATGTATATATAAGAAATGGAAATTAGAATTGATATTTTAAAGCCTTTAGATATTTTTAAGTTTTAGATAGATAACTTATTAGTCTTAACTTCTTCTATATTTCAATTCCCTGAATAACAACTTCTATGTTTCTCAATTAGGAAGGTATATGTTTGATCAAACTCATCTGATTCACTAGGATGATGTTGAGATTGAGTATATTCATTAAATATAGATAATATTATCTGTATCATAAAATATATTTAGAAATAATTTCAAGGAAATATAATTCCCATTATTTTAGTAATATGATAGTACATAATTCTCCATGAGGATTCTTGGGAGTGATAAGATAAAATTAAGGGTTAGCGTCCATACTTCATCCCTTAGGAAGCTATTTGAAGCTTCTATAGAGAAGCATAATAGTAGTGGGGTTTTAAATAACATGATTATTACATGATAGTTTCCATATTAAGTTATAGTAATTTACTTATATTTTAGGATTATTTTTTTATTTTTTTGGAAGATAATAGTTTTCTAGGAAGATAAAAGGAGTATGAGACACCTATGATGGTTAACAACCATCGGTAACTAATATAATTGTAACAGGTACTTGATGGGGTCTGGTAAGTTATAGTTAAACTCATGGATCTATTGGGCACCTTTTGGATTGAAGATGGAACCAAATATTGATAATTTTTGTTTTTAAATATCAAGGAAACATTCCCTTTTCAAATCAATTAATTTTCTTTTTAAACCCCACTAACTCTAGGTTTCTTTCTCATTTAATAGTGAGATAACCTCATGATTCTCTTCCCCATATTGCTATCATTTCAATGTCATATCTCTTCACTCTTTGATTAAAGTTCCAATAAAGTTTCATAGGTGGTCATATTTATCATGGTAATGGTGCAGTCTCTCTATAATCTTCTTTACTTATTCATTTCTTCATATATGTGATTATGATCTATAAATTTCCTAAAAATTATATTCTAAAATAAATTTTACCTTTGGGTTTCCTTCCATTTATCCCTCAAAAAATCCTATTCTAGGTGAATCAATGGAAATCTTAACATTTTTCATTCTAAACTCATTATTCTTCAGTAGAAGTGATCTAAATCCCTATAAAACCCCATCATTGGTTCGTCTTTTGTCCCAGTGGTATCATATCTTTAGCTAATATTACATAATGGAGATGTTTTTATTGATTTATTAGGTGAAACCATTCTCCCTATCAGACTATAAAAGGGAACATTATAATATAAATAGTTTGGATCTGATTGAATTTTATTGAAACCAAATTTATTATAACTAATAATATTTTTATAAAATGGTTTTATGAAAGTTAGAGATGGGTTTGATTGATTTAATTTCCATTTATATGATTTAATATAACGAACCATAATTTACATACATTTTTAGTATTTCAAAATTGAAGTCCACTTATTACAACATATACCAAAACCATGAAAGGACCGTATAGGTATAGTGTCTTTAGAAACTGGGAAACATAAACAACTGGTTCATAAAGAATCTACTTTGCCTCCCATTTATTTCATCATATCTAGAGTCCCTTTTTTAAATATCCTACTTAATAACCTTCTTCCTGACCTGGGGAAATAAAATATACAAAAGGGTGATCTCAAATGCTCAGTAAGGGTAAACAAAAGAAATATCAATCACATCATATACATAAGAACATAACTTTTGGAAATCATAACCTGCAAAAGAAATCATAATTTCATAACATGGGATAAATCATAGCAGTGAAATGTAATCCCAATAATCATAACTTAAAATATGAAACTTTGTGGCATACACACATAATCATAGAGAATCATTTCTTATTAGTCAATACTCATTTCCAAGACCATCTTAGTGGACAAAGTCCATTTCTTAACCGAGTTCACTCCTCGTTTCAGTCCTGTTTCACTGAACCGGTTTAACCTGCCGTTCCAGCCATGTCTATCTCATGAGATATAAAATATTTACCCAATGAATTGGAGGGATATATAGGTCCCACCCATCTTATAATGATACCATTCTTATGTGTGCCACAAAATCATAAACCATACATCATAGCATAACCCATGTAATAAAAATGGGAATATTAAACATCGTGACATCATAAAACAATTCATATAAGATAAAGAAATTCATAAAAATATTTCCTTCACAACATAATAAAATCCATGTAATAATAGGGATAGAAACAGAACCCTATATTATCTTAGATGGAAAATAATTTTGATAAAACTCTTGAACTCCATTCTTGAGGAAAATATCCTTTCTACTTCAAAAACATTTTTCCTTTCTTAAAATGTCATACAATTTTAAAATAAAAGAAGTTGATTAAAAATAAAATTGAAAACTTGTAAAGGAAGATTCTTGGAAACATTGTTTTAAAAATCCATTCATTCCGTATAAGTTAAACAAACATTCTTCTCGTACTTTTGTCGGAAAAGTCAAAAAGTACCTCATACGAAAAATGACAAAAGATTCCTTTAATATCTTTTACTAAAAATTCACCGAAGGGTAAAATTGGATTTAAAAAATTGTAGGTGGATGGAAATAATATTACATATTTTGGAAACATGTATGCAGATGATAAAATACACCCCAGTAATTCCAAATTATAAACAATCTCGGATAAAAATGAGATTGTGATATTTCCCTTACCTTAAGTCCGATTTTCTTCATAAGTGTCTGAACCTCCTGTATAATGATTTAAATAATGTTATTAACTTATTACAGAATCATAAATATTTTTATGATATCATATATGGTCATATTCTTAGCTTCTTATTAGTAATATTTCATTACTACTTGTTATTCGGGTGTTTATTACTTTTTGTTCTTATGTGTGTTTTGTCGAATAAATTCTTATTTTTATTTCTAGGTTATAGATACCTCATTTCCAAAATGGTATTAGTGTAATATATATCATATTAATTCATTAAATTCATTAAATTCATTTATATAATCATTATGCAATGAAGATCATGTAGAACGAGTCGCATCACATCGTGGAGACGGTATTCCGTACGTATGCACGAGCGATGATATCGTTCCCATGATCGTGGAATTGTATTTAAGTGTATGTATACTATTTCAGAATCAATATAACTTTAAAATAATCATATATAGTCATTATTTACACCATTATACCCATCCAAATAAGGTGGTGGTGGAAAATAGTTTACACCACGATGTGGAGACGATATTCCGTACGTACGCACGTGCGGTGATTTCATTTTACGTAGGATGGATAGATGGTGAAATAGGGTTCTTTAATACTTATAATAACATATCATTATATGAGTGATACTTATGTTATTAATTCATAATGAGACAATTAAAGAAGAAGAAGTGGAAGAAGAAATAAAGTTGAAAGAATCTGTAACGGACATTACCTCTTCTTTGAAGCGCTTCTTTGAGACCTCCTTTTAAGGAACTAAATTTGGTCTTTGAAGAATAACAGGACCTCTAGGATGTCTCTAGGGAAGTGTAGAGGAGAAAGTGCCATTGGTTGGCCGATATTTAAGGCTCAACGTGGTGTGAGGAAGAGGGGGAGGAGGTGCCCTTTTATAAGGGAGGAGAGGGGCTCCTTTGAAAAAACTAAAAATATTATTTTATTATAAAGCCAAATTCGGTTTTAAATAGCTCCAAATTGATTTATTTCGAAGCTATGGTGGGGATGGGTCGAAATAATCTCATCCAAAATAATTTAGACATGTTTAGGTTCCTATTTTAACCTTATCATTTATATTTAACTTTAAGTTAGATAATTTTACTTTTACCGTGTCTTTTTGTGTTCTTACACTATAAGGTTAATAAACATACTATAATAAGCCAAACGTACCCCAAGTTGTTTATTATTAATATTTATAACCTTATCTAGGTCATTTGGCCAAACCTTAGATTTTTATAAATAAAATAACAATTAATAATATAATATTTGTTTTAAAAACTAAATATGTCAATTTTGACACTATTTAGTAATTGAGTTTTGTGAAACTCATACCAGAATGATTAGTTCAAAAATAGTTAATTAAATCAATACTAACATGTCATATTAACCTATAAAATTAATGTATTTCATAAAAAGTCTCAAATTACATTTATTTGGGTATTTATAACATCAATTATGTCAATATTTAATTAATAAGATAATTACTGCATCATCTTTGTGTCGTAAATAAATTAAACAATTTAATGTCTGAAAATTAAAAATAAAATACCATTATGTAGGAATTTTCTTTAGATTTCAAATGAATATTTATAGTCGAATTTATATTATCTATAACCCTATATTAATAATTATTTAGTTATTAAACTTTGATTTTAACTATTTTAACCCTTCTTTAAATAAATTAATAATAAATGTCCTAATCTAATCCAAGTGGGCCTAAATGGTCATAATTTTTTCCTAAGGTTGTTTTTGGCCGAATTACACTTATCCAATATAATTAGGACATGTGTTAGGGTAATAATAATATCATTTTTACCCTTAATTACCCTATTTACTTTTAACCGTGGTAAATAAAAGTAAAAAGTTACTATTCACCAAAAATTATTTTCATCTCATTGAACCACATTTTACTTACTGAAATCAACCGTGTCTATCAGATTTTTGAAATTCCACTCACAGAAGTAGTAGAAATATGTTTTATGTAAATTTTCAAATTCTCATAGGAGGTGGGTAAAAGACGGTGAAAAGTTCAATAAAATTTTTATATATCTAAAATTATTATAAAATGACTCCAATGAATTGCATTGAACTTATATAGGTATTATGTATCAATTTTTCCCTAAAATAAATTTAATTAAAATAAATAATTATTTAAATAAAAATTCGGTTTTTAAATAGTAACCCAGTGTTTTCACTATTCATCAAAAATTGAAAGTTTTCAGAAAAGTACCAAAATTTCACCCTAGGATAATGTTGATATTCCAAATCCAAAAATGAAGTCCATTTTGAAAAATAAAATTCATAAAATTTCAAAAAGTGGTTATCACTATTCATAACGGCTAGTTTTAATAATATTTTAATAGCATATTGTTGTTTAGTGAAACTCGGTATTGCGTATGACGCAAGCTATCGAGGAAGGTCGCGATTGCGTGTAAAGCAAGCCAAGCAAGTGTTGCGTGTAGTGAAAGATTCCTTTGATGATTTATATAACATAAAAAAAATATTTCTCATAAAAGTCTCGGGTGTTACATTCTACCCCCCTTAAAATGAATTTCGCCCTCAAAATTCGTCACTTTGTAACAAACACATGAGGATACCTCTCCCTCATCATATCCTCAATATCCCATGTAGCTTCTTCTAATTGGTGGTTCCTCCATAAAACTTTCACCAAATGAGTGGTCTTGTTTCGTAGGACTTTTTTGCTACGATCCAGAATCTCTATCGGCTGTTCTTCATAAGAAAGATCTTGTTCCAGCGGTACAACTTCTGAGCTGAGTACATGTGAAGGATCAGATATGTACTTTCTTAGGAGAGATACATGGAACACATCGTGAACTTGAGAGAGATTAGGTGGAAGAACCAATCAGTAAGATACCTTCCCAACACGATCCAGTATTTCGAAAGGACCGATATACCTAGGGCTCAGCTTTCCCTTCATTCCAAATCTCATGACCCTCTTCCAGGGAGATATTTGTAAGAACACTTTATCACCCACTTCAAACTCTAGGTCTTTTCTTCGGTTGCCGGCATAACTTTTCTGTCAACTCTGAGTTTCTCTTATGTGTTGTTGAATAGATCGGACCTTTTCTGTCATCTCATCAACAATATCAGGTCCTAATAGCTTTCTTTCCCCAACTTCATCCCAGCACATTGGAGTCCTGCATTTCTTTCCATAGAGAGATTCATAAGGAGCCATCTGAATACTGGAGTGAAAGCTATTATTATAAGAAAATTCCACCAAAGGTAGGTTTTGATCCCAACCACCTTTGAAATCCATAGAGCAAGCTCTCAACATATCTTCTAGATTTTGAATTGTTCTCTCAGACTGACCGTCTTTCTGGGGATGATAAGCAGTGCTGAAACTCAACTATGTATCCAGAGTATGCTGAAGACTTCGCCAGAACTTTGAGGTAAACCTCGGATCCCGATCCGATATAATAGAAAGTGGTACTCCATGTAATCTTACCACTTCCTTTACATATATCCTGGGAAGCTGATCCAGAGAGAAATCCTCTCTAATATAATTGAAGTGTGCAGACTTTGTAAGATGATAAACTATGACCCAGATATCATTATTGCCTTTGGATGTTTTAGGAAGTACGATGACAAAGTCCATAGTGATGTTTTCCCATTTCCATTCGGGTATGGGTAATGGTTGTAACATTTCCTTAGACTTTTGTCTCTCAGCTTTAACTTGCTGACAAACCAAGAATCGAGAGACATATTCAACAACATCTCTTTTCATGCCATCCCACCAGAAGTACTCTTTCAGGTCCCTATACATCTTCGTGCTTCCAGGATGAATAGAGAATGAAGAACTATGAGCCTCATCCAGCAGCTCCTTCTTTAATTCAGGGATGGGAGGAACACAAACCCGATTCCTGAACTTTATTATCCCATCACAATCAAGGTTGAATTTAGGAACATTTCTCACCTTCTTTTGTAACTCGACATCTTATTTCTGTGACTCTTTAATCTTCACATGTATAGATTGTTGAACATTCATTTGAGAAAGATATTATTTTCCCCTTCCATTATAATTCCAAGATCTATCCTTTTTAAATCCATAATAATTGGATCTTTTTTGATCCTCATCATGGATAAACTGGCATGGTCTTGTCGACTTAATGCATCTGCCCCCTTATTTGCTTTCCCAAGGTGGTAATGGATTGAGATGTAGTAATCCTTAATCTGCTCCAAACATCTTCTTTGGCGCATATTCAGCTCCTTTTGTGTGAAAATATACTTTAAACTTTTACGATCAGTATAAATGTCACACCTTTCTCCATAAATATTATGCCTCCAAATCTTTAATGCAAATATTACTACAGCTAACTCCAAATCATGAGTTGGGTAATTTTGCTCATGGATTTGCAACTGTCGTGAGGCATAAGCTATCACCATATCATTTTGCATAAGAACACACCCCAATACCTTCTTGGATGCATCACTGTAGATCACAAACCTTTCTCCACTACAAGGCAGTGTGAGCATAGGTGCACTAGATAACCTTCTTTTAAACTCATTGAAATTCTCTTCACATTCCTCTATCCGGACAAACTTAACTCCTTTCTGAGTCAACTTGGTGAGTGGATTAGAAAATCGTGAAAAATATTTCACAAAACGTCGATAATATCCAGCCAAACCAAGAAAACTTCAGATCACAGTTACTATTGTGGGTCTCAACCATCTTTCGAAAACCTCTGTTTTTTCTGGATCCACAGATATCCCCTCTTTTGAGATTATGTGACCCAAAAATGAAACTCTTTTAATCCAAAATTCACACTTGGTAAATTTGGCATAAAGATTCTCCTTTCTCAGGGTCTTCAATATAATTCTCAAGTGATCTTCATGTTCTACCTTGTACTTTGAATATACAAGAATACCATCTATAAAGACTACCACAAACTGATCAAGATAGTCTCTAAAGACTCTATTCATCAGATCCATGAAGATAGCAGGGGAATTAGTAAGACCAAATGGAATCTCTATAAATTCATAGTGTCCATACCTTGTACGGAAAGCCGTCTTTGGTATATCCTCTCTTTTGACCCTTAATTGATGATACCCTAAATGAAGATCAATCTTGGAAAAGTATTGAGCTCCGCGTAGTTGGTCAAATAAGTCATCAATGCATGGGAGAGGATATTTGTTCTTGATAGTGATCTTATTAAGTTCTCGATAATCAATGCAGAGTCTCATTGATCCATCATTATTCTTAACAAACAGAACAGGTGCTCCCCATGGTGACGCACTAGGGTGTATGAATCCCTTATCAAGATTCTCTTGGAGTTTCTTATTTAATTCTTGCAACTCAATTGGGGCCATTCTATAAGGTGTATTTGAAATAGGCAAAGCACCAGGTACGAGTTCTATTGAAAACTAAACTTCACGATTTGGTGGAAGACCTGACAATTCCTCCGGAAAGACATCATCAAACTCCCATACAATGGGCATATTCATAATCTTGAGTTTCTCACCAACCATTTGAGATAAATAACCTTCATTTAGTGGAATCAAGACCCATAAGATGGAAGAAATTTCCACTGGAAGGTTATGTTCATCCTTGCATCGATAGACGATCATAGATTTATCTGGAATATGAAATGTGACTTCCCTTCTTTGGAAATTGATATGAGCTCCATATAAAGAAAGCCAATCCATTCCAAGAATCACATCAAATTCCACTATAGGAAGGATCACAAGATTTGCAGGAAGCACTTTCCCACAAACTTCAATCGGAGAAGAATTATAAGATTTTGATGCAACTGTTGTGCCATTAGGGGTTGTCGCAGCTAACTCTACATCTAACTGTTGAGGTAATACGATGATACCCTTAGAAAATTATTCAGAAATAAAAGATCAGGTGGATCCAGAATCAAATAAAAAATTTGCTGCTTTAGAGTGGATGGTATGTGTACCTTTCACCACATCGTTATCGTACTCCACATCGCTGATAGAAATTGCATGTGACGTTCCTTTTTCTTTAGCCTTAAAAGTTTGTTGATGTCAACCATCATCATCAACCCTTGTATTTAGGCATTGATTGGAATAATTCCCCATCTCATTGCATTTGTAACATTGAAGTGTAGGAGGTTCACTCTGTGTATCCTTTTCATTGTTCTCATCACTAGACATCTTCTTCCCATAATTGCGACATTCAAATGCCTGATGACCTTTATTTCCACATTTGAAACATTTACTTGTCCCATTAAGACAACTCCCTCCATGTTTCTTTCCACACTTTTAGCATAAGGGAAAACTCATATTCTTTTCAGTGTGCTCTTTATATTTTCCTTTGAATTCCATTTTCCTTTTCTTATGAAACCCATATGACTGATGGGTTACTCCAATCTCCATCTTGACTTTGAGAGCACATCGAACGATTTCCTCGTAGCTATTGAAGTCCCTTATGGCTAACGCCCTTCTAGGACTTGTTTTTAAGCCACTAAAGAATCGATCGATTTTACTCTCAGGTTGGATAATAATACCAGAAGCGTACCTTGCAAGTCTTGTAAAATTTGCTTCATAGGTACTAACAGATTCATCATACTTTTTCTTTAGTTCAAGAAACTCCTTCTCCATCTTTGTTCGGAGAATACAAGTGAAGTACTTATTGAAAAATATGTTCTTGAACTCGTCCCATTCCATGGACTCAATTTTATATCTTGGCCTCGTATTCTTGATAAGATTCCACCATTGATCAACATCACCTTCCAAACGATACACTGCTAAGATGACTTTATCATGTTCAGAACATTGAAGAACTGAAAATATCTTCTCAGTAGTACTGATCCATTGTTTAGCAACTATTGGATCAATAGACCCACTGAATGAGGGTGGACGCTGCCTCATGAAGGATTCAACAGAATTTTGCTCCTTCCTTTGCTCGTTTGGAAGTCCTGCAAGATTCATAGCTTGAGAAAGTTTTGTGAACATGGCTACAAGATTTTTGATTCCATTTCCCATAACATTTGGTTGCTCAGTGGGACAATCATTTCATTTCCCATCGCATTCCGCATTAACACGGTTCCTTCGGGTTCCAGACATTGACAAAAACCAAGAAGAATAGTGTTAGAAACACTAATTATAATAGGAAAACCACATAATTAAGAATAAAATTTCACACTTAAGGTCTTATCATAGGTTGTTCATGGCCATTTTTAAAACACTAAGATCATGTTTTATGCTTAGACCCATCCTTAGGGTTCTTACTAAGGCTTTCACATCCTAGTTTCCAAAGGTTGACTATACCTTTCCTCTGATACTAACTATAATGGTCTGGAATTACTTCCAGTGGACTATCATTGATACCTATCAGGGCACTCCATGGGAGGCTACACCCCCTGGGTGGGACACACCACCATCCCCAGTGGCAGCCATTTCCTCATGAAGCCCTTGGGCGGAGAGCCATGCTTCGTCCAACGCTCACATGTGAGAGTTCCCAAGGATCAGATACATTCCTACCTCCTTTTCCTCTTATACCAACTATAACGACCCATACTTTACATACATTGTTAGTATTTCAAAATTGAAGTGCACTTATTACAACATATAACAAAAACATGAAAGGACTGTATAGGTATAGTGTCTTTAGAAACTGGGAAACATAAACAACTGGTTCATAAAGAATCTACTTTGCCTCTCATTTATTTCATCATATCTAGAGTTCATTTTTGGCATATCATACTTAATAACCTTCTTCCTGACCTGGGGAAATAAAACATACAAAAGGGTGAGCTCAAATTCTCAGTAAGGGTAAACAAAAGAAATATCAATCACATCATATACAAAAGAACATAACTTTTGGAAATCTTAACCTGCAAAAGAGATCATAATTTCATAACATGGGATAAATAATAGTAGTGAAATGTAATACCAATAATCATAACTTAAAACATAAAACTTTGTGTCATACACAAATAATCATAGATAATCATTACTTTTTATTCAAGACTCATTTCCAAGACCATCTTAGTGGAAAAAGTCCATTTCTGAACTGAATTCACTCCTCGTTTCAGTCCTGTTTCACTGAACCGATTTAACCTGCCGTTCCAGCCGTGTCTATCTCATGAGATATAAAATCTTTACCCAATGCATTGGAGGGAGATATAGGTCCCACCCATCTCATAATGATACCATTCTTATGTGTGCCACAAAATCATAAACCATACATCATAGCATAACCCATGTAATAAAAATGAGAATCTTAAACATCGTGACATCATAAAACAATTAATATAAGATAAAGGAATTCATAAAAATATTTCCATCACAACATAATCAAATCCATGTAATAATAGGGATAGAAACAGAACCCTATATTATCTTATATGGAAAATAATTTTGATAAAACTCTTGAACTCCATTCTTGAGGAAAATATCCTTTCTACTTCAAACACATTTTTCCTTTCTTAACATGTCATAAAATATTAAACTAAAATAAGTTGATTAAAAATAAACTTGAAAACTTGTAAAGGAAGATTCTTGGAAATATTTTTTTAAAATTCCATTCATTCTATATAAGTTAAAAAAACATTCTTCTCGTACTTTTATCAGAAAAGTCAAAAAGTAACTCATACGAAAAACGACAAAAGATTCCTTTCATATCTTTTACTAAAAACTCACTGAAGGGTAAAATTGGATTTAAACAATTGTAGGTGGATGGAAATAATATTACATATTGAGGAAACATGGATGTGGATGATAAAATACACCCCAATAACTTCCAAAGTATAAACAATCTCGGATAAAAATGAGATTGCGATATTTCCCTTACTTTAGGTTCGATTTGCTTCGTAAGTGTCCGAACCTCCTGTATAATGTTTTAAATAATGTTATTGACTAATTACAGAATCATACGTATTTTTATGATATCATATATTGTTATATTCTTAGCTTCTTATTAGTAATATTTCATTACTACTTGTTATTCGGGTGTTTATTACTTTTTGTTCTTATGCGTGTTTTGTCGAATAAATTCTTATTTTTCATTTTAGGTTATAGATAACTCATTTCCAGAATGGTATTAGTGTAATATATATCATATTAATTCATTAAATTCATTTATATAATCATTATGCAATGAAGATCATGTAGAACGAGTCGCATCACATCGTGGAGACGTATTCCGTACGTACGCACGAGCGATGATATCGTTCCCATGATCGTGGAATTATATTGGAGTGTATTTATACTATTTGAGAATCAATATCACTTCAAAATAATCGTATATAGTCATTATTTACACCATTATACCCATCCAAGTAAGGTGGTGGCGGAAAATAGTTTACACCACGGCGTGGAGACGATATTCTGTACGTACGCACGCGCGGTGATTTTGTTTTTCGTAGGATGGATAGATAGTGAAATAGGGTTGTTTCATACTTATAATAGCATATCAGTATATTAGTGATACCGATGTTATTAATTCATAATGAAACAACTAAATAAGAAGAAGTGGAAGAATAAATAAAGTTGAAAGAATCGGTAACGGACATTACATCTTCTTTGAAGCGCTTCTTTGAGACCTCCTTTTAGGGCACTAAAATTGGTCTTTGAAGAAGACCAGGACCTCTAGGATGTCTCTAGGGAAGTGGAGAAGAGAAAGTGGCAGGGGTTGGATGAGCTTGAAGGCTCAAAGTGGTGTGAGGAAGAGGGGGAGGAGGTTCCCTTTTATAAGGGAGGAGAGGGGCTCCTTTGGAAAAACTAAAAATATTATTTTATTATAAAGCCATATTCGGTTTTAAATAGCTCCAAATTTATTTATTTAGAAGCTAAGGTGGGGATGGGTCGAAATCCTCTCATCCAATAGAATTTATACAAGTTGAGCTTCCTATTTTAACCTTATCATTTATATTTAACTTTAAGTTATATAATTTTACTTTTACCGTGTCTTTTTGTGTTCTTACACTATAAGGTTAATAAACTTACTTTAAAAATCCAAAAAAACAACAAGTTGTTTATTATTAATATATATATCCTTATCTAAGTCATTTGGAAGAACCTTAGATTTTTAGAAATAAAATAACAATTAATAATATAATATTTTTTTAAAAAACTATTTTATGTCAATTTTGACACTATTTAGTAATTGATTTTTGTGAAAATCATAACATAATGATTAGTTCGAACAAATTTAATTAAATCAATACTAACATGTCATATTAACCTATAAAATTAGCTTAATTCAGAAAAAGACTCAAATTACATTTATTTGGGTATTTATAAAATCAATTATGTCAATATTTTATTAATAAGATAATTACCGCATCATCTTTGTGTCATAAATAAATTAAATTATTTAATGTCTAAAAATTAAAAATAAAATACCATTATGTAAGAAATATTTTTATATTTAAAATTAATATTTATAGTCGAATTTATCTTATGTATAAACCTATATTAAAAATTATTTAGTTATTAAACTTTGATTTTAACTATTTTAACCCTTCTTTAAATAAATTAATAATAAATGTCCTAATCTAATCCAATGGGCCTAAATGGTCATATTTTTTTACTAAGGTTGTTTTTGGTCGAATTAAACTTATCTAATAGAATTATGACATGTGTTAGGGTTATAATAATATCATTTTTACAATTAATTACCCTATTTACTTTTAATCGTGGTAAATAAAAGTAAAATGTTACTATTCACCAAAAATTATTTTCATTTCATTGAACAAAATTTTACTTACTGAAATCAACCGTGTCTCTTGGATTTTTGAAATTTCACTCACAAAAGTGGTAAAATTATGTTTTATGTAAATTTGAAAATTCTCCTAGGAGGTGGGAAAAAGACGGTGAAAAGTTCAATAAAATTTTTATATATCTAAAATTATTATAAAATGACTCCAATGAATTGAATTTAACTTATATAGGTATTATGTATCAATTTTTCCATAAAATAAATTTAATTAAAATAAATAATTATTTAAATAAAATTTCGGTTTTTAAATAGTAACCCAGTGTTTATACTATTCATTAAAAATTGAAAGTTTTCAGAAAAATACCAAAATTTCACCCTAGGCTAATTTCGATATTCAGAATCCAAAAATTAAGTCCATTTTGAAAAATAAAATTCATAAAATTTCAAAAAGTGTTTATTACTATTCATAACGGCTAGTTTTAATAATATTTTAATAGCATATCGTTGTTTAGTGAAACTCGGTATTGCGTACGACGCAAGCTATCGAGGAAGGTCTCGATTTCATGTAAAGAAAGACAATGAAGTGTTGTGTGTAGTGAAAGATTCCTTTGATGATTTATATAACATAAAAACAAAATATTTCTCATAAAATTCTTGGGTGTTACATTCAATTACTTATTTGATAAAATAATTTATAATTATAGAATTAAATACTTATATAGCATGCTTTTAACTTTAATGGTTTTAGGAGATTTAAATAATAAGTTTAGTTATTATAATAGTTTACTATACAATATATTTAAAAAATATAATTCTATTTAGAGAAAAGTTGCATGTTTATAGAGAATATATTTATTGATATTATTTTTGATTATGTTATCTAAATAAGTTTAATTGTCTTTTAAAAGAGGTATTATATAGTTGTTTTGAAGGTGATCAGATACACCTTATAATGAAAAATAGGTTGGTGGTTTAGGATGGAATTTATATGCTTGCAATAATTTTACACATTCTCTTTTCCCTATGGGATGAGATATAAGGTTTACCTGATATATTATATATGATTAACTTTATATTAATATGGGTGTTTTACCCTAAATCATTATAATTTTCATCTCAAATTCTATGTATAGGCTAAAGGAAGGTAAGAAATCTTTCCTTATCCCTATTTTAGCGGTCAATTTCTATGAGTTATGCTTGTTCTTAATAAACACAAAATATGATTAATTCTTAATATTTACATTCCTATAACTTATTATTGTTTATATATACACTTATCTCTATAAAAATATATAGGGTTTGGGTGGTGATTTCTTATTGAGCATGTGGTGGTCACACCAGACAGATATCTTAATTGGGATGATTATAGACCCTTTTTTGTGTGACATATGTAAAGGAAAATATATAAATCTAGGTATATATTCATACATGGAGTTTATGTGGTCACCTTTTGATATTTTGAAGGATAGAACAATCAATGAAATAGGGGATGGACATGGTTGATTGCTTGGGATCATACACACATGAGACTCCCACTTTTTTCCCTTAGGGAATGTTCCATACCACAAATATTTTTTTTTTCTTGTTTTCAATTTTTATGGAATTTATGGGTATACATTTAACTTATATGTATGGAGTTTTTCTACATATAGTTTCCACATATATAGCTTCATAGGTAACTCTTGAGTGTTTAGTGGTGTTTTTGTTTATATATTTGTTTTTTATGTTGATGCTAAATTTTTTGCATGTTTTTATTTATTTATTTTGAGTTCAAAGATAAAAAACCATATCTCAGATTTTTATTCATCCCTATGAATTTACACTAACTTTTAGTGATCTATATGTTCATTAATGGATGAATGCTCTATAAGTATAAATGACATGAAATATGTGAGAAATGGATGGGAAATATTATTTTCATATGATACATAACAATAGAGGACCAAGAAAAATATGGTAAGAACTATGAATATAAACACCATGATAAAAAATGATTAATTATTTTTAAAATTGAAATTTATAGTGTATAATGAATTATTGTTTAATGTTCACCATTCCCAATCTTTATGAAAATAATGTGACGTAGATATGTTGCTGATATTATGAAGTGAAATTGATCTTATTATTATTTTTAACCTTGGTATAAGAAAACCAACTAGGTTTACACTTTTTTTAGAAATTTTAATAGGTAAAATGGACACCATTAAATATTTTTTTCATACTGTTAGTTGATTTAGATTTTTAAATTTTTTTTTATTTTATATGAAATGTTTTATAAAATATTTATTTTCCAAATTGGTTCTTATTTTTAAGATGGGAATTATTTATAAAATTTTAATGAGATATACATATGAGGGATTTAAATCTATTTAAATAAATCCAACTGACTAGCATTTAAACAAAAATTCATAAATCCATTGTATATGTGTATACAATGTATGTTCTCTTGATGGAAATTAGAGACCACCATTTTTCTTTAGTGATAAACCATAGGAGAAGCTGTAAAGGTAAAACATGTTAGTATTCAACAACATTTTTGAAGATGTGATGGGCTATTACTGAAATATATGTTTTAGTATTGATTCATTTTTTCCTTTTCAATACAAACGATATGATTTTTCCTAATCCCAATACTTATTTTAATTTTTTTAAAATGTTGGTTTTAGTTTAATGAAAACATTTATTTCATATAACATTTCATGTTCATTTTATTGAGGTAAAATAATAAAATAATAGTTTATGGTAATCCATCACACTATTTTACATCCTCTGGGAACTAAATAGCTTGCTTGATGTTTTATGGAATTTCATAATTTAGATATCACTGTATTTATATACACCAGGGTGATAAAAATGGAATTAAATCGTGGTTTTTAAGCCTCATGCCTATATTTAATGACCCAATCTCATGGGATAAGATATATCAATACATTTTGTATACTTACCCATATTCAAGTGGCTATGAACATATAAATATGGGATATTTTGAAAATAATTATAGGATAATTCCCCTAATATTATAGTCATATAATGAATAGGTGAAATTAATATCCCAGTAATGAAAAATTGGATGAAATACGAATAACCTGTAAATAATAAAAAAGGATGATAAATCTATAATAATGATAAACAATGTTATATCATCCACATCCAATATGAAAAAACATTATGATGTAACATGTATAGTCATATATATGGGAATTTCAAAATAAAAAAAAATTAAAAGAAAAACCAAAAGTCTCATGGTATACTTATCAATTTATAATCTTCTCAAATTCATTATATCTACCATCAAAGGCCATAATCCTCTATCATAAGGCCCTTTAACTCACCTATACCCCAAGTAATAATTTTTTCATATATCCCAAATTTGTATTTATGGTATTATCACAAAGACATGTAATATATCAATAATTTACCTATAGAATAGTCTATATTATAATATGATATACCGTGTTGTGATTTTATACTCATGATCATTATAAATAGTCAATTCATGTCATTTTATGTAAACTAGTCTAATATGACACATTTCTTTACATAAATTACCCAATGTCTTTGTTTTATTCACATATAACCTTCAATAGTGCATGATTTGAATTGAACACTAATTGTTCAGAATAATCAATCCCCTAAAGGTCTATATAAATCAACACCCATAATGAATTATAACCAATATTCTTCATAGTAAGTTGTCATTAACCCCACTGATCACAACTTACTTACTCTATTGGCCATGACAAATTATCGTAAAAAGTATACACTGACCCCACCAGTCATGCCTCACTAACCCACTATTCTAAAATAACACCATTAATACTGTCTCAATAATCATATTTTTATATACTGACACCACTAATCAAATTTAAAAAACCTTACTGATTTATACTAAACCTATTTTTAAAATAAAATAGACACTACTACATTGAACTTACCTAGTGTTCATTGGGAATAAACCCCAATAGTATTAATTTTACTTACTTATAATGAAACGATTCCTTACTTGTTGATAAATTCAATGGAAATTTTAATTATTTCCTCTAATAATGGGTTATTTTAGTAATTGGGAATTATATTTGGATTTTTAGAAATAAAAAATTGCCAATAAATGTTTACGGATATGGTTGGAGGCCTGAGCAGTGTCTCAGGTGCTCACATGATGATCAATGTAAGAGCAGGATATTCCATAACTAAAATTTCATCTACAAGTGAAGGTTGTATGTGACCCAAGAGGAGTCATTCTACAATTGGTTCTTTCTAAGGGATATACCTGTTATCAAAGAGGAAATTGAATTATGACTCAAGAGGTTTTGAAAAGGTAATATCAAGATGGGGATTTTCCTCTCTATATTGAGTGTGGTCAAACTGTGACCATCATGAACTGACTGATTATTAGTTTGGGGTTCCATTTTATGAGTTTTTTTTGTAAAAATTCCTAGGTTGTTATTTAGAACCCCCTTGGGGTTTTCATGTTTTATCCAGCTAAAGGAGGGGGATAATCCCTCCTTTCTCTCTTACTCTCTTCCATTGTCTCTAATTTTATCTAGTAAATTTTTAAGAGTTTCATTAAAAAAGATCTAGGTAATATCTCCCTTATTATTCTCCATGTTATCTTTTATTTCCCCCCACTCATTTCAGTTTGAAAATTAGGTTTTCATGGAGTTGATTTCACCAAATCGTGGTGAAATAAACTAGCATGATGGGTTTTTCTTATTTGTATGGTAGAGGATGTCCTAAGTCAAGAACCCCTTCATCATTTTCATTGAGATATGTTTCCCCATGAATTTATTTAGAGTTTTCATCAAATTATATTCAAATTTTATATTTATTTGAGAATTAAATTTTGGGATTTTATGTGGCTTCGGATGAGGTTTTTGTTGGGATTGGACCACACCCAATTTATATTGATTTTGATTCCTTGAGGTTGCCTGGTGTGTTTTTTATTGTTTATTCCAATTGGATTTTTTGGATTTAAATGTTTGGTTTACCAAAATTGATGGAGGGATTTAATGAAATTGGATCCTGTGGACTTATAGAAGGGTGGTACGAGACTCATATATTTTTATGGATCACTGAATAAGTTAGGTGAACTTTAATTTACCTCATATGTTATTTTATTGGTGATTTTTTGTGTTGATTTCCCCACTTTTATTTTTTTCTGTATGTAGAGTGAGTTTTGTGATCTCACCCATAAATTAGTATGGTCTCATGTTGACCTCATATTCAACATGGACTATATATATTGCTAAAAATTTCGATAGTGGCATCTTAATTTAATGAGTTGAAATTTACATTTTTATGTATTTCTTGGTGGCTTTTATTGGATTTCAATGATTTTATTTATTTTTTTAAATTTGTTTTAAAAAGGTTTGGATATAACAAAATTTCAATTGAAAATTATTTATTGGAGAAATGGGTTACAAAAATGTAATTTCTAAATGAAATTGAAGTTTTATAAAGCGTTTTTTGATTGGGGTTTGGAAAAGTGCCAAAGTGAGTAAGAAAAAAACTAGTTCATTTTTAAAATAATTTTATAAGTCGAATTCCCACATGGTGATTAAAATAATTCCATAATAGATTGGTTTAGTTTTTGGCCTATTTTATATTGTAGTGGTGATGACATATTTTCCAAATTTTTGTTCTTGTTTTTCATCTCCATTATGATTTATTGGTGTAAATATTTATACATGATGATCAATGTATTTTGAGATGGCCAATGATGTTAAGTTTTTGTATCACTGACTACATTGGGTTGAAGGGATCTTCTTGACCCCTTAGTGGGTATAGATGGGTTTTAAGAACCATATTGAATTTTCTCATGAATGGGATTAGGGTTGTTGGACTAGGTCTTGAGGGACTAAAAACCTAGAATTGATCTTGTGAGTTATGGGAAATGTTACATACCCTATTTCGATCATATACATATATTTAATTTATTATTTCTTCCTATCAATATTTTTTGAGGCTTGTGATTGTGAAAATATCCTATGTGAGCGTGTGGTGGGGGATGTATATCCTTGACCTGGGTGAGAGGGTACTCTCATGGAACACCCAGAGTGAGAGGGTATTAGTATACATAGTTCTTGTAAGAACCTTCCCAATGTATGAGTAAATTGGTAAGGATATATGGAATTGATATTAATTAGAGGATATTTGAAGGGAACACCTTGAGTGAGAGGGTATTGGTCCACTGATACATGTAAAATACTTCTATGAGGAGATAACATTAGATAATATTAGTATTTTGTTGTTGATGTGTCTGGATGAGTCCAACACTGAGTTAGAGGGTATTAGAGATAACATGGATTGACACCATGACCCAATAATTCAAGTATGAGTTGTGTTTTATGTTCAAAATTTTGAGGTGACTCTCTACCTTTCAGCATAGAACCAAATCAGTCATGGTAAGGTGTCATGTTGGCTTGGTTAGCACACGAAGATCATCCTTGTATTCTTGTATGTGCATTTTTGTTATGTTTCTTCGTAAATATGTTTTATTATAATTAATTAATTTCTTATATTTAAATTTTATTCAAATATTATTGATCATAATAATTCTCATTATTATTGGGGCATTAGGGATTTATATTGGGTTGTTGGATTCACCCCTACCCATTTACACAACATTAGTTTGGATATAAGTGGGTATAAATTCATATCTTTTGATCAAGAAACAAATATAAATCTTATATTTAAATATAATTTAGTTAGTAGGTAATTGATTATAGGAATTTTGAAGGTTTTATTATAAGAGTTAGGTTACATGAATGTTTTTTTATTATCTTTCATGTACTGGCTATTATGCCATTTATTTATATGATGATTCATGTTTTATTTGTTTATCAACTACTATTATTCTAATATATATATTTTAACCATATAAACTATTTAAATAATATTATTTCTTGATTTGGGGACCTTGTTGTCTCCCTATTATACGTCTATAGGGTTTTAGGATGTTCGTGTTACATACTAGTCATGGAAACTTTTTAGAAGAATTGGGAATGTCTACTGGCCTTTATTTTAGAGGTCATAGTCTCCAAATGACTATTTTACATCCTATATACTAGTTTATAGCCTTTGAAATAATGGGAGGTGCACCTAGTGTCATGTAGAGACCTCACCCAGGTTCCTTTAGTGAAATCTAGGAAGGGGTGTTACCAAATTTCAACAAACCATGTCATGGGATTGGATAGTTCTAGTTAGAGGTGGAGTTAGGTTTTCAGTAATTTGGGAGTAGATCAGAGGATTAATGATTGAAAATTAGTTTTGTATTATCAAAAACTAGAAAGGTAAAACTGATAAACAAAAAATTCAAACACTAAAGGAAATAACATAAACATTAAAGGACAATTTAAGTCTACCAGAATTAATCTCCCTACAAAATTTATAGGATATAGTACTAACCTGAGTATCTAGTTCTTCTTTAAAAGATATTTGAAATGATATGCTGGATTTTACAAAGACTAAATATGCTCGTATTGATTAATATTCCCATCATTTAATCCCAATATGAGTATCAGGTCTTTCTTGTTGATCCAAGTAATTTTCTCCTCATTGGTATTCACCCTTAATGGCCTTCCCATCATCTTGTCCGCTTCTTCTTCAGCAAAATTAATCATCAGAACAAATTCAACCATTAATTATTTTGAGTGCAAAAGAAACTAAAAATAATTATCAATAATAGCACCAGACTCCCGCTGCTAACCAACAACAACCTTGGGGTGAAGGTCAGGATCACTGTACATCATCTTTACTTTTGATTTATTTACAGATCTTGTCTCCATTGGTAGTGGAAAGCATTAATAGTTATTTCTACCAATCCGAATTCCCATCCAGATCTTACTTCTCCTCAGGATTGAATCCTACTACCCTAAAATCCATCTTTTATTTTTCAGGATAAATGATTAGAAAACTCATCACATGACATGCTTCCACGAACACCATGCTCATACATTGAAGTCCCGATTGCAATGAATTCAACAAAACGATCCATAACATCATTATTCAATACTTCAAACTAGTTTCCTATCAAAATAAAATCCACATACTTTATTATAATAGTCCTGATCTAGGACTCACCCCCCTAAATCATTATCCAAAAATTTACAACCGAAAGTTTCAACATCCCTTGGTACCTTAGAAACCTTTTTTGACCACTACCACTATTATCATTCACTAAACACACTTCCTTAGAGTATGAAGTATCCATGGGAGTATTGTGCCGTCCCTTATCCACCATTTTTGGATCCAAATAAAAGTTGATACCATTTTTGGTTCTCATATTTATACCTTGAGGACCCTCAAGAGAAATAAGAGAATCCGAAACACCAACGTCCTTCCCCACATCAGATCCCACATTCCCTAAAGGAGTTGGAAGAGAAGGTTGGGTGATGAAGCTAATATTTTTAAATATTTTATAATGTAAATAAATATTTATAATCCCACCATATTTTAAATTAATATTAAATTTTAACATTTATAGTTTTTTGTGTTATTTGATGCTTAATTTCAAAAAGGCATATTTTGAAAATTTTAACTATTTTTAGTCTCTTATGTATTTCGAGAAAAAATTATTTATTATTGATTCAGATCATGTTATTATTTTTTTAGGATACCCATATTATTTTTATACATATTTTTAAACTACACAATGTCTTCATTTAGACATATGGTGGCCTAAATAAATAATTATTTTTGGAATGTTTTTCTATCCAGAAGAGTGGACCCCACCTCTTTAATTAAAGTCTAAATCCATTTTAACATGTCAAAATTCATTATTTCTAGCTGAGGATGATATAGGATCCCCCGAGGTGCATTATTGATGAGTTTCATGACGAAATACTATCAATAAGGAATCCTTTGAATGGTTAAAACATATAGAATATGAAGGGAATCATCTAGAAGAAACGTTTCCATTAAGTATTTAATTCATAAAATCAGAACAACACTTATAAATGTCTAATTTTTTTGGAGGGATGAGAAATGAATTATAGAAAATCTATTATGAAGGATATAACATGTGAATCGACTGGATGAATGGTCATAATACCATGGGAATGTGAATATATGGAATATGATGGGGCATATGCACATAATTAATGTCTCGAAGTAAAATGGCCATACCTCATTCTTCCAGTAGCCAATGATTTAGAAAGTTTTACGGTGAACAGAGGATATATTAAGTGACAACATTTAAGAAGAAACATTATACAAATTATTCCATTTCGTTGGCTTTCCACACCGAAGCATTTTGCAGAGTATTTTGGAGCGAATTCTTTCACCCCTCTCTCTATAAATATGTATCCCTTCTTCATTTCCACATGTGAAAACTTAGGGATAACCATTTTTTAAATTCTAAGTATCTTTTTAGTATTTTAAATTTTCTAATAATTTTTTAATTTTAATATATTAGTCTTCTTATTCATATATCATTTCTTGTATTTAATTTAATTTATGTGTTCTCCCATCGTGTTACATTCTCAACTTTAATAAAAATAGGGAGATAACCTCCGCAATTGTTCAAGGGATAGAATGGGTTTTGAACGAGTTTATTATGCTTCATTTTAATATATATTTATTTTAGTATTGGAATTTATATGGTGGATAAATCAATTACAGCTATTAGTCACCCCATTTTCTTTACCACTAAGTTTTTCTTATTGATTATCATTATCTTTCCCTTCACTATTTGTATCATGCGTATGGTGGAGCTTGGAATTTATTATGATGGTCAATAAAGAGGAATCCTAGTTATATTAAGGATGATAATTACCCTGTATGAATAGGTCTCAGTATGGGGTAATGGAATTTCAAATTAGAAGCTGTAGTATGACAGGTCTTGATCACTATATTGAATTGAATATTGAGAATTATTTTAAACAATTATTTCAACCATCGTAAATTCCACAGAACAATTGTATTATTTTATTCTTAAAAAAAATCTATTTTCATTGGATTTACATATATAATATTTATATTTCATGTATACTAAACCCCTACCACATATATATTAGTTTAATAGTTTTATATTAGTTAGTTTATAATAGTGATAATGGAAAGACAATGCATATAAGCAGACTCTCTACGACCGACCATAGGGTGCTCCACTATGGTGAATTATTAAGATAATAAGAAATTATTTGTTTAGAAAAAAAATCTATAACCTACCATTAATTACTAGATTATGGTAGTTTTATTTTTCGTGAAACACTATTCAGTTAAATTCTTATTATCCTAAGAATGTACTGTAGTGGAACACCCTAGGGTCGATCACAAAGAGGATGCTCACTACACATATATTTTTCTATTGTCAATATTTATAATATAACTAATATAAAACAAAATTAACTAATATTTATGGGGGGATTGAAAGCTTAATATATTATAAATATTATATATAATAATGAAGTGAAAAAATGAATGAAGTTGGAATGAAAGAAAGAAATTGTTGTTAGGAGGTTATGGTGATTGATATCATTGTTTGAAAATAAATCTCAATATTAAATTAAATTAGGTGATAAAGACCTATAACACCTCACCTTTTCATTTGAAATGTCATCAATACATACCGAGACCTATGAATATGGGGTAATGATATTCTTAAATTCACCTATGATACCATTTCACTGACCATCACTACTCATTCCATGATTCACTGTATGCACGACACAAATAATGAAGGGAAAGAAAATGAAAAACTAGAAGAAGAATTTAGAAGATGGAAAAAATAGGGAGAACACTCACCATAATTGATTTAACCATTTCTTAAATTCCCATAATTTTATAAATATATGAAATTATTGTACACGAAACTCAGTCAAACCACTATTCACTCCCTTGAACAAGCGCCAAGATTAATTCTCCATTTTTATTGGAGTTGAGAAGGAAACACAGTGGGAAAACACATAAAATAAATGAAATAGAAGAATTGAGATACGAAAAAGAACAATAATACACTAAAATTAAAAAATTATTATAAAATTTAAAATAATAAAAAGTTACCGAAAAGGATAAAAAAGTCTATCCCCATGTTTCCACACTCTAAAATGAAGAAGGGATGTATATTTATAGGGAGAGGGGGTGAACTAATTCTATCCAAAATAATCCTCAAATATTATTGCATGGATAACACATTCAATGGCCAAATTTGTAATATTTGTATTCATTAATATTGTTCCATAATTTCTCCTACATTCACCCTAAAAAATTCAGCATCATTTAGTAACTTAAGAAGGATGTATGACCATTATACATTGAGACATTAATTCTATCCATGTGCCTCATCATATTCAACATATTCACATTCCCATGCCATTATGACAATCCATCTGGTCGATTCATACAATACATCCTTAATATAAGTTTTTATATAATTCCTTTTGCATCCCTAATAAAATTTGAGAAAATTTGGAAGTTTGGTTCAGATTTTATGAAATAAATACCGAACTGAACCATTTCTGCTAGATGATAACTTTCATATTATACATGTTTTAACTAACAAAAGGATTCCTTTATGAAAGGATTTAGACATGAAACTCATCAAGTACGTGACTCATGGAATTCTATATCACATTATACTGGAATAAATTATTTTGGACTTGTTTACACTATATTTATGCCTCAATTATAGAGGTTTGGTCCACTCTACTGGGTAGAACAACTTTCCACAAAGAATGATTTATTTGGGATTCCATATGTCCGAATAAGGACTTGGAGTTGTTGACAAATATGTATCCAAATAACATGGGTATCAAAAAAAAATTAAATAATTTGGATCAATATTAAAATATACATTCTCAAAATACATACGTGATTAAAAATTATTAAAATTTACAAATTAGACCTTTTTTTCATTTAATTTCAAAATAACACAAAAAACTAAAAAATGCGACAATTTACCATTAATTAACACTATGGTGGGTTATAAATATTGAATTATAATATAAAATTTGTGAAAATATTGTCTCCATCACTCCTCCACAATTATCCATTGAACTCCTAGACAATCATCATATATTAAAATCAAAATTAACATAATAATTCAAAATGATAAAACATCCATGGTCTTTAAAAAATAAAATTTCATCATGTATCGTCTATGGGGAAAAAATTTCATGTATTTTTTATTCCTCACATTTTAATATCTTAAAACTCATAAATCCATCTATATCCCAATAAAAACCTACCTCACCTTGAATTTTATTTAACTATTCTCTCAAAAGAAATTAAATCTAAATTTATGATCATACTTTGAAATTAAACGTATCACCAAAGGCTTGTGGAAATTATCATTTATCCACAGAGTGAAACATGAAAACTAATTCAATAATTAAGTATTTTTAAAGGTAAATAATGTGGATTAGAGTTAGTGGGAAAATTATTAAAAAGTTTAAGGTCGTAAATAAGAGGTTTGAATCTTAAGTAAAACACATGCATAATCAAGTGAAAGTACAGGATGAACCTCACTCAAATCCCCTTGAGAATGTGAAACAAAACACCCCATTTTTTTTACATGGGACTTGAGTTAGTTAGTTACTAAAAATAATTCTATCATTCATGTTCATCCTATTTTTTCTTTTTTTTGTAAAGTTCTATAAAGGAGAAACTTTATTTTATAATTTTTTGATGTTTTTCCATTGAGGATGAGCTGAAAATTTAATTATATGATTGAATGAAAATTAATGTCCGTGATTAATGAGAGGGATATGAGTAATAAAATAATTTATATTGAAGAACTCAATCTCATATCCACTTTTTTCATTTTATGATGGAGAATCAAATGAAAGAAATGAAGCATAATGAAATGACGACTTACGAACAATTCTATCATCCAACACTGTAAAAAATGTTTACACACACCTCAAATTACCAAATAATGAAAAAAATACCAACAAAAACACATGAAAGGCCCTTCCCCTACACTTAATCTTTAAATATCCATGAAAATATACTAAGATTGTGGATAGTTAAGGAAAAATGAGCTTGTAATGTTTCTTAAAACTATAATCAATTTATAAAATCTAATGGTTAATGAAGAACACATTTAAGGGTGGGTCTCATGAAAAAATGTGTCTATCCAAAGATAACCCTCAATAATATTAAACATATTACATAAAATCAAAATATTTGAATGTGAAAATTAAAAATTTCTAGTTCTCATATAAAATCCATGTTTCTCTCAAGAAAGTGTAGGTATTATAAAGAATATTTCAAAATGGTTCAGAATACATCACATGATTCGAAATATATTCTTTGTCATTATTTAATGGGATTGGATTTGATTTTTTTTTCAAATGCATAAAAATTATTGGAAATACAATTCAAGGAAAAAGTTTATCACGCCAACAATAATTAAAAATCAATTTTTTAAAAAAATTATTTACATTTTCTCAAAATCAATTCATGTGTAAAAAGTGATTTAAATATGCATTAAATCTCAAAAATCCTAAAAAATTAAAAAATTAAAATAAAAAATTACTCAAGAACAAATAAAAGGTTAACACTCCCCCACACTTACTTTTCAATACCCTTCATTTCAACTTTATGTAATATTAATAAGGAATAAAAAACTAAAGAGATGGAATGATACAACCTGGCTTTATTTTTTTAGTGATGCTTTAAGATAAGATCCTAGATTCTTCCAAATTAAACCTAAATGAAAAAAATGAAAAATCATGATAAAAATAAATAAAAATAATTAAAAAGGGAAAAGAAAATGTGTAATGCTTGTTTTGACCCCCTAAGCGGGTGCTAGGTTTTTACTGCCCCTAGTCCAGCAGTTGCAGTGGTTTAATACCAATATGAAGGAGGATGTGGTTTCTTTATGAGAAACCATGAAATTTTATTTCTACCAACATAAATTAAAAGGTGAGAGTAATGATAATACCATATTAAAATGATAATAACCCCAACCCCCAGAAGTGATGAAAAATAAAATTTGAGTTTCAGAGGGGGGGGGGGGATGTAGGGGTACGCCCTGTTTAGATCATCTAGAGGAGTTATGTACACTGGTGATGGAGACAGTATAATAGGATGTTTATTATATTATATTTCATGTTCATAAAATTATTCTTCTAGGATTTATTATTTTTTCCATCATCCTCATGTTCCACAATGAAAAAATCAACTGGCTCCTCCAACATATCCTCAACACAAATAACTTACTCAACTTCTTCATCCAAGGCTAGTAGTAAGGGTACTAAATATACATAATTAGAATAGAGTATATTTTTTTGAAATTAGGAATTAAAAACATTTTAATTAAGACTATTCAAATAAATTAAATCTCTCTCAAAATTTTCAGTTTAGACTCCTTTTCTTCAAGTAGGGTAGCTGGTAATGCATTTGTTAGAGAGGGAAGTGGATCTTCAAGTTTCAATTCAACCACGCTAATGTATTATTGTAATGTTTATGGAATGGACAAATAATTATACTTATCTTGAATTTGTTTTCTTTACATCCATAATAATTTAACTTTTTCAACTTCAGTGGCTAGAAAAGCAAACATCTTGCTTTCTTTTCTGAGAAATTTAAAATTCTATTGAAGAATCATGTCATTTTTTTCATTTTGGATATTAATTGTGTATTAAATTCTAGGCCAAAAATCACTATTTTTAAAAGTTCAATAATAATAGAAATATCCATAAAAATAAATCATGTCTAAATAAATGAAATATATGCAAGAAATCTCATTTATTTTGTTTTTTTGGAAATATATTATTTTTTTGGGTTTTTATGAAAAAAATGTGTGAATGAAATTGGCCTCCCCAAGAAAGGTTCCAAATTTATTGTAGTGTTTTTTTCATGAACCTTTATTCAATTAAATTATTATTATCTTAATAATTCACCCTACTGGCACACTCTAAGTTCAATCACATGGAGGCCTCTCACAACACACAAATTTTTTTACTATTAAAGTTTATAATCTAATTAATATAAAACTAAATTAACTAATATTTATGGGGGGGGGGTTGAAGGGTGAATATAATATAAATATTATATATAATAATTAAATGAAATAAATAATTAAGTTAGAAATATATCAGAAAATTGTCCTTGGTAGGTAATAATGATTGATATCATTGTTTGAAAATAGATCTCAACATTAAATTCAATGAGGTGATCAAGACATTTCACACCTCACCTTCTTGTTTGAAATTTAATCACTCCATACCGAAACTTTTGTATATGGGGTAATTATCTTCTTATATTCAGCTATGAGACCTCTTCATTGACCATCACTACTCATTCCATGCTCCAACATATGCATGAAACAAATAATTAAGTGAAGGAAAATGATAAATTAGAAGAATAATTCATAAGTTAGGGAAAATAGGGTGACCTCTCACCATAATTGATTTAACCATTTCGTAAATTAGAAGAATTTTATAAATATAATAAATTAAAGTACATTAATCTAAATCAAACCACCATTCACTCCCTTAAAAAATATCTGATATTAGTTCTCCATTTTTATTGGATCTGATATGGGAACACAGTGTGAGAACATAAAAAATAAATAAAATGGAAGAAGTGAGACATGAAGAAGAAGACTAATATATTAAAATTAAACAATTATTACAAAATTTAAAATTCTAAAAAGATATTAAGAAGGAAAAAAGGCAATTCCCGTTTTTTCACTCTTTAAAATGAATAAGGGATACATATTAATAGAGATAAGGGGTGTCAGAATTAGCTTTAGAAGACTCCTCAAAATTATTCCATGTGGATTACCAATTAAATAGACAAATTTTTAATATGTGTCATCATAAATGTTTTTCCATAATGTCTCCACCATTCACCCTTAGAATATCAGCATCATTGACCTCCTTAAATAGGTATGACCATTGTACTTAGTGACATTAATTTTGTCCATATTCCTCATCATATTCCACATCTTCACATTCCAATGTCATTATGACCTTCCATCTGGTCAATTCATGGATTTCATCCTTAATACAAGTTGATATATATTTCCTTATACATCCATGAATAAAATTTGAGACATTTGGGATGTCTGTTTTAGATTTTATGAATTAAATAGTAAATGGAACCATTTATTCCTATTGATATCATTCATATTTCAAATGTTTTATCCATTCAAATGATGCCTTAGTAATAGAATTTTGAAATTAAACTCATGAAGGGAGTGTATTATTGAATCCTATATCATCATAATATGTAATCAATTAATTTAGACACATTAAACTGGATTTATGCTTCAATTATATAGGTGGGTCCACTCTACTGGAAAAAATAACTCTCCACAAAGAATGATTTATTTGGGCCTCCTTATATTTGAATGAAGAATTGGAATAATTAAAATATATGTATCCAAAAAACATGGGTATCCTAAATAAATAATCACATTATTTTGATGAATAATAAAATAGATATTCTGAAAATATATAAGTTATTAAAAATAGTTAAAATTTCCACAATAAAAAATATTTTCATTTAAGATCAAAATAACAAAAAAAAACTACAAATGTGATAGTTTCCCATTAACTAACACTATAGTGGGATTGTAAATATTTAATTATAGTATAAAATATTTTATAATATAGGATTTATAATTGGGGTTCACCTAGATCCTTTCTCAAGAGAATAAAGATGTATATCACTAATAGATTAACTTCCCATAACCCATACTGGAAATCTGTTGCAGAATTTATCATAGTATGTACAACCACGGAACTATGTTCATATGAGATTTTATTTGTACCAGGACATATTTAATTTCCACTGACACATATTTACATATCGTTCATCTTATTAATATTCTTAAACCCGCACTTATATGATCCCATCGAATTACCCATATGGTTGTAAGAAGAACAAAAATCAAACCACAATTCATATACAACATGATTTTTGTAATGAAAATATACCCCCACTATGATATAAACATATTTGGAAGGAAGTATTGATTCATACAATTCCACAAAAAAAGGAAAAAAAATCAAGGGTTAATATGATGACAAAAAAATCTAGTGCGGTTGTTGGAACACAAGTATCTACACACGACGTTCCCAAGAATTATAATAACCAATAGGTTTTGATAAGATAAATGAATATTAGGTAAACTAAACCAAATCACCATAAAAAAAGATTCACACTTCATATGAAAGTTATAAATCCATTAAAAGAGGTATGACATAGATCCATTGAAGCTATAAGGAGTACTAGACTGGGATTTGATTAAATATTCTTCTGATGTGAAGGAGATCATAATATGTTTTCTGAGACAACCCACTATATTCCAATCCTGTATATCCCAAGACCTGAAAACATACCTTCCAAACAAATAGAAAAGGTCATTTATGCTTGAATCAATCAATCAAGGTTATATTTAGAAGCACTGAGGATTCATTAAATTTTACAAACAAAATTGGGAGGCTAGCGCATCTATAGAACAAATCAGGGACTTTCAGGAAGAATGAACCTTGATGAAATAAGGGAATGACACCAGGGATGGAAAAAGAGAATAAAGTGGAATATTCTCCCTTGGAATACATCAAAGGTACCTCCTCATCTTGGGGGGGAGGGACTAACTCATTGGCCGACACCATCATGAAGCACGATAGAACATCAAAAATTCCCCCAACAGTGACTCTTTTAGGGTTTTATAGTTCATAAGATTACTAACCAACATGTCTTCTTTTGAAACTTATGTTTCTACAGGATATTCAATTTCAGGACTAGGAATTCTAGAGTTAATGTACTATAATATTTTACTGAAAATACCATTATTGGATAGATGAGGCCCATGATGAGTCATATAGCGTGAGTGGAATCTATTGAGTATTTCTAGAATCATGATAGTGTCATACATATAACATTATACATGATCTTATAGATAATTTTTTCACATGTTTCCTTATTTTAATCCATTATTAATTTATGTAACATATAATATAGTTTATTTTTTCTTGAATACATTTTAATGGGAGACTAGTTTAATTTTTAGATCTAGGTATCCTATTTTATTTAATGTTATAGTGTCTATTTAGTCTTTATAGGGAAATGATTTTGGGATGGTTGGTTTTTTGAGTAAAACCTAGTTCAGAGATAAAAATGTGTGCTGTGGAATGAAGTTTGTCCAAAATTATTTTATATGTTTATTTTACTCACAATAAATCATAGATTTGATGATATTTAGATGATTCATATTTTTAGGTTTTGAGGATATATTACGAAAATGGATTTTGAAATTGGATTTCAAAATGGGTATTGAAATAACAATAATTTTTTGGGTAAAGGAAAAACTATGATGGGTTTTTTTGTTATTTTGGTATCTACTGAATACCAATAAGGGTGTTTTAAAAGTTTAGGTGAGTTATGGTGGGTATTGGTTTTAAAAAAAATCAACTTGTAGCTATGTAAACTAGTTTTATTTTATTTTTCTTCTTCAGTTTGGAGAATCTTGGATACTTAAATTTTTTCTGTGGGTGATGTTCAATGTTTTGTAAGAAGTTCCAAGTGAAATTGGATGATGTAATATAGTTTGGTAAAATATTTTGAAAAGATAATAGTGCCTATGTAGACTAGTTTTTCTTGTTTTTCTATTATGGAATTTGATGACATCAAATATTTATTAATGAATTATAAATGTATGATGGTTCTATTTTAATTGAGACACAAGAATCAGTGTTTTTATATGGATGTAGATGTTTGGATTTAGTAGCTGAGTTGGAGTCTTGATGGGTCCATAGTAGGGACTGATTTTTTGGGTCTTGGTAGGTGGTTCCTATAGTGGGGAGTACAATTTTTAAAAATCATCCATTTTGAGTTCATTATTATGTTAGTGGGAACTATAAGAATAAATATGAATACCTTTCTAAAAATTTGGTATTTAAGATTGATAGGTGCTATTGGTAACAATCTTGGTGTTAGTGACTTTGGTTTCTTATTGGAACTTGGTTAAGAGTAGGGTGCCCACATATAGTAAAATGCATAGTAATGGACATGAAATGGGTGAAGGAGATTGGGTGTTGGGTTTAGTGGTGTGATGATAATGATAATACTATGGTGGGGAAAATGAAATAGTTCATGGGTGTGAGATCATCATGAAATTTCATGGGTGTAGTGGAACTGATAAATGGATGGTTGAGATTGTAGTGGGATGATGGTGGGTGAATGAAATAAACATATGAACTTGGGTGAAATTATAGATGGTGTATTTATATTAGTCATAGGCTCAAATAAGTTTTTTATTAGTTATCAATAGTAGAGTATGATGGTTAGTGTTAGTGGTTGATGAACTGATAGTACAATTCTGCTGAATGACAAGTTAGACATCATTATGTTCATTGGAGTGGTTCTGTGATGCCTCTAAATATTAAGACATTGTGGTCAATGTATTATCATGCATGTTTTCATTTTTGGTTGAGTGTTTTATTATAAGTCATCTAGAGGAGGTGTTACTAGGGATTTATCATGGAAATTTTTTTTAGGTATTAATTAAATTGGGAGTGTTGGTCAAAACATGGTTGAGATGGTTAAAATATTATACTATAATGTATTGGAAAATCCTATGTATCTATGTGTAATCGTTGGATTTTCATTGTGGAATAATGTTTGGAATTTGGAGATGGAACACAATAAATAAGTGATTAATTATTTTTTGGGTTTGGTTAGGATTGATAGATGAAGGCTACTCATTGCATTACAAGGATGAGAAGACTTATGGTGGGGAGTTTGTAATGAAACATATCATTATGGGTTGAGAAATTGAGATAAATTTAATTTTTATCCAAAATCATGGGTTCTTACATTAATTAAGAATCAGATTATTTTTTAGAGTATTAAAATAAATATAATAGATGTTTATTGATGTTGTTGGAGGCCCGAGTGGTGTTTTGGGTACCCGGGGGAATGCCATTATATGACCAGTTAGGTACTTAACTGAAATTTAATCTATAGGTGGATGTTATTTTGTGAGACATAAAGGGTCACACCGTAACCAATTTTGGTCGAGGGATGGACCCTCTTCCTAGTTAAGAGTCATTACATGGCCCAGTTTTTCAATCATTGATTATAGTAAGACGGGTTATGAAACCTTTTCTTGGAGGGTATTCATGACACAACGCTCATGGTCACACCTGAAATAACACGTAGTGACCTTTTTTAGATTCTTGTTGGTAAATTTTAATAGGTTTCTATTTTGACCCCCATGAGGTTCTTGTTTCTTTCAACTAAAGGAGGGGTAGAAGCCCTTTTTTTCTCTCCCATACTCCTCCCTTTTATCCACTTTGATTTGGTTTATTCAAAGGAGTTTGATCATATGAATTCAAGGTAAGGAATCCCCTATTACCCTCATTATTCTATATTGTAATTATCCTTTAATTTTGGATCTCCTAGTAAGGGTTTCTAGGAGACAATTTCATTGGATCATGGTGAAATCATCCATATTTATAGATCTTTCATTTGAGGATTGAAAATCATGTCTTAGGAGGAGGTATTCATGTCTCTTTTTATCATTCTACATTAGGTAATATTCCCAATATATTTTTATTAGGTTTTATTTGAAAAATTTGGGTTAAATTGTCCATTTACCTGTTTATTTAATTTGGGTATTCTATGTGGCTTAGTATTCAGTGCATTTTTTAGTAGAATATACCCCATTGCTCATGGTTTAGATATGTTCGGTCACTCGATGAATTTTACATTGGCTATTATAATTTTGAATTTTCAATTTAAATGTTTGGTTTATTAGATTTAATGGTTTATGTTGATGAGACATGTGATTTTAGAATCAATGGAGGTTGGTATAAGCTTGTTATGGTTTTATAAATCCCTGATTGAGGTAAATGGCTTGGGAATTACTTTCTCTTGTTTATTTTATGTTCATGTACCTTCAATATTATATTTTTATGAATTTTTATTGACTTGTGAGATCTCTCCCATGTATTAGGATGGGTTCTCATTAATCTAATAGTAAATATGGATCACATTGCTGACTAAATGGTTTGATAGTGGATCATTGGTGAAATGAGTGTTAGTGAACCTAATTATGGATTTCTTTTTGTAGTTTGTTTTATTTAAAAGATAAAAAGTATTCATTTTTTAGAATTATTAAAAAGGTTTTATCAGAAATTTAAATTGAAAAAAGTGCTTATTTTTAAATGGAGTTTTAAAATAAAAGTGGTGTTTTAAAAAGAGTTATTGGATATGTATTTATCTTAGATTCTAAAAAGATTAATATGGATCATTCTTTATTTTTCAAATGGGTTTAAATGGGGATTATGAATTAGTTGTTAAAGGAAATATAGATGGGATTAGATGAGTGTTTGGTCAATTTGACCTTGTGGGGGTGATATGCTATTTTCTAAAAATTTATGAATGTTGTGACTCTCAGATGTGGTTTCTAAGTTTGTATATTAATGCATGATGTAAAATTTATTGAGTGAATACTGATGATGTTGGTGTTTGGCATGAAATAATATGATTGTTTGGTGGGATATTATATATCCCTTTGAGGGAAGATAATGGTTGGATAGAACATATATGAGATGGATGAGAGCTGAGGGGTTTAGTCTAATGGGATTGGAATCCTTGTGTTGATCTATTGAGTTGTGAGATGAGCTATGTACATTGGACAATACTTTTTATATAAAAACTTTACATCATTATAGATGAATATTAATTACATTTCATAATAATACATTCCTTAGGACCATATAAGATTATTGTATTTGGAAACTTGGATACATAAAAAACTAGTACATAAAATATCTAAATCATTTCTTTTTTATTTCTACACAATTAGAAACCTTCAAAGACATGACATAATTAATAACATTCTCTATAACCTATATAAGGGAATCATAAGAATGGTGGATATCATATGCTCAGTAATGATAAATATGATAGATACCAATAAATGATTATAAGTGAGAATAATATAATAATATGGGTATGAGAATAATAGATAATCAATATAAAATCATACCCATCAATTAATATATCATAATAATGGAACATGACATAAATTTCTACAAATTGAAATAAATAGCACATAAGATTTTGGAATAATCAATAATCAATCACGGTACAATAAAATATATCATTAATATATCACATAAGTTTTTTGGATGCACATATGCATAGAAAATCATTTCCCAAGTAAAGGATCCCTTATAAGACTATCATAGTGGATTGAGTTCACTCTCTAATCCATCATTTCCTTAGTTAATGTTTACTCTCTAGATTATCGCAGTTGAAAAAGTTCCATTACAGAGCTACATTCACTCCCCATTATAGTCCGTATTATCTCGTGAGATATCCTTAATTTCCCAATTAATTAGAGGGATATATAATTCTGGGGCCATCCGTAACATAATGAAAATTATATATATTTTTGAAAAAATATCATTTAACATTCATCATATTATCAAATCCTTACCAATGTCAAGGATATTAATTTTAAAAAAAATATAATCATAATAATAATTAACCATCTAAATAAATAATAAAGATGGTAAAAATCGATCATATCTCCGTTAAATCATAATAAAAATCAAAGGATGTTGTTGTATATAAAATATTTATTAAAATATCACTAAAACATTTCTTGAGGTAAAAACCATTTTCATTTAAAATTAATTATTTAGAATCTTAAAATTTATAGAATATTAAGTAAAAAATTTTCTTTGAAATAAAACATGGAATCTTATTAAGGAATAGTCAAATAAATTTCTATTCATGATGGTAGATAAATCCACTCTTACAGTGTATGTTAAACACAAATTATTTTCTCATTGTAAGTAAAATGTTAGAAGCATCTTGTTTGAAAAATGATAAAAATATTATATTAAAACATTTCTATATAAACTAAAATATTGTTACAAATTTCTTTAATAAATATTTGAATAATATCTAATTTTTTTTGAAAATATTTTAATGAAAATATTCACATGTAAAAAAATATTTCTGACAAAGTCAAAAACATGGATGGTTTTCCTATAAAAATATTTCAATATATTGAGTACATGAAGAGAGGAATATAAAATGAAATCATGAAATACCCAAAACTAACTATTTGAGAACAAAATATACAATAATTAGGAGAGATATATTATATAATTTCATAATAAAAAAATTTAATCATAAATAATCCAGTTAGAAAAGATATTGTAACATAAATCCCATAAGTCATACTCATCTTTATTTATAGGATCTCTAAAATCTTATATAATAAATTTATATTAATTATAATTATATAATATAAAAATAATAATACCTATAATACCACATATTTTTTACTTATAACATCATATCACCCATTCATTAACAATCAATCACTATCATCATCATTGTAGGTGTTAACTACTTTATCAATTATGTCTGTTTTGGTTCGAAGGTTATGGAAATTGAACTTTAATATTGGTTAATTCATAAAAGTAATTTAAATCATTATATTAATATCAAAAATATTATTTATATAAATATTTAAAACAATTCATATAAATTAGTGATAAAAAACATCACTATGTGGAGACAGTAGTCCATATGTACGCACATGTGATGTTTCAATTTCTTAATGGATGGAATGAAATAAAGGTAAATATTGGTTTAAATTTTAGTAATAATTATTATAGAATAAATATAATATATAAAAATTAAATCTATCATAATAAACAACCATGAATGACCATGGTGGTAAATGAGTCATATCAATACGAGGAGGCGATAGTCCATACACACACATGAACAATACATTCATCTCCCATTAGACTGAGAAGTGGTGGTAAATAGTTTTTTCATCATCATAGAAATATAAAAAATAGTTATGATACTTTATTAGTCATTTTTTTACATAAAAATTATAAATAAGTTGTAATAAGAAATAAAATTGAAAGAGCTTGGTTAATATTTATACCTCTTTATTGAGAAACCTCTTTTATATTATAACTTCTTCCACAAATGATTGATATTAAGATAACAAAATAATATATATGAGAAATGGAATTATTATATGATTATTTTAATGTATATCTTGGATGTTAAGAAGGCCCATGTTATGTGAATAAGGGAGGTGGATATGATTCATTTTATAAGTGAGAAGAGGGCCACACTTTGGAATATCTAAAGAGAAGTAAATTATATAATGTCACTTTCATTTGGAATTGGTACTAAATAAAATTTTCAATTAGGATAATATAATTTTTAAATACCATAAAAAATAATGATTTTATATGTGTAGGTGGGAATACTACCCATATCTAATGGTTTAATCCCTTGGTAAACCTATTTTAATCTTAACTGTGGTAATTTTTTTAGCATATTTGATATTAACAATGGAATAAAATTATAAATAAGTTATTATATTGTGTAAAATATTCATATTTATATAATAATATCCATTAAACTAGATTTAATTTATATAAGGGTAAGAATTTAATTTTAATTTAGCGCACAAACTCTAATGAAAAACTCATTTTTAAAAAATTATATTGTATGTGTAAAACATAATTTACTTATACTACTTGAATTTTATAAACCATAAATTAATGATGCAATATATTATTTAATATATAATATATATAGTTCATTAAAACCATTAATCAAAAGGTAGTACCTTAATTTATTAAGATAAAAATACATTGAATTCATAAAAATAGTTTTTAGAAAAATGAGTTTTAAACCCAAAAATTAATTTCTAGAAAAAACAAGTACAATAATGTTTCCTATTAAATTAATAATATTATTTATAAATAATGTTTAATTAGTTTTTTTCATCAAATTCAAAAAAGAATGTGATATTTAATTGAAAATAAATAACAATTTTTATAAAAAGTTGTAATTTTCATTATCCACTGAAAAATAAGTATTTTTAGAAAAATATAAAAAATTCACCCAAAGATAATATTGAACTGTAAAATATAATAATCATATTAATTTTATTTTTTTTATAAAAATGGTATAAATTAAGAATAATTTTTTGGTGAAAAAGTGATAAAAACGAATTTTGAGGAAAGCATATTGTTGAATCATAAAGTGACTTTACTTGAAAATATGTATTTATTTATTATGAATTAATAAAAAAAATCATTAATAAAAAACTTTATAAATATTTTTCATAAATTGTTAGTTACAACCCATACCTACCAATTTAGCGATGAGTTTATAAGGGTTTACTATATCATAGTTTATATAGACTCAACGTTAAATTTAATGAAAAATATCAAATAATACATGTTTTATTTTGAAGGAAATATATATAAAATATTGGGGTGTTACATTCTAACACCCATAAAACTAATTTCACCTTCAAAATTCCATCAATATGGTATAATCATATGTGGATATATCTACTTTATCACATCCTTAGGCTATCTTGTAGCTTCCTAAAATTTCATATTCCTCAACATGTGAGTAGTCTTAATTTGTTGAACTTTACCTCTATAATACAATATTTATATCAGTTTTTCTTCATAATCAAGATCATGCTCTAGAAGTATGACCACTATGTTTGTTACAGGTGAGGGAACATATATATACTTCTTCAGAAGAGATATATGTAATAAGTGATGAACTTGAGAGATGTTTAGTGGGAGTGCCAAGCGATAAGCTATAGTCCATAATTGATAAAGAATAAACAAGGTACCAATATACCCAGGGTTCATATTTTCTTTCATTACAAATCCCATAACCATATTCCTTGGGGAAATTCACAGAAAATGTTTTCACCAATATCAAACTCCATATCTCACTAATGATTGTTAGAATGTCTCTTTTGTTGACCCTGATCTTCCATGATTCATTGCTAAATATCTCTAAACTTATCTTCCATTTAATCCACTAGAACTGGTACCAATATATTATTCCCTAACTTAATCCTAGAATTTTGGATTTATAAACTTTTTTCTATATACAATTTTTTAAGTAGAAATCTGAATATTGAAGTGAAATATGTTGTTATAAGATAATTTCACTAGAGGAAGATATTGATCTAAACCAACATAGAAATATGAAGAAATTGATATAAAAATATCCTCTATTATTTGAATGGTACTCTTAGAATAAAAATAATTATGGTGATATTAATTATTACAAAAACAAAACTTTTTATCTTGATCATACTGAAGACTTCTCCATAACATTGAGTTAAACCTCCAATATCGATCAGATATAATATATTGTGGTACCCTATGTAACATTACCATTTTATTAATGCATATCTTGAAAACTTAATCGAGATATAAATATTCTATGATTGTAATGATGTGAATTGTATTCATAAAGAGATTGACTATATCCAAAATAATATTATGGCCTTCAGATGTTTTGCAGAGTTTAATAATGAAATACATGATATTGTTTTCCCATTTCCATTTTTTATGAGTATTTTCTTAATATCCTCTTATAAATTTTTCTCCTATCATTAACTTACTGACATACCAATCAACAAGATACATACTCCAAAATATCTCTCCTCATGTTTTCCTATGAGAAATACTTTTTAGATATCTATACACCATTATACTTACTAGATGAATACATAATAATAAATTATGAGGTACTTGAAATAGTGACTTCTTAAATTTATGAATTTATGGGAAGATAATCGGTTACTGAAACATGGCAGTCCATGAAAATTAATGTTTAACATAGGAACAACTTCCACCTTCTTTTATATCTCCACATTCTCCTTCTATACCTCTTTAATAATTACATGAAAAAATGGTGGATTAATCATTTTATAAAGATAATAACTCTCCCCCTATGTAACTATTGCAAGGACCATACTTTTTAAATTTATAAAAATTCGATATTTTATGATCCTCAACCTAGAGAAGCTAGTATGATCCTTTTGACTTATTGCATCAGTCACCTTGTTCAGTTTCCCAGGGTTTTATTGTATTGAAAAGTAATAATATGTATTAAACTCTAACCATATTATTTGGAACATATTCTAATAACTATACATGAACACATAATTTAAACCTTTTATGATTAGTTTATTTGTTATACCTTTCTCTATAAAAATAATTCCGACATATATTTAATTCAACGATTCTTACCGCTAACTCCAAATCATCAGTCATGTTATTTAACTCATGAACCTATAACTAGAGTGCAACATACGTTTTCACCAAATCATTATATATAATAAAATTCCATAGACCCTTGTTTGATTAATCACTTCAACTCAAAAACCCTTATACTCTATTGGGGAGTGTTAATATAGGTTCACTGGAAAACCTTCTATTCAGTTCTTTGATTTTTTAAAATTCATTAGTTCAAAGGAAATTAAATCCATTCTAAGTTATCTTGGTGAGTGTATTATATAAACATGAAAAATACATCACAAATGATTTATAATATACATAAAATCCATGAAAAATATATATTTTAACCATAATAGTTGGTTCGACCAAGGTTCATTATCTTCCATCTTTGATGGATCCCCCAATATAGAAACATTTGAGATTTTAATACATAGAAATAAAACATTATATAGAAAAAATTAAAATATGAGAAATATCTTATAAAAATTATCCTTCCTTAGGGTCTACCATACATTACCTAAGTGATATTAATGGTATTCCTTAAATTTTTGATATATAAGAATATCATCAATAAATACTATCACAAACTGATCTGGGTAACCTCTAAGACTCTATTCATTAAATCAATGAAGATAATAAAGAATTAGTAAGATGGAAAGGATTAAATATAAATTTATAGTTTCCATTACTCTAATGGATAGTTATATTGGGAACATGTTTATTTTTACCATCAATGTATAGTATCCATATCAAATATCAATATTGGAAACATATTTATCTTCTCATAATTGATCACAAAAGTCATCAATATGGGGTAGGGGATGCTTATTATTGATCATGACCTTGTTATGTTATTAATAATCATTACAGAGTCACATTTATCTTCCTTTATTCTTAACAAAATTTATAGGTGTTCCCCATGGTGATGAAATTGGATTAATGAATACATTATTAGGATTATCCTAGAGTTTCTTATTAAATTACTATAACATAATAGACACCATTCTATATGAAGTATTTATAATTTGTGTAGCACTGGGTATGAGTTCTATTAAAAACTCAACATCAATATTTGGAGGAAGATTATACAACTGTTTCATAATAACATCAAAAACTCTAATATAATAGAAATATCATCGATTTTTTATAATATAAATATCATTGATGTTACGATTATCCCTAACCATAGGAGATAAATAACAACTTTTAAAAGGAATAAATACCTACTAAATAGATATAACTTCCATAAGTAGATCATAATTATCCTCAAAATGATAGGAAAACATATGTTGGTTTTGGGATATGAAACATGATTTTCATTCCTTAGAAATTGATATGGTATTTTTAAAAAAAATCATTCCTTTTCCAAAAATCACATCAAATTCACTGATAGGGAGAATTCCTATATTTTCATAGGGAATAATACATATTATATCAATTTTTAAAGAATCATAAACTTGAGATATTATCATCATTCCATTAATAGTTTTTTCTACAAATTTTACATCTAATCATTGAGGATATGAATAGATATTCCATGATACCTTTCCTAATATAAGTTAATTCATATGACCATGATCAAATAAGATGCAACAATATTTGAGTGTACATATCCCAATCTCAACATAAATATTATATCTTCAATCACTCATGAAAAATAAATTGGTTATAATGGATATCATGCATCGTTAATTAGTTTTATTAATCCCAAAAAATAATATATATAATGCATAAATATTGATGCATTATTTTCAATATATAACACCCTATGTTTAATGCTGGTCATCCATATTTAATATCTATTCAATTACTTAATAATTTATATTAAATAAAATGATAATTAACCAGATAATATCCCCTAGAGTGTCAAACCGGGTTTATAGTATGGTAAAAGTCACCATGCACCAGAATGATGACCAGTATATACATGAAAAACTCTTTTTCTTGGTTATCTACCCTATATGAATCTATTAAAAATCCATGACAAATTATAATATCTAGAAATAGATATATTTTATTAGTGAATGCATAATCCTTTATTTACTATAACATAATATTTTTTCTTATACTTAGGATTATGCTAATGTTTTTCACTAATGTTTTCTCATCCTAGTTTCCTAGATATAAAAAAACATTAATTTTATAGAAAATATAGTGACCCATAATTTTCTTACATAAATATTAAATCATTTTGGATGAAAATTCAAAAAAAAAAAAAATCATAAAAATACACTCATTAAGACTATAGTGGTTTAAGGTTTTTTATAAAACCTTATAAGTAAAAAACAAGTACATAAAAGATATATATCATTTCACATTTAGTTATTTACATCTACCATACTTCTTATACATAAAATACATAAATCATTTCGTTATTACCTAGGAAATGGAAATATAAGATATAATTAGATCAAATTATTAGTATAGAAAAATAAATGAGATATCAATAAATGATCATAAGTGAGAATTAAATAATAATAATTGTATCTGAACATGATCTAAGTATCATAAAATCATAACAATAAATTCATATATCATAATTGAGTAACATATCATATTGTTTTATCACTTGAAAGACATAATTCATGAGTGTGATAAATCATAAATAATCAATCATGACCCTAAAAAACTTTTCAAAATCATAAGAATTGTGTTTTTATAATGAAAAAATTATATAAAATCCTTTTATTAGTCAAGTATAACTTCTTTTAAAATCATAGTATATTGGGTTCACTCCCTATTACATCATTTACTTCATCATGGTTTACACCCAAGACAGTCTTATTCAAAAAATTACCTTACTATACCAGGTTTAATATGCATTATAGTTTTTATTATCTCATGAGTAATACTTATTTACCTAATTCATTATCATTAAATATAATTTTTGATGAACACATCACATAATTAAAACTATATATATATGTTCCACAAGACAATAAAACATTCATCATATAATCTAATCATAACCCATGGAAATGATATGGTTTTAATAATAATTTCATAATCTAAATCATAAACAATTAAACTAAAGAATAAATATGGTATCATTGGATAATTTACCCATTTATTCTTAAGAAACATCATAGAATTTTATTATATATAAAAATACATCTATAAGATCATTAAAACCTATCTTGAGAAAAATACACATTTTATTTTAAATCACTAATTTAGAATTTAAAGATTTAAAAAATATTTAAGGGTTTTTTAAAAGGAACCAAGGAAAAATATAAATTAATCTTAAAATAAAATATTATTTATTATAGAATATAAAATATTTCATGTGGTGTATTTTAAAAAAAAAATTCAATTCACATTGTCAATAAAATGTCAGAAGCACCTTATTCAAGAAATGATAAGAGGCTTAAATGGAAAAAATTTTTATAGAGTAAAACATGTGTGAAAAATACTTTAATAATATTTATATGATATTAAAAATATCTTTACAATATTTAATTGAAAATATTTAAATGTAATAAAATATTTCTGATTGAAGAGAAAAACATGGCCGATTTTACAAAAAAGCATTCTTCGAGACTCTTGAGTAATTAAAGAGAGGAAAATAAAAGAAAAAAATATCTAGAAAAAATATGAGAAGAATTACATTACTAATTATTATGATATATATATCATATAATTTCATCATCATAAAATTTATTCATAAGCAATCCTGGTAAAAATGATATTGTAAAATAAAACCCTTATCTTAAGCCCATATTCCTTATTAAACACTATAATATCCAATATAAAAACATTAAATTAATTATAATTATATAACAAAATAATAGTCATACCTATAATAACATACATGGTTTACTTGTAACATCCCATCACCTATTTATTAACAATCTCTCATTATCTTCATTATTTTTGGTTTAAAATGCTTTATTTTTCATGTATGTTTGTATTGGGGGTGATGGTAATTGAACATTGATCATGTCAAATTTATATATATAATTTTAATCATTATATAAATATCACATTTATTCATTGAAAACATATTTATAAAGATTCATATATTATGGTATTGAATAATGAATTACATCACTACATGGAGACAATAGCACGTACGTACACATGACTGACATTTCCATTTTTTGATAGATGAAAAAAGAAATGTAAATTCCACTAAAACTTTATGAAATTATTATTATTATAAAAATATCATATATAAAAACACAATATATCATAATAACTAAACATGAATGGTTGTTTTAGAAAGAGTTGTATCATTATATGGAGGCGCTAACCCACACATTTGAAAGAACGATACGTTTATCCTTGATTGGATTGTGAAGAGGTGGTAAATGATTATGAAATAATCATAATAATTTATCAGTATGTTTATTATTTTGGATTCATTATATTTTTATGGATACATCAATTTTATATATGGTGTAAGGAGAAATAAAATTGAAATATCATAGTTTAGATTTATTCTTCTTCTTTGAGAGACCTCGTTCAGCTTACACATTAATCCTTGAAGAATTGGTTATAATAGAAGAACAAAAGAAATATTTATAAGTTAAGGATTTTATAAAAGATTTTTAGTAGTGATTTATTAAGATAGAAGTATCAAATAGTGTGAATAATGGATGAGAAGTGGTTACCGTTTATAAGTGAGGGGTGAGACAGACGACTAATTTCCCAAAATATTTCAATTATATATCGTCAAATTCAAGGGAAAGATTATTAAAATAGAAATATATTCCAAATTAAGATAATATAAGGTCAAAATATCTTCAACTAACAAGAATATTCTATTTCTCAGTTCCAATACTACCCTTACCTCATGGTTTAATCCCTATTGTAAGAGTGTTTTAACCATAACCGTGATAATAATATTTTACAATTTTTACTATTCTTCATTTAAAAAAATAAAGTTAAACATATTAAATTATATTTATTATTATGTTAAAAAATATTGAATCGTTTTTTATATATTTATTTTCTCAAATTGGCATAATTTAATTTTAATTAACTGTGGAAACCATAATAAAGAACCAATTTTCAAAGAATAATGTTTTAAGGATAAAAAATAATTTACTTCCATTACATTAATTGTAAAAAACATAAATTTAATTTCAGAATATTATATTGAATATATAATCTATAAATATTATTACACCATTAACAAATATAGAATAAATTAATTTATTAAGATGAAAACACATTGCGTGAATAAGAAACAGTTTTAAAAAAAAAATGTAATTTTATGCCCAAAAACTAACTTATAAAAAAGTAAAGTAAAATAATGATTCATATGTAATTAATTAGATAATATCTAGTTAAATTAGTATTTTTTTACTTAATTCTTAAATTCATAACATTATGGTAAATTGACTTAAAATGAAATACTGTTTTACAAAAATTGATACTTTTATCTACTCAGTGAAAAATAAATATTTTTAGAATAATACCAAAAATTTACCCTAATATAAAATTGAAATTTTTATTTTAATAATGATATTTAATTACTCAAATACAATTTCTAAAAATTTTATTGATTAATTATAATGTTCCTCTAATAAAATGCGATAAAAACCCTTAATGAAGAAAACATATTTTTGAAGTATTAAATGACTTCATTTAAAATTAAGTACTTATTTGTTATGAATTAATGAATACAATTTCCATAATAAAAACCATTAAACATATTTTTCATAAATATTATATTACTATTAATACTCATCTATTTAATGACTATGTTATAATGATTTACTATATTTTAGTTCATATCAACTTGAGTTACTATGTAAGGAAAGATATCAAATAATACATATTTTATTCAAAATAATCTAAAAATTTAATCAATTGGTGTTAAACTATTTTCAATATTATTATTTAATGAATTTGAAAATTGTATACTTGCTACACATTTTTTTATATTGAGACTATTAGTTGTGACCCTATTTTGATTGAGAGGAATATGGGTGATGTATATTACTTCTTTGAGTGGAAGAGTTCTGGTAGGGACAACCTTAAGTGAGGTATTGGTCTAACTAGTGCATATAATAAACTTATTTAATTTTGTTTGAAGAGGTTAATATTTATATCAATTCCTTTAGTGAAAGGGTATTGTCTACTTATTCACATATAATCCTACCATGATGAGGTGGTATGGGATGATATTTGTATGATGTGGTTGAGGATTTAGAATGAGTCTTACCCAATGGGTGATCATAGGGGTGAGGAATTGGATAACACCATAAAATACTTCTTCACAAATGAGGTGGTTTTCCATATTAAATCGCACCCCATGTATTCAGTATTAGATCACTTATAATTTTGGTAGTAGTAGGTGGCTCTCGTTTATCAGGCATAGAAAAAAATCTAGTGTGGTCAGGAATAACAGTTTCCTGGTAAGCACAAGATTGATATACATGTATGCTCTTATGGGAATTATGTGTTAGGTTTATTGGTGGGATTTTTTCCATGATTAAATAAACATATTATATTTTAATTTCATTCAATTATACTTGATCACAATTACATTCAGTATTTCTATAGAATTGGGGATTCATGTTGGGTTGTTGGACTCACCCCTACCCTTGTATGCGGAATTAGTTTCCATGTATGTTGGTATACAATTCTATTTTCTCTTAGTGAATTATTATTTCTTAGAGCTATTCATGTGATACATTTATCTGTTCATGGGGGAAGAAGAACCAGTAGGTCAGATTAAGTCAGCTGGGCTGGAGTGCGATTTTTTTGTCATTATTTTGAATATGATTGTTAGTTTGGAAATTATTTATATTTTGACACTTATATAATTTTTTATCAATTATTTTTTCCCATGTATTATTTCATCATATAGATAGATTATATACTTTTAATTTTTGACAATGAGGGACCAATTAAGTCCTTGTTTTATGTTTATTTATTTTTTTGGGATGTTTGTTATATAGAACAATCATGCTGAATTATCAGTAGACTTGTTTGTTACCCCTTGTATTTTTAATGGTAATAGTATCCCCATAGATATTTTAGTACCACATAGCTATTCAATATCATCTAGAAAAGGGGTAGGTTCACCTTAGGTCATGTAGTAACCCATCCCTAATTCCATTTATGCGGTCTAGGATGGGGCATTACACTACTGGTGTACACTAGCTCCAATAGTCACATTTGAAAATAAGTTATAAATGAAAATAAATATATAAATATCCAATATTTAACTTAATTAAATCCACCATCACCCAATTAATATAGATAAATTAAACAGGATAATCATATAGAATATGTATATTTACAATTACACATCAATTACATATGTATGGAACCAATGATCAATTTTTTATTTTTCTTTCATTTTCATTTATAACTCTTTAAGTGAGTATGTAACATACAATATTTTGTACATATATTTTAAACATTAATTTATATATATATACATATATTTATTTATCCCTTGATTATAATTATATAAATTTTTAAATAAAAAATTAAATTTGGAGTATATAAGTTTTCCATAACAAAATTTAATGTATCACAAGATGAAATACACATTATTTTATTTCTTTATAATACAACCTTACATATTAATGGTTAATGTACCAAAAAATATTAATATAATTACATTGGAATAATGAATATAAGTAAATATCATGACAATAATTAGGAAATTTTTTTGTAAGTTGTTTCCCAGAAGTACCCTAATTATGAGAAACACTATTATAGGAATGTTAAATAAGAATATTAGAATGCATAAAAAAAAATAAGTGCAATAAGGGCTTATTATTTCATTAATAAAAATTATATAAAAACTAATTATGTTTTAATTATAGAATAAGGCTAGTCGATTATGAATCGACAACATTTGAGTTTAACATCTGGATGAGGGAATAAGGCTTCCGCAACTCAGGCTGATTCACTATAATCACCTATAGATGTTTTGAAAAAAACGTGGAATTACAGAATAACTCACACATGTAACACAAAAAAAAATGGTATTTATGTGCTTCTAAACATAATATTGTTTCATATAAGAAACTGTTCTATTTTATCTAATGTAAGTGAATGATTAAAAGATTGTGATGCTTAACTAGTTATCCCAATTGTCACATTTATAGACCGGACTGACCCATAGATACAATTCCACTACTATTTGATCTATTTGAAAAATCTCCACCACCTTATGATCTATGTAGGAAACCTTTCATCTAGTCAAAGTCACTAAATGATTAACTATCTCTACTTTACAAAACCAAATATTGAATAATGAAAGCCTTTATTATATAGTTTTTGGAATAAAAAATTGCATGCAATGCACATTATCATAGATTTTAGGATATGTTACTCACTCAGATAACCTACATCAAGAGAATATAGAAAAGTATCATTGTGTACGAATAAGGAAAAAATGAGACCTCTTGGTACCTCTTGATTTAATATAAATATTGGTATTAATGTTCATAAAAAAAAATTATTTAGGCAAAGTGGTGTTGATAATCTACCCCTGGGAGTAGGCCTTGATGAAAATCATTTCACTTGAAAAGGGTTGTGAAAACCATCAAACCTATTTTAGAGGGATTTCCTACAATTTGTTTTTATCTAAAAGAACATAATTTTACTGAAACATTTATCTTGGAAGTATATTATTTTGTAGGCTTTCATTTGATGACTCATAAATCCAAAAAAGACTTACGAATCAAATGTTAGTGGTCCTTAGAATCCAGAAGTATTTTTTTTCCAAATTTCAGTTAGTTCATTCTAGGGTGATCAACACTCATGTTGTGTAGTATCAAATTCCCTACCTCACCTGTACATTCTCCAGTATCATGCACCCTAGTCTTTCATATATACTTCTCAGGGGACATGGTGTTTCAATTAATAGTCTTATGTGAAGCCATGTTGTGTTCCATAGTCTCATTCTTCCATTATAGCTTGTGTGAATACTTCTCCTATGACCATATTACTCAAGCCTATGATTCAATAAAGAATACCTCTCCTAAGACCTAGTGGAATAAACAGTATCCCCATGTAGATACAATAATTAATAGGAAAATTGGTTAGGGAATTATTATATAATGATGCTCGTGCACCCCATTTTTAGGAGTAAATGAGACTATGACCATATTTAGAGCACTTTAGTTTATGAAGCTTCATCCTAGATGACCGATCCTACCACATAACCCTTCTTCAAGTTATTTACATATAAAAAACATAGAAGATGATATATAAATTCCGTACTTAAACCCTCATAATTTTAGTTGTGCCTTGAGTTTAAAATAACTTAAGTACCCAATCACCAATGCAACAACCACCTGAGTACTTGGTACATTAGGACTAGCCATCAGACCACTAAAATAACCAAAAATCTAACCAATTAGGTTCCTATACACATTAGTGTAAATATAGATAAAGAACACTTTACAAATAAAACATGTTACTCAAGAATCATACATGGGTGACTATAGTAACCCAATCATTTTACACAAATTATTACAAATTTTCTTAAAATAATCATCCATTAATTACAAACCAATGACTATGATGCCTATTGTCTTTCGAAGACTGGTTCATAATACATCAACGTGGGACTAAAATAAAACTTCTTTAATTTATTATCCACAATGAGATCTTAAACCATGTTTTAACTACTATAAATAATAGATATAAACATTGTAATATATTAACAAAAGGGGGGAGCTAAAATGATCAATAATATAATAAACATGATAAGGGAATATATTTTCTGAGTTAGTGGTATAACATGATATCATAAAAGAGAGGGATGGTGGGTAATCATATTAAAGAATAACATAATGAACATGGTATCATAAGATAATAGCAGAATAAGAATCGTAGAAGTAACATATTACATGACATAAATATGAGTCAAAGATAATTACCTAGATAATATCACATGGAAGAAAAAGTCATATAATGGTTTAGGATTACTCAAAAATCCCAAACATGTTGTCTAACATGATTAAATAAATGAAATAAATTACAAATCATAACATAATAATTACCCATGGAATGAAGATAGGTTTCATAATCATACCACATGTAAAAATTAATGCAAATTTCATTGTTAAGGAATTCCAAAAATGAAAAAATAAATGTATTATATTTTCAGTGTATGAGAGAATAATCTCGGTATATATGTGAGATAAATATGTACATACTTTATAAGTAATCCATAACAACCAATGTTTTCATCATTGATGCAGATTTCAAAAAAAATTTATGTGAAATATTTCTTGAGGAAAATATATATTTCAATTTAAAATCACTTCTTCAAAATCTAAAAATTTCAAAAATATTATAGGTAACATTTTAAAAAAAGGAAATATTTAAACCAATAATTTAAGCATCAAATAATTGAGTGATTAAGATGGTAGGTAATTCTATACATGTTGTATATGTTAAATAATAATTCCTATCACACTATTGTAAAAAGATTAAAAGGTACCTCATTCATAAAATGATAATAATATTCCTTTGAAACTATTTTATAAAATATAATATAGGGGTAAAAATTTATTTAATATTTTTTGGATAATTTTATAAATATTCAAAGAAATATTTTTAGAAAATGTGGATATGGAAGAAACATGATTTTAGATGAAAGAGAGAAATAAAGTCAACCATTTTTAAAAAAATTCCCTCAATAATTTTAATTACCAAATAGAAGATAGAAAACTATTACTTAGAATTTAATGAATAACAAAATGAGAATAAAATTAAAAAGAATTATTAGAAAATTATTAAACAATTTCCTATAATAGAAATTTAAACATAAACATTACCAATTAAAGTGAAATTGAATCATAAACCCATATGACGTTACTAAATTATGAGTCATAACAACCATAAATGAATTAAATTAATTTAACTTAAAATATCATGAATTATTAGGGATTAAAAATATAAAATGTAAATGGGTAGTATATACATAATTTAAATGAAACTATGTTTATAAATGAACAAATGTCTCAAAGAATAAAGTTTTGAGACAAAACCCTTACATAGAGTCCTGACTTTGTCATATATGTCCTTTATGTCTTGTATAATAAAATTATAATTTTTTAATAATTTTTTTAGGTTAAAAATTTATTGGTAAACAATTTATTTAATTTCATAATTAGTTATTCCCATGTCATTTGTTTTGAGGGTGCTCATTTAATAATTTCAAAATGACATTAGCCTATTGACCATGGGAAAAGGTGTTATTGTTCCTATAGAGACCTAAACCCAAAAACCCAAAGCTAGTGTCATGATACCATTACATTAGCATGATTATATGGAATAAAATTACAAAGTAACAAAGAGTTTAAGTTTTGGTAAACTATATACATACATGAGTTTTTTATTGAAAATTAATTAATTAATTACAACATTTTTTTTATTTTGAGGATAACTTTATTCCCACTTAGAATATCCTCTCATATAATATTTATTATACTTATTGGATTTGTGGGGAAGGAAAAAAATATGGATGAGATTAAAATAATAGTAAGGGTTAATTTCATCAGAAAAAATAATGAATTAGTGAGAATAATCAAAATAAAAAGGTAAATAACTAAACACACATGACATGTAATCAATAAATTGAGAGAAAGTGTGTAAAAAATATGGAAAGTTAAATAAATGAACAGACATTCCATTTTGAATAACTTGATAACACATAATCAATAAGGAATGGAAAATAATTGAAACACATTCCATTTAATAAATAAACAAAAAATGAAATTCATACATAGATATTGTAAAAGGAAAAATATCATGGATAATTATAAATGAATCTAAATGAAATAAATTATTAAATATTTGGGGAATTGTTTCCTAGGAACATGGTACCTTTACCATCACGACCTTTCACAATATGGTTTAAAATATACTGGGTGAAAAATCCATTAGCTTAGTCTAGCCAACTGATTAATCCCATGAGACTACCGATGCATTGAGGGGTATTGATAAATGGGACCCAAATATGCCGTACCTCTCCTAATCATTCCTTATATATCAAATTATTAATTTAATTCATAAAAAATATGAAATTTCCCAGTCCAGATAGTTGTATCAGTGAAAGGGGGATGGGGTGAATTAGTGATATCTTTTTCTTTTATGTTTCCTTACATATGAAACAATATTCTCCTCCTGGTATAGAATTCATTCCCTACTGAAAAAATTGAAAAACAAATCCTAGGAACATAAATAATTTAAATGGTTCACTACTCACTAAGAGTAACTATGTCCTTTGTATAGTTTGAAAATGATCTAATACCATATAATCCACTAGAAAACTATACTTTTATGTGAAATAAAAATAGTATAATATAACATTATACTCATGTAGCACTATTTTCAATACAACAGTTCAAGTTCACCATGTATCACGAAATTATATAAGATAATTTTTTGTAAAAAATATGTTACGGTGCTGCTTGATCAACTTTAAAAAATATTTTCTTCAAAACAATTCTTCACTTACTTACCCAACAGTTGGGAAGAAATTCTTCTAGACATTGTAATGAAACTGGGTAAAATTTCCTAGAAGGATTAACCAGTCTTATTACTCAATATAGAAATAATACTCTATCATAATATGGTTAAGACAATTCTGAACTAGTAATATTGCTCAATATGAAAATATTACTCTATCAAAATATGGTTAAAAAAATTATAAACCACTTACATTAGAGTCTTAAAAACCTAATCTGATTGCTCTATATGAGTCTGGAAACTCTGAATACGATCTTTCCCCTTCTCTATTTTTCTTCGGTCTGGAAAAATATTTTAGAAAGACTCCATTCTGAAAATTCTTCTCCCTAGAAATTTCGATATTCTATCTCTTATTGTCAATAGTACGTAGTCTTAGAAAGTAAAAATTACTTTTTCAATTTTCAGTTAACCCAAAATAGGTTTGGGCGGGGTTCTGAAAACATTTCACACTTAACCAAAATTTTCAAAACATAAATTATTATTGAATTTTGGGTACATTTATGAATTCATAAATGCTTCTTAACACTTCTATAACCTTCTTGAATCTTCTAACAACATATGATTACTTATAATTTCTTTAACAAACATGAGTCTGATTCTGATTTTCTATTCCAATTTCCCAATATGATTTCTCCATTATAATGCTCCATACCATTTTCATATATGAATAAATAGATTGATTCATTATTCTTAGAAAAATTTAGTCTATCTCTGATTCCTATTTTCTATTATATTTTCTCCATTATGATGAGGGAATTTGGTCACTCAAATTTTCTTAACCCTCTTTCAAACAAATCAGAACTGATGAAATAACATTATGTTGATATGTATTTGTTGGAAAACCAATATACATATTCCAATTTCTTCATTATGAGGAATACGACATATTCTTCAATATGGTGTCTCTTGACCCACATTAAAAAACATGAAATAAAATCATATTTCTTCTTTATCTTGACCAACTAGTTAAGAAAAAAAATTAATCTTGATAAAAATGAATGAATATATTATTGATTGATCTCTGAATTTATTTTTGTATTAAACCCCAAATACTTTACTTCATTTAAATTTTCATTGGTATGACAAAATCCCAAAAATAAATACATTTCTTTATATGATTATGATGGAATACCAACTCTGATGGACTGGTATTAGTAGATTCAACTTTAAAAACTTCTGTATTTTTTGAATATGATTATATAGAAATTTCAAACCTCAAGTTATTTCAATTTTCTGATTATGAAAATTATAAAATTATTTATCCAAATATTTATGTCTTTTGGATATTCTTCTAACTAAAAATGATCACCTTCAGTTTCTCTTATTACGGTCAATCAAACATTCCCAGCCTTCAAAAAAATCTAAATCTGATGATATCACACTGATGATATGAGACCATAAATCTTAGGCTTCAGAAACTTCCTTATTCTGAAAGCATCTACTTGTAAACATGACTTAATGACTTTTAAAATTTTCAAGATCAGCTTTAGAATCATTTTAATTATATTGGAAAGTATTATAAATTCTCATTCATAAAAAAAAATCTTTCTTTCTTTCTCATCCCTAATATGATTGTCCTGAATATGATTGGCATAAATAAGATTGACAAAACGTTATAACCATTTCTTTCATAAAGATTTCATAAAATGTTTTAAAAGTTACTTATTATTTGATATAAATAAAAAACAAAAAATTATTATCATATTTTTTTTCATAATTATTCAGATTCAAATACTTCCCTATTACAATCAAGTCTTTCATTCCAGACACAATGAGTTTGATGAATATTTTCTTAAAAATATATTATTCCCAATTCAATGGAATTTATTAAGAATTTTGAGACTAATTTCCTAGATATGATGGTCTATCCAATCACACTCTTTTACAAAGTGAGATGATTTTTTTTTCTTTTTAAACTTTAGTAACAACAAAAAAATACCTAAATATGATAATATTCATTGTCATCTTCGTCTTAACAATATATCTCTTTGGTATTTTTGTAAAACAAGATTCATAAATCATTGAACATTTTAACCTAAATATATGGATTACTTTTCAAAAATTATAATCCTAATTTAGATAACTCATTGTAGGAAACAAGAATTATTGATAGTAGAGCCACACTGTCCAAAGATAGTGACTCATGAAACCTACTCATCTTTTCATCACAATGTTATTCTTTTCAAAATGTCTTCTTCAAATTTCTTGAAAAAAATGTTCCCTAAAACCAATTTAAAAAGTTGTTTGAATTGTTCACATACTTATAGTGATGAAATCACAACTTACCTAAAACCCCATCTACACATGCTTCCTTAAAAGGATTAAAAAACATTCAATGGATAGATTTATAAAAAATTATACCCCCTTCACTACACTATCTAAATAAAAGACGACAGAGGGGAAAAATACATACCTCACCCTTGATGATAAATAGGTTTGATCCCATGTTCAACCTCGATTTTGAAAATGTTTCCATTGGTAATGGTTTTATGAAAATTTAAGTAAGATGTTTTAATGTAGGAATATATTCCATCTTTAACTCATTATTATCCACATTCTCTTTATTGAAATGATATTTTATATAAATATGTTTTGAATGGTAATTTTTCACCATATTCTTGGTAAATTTTATTTAAATTTGATTATCACAACCTAAGAACAAGTGTAACTTTACTTAAACATGTAAGTATACTAACCGAGTCTTCATCCACATAAGTTGCGTAGTAGCTTGAGTGAAAAAAACATACACAATATCAACTGAACTAAGGGTTTATGAAATATTTATGTTTTTATTAGAATTAAAAAATATTTTTCCCATAATGAAAACTCCACCATATGTGGATCTTCTATAATGAACATTTTATTTCAAATGAGCATCTAAATACCCCAACAAGTCAATATATTTTGAGATATCATATACAATTCTGAATTTTTTCCTTTGATATATCTAGAGAATTATTTATCTAGTAAGTAAATGTGATTATTTATAATAACTCAAGAATCTTACATATAATTTAACTACATAAACAATGTTAGGTTTGGAGGATGTCAAATACAAAAAACTTCCAATAAACTTCTGAACCTTTTCAGACCATATTTATTTTCCTATCCATCTTAACTCAACTTGGTTCCCACAAAAATTGGAGTAGAAACTTGTTTTGAGTTTTCCATGTTGAACTTCATGATAAGTTCCTTAGCCTACTTTTCTTGTTAAATAAAAATGTGTTTTTTAATTTGTAGAATTTATAACCCAAATAATTATTTGTTTTCCTCGAACACATAAATCTCAAATATATTTTTCATCTTCCCAGTAAACTTTTCACGAGTTATTTCACCATTTTTAAGAAATATATTTTCATAAATGTAAACAATTACGATGAGGTAAAACTCATAAAATTTCTTAATGTTAATATTCCATTCAAATATTTCTTTTTTAAAATTTGTATTCTGAAAGAAAGTATCCAATTTAAAATACCATGCCCCTAGATCTAGTTTTATCCTATAAATGGATTTATTCAGCTTACACACATAACATTCATCTTTCCAAAAAAGCCAAAAGGTTTTTCATTGTAAACCTACTCATCAAGATACCCATTAATAAATTCACACTTCACATCCATTTGAAATTTTTTTAACTTCATTTTTCATCTATAGAAATAAAGGTTCTGATTGTTTCTAACCTTTATAGTAGAGAAAAATTCTTATTAAAATAAATACCTTCAATTAATGAGTAACCTTTACACATAAATCTTTCCTTGTTTATTATTACTTCACTTTCTCTATCCATCTTATTTTATAAAAACCACTTTGGTCCAATAACATTTTCGTTATCTATATTAGTTATGATTTAGCATATATTATTATTTTCTATATGATTCATATATTTACTCATGTCTAAAACCAATTCCAGGTGATCAAAGGATTCATTATCATTATTTAGCTCTACTTTTGAATAAAAATAAGTGTGTGTAACAACATTTGAGGTTCTTATTGTTTAAAACTTATGATGTCGATCACCCGTAATGTTTTGAGCCTCCACCTACTTCTTTATACTGGGATGAGATTTTTGAGTTTCCTCCTCATCACTTGAAATAGTTGAGTTCAATTTTTTTTCTTGAGTAGGATTACCACTCTTAGTATCCTTATCAGAATTATTAAAAAATATTTTCTTAACTTTGTCAAATTCTTTATTGGATGAAGTATATTTATCTTCCTTAGAATTTTCAAAAACTTCCACATCAAAAGAATCAACTATTATTCCTCTTTATTTGCTGAAATACCTGCATCTTCTTCATTCTAGAGTATATAAATGAAAATTTCCATATTCACCCCTATGCTCAAACATTCCATGGTTTCCACCTTTCTTCTTTATGATTCATGGACTCTAAAAAAATATTAATTGATTATAACATGGAGTTTTTACATAAATTTTTTTGATAGAGTCATATCTGAACATGGCCTATAGAAGCATTGTTTTAGGATTTACAAAGTAGTACTCACGGTCTTCCTATAATAGTAATGAGAAAGGTCATGTTCGAGTAACATAGTTCTCCCCATTTCCAAAAAACTTATGTTATTCATTTCAGCAACCCCATTTTGTTATGGAGTGTATGGAAAACTGAACTCATTAAAAATTCTATACTTCTCAAAATAATATAAAAATTATTCATATCTATATTCACCAACATTATCCATTATTAACTTCTTCATTAAATACTCACATTTCTTCTAAGACTTCTTCCTGAAACTTTTAATCATTTTTAGAGAATATAACTTATGTTTCATATACATAACAAAAGTAATTCGAGTGAATTCATAAATGAAAGTGATTATGTACTTATCTGCATTAGTTTACTTTTTTCTCATTGGCCCACTGATATTGGAATGAATATGTTATAGGGTTTTTTTTGAAAAATTTCAACTTTATTATGACCTAAGTTATTAATTTTCTCCTTTCTTAAAAATAGCGCAACACCAATCTCTTCTTATTTGAATGTAAATAATACCAAAAAAACATTATCACTATTTGATAACTATCTCATGTTTCTCTAACACATGTGTCCTGAAGAGTTATGCCACAACAAATTCTTTTCCACCATGACCAAGTAACATGAGTTTTGTATTTCACCAACTTTAAATATGATTCTTTTTATATGTTAGACTCTTATAAATATATTTCTATCTTCATCACTATTCAAAGTTAACCCATATTTTTAGAAAATAACTTTTTCACCTTTATCATAGAGTTTTGAAACACTTAGAAAATTCAGTTTCATCCCATCAAGATTTAATGAATTCTTGGACTTCAAATTTTATTTTCTAATGATGAATGATCCAACACATTTTATTATGAGAGATACACCATTAAAAAATTTAACCATACTAATTTAAATTCATTCACATTATTCAAAAACTTTAAGTCTCATATCATATGATAATAACACCAACTATCAAGAATTGAAGGCTATTCTACTTTTGTAGATTTCAGAGCATTTTCTACAATAAGAGCCTTTTATTTACATTTAACATTATTCATCTCCAACTTCTAATAATTATGAATTTTTTTATGCCAGTAAAAAAATACATCCTTTTATGTGATGTCTAGGTTGTTTACACCTTTCAAAAATAGTTTCCATAATTTGGAACCTATTTTTAACTTTTACACCAACCTTCTTTGGTTTTTATTGGACATCATTTTCAGACTTCTTCCTTTGCGGGGAATTACTCCCCCTAAAACATTTCCTTATAAAATTTATGGAATGGTTTTAATGTTATCAGTTTATCCAACACATATTTTCAGTATTTCCAAATCCCCACAATATCAGTAGCATCTATAGAAAGAATAATTTCTTCTGAATCTTCCTTAATAACTAGAGTTACGAACATGCTTCTCAAAATCCTTATTATCTTTCTAATCATAACTTTATTAACCACCAACCTTTATGTTATCAACCAGAATCATCTTTTTCAACTTAGTTTTATTTTCATCCCTATTAGAACCAGAAGTATTAGCATTTTTTTGGAATTATAATTTTTAAAAACTCTTGATTTCATGACTTTTTTCCAGGACATATGTATAACTTTTCCAACTTTTTCTTCTAAAATAAAATACATCTTTCTTCTCAAATTTTTAGGATAAAATTTATTAATCCATTTCAGGTTATCCCTTATGAGAACCCTCACCTGAATTAAATATATAGTTTTTGAAACATATACCTATCTATTTGTCTTTAGAATGTTTTTTGGAATAAGTTACAAAAAATTTTCTTCTTCCTTCAGTTTAACTTCTAGATGTTCATTATGATTATTTTATTTCTCCAGATAATTATTCAAATCATCAATCTCTTTCAATAGTTTTCCTTTCTCATCATTAAAACCATCTTCACTATTTGATGAAGTGTTTTCATTTTTCATATTCTTTATTTCTTTCTCTTTCCTTCAAATATTTCTCAAACACTCTTTCAATAACATTTTAAGATAAAATTAAAACATGGTTTTATCTTCTTTGGAACTGATGCTTATAAAATCTTCATTAGTCACTATTATAATAAAATTACTATCACTAACATGATCAATGTATTTTTTAGATTTAGACTCAATGTCTTCGTATTCATCATATTTAAATAACAAAACATCTCCTTTTATATTTGTAGATATTTTTATCCTTTCCCTATAGAAAAAATATTTACCATCATCACCCTATTCCTTCTGCAACCTTCTTAGAATTATTTATTCTTCATAACTATCATCTTATTTATTTTTTTGAGGAAAATTAGACATAGATTTCCCAACGAATCCACATTCAATGAATTTTAATTAATGTTTCACTTTATATTTACATATACCTCCTCTCATATGTTTATAAAACAAGGATAAAATGTCATCAATATTTTTACATACTTCATTTTTGAAGTCAGATTCTACAAAATCATCTTCCTCGAGAACTTTATTAGAGTGCCCTTTCTTGGAGGCATTGAAAGACATTTCTCCATAAAATTTTGTTTTTCCTTTCATATCTTTCTCTCTTGTCATATCATATGTATTGAGAGTATTATAAAAATCTTCTAGAGAAGATGTTTCTGGATATCTATCTTCCAACAAAGAAAATTTAGCATCAAACTTTTCGGGAAGGATTCTCAAGACTATTTCAATAGATATAGAATATTTTAACTTTTCACCAAGATATATGATAGTGATAAAAATTTAATTCCACATGTTAAAGAAGTCACAAATATATTAATTTTTAGCCACCATGAGATCTTTAAAAATTAGCCTCCAAATTTATAAATTTTCGTCATTTGATTTTGTATTTATTTCGGAAATGTTTTTCAGCTTATCCCCGATACCTTTCATAGTTGAAAAACCTTTTAATCTTTTTAATTTTTTTAATGTTATAGTGTAAATAATTCTTAGCCCTTACACCATTCTCAAAATTCTTCTTATCAACAGATGTTAGAGGAAATTTATCATCAATTAGAGGAAAACCATTTATTATAACTTCAATAACATCATAACCAAGAGATATAAGATAAATAAACATGATATATTTATAGATATAATAGTTATTACCATCAAATACCATAATACATTTACTATTGTCACAATTTAGATTCTCCTTCAACATATTTTGAAAATTTCAACAAAGAATAAATGAAAAGAACCTTCAGCTATGATCGCAATAGTAATTTCCTAGTAAATATAGTTATATCACTGAGAGTGGGAGGGAGTAAATTAGTGACATCTTTTTATTTAATATTTCTTTAATTATAGAAAAACTATCACCTCCTATTAAATATTTCCTTCCCAAATAAAAATAATTCAAACACACATCTATAGAAACCAAATAATTTACATGGTTCACTACTCAATTAGAGTAGATATATCATTAGGCAGGTTTGGAAATGATCCAATACCACACAATCTACTAGAAAACTATCATTTTGCATGGAATATGGAGAGTAGGATATATCCTTACACTTTTGTAGAACTATGTTCATTACAACAATGCATGTTCTTGAAGTAGCACAAAATGATTTAAGATAATTTTTTGTAACAAAAATGTTACGGTGATGGTTGATAAACTTTCACAATTATATTCTTCAAAACAATTATTCACTTCCTAACCTAGAAGTAGGAATGAATATATTCTGGACATGGAAATGATACTCAGTATGATTTTCTAGTCTGATTCCCATGTCTAAGTGGTAAATATATAAATATTACTCTGTCATAATATGGTTTAGAAATTTTTAAACCACTTCTATATCAGTCCTAAAAACCCAATCATATTGCTTGGTATGATTATAGAAACCCTAAATATGATCTCGCCTCTTCCCCTTTATTCTCCTTTCCAAAAAACTTTTTGAATAAGAATCATTCTAAAAACCTATTCTCCCTAGAAATACAATGATTATAACTCTTCTTCTAGATAATAAAACAATCTTAGAATGTACAAAGTACATTTCCCTTTTATTGTTGACCCAAAAGAGGTTTGGGTGGGATTCTACAAATGTCTCATATTTAGCATAAATTTACTTGAAAAAAATTATTCTTAAACTTTGGGTAAATTTATGACTTCTTCAATTCTTCGCAACTCTTCTCAAAGCTTCTATAATCTTCTAATTGCTTCAGCTCACTTATGATTTCTTTAACAAACTTCAGTTCGATTCCAAATCTGTATTTCGATTCTGTATTCTAATTTTCCAAAATGATTTATTCATTATGATTCTCCATAACATTTCCATATATGAATAAATAAACATATTCATTATTCTTATAAAACATTATTTGTATTATGATTATAATTTTACATTATTATTTCTCCATTATGGTAATGGAATTTTGTAACTATGATTCTCTGGACCCTCTTGCATACAAATAAAAACTGAAGACATCCAATTAAATTTATCTATATCAATTGGAAGACCAATATTATCATTCTTATTTCGTCATGACAATAAATACAAAAAATTCTTCAATACGATGGCTCTTGACCCACATAAAAATCATAAAATCAATCAGATTTATTCATTATCATGACCCACTTGTTAGAAAAACAAATAATATTTCATCTTAATGAAAATGATTATCTACATTGTTGATAGATCTATGAATTTATTTTTTTTTACACCCGACTACTTTACTTAATTTTACTTTTCATTAGTCCTAATAACTACCAATGAAAATAATTGTACCTTTGATGATTACAATGGAATACCAAATCTGATGGACCAATATCATCATCTTCAACTTCTATAACTTATTTCTTTTTCGAATATGATACCAATAAACTTTCTTAACTCAAATTATTTCTATTCTATGATGACGAAACTCATAAAATTATTTATCCAAAGATATTGATCCTATGGATTTTTGTTTTACTAAAAACGACACCTTTTTTTCTCTCATTATGAGGAAACAAACATTCCCTAACTTCAATAAAATTTGAATCCAATGATCTCATAAAGAAGATATGAGACCAGAATTATTATACTTATTCTATATCCTTATTTAAAAAACTTCTTCTTATAATCATGAATTTTATCATGACTTTGAAAATTATAAATATTTTTTTAGAATCATCTAACTTAAAATGGAATGTATTATAACTTTCCATTATTACAGTAATATCTTTCTTTCCTACTCAGCCTGAATATAATCTTATTAAATATGACTGTCTTGGATATGATTTTAATAACATTTTATCCCATTTATTTAATCATGATTTAATTATAAGTTTTACAACTTAATTATTAGTTTTGATAAATAGAAAACAAAAAACCATCATTAGATTTTTATTGTAGACATTTAGACTCTGATCTTTCACCATTATGATAATGTATTTTATTCAGATCTCAGGGTGAGTCTAATGAAAATTTTATTCCTGAAATTATCTTCTAAATAAAATTAATTTTCCTAAGAATATTGAATTTTATTTCCTAAACACGATGGGTAATCTGATCATCATCTTTTACAAAGTGAGGTGATTTATTTAATTCTTAATTTTCTTTTATAACTAAAGGCGATTCCTGAATATGATAATATTTCTTATTATCTTAGTCCTAACATAATTTTACTTATCGAATATCCTAATTGAGTAAAATATGAAAATTTATCAATATTTCCCCAGATATCAAAATAATTTAAAATTCAATACTATGTGTAAAAATAGTGTATAGTTTAGGGAATATTCATATCCATGATAAATGATATGGATATTTATGGGAAATTTAATGTTCAATGATCACTAGAAATTTAATATTTCAAGGGTACCATAAAAATGAATCAAGGAAGTGAATGTCAATACTATAATGGGAAAAATAAATTATAAACTATCCAGAGTAAGAATAAGGATTATATTAATAAAATATATCCCAAGTAGAGTAAAATTAAGTGTTGTGGTCATTGATGAATGTAAATACAATAAAAATATATTTTAAAAACATTCTTGAGGAAAATAATTATTTCTTTTTGAAAAACATTTTTAAAAATGTTTATCGTTAAAAATTATTTTAAAAAACATTCTATTTTAAAAAATTAACCTTTTTAAAATTTAAAAGGAAGCTTCAAAGTAATGGCTACGATAATTTTGTAAATGTCGTTTAGGGTAAAAAGAAAAATCCTCTATAATGTAAAAAGAATAATAAAGTTCCATGTTCAGAAACAATAAGATGATGACATTGAAATTTTTTGTAAAAGACAAAAGGGTAAAAATATATTTGATAAATCATTTGGAAAGGTTAAATAATTTTTTAAAAACCTCTTTAGAAAATAGAGTTTTTATAAGAAAACTATTTATCCAACTAAAGAGAGAAATGATGTCGGGTTTTCTTAAAAATATTTTCTGAAATATTTTGAGTACCAAAGACTAAAAGAATGATATTATTTCTTGAAAAAGTTAATTAATTACTAGTGGAGAATAAAATTAAATGGTTTATTAAATATTGATCAAGTAATTTTCATTAACGTATATTCTATTCTAAATAATCACAAACAAAATGGGATTGTGAAGTAAACACTTGAAAATACTATAACATTGAAGTAAGAATCAATAAATTAATGAATTTATTATGTGTGTCAAATTTAAATTCACATAAAACAAGTGGAAATAAAAAAATACATTTTAATAATTTATTAAACACATAATCTTATAATATTGACAACAATAAGGAATTAATATAACCTAATGAAAACAGATCAGGTTACGAAATTGTTTACCACTTTATGAATTTGAATTTAAATCTCCTTAGGGAAAATAATTCAAATTGAACCTCAAAATAAAATGAATATAAAATAATTTATGATATAAGATATCAAAATTTTTAGTAGATACACCACACCAATGAATTAAGTGGTGGATATTACATTTATCTCACAAATGTAAAAACTATGATGAAAATCCATTACAATGCATTTCATTTTAGGTGAATGTCTTTTAAACTTATGAATAATAGTTATAATCATGTAAATAAATTATAATATAACCATAATAATATGAATAATATCATATATGATCTTCCTATAATATCTTATTACCTGTTATTTAATAATATTTCATTATTATCACTACTTTGGGTGTTAATTTCCTTGTTTAACGAGAAAGTTTTGACTTTTTATTTGTTAATCCTATTACTTAGATCAGGATTTAATAATTTAAATAATTTAAAAAATGATGTAAATGTCATATATATTAAGTATATATGTAGTTATAATAATCCATAAAATTAGTTGATCAGAAATGAAATGCCGCATTCATTGGGATGGTAGGTCGTGCGTACACATGAACGATACTACCATTTATTCTTCTAATTTAAAATAATTAAAATGAAATGATATATAAATATATGATAATTATAGTGTCATATAAATTTAAAATATTTCAAATTTTTATATTAAACCCCATTCATAATACATTCCTTGTAATGCGTGAACGTATGAAATCGCTTTGAGGAGGCAGTTGTCCACATGTCCACAAATAATGTTATCGTATTTACAAAAATTGGAAAAAATAAGGAATGTTTTATATAAAAATAAAAAAAATTGTAAGAAAACATAAACATAACATATATAATATATAATTGGGGGTACATTAATAATTCACAACCATGAGATGTGGTAAATTTAGTGAACGTCATCTTTTTGCAAGGTGGTAGTTCACTGTACACGAATGCTAAGTTCACTACCCATTTGAGGGAAGTGTGTGTATGTGTAAGTATAAACGATAACATAAAAACATATAATTATATTTAAGGTACTTAGTTAATTATATATTAAAGATATAAAGTTAAATGAATGGAGTGTATAAGGGAAAATTGTAAAAATGCATGTTGAAGAAAGTTACCTCTTCTTCGGGCAACTCTTTTTGGTTTTCACCAAAGGGATTTGGGGTTGCATTTCTGCCCAAAGTGATGCCTATATGGCGAGGTTAAGGATTTTTTATTATTAATTGGGCATATTTAAGGTGATAAAAATGGATATATATGTGTGAATAAGTAGGAGGGTTGAGTGCCTTTTTATAGTAGAGGAGAAGTGACATTCTTGTAAATATAAAAAGTTAAACACTATTAAGAGGTCTACCTTACATCATGTTCCACCAATAATAACTAAAATTATATAAAATTGAGTATATGGTATAGATATTTCTATAAAATTTGTTTTTAATTTTTTACATGTCATTTTCCCTTAAGTTTATTGTTTTGTTCCCTCTTAATATAACTTTTCTCTTAATCACTATAATTGATTTTATTTAATTTTACTTATATTTTTTTATAAAAAACTAATTAGAAATTATTTTAAATTATAAATTAAGATTATTAAAAATGTTTAATCTATTTTTTCAAATTAATATCATATAATTGGCATAATATAATTTAAAAATAACCCTGTAGACGTGTCCAATAAAGTTAGTTTTTAAAAGGGGAAATATCCAAATATTTGAATATTTTGTATGTCCAATTTCACTGTGAAATTATTTAAAATGACCTAAATTGGATTTATTTATTTTACATGGAACTAAATATACTTTAAAAAAATTAAAATATAATTTTACTATATTAATAAATCAGATGAAAAAGTAGTTTTCAATAAAAATTCGGTATTTCTCACTATTCATCAATAAATAAAACTTCATAGAAAAATAAAAAAAATTCACCCTAAGTTAATTTTTATGTTATTATTTATTAAATTAATTTTATTTTTTACATATAAAATTTATAAATGATCAATATATTGTATTTTAAAAGGGCTTTCCATTAAAAGTCGGTAGATCAACCTTTAGAAAGATATAATTTTTATTTGTAAAACTGGATTTATTCTTATCTTATGACAATCAAATCTATTTAAATAATATCAAAAATATTTATTTAATATATAATATATATATTCCATTAATATCATTGAATAATAGTAATTGATTTAATTCATGAGGATAAAACACCTTTGCAAGCAAAAAATCAATTATTTTATATTTCATTGGTTTTTATATTCATTTATAATTAATAGGTAACCTATGAATTCAGTATATATATTTTTTAATAAGTTTGTTAATTAAATTTATAACCTCTAATTTAATAACTAGGTTATATCATATATATTAAATAATAATATTTTAAGAATGTATTGTTGTTCGGTAAAAATCATTATTGTGTACTATGCAAGCTATCAAAGAAACTCATTATTATTTATATTGGAAGATAACTATGTATTATGTGATTTGGAAGATATAGAATATTTTAAAAATATTAAATATAACACATGGTATTGAAAGGATATATTACTTTCTATGTTTGGTGTTGCGTGTTATAGAAGGTATTGAATAAAAGTTACTATTTTAGAATTGTCGAAGTGTTACATTCTCCCAACATTAAAAAAATTGCATCATTGTATTTTACTCTTGATCTTGTTAATATACTATATGATATTTAATATGTTTAAATCTTTGATACCTATGTCTTCATAGGATCTGCGACTGGATCTTTTTCAGTGAAGGATTTTCACAAAGTGACTCATTCTTCGGAGGTGCATGACAACTGGGGAGAGGCGATGTGGTGCAAAGAACATTCGTTAAAATATAAATTTCTATTGTGGTGCATTAGAAAAAATACACTTTCTATAGATGACAATATAAAGAAATTCTGTGTTCTTCTAGCATCCCGATGCTCATTCTATTTTGTTCCTAGTGAGGAAATCGTCTGTCATCTGTTCTTTGAGAGGAAGTGGGATCGCCATGTGTGGGGTATGTATAGAAGCTTCACATGATTCTATATTACTGATTACATAGCTATGGATTTTCTTGTCCAATGGTTCTGTGGTTCAAGAATAAAAAAATATGGAGTTCAAGGCAAGAGTCTACATCCCTGCTGTCTGGAGTTGGTGTATTTGGAAATCGAGAAACAAAGGTCATTATGAGGGTCTTTCCCGCTCCATGATTGTAATTACTGTAAAAAAAAGAAATATGTTGGTTGATTTTGGTCACCTAATTAAGCACAAGGATTTATTCCCCTCCTTGAATGTTGTTCTGGGTCCCAGGTCAGCCAAAGTTTCCTCTCCCAGCCTCCCTACAAGTCGATGGGTGAGATGGAATCCCCATTGCTCTGGGCGGAAACTGAACATCGATGGTTCATGCAGATTTATAGTCATACAGGTAGGCGTTTTGGTCAGAGATAATAGAGGTTTGGTTTTCATTTCTTTCTCAGCCTTCTTTGGTAAGGGATTCTCTCTTCCGGCTAAATCTTACACTCACCTTGCTGGTCTCCAGTTGTGTTATAGTAGGAACATCCCACTTACTGCATTGGAAATGGACTCACTGGTCTTGCACAATTCACTTCTTGGTCTCTTCCATATCCCTTGGCCTATTGCGGATCATGTTTGGAGATGCATGAAGTTGTTTCATGGCGGCTTAAAGATCTCTCACATTTGGCGTGAAGGGAAAAAAGAAGATAATTATCTAGCCTCCAAAGCTGCATTGGATGATATGTTCATGTGTTGTAATTGCACATGATCTATTCCTCCTAAAGGAGTGAGTGTTTTCATGGGTGACAACCTTGGTTTTCATTTTTTTAGGCCTCTGTAATCTCCGGAATTTTGAATCCCTCCTTTAGGGTATCTTCCCTTTTTTCAATAAAAATTTCTGATTACGATGATAAGGGTTCTTAAAAAATACTATAGAAAATAGAGAATGAAAAGTAAAAATGTCACATGGACTAACATATAACTAGGATTATATGTAGGAGAAAATTTGTGCAAAGTGAAAATACAGACATAGAGGAAAATTATAAATATTTATAGGGAGTGAATAAGGTCATCAATAAAAAAAAAGTTAATGAAATATGGGAATTTTATGGCCTCAAATCCATAAATATATTATGGTTTAAATGGACATCGGTTCCACAAAAATTAATGTATTAGTACATAATTTTTTAAGGTCCTTTTCCTATTATTGAGTAATTATCTTACTAAATAAAAATATAATGAAATATACTTACTTGATATGTTAAAATTTTATATTAAAAATTCCATATTTTGGTTGTGATTCAATTAAAATCTAACCCATCATTTACTCCATGAAATGGATATCATATAATGAACTCCTTTTGTTTTATGAAGCACTAAAATTTTCCATTTTAGGATCATAAGATTAATAATTAAACTCTTTAATTTTCTATATAACTAGTTTTCAATATAATATGGTTAATACATCAATATATACACCTATAAAATGATACCACTCTTACATAATTAATATTTATTCATCAAATTATTTATCTAAAAACAATGACATATTGACAATAATATCATATAGGCTAGTGGTAGGCACAAAAACCTTATCATTCTTCATCCATGGGTTAAATCCCTACCACCTTATTGGATTTAATGGGTTTTCACCTGACATACATGTTACCATTTTTCTAAAAACATATTATTATAATTTCCAAAATAACTATGATAGAAATCCTTGGAAAAAGGTTAATCACTAAATAGACTTTTAAATGTTTTTTTCAATAGAATGTTAATACATAAATATTTCATCCAATTATTTCCACATATATCCTTCCATTGTTTATGGTTTATCCTTTAGATGAAGTAATTGACTTGGTTAATTCCTAGGTTCCCTACAGTTAAAGAAACAAACTATAAATGGATCATCAGAATGAGATTTATTTTCTTCTATCATGACGATCAGTTTTCCTCAAAAATAATTTTCTTCATGTACTTATTTCCCACAAATAAATCATTTCTCCATTACAATGAGACATTTTACTCTGTCTCTCCTTCCATATATCTTTCATGAGGGAAATTGAGTCCTCTTCCCTCCATGGTATCCAACACTGGTGCTCTTAGAAAAACCCATCCTTCTATTATTTGGTGAGTTTGAGAGCTGGTTAAGGTATATGTTGTTAATCATATTTTTTGAGAACTGATTAGTCATGAACATGATATATTTCACTGCTTCCAACATCCGATTTGGTTGTTAATTTTCACCACCTTCCTCCAACGGCCCAAAGGACTTATATTTTTAATATTTTGTGAAACACCCTTTTAAGGGAAGAAGGGGAACCCAACAGACTTCATCGACATAGAACATTACATGAATCAAGGATCAGGAAAAAAACTCAGACTTACAACTCGGAGTTGCCTCTCCCCAGCATTTAAAACATGAAAAATCCTTTCACCGATTCAGGACTAGACGACTTGCAAGTGTCTTGTGTCAAATCATAGGCCCGATCCGATAGCTGACACCATACCCTCCCAAACATCCAATTTTGTGAAGCCTGTAAAGGTGAAACTGCCCGCTCTGAAGCCTCCTATGAGGCATGTTCCTTTAGGTCGAGTCTGGCTGAGAACTCATATCCTGAGTCGCAAAAACCAATCCAACATTCATATGAAAAGCTCCAAACATGCACATGACCAAACAACGCCATCCATCCCAGACATACCCCACCGCACTCCATGAGGTACCCCACCACCACAGCCGTAGAAACCCGAAAGAAAATCCAATGGACGTGAGTCCAAACCACTATCACCTAGGACTAAATGGCCCAAACCCACGCCAAGGGAATGTCACCGATGAGGGGATAATGGACATCCAGCAACAGAAATGCCACTCTGGACGTGGATTCACTCGAATCAGAACCAAAGATACACCCTCACCGGGTTATGAAGAAAGCCGATCATAGTGGCGAGAAAGCAATAGGAATGGTCAGATGTGAACCCGTGTCAACGAACAACCAACAAGCCACCAAAACCCAGCTAGATGAACAAATCCACAGCAACCAAACCAAAAAATCAGAAAAAACTCATTGCCACACACAAATCTGAATCCTCCCCCCTCCAATCCACTGCGATCAGAAGCGGATCCACACTGGAAACTTGACGGATACCTCACCTGGACATGTCAAACAAACAAGGAAACTGGAACCGAATCAACACCGCCGGACGGACCAAGTTGCACCAAACACGTCGGAACTGAGCCAAGCCAGGTCATTGCTGTGAAGAAACCACAATGCCGCCCAGAGGCCTGGCCACGCCGAGCCGAGCGCCAAACCGCCGTCGAGAGTAACCATGTCCAGGTCGTCAAAACGAGATCATGTCATCATCGGGAAGAAACACTTCTTCACCCGAAGGCCTAGCCGCACCATGCCAAGACAAACACAAACTGCCGAGCCACATTTCCACCAAAGACACGGAGGCCCTAGCTCCCTGTCGCGCCACACTAGAACCAAACGCGCCCCACCAAGCCGATACTGAGATTTGCACGATCGACCCAAGTCGGAGGGTGAAGGAGGAAGCAAAGCTGGACCAAACCCTAGCCACCGCTAAAGGGGAAGAGGATGCCACTCAGAGGCTCCCATTACTTGTCCTCTAACCAATTCTCCACCACCTTTTCCTTCATGTTCAATGATAACATGACTGCTTTGGGTTCAATACATTAACTAAAAACAGAAATCATACTGTGAGTAATAATAGTCATAGTGAGAATAATTTATAATCACTTATATTATGTCTAAATCATGAAACCTTATTTAAAAAAAAAACACCGTAGGTTTAACCTATGTTATTTGTTTTCATTATATATTACAATCCTTAAGAATGGTTTGTAAAGAAAATTTAAATTATCCTAAGAATATCTCCCAGGAGGGTCAAACTAGTGGAATATTAAGACCCATTTTCATGTACTAGGTTAAGCTCAAGTTCGGCCTAATGCGCCTTTTCGGATTTGTTAACACTTGGTACATTTGTTTCAGATCCCCATCCCCTTGTACTATCTATATAGGGATGAATTTCTAGGAAAACCACATAATCTATATCTAACCGAAACATTTGTATTTTCTTATATACTTATCCTTAAATTATACCTTAGGGATATGTTCTATAATCTATTTTTTCCAATATCTAGTTCCCACAGTTTCTACTAAAATTTCATTGATACCAATTGTAGTGATCCGACCCCATAAACCAAGAGCCGAAGTCTTGATACCGTTACATTAGCATGATTATATGGAATCAAATCCTAAAGGACCAAAGAGTTTAGCATTCTTGGTAAAATAAATACATACATGATTATTTTATTAAAAGTTAATACTCTAATTAAAATATTTGTTTTTTATTTGAGGATAAATTTATTCCCACTTAGAATATCCTTGCATATCTTTCATAATATACTTCTTGGATTCTAAGGGAAAGAAATAAAATAAGGGTGATCTGAAATTCATAGTAAGTGTAAATTAAAATGGAATCAATAACGAATCAATGATAATAATATAAATGGAATGGTAAATAAACAAACACACATTCTATGTAATCAGTAAAGTAATTGGGAGTGCACATAAAATATAGAATGGTAAATAACTAAAACCAAATTTTATTTTAAAAAACTGGATAAAGAATAATCAATATTTCAAGGTAAATAACATAAATTCATTCCATTTAATCAACAACATGAGATTTTAATAATATAGAGATAATTTCAAAGAAAAAAATCTCATGGATAATAATAAATTAATCTAAATGAAAGAAATTATTAATTTTTGGATTCCATGTTTCCTATATGGTACCTTTTACATCAATACTTTTTACTATATGGTTTAAAATATACTAGTTGAAAAACCCATTAGATACGGATAGCCATATGATTATTCCCTTGAGTCTACTGTTGTGTCAAGGGACTATCTATAACTAGGCCCCACTAATGTTGTACCTGTCCAAAGAATTCCTCATATATAAAATATTCAATTTAATTCTTAAAAAATGTGCTTTATAAAATATTAACATTGAGTAAAAGGTGAGGATTTATCAATATTTCCCCCCATATAATATTCCTCTAAAATTGAACACAGTTAAGTAAGTAATCATATCCATGATAAATTATATGGATATTTAGCGTGAATTTAATGTTCATTGATCACTAGAAATAGAATATTTCAAGGGGTTTATAAAAATTAATGAAGGAAGTGAATGTCAATAATATTATTTGCCAAATCAATCATAAATCATACAGAATAAGAATATGTATGGTATCAATACAACATATCCCATGTGGAGTTAAATGAAAGGGTTATTTTCATTGTTTAATGGAAATACTAAAAAAATTAGTTTAGAAACATTCTTGAGGAAAATATTATGTTCATTTTTTAAAATCGTTTTATTTGAAAATAAATTTGTAAAACCTTTTCTTTAAAAAAATTGACCTTTCTTACTTTAAAAGTAATCTCTAAAGACTTGATGGTGGTAATTATGTGCATCCTGTACAAGGTAAAATGAACATTCCTTTTTCATGGTAAAATGGTTAGAAAAGTATCATGTTCCGGAAGAGATAAAAATATTCCTTTAAAAAATTTATAAAAGAAAAAAAAGTGAAATTTCAAAACAAATCCTTTCTAAAGGTTATATTTTTTTGAAATGATTTTCAAAAAACATGGTTTTTGGAAGAAAATAGGTTCTCTGACTAAAGAAATAAATGTTTTTGGGTTTTCTTGAAAATATTTCCTGAAACAATTTGAGTGAAAAAGAGTTTTTAAATTGGAATATTTCTTGAAAAAGGTTATGAATAATTATAGGAGAAAAAAATCAAAGGTTTTTTTGAATAATGATCAAATAATATCAATTAATAGAAATCTGAGTGTAAACAATCCCGACCAAAATGAGATTGTGATGTAAACCCTTAAAAGTACCATAACATTAATGTAAGTATAAAAAAAATGAATATATTATGAATGTCAACTATTAATCTATATAAAACAATTGGAAATAAAAAAAATAGATAGTAAAAATTTATTACACACATAACCTTAGAACATCAATGACCCCGAGGAAGTAATATAACCCAACGAAATGGAATCAGGTAATGTAATTATTTATCACTTGTTATCCTTTAATCCAAATACAGTTAGAAGAAATAATTCAAATTGAAACTAAAAATATTATGAATATAAAATAATTCATAATATAATATATGAAAATTTGAAACATATACACTACACAAAAGAAGTAAGTGGTAGAGATGACATTTATCTCACAGATGTAAAAAGCGAGATGAAAATTTATTACCTTACATTTCCTTTTGGGTGAACATCCTTTAACCAAATTTATATAAGTTTTAATAATATTTATAAATTTTATCAGAACCATAATAATTTTTATAATTTAATATATAATATTATTATTATATCTTCTTACCCATTTGTTAACAATCTTTCAATATCTTCACTATTTTGGGTGTTAATTGCCTAGTTTCTCAAGTATGTTTTGACTTATTATTTATTGTCCCTATTAATAAGATCACGATTTTATAATATTTAGAATATAAAACTTGATGTAAATATAATATATATACATTATATATGTATTTATAATAATCCATAAAATTTTACGATAGGAAATGAAATACATCGTTCATGGAGATGGGAGGTCGCACGTATTCATGCACACTACTTACATTTCTTTATCAAATTTCAAAGAATGAAAATTAATTGATATATATATATATATTATAATTATATTATCAATTTTTTCATATATTTCACATATATTTATTTAGAACCATTGTTAATACATTCAATGTAATGTGTGAACATATCCCATCACTTTGATGAGGTAGTAGTCCACACGTCCACAAACGATGTTATCATATTTAAATAAAATGGAAAGAATAGATGTATGTGTTATATAAAAATTATATATAAATTTATAAAACATAAATATTACATATATAATATATAAAAGTGGGTTCCATCAAAATTACCAACTATGAGAGGTGGAAAAGGAAGAACAAATGACATTATTTCCCAAGGCTGTAGTTCATCGTACATGAACAGTAAGTTCAGTTCCAATCTAATGGAATTTTGTGTAGGTGTAAGTATAAAACTTGACATAAAAACATATCAGTAAATATATGATACTTATTTACTCATATAATCATTATATAAATTTAAATTAAGGTAGTGGAGAAGTAAATTAAGTAAAAATGCATGTTGAAGGAAGTTACCTCTTGTTCGGGTAACTCCTTTTGGCTTGCACAAAAGAGATTCTTGGTTGAATTCCATACCAATGTGAGGCTTCTATAGTGAGTGTATATATTTATATATATTAATATTTTATATTTTGGGTGAGAAAAATGGCTTGACAGGTGTGAATAAGGGGAGGGTTGGGTGCCTTTTTACAACGGAGGAGGAGTGAAATTCTTGTAAAGACAATAAGGTTAACAATATTGAGAGGTCTCCCTTACATAATGTGACTCCAATAATAAAATAAATTATATTAAATTGAGTATATGTTATAAATATTTCAATAAATTTTTGTTCTGGAGATTTTTCTAGGTCATTTTGGCCCTTAAGATTAAGGTTTAGTCATTTGTTAAGCTAATTTTTCTCTTATTCGTTGTAATTAATTTTAATCACTTTCACTAACAGTTTTTGTAAAAAACATTTTTTAACTTATTATAAATTATAAATTATTATTATTCCAAAATATAGAATCAATTTTTCAAAATTACAATCTCATAAGGGGAATAAAATAATTTAAAATTAATCCAACAGTCTGGAAGACAAAGTGGGGTTTTAAAGTGAAAATGTCTAAAAGTTTAAAATGTTTTTATATCCAATTTAAATGTGATTTTTTTTATAATAAACTAAATTGAATTGAAATATTTAATATTTAACTAAATATAATTTAAATAATATTAAAATAAAAGTTAAATATAAAAATAAATTAGATGAAAAAATAGTTTTGAATTAAAATTCTGTATTTTTTACTATTAATCAAAAAATAAAACTTCACAGAAAAATATGAAATATTAAATTTAAGATAATTTTTATATTATAAATTCATAAATTTAGTTTATAATGACATATAAAATTTATAAATGTTAAAAAAATTGGATTTAAAATTGGTTCTCCATTAAAAGATGATAAATACGTATTTAGAAAAAAATACAATTTTTAAGCTTAAAATTGGATTTATTATTATCTTATAATTATCAAATATATTGGATGAATATAAAAATATTTTATTGAATATATAATATATATATTTTATTAATATCATTCACTAATAGTAATTAATTTAATTCATTATGACAAAATAGCTTTGAGAGCATAAAATCATTTCCTTTACATTTCTTTGGTTCTTATATTCATTTGTAATTAATTAGTAACTTATGAATTAATTTTTTATATATTTTAATAAATTATTTAATAATTTTAATAACTTCTACTTTAAAATCTATGAAATATATTATTATATTAAATAACAACATTTTAATAATATATTGTTTTTCAATAAAACCCTGTCTTGCATGCAATACTAGTTTTCAAAGAAACTCATTGTTATATGCGACACAAGATAACTCATAAATGTGTGAATTTAAAGATATATAATATGTTGAAAATTTTAAATATACAAAAATTTATATATAAGTTATATTCCTTTATACGTTTGGTGTTGCGTGTCATACACGTTATTGAATAAAAGTTACTATTTTTGAATTTTCATGGTGTTACAGTTCCATCATCTCCAAAATAATATTAATGAAATAATTATCATATACATATATAAATTAATTTTTTTTATAAATTACCATGAATTTTGGTTATGAAAAATATACCTTGTTACAATCACAAAGATGATAGGTTATACGTAAACATTTGTGACATTTAAAGTTTTGAACGATCATGATAGAAAGGAGGTAACTGTGATTTTACCATTTCAAAATTATCAGAACATGACAATGTAATATTATTAATTTAAATACACTCACATATAAATAATATCATAATGATGGTGTAATATTTTGAGGAGATGTATGAATAAATGAAATAATGATCATCCATTAAAAGCGATGCCACTTTTTAGACCACATTTTTAGGATTATACCTAAAGCCTCAATCGATTGAAATTATGATAAAAAAATGATTCAATGTAATTTGGAAGGAATTATGTATGTTATTTAGGCAGGGTGTGGCTGAACCGCTAGATTTTATAGGTGTAAATAGAAGAGGAGTGGGGGTTCCATTTTGTAAGTTTGGGAGTGGACACTCTTGGATATTTTTTAAAAAATTATAGCCACATTACAAACATGAAAAAGGTCATAAATGGATCAGTATAGAAATACAGAGGATATATGGAATAAATATGGATATAAAATTTTCTTTAGAAATGTTTTTAGGTGATTTTAACTTTTATCTTTTTTGTTTCACCTCCAATAACCTTGTTTTAATGTTAACTATGATAAATAAGTTTTACCACATTTACAATTTATTATGACCAAAAATTATGTTGAACTTATTATATAATACTAATTATTTTGATTCCAAATATTTAATCCATTTTTAAAAATTTATTTCAAATATTTTTAGAATCTAATTAAAAATCAAACACATAGTCCCAATGAAAATTGTTTTTCCAAATAAATATTTTCATAAGTACAAAAAATATTTATAAAATAAATTCAACATCAAATTGACTCTAATCGCCTAATTAGGATTAATAAAAACGTAATTTAAATAATTATTTTTATAAACCATTTAAAGAAAATAAAACTTTATAAATGATTTAAATGAAAAAGATGTTTTTAATAAAAACTAGAATTTTTCATTTTTCATTATTTTTTTTGAAAAATCCCCAAAATTCATCGTATGATTATTTAAACATTTTGATTCCAAAAAAATTATTTTATTTTTAAATTAATGTTTCTAAAAGTGGATAAAATTAATTTTATTATTTTTTCAAGAAAAGTAATAATTTTTTTAGAGAAAGGTATTCTAAAAGCCTATAAAGACTTTACCAAGAATTGGGTTTTTTTCAATATAATTTATTTATTATTAAAAAATAATTATCAAAATTTATTTATTCATATTTAAATATCCAAATTTAATATCTTTGTTATAATGGTTACATTAAAATAGTAATATTTTTATATTGTGAAAATGTTTGTTTAAACTTAGTGTTTAGTGTTTTATATGCTATAGAACATAGTGTTATTTTAAAATCATAGTGTGTTAAATTATAACACTTAAATATATTTCATACTCACAATTTGAATCTATTTTAAGTAATCACGTTTTTGACAATTAAAAATTCTTTTATTGATAGTTCTCATTGTGAATGGAATTAAAACAACTTTATATTATCATGTGGAAAAAGGAAATATAATGGTGATCACATAACTGGGTTTCAAAATATGATAATGTAGGTGGGAAGTTAAAAAATTTATTTTTAAGGAATATCCATTTATGAGATAATGTTATAATTTTTTAACAGAGAAGATTCCTATTAATAAGAAATGAAGAACCTTTTTTAAAGGCCCTTTTCTCTGAGTTAAGGTGTTCTTTTACCACATAGACTTATAATATATGGAATATACTTAATTGATATGTATAATTTCATCCTATATTTATTTATGACCATAACCACATATTTTTCTCCAAAAAATGAGTTATCATTATAAAATATTGAAGTTAGAAGGAGTAATATTAAATTATAATAGATCACATGATTTAAGAAAAATGATGTCAAGATATTACTATTTTCATTATACATTATCCAAAACCAAAAATGGTTAGCAAAATTTAAGATAAATCCCAAAATGAATACACCTTTATATTAAAAACCAAATACAGAGTTTAACTTAAATCATTCCATAACTAAATAACCATACATCCCGAATAACATCAACATTTAGAGATTTAATTGTGTTATTCCCAATACAGCCTTCATTTTAAATCCCATGCTATACATAAGGGTTAAATATACATAAAAAAATGAAACATTTCCCAAAATATCAATAATCACTTCAAAATCCTAAAATAATTCAAAAATATTTCATCCAAAAATATGACTCCCAAAATAAAAATTTTATTTATCCATCAAATAATTTAAGTAAAAAAAATTTCATAATAACAAGTACATGACTTTGTTGGTAGGTACATAACCCATATCACCCTTTTGTTTTGGGATCATGCCCACAACCTTTCTTGATGCAACATGTTTTTGTCCATCATAAAGTTTTCCTTTTTTCTAGAAATTTGGAATAAAAAATATGATAATAATCTCCATAATTCAACTTGATCCTATAACTTTATCAAGAATTTTTTGAACATCGTCAAAAAATAACATTAGTTATAAAATCACTTTTTTTAACCTCTATGGTTTCTATCTAAATCATTCTTTTTAAAAGGTCAAATAATTTTAATTGACAATAATTACCTCAACAAAAAGACATCCCAAATATTATCTTTTTCCAAATAATATGATTTTGTGTAAAATATCTCCACACAATTTAATCACAATTCTTGGTTATTAGTACCATTCAATATATTCTTGAAAATATGTAATGAAAAACTAATGCATAATAATTAATAGAAGTTTTATGATTCTTATAACCATAATACCATTTATAAATATACTTATTCAACATGATTCGAAAGTTCCAAAACATAAAATTTTAAATTATTGCACTCCAATGATTATGATAACATATTGACTCTGGAAGTAATCCTCACATTAGATAATTACTGGGATAATAACCAAGTTCCCCACATATATGACATTGAACTATTAACGGTTTCACTGGATGAAATTTATTATCATCTATATTATTAACCGGACACTCATTTGCTATTAGCTATTTTATTAGCTCCTTTTACACACATAATTAATATTATAGTTCATTTAAGACATTTTCTATAGTGTGTATTCCCACAGTTGTGATATTTTAGAAATTTAATATTATGTTCATGATCACCTTTAAAACTTGAAATTATATAAGATTCCATCTTTCTGTAATGGCCCGGACCTCTCCGGCCCTTTCCTTTGTCAAAAAGAAGGTCAAGAAGTGTTCTGGAGGGTAAAATTAACTTTTCCCATACTTTCTAGAATTTTGAAACTGCACACCATGTAGTTTGAATACACTCCGTGTACCCCCTTTCCGGGTATACCCCGTGTTGCAAGCTGTGTCCTTGCTATGTGGAATAATGGGTGCACGCCGTGTGACCAGTTCTACACACAGTGTAGTCCTTCCCCGCGTACGCGTTACCAGTAAACAGCCGTGTACCCTGTTGGAGCCGTGTCCTTGTCGTGTAAAATAAATGAGTACATGTCGTGTGTCTAAACTACACGCCGTGTAGTCGTTCCCCGCGTATGTGTTACCCTCAAACCGTGTGTTGACCAGTCAACGACCGCAGAGCCGTGTTGGAATCCGTGTGGAGACCATGTGAAAGAACCGAGTACACACCGTGTACCATAAAGTACATGCCGTGTACTTTTGCTTTTCATGCCTAAAAAAGGAGGGGTCCCATCCTCCTTTCAACTCACCCCTCTCCTCCCCTCTCCTCTGAGTAGAGCTCTCTCAAGATACTCGAAGGATCTTCCTTTCTTAACTTCTTCGTCTGAGATCCAATTTATGATCCGTCAGCAGCCACAGGATCGTAACGACGAGGCGGAGCTTCCGATCCTGGGTCTGTTGTCTTTCCTTCAGCCTTTCCTTTCCTACTTCCACCTGAGGAGGTTTTTCCGGGACCCGACAAAAGTGACGGACGTCGACAGACGTCTTCTAATGTTGATCAGGGGGAGCGCTGTGATCAGAACCTATTGAGGTAGGGATCTTACCTTCGTCTCTTTAATTTGTGCATCATGTGGGGTGGGTGTTCTATTGTTTACGTGAAACACTTTTTAACCAGTTTAATAAAGATAATAACTGGCTTATATAACGGGGATGAGAAGTTTTGATTCCTGTTACTCTATATCCTGTGATATAATGTTGTGAATTGAATGAGCTTCTGCCTACGGAAAATCACGGTCGTTGGGGGCCTTTGCTTACACAATTAAATGTTTCCCTCTCCTTCTGTATTTTCTTATGGGTGGAAACCTTGTGGAATGTGGAAATTGGTTAATCACGTAAAGTTGGCTGTTTAAAATCTGGAACCCTTGTGTGATCACCCCGGTTAAACAAAATGGAATAATGAACATGTGGGTGTTGGCTTGGCTATGGGGCATATATTGGGGGTGTTTTGTGGGTTGTTGTAGATCGAGTGAATAGCAGGGCTGCAGTTGACTTGGTTGTGGGTTGGTTTGAATGTTATGATGGTGATGGGCAGTGGGGCTGTAATAAATGGTATTAAAGAGGTGATGATGTACGGTACGGTTTTGGTTATAGTGGTTGGCAGCGGGGCTGTAGGGCTAGGTTTAAATTTGAACGGGCTATGGGTTGTGAATATTAAATAAAAGTGGAAGAGTTAATGAATGGTGGGGCGTGGTAATGAAAATGAAATAATAATCAATGGGGTTGGTTGGTTGATAAGAGGGACTTGGTTGTGTTTCTTGTGTTTTCCTAACTTGATTTGTGGATGGAAGTCATATGTTTTATGAACGATCGATGTGGTTGGTTGTGGATAGTTTCCCAGTAGTTAAGGAACTAATAAACTAATTCTGCTGAAACATGAAAACCTAAATGGGGTTGGGGTTGTTTGTTGTATGCATGCTTCTTAGTAGCAGTTTCGAGGCACATGCTCAGTTTCTCTTTTTAGAAGCCATAGGTTGGGATGTGTGTTTGGTATACTTATATATATCTGTATCTTTTGTGTTTTATCACACCCCACCCATGTTTAGCACTTAGTGCTGAAAACTCCCATTTTATGGTAGATGGTGTTTTTCCCTTAGTTACTAGCTCCTTCCAACTCTTTCTCCCCTAGGCTGTGATAGATTGAGGCGACCTTACACCTAAGACTCTTCGGGTAGGTTTCGATTGGGGTGGTTTTAGCCCAAGACTCTTTAGGCAGGTTCTACTGTTTCCCTAGAATCTTCGGGATGAGGCCCAGGTGTGTGCGGGCAGGATATGTGGTTGTGAGGCCCAGGTGTGTGCGGGTGGGATACGTGGTTGTAAGGCCCAGGTGTGTACGGGCAGGATACGTGGTTTCAAGGCCCATGTGTGTGTAGGCGGGATACGTGGTTGTGAGGCCCAGGTGTGTGCGGGCGGGATACGTGGTTGTGAGGACCAGGTGTGTGCGGGTGTGGAGAGTGTGGCAGCGTCAGGACGTTCGCCGTTAGGAAGAGCAGCTAACTAAAGGGAAATGGTGCAGGTTACCCAATACTCTTGTTCTTATACTACTACTACCTATTGTGATTGTGTTTTGGTGAGTGTGGCTGGTGAGGTTGGTTGGATAGAATTCCTTGCTAGGATTTATCTGTTGTTCTCACGAGACATTAGGATGTCTCCCCACTTGTGCACGAGAGCTTTAGGTTTCTCTACTAAGTATACTTGTATGCTCACCCTACGTTTACTTTCAGGTTTCCAGGAGGACTACCAGGGCCGTGCGGGACCCTACAAGTCAGACAGTTGGAGTTGTTGCTGTTGTTGTACCTTTGTTTTCTTTTGGTATTGCACTTTGATCTTTCTTGTACTTGTACTTTGTTATAAAATTTTTTAACCATGCATGTGGGATTGGTTTGGGTTTATTTATATACACTTGTTCTTTTACTTTTTGGTGGTTGACTTGTCCTATTTCCCGATCCTAATTAATAAAAAGGGTAATGCCTCCCATATTTGTGAAAACTCATACCCTTGACGCTAGTCACCACCACGGGGCCTACTGGAGGCGGGACTCGGGGGTCATTATCTCCCTTTCACCATTGCCAGCTCAGGAGGGGCATCTTTGGTGGGAGGGGGTCGTGATAGAATGGTATCAGAGGGAGGTGGTTGAGAGATAGGATAGAGTCTGGAGTTAGGCACAGTGAGGATTCCATGGGATGGTAGGGAAACAATGTTTGTTAATCTTGGTGTGTAACATAGGACAGGGAAGACCAGCTAGGACATGGGATTTTAGAGCCCCCCGTGATCCGATGTAAGGACTCTGAGCCTATCGAACGACCAAGTGAAACTACATTGATTGCAGTGTAGGGACCCTAGGGAAGGTACATGCATCATCATGATTGTGTTTTACATGATTTGGGCGTTCTGTAAATGAAATTGATATAAAATGATAAAATGAAACCTTGAATTTTTCCTTACTACTTGGGCTTAGGCGATCCTTGTTTATCGTACAGCTATGGCACCTGGACGTCATCCCTTGGTGGCTTAGACGACCAAGGCCCAATAGATTCAGGCGGTCGATCAGTTGAGGATTGACCGAGAGGAGGAAGATAGCCAGTGGCCGAAGACTCTCCGTTCTTTCCAGCGGCAGACCCTCAAGAAGTACGAGGGTAGTACTTCAGATACGGAGACATAGGGGTGTCTTGAGGATCTAGGGATCACTTTTACCTTGATTCATGCTTCGAGGGAATACTAGGTTCCCCTAGAATTCAGTCAGCTGAGAGGTGCGGCACGACAGTGGTGGACACTCTACCTCGGAGAGAAGATAGAGGCAGAGGTTCCATGGGCTGAATTTGAGAAGGAATTCCGAGAGGAATTCCTTTCTTCCACGATCAAGGTGGAGAAGCGACAGGATTTACTCTCCCTTCAGCAAGGGAGTATGACGGTACAAGAGCTGGGGATCAAGTTCAAAGATCTCCTGGGCTTTGCTCCGGATCTATTTCCGGATGAGGAGTCTCAGGAGAGATGTTTGGAGGAGGCACTCCGTCCTTCGCTCCAGTATGCTGTCAACCCATTCACCCTTCCGACATACTTGGAAGTACAGAAGAAGGCAGAGGTTTCAGAGAGGATGCACTCGCTGGGAGGTGCACCCCGTGAGGGTAACCAGCCAGGCTCATCGAAGGGGAAAGCAGTCAGCAACAGGTATCCTGTGACGGGACCTTCTAGGTTCAGGCCAGTGGGGAGCAGGCCCTAGCAGTTCCAGTTCAGATATTCGGATCCTCATCCCTTTTTCATGAGCCCATGACTGAGGTGTTTTTCTTGTGGACGTTTTGGGCATGTTCAGAGTCGGTGCCCGACCCGAGCTCAGTAGGGTGGAGGTGGGTAGGTTTAGCTCCCACCTCAGCAGCACCAGTTGCCGGCGAGGCCCTTCCAGCAACAGTAGGACCATGCTCCTCCAAGGGCAGACTTTGCGGGAGGGAGCCGACCTCAGGGACCTCAACCAGGCATGGTCGGGGAGGTGAACGACATCAGAGAGGCAAAGTATTTGGGTGTGGATAGTTGCACATAGCAGAGTTGACAGCTCTGGCAGGACCAGAGGTGGTGCGAGGTACAATTTGTTTGTTCAGTACTCTTGTTTCTGCTTTGTTCGATTCCGGAGCTTCTCACTCCTTTGTTACACCTGGTCTAGCCTATGATTTTGGACTAGATGTAGAGAGACTTCCATACCACTGGTGCTGAGTACACCAGTTGGAGGCCAGACCAACATATCTTGTGTTTTCCGGGGATGTGGGCTGACGTTGGGACCACATCGATCTAGTGGGGACCTTCTTCTCTTACAGATGCAGCCATACGATGTCATCCTAGGCATCGACTGGTTGTTTTCTGTTAGTGCCGTTATCGACTGCTTCTGAAGAAGAGTCCTGTTCTCCAACGTGGATGGGAATAACAGATCTTTTGTCGGTGAGAGGATCTTTCAGGTGGGAAGCCGGCATGTGGAGCCTCTCATTTTCTTATCGGGCGGGTTATCAGTGGTTCCAGCCAATACAGAGATGATGGATGTCCCAGAGGTTGTTGGGGAGTTCCTCGATGTTTTTCCTGAGGAGGTTGTGACTCTACCCCCCGACGTGACGTTGAGTTTGGGATAGACTTATAGCCTGGTGCCCGTCCGATTTCGATGCCCCCTTATCAGATGGCACCTTCAGAGTTGTGGGAGTTGCGGATTCAGATTAATGATATGATGGAGAAGGGTTTTGTTCGACCCAGCATGTCGCCATGTGGTGCTCCAGTTTTTTTCGTGAAGAAGGCAGATGGTGGGCTCAGGCTATGCATAGACTACCGAAGGTTGAACCAGGTAACGGTCAAGAACCCCTACCCCCTCCCAAGGTAGATGATCTCTTCATCCAACTGAGGGGAGTAGGTTGGTTTTCCAAGATTGAACTACGATCTGGATATCATCAACTTAGGGTAAGGGACAGTGAAATATCGAAGACGGCTTTCAGGTGCAGGTATGGGCACTTCGAGTTTGTAGTGATGTCGTTTGGAGTTACGAATGCACCGACTGTGTTCATGGGACTTATGAACTTTGTATTCTGGGAGTTTCTTGACCGGTTCGTCATTGTGTTTATCGACGACATCCTGATCTACTCAAGATCAGAGGAGGAGCACATTGAGCATCTCAGGGCAGTCTTGGAAGTCCTTCGACACCACTAGCTTTACAGGAAATTGTCAAAGTGTAAGTTCTTGAAACAAGAAGTACACTTACTTGGGCATGTGGTGTCTCATCATGGTGTGTTAGTGGACCCGTAGAAGGTGGTGGCAGTTGTTTCTTGGGTAGCACCCAAGAGTGTGGCAGCAGTTCGTAGTTTCCTGGGGTTAGCAGGTTACTATCGAAGGTTCGTTTCGGACTTCTCTCGAGTTGCTCCTCCATTGACAGCTTTGAATAGGAAGAACCAGGTCTTCCTATGGAGCGAGCAGTGCTAGAAATCTTTTGACTACCTAAAGTAGAAATTGGTCAGTGCTCCCGTACTAAGGTTTCCAGAGGAAGTGTTGTTGTATGAAGTGTTTTGTGATGCTTCTGGCCTTGGTCTGGGGTGCCTGCTGATGCAGAAGAAGGGTGTGATCTGTTATGGGTCTAGGCAGTTGCGCCCTCACAAGCGTAACTATGCCACGCATGATCTAGAGATTACAACAGTAGTGTTCGCACTGAATTTGTGGCGACATTACCTCTTTGGGGAGCGCTTTGTGGTCTTCATAGATCACAAGAGCCTGCGTTATATCTTCTCCCAGTGTGACGTGAACTTACGGAAGAGGAGATGGGTCAAGTTTCTCCAAGACTATGACTTTGAGATCTCTTACACTGAAGGTAAGGGAAGCGTTGTGGCTGATGCCCTGAGCAGGAAGTCGCATCAGGAAGTGGTTCGGGAATCTGTTGATGCTTGGAAAGCGATGGGAGAGTTGGCTGCCTTGCACTTGGATTCCAGGGTAGAAGATGTTAGAGGCTGTTTATTTTAGATGACGGTGCAGTCCTCCTTGATGCAGCAGGTGTAAGAGTCTTAGTGGGGGGGACTCTGAGGCGGAAGTGATGCAGGATCGTTTCAATCAGGGGAATGCTCCAGAGGATGGTCATAGGACAGCCGACATCGGATGCTTTTCTAGGGAAGGTTGTTTGTTCCGGAGGTAATGCATGAGGGAGTTCTCCGTGAGTTCCATAGCTCAACCTTGGAGGTATATCCAGGAGTTTAAAAAATGTACTGAGGCATGAGGGAACAGTTTTGGTGGCCCGGGGTGAAACGGGCAGTGGCGGAGTTTGTGGCTAAATGCCTAGTGTGTCAGCAAGTGTGGGCTGAACACTGTGTTCCCAGTGGTGTGTTGCATCCTTTAGATGTCCCTGAGTGGAAGTGGGATGACATCTCAATGGACTTCTTCATAGGACTTCCCAGAGCTCAGGGTGGTTATGATGCTATCTGGGTGGTGGTGGATCGACTGATGAAATCAGCTCACTTCTTAGCAATCAAGGAGTCGGGCCCAGTGAGTACCTTAGCACAGAGGTACGTAGACGAGGTGGTGCGTGTGCATGGAGTTCCGAGGACTATCGTCTCAGATCGGGATACTCGGTTTCCCTCACGAGTCTGGAGGGGGTTACAACATGATTTTGTCACCCAGCTATGCCTTAGCACTACTTTCCACCCCCAGACCGATGGGCAGACGGAGCGGACTATCCAGACGTTGGAGGACATGCTGCGAGCATGCGTTTTGGATTTCGTCGGATCATGGGTATGACACTTGCCTTTAGTAGAGTTTTCCTACAACAACAGCTTCCACTCTACTATTGGCATGGCACCATTTGAGGCTTTGTATGGAAGGCCATGTCGTTCACCCATTTGCTGGGCAGAGGTTGGTGAGACAGGTGCTCTTGGGATAGAGGTAGTGTAGAGCACCATAGAGAAAGTCCATCTTGTACGTGATAGGATGAAAATGGCTCAGGACCGACAGAAGTCTTATGCTGATCTTCGGAGGAGGCCCTTGGAGTTCGAGGTGGGGGATCATGTGTTCTTGAAGGTTTCCCCTCGACGGGGGCAGTGGAAGTTTGGGAAGGGGAGCAAGCTCTCACCTAGGTTCATCAGAACTTTTGAGGTGTTGAGGCGAGTTGGAGGGGTGGCATATCAGCTAGCCCTACCACCTCAGTTGGAGGAAGTTCATGATGTCTTCCACGTCTCCCAGCTTCGTCGGTACTTACACGATGACTCCCACGTTATCGACTGGGGAGGGATAGATATGGGGGACGACGCGACCTTCGAGGAATGACCAGTCAGAATCGAAGAACGTAAAGAGAAGGTTCTCCATGGATGAACCATTCCCTTAGTTCATGTGTTGTAGAGGCATAGCAGCCTCGAGGAGAGCACTTGGGAGCAGGAGACCCAGATGCACGCTCAGTACCTGGATTTGTTTTGACTTTTGTTTTTCCCCTTTTTCTTCAGAGCTTATGTTGATGTTGTACTCTGTACCCTTGTTATATCGAATTCTTGGATTGTCAGTTGAGAGACCTTTTGTTTACTTGTTCCCTGGTAATGTGTAACATGTCCGGATGTGTGGAAAAGGGGAAAACCTGACCCTTAATCGAGATGCATTAATGCAGATGCAATCTAACCCATGTGGGCGAGTCAGTGCCGCCTAAAGCGGATAATATCTCGACATAGGAGAAGGAATTCCTAACACATATGATTAGAGATTTTGGTCTTGTTCCTGTTATAACGAGAACCCTAAGAGGTATCTTGTTGGGTTCCCCTGGGTTGGTTTTTGAATTCTCAGGGACGATAATGTTTTAAGAGGTATCTAATGTAATTTCCAGGACCTCTATGGCCCTTTACTTTGTCAAAAAAGGTCAAGAAGTGTTCTAGAGAGTAAAATAGAATTTTCCCACACTTTCCAGAATTTTGAAACTACACGCCGTGTAGTTTGAGTACACGCACTGTACCCCCTTTCTGGGTATACCCTATGTTGCAAGACATGTCCTTGCTATGTGGAATAATGGGTGCACTCCATGTGACCAGTTCTACACGCTGTGTAGTCCTTCCCCACATACGCATTACCAGTCAATGATCGTGTACCGTGTTGGAGCCGTGTCCTTGCCATGTGCAATAAATGAGTACACGACGTGTGTCTAAACTACAAGCCGTTTAGTCTTTCCCCGCGTATGAGTTACCCTCAAACCGTGTGTTGACCACTCAACGGCTGCAGAGCTGTGTTGGAAGCCGCGTGGAGACCGTGTGAAAGAACCGAGTACACGCTGTGTACCATAAATTACACACCGTTTACTTTTTATTTTCATGCCTATAAAAGGAGGGGTCCCCTCCTCCTTTCAACTCATCCCTCTCCTCCCCTCTCCTCTGAGCAGAGCTCTCTCAAGAGACTCGAAGGCTCTTCCTTCCTTAACATCTTTGTCCGAGCACCGATTTACGATCCTTCAGCAGCCACGGGATCGTAATGACGAGGCGGAGCTTCCGAGACTGGGTCCGTTGTCTTTCCTTCGGCCTTTACTTTCTGACTTCCACCTGAGGAGGTTTTTTCGGGACCCAACAGAAGTGACGAACGATGACAGACGTCTTCTAAGGTTGATCCGGGGGAGCGCTGTGATCAGAACCTGTTGAGGTAGGGATCTTACCTTCGTCTCTTCAATTTGTGCATCATGTGGGGTGGGTGTTATATTGTTTACGAGAAAGACTTTTGAAACAGTTTAATAAAGATAATAAATGGATTATATAAAAGGGATGGGAATTTGTGATTGCTGTTACTTTATATCCTGTGATATTATGTTGTGAATTGAATGAGATTCTGCCTACGGAAAAACATGGTCATTGGGGGACTTTGCTTACACAATTAAATGTTTCCCTCTCCTTCTAGATTTTCTTATGGGTGGAATCCTTGTGGAATGTGGAAATTGGTTAATCACGTACAGTTGGCTGTTTAAAATCTGGAACCCTTGTGTGATCACCCCAGTTAAAAAAAATGGAATAATTAACATGTGGGTGTTGTCTTGGTTACGAGGCATGTGTTGGGGGGTGTTTTGTGGGTTGTTGTGGATCAGGTGAACAGTAGGGCTGCGTTTGACTTGGTTGTGGGTTGGTGTGAATGTTGTGATTGTGATGGGAAGAGGGGTTGCAATAAATGGTATTAAATAGTTGATGATGTATGGTAAAGTTGTGGTTATAGTGGTTGGCAGCGGGGCTGTAGGGCTGGGTTTAAATGTGAACGGGCTATGGGTTGTGAATATTAAATAAAAGTGGAAGAGTTAATGAATGGTGGGGAATGGTAATCAAACAGAAATAATAATCAATGGGGTTGGTTGGTTGATAAGAGGGACTTGGTTGTATTGCTTGTGTTTTCCTAACATGATTTTTGGATGGTAGGGATATGTTTTACGAACGATCGATGTGGTTGGTTGTGGATAGTTTCCCAGTAGTTAAGGAACTAATAAAATAATTCTGCTGAAACGTGAAAACCTAAACAGGGTTGGGGTTTTTTGTTTTATGCATGCTTCGTAGTAGTAGTGTCGAGGAAAGTGCTCAGTTTCTCTGTTTAGAAGCCATAGGTTGGGATGTGTGTTTGGCATACTTATATATATCTGTATCTTTTTTGTTTTATCGCAACCCACCCATGTTGAGCACTTAGTGCCGAACACTCCCATTTTATGGGAGAGGGTGTTTTTCCCTTAGTTACTAGATCCTTCCTTCTCCTTCTCCCCTAGGCTGTGATGGATTGAGGCGACCTTACACCTAAGACTCTTTGGGTAGGTTTCGATTGGGGTGGTTTTATCCCCAGACTCTTCGGGCAGGTTCTACTGTTTCCCAAGAATCTTCGGGATGAGGCCCAGGTGTGTGCGGAAGGATACATGGTTGTGAGGCCCAGGTGTGTGCGGGCAGGATACGTGGTTGTGAGGCCCAGGTGTGTGTGGGCGGGTAGAGTGTGGTAGCATCAGGACGTTTTCCATTAGGAAGAGCAGCTAACTAAAGGGAAATGGTGTAGGGTACCCAATAATCTTGTTCTTATACTACTACTACCTATTGTGATTGTGTATTGGTGAGTGTGTCTGGTGAGGTTTGGTGGATAGGATTCTTTGCTAGGTTTCTTCTATTTTTCTCACGGGACATTATGATGTCTCCCCACTTATGCATGGGAGATTTAGGTTTTCCTACTGAGTATACTTGTATGCTCACCCTACGTTTAATTTTAGGTTTCTAGGAAGACTACCAGGGTCATGCGGGACCCTACTCGTCGGACAGTTGGAGTTGTTGCTGTTGCTGTACCTTTGTATTCTTTTGGTATTGTACTTTTATCTTTCTTGTACTTGTACCTTGTTATAAAATTGTTTAACCATGCATGTGGGATTGGTTTGGGTTTATTTATATACACTTGTTCTTTTCCTTTTTGGTGGTTGACTTGTCCTATTTCCTGATCCTAAATAATAAAAAGGGCAATGCCTTTCATATCTGTGAAAGCTCATACCCTTGGTGCTAGTCGCCACCCCAGGGCCTACTGGAGGCGGGACTTGGGGGTCATTATCTCCCTTTCACCATTTCCAGCTCATAAGGGGCATATTTGGTGGGAGGGGGTCGTGACACTTTCTATTATTATGCATGTTTGGAAATAATACTATATTCTAATTGTTAATCATTATCTGATATAGCTCATTTTTCATATTTACTAGTTATTTATCTTCCATTCCAATTAGTTTAGGCAATCCATTAAGGAAAGAATTATAGTTACAATCACATAAATTATTAGAATTATTTCTCCCATTTCCTCTATTAACTGAAAATAATAATAGAAAAAATATGATAATGCATTAACATAAAAAAGAAGAAAGTTATAAGCCTATAAAAAATAACTTATAAATGACAAGTATATCTTGACATATGAGACTCCAAGTGAATGTCTAGGTTATCTATGGTAATATTTCTCATAAGGTATTCTAATTTTTTTCAATTTATTCATAATATTTCATAAATATTTTATTAATTTAGGAAACATAACCCATGAGAGTGTTAAAAAATTTATGTAGAAAAGACCATTTTCATGCACCTAGTAATGATTGAGTCCAGATCAATACACCATATTTGGGGTTATTAACACAAGGTATAACTATGCCAGAGCCACATGAACTTGTAGTATCTAGAAATAGATGTAATTTCATAGAACCCACTTTATCTATACATATCCAAAACTGAATGATATTTTTCTATGCTTAGTTTTATAATTATAATTATCTTTAGGGTTCTCACTAAATTATTATAGCCTGAATCATAAAAAAATAACTAAAAAATTATCTATTACCAACTATTAAGACCCAATACTTTTACACATATTATAACATAATTTTTAACAAAAAAATCCATTAATTACAACTCAAAGATGGGATAATGTATTTAGAAGTTTAGGTTTACAATACTTCAAAGTGACACTAAAATAAAAATTAATAATTTTATAATCAACAATGAGACCCTAAGTCATTCTAGATCATAAAAATACATGGTATAAACTCGAAAATAAATTGGTGAAAGGGGAGAGAGAATGAATCCAAATAAGGGAATAAACATTATTAGGTAGAATAACATGTGAGTCAAATGTATAACATCGTATCATAAAAGTTTAGGATAATGAGTAATCACAATGATTCATAGAAAAAAGAACATAGTATCATAAGATAATGTCATACAAGGAAATGAGGAAGCATCATATCACATGAAATCAATATTATTCATGGATAACTACCTAGAAAATATCACATGATAGATAAATTCCCATAATGGATTAGGATTGCATCTGAATCTCATACATGACACCTCCTGAGACTAAAGCTTTACCTAATCATTAGATCAATATATGGGCTCAACCAACCCAATAATTTTATGATTTATGTGTGTAGAATAAATTAAATCACTCATAAAATATAAAATAATAATTACAGATGGAAATTAAATGGATTACATAATCAAACCTCATATCATAATCAAAGAAAATATCTTAATGAAGGCATTTCATAAATGAAGAAAAGGTCGTTATTACCCTATTAAAGAAAGTGATAATAGGATAACTATATACATTAGAGAAATATATACATAATTTTTATTTAATATACATCATCAATAATTGTTTTCATTAATGAAAACCTATTTAAAACATTACATGGAATATTTCCTGATGAAAATATCCATTTCACATTGAAATATGTTCTTAAAAATTTAAACATTTCCAATGTATTACAATAAATATTAAAAAATAATCACAAAAACATATAGAGGTGGATTAAAATAATTTGGTGGTCATAATTGTGGGTAATTATATATATCCTATATAAGTCAATAAAAAAATTCCTTTAAGACTATAGTAAAAAATGTTAAAAAGTACCTTGTTTGGAAAATGAAAAGAGGATTACTATAAAATCATTTTATAAAAAGTCAATAATGCGTAAGTTTTTTAATTAATAATTTTCGGAATGTTATTAATATTATTAAAAATATATTTAGAAAATATAGATATAGATTAAAAAGGATTTTCGACTGAAGAGTGAAATGAGGTATGCTTTTCTAAAAAATATTTTCATAATAATTTTAAGTAAAATAGATAATAAAAGGGAGCTATTACTTTTAAATTTCACGCATAAAAAAAGCTGAGTAAAATTAATTGTTTTTATTACACAATGATTAAATAATTTCTAACAATGAAGATTAAATCATAAATAATCCCAATTAAAATGACATGGAAACATAAACCCTTACCACTTTGGTAACTTTTGAATTATAAATTACAAAAATTAAGTAAATGAATTCTAACTTATTATATAAATCATTATTAACGATTCATGATATAATATGAACGAGGTTCTATATGTATCATTTAAAATAAATTAATTACCTAAAATAACACATGTCTTAAAGATGGATGTTTTGAGATGAAACCCTTACCTATAGTCCAGACATTGAAATGTAAGTATTTTATCACATGTATAATAAACTTATTTTAATTTTTTTTTTCTTAAAAATTATTTCTAAGTTTAATACATTTTACATAAAATATTTATTTAATTATTTATTTAATTACTTAGTTAGGTATGTCCACGTTGGGTGTTTTGAGGATGCTCAATTCATTATTTAAAAAAAAATGTGTGTTGACCTCTTTCAACGGGTTAATTGTCCTATAATATCCAAAATAGTAATAATTAAATATTTATCATTTTTTAAATAAATTATAATTATAAAAAATAACCACGAATTATTTTTTTGAAAAACTAACTTCATTACAACAATGGAGATGGTAGGCCATACATACGCATGTGTAACATTTCCATTTTTCAATAATAATGATGAAAAAAGGTTAAGTGTTATTTTATCTCTACATAATGTTAATATTATCATAAATATCATATTATTTAATTAAATACAATTAAATATACCATACATGACATGTGATAATAAAAAATGAATCACATCACTTCACGAGGTGGTAGTCCTCCATACACATGAACAACATCATCATTTTTTTATTGAATGGTAAGTTAAGAAGATATATGATATATTAATATTCCATAATTATTAATATTTAATTAATATCATAAAAAATTATTGAATCCATCATCATGAATATACAATAGATGTTATTATGGTAAATGGATTATATCGATTTGCAAGGTGGTAGTCTTCTGTAGATAAAATTAATGGTTTTGTTTCCCATTTGATGGAAGAGGATACAGATTTATCTTATGAAATTAACATAATAAAATTTAATTATATTGTACATACTTATTTTATTATATCATAATTATTTATTAATATTTTTACGATGTAGAAGAATAAATAAAACAAAAATGATCAATTAAGAACATGAATTCTTCTTCATACAACCTCTTTAGTATTATACCTAAATCCTCAATCGATTCAATTTATGGTAAAAAGGACTCTAAGATGTGTTTATATATATAAATAATGTAATTGGGTATTTTTTGGACAATAAAAATGGTTAGAGGTGCAAAGAGGAGAGGATATGTGGATCTCTTTTATAAGTGGGGGTGGTGACAACCTTGGAATTTTTGAAAAGAAAAAGTGATACTAATGTTTTACACATGAAAAAATGATCTAAAATAGATAACTACCAAATAATTGATTTTATATGGTAAAAATATTTCAATAAATCTAGACATTGATATGTTTTTAGGTCATTTCATCACTTATCATTTTAGTTTAACTCTCTGATAAAACTATTTTAACCCCAACCATATTAATTAATTTTTACTATACATTATGAAAACATTAAGTAGTAATTACTATATAATTTTAATAATTTTATTATAAATATATAATACCTTTTTAACAATTCAATTCAAATAATTTTGAGAATTTAATTTAAAATTAAACTCATAGGTGCGACAGAAAATGGTCTTCCAAAGAAAATATTTTCATAAGTATAAAAATATATTATATCAACATTCAGCAGGAAATTGATTCAAATAACCTAATATATATTAATAATAACATAATTTATATTTTTTTTACCTTTAATAAATTTTAAATCAAAATAGGACTTTGTAAATGATTTAATCAGGATGGATGTTTTTTTATAAAAAAATAATTTCTACCACTCATTAAAAAATTAATCCTTTTGAAAAAATCCAAAAAAATTCATCTGAATATAATATTTACATGATGATAAGAATTTTAGTTGATTATTTCAAATTGATTTTTTCAAAGTGGAAAAAATAATTTTTTATTTCTTCCAAAAAATCAATAAAAAATATTTTTTTGAGAAAAATATATTTTCAAAGCATATAATGACATTACATTGAATTAAGTGGTTATTTTTCAATATATTTTCTTGATACTTCATAATTAATTTTTGAAATGTGTTTATTACTATTCATAAATTTTTTTAATATCGAGGTTATAATGGACATGTTTAAATAATAATATTCTAATTCATTTAAACATATTGTTGTGTGATTTATACGACATCAAACATAACATTAGTTTAAAATCTCAATGATTTATAATAACGATTAATCTAGGTTCCCTAACTAGGAATCCATTTAATGTAGGTCACCTTAGTAGGCTCCTATTCACATAGGACTTCTACATGGGTGACAATTTTCCAAGGTCCCCTACTTAGGAACCAATTCACCTAGGTTCCCAACTCGGGAAGTTGTTATCCTAGGTCACATACCTAGGTTTGAATTGGAATAAATAATTTACCTTGGAACATATTGGTTTATACTATATGGGATCTGCCCAGAATTACTAGTTGGGATTAGTAATGAACTATTCTCTCAGGACTTCAACATGATCCCTCCACATTTAGAACTAATTAACATTAAAAATAGAGAGTCACATTATGAACTATTCTGGGTTTGCCACTCATATTTTGGGTTGCAATACCAAAAAATCCACCCTCGATCAAAGATAATTCTATGAATTTAAATCATTCCCATGGTTTCTTAATATGCCTTGAGTTAAGTTTTTATTATTTGTATCCATATATGAATAATATCAAGATTCTCCTCTTGGATTCCTAATATTTATTAATTCAAGAGACCCCTCTTAGTTTCCTTATATTCCTTGAGATTTTTTGATGATCTTGGTTTCCTTAAATTCCATGAGTGAATATATTCCTCATGATTTCTATAAAATACACCTTCTTATCTCACCTATAAGAGTAAACAAGAAAGGGAAACCTAATGTGTTGGCACCAATTCCTATCTCTTTATCTCCTTATTCATAACACATGTTCCGTTATAGAAAATGTTAAAATTTATAGAAAAGTCTAATCGCATAACCTTAATCTATGTAACTCGAACAATGTGGATTTTGAAAAAATATACACAGAACTTCTCCTTGAGGTTCAATTCCAACATCCTAACACTATTGGAATCTCATCCCCCCTAGGGAGGGAGTATCATATAAACATGAAAAGGCTTATTATAGGAAATATTTAAAAAACTAACCACTTTATTTTATTAGAATAATATTCCTTCTTTACCTAATGTGAAAAAGATAAAATAGACTCCTACCTAGTGTATGAACCAACCGTACCCTCTCTTGTCTGGTAAGTAATAGACTGGAAGACCCAGGAAGGCCCACTTGTTCATAAGCCCCACATAAACCATTTCTAGATAAATTTCACATATTAATACCCTACACTACATAGAATCTTCACTGGAAGAATAACATTATATGGAACCCCAATGATCTTTATCACTTGAGCATAAAGTAACAATGTGACCCATTAGGTGGCACCAAATTACATGGGGCATGATTCCATTCATATGGATATATAAGAATACCATTTCACGGGATGGATCTAAACTCCATAAAACCTATTTCCTCAGTTCATAGGATACCACTATCTCTATGGATAATGACATACTCTAGAGTGCATAACTATATAGATTCAAATTATAGATTAACTAGAAGATTAAGTTAAATGAGAAACAATATATTCCTAGTATGTATTTTTGTTTATAATTAATGTTTTCAATCAATCAATTTATTAATAATAATTGATATGATTAATGGTAAGGATTCATGAACATGTCCTAAATATATAAGAGAGTCCCAAAATAGGCATCAGAACACCTTGAGATACAAGGAAACCTCTCATCCTCTAGAACAATGTTAAACCCAAAGTGTCACCTATATGTCCCATTGATGGACTTCCATTATAAAGTATGACTATAATGACTCAAAAAATATGGGCCCAAGGTAATGATAAAAAAATATTAAACCCAATAAGAATAATGGCACTCAAAGTGCTATCCCACCACATTTGGCAATGAATAGAATATCTCACTAGTAAGTAAGGAGAGTTTTATATATAGCTACGACATCCCAATAGAAACCCATCACTCAAGGAGGAGGTCATTTTCACCCATATACTTATTTCTAATATTTCCCATTAGATATTAATACACCAAAATTATACATTCACCTCATCTATTAGAATCTATATTTCCTATAATGGGTTTCACATCATTAAATTTCACCACTATTGACTAAAATGATGCTACATAAGATTATAATATTGATGAACCTGACAAATAGGAGGCATAAATAGATAATTGAACTCACATATAGGTATAATAGAATGTCATATATACTCCATATCATTAAAAATCATATTTTGGATCCCTTAAAATATTCTACTATTAAAAATTCTATAGGATTCTACCAGAGGAAAAGAAAAATGTATGTCTATATACATTTCCCACCCGCCACCCAAAAATGGGAAATATATCTTAGTGGAATAAAATATTTCTTATTTTAAGGGAATAATATAGAAAATTTCGAAAATAAATAATTGAATTATCAAGGTAAATATACCCACTGAGTAAGACCTTCAAGCTAAAGATACCATTTATCATTAAATTGACTCTTTTCAATTGGAATAGATTCTTTAACCCATTAATATTGAATCAATAATCCTAATTAACATGAAATCACATCAATGAACCCATTTTAAAACAAAATAAATTGATCATCCATAGTTCTCACTACCAGGGACATATAACCTACCAGTATAGAAAAGTTGTCAGAGGATAACTTAGGTGAGTCAATAACCACCGATTAAAATGGGCCTATAATGAAAATATCAAGAATATATTCTGAATCATTTTTAAAATTAAGTGGAAGAAAACTATAAATTATCGGATGATCTAAGTTATTGTATGGATTCTTTGGAAGACTGAAGTGCATCGATAAAACAAGAGAGGAAGATGTATCTTGATTGGGTAAATTATATACTACTCCACCCAATTTTAGTAATATGAAATTCATAGGATTTTATGGAATTGAATATTTAGATAAATTTTTAAAATAACATTCTCCATGATATGGACCAATATTTGGAACTCTGAAACAACATGTGGATGAAAAATTCAAATAATACATGAAATCCACAGAACATCATCTACTGTTTTGTGTATCAACATCACTATCAAGTATATTGTAAACAAATAATATTTTCATCAAGAAGTAATATTCTAATTTATATCTAAACTGATGGGAAAAATTTAACCCTATCCTCTACAATTGTAAGAAACATGAAAATATGATATTAAATAATTTCATTGTCAGATGAATGTTTCGGTTAAAATCCTTGGATAAATATCTTCCCTAGGAATAATTACTAGTGTTTTATATAGAGGACCTATCAGATGAGTCAGTAACCACACTCATCCCCTGTATATACCCTAGGGGTTTTTAAAAATTAACATTTATATGACAATGTCTATATTATTGTTTTTTTGAACTAATTAAAGAGATCATCAAACACCACCATTATAAATATGGGTTTTAAGAAGAGCATAAATAGTTCTCATCACCATCATGATGAAATGGATAAGCTGATATGGATTTGAAGATAAGAGATACATATTTTATTCCTTCCATAATGGTCAGGTTATAAAGTACATCATATCTAACTTAATAAATAATACGATCATGTTGCATAAAATAAAGAAGCCCAATGAAGCATGATAGAATGAACACCTAAATTTATAACGTTATTGTCATATATTGGTCACATGATCTAGTAATTCTCCATCTTGAATGATATATTAGAAAAGATGGTTGATTATTTCAAACTACCAATGAACAATTCCAAGTAACCTTTGACACATGTGTTTTCTATTTTCTCAAAAGAATGGAAAAAATGGGAAGTGAACTAATAAGAACAAAAAAAATTCTGAATAAATTATATGAAATATAGATAAACACACACACTCCACATTAGGACATCACTAAGTCAACCAATATTGACCCCGATTCCCTTAATGACATCAATGTTATCACTTTCTACTTCTCCTCCTACAAAGTTATAACAAATATGGGAAATAAAGAGAAGGTGTATATGAAGTCCCCATGGATTCAAAAATCTATCCAAGTTCGTATAGAATTAATATCACTAATATTGAAAGAATGGGAACCATAATTAAAAAAATATACTCTTATGATGAGGAATTTAATTTTTCCTCAGTCAATGTTAATCATGTGAGGGGAAAAACCATTAATAAAGAATTTTATTATGAAATGTCACCATATATTTCAATCAACATAGTATCATATGGGTTTAAATAATTCTTACCATGTTTTGATGTGTGAACTATTTATAATGATGATCTCATATGTATAAAATCAAATGAGGATCAATAGATTTTTCCATCCTCTACCACTATATTTCAAAAATAAGAGATTAATGTTACCCTACCAACCATTAAATAAGGAGTCTTTATTACTATTTATTCCTTAAATCAAAATGATGATATATAATTTTTGTGATGTTAATAAAATATCCAATCACTAGGGTTCACACATAGAAAACATTTTTCAAAAATATATCATGCCATTTATAAATAATAGGGTGGAATAATTAATGCTACTTATCACCCCACTAAATCTAAAAAGGATGTATTTTTTTATTAAAATATATCTCTTTGTTATATTGAGAAAATAAAAAACTTTGGGAAATAATTATAGATTTAATTCTGATATCATTTTCCTATGGTAAAATGTCATCATCTTTTTATAGTTGTCCTCCTTGTAGTGAATTTACCTAGCCCATAGGGTTGGTGGTATTTTCATATATTCATACCCTTACCAGAGGAATTATTAGAATCATTTGAACATAGTAATTACTTTAAAAACCTCAGTAAATCAAATATCTCCAGTCTCATAGTGGTACCATCAATATGTCAATCATCAATAGAATCAAAAACATCCCACAAATTGATTTATATATAGGAATCATTACACATATCCCAAAATTTTCCTTCTTTCTATGCTAGATAAGGTATATCAGTCACACAAGGGAAGTAGTGTTATGATCCGTCTTATAATGATAGAAGAAGAATGGTACATTCCTTCCAAAAAACATTATATTTTTTTGGTATTTCACCTTTTTCATAGATAATAATTTGTCTAATATTCCAATGTATAGAAGACACATGGAAGAAGAATTGATAGACCATTCCAATTAATTCAACTTACATTAGTTTATTTAGAATATAGTTTATATTTGTTTCCTCTTTAATGATTAGAATAAAAAGAAGATAAATGAAAGAATAATGGAGGCATCAACATCTAAATATCTACTTTACCAATTTAGACATACTAAGTATGAAATGAAGAGTGTAAAAATTTATTAGGCTCATTTTTCTTATGATAAAATATTAAACAAGCTCAATTCCATTAGCATTGAGCATGTGGATTCATATTTCAAAAATACATTATAGAATAACCTTGTATACCTTCCAAAGATGAAGATACCTTAGGGGGTGATTATAAAATATCTTCCCAAATATTGTCTCTATCATCTTATTTTGGGATATATGATTGAAGAAAAGATTATATTTATAGATTAGATCTATAAGTACATAGAAGAATACCAATTATTATTATATATTCTAGTGATTCATGTGACCCGTGTAACATATTGTTACTCTCCTAAGGTAATTCAAGAGCTCTTTTTGGTTAGGTTTCGATAGGGTTTTGTTTTGGGGTGCTTTGGGAAAAATTCTGTAAATATTGAATGGATTTTGGGGTATGCCTAGTCAGCACATGGGTTTCCCAAACCATGCGCCCTGCTAGTGAAAACTATGAAAACATGGACTTTAAGGGTTTTTCCAGTTGGGTCATGGTTTGAGAAACCATGTTCCCAACTAGGAGAAACCATGAAACCCCACTACTAGTGAAACACAAATAGGGCACATGGTTTTTCTAACCATGTGGCCCTACATAGGAAACTGTGCATGTAACATTAAATTAATCTAAAAATTAATTAAAAAATTACCAATCCCCTATTTTTTCTCTTGATCAACCCAAACATTGATCTTGACGTCCCCTAGGTCTTATAAGCTCTCAAGAACCCATTTTGGATCCTGTAAAACACTTATTTATAGAATTAAAGTGTGTCAATAATCATCCCATAATTTTTTGGAAAGAATTTGATCCGCATTATATCTCTCCCACTCTTCCCCAACCTCATCTCCTCTCTTTCGTATGGTTTGTTAGATCTCAATTTTGTTGTATGATCTAATATAAGTTGTTTTATATCAAGAATATAGGTTTCATTCTCAGATATTCGTTGCTGAAATTTTTTGTTAGAGTTTCCCATTTATGGATTTGTAATTCGTGATCCTATGATCTCAAGGTAGGAGGTTTCATTTATGATGTCCAATTTACCTAATCCTAAGATACTTGATAAAATTTAATTTCTTTCAATTTTTTTTATTAAAAACCGAATTCCATTGAATTTGGAATATGAATCAGAGTTGGCATGATTCTGGGACAAAACCTCAATTCTATTGAATCGAGGTGATATTTTTATTTAATAAGAAATTGTAGAAATTTAAATTATGGTATTTAAATGGTGAAATTTAATTGAGAATTTTATTGGTGAAATAGATATTAAATTTTTTATTTTATAAAAATTCAATAAATTTGTTTGATAGAAACCCTTTGGTTTTATCCTAGAAAAAGTGATGATTTGATTGGAAACCCATTTATGTTTTTAAATGGAAGTTGGGATATTGAAAGGGAAATTTGGTTGAATTATATTTTAATGAGTTTGTAATTAATTGATAATTATTTATTATTGTTTGAACACATGTAATCCTAGGTAGTTAGTGAGTTATTAGGGACAAATTAACTTGGATGATAATTACATAAAATTGTATGAACACTTTACAAATCAAACATAAATATAAAGGAAGATATTATCCCTAGTGGTATGTTGGTTAGTATTAGTTGGAAAGTGTCAACGGGTCATGTTTTCACATTTAAATTTTTTATAATATTATTGTGTGAGGATCCCATAACTTCAAAATATCATAACTATTAGAATATGCCCATGTCACATTTTTTAAACAGTTTGATATATATTCAATTTCTTGTAAAATATTTTACCCATGACTCATGAATTTATATAAACTATTTTATATAAAAAGATTATTAAGCCATTATTTAGAAATACTTACATAATTTGAAATGTAATGCATGGATTTCTTGAAATATGATTTTGAAATTCCATGAGTGTTTATTTAAAATTGAAAGATTTAATTGGTCAATTAATTGTGGAATCTTATTTGGGAATACTTGGTTTGAACCTACTATTATTTTAGCTCACACTATACCTGTGATTTTGGGTGTATTTATATTTCCTCCTCCTTGGTTTGATTAAGGGGAACACACCACTTGGAGGTAGTTGTTGTTGTTGATCCTTGTGCTTGTGTTGGTATTTCCATTGGGACTGGAGTTGTTATCCCATTTTCTAGTACCTTTTGGTTGTAATTTGGATTTCTCTACCTCTTTAACTTATACTATTATTCTCATAGTGGAGTTTTACTTGTATTAATACTTACTTGTATCTCTTTCTTCTATTGTGTTTGTGGAAAATTTGTTCGCAAATTAATTTTGTTTAATTCAAGGTGCATGTCGCCAACTCAAGGGATTTGGGAACACCCTTCTGGCTATGCCAGGACTGGATTGGTTATTAGGGTAAGAAGATATCTGGACTGGTTCATGAAAAAGTGTTATCAAAAGTGCATGTTAATAATCGTTACTTGATGTTAGTATGTAGTTAGAGTAATCTTGTCAGGACTTTGGAGGTATTTTCAATTGAGTACCTGGATATATCTCACCATAGTGAGCCTTATATCACCAAGGGTGCTTTGGTAAATTAATCTAGAGGATTACTTCTCATATGTTCCCAAATTTTGATTCGGATAAGATGAAATCCAAATATTTTTTATATACCTATTGGGATTAATTTCCATGTTTCTATTATTTGAGTGTCAATATGATGTATGAAATGTTGTTTTCTAGTGTTGTGTTGCATCATTATTCTCAAAATACATACAAATATTATCTAGGGGGAATCTTCTAATGAACCTCATCGAGTGAATCCTCCCATGAATGGGAAAATGGTCGAGGAAATTGTGTGTGATGTCCAAGCATTGGGACAAGCACCTGCACCTGTTCCCATTCAAGATTCATCTGTGGAATCTCAAAGGTATGTCTTAAGGAATAATGCTCAAGAGTTCCATCAATAGAAGATTCTAGCATTCCAATGGTCAAATGATCTAAAAAGTCTGAGTTTTTTTGAGAGAAATCAATATCATGTTTGAGTTCTTGGAGACACCATAGATAATCAAGATGAAGTGTTCCAAATTCAAGATAGAGGGTCCAACAAGGAGATGGTGGGACACGATGGTGATGATAAGGAATCATGAAGGACTAGAGTGGAAAGAATTCAAATTTATTTTAACCAAAGAGTTCTACCCCGAGTCTATGGTGTTGGCTAAGGCATTAGGGTTATTCAAACTTGATCAGGCCAACAGGACTATGACAGAATATAAAAAACATTTTTCTGAGCTTGTCCAGTTTTCCCATGAGAATATATTTAATTAAAAGATGAATACATGAAAATTTTATATGGGAGTTCAATCTAATATTCATTCTTAAGTTTTCTTATTGAAGATTACCTATCATGATGATGTGTTGGATAGAGCGTTAATAGTTAAAATGGACCTAAATGGAAAGTTAGTGTTGAAATGAGTTCCTTTTTCTCATAGTGACAGTGTTAGTTACATTAATGGAAAGAGGAAGTGTGATGATTACTATGGCGGTTTTTGATAGTATTGTTTTTATAGGCCTCTTCTAGTTCCAAGAAAAGGCCCTTTGATTTGATACTAGTGTGGAAAGCCAATGAATTATAAATGAGTTTGCAATGAGGCACCCAAGATATGTTGATCTAGTGGATGATTATGTCATTTATAGAAGTTATATCATATCTATTATACACCACTTAGTGGAATGATATCATCAACACATTCTAAAACATTAGTATAATCATATTCTTTATAAACAATGGGGTTCCATCCACATGTATCTATAATAAAGATTCTCTATGAAGTGGAAGAGTCTCTAGAGGAAGAAGATAAAATTTTCCATTTATCAAATATTGATCTTTTATCTTATGTGATAGATATTACTACACCCCTTATAAAAAAGAAATAGAAGGGTCTCTATAGTCTTAATTTGGTTTTCTATTTATCAAATATCGATCTTGCAGGGAATTTTCTATTTCTCAACGAAAAACCTATTAATATCATTTTTTGGATGGAATGGATCATTTAAAATAAATCTGGGATTTATTGTTATCTTCAATAGGTCTCCTTCACTGCATACAATGAAGTGTGCCATATATTTCAAGGGGAATTAGACCTAAGATCGAGAAGACCCAAACCTTCATATCTAGATTATAGGAGAGTAATATCTGTGTTGTATTTTGATCTAGAGTGAGAATATTTTATTGGTGATATCCCTCATGTTTTCATCGAGTTTCCTAACATTTTTCCTTTCGACTTCCCTAGTTTACCAAAGGTAAGGGAGGTAGATTTTTCTATCGATTTATTGCATGGTACTCAAATATTATTTATTCTTTATTACCGAATGAAACCATAGAAAATAAATGGTTTGAAGAAATAGTTGGAAGATCTATTAGAGAAAGGATTTATATTCTTAATTGTTTCACCCTAGATGGTGCCCGTTCTCTATGCTAAGAATGCTGATGGGTCGCTTCACCCTTTTTATGATTACCAAAAACTCTATAGAGTAATTGTAAAAAAAAAAAATCTTTTTCCATGTATCAATGATATACATGATTAGTTTATATAGAAAATAGGTTTTTAAATATTGATATTTGATATGGTTACCATCATTTGAGAATAAAATAATATGACATTCATAAAACCACCTTTCAAAGAAGGTATGACCATTATAAGTACCTTCATATGCCATTTATTTTAACCAATTCTCTTATAGTCTTTCAAGATCTAATGACCATTATTTTCCATGACTTTCATGATATTCCTAAAGCTGTATTTTTGGATGAAATAATTGTTTCATTTATGTTTTAAGAGGATCATGTTCATCATCTAAAACCAGTTCTATAATTTTTGATAAGTCACTGGAATTATGAAAAGATTTAAAGATGTAATTTCTAAATTTTAGAAGTGATGTTATTTGGGAATAAGGTGTTAGAACATGGTATATATGTTGATCAAGAGAAGGTAAATGATGTTATGAATCGGTAAGAACCACAAAATGTTTTCAATATTTTGATATTCTAGGGTTTAGCAGGGTATTATAACTAATTTGTAAAGGACTTCTCAATGTTGGACTCTTTGATGATTATTCTAACTTGGGAGGGAGTAATGTTTTATTGGGACGAGAAATGTCAGAAATATTTTTTGACCTAAAACATATTTTTGTCTAAATCACTAATGTTGACTCTTTCAGATCTCATGTAGGGTTTATGTGGTCTTCTGTGAGGCATCACGTTTATGTTTGAGTTGTGTTATTATTCAAGGAGATCATATAATTTCCCATGGATCTTGAATACTTAGGATACACAATAATAATTACCCAACCACTGACCTTCAAATAACAACAATGATACATACTCTTAAGAGATGGAAGTATTACTTTTATAGAGAATTATTTTCCATGTATTTTGACTATAAGAGATTGCGTTATATGTTCTGTTATAAATATTTAAATCTCTACAAGATGTTTTTGGTGGAATACGTGTAATATTTTTTTCTTTGACATCACCTATACCCTAGGTAAAGGTAGTGTATTCATAGATTATTTGAGAAGGAAACATATGACCTAGGGATAAAGGTATTTCATGGACATTTTATTATATTTTAATGTATTTATTTGTGTATTTAATTAAAAATTATTTCCAAATTTTTAATAATTTAATTCGTTTTATGATTTATTGAAGGACAATATGAATATTTGGGAATGGAATAGAAGGTGGTGAATATGAGATCAAAAATACACTTTGCATCCCAAGAAAAGATCGTGGCATGTCACTGGTTTTTTGAGGGTGAAAAATAGATACAGAACCAGAACAGATCTTTTAACACATCATTTAAATACATTAATCGATGTGACTTTTGAGGAGATGATAATTTTTGAAGAGTATGTTGAAATTATCAATGCCTACACCAAAAAATAAAATCTTGAAATTACACATTGTGTAAACACATTACAAGTTTTGTAAATGGTCAATAAGAGAATAAACATTCCATATTCACTATATCTTCAATTTTGACCAAATATTTAAGAAGGAACCCACCTCAGACCACATTTGGTTCAATTATTAATGATCCACATTAGTACTAGATCCCATTTAAAGCATATAAAGAAGAGGACAAGGCTTCACCCAATTGATCCATTGGAAGCTACCTTCGAATAAGAGCAAGATACCTTGGAGCCCTGCTTTTCCACCATTCTATGGTATTTTATTTATTATTTTTTTCTGCACCCTCTCATGGATAACATGAAGGGGTGATTTATTTTTTTCCAAATAATTAATGATGAATGGGGACTAAATGTATATGTTATTTTATTTTTATTGCAGTTCATATTGTGATTTCATATTCATTCATCATTTCTATCCCTTTATTTGATTATCCTTGAATGACCATTTTCATCAGGGTTGAGGAATGTTTTGAATTTATTTAATTATTTTATAATGACCATGTCCTAGATTGATTGAATGCATTTTATTAATGTGAGGTCCATGGTTTATATTTCCTCTATGACCATTATTTTTTTCCTATTATGTATGTTTAAAAAAGCTTTTTGGGTTACCCATTCTTTAAAATATGAAGTACCTGACCATAAGAAAAAGTGATATTTATATTTAGAGTGTTTTACAGGACCATTATACTAGATAGGACCCGGTTAAAATGTGTTAATAATTGTTAGTTTATTATTTCATATCTTTTTGACCCCTGTGAATGGATTCATTCCTTTTCCATACTCATTTTATATTTTTTTCTCCCACATTATTCATAAATCCAATGATCAATAGTTTAGATTCAATTTCTTAAAATCATATATAGTTTTGGTTTATTTTATTTAATTAATATTTTTTCCAACCCTATCGATGTGGGTTCAACCTTGGAATTTCAATTCCTATACTACCCTATAGTTTTGTGGATTTTTTTTGTTTTGTGTTATAAATTCATAAATTCAATAACCTAGTGGGAATTAACAATGCACATGGGACTATAACTTAGTTTGTGAAAGAATCATCAGAAGAGTGGAAATTGGTGGATCTTTTTTCTTAGTTTCATACTGGAGAATGAGAATTTGGAGCTCTGGTTTCCTTAGAGAGTATTTATTTGAAATATATTCTTATCATGTCGATTCTTTAAGAACAACAACCTAATGAAGAGTTCCACAACATTATAAACTCTCTTTATGGTGGGGAGACCATTGATGACTAGTCCTTCTCTACGAATGAAATTATATGTTTCTGTAAATGTTTTGTGGTACTATTATTGGCCAAGAATGTTGTGATGTGAGATTACAATAATTATCAATTGGTTGTTCACCCAGAAACCAAAAATCTTTTTATGACATACAATGATGATTATGGTGTCCAAGTATGAGATAGGGAATTTCTAAATTTGTCTCTTGTTGTTATATATTCCAATAGGATAAGGATTATCATTAGAAACATTCGAGTTTTCTTTTAGCATATCCAGTCCCTACTTGGATGTGGGATGAGATCCCTATGTACTTTGTGGTTGGGTTTCCATATACCTTGAGAAAGAATAATGCAATATGAGATGTGATAAATAGGATGAAAAAACCAGCTCACTTTATACCCATTTATGACACAACCAATTTTGAAAAGTTGGGAAATATATATTCGAATGAGATTATTAATTTTCACAAAGTTCTATATGCTATAGTCTATGAGAGAGATTATCAATTTACATATATCTTTTGGAGAGTCCATCAAGAACAGTCGGATCTTAGGTTTTTTTGAGTATGGAATACCATCCAAAATCTAATGATTAGACAAAAAGAGGTATAAAAATTCAAGAGGGTATGAATCATGCTTATGTTATTGAATTTGGTGGATCTTGGGATGCCAATTTAAGATTTTTTGAGTTCTCCTATAAGAATATTTACTAGCCCATGATCAAAATTGATTCTTCTGAGGCCTTCTATGGTTAGCCATGTAAATATCTATTGGGTTATTCAGATATTGGTGAAGGTTTCTTGCTTGGATGAAGCTTGGTTCAAAAGACGACAACAATGTTTTATTTTATTCATATGAAAATTTTTGCATAACAGAGCCGATATAAATCTTATGATTATTTTAATCTCATGCCATTGGAATTATCAATTAGTGACTAGTTTTTTTTTGAAATTATCACCTTAGTTGTGTCATTTAAATCTTTGGAGGAAAGGAAAACTTACTTCCATATTTTGTGACCTTTTGAGGTTATTGAGAAGTTTGGGAAAGTGGCTTACCATTTAGTACAACCACCATACCTCATGTTGATACATAACATGTTTCGTGTATCTTAGCCGCCAAAGTATCTTTCTGATCCATATCATGTGTTCAACTTGAGTGATCTAGATTTTAGGCCTGATTTATCCCTTAATGAGAATCCATTCAGTATAGTTGATTATAAAACTAAGGTATTACATGAGAGGATAATAAGTTTTGTTCAAGTTCCATGAAAACATGGTTTTGATACTTATGAGATGTGGTAGAGAGAGGCCCTGATGAGGGAGAATTAGAACCATATTGTTGACATGGAAGATTCTTCATCGAATTTATAGGGACAAAATGATTATATAGTAGGGAAGTATGTAATATCTTGTTAATTTTTTTCTGCACTTATAGACCCCTCATTTGATTATTATTTTCTTGGGTTTTTTTAGGGATGTTGTGGGTAAAACTTTGGAAATTTTTAAGGGATTTTTAGCTATGCATGATTGGATCATGATTTTACCAAACCATGTGCCCTATTAATGAAGACCATGAAAAACCAGAAAGTGAGCATTTTAAATTTTGGAAAATGGATTGAAAAATCATGTGTCTACCTAGGAGGAAACAAGAAAACCCACCACTAGGGGCACATGAATAGAGTGCAAAGTTTTTCTTACTATTCACCCCTTCCTATGAAACGATGAACCCAACATTTAATTAATCCAAAAATTAATTAAAAATTTACCGAAGACCTATTTCCTCCCCCAATTGACCCCAACTTGGTATTTGACATCCCCTAGGTCTGGGAAACTCTTAGGGATCTATTTTTGCTCCACATAACTCCTTCCAAAAATAATCAAGGCATGAAAATCAAATTTTGATCCTTTCTCATTAAATCTTTGATCTCTGTTAGTTCTCTCCAACTCTCTACCACTCTCATCCCCTATCTTACTTACAGTTTGTGACATCTATGTGTTATTGAAGGATCTTTCAATGTTTTTGTAGAACTTGAATCTCAATTTGAGTCTCATATTTTCATTGAAGACACTCTTCATTTGAGTCTCCAGTTTCCGTCAATGTGATTCCTAATACATTGATCCCAAGGTAGGTTGTTCCATTTATGATGACCGATTTAGTAAACCCTAAACTGCTTGATTTAATTTATTATATTTGAAATGGTTTGTTAAAATCCCAATTACATTGAATTTTTAATTTCAATTGGATTTGATATGAAATTGTGGAAACCCCCCAATTCCATTGAATTAGGATGTGATTTGTATTTTATATAAAACTATGGAAATTTAAATTCTATTATTTAAATTATAAAATTGAATTTTGAAATTGATTTAAAATTTTAATTTTATAGAAATGGAATAAATTTATTTGATATAAACCTATTGGTTTTATCCTAAAAAAGGAATGATTTGATAAATAACCCATTTTGTTTTTAAATGGAAATTGACATGTGGAAATGGGAATATAGTTAAATTGTATTTTAATTTTTTTTAATAAACATACCATTATATATTTTTGTTTGAGAACATGAAATCCTAGGTATCTAGTGAGTTATTGGAGACAAACACATTATGATGGGAATTCCCTAGAAACGGACCGATGCTTTACAACTCTAACATAAACATATAAGAAAATATTATCCCTAGTCGAATTTTGGTTAGTATTATTCATCTAGTGTCAATGGGAACTGTGTAAAAATTTCCATTTTTCATTAAATCAGTGTGTGAGGATCCCATAACCTGGAACTATTGTACCTCTCAGAAGATGACCATGTTTCTCATTGTAAATTTTTTGATATTTATTCCATTACTTGTCAAATGTTTTATTCATACCTCAAGAATTTATATAAACTAATTTATATAAAATGTTTATTAAGGCATTGTTTTGAAATATTTCCATCATTTTAAATATAAATAATTCTTTGTTTTAAATATAATTTTTAAATTCCATGCTTATTGATTTAAAATTTAATGATTTATTTGGATAATTAATTGAGTAATCTTATTATGGAATCCTTAGTAAGACACAACTGGGCTTTTAGCTCACACTAGACATGTGTCTTTGGGTGTTTGTAGATTTCCTCCATCCAAGATTGAGTAAGGGTAAAGAACCACTAAGAGGTGGTAGTTTCTGTAGATCATTGGGCTTGAGTTAATGTGAAAATTGGGACTTGGGTTGTTATCCTATTTTCAGGTACCTTGTTGGTGTAAATTGGGTTTGTTTACTAATTTTACTTCTGGTATTGTTCCCCCCCCAACAATGTTTTTCTTATTTTCATATTTACTTGTATCTCTTTCTTCAGTTGTGTTTGTGGAAAATTAACTCCCAATTTCATTTTGATTGATTCCAGGTGCCATTTCCCAACTTGTGGGGATTAGGAATGCCTTTCAGGCTAGGTCAGGACGAGCTCAGTTATCAGGGTACTCAGGTGTCGATGCTTGTTCGTGACAACCTGCATGTGAACAGTTTTTACTCTAATGGAATCTCACAATTTCTAAAAATAAAATTTATTTATAAGTCCATATTGAATGAAATTAAATTTCGTGACACATGTCCTTATCACATAACATTAAACTATAAAAAACCAATTTTTTTTCCAATATTCCAAATTTCATAGAAGTAGGTCCATGTAACAATACACTAAATAGATAGACATATAGTCCCTACCATTATAATTGGTGACCTACAACATTCATCCTCAGTACATGATTATATGTTTCCATTATTTATAAATATACTTATCACATCATGATTGTTCCTCTGCTTAGAATTTGAATGCCATAATTTCCTAACAATATATGTAACACTAAATGGTAATGGTGTCTTTTCAACATGATAAGAACTAGAAAGATCCATGAAATCATTTTTGAATATTTTTCCATGTTTATAAGATATTATCTGAGGCGAAAATGACAATACATGATATTAGGGTTATGAGGCTCATAAGACATTAAGAAACCTTCTTGTGGTATTATTCTTGGTAATTATCAAGATAAGTGGTTAGAAAAATATACCCATCAATAAGAGATCAACATTTCCATGTGTCATTTGATATTCGTATTAGCATATGAGTGTATTTATCCTTAGACTTTATAATTATCATTAATAGAAATCATGACTCATGTAAATTGATGTATCGAAGAAAACCATGTTACCTTATGCTAACAGTGAGGTTGAATGTGTTGGGTATGTCATGAGTGATATAGAATTAATGGATAATGTGATAAAGGATATATCCCTTCTATTAATTGATGGAAGTTGATATATCAAACAATTTGTCTGAATAAGATGGCATAGATATACCATAGAGAAATTATTCCCTGGGTGATATCATTTCTAGAATGTTTATGAAATAGAGATCGAACAAATGTTAACGGTACTAGCATGTAGTCTGGTTTTTTGAGATATCCTCATAAAGAGGTTATTTTACATGATAATCAATCATAATAGGTTAGAAGTCATTCCGACATTAGCTTATTTCACAATGGTGGCCTTAGTGTTTTCATATATACTATCCTTAGACTGTAGGTGGTTGATCTCAATTCTACTGAGAATGTGGACTACAGGGTCACACTCTAAGTGTATCAAAAATATTTTTTAAATTCATGTATTCTATTTAAGAAGTAAGAATAAATAATATTTTTTCATTTTTTGTTTATTCCCATTATATAATAAAAAATTATTCAAACAATTAATCAATTTAAATAAAAAAATTATTAATTTTCATGTTTTTGAGAATATGATATTTATTATGATTACCAATGAATAATATACTGATATTTATTTATTAAATAAATAATCCTTATTTAATAACTAGTAAATATAAACAAGGGAAAATGAACAAAGATTAATGATCTGATTTTAATTGATATAAAAAATATTTATATATAATATTAATTTTTTGTACATTTAAAATTATTGATAATAAAATTTTTATTATTGTTTGACATGGGGAAATGGATAATTATAATGTTGGAAAGGGGCTGTGAGCAAATTTTCAACCCTAATCCTTCCATTATAAATTGTTAATTAATACACATTCCATAATGAATATTTTTGTAACAATGGATTAAGAGACACTCTAAATAACTAGATATAGATATAGAAATATATAAATTTCTATCTATTACTATTCTATACATAAATCTAGAAAAAATTAATATTTTATCCTTTTTAAAAGAAGAATTTTATTATGATTAACCATGAATAATTCAAGAGATCAAGATCATCCATTATAGAACTGGTGATTCTATTGAAATGTTCAGAGTTTTTTTTTCTACTTGTGGATAAGCACTAGAGAAATTTTAAAATTGGATCCTACAATATAATGTTAGTAAAATGAGGTCTTTTAAACTAAAATGTCAATAAAAATAGAATGATGAGTTTATCTAATTCATTATATGTTCATAAATTAACTATAAATTATATGTGAAGATCTTCATCTCCTAGTTCTAATAATTTATCAGGTTATGTAATATATATTTTTCATTGGATACGGTATTTTTTATCATTTACAATAGTAATTATTCATATATTAATACTAAAAACCATGTTTCTCATTCCATAAAGGAAATTGAGCTACAATCCGATCCTTAAAGTTGTATTAGAGTGGTAATACGATTAATTAATAATTATTTATTATTATTTGATTGTATGAGTATATTTCAAATTTATTTTACTTTATATAAATTCATTTTAATTTATGAAAATCATCATCTCTTTATCTCTTCATTTTAACTAGCATAACAAGTAAAAAAATTTAGATGAAAAATGAAGAAACATATGAAGAAACATTCTAGAGGTTCTGAAGGTTCTTCCAAGATAATTCTATAGTACATGGTGTGTAGTACCTAAATACATACCATTTATTAGTGTTTCTTTACTTATGTTATTGTATTTGATAAAATATAATAAAATAAGATATAAAATATGATAAAATTTAATCAAAATATAGAAATATATAGAATGACACAATATTTGAATAACTACATATTTTGTGAGCACTACACAAGATATGGAGTCCTCATTTTCCCATGGATGAGAGCAGGGGGTGTCCTAGTATACCCTGTATCTGTTACACTACATGAGGACTAACATGGTATGAAACATTCATAACACACACTGTGTAATATAAATCACACAATTTGTACCTCAAACATGTCGATAATGGGAAACATGCCTAGTACATAGGTGTGTGATACAAACACATGTGGACGAGAGTACACACTATGTAACATAGGAAACTTCACATAGTATATTGAAAAAGTGTACGTAATTTAATCTAGGGAGAATTATTTAATATATGATTGAAAATATTTATATATATTTCCTATTTAAAATATTTTATAGTACATTCCATGTCATAGGATTGATAATTATATACTAAATTTATTCCGTTATTAATTTTCAAAATCCACATGACTAGGTTATTTGAATGAGTAGACACAATTTCCACCATATAAAATTGTGTAATTTATTAATTATAAAAGAATTATTTTTTTAAATATGGATGAATGCATGTTAAGGATTATAGGATGAAATTAAGATAAATTTAATTAAGTGGATTAGTTTATGGTGCATTATCTTAATTAGTGAACAAATTGAACTAATTGATAAATCAATTCAAAATGTATGCTCATTTTATATTTTGTGGATGATCAGGAGATTAAAATAGACATATTCACACAATTATTTTCATTTAATTTATAACGGTTAATTGGAATTTGATGGCCTATGAGGGATCCTCTTCTACTTATTATGTAAGGGCCCACAATAACATGGTTTCTTTTTTGTAAAAAGATATATCAAATCCATTGGGTCTCCCCACCCATATGTGAGTAAAAAATTACATAAGAATGTATCTCTATGGAAGGAGGAGGTGGTCCAAGTCCAGAAGCTGAGGTAAAACCAATTGATACAATGCATATGAACCAAGGTGGAATTCTGTAATAAAAACAAATCTAGGGTTCAAAGTGTTTTTCCACAGGTCAAGGGTCAGTTTATCATCCTCTAGGTAAACAAACCATTATATGATATCATGATAGTTTCACCTATATTTTATTTCTATCTATTTAATGTTTTATTATATATTTTTGTGTATTTTTCACTATCACATAATAAATTAATTAATAAGAATGCATGATGGAATAATATATAACTATAATGTTAACAAAATTTATATGACCAAGCTAATCACTTTGGTAAAATACACTTAATATTAAAAATACATGTGGTAAAAATAAAATTTTATTTATAAATAAACATAATAATCCCTTAACTAAAATATAATGTTCACATACCCTTCCACTACTAATGTTAGAAATAACCTCACAGTTCAAATTTCTTGACCAACCCAAGTTGGGGTTCTTTTAATTATCGGGGAAATTTTCGCTTAATGGGTTAGGCTCACATAACCTAGTTCACATAAAAGGTTTAATTAATAATTAAAACTTTTTGTATAAAATATTCAATGTTTGGGAGAATAATCATTCATGATTTTAGGATTGGTAAGTCCACTCAATGGATCATGGAGTCGTGAGTTAATACAGTTGAGAAGTTACACCTACATAAAAACCTTGAAATAACTTTTTAGGGTCAAATATAGGTTATTATAAGGGGGATATATTTACTTTAAACTATAATATCTAAAAACAAAAAATATTCAAAAACTAATCATGGTAGATATTATGTTTAAAAAAACAATATTATATTGAGTGAATTTTATTTAAATTAATTTATATTATTTAAAATAAAAAATAGTAATCATCTCCTCTTAATTTTTATAAATGGAAAATAAAATGAATTCAAAAATATTAATGAGATCCATACTGAAGAAGTATAACCTTATCACCAGTGAGTTTTTTTTCTGAATGAGAAATGTGCTTACACATTATACTACATGATGAATAGAATTTGTGTGTAATGGAGACCACACTGAAAATGTCCCATGCCAATGAGGCTAGTGAGGAAAATATATATCTATATATAAATCATATATTAGAAACAATTATTGTCTAATGTTTCATGATATCTTCCATTTAAAAAGATATTATAAAAAAATGAGCATATTTAATCCTATAGAATCATATTTCACTTATCATGGAAAGTAATGACAAGAAAGATATGAGATTTCCAATGCACTATTCACATGCAAGCTTGTAGAGTCAATGCCACATATGATACATGTAGTCTAGATGATTGGATACATTAAGTTCCTGGACATCCTGGGTTATATAATCCATGATAATCTTTTCATATATCTCATTCTATCATCATTATATAATAATTATCTAGTTTTATTGTGAATTATAATATGAGAAGTAATGAGAGGACACTTTTAAAACTTCTTACTCTCATTCACTAAGTTGATAAATACATGGGGTGTAAAAACCTATGATCCTTATAATGAATAGATGAAATGGACCATGGAAAAGGGTAAAAAAATTGTTTCATGTCTAAGAATATAGATATATGTCCCTCTTGTAAAAAGAATATAACTGTATGTAAAGTGACATGATGAAGTATGTTTTTCATGTGAAAATTATGGATACTAGAAGTGGAACTATACCTAACCAAAGAAGAAATGTAATGATTTAATATAAATTATTATTAACTATAGTCATTATATATCTAAATGTTGGGTATTAGATATTACTTTTGGTGATTTCATTTATAACCAAATATATGAACACAATAGATTTCAGAAGGTTTCTAGAGGCAAGAAAAATCTATTAACTTCCAATGGAGAGAGGATAATTGATCTAGAAATTGGAGACTACCATATCAAACTTCCAAAATGGTTAATTTTGGTTTTAATGAATTTTTATTTTGGGACTAGAGTTACCATGAACATCATATCTATTTCTTATTTAGAAATGCACAAATTTATGTTTAGTTTTTGGAATAAGAGTTTCAATTTTATAAAGATAAAATATGCTATGGTATGGAATAGTGGAATAACAATATTATTTATTAAATTATAAAAACCAAATAATAGAATTTGATAATGAAAAAAGTATAAATAACCCACATAACTCTTAGTTTTAGCATCACCATCTTGGTTATCTAAATGAGATGCATTTGAAAAATATATATCAAGATAGTTACATAGAGTTTTGAGCTTAAAACACATGAAATATGTAATAATTATTTATAAGAAAATATGACCATAAACCAATTTAGTGGTCTTGGTGAAAGGGCCACATATTTTTTATAATTGGTATACAGTAATGTGTGTTGAAATTTTCATGCAGACTTTAGATGTGGATTCTCAAATGTTATCACATTTTCCAATGAATTTGGTAGGTATGGTTATATTAAGCTGATGAGGTAGAAGTATGAATCCTTTGAGAAGTTCACAGAGTTAATTAATAAAGTTGATAATCTTCATGGTTGGTAGATAAATAAAAATTTATCGGAAAATTGTGGTGAATATATTGCCTAAGAAATTATCAAATCTAAATGGGAGTGTGGGAATTTATCTTAACTTACTCCACCTTATACACCATAGAAAAATTGTATTAGTTAATGGAGGAAACTTACACTATTAGAAATCATAAGGTTGATGATGAGTGACACATGAAATCCATTATCCTTTTGGGGTTATAAATTATTTATGAAAATCATACTTACTAAACTGAGTACTAAACTAAGAGAAAATGAAATTCATATTGAGTCATAGTGTGGAAAGAAATAAGTTTTGTCACATTTTTTTTGCAAGGGGTTGATTTTTTTTTCAGGGTATCTAAATCAATAATCTAGAACCCCAACGTTCAAAGTGTATCTTTATATGTAATCCTAATATAACATTTTGATAATATTTTTATATACCTATAGAAAATAAAGTTTCACATGAGGAACCATCTTTCTTGCGGGGGAGAGCACCCTCAAGGATGATAGTGGGAGAAATATTTAATTGGATAAAGTTGATGCTAAAGATATATGAGAGGTGGTATAACAATATTTTTCATATTTACCCATTGAATAAGTTTTCAATAATATAGATGTACTAAATAGGATAGAAATTGAAGTAAGATAATTATAAATGATCCTTGAATATAATAAAGAATTGGAGAGTTCAGAGGCTACAACATGGGAAGTAACTATGATTTTTTTGTGTTAGATTCAAAGTTTAAAAACCATATCTGGGTTCTAATAAATACTATAGTTGATGAAAAAAACATTGGTTGTAAATTATTTTTCAATAAAAAATATACATATACGTTAAATCAAATATCTATAAATAAGGACTATTGGATAAATGGTTTAAAAAATATCAAGGCATTGACTATGAATAATCATTTTCTCCAGTTACCATGTGGAAATCCACCATAGTTTTTCATTCCATAATATATTTCCATGAATATGATATTTGAAAAATTGATGTCAAAACTACATTCTATAATGTTAATATAAAATTGGATGTGTATATGACACATTTTAAAGGGTTTTTGTCTCCTATAAATTCCAAAAAACGATACAAGTTTTAGAGATTTATTTATGGTTCAATGCAAGAATCTTAGTCATGAAATATTAATTTCAAAGAATCCATAAATGAATTTTGTTTCATTAAGATTGAATGTGATCTATGTGTTTAAAATATGTCTAGTGGTAGAATAGAAAATTTTCATAGTACTTTTTGGAGAAGAAATAATACTAATTATAAATGAGATATCATCCTTACTAGTGCTTAAGTGGTGGTTGATCATATACATGTCTATAAAGGAATTAGGTGAAGTAGCATACAATATAGGGATCAAAATCATGCATGATAGATTCTAAAGGTAGTTTGGACTAATCTAAGGTACATACCAGAAAAGCTCAGTCAGAGGAAAAACCTATGACCATTTATTAAGAAAGGAAAATTACAGTAAACAAGCACCCCAAACAAGAAAAACCAATTACATATTACATGAGTCATACCCCTCGCCACACCCATGATATAAGACATCCTTTGTAGAAGTCGATTACCATTCAGAGCTTTCATAGTGCTTCATGACCTTAACATAATTATTTATGAGATTCAGTTTCTCTAAAGATATCAACTCCCTAGAGGATTTCCTAACAGAGGACTTGGTTGACACCGACATTGGCAAGTCAGAATAAACCTTCCTCGTTACTCGTTTAACTAGAGGAGGTTCCTCATTTCTAGATTTCTTTTTCCCATAATTTACAACATTACTAAAGGAAGGCTTTACCAAATCACAATTACTTTCTTTGTCACAGTCTGAGACATCCCCCCATTGTCCGGTGATGACCATATCTTGGAAAGTATCAATCATGTTCTAGTTCTGCTCATATTTCCCATTTGGATCAACTAAAGCCAAACAATGTGGGGTTTCTACAAAAACATGACTAGCATCCACCTCCTTCCTCAAAACATCCTGTTTAACAATTTTCATGTTGTGCCCTTTTATCATTTGAGGACACCCATTCATCTCATTGTGAACCAATTCTTGAAATTGGTTTGAAGTATCAATTGTGATATTCCAACCACAATCAGAAAACGGATGCATGTGAGAATCTTAAATGGATGGAAGAATAGGGAGTGCATCATGGACTTTCCCATCAACTGAGCTGAATACCAGATCTCCCTCCTTCTACTCCTTTTCACCAGCTTTGATCAGCCCACTGACATCCCTTCCTGCATCATACTGAGTAACTCGATCTTCCCCATGCTGCAATACATCCCCTGAAGAAGCAGGTGCTCCCAAATTGCCTCAAATTCCATTTCCAGGACCTGCTTCATCCATACCAAAATTATTCCCACCAGTGGTCGGTATGAGGTCTTACTCCAGTCAATGAAACAATATAGAAACAAATGGATTATGGGATGCCCGAGGCTGCCTTCCTAGAGATGAATCACCCAAACTATCAGCAGTGCCATGCTTATCTACATCAGAACATGTTTGTACTTGACCATATACCCTACCAGGCCTCTTCATAGATGCCGATGGCCTTCTTCTTCTGGCTCCACGAAGAAAATGACTAGCCGTATGACCCAAATGACAACAAGTCGAGAAGTAATCAACCCAATTTTCAAACACAATAGCTTGCCTCCATTATAAATCCTTACCAACAGTAATCCAAATCTAGTCAACCAGTGGCTTCGAGGAATCCACCTTAACACAAAGACGAGGATTAACTGGATGACTCACAGAGTATGTGCGAGCATCTGAGCAGAGGAAATGGCCAACTAGGTTCCCTAACATACAAATTATTGAAGGATTTTGAAAAGGAAAAGGAAGATGATCTAGGATTACACAGGTCTCTACTGAAGGAGGATCCCTATTTATATAGAGATCAAACAACCATAGGAGAAGGAAAAATTTTAATCTATTGCATCTACGGGGAGCTCTGGACCATGTGTGAATTAAGCCTTCCTCAGAACCAAAACGAATCATCAGATGATGATTATCAATAATCCCTACAACTGAATATTATTTTAGATACCAGTCACTAAACACAAAGTGATCTAACTCATCAACCGAAGGCCTTTGATGTGAAAAGTGAGAAACTAGGGTCAAATATAGGAAGCCCGAGGCCACAGAGAATTCTGCGAAATAAATCGAAAGCTGAGGGACCCCAAGATGAAGATCTGGAACTTTCAGGCTTAAGGGAATTTGCGGGAAGTCTGGGAGATAGCTAGGGTTTGAAAATGGTACAAACGATGCTCGCGATGCCGGGGGAGGTGGAGCCAAAAAACATCCTCCCCCCTCCCACCACCAGGAAGGGGGGGGGGAGAAATCCTGCATCGAGCATCAACTGGGGTTCATCATCGAGAAGGAGAAGGCGAGGCTCACGTCGACTCTTAGTAAGTCATTATTCAATCCAAGGTACATACATTTACCAGATACTAAAGAGGTTCAATATAGAATAATCCAATATGGAATTGGTTCGAATGTGACATGGTATACATATTTCTATGAATATGTGTCCTTATACACAATATAAAAGAGAAATAATGTGTAATATCACAAAAAAATATATGATAAGATCTATCACTTATTCCATTTTATGTATCCTATTTTCTGTCACATATTATTTGACCATGGTAAGACGATACCAAGAAGATCCATCTAAACAACATTGGACTTCTATTAAGGATCTACTTAAGTATTTGAGGTGAACTAAGGATATGGTACTAGTGTTTTGATGAGATAAAGAGATATTAATGAGTGATTATAGAGATTCTATATTTTAGATAGATAAGAATTATATAAAGTAATTTTCAGGATAAATATATTTTTTCAATGGAGGTGTTGTGAGATGGAAGAGTTCAAAGCGCCTTTTATCAACAATTCTACAGTAGAGTTTGAGTATATTTCATATTCTCATGTATATAAGAAAGAAGTTTGGATTATTAATATTTTTGATTTTCATGATGGAATTACTGGAAATATAGACCCTATTATAGTTTACAATAATAATATAACATTTGTGATCATTATTATGAAGACTAAGTTACATCAAATAAAAAATAACATACATTTAATTTTCCATATTTTGAGTGAATTCTCTCAATGGGTAGAAGTTGTGATGAGAAAAGTATCCATGTAGTAAAACATTGAATAATAATTGATAAAGGATCTATCATAGGATAAGCCTTACTATAATGTGAGAGCTAGTGTACTGAGAGTTTTTATCAGTTGTATATAGTGAAAGTTAGATTTTTTTTGGATTTGGTTTAATAAAAATAATTTACATAGTGCTTGATTATATATTTTAATTATTTATTTTGTTACACATAACATCATGATTTTTCCTCTACATGATATTTTCAAGTGATAATGTCCTAAGAATTCATTTTACCCTAAAAGGTCCTTATAGTTCCCTGCTACGATAAGAACCAAGTGATTACCCCACATCTGTCTTGAATATTATTCTATGTATGGATTGTATTGACTGAAGAGACATATATAATAATGACTATACATGGTAGTAGTATAATAATACATTGAGACACCTTCCCATGGTGTTTTACCGTGGTAATATTCAGGATAGGAGGTTATGAGAATTGAACATTGATAGTAAATACAAATTTACATGTGTCCTTAGACGCTCCAATTAGAGGATGTGTGTATTGATCCTTATACATTAATATTGTGATTAATTGATATCATAACTTGTGTAATTATATGTATTGAAGAAAAATGTGATGAAATGTTATCACGGTGAGGTAGGATGTATTGGGAATTTAATGGGTGATATTTCATTAATGGATAATTTGAAAAATGATTTAACTCTTCTGTCCTTTAATTGAAGTGGGTATATCAGGATCTCTAATGTAATGGAACCAAGTAGATAAAACATGGACCTAAAATTAAATGGGTGTGATTATTTAACAAAACTAAAAGAAATAGTCATTAAGCATAGAGGTTTATGGTACTCACAAGAATCCTTCTGGAATTGAGATATCATAATAAAGGGACTGCATTAAACATTAAGCATTTATAAGAGTTTGGATGTCATGGTGAAATTAAATTCTTTCTCTATGGGTTCATTAGGATGTTTCAAGATTATAACCTTGGAATTTAGGTAGTTATTCCTAACACCATAGAGAAATTGGTATAAATGTTGAGGAGGGAAAGTGAATCTATCTTAATGGTACATTGGTAGTTGGATAAATAAAACACATTTATATTCATAAAATATTTCTCATAAAAACTATTTAATTATAAAAATAATAATTTTTTTCTATGTGGGGTCAAATATGAATTATAATGACAGAAAGTGGTTTCTAATAAATTTATAACCATAAATATACCACAACAAATATCTAAATATAACACTTTTCATAATGACACTTGTTGTAAAAAATAGAATGAGAGAGACTCTTAAAACCCCAAGAGATAGATCTAAATATCTAGAATATTCCCTCAATTCATCCTCTCTCAATCCATTAAGAATACATAGGAAATTATTCCTTTTTAAAGAACAACTCTTCTCTGATCTTCCATAAACAACACAAGTGATCAAGATGAACCAAGACAAGACCCAATGATTCTATGACAATGTTTAGAGATTGTGAGTCATGTTTAGATAAATGCTAGGGGTATTTTTTACGTGGATCCTACAATGATGCAATGTACAAGGAGATATAGTCAAATATATCATTAATTAAAGTTGAATTATGGTTTGAGTTAATTCTATATATGTTCATAAATTAATTATAGATGACATTTTATGTCCCTTCTCTCCTAGTTCTAGTGTTTTCACTAGTAAATTAGTCTTTGATTTTTGTTTTACATTGCATTATTTGTAAGGTAATGTCATGATTATTAATCTATTAATACCAAAAAACATAGTTTTACAAGTTATAAATGTTCTTCCTCTATTCCTAGAACCTTCGCATACCATATAATCTAAAAGTATATAGTGCCCTATGTATCCTGTATGATCTTAAACTACACAGAGTGTCTAGTCACACATGGACATAAACTATATTCCTCCCTTTGTGTAGGGGACTATTTTTAAAAAATCCCACTGATTTATATTTTTAATTAATATGTTTCCACCATTACATATTGTGACCTTACTCTATTTCTTGGGAGGTTTTATTAATCTTCCTCTCAAATCAGGGTTTATTACTTTTTGCTAAATAACATATGTAGAACATGATGGTTTAGTTAATGAATATTCAAAACCATATTATAAATCTCCTATTCCATTAATTATAATTCATAATAATGATACCATAACCACCAAAAAAATCATTGAGTAAAGATTATACCTTTGGAAACCAATATCTTTGAGTCGATATTTTTCTCTTTGAATACTAAGAACCTTGAGTATGTCCTCTTGGTTTCCCCTTTTATAGAATTTTTTAACAAGTATATGTGACTCTAAAAGGACCCCTATACCAGGTAATAATATGTTTGTCACACATCTAGTATTCTAACAAGTTGTATTTTTTCTTAATTAGGAAAATATCCTCTAATGATATGTTCTATTTTCCACTGGTTCAATGGTGGGGTTTCTTTCATTAAGGGTCAACTTATTCTAAATACTTTGTATTCCATTAATTTTTATTTAAATATTTCACTATATGATTTAACTTATCCACTTCCACTATGTTTTTATTAATTTGAAATATCTCTAAATTCTATTAACTTATGAATACATACACTATTGAGGAGGATCCAAATCACATGATAGCTAACTACATGAAACTTTGTTCGAGGAATTACATACCTAAATTATATGAATATATGGTACTACCTATAAAAAATAATATCTCATGATATGGGGGTCCTTACCACATTAAATTAAACATTACAGTGCACAATAAATCCCATATGAACCAATAATACTCAGAGTGATATGTTCCTTAAGACATCAAACTACTAAATTCCCCATAGTGTAAGAGCTTAATCTATATTAGGGTTCTCTTTCTATATAGAGTTTCTTAGATACAAAAAATATACACCTACTAATATGTTTTGGTTCACATAACCTATGAAAAAAATGCCCCTTTAAATAATTACATGGGGCTTGATTCCCATTATTCCCTGATACATAGTGATGTGTAGATCCCTTATTCATGGGCTAGCCAAAAATTCCATTTTTATTCATGGCTCTACGCATGTGATGAGACCTTCATAAACAAATTATAGGGTTTCCCCTAGACATTACTAAGGATATAACCCTTTAAATTTATATTTTCATCAACAGAATATTTCAATATGTTTATATTTATACTTAAATTAACATTTTGAAATAGTATGTTTCTCCTGAATCACATAACTAAAATGAATCTGAATATATTTAATAAATATTAAATTTGACCATTATTATATGAACTTTGAATTTGTGAGTATAAATAGAAGTAATCATATAATAAACCTTATATAAATAACATCAAGAATGTGAATTATTCCTCAAAATGATTTTTTCTAAAAATAGAAAGAGGAGGAGTCACTAGGGGTTTCCTTAGACTAATACCATGTTAAAATTTGGTAATTGTGGATTTAGTGAAATCACTAATGAGAGATGTTCATAATCATAGAAATACCTATGAGATGCTTGAGTTAGATCATACACCCTTGAAAACAACCATCTCATATAATTTCCTAATATCTTATGTAAAGGACATGATGTATTTTTAATTAGAATATAGGATATAATAAAAAAGTAATTATTATGTTCATTTTTAATTACTTTCATTCATTTTATGCATAAAAATAATCTTTTTCTAGAAAATATTTATTCAACATAATGATTTTTTATATTAAAAATAATTTTTATATGATCTAGAGTATAAATACAATAAAATAAAATTAATTATTTAATTAATCATGTAAACATTATCATAGGGTGAATTTTTGGGATTTTCTTGAAATTTATGTTTTTTGGTGAAAGGAGAAAAACACATTTTCTACAAATACATTCAGTTTTATGATATCACCATGATGTAAGATTGAATTAGAAGTTTATGAAACCTTTTTTAGATTAATTATATATTGAATAAGTAAAATTAATCGTTTATATTTATTAAGTTTAATTTAGTAACCAATATTTTACATTTTAGAACCTATATAATGTTATGTTATAATAAAATAAGTATTTTTTTCCTTTTCATTAATAAATTACAGACAAGGTTACATTCTATTTTGGAGTATTCTAATAGTCACATAATTCTCATTTATTGAATCATTAACAATAAAATTTCATGAAATTTCATACTACATATGATTTATTGGTAAAATCAATTTTATAATTAAAATAAAATTAAAACAATATCTTTTATTCGCATCTTACATAATTATAATAAATTTATTTTTTAACATATATAGAAATAAAATATTTTAAATTGGATTATAAATTTATAATCAAAATATTAAAAATTAATAATAATCTCAATTTCATTTTTTTCTATAAAAATTATATATCATGATAAATGTTTGTTATCATGAAAAAAAGATAGAATTAGTTAAAAGTGGTTAAAATGAAGAGATAAGGAAAAAATATAAAAAATCATAAATTTAATTTGATTGGATGAGTATATTTATACCTCCCTCATCTTATATATATATTTTCTCTAATTTATATTGGAAATAAATTAAGTTTATTTTAAATTATATAAATATTTATAGGATTACCACTCCCCTAACTTAAAATAGGACCCCACATATCCTCACTTGTGTACACACTTTACGATACATATCTCAAAAAATATATATTCCAAACACTTTCCAAAACCCTTATCCAACACCTATATATCCTAATCTCACATAAAGACCAAAACAATAAGGATTAAGGATCATTTCAAAGGCTGATACACAGGGAAGTTGTAATTGACGTCACAAAATTATTTAAAGTTTTTTTCAACATTCACCCATCCTAATTCTTAATTAAACATTTTAAAATAATTAAATAAATATATTTTTTATAATGAAATGTAATTAAGTTAATAGAATAAATATTTTACACTTTACTTCCATCCATTGTAAAATTAAAACATTGATCATGTGCACATGGGGATAACCGCCCCACTAAAGAGATGAATTAAATTTTTCATCACCGCCTTACATGGAAAATTATAAATGAAAAATTTAATGAATAAATATGATATTTATGAAATTGTTATCATTTTATAAGATTAACCATTATCTACCATCATGCAATTCAATTCATTATAAAAAGAGAACATCATTCGTGCGTATGTGCGGACAAGAACCTCTACAAAAGACATATTTTATTTTTATTTAGCACTATAAAAGGGAGATTATACCAATTAATTTAATGATTAAATTTATAATATTAATAGAAATCTATTATAGTTATATACTCATTATAAAATAAAATGTTCCTACTCATTCAACCGTTATAACGTTTTCTTGTTTTTCTAGGTTTTATGACAAACATGAACATTTTTTTAATTTTTATGTCATGAATGATTAATGAATATTATGAAATATTAATATTATATAATAATAATGAATTTATAAAGTTTTGAGCATTAAATTAATTATAATATATATATGTTTATTTGTTAATAAAATAAATTTTATCAATGAAATCAAAACACAAAAAAAACATAATTTTCAGCATTCCATACGAATCATCACTAAATGCTCCATGAAATATCAATGTAAATAAAAAATAATATAAAATACATAGATAAAATCATCATGAAAATTATGTATATTATGAATCTATTAAAAGTTATGAGAACCAAAAACACTAAATCAAATCATGCATGTTAAAGGGGATAATAAATATATAATTTCAATTATTAACAAATAACTAGAAATAAATGGGTAATAAAATATTAAAAGTGAATAAAATACAGTACGATAAATATAAATATTTTTTCTATAATAGTTTTATAATAAATAAAAATTTATTATTCATGTGGTTAGATAATGTTCAGCCAAATAAAAGTATGAGGTAAGGGGTTTTCATCTAAAATTTATTTATTGGATATATGATTTTAATTATGTACCAATATGAATTTATAAGATTTATACACTGAATATTTCAGATATAATATCATGAATCACTTTATAAATATGGTATTTTATGTTAATTATCAATTTATTATTTATAAGTAGTTTTTCTAAAAAATTTAATGGGTTTTATTAAAAATCAATTCTTTAAAAGTTTTGAAGCATTTTACCCAAATATTTCTCTATTACATGAATAATATTTATATCCTTTAAATAATATTATTTTATATAAATTGATTATTTTCAATGTCATTTATAAATATTTTAACATTAATTTTAATTTTTTTAAACATAATGTTTTTATGTTTTCCATAAAAGTTTTTTTATATTTCATATAAAGGAGTGATAATAATGTTATTTTGAATGTTTACTACTTAATCTCCTTTTTTTCCAAAATAAATATTATTTTCTATCAATATTCTTTTAAAATAATCCATGGTCTTTAATAAAAGTCATATTACCATCACTTTATGAATTTTTATTTTTTAAATGGTACCAATAGAAAATAATATGTCTTCTTTTTTTGAAAACATTTTATTAATGATTTTATAAAAGTATTTTCATCTATGTCAACATAATTTAATGATTTATATTATCTATTGTGGATAATATCTAATCATTCCATCCACTTTATTTATCTGTATTGTTTATTATAATGATGTTTTGAAAGAATTATATTGAAACACATTTCATTTATTGGGGGAAATTATTCTATTATGAATTCCATTTTGATCTTGTGGAATTAATATATATGGTTTATCGTAATGTAATGGTTGTACCATTATATCCATCAAATTCATTAGGTAAATATTTATATATCAATGGATGATGATAATGTTTTGTGTGGACATATGATTGGTTATCCATGTCCACAATGTTGAAATGCATGAACCTGATTTCCTATTCCAAACATTATGCATGAATTTATTTATGTTTAATCCATTTACATAGTGTTTTTAATTTCTATTATTATTTTTGGTTCATATTTAAATGTTATTCCATATAACTATGCTATGATCCATGGATCTTTATTATTATCTCATATATCTAAATTCTCAATACCTTTTATGTTTATAATATTTAGAGGTCACATATTAGTCCTCGGGAGAGACTCTCATGAATCTAGGATATTTTGTATTATATATTTATTCATTGTTAATTATCTCCTCATATGATTATAATATATCCCTTTTCATCTCATTACCATGTCTTCAGATATAGAGAATTTGATCTCACTCCTTTTGTTTTTAACTTCCATATGAAGTTATGTACATGGATATGTATATATTTTTGTTTTATAGAATAATGTTTGAATGATATTTTGAATAAATAATGTGTAATAATATGTTTATTGTAAAAATATGAGAAGACACTAAAAATTTGGTTTCTAGTATTGTGATATTATGTTTGATATATAAATATTTATTTATGAAAAGATTGAAAAATATATTCTTTATTAGATTCAACCACCTTAATTGCTATCCAAGAATTGTGTAGTTATTTTTTGATATTTGGTTGAGAATTATAATAGAAACCAACTTAAAAAACTCTAATGTTACATAATGTATCCTATTCTAAGAGTAAAGTTTATTAGATTAATAAATTCATAGGATGAACTATTGAAATTTATATAGTTTTTATATCTGATTAACATAAGATATTTTTATTTTTATTAATTGAGTTAACCTATTTTTGTTTTAGTGAATGGATAAAACCATGATAAATTGAGTTATAAATGAGTGATTAGGAAAACACATCAATTATCGCCCTAAACGACAAAATGTATTATGAACCACACCTTATTCAATCCATAATTTTTTAAAAAAATTTCTTTGATTCATAAAGATTATTTATGTTTAGTATTTTTGATAATTAGTTCATAAATCTTACATAACAAACCCATACATAAAATGAAATTTTAAAAAACACGTATTCTTTTCAAAAAAATATTAACGATTTTCATTTTGACTTCTTATTTATTTATATTCATATGTAAAACATGTAAAAACAATAGAAAATATATGATGAGAATTAAAATATTATAAAGGGAAATAAATAAATAATAAAAAAATAAAATAAAAAAATAAATTATTATATTATAAAATCACAATATAATAAAATATAGTTTTATTTTAAATTAATATACTTTAATCTCCGATAATAATTTACTTACCCATGAAATTAGATTTTCTGCACCAGTATTTTCATAAAAAATTATATAAGAAAACATTAATGAAAATTTATAATCATGTGGGTTTTTAGAAAACATGAGAATCCATGATTTTTTTATTAAAAATATAAAATTTTTACTTAAAGAGGCATAATCATCACATTAAAAAATGATCATTATCATACATTTTGAGATAAACCTATTTACAAGAAAATGAATTAGTAAGAACCTAAAAATTTATGTAGGTTCCTTGTGATTTCATAATCATAAAACCCTTAAAATCACCCTTACAATTGGAATAACAATTATAATAAACATCTAGAATAATTATCAATATAAAATAATCATTACCCAATTATTTGGAGAGATATATTGGGATTAACTATAATTATAAAAAATTTAAAAGGACCATAAAATTTATGGAAAAAATTAAACCTATTATATATATCATAAAAATTATAAATTATAATTTCGAACCCATAAGAAAAACATTCTTTGATATTGATATATCTATTTCATTTAAATCCCAATTTTAAAGAATAAAATCCTTAGATCAAAAGTAAGGTGGTTAAATTATTTGAATAAGACATAGAAATTTATAAAGGAATCCAAATAATAAAATGGGTTTTAAATGGAAAAATCCATTGACACCGTATATGTTATAATATAACATTTTATTTTATTATTGAAAAGATGTAAAAAATGCTCATAAAACAATTCATTTCGAAAACATTTGAAAGAAATTTTAAAAAATATAATTAAATTTCCTTTTTATTATAAAATAACCATAAAAATATATCTATAAAATAATTTTAATAAAATTTAAATGTAAGAAAATTATTTATAAAATAAATATTTAAAAAATTTAAAATAAGGATTTTACGTTAAAGTGTCCATTACCTCGTGTCTAACTTGTCAAATAATTTTTTTATATTTTTAAATAATAAAATAATTCTTATTATTTAGTTATTTAATATACATTTTGATGTTTATTATTCTTTTAATTTTATTTATTTCCTTGTTTTTTTAATTTGTTTATAAATAAGGTTCTCATCAGATATTTTGATGATATTTAGATCATATGTCCAAAATTAATTCGATTAGTTGAGAATGGTTAAAGATACCATTATTCCATAATATTTAACATTATAATAATGTAATAATTATCATTTCTATATGTTAATTTTAATTTTGATCCATTCATAAAATATTTATATGATAAGTGAACTATGTTACAATCATATCAATGATAAATCGTATGTACGTATGAGTAACGTTTACATCTATCAACGAATATGATGAAAAAAGGTACATATTATTTAAAATTTAAATAATTATTTTATATCATAAATATAATATTTTTCCTTGAAATACTTTTATATATATAATCCATATGATTTGGTCATAAAAAAATCACATCTCTTCATGGAGGTGGAAACCCACATATATGCATGCACAACATTATCATTTTTGAATGTATAAAAAGGTAAGAGAGTAGATGATATATTATATTTAGATAATGATAACCATTTCATGAATATCATATATAAACCTTAAATCTATCATTATATATATCCATGACATTCAGCGATGTAAAATGGATAACAATGGTTTGCGAGGTTGTAGTTCACTATACACACGAATGTTGGATTCATTTTCAATTTGATGGAAGAAGAATATGGATATAAGACATTGAATTAAAATCAAAACATATTATTAAATTTAATATAATTGTGTTATTAATTCATCCTGGTTGATGAATATTTAAATTATTTATAAGATTAAAAATGGAAATGTTTAGTTAGGATAAATGCATCTTTTTTCAGAAAACCTCATTATGTTTATACCTAAATCCCTCATAGGATGGCCTTTTGATAAAAAAATCCTTTAGGACATGGGGATGAATTCATTTATGGGGTTTGTTTAGGGATTGGATGAACCAAAAGGATCTTGAAGTGGGGATAAAAAAGGAGAGTTTCTTTTCATTTATAAGTGGGGAGAGGACACACTTGAAATATTAGAAAAGATTAAAATATATTACTGTCTTACTAAAGAAACAATTTATCCAAAATTTAATATTTATTAATATTATATGATATAGGGTTTAAATATTTCTATAAAATTAATTTTGACTTCTTTTTATGTCATTGTAACCCTTATCACATTAGTTTAACCACTAGTATACCCGTTTTAACCTTAGTCGTGTTAAGATATTTTTATTGTTTTTACTATTTATTTTGAAAAAAATAAAATATATATCATTAAATAATGATAATTATTCTAATTCCAAATATTTAATCAATTTTTTCAAATTCAATTCATATATTTTCTAGGAATTCAATTTAAAATTAAACCCATAAACGCGATGAACAACGTTATTAAAAAAAATCCTTTTTATGTATAAATTTTTGTTAATAAAATGTTCAAGTATAAAATTTATTCTAAAGATCATAATTATATTTTTCATTTATAATAATATAATAATTTTTTTAAAATAATACAAAATATAATATTTATTTAAAAATACATAAAAGTAAAATATAGTCTCCAATAAAAATATTTATTTTTCAGTATTCATAAGAAAATAAAACTTTTCCAAAAATTATCAAAAATTATTCCTAATATAAATTTTACAGGTTGAATTCAAAAATAAAGTTTATTTTTTCATACTAAAATTATATTAGTTTTAAATATTAATTTTAAATAAAACTATATAATACATTAAAACCAAATTTTTTTAAAAATAATGATTTAATCTTTTGACTGAAAAATTACCTACCATATTTTTAATGAATATAAATCTATAAATCTAAATAATAAAAATTAATAATAAATGAAAACTATTTATCTTAACATTAACTAGGTTTTTGAACTCTTCCCCCTTTTGGAAACTATGTTCCCATAATTTTATTTATTATTTAAATAAGTTTAGATATATTTCCCTCATATCATTTATGATTCACATTATACTTCTTCAAACATACGGTTTATCCAAAAAACTATAATATAAAAAATCACATTATTTCATAACACCTAGTTCTATGTTGAATAATATGAATTAGTTTTTCCTTATATAATTATTTTTTCCAAACTAGACTACTCTAGGAATAAAAACACGAGATTTATTTGGAACATATTTTCTTAATAATGAAACATGAAATAAGTCTTATACATGAGATAATTTAGAAGTAATGGCCACTCAGTAAGAACCTAAACTATATTTATCCAGGATTTCATATAGTTTAATGAACCATAGACTTATCGTCTATTTTTTTTTACTAAAACAGATATCAATATTCTATAGAGATAATTTAAAAAAACATGAACACTTAACAAGAATGAAATATCATTCCTCTAGTTATATACATAAATTATCTATCTAATTTGAGCCATCCTCATATGTTTTTTAATAATTTTCTCTTTCTCAACCATTTCTTCTACTGATTATAGTCCCAAAAGCATTCATTCCCTATTTTAAACCCAAATGTTGGAGTGTGACACCACTTTCTATATAATGCCTCTAAAGGTGAAATCTGTATACTTGAGTGAAAAATATTTTTTTAAAAGGACTAATTAATGATATTGATACAAACATACATGGAAATCCACTAAATATTAAAATATTTATTTCATGGTCTAAATCATTTACTCGGACTGTACATCAGTTTGAGGATGAAAATATGTATTGAAATTTAATTAATTATACAAAAACTTATGAATGCCTTTTGAAAAATTAAATGAAAAATTGTATCATGACCAGATATAATGAAGAGAAAAACTATGTATATCATGAATATATACCTATGTTAATGGAGCTAAATTTGATCTAATGACATAATATCTTTAATGGGAAGAAAATGTGAAGACTTTGTTATTAGATCAATAATAACAGAAATTGAATTATTACTTCATGATGTCTTTGAAAATTACACAAGAAAATACATGAATATATTCTCTCAATCATATTTTGTCACTAGAAAAGGCTGAGGCATCACCTTTGGTAATTTTTATTCTACTTTAATCGGTTGAAAAGTCAGTCATTTCATGGTAAAATCTATAATGTATCATTTCATTCCCTCTCACCCAGAAAAATTCTAAGGGTCTCGATATATATTAGTTTTTTGATAATGAATGAAAAAAAGGAACTGTGAGATTCACCAAAAAAGTATCTATTGATGAAGAATGTGTCACAATATTTGGAAATGGGGAACAATGAGCTTCAATTAACAGTTCACTCTTTAAATTGGAATCACAATAAACACATATTCTTTTTCCAAATCAGAAATTTTTTTATTAATATTAATATTTATAAAAATATCAGTCATAAACGATTCTTCATTTTATAATAAAATATATTCCTCCTAATTAGTTTACTGAATTAATTTTGATATAGATTATTGTACTGAAACCTATAATAAAAAATAGTAAGTCCTTTTATTCATAATATCTTTGAAAAAACTCATCAAATTGTTAACCAAGGGTTATTTTCCAAAGATAAATTTTCAAATTTAGCATAATATTCGACACCTAATGTATTAACTACATAGTGTACATTTCTTGGATGGTAATTAATCAAGAAGACATAATTATTAATCATATCCATCAATATTATATTCCTTACACTCAACTTATTTGGAGTAAATATATAATTCAAACATTTTTATTTGTACATATTTTAAACATTACTCTAGATAAATTATTCATCTAAATTATTATAGAATAAAACACTATAGATAATTCTAGATCATGTTTTGGATAATTTAACTAATGAGGTTTTAGTTTTTATAAATCATAAAATATTACCTGGTCATTTTTCATTAGAAAAAAAAAATAAATTCAGTGAAGTTTTTTTTGTAAATGAAAAATTCACAATTTCAAACGGGAAAGGCCAAAAACAGAGCATTCACGAGTCATATATCCAGTTCTAGTAAACCATCATCATAATATTTCATCCATATGAATATAACTCATTTTCATGTTAATATTGTTAGTGGGATAGATAAATGAGAACTATTTTAACAAACCACCGGTAGTAGACTACTAGTCCACAAAACTACCACTCTCAATGAAATGTATAGGTATTAAAAATTATTCAAAAAATTTATTTTTATTAGAGTAATAAGTTATTCCACATTTGGAGAAAATATTCCCATGTAGTGAAATATTTTTCAAACAAAAAAACATACTAAATTTTCATGAAACTTTTTTTCATGGATTACAACAAAATACTTAGGTTTCTTTCGTGATACTCATGACATTTATAATATTTAAATATATAATCAATAAATAAAACTAAAACGTATCTAAATAATAATTTAAGAATCTATTTATATGATCCACGAATATATATGGTGCATCAAATTACCCAATGGGAATAACTATAAACTCATAATGCTCACATCATATCTGAAACACTATATTCATAATATCATCCAACATCACCTCCAAAAAATGGAATACTAACCTTATATCAATATGTAAATAATACATTTCTCCTTGGAGTTGATCTAATAACTCATTAATATAATAAAATTATACTTTTTCAAAATAGTGATGCTATTCAAGGATCAGTATTCAATGAAAATTTTCATTGACCAATCATTCTTTTAAAAAAATAATATTTCAGCACCCCATGATGATTTTCTTAGACAGAAGAAACCTTTATCTAGAAACTCATGTAATTTACATTTTAATTACAAAAGTTTTACATTATCCATTCAATAAGGGGGTTTCAAATTGGATTATAATTAGGCACCAAGTCTATAATATACTCAACCTCTTTATCAAGTATAATACATTGCAACTAATTAAGAGACACATCTATATACTCATTCACAAAAGTGTTACTAGTAATTTGAATAGTTTCATATTCATAAAATATATATATAAGATAACTTTCACTTCCGTCATTTGATATTTTATTATTATCTTGATATGTTATCAAAGGCATGAATCCATTCTGGTATAAAAACAGAAACTCATTAAAAAAACATTTCTAGCTATCCAATCTATCTTACCAAGTTAAATAGAAATAAAATCCATACCAAGAATAAAATCAAACTCTCCAAGAGTAAAAAAAACTATATTTTTAGATAAATATAATATATAAAAATCAGTAATAAGATACTTATAATTTTATTTTTTTCAGAATAATTCCATAGGTATATCTACCAAAAGGTATGGATTTATTTATTGAGGTGAAATTTCTAATTTATTTGAAAATTTCATAAAAAAGGAAGAGCATGTAGACCTTGAATCTAACAATACATTGGCATAGAAAAAATAAAAAATTAATGTACTTAACACTACATAGTTGGATGGTCTAACATCCACAAAAGTCATCACAAAGGATTTAGCACGACAATCATATTTTTGATCTTGATGATTTCCACCCTTCATTTCTATATTTGGATAAATACTCATATAATAACCCATCTCATAAAAATTAAATCATCTTATAGTCAAAATTTCATTATTTTTATGATCATTTTCTCTTCAATCACATGCCACATTTCCAAATTCTTTATTTTAAAAAAACATCTAGGGTTTTTATAATACATCATCCATAATTATTTATACCATACATATCACAAGATTGTAACTTTATTTTTTTACCTTTTAGTTTATTTAAATGATTTTTAGAAATTTCCTTCCATCTGGTATCTTTCTACTTCTTGTTGATGTGGAATACATAATCATCAAGAAACTCTATTTTTACCTCTAGACACATCAAACAAGTTTCTAATAACTTTTTAAATTCATGAGAATCCCATTCCCTTCGATCAATTAGCTACTATCATGATTGATAATGATTATTTTTAATATTAATATATCAAATAAAAATTTGTGTGAACCTTTATTATATAAATATTTTTTATTCATACACGAACACTAAATATTAATCATTCTATATCATTTAAAAGAGTTTATTTTTCATAATATTTCCAACATGCATACAAAAACATTTCTCATAGAAAATATCCTTAACTATGTCTCATTACATGGAATCAATTTATAATATTTATATATTATTCAGAACCACCGAACACCACTAGTTGACTTCTCCTAAAAAATTGTAAATAATAAGTGTTATGTTTTGTTGATCTGAGAAACCCATGACTTCGAATATCTTCTCAAAATATTTAATCCAACCTTCAGCTATAATAGGGTAACATGATAAAATTAATGTTGGATGGTGTTGTTTCATGAAATTACACACTATATATATTTATCTTTTATGGTGAACATGCTTTCTCTATCACATGGATACTGTGACAATTTATAGACTACATGAACTAATCCATCACAATAAGAATCTTCTATATTTAAATTCTACTCTTTTTAGGTTTCTTATTTTGAAATATATTTTCCTCTTACTGTCATCCTACTTTCTCTTCCCAGTTTCCTCTATGCAAAACCATTTTAAAAAGACATTGTTTAGATGATGGAACGTGGTAATCATCAACTGCTATATCATTATAAAAATAAATTACAATATCCTATGGATATTTACCACCACTATTTAAAACTCTATAATTATCTAAACTATTTCTCTAATACAAACTATAAGGATCCAAACCTTATTGAATCTATAATTTCATTTTTAAACAAGAAATCATTTTTTTATTCCAGAAGAAATTTTTATGTTTTGAGTTTTAAATAATTAGGTCATACTCTTATATAAAAAACACATACATTATAATACTTTAAAAAAACACATTTTCATTTAATAAAAAATATTTATGATTTTCAACATGACTTTTAATTTGTTCCTACTCATCCTTAAAATTCATGAAATACATTTGAAAATATGGTAGAAGCACAAAAACAACAGTAAGGGATATAAAAATGAAGAAGATAAAAACCTATTAGTTTATATTAAAACCATAAGATCATAAAATAGTATTTTCCTTTAACATAATAAACACTGATCTAAAATGATTATTTTCTTATAAATGAACAATTATTTGGTACCTAAATTATTTCAAAAAGAAATTATAAGAAAACATAAATTCAAAATCATAATTATTAGGGATTATGTGAAAAATGTGAACCCATAGTAAATGTAAAAAAAATTACCCCAAAAGGGAATAATATATTATTTAAAAAAAAGATCAATAATTTACAATTTGGAATGAAATGATTTCTATGATGAATCATTAGCAAGAAAATAAATTTTACACATGTTCCTCCGGAAGTCGTCTTTATAGAAACCTCATAAGAACCCATACCATTAGAGAAACCATTATGGTTGAATTTTAAAATAAATCCCCTGATAACATAATCATTTTTCAATGCATTGGATAGAAATATAAAGCTCACTGATCATCATTAGTTATATCAAGATCACCCATCATAATGAACTCATCAAGATCAACCATCATTATAAAAAATCTACAAGGGCCGGAATATGTATGATTCAAATAAAATATATCATTTTTATCATCAAATTAAAAAAAACATTCTTTTGAACCCATAATAAAAACATTTTTGGAAATTGATAGAACCCTTTCCTTTAAAACCAAAATTTTAGAAAACAAATTACTATAACAAAGGGAAGGTGGATTTTTCCTTGAAAATAATTTGTACATGTATAATATGGACAAATGAATTTAAATAAATTTTTTTCTAGTGGGATAATCCATTGATACCATATATTTTAAAATAGTACATTACTTTTATTCTTTTGTAACGAATGTCAAAACATTATATAAAATGATTCCTCTTGAAAACCATTGAAATAAAGTAAACAGTCGAATAAAATTTCATCTCTAAATTATATATGTTTATATAAATACACTGATAAACTAATTTTATGAATATTTATATTAGAGGAAAATATTTAGAAAATAAATCTTTAAAACCGTTAAAACAATGTTTTAAGGTAAATTGTCCCTTACCTAATGTCTAACTCACTATAGATATTTTTTTCTTCTTTAATTATAAAATTAGGAAATATATTAATTTCATTAAAAATATTTTTATTATTTATTATTCCTTTTATTTTATTTATTATTATATATTTAATTAATGAATCTATTATGTTCACTTTGTATATTTTGATGATATAATTCCCATATGTACAAAATGAATTCAATAGGTTGAATATGGTTAAAGAAGTCATTATTCCATCCTATATTGAATAATAATCATGATCAAATTATAATTATTATATTTTAATTTTAATTTTAAAAACATTCATGGATTATGGTTCTAAAAATGAAATTATGTTACAATCAAGGAGATGGAAGGTTGTACGTACACATGAGCAACATTTCCATTTTTCAATTAACTAGTTGGGAAAAGTAATCCTTTTTTTATTTGCTGAATTATTATTATATAAAAATATAAAATTATGTATTGAAGTACACTTATGCATATCATTCATGTGATATGGTCATGAAAAATGAATCATGTTACTTCATGGTGGTGGTAATCCACACAAACAAATGAATGTTGTTATAATTTTCAATGGATGGAATGATAAGAAAGTAGATGTTGAATTATCTTTAAATAATGGTAATTATTTCATGAATATAATATATATAAATTTCATCTATCATTAGTTTAATGTAACAAACCTTATTGATAGTTACTTTACAAATATATAAAAAATGAGGTGTCTGGGGAGATTCAAGGGTGTCTGGGGAGAGTCAACAATTTACAAATTTCTAGTTTTATAATAGAGACTCATCTTATTGGTGACTCATCCTGACAGTGAATCTTCATTACGGTGACAAATCTAGGTGGCACCTCATCTTGGTGGGGACTCATCCTGGAGGTGACTCATCCTTCCAGTGACTCATCCTAGAGGTGACTCATCCTTCCAGTGACTCATCCTCGCGGTGACTCATCTTGACAGTTTTCCATTTTACCAGAATTTTCTTCTTTTTCCCTTTTTATGAATTTTTTGATGTCAATTTGATTTAATAACATAATTAATGTATTTTAAATCCTTTTAAAAAATGGAACAATTATATCACGAGTTTATAAATATTATGGATTCCATTAAAACAATTTAAACAGATGGTTTTAATGAAATAATCATTTAATAGTCAACTAAACTGTTTCAGATCCTGTTCATTTCAGATCCAACCTTTCTAAGGTAGAGATATACCCTTAATTCATCCATTGTTCATTATAAATATGAGAGGAAAAAATATTTAATCATTACAGTAATAGAACATGATTCTACTGTTGGTTAGAAATCTCATTATCCAAGAGTCAGTTTCTTCCTATATATACTCCCTGTTTTGGTGCAGAAAGTTGGTCAAAAGCATATTACTTCCAAGTATGATTTACCTTCATTTCATTTCATGTGTATCATATGGGATGGTTTTAAAAATTTTATCATTTTGGGGATGACTTAATCAGGACTAAGAATTATAATTGAATTTTTTTTAAATTAAATATAAATGTATATGGGAACGTGATGTGTGATCTTATAGATTCGTTATTAAATTTTAATGTTTTGAATTTTATGGGACATGTTACCCATATAAAATCATGGTATTTTGTGGTTCTTTCTTATGATTATATCTTGTAAACTTTGGAATAAATGTTGTTTGGTAGCTGAAAAATAGATTATATATAATTTTTTAATTATGTATAGTCGATTAATGAATTAAATTCCCTAGGATCAAATGGCTTGTGTTATAACACCATAATGTAAGGAAGTAAATTTGAATAATAAATCCTTTGATAAATATGAAAATATGTTATATTGTGTAATTAGATATGATGTGTGTGTGTGGGGGGGGGGGTGATATGGATGAGTAGTGGGGTTACGATGAAAGATTTTGGTGGATGTGGTTGTTATTTTGTTTCAATATGTTTCTTGATGTGTTGTTTTGTTTTTGGTGACTGGTTGGTATAGATGGTGAAAATAATGAGTTTGAAATATAGATCGATGTAAATTTTTAGTGTAACTAGTTTGTAAAAGATAATCTGGGAAATTACTAAATAATAATTAAAGAAAAAATATGTATTGTGTATTGCATTCTTCTTGTGTGGGGTTGTGCATTTAGTCTTAGGAGCAGATGTGGGGGACCTTGTGAGTCAGTTGGCGATCTACTTCTAAACCTGTAGGTGGGGTTTATGTAGCTTTAAATATATGTATGCATAGATTATATTTTCAAGGTAATTTCTATATGCACCACACCCACATCAAGTACTATTTTCCGACACCAGCATAGTCACATGTGGTGGGGGTGTCTTTCCAAACATTTAGTTTGGAGGAAGGATGGATAGACACTCGCCCTTCCCTCCTCCCTCTTCCATGTGATAATGACCCAGTGTCTTTGGGAGAGTTGTAATGTATAGTCACATGTGTCTTCGAGATGAGTTGTGATGTGTGGTCCCATGTTTCTTTGGGATGAGATGTGATGTGTGGACTAGGTGTGTGCTTGTAGGATATGATCTGACATGATGTGATTTGAAACCCATGTGTATGTGAGAGGAATGTGTTGTGAGGTGTGGATCAGATGTGTATGAGAAGGATGTGATGTGATATACTTGGAAGAGGTGGGAGCAACAATATGTTTTATGTTGGGGTGTTATAGGAGATAATAATTGGTAAAGTGGAGTGGGGTACACTATCATATAAATTATTTATGTTATAATATATTACTAGGATGAATTATTTAGTGAGTGATCCACAATGAGGTTGGGGTTGTGGTTAGTATACATGTTAGGTGATGTTTAGTTCTTCTGCTTTCTCATAGGTTCATTAGTATGATTCTTCCACTTATGCATGAGAGACTTTGGTTTTCATACTTAGTATATCTATATGCTCACACTATGTATATAAAATTGTTTTCATGTTTCCAGGAGGATTATGTGGACCATTCTGATCATTACAAGTTGTACCTTTGGATAGTTGCTATATTTATGCTCTATTTTCTTTGGGTATTTACTTTGGACACTTTTATTTGTATCAATTTTATTTACGGATGCATTATGGGGTGGTTTTTCATTTTTCTTATATATATTTCATGGAGTTGATTATGGTTGATATATCCTATCTCTCTATCTTGTTTACATATAAAGGGAAATTCACCACATATTGTGAGATTTGTACACCATTTGTGCTAGTCACCAATCCGGGCCTACAGGAGGTGGGACTCATGGGTCATTATCTCCTTCCCCCCACTGTGGTATCTTTTGTGGGTCGGGTTCTTGACTGAGTGGTATCAAAGGAGATGGTTGGGAGATAGGTTGGAGTTCAAATCCAAGTGTAGTGAGGAATTGATTATTTGGTATGGAAAAAATATCAGCAGACCTTGGTGTGTGACATTGGCTGGGGAGACTAGCTAGAAGATGGGATTTTAGGCCCCCATGATCCAGTTCATGGATATGAGCGTGTTGAATGACTATGTGAGACGAGACTCGTTGTATGGTAGATACCATGGAGAGGTACATGGATCATGATGTCTTTTTTCTATGTTTGAATTGTTTTTTGGGGAATGTCAAAGTGGATTAAATGAATCAAATATATTAAATTTAATTACAATATATCATAATAAAAATCCATAATACTAGGATTATGGAATCCTTGTTTCTCTTTCAACTTGGGATATGGTCATTGTCCATGTGTGGTTCAGGTATTGGAGGTTCATTAGGCTGACCCGGTGGATCGACATAGGGTTTATCTAGATGTAGATTATGATCAATGGGAGAGGATATTGTGTGATTTTCCTATCAAATGATTTGGAAAAGTATTATTGGGGCATTTTTGATATGGAAAGTGAGTGTTGGGTAGAGGAGATGGAAATCGATTTCAGTTTGATGTAAGCCCTAATATAGAATAGGGTCTTTTTGGTAGTTAGTTAGATGTTAGGAGTTATACATCAGTGGTGGATGTCGTACCTTGGTGATAAGAGGGAGGAATATGTTTCATGGTTATAATTGTATAAGGATATTCGGGTAGTGTTCCTCTCATCGACCATGAAGGATGAGAAGAGATAGGAGCTAATCTCACTTTAGGAAGGGAGTATGTATATGTGGGAGCTTGGGACTAAGTTCAAGGACCTTTTTTACTTCTCCCCAGATCATTTTCGGATGAGGAGTCATGACCGAAGCATCTTGAGGAGGCAGTAATTCCTTCTATCCAATATGATGTTACAACTTTTATGTTGCTAATGTACCTAGTGGTTTAGAAGAAGGAAGAGGTGATTGTGCTAATGCACTCACAAAGAGGTTGTCTTGACTGAGGTGTCTTGAGGAAGCAAGACATCCTTTGATCTAGTATGCGGTTACACCATTCATGTTTCCAACGTACCTGGAGGCTTAGATGAAAGAAGTGGTTATTGAGCTAATACACAAGAAAAGATGTTTTTTGAAAAAGGGGAACCAAAAGGGTTCCATAAGTAGTATAATTTTCCGTGACATGACCCAGGTGCTTGGGCCTTTGAGATTTTGACTTGCTGGGAGTCGACCTCGAAAGATTATCCTTTAAACATTTGCATTCCATAACATTCTTATGGACTTGGGTCCATTGTTTGTCTTCTATGGGGTTCATGACTATCTTCAGAACCAATGACTAGTGGCTGATCAAACTTAGTTTGGCTAAGGTAGGTAGGTTCAACGTCATCCTCAACAACAGTTACCAGGGAGGCAGTTCCAATAATAGGGGAAACATGCCTATAGTTCATCTAGTGTAGATGAGGTTGTAAGAGGATAACCTCAAGATGTTCCTTGAGATAATGGAAGTCTACCCATGTGTGGTCATGGAGGAGGTCATCAGTAGAGAGGCAGGGGAGCTAAGTGTGGTCCTTTTCATGAAATGGTGGTAATAGAACCAAATGGGATGTAGAATGTTAGAGGTCTGATTAGTTTATTTTATACACTCTTCTATGAATTCATTTATTCTAGAGCTTCACAATTTTTTTTCAACCTCTATATTCTATGATCTAGGACTAGACATAAAGAGTATTTTTGTGCCCTTGTTGTTGACTACACCAATCAGAGTCTAGACCAACTTTTCGGATGTGTATCAAGGATATGCACTAATGATGGGTAATAGAAGTGGTGTGTGAACCATTTCATACTTGATATGAATTCGTCTGATCTAATAATCAATATAGACTAGTTGTATCATATGCGTTCTTTGATTAATTGATTTTAGGGGAGAGTTGTGTTCTTAGATGTAGATGGCCATCATGTGGTGTTCATGGGTAAAGGGGTTTCTAGGTGGGAAATTAGAATTTGGAGCCCTTTCATTAATTGGTGGATGATTTTTCTAAATTATCAATAGAAAAAGGGATAAAAGAGACTCTTTATATAGTTTGTGAATTATTACATGTTTTCCCTAAGGAGTCTATTACACTACCTCCTCAACGTGACAATGATTTTGGGGTAGAATTTTATCCTGGTGCATCTTTGATTTCGATGGATCCTTATCGGATAAAACATTATTATTTTCAAGAGTTGAGGATTAAGATAGATGACCTAATGCTTAGAGGGATTTACATGTCCCACTAAGTCTCCATGGGTTGATCCAATATTGTTCACAAGGAATGAAGATGGTAGTCTAAGACTGTGCATAGACTACTAGAGGTTGAAACATGTAGCAGTTTAAAACTGTTACCCTCTACCATTAATAGATGATATTTTTTGACCAGATGAGAGGTGAAATTTGGTTTCCTAAGATTGATATGGGTTCTGGATATCACCAATTGAGGCTGAATGAGGGTGATATCCCAAAGGATACCTTAATATGTAGATATGGTTACTTTGAGTTTGTATTCATGTCATTCGGTGCTACGGACATTCCGACTATGTTCATGGGACAAAGGAACTTTGTGTGCCTCGAGTTCCTAGATTAGTTTTTCATCATATTCATTCATGATGTCATGATCTACTTGAATTTAGAGGAGGAGCATGTCGAGTATCTTAGAGAAATCTTGAACGTTCTTTAATGCCACTTGATCTATGGAAAGTTGTCCAAGTGAAAGTTTTAGAGAAGAGATGTGAATTTTGTAGGGAATCTGGTGTCTCAGCAAGGCATGGATGTGGGGCCTTCAATGGTCAATGCATTTTTTATTGGGAATTACCTAATAATGTTACATAAGTTCATAGCTTCCTTGGTCTCAAATGCTATTATCAGAGGATTGTGTCTGATTTTTCTCGATTTGGAGCACCGTTAATAGCTTTAAATTAGAAGGACTAAAAAATTTTATGGACCAATTAGTGACAGTAAATATTCTATTTCTTGAAATGGATGTTGGTTAGTTCTCTGGTGATTTAGCTTATAGAGGAGGGTGTGTTGTTTGAGGTTTTTTATGATGTATTCGATCAGGGATTGAGGTGCGTTATGATGAAGTAAAAAGAAATGATATCTTTAGGGTCTAGGATTATATTACTTCCTGAATGTAACAAATAAACCCTTGATCTAGAGATAGATGAAGTTGATTTTGCACTAAATTTGTGGAAACATAACCATAATAGGTAGCACTATGTGGTCTTCGGAAATCACAAGAGTTTGAGGTATTGATTTTCTCAGTGTGATCTAAATCTAAGAAAGCGAAGGTAAATAATGTTTCTTAAAGTTTAATTTTTTTCGATCACCTTTACATTAGGAAAGGGGAATTTTGTGGCTAATGATTTGAGGAGAAATTCATATAAGGATGTTTTTCAGGAGTCTGCATATACTTTGAGAGCAATGGAGGTGTTAGAATCCCTTTACATAGAAGCAAGGGTAGATGGTGGTAAATGATGTTTGTTTCAGATGATGTTTGAGTGTTATATTTTGTATAAGTTGGATGACTTTTAGTGGTTAGACATAGAGGTAGAGGTGTTAAATGATTATAATGTCCATAGTGATACTATAGAGGGGTGGTCAGAACTGAATGTTGTTTCATGGGTGGGGGTTTGTTTCGATGGAGATGCATGAGGGACTCCTTCATTAGTTTCATATTTTACCATTGGTGGTACACCCAAGAGTTTACAAAATTTATCATGGCTTGAGGATGCAGTTTTGGTGGACTAAGATGAAACAAGCAGTAGAAGAGTCTTTAGTAATGTGCTTTGCTTTTTTATAAGTAAAGGCCAAGCATCAAGTTCTAATTGGTTTTTTTCATCCTTTGGGTGTTCCTCAGTATATATTGGATAAAATCTCTATGAATTTAATCATATGTTTACTCGGAACTCAAGAAGGATGTGATGCTATCTGGGTGGTCATGGATCTGTTAACGAAATTGGATTACTTCCAAGAAATCAAGGAGTCAAGCGTAGTTGAATGCTTGACTATAAGGTATGTGGAGGAAGTAGTGAAGCTACATGGGGTTATGAGGTCCCTTATATTGGATCGGGACATATGTTTTACCTCATGAGTCTGGATGGTATTAAAATGTACTTTTAGAACATAGCTACACCTCAATAATACTGTCCACCTACAAATAGATGGGAAAAAGAACAGACTATCCAGAAATTTCAGGATATGATGTGGGCATGTGTCTTGGAATTCAGTGGATTATGGTCACATCGCCTACCCTTGGTCGATTTCTCTAATAATAATAGTTATCACTCTTCCATTGGCATGAATCCGTTTTATTCTTTGCATGGAAGGATATGCATTTCTCTATTGTGGTGGATGGAGGTTTGGGATGCAGTAGTTCTAGGCACTAAGGTGGTACATAACACAATAGAGGAGGTTGAGTTAGTTTGAGAGAGAGGATGAAAGTAGCACAAGATCAGAAGAAGTCTTATTCTAATCACCGAAGGAGGCCCCTATAGTTTGAGGTTAGATACCATCTATTTTTGATGGTTTACCACGAATATGGGAAGTGATGATTCAGAAAGGGGGGTAAGCCCTCACCCTAGTTGTTAGACCTCTCTTGGTATTGGAAGTGTTATCGAGGAGGCATATTGGTTGGATTTTCACCATGGTTAGGAAGGATCCATGATATATTTCACATATATAAGCTCTATCAATATCTTCATGATAAATCCCATGCCATTGATTGGGGAGGTTTGGATATTGAGGATGCCATGATGTTTGTTGAGGATCCAGTAGAGATCCAAGACCCTCCAGAAAAGGTGGAGAGGGGATAGACCATTCCCCGGGTTCGTGTGCTATAGAGGAATGTATTTCTAGAAGAGAGTTCATGGGATCATGATATGCAGATGTGAGCCTAGTACCAAGTGTTTTTCTATGTTTTCCCTTGTTTATTTTATTTATGTTGTGATTTTTGTACCACGGTATTTTAAGATATATTTTGTTTTCCACCATGATGTTATGTCTATTGTGTGATGTGTGATAATGTTATGACATTAGAAAAATGGAAGACTTGATTTCTAATCAAGACACATTTTACTATGACGCGATTGATTCTGTTCTGGTGAGTCAATTCCACCAAGAGAAGATAATATATTGACCTAGAGGTTGTAATTCCCATTTACCTCTTTTTAGGGAATAATGTTTTGTTTAGTTGTTTTGGGTGTTCAGGATAAAAGGATTTGTTGATATCATTATTTCAAATGTAATGAGATCGTTGAGAGGTATCTAAAGATATGGTTTGTTGGAAGTTTATCTCCTTCTATCTAGGATGATTTTAAATTTATGAGGGTGAGAATAGTTTGATTGGTATCTGGGATAACATCCCGAACCTTCTAGATGGTTAATTTACAAAAATATGATAATTGAGGTGTCTGGGGGGAGTTTGGGGTATATTTAAAACATGAAACTCATTCAAATAGTATTTCATTTTAAAATCTTTCTAAAATTACAGTTTTCCAATGGTGACTCATCCTAGCAGTGACTCATCCTATTGGTGACTCATTCTGGCGGTTACTCATCCTGGTGATGACTCATTCTGGAGGTGACTCATCCTAGTGGGGAATCATTTTGGCAGTGAATCGTCCAAGAGGTGAGTCAACCTGGTATTGATTTATCATGGGGAGGACTCATTCGGGTAGTGACTGATTCTGGCGGTAACTCATTCTGGTGGTGACTCATCCTGGTGGTGACTCATCCAAAAAGTTTTCCATTTTTCAATAATTTTATTATTTTCCCCTTTTTAAATATTTTTTTTGGAGAAATGTGTTTAATAACATAGTTAATGAATTTTAAATCCTTTTCAAAATGAATCAACCATATTCTGACTTTCTAATATTCTTGATTCCTTTAAAATTGTAAAAACACATGGTTTTAATGAAATTTGACTTTAATGGTAAACTAATCCATTTCAAATCTCAATGGTTTCGAATATAACTTTTCTAACAAGGAGATCATTCCATTAATTAATTCCTTATGATTTCTTTGTACATGAGGCTCAAAATCCTTCTTCCTTGCATCCGTAGAATGTCTTGATATAGTTGGCTATAATTGTCACTATCCAAGAGGTAGTTTCCTCCTTTACACACCCCCTGTTTTGGTGCATCAAGTTGGTGAAATGCTTCTTCCTTTCGTATATGATTTTTCGTCATTTATTTTCATGTGTATCATGTGAAATGTGTTTATAATTATTATCCTTGAGGAGATTGTTAAATATAGACTAGGAAATATGTAACACCCCAAGCTTCCATGGTACGCTTCTCTTTGAATAATACAATAGCGTGTGTTGTACGCAACCTCGAGTTCTAACACACCGTGACCAACCAAAGTAGCCGTTATGAATAGTAATACACACTTTTTGAATTATATAAATTTTATATTTCAAAATGGACTCCATTTATGGATTTATAATAACAAAATGAGCCAAAGTTTAATTTTTGTTATTTTTCTGAGAAACTTCCAATTTTCGATGAATAGTAAAAAATACTTAAAAACAACTATTTTAATCAAAATAATTTATAGTGATAAATTATACTATTGAGTTGTTTTAAATTATAATTAGAATATATTTTTACCATTTATTCCAATGGTGGTCATTATAATTAATTTCACTTTGAAATTGGACATAAACAATTGTCAATCTTTTGATAGATATTGTTTCTTAAAAACACGCTATTTGTTTTGACAGCGGGAATAATTTTTAAATTAATTACTGAAATTTATGTGTTTAGAATTTGGTAAAATGGATTCCATATTTGGAATCAGAAGGTCCAAATAATATAATTAAGACTCTTTTGTTTATGGACATTATGAATAGTAACGACGACAATTATCTTTAATTATCATGATTAATTAGTAATCGGGTAGTTAAGGGTAATGAAATAATATCATAATAATATAAAATGACCCCAAAATGTGTCCTAATGCTATTGGTTGTGTCATGGAAGACCATGGGATTCCTTGTGCCAACTTAAGGACCCCATGGAATCACTTTTTTGTCACAATGACATTTTATCATTTTATTTTTTAAAGAAAGGAAAATATATCAAAAGTATGTTACACCTAAGTAATTTTTTTTAATTTGGTCTAAATAAATGATATCTTAGACTATAAATAGTCATTTTAAATATGAAAATATTTCCTACATCATGGTATTTGGTTTATAATTTTTAGACATTAAATAAATAAATTTATTTATGACACCATGATGATGCAGTGATTACCTCATTAATGAACGATTTAAATAAAATGAAAAGATAAGGTAAATTATAAGACATACACTTGTCTAAAGCCTATTGGATGGGTGTATTTAGAACCCTTATCACCTTATCCTCGAAATATATCATTTTGGGTCCTTTAAAATCCGTAAATCATTTCATAATAAAGTAACATTTCAATCTTTCCAAAAGAGCCCCTCCTCTCGTCTTATAAAAGGCCCCCAACTCTACCACATTATTAACACCTTCAAAGCCATTTGGATCAGCCAAAAACTGCCTAAATACTCTCTAAACTTCCCTCTTTTACTCTTAGAAGCCTCACATTAGGCATAAGTCTTCCCAAGGAAGCGTTTGGATCAAGTCAAAAAGAGTTACACGATTTTAATGTAATATCTTCTCTTATTTCTTTTGTTTTATTTTGATTCTCCGACCCCTTAAGACCTTTTTATTACATTATTTTGTAACAAAACAAGTATATTATATATAATAGGCTGTTTTTATGAGAAGTATTTGATTTACACTTACACAAAACTCCGTCTAATGGTTAAAGAACATACTATTTCTGTGGGTGGCGAATTACTGCCTCATGAAACGATGATTGTTCAATCTTATTTTAACACCTCTCATGGTGGCAATTAAGATGTCAATATATTTATATATAATATATATTATGTTAATGTTTTCATTATACTTCTGTATTTTTCATTTATGGAATACCTTTATGATTTCCTTTATGGGTAAATGTGATAATTTCATTTTAGGAAGTGCGGATTACCGCCCCCTCAAAGTGATTTGAATCGTTAATGCCATATATGAGAAGTATAAAGGAAGGAGTTAAATGATGTTATATATCATATTGGAATTATAATATACCTTTATATCATTATTATTTCATTCCATTAAATATGAAATAGAAATGAATGTAGCATTCATGCGTATGTACGGCTTACCGTCTCCATGAACGATGAATTTCATTTCTTACCTCTAAATGTTTTATAATTTTATAAATGCATGTATATAATGGATATATATGATATATATGATATCTAGATCATGAATTTAATTCTTGAGATAATGGATATTTTACCACATGAAAAACATGTTATTATAAGAAGTTTATTATTGACTCAAGTACCAAATATCGACAAAACGACCGTTATTATCTTAAATGACTAAATAATGTTCATAACATGGTAATAAGTGATATAAAAGGAATAATGAACTTGAAAAAGGTTCTTAATAAAGTATAGATTAACTCTAATTTATTATTCAAGAGATTAATGAACGATCATGTCAAGTGGTACACGAGGTAAGGGTTAATTCTACAGCCTCTTCATTATTCAAGGTTGTTCATATGTAATTATCTACTGGGGCCTCTTTATCATCCACATCCATGTTTCTTAAAAATGTCTTTTAGAACATTTTTACTATTTATTAGACAATGGGCTGAAGTCATTTATACCCTTATTTTACCTTATAAGTTTTTTAAAGGAATCTTTCAGTCATTTTCCAAACAAGGTACTTTTTGACATTTTCGACAAAATTAATGTAAGAATGTCTTTTTTTAACTTATACGGAAGGTGCAGCTATTTTCCACCATTATAAAATCTTTGAATCTTCCCTTACAATCTTATAAAAATATTTTCAAATTAAATGTTTTATTTTCCAATTATGTGACTTTTTAATGATTTCAAAAAATATATTTCTCTCAAATAGTTTTGATTTCATCTATGTCAACATCATTTGATAGATTTTAAGCTTATTTGAAGTTGACTTATTATGATTCAAAACTTCCATATTGTATTGAAGTTTTTGTGATATTTTTGACTGTGGATGTGTTATTTTTATACCATTCATGGTTTATGGAGAAAGTATTGACATTTCGTATGTAAAGACCCGTAAAATTCAAGGGAAATTTTTTTCTTAATTTTCTTTAGAATTTTACAAGAGCGCGGTTTCTGACGGAACTTGATTCCGAGGCCCGGAGTGCCCGGAATCAATTTCCGAAGTTTGGCTCGGGTACGTTCAGTGAAAGAACGAGCGGGAATTTATAAATTTTGATTCGGTGCTCGGAATTGAAATCCGAGGACACCGATGAACTCGCAGCGCCAATATTCGCTTAAGGAGACCTTTTCCGAAGTTGCGTTTATTGCGGGACGAAAGTTAGTTTTTGGGAGAATTATAAGAAGTTAAATAAAAATGTGAAACACTTTTTATTTTTCTAACTTGTTGGTTAACTCCTCTCAAAGTAAGTTAGGGGTGGGACCCACACCCACTTAACCTTCCTTGAGAGGATTAAGTGTGGTGGGGCCCACACGAACCCCAACTTTTCATCTCCTCTCAAAACTCCCCTTTTAAATGAACTTGACAACTTAGCTTATTAATTGGGTTGTGTTGTTTAATCTTTTTCAAACCTTTGAATTTCAAAAGGTTTGGTTGAGTAAATAAAATAAGCTCTTAGCTTATTTTATTTGGTTATAATTCTCTAGCCTCTTGAGATATTTGAAGCCTTCTTCTTCTTTTTCTTCTTCTTCTTCAAGCTTGACGAAGAACCCGAAGAACCTTCGAGCTCCGACGAAGAACGTCGCTCCTCTCTTCTTCATAGCCTGTTGTTTCTGAAGATCGACGACGCCTTCCGTGTCAACGAAAGGGAACGCCGCTTCCTCCTTGGACTTCCTTCGTCGGATTACGAAGATTCGCCAACGACGTACCTCTTCGGACGTACCTCTTCGTCATCGGATTTGACGAACGTTTACCGCGATGCCCGACCTCCGCGATGTTGTCTTCCGCGGGTCGTTGTCGAGCATCGATCTTGAAACCAAGATAGGGGTTTGTTGTGGATTATTTCTTTACTCTCATTCTGTGTTCTAGCATGATAATCTTGAGGTTAATATTTAAGAGTTATCATCTAACGGGAGGGGGGTCGGACCGCCCAAACACGGCCGAATTCCCCCTCCCTTGCTCTTGATTATTATTTTTTCTTGTGGATGAACGAGATGGCGTGGTGCCGTCGCACCACGCGGGAATTCGCACTGTTGTATTGCGCGGCGCCGTCGCACCGAGCCGTGGAAGGATTATCATGAACGTGATGCTGTCGCGCCGCGTCGAAGGGAACCGAAGGCGCCGCGGCCGGAGCGGGGCCGCGACGGAGGAGCGCGGTGCCGTCGCACCGCATCGGACGATGAAGGCCGCGGCCGGTTCCGGACCGCGGCAGAACGAGAAGACCGGCGGCCGGGCTGCCGGTGTCGGAAGTCGGAAGGGGACCGGCTTTTTTCCGGACCCGTTGAAGAAAAACCAGCCGGCCAGGTGGGCCGGCCGGAAGGGGAAGAAACCGGGGGAATTTAATTCCCCCGGCCAGCAAGAATGCCCCCCCCCCCCATTTAAGAGGGGGGCCGGTTTCATAAAGGGGGGCAGGCTGCCCCCCCGTTTCCCTCAAGGCAGGCCCCCACTAGGGGGGGTCAGTTCTCCAAAAGGCGCGGCTTAAGCCGCGCCGCCAGCTAAACAAAGCGGGGGCCTTGCCCCCCGCGCCCTGCACCCGTGCGGCGCCAGGCCACACCGCCGCCGGCCGGGCCGCGCCGGACCGCGCCGCCACGCCAGACCGCCGCCGGCCGGGTCGGGTCGACCCGGTTCGGGCCGACCCAAGGGGGGTCGGGCCGGGCCGCCCCGGGCTCGGACCCCCCGTTTTCGAATCGTTTTCGGTCTTTTGGCCATAACTTGAGCCACAAACCTCCGATCGATGAACCGTCAGCGGCATTTCAATCCTTGGATCGAGATGGTCGATTCGATATATCGCACTGAAAGTTTTGGAATACTTTGAGTTCGGCCAGGTTGGTTCGTACACGAAACCAACCGGGCCCTCGGAGCGGAAAAGCTCATATCTTGAGCTACAGACGTCCGATTGACGTGCCGTCAGCTTTGTTGTGTTGTTATTAGTAAGACAGATCTTTTGGAATACTCCTCCCGAGGTTTGGACGCAGGTGGAGTACGGTCGGGTTGGTTTTTCCTTAAAAACCAACCGGGCCCCTGGGACGAAAAAGGCAATAACTCTCAGACCGGGCGTCCGATCGACGCGCCGTCTGTTGCGTTGAGTTCCTGTTGACGATACGGAACTTCTGGATACATCAACTCTGGACTTTGTGACAGTTGATGTTTCAGCCTCTCAGCTCATGGAGCGGACCCTCCGAACGAGCTTGCTGTGTGCGGGAACCCTAGAGCTGGCTGCGACTGTGACTGCGACTGTGACTGCGACTGTTACTGCTACTGCTACTGTTACTGCTACTGTGACTGCGACGACGACAGTACAGAGATCCTGTGTGGATTCGACGACGACTACAGCACTCACCGATCCTACGTGGATCAGTGCTACAGGTCCTGTGTGGGCCCGATCCTGTGTGGGTCCGATCCTGTGTGGGTCTTTGCGCTCAGTGGTCCTGTGTGAACCAGCGCCTACAGGTCCTGTGTGGGCCCGATCCTGTGTGGGTCTTTGCGGGGGTTAGTTACCTAATGATCCTTCGTGGGTCCGACGACTTAGATGGATCAGAGATCATATTTATCGCCTTTCGAAGATGTATACCTGTGTGAGCTGAATCATGTTGCTTTCCTGTGTGGATTGTGTTGTGCTATCCTGTGTGGATTTCGTTTTGCTTTTCCTGTGTGGAATACGTATACTTCCTGTGTGGACTGAGTTGTACTCAGGCTCGGAGGTTGGAGCGTATTGGAATTGATGACTTAGGTATATGTATGGGCATATACCTAAGCAGTGTCGGTTGTTACCTCGTAATTGTATCTTCCATTGTGGTTTATCTTTTGTGGATTTTGGGAGACCTTCGGGGGTCTCGGGGTCCCTACTGAGTAGCTTATACTCCCCCCTGCACGGGCTATGCCTGCACAAAGTTGTGTTGGTTGCAGACGACGGACAACGTTGATCTTGGCTGAGGCTTGCAGAGCAGGACGGTACCTGGAGGTGGACCACTGGGCAGGGCGTGTTCGGAGCGGACGACGGGACCCATGGAGCAGTGGAGCTATCTGTACCCACCCTTCAGGTGGGATACCCAATGGACAGCTCGGTGTAGTGGATTTTACTTTACAGTTGCTGTTTTCCCTTTCGAGTTGTACTTTACTTTCAGTTTGGGTTTGTATACTGGCCCATTTACTTTTCCGCACTTTCATTTGTACTCTGGTTTTACTTAGTGCTTACTTCCGCTTGCTTACTCTGTGGTGTTTGTTTACTTTACAAAGGCAATGCCTTCCCTTTTTACCGGGATTTACGCCTTGGTGCTAGTCGCCAGCCCCTGGCCTATGGAAGGCGGGCTTGGGGTAGTCACGACACGGACCCCGAGGGTGGGTCGTGACAAATTGGTATCAGAGGAGTTCGGTTCTACCGCGAACTCTGATATTTTCTTTGTGAAGCAATAATGTTTAGCGTATTGAGTGTGGTTATCGGTCCAGGGAGTCCAGTGTTGGTGCGGCGGCCGACATATCCGTACACCAGGACCTTGACTTCTGATTTCCGACTTAATGCACGAAAACATTTATTGTGTGTGTGTTTCAAAGTTTTCTTTGTGATTTCTTTGTGTCAACTCACCAGGTATACTATTTGACCGTGGCGCACCTGTTCCTTTTCCGGATGGCCCCACGACGATAGCCAGCTAGGGTTCCGAGAGTCGAGTGTGATGACAACCCACCGAGCGATGAGGCCTCGGTGCAGGGCCCTTTGTCAGCAGTGGCACCGACGGTAGCTCTACCCGTCGAGCCACCGATACTTCCAGCACCAGCCGCTGACGATGCACGTCTCCTCAGCGCACTGCATGAGTTTTAGTGCCAGTGACCGCCTAGGTTCCGTGGGGAGATGGACCCCCAGGCAGCAGAGGACTGGCTGGAGGCAGTGGTACGAGTTTTTAGGCTAGTAAGGACACCTGCAGAACTCATGGTGATCCTCACTGCGAGCCTACTGCATGCAGCAGAAGGACGATGGTGGAGCTTGATGCTCCAGGTGCACGATGAGGCATCTCTACTTTGGACGGACTTTGAGAGCATCTTCCGCTCGGAGTACGTCCCATCCACCCTTCGTGCGGTGCGTATTCAGGAGCTTCTTTAGCTGCGGCAGGGCAGCATGACAGTCGCTCAGTACTCGGCGAGATTTACTGATCTCTCGCGCTACTCGAACGACATGGTACGGGACCCATTCTTCCGGGCCCGGACCTTCGAGCAGGGTTTGAGACACGAGATCAGGGCATCTCTGATCTCCCTCAGCATACCGACTCAGACAGGAGTACTGGAGAGGGCCCTTTTGATCGAGAGTTTCCTTGCTGAGTCTACACCAGCACCGAGACCCACCGCAGGGCGGCACGTGGCGGAGTCTTCCGCGGTAGGTAGTCGACGGATGACTCAGGGGTCCAGGCAGACCAGACCTTCAGGAAGACGAGCTCAGGACACTGGCTCAGCAGTGCGGGGCACACAGCACGGATCCAGTCTTTCGAGAGGCAGACAGTGCTACTCATGCGGCGGACAGGGCCACATGGATCGTGAATGCCCGACCCGCCATGCAGAGGAGCAGAAGACGGTTGAGGAACCACCTAGGCAGAGGCAGAGGTTCGACCGTGGCGGTCCACAGGGAGGAGGCGGACGAGGCAGAGGAGCTGGCCGAGCAGCAGGTGGTGGGTGAAACTTTGAGACTCTACCACCACCACCACCAGGAGGTCCACCCCGACCTCAGGGGAGAGCACAGCTTCAGGCAGCTGAAGCTTACGATCATGGAGCTCCGGAAGCGGGTGGACTAGTGCGGGACTAGCTCCAGGCATAGAGTCCTTTTCCCATAATTCCTCTAGCTTCGTAGTTTGTGTTTCCTTGTGTCCTTGTACTTTGAGTTGAAGTAATAAAAGACTCTTGCCTTGGTGACTTTTGTTTTATTGTCTTTTGTTTATTTTTACTAAGAGGTGCCGGTTAAAAACTGTTGACTTGACCCTCACTTGTGAGATTCTTACTGGAGGAAACCCAGTGATCACACACTGATGCCGACAGTGTGACTCAACCCTTGGAGGCGGGAGTAACGGTTGGATCTCTTGGTAGCAGCGTCGAGGCCTTACGACGTCATCCATGCCATGAATTAACTAATCATGACGGGATTGACTGTATTAGGCAAGGAACGTGGTTCATCCAGGGGATGAGACCGGGTTTCACTTTTCGGCAAAGGAGAAATCTTTTGCAGCTTCACCGTACATTAAGGAGGAAGGGGAAACCCTTCGTGTGGTCAGACAGATGTCAGCAGAGCTTTCAGGAGCTGAGACAGAGATTAACCAGCGTACCTATCTTGAGGTTTCCTGAGGAGGTAGTAGGGTACGTAGTTTACTGCGATGCATCAGGGACCAGACTCGGATGTGTTTTGATGCAGGAGCGGGCAGTGATCGCCTATGGATCACGTCCGTTGAGGCCGCATGAGCAGAACTACGCTACCCATGACCTGAAGTTAGTAGCAGTGGTCTTCGCTCTGAAGACATGGAGACATTACCTGATGGGCGAGAATTTTACAATGTTTTTTGATCATCAGAGTCTCAGGTATATCTTCTCGCAGAAGGACCTGAACCTGAGACAGCGGCGATGGCTCGAGTTCCTCCAGGACTATGACTTTGAGATAGTCTATACTCTTGGGAAGGGGAACGTAGTAGCTGATACCCTCAGCAGGAGGACGGGCATTCAGCTACTTGAGGAGGAGACGAAGCAGCTAGCCTCTTTGCAGTTATCCTTCGTGGATAGAGATGGAGCATCCTCCCTCCAGTCTCTCACAGTCACCCCTCCTCTATTGCAGCGGGTCAGAGAGGCACAACGTGAGGACGCTGACTGTGAGATACGGCGTGTACAGATATCCTCGGGACAGGCACCTGATGGTTTCTCCCTTGGAGCAGAGCACGACATCCTTTTTAGAGGACGTACCATGGTACCAGTCGCTTTGCGAGAGGAGGTGCTAAGAGAGTTTCACACTTCTCCTTTGGCGGTACATCCTGGAGTGGCGAAGATGTACCAGGATCTCAGATGACAGCACTGGTGGCCGGGCATGAAGAAGGCTGTAGCAGAGCTCGTTTCTCGATGCCTCACCTGCCAGCAGGTGAAGGCAGAGCATCAGGTACCAGCAGGCTTGGTAACGCCCTTGGAGGTTCCAGAGTGGAAGTGGGACGACATATCTATGGACTTCGTGACTGGACTTCCACGCACTTCCAGAGGTCACGACTCCATCTGGGTGATTGTTGACCGACTCACCAAGTCGGCACACTTCTTACGCATCAGAGAGCAGGGATCAGTGGAGAGCTTGGGACGTCTCTACATTCAGGAGATTGTGCGGCTCCACGACGTTCCATCATCTATCGTCTCCGATCGAGATGCTCGTTTTACATCCCGACTTTGGAAGGGGTTACAGGAGGTGTTCGGGACGCAACTACGTCTGAGCACAGCCTTTCACCCTCAGACGGATGGTCAGACGGAGAGGACCATTCAGACTCTCGAGGACATGCTCCGCGCATGTGTCCTCGATTTTTGTCATAGCTGGGAGGACCACTTACCCTTGGTGGAGTTTGCGTACAACAACAGCTACCACACCACCATCGGGATGGCACCGTACGAGGCGTTGTACGGCCGAACTTGTAGATCTCCTTTGTGCTGGAAAGACCCTGGGGAGTCAGCACTTGTGGGATCAGAGATGATCCAGGCCACGACAGAGAAGGTCCAGGTCATCCAGGAGCGGATGAGGACAGCACAGAGCCGGCAGAAGTCATACGCTGACAGGAGGAGGAGGCCACTGGAGTTCGAGGATGGCGACCACGTCTTCTTGCGGGTCTCACCTCGACGTGGTATACGGAGATTTGGCCGTGGCGGAAAGTTATCTCCGCGCTTCATCGGACCCTTTCAGGTCCTCAGCAGGGTTGGCGAGGTGGCTTATCGCCTGGCTCTACCACGTCAGTTGCACCGGGTGCACGACGTCTTCCACGTGTCTCAGCTGAAGAGATACGTGCACGACCCGACGCACATCATTGACCATGGGGAGCTTGACGTTGACGATGGAGCGACATTTACGGAGGTCCCGGTGGAGATATAGGATCGACGAGAGCGGGTCCTACATAGGCGATCGATTCCTCTTGGGCACATCAGATGGCAGCACGGGAACCTCCAGGAGAGCACATGGGAGCGGGAGGCTCAAATGCGTGCTCAGTACCCTCATTTGTTTCCCTAGTTTTGATGTATCTTTACGGGGACGTAAAGTCCTGAGGTGGGAGTAATGTAAAGACCTGTAAAATTCAAGGGAAATTTTTTTCTTAATTTTCTTTAGAATTTTACAAGAGTGCGGTTTCTGACGGCACTTGATTCCGAGGCCCGGAGTGCTCGGAATCAATTTCCGAAGTTTGGCTCGGGTACGTTCAGTGAACGAACGAGCGGGAATTTCTAAATTTTGATTCGGTGCTCGGAATTGAAATCCAAGGACACCGATGAACTCGCAGCGCCGATATTCTTTTAAGGAGACCTTTTCCGAAGTTGCGTTTATTTCGGGACGAAAGTTAGTTTTTGGGAGAATTATAAGAAGTTAAATAAAAATGTGAAACACTTTTTATTTTTCTTACTTGTTGGTTAACTCCTCTCAAAGGAAGTTAGGGGTGGGACCCACACCCACTTAACCTCCCTTGAGAGGATTAAGTGTGGTGGGGCCCACACGAACCCCAACTTTTCATCTCCTCTCAAAACTCCCCTTTTAAATGAACTTGACAACTTAGCTTATTAATTGGGTTGAGTTGTTTAATCTTTTTCAAAACTTTGAATTTCAAAAGGTTTGGTTGAGTAAATAAAATAAGCTCTTAGATTATTTTATTTGGTTAGAATTCTCTAGCCTCTTGAGAGATTTGAAGCCTTCTTCTTCTTTTTCTTCTTCTTCTTCAAGCTTGATGAAGAACGCGAAGAACCTTCGAGCTCCGACGAAGAACGCCGCTCCTCTCTTCTTCGTAGCCGGTTGTTTCCGAAGATCGACGACGCCTTCCGTGTCAACGAAAGGGAACGCCGCTTCCTCCTTGGACTTCCTTCATCGGCTTACGAAGATTCTCCAATGACGTACCTCTTCGGACGTACCTCTTCGTCATCGGATTTGACGAACGTTTACCACGACGCCCGACCTCCGCGACGTTGTCTTCCGCGGGTCGTTGTCGAGCATCGATCTTGAAACCAAGGTAGGGGTTTGTTATGGATTATTTCTTTACTCTCGTTCTTGGTTCTAGCATGATAATCTTGAGGTTAATATTTAAGAGTTATCATCTAACGATAGGGGGGTCAGACCGCACAAACACGGCCGAATTCCCCCTCCCTTGTTCTTGATTATTATTTTTTCTTGTGGATGAACGAGATGGCGTGGTGCCGTCACACCACGCGGGAATTCGCACGGTTGTATTGCGCGGCGTCGTCACGCTGCGCCATGGAAGGATTATCATGAACGCGACTCTGTCGCGCCGCGTTGAAGGGAACCGAAGGCGCCGCGGCCGGAGCGGGGCCGCGACGGAAGGGCGCGGTGCCGTCACACCGCGCCGGACGACGAAGGCCGCGGCCGGTTCCGGGCCACGGCGGAACGAGAAGACCGGCGGCCGGGCTGCCGGTGTCGGAAGCCGGAAGGGGACCGGCTTTTTGCCGGACCCGTTGAAGAAAAACCGGCCGGCCAGGTGGGCCGGCCAGAAGGGGAAGAAACCGGGGGAATTTAATTCCCCCGGCCAGCAAGAATGCCCCCCCCCCCATTTAAGAGGGGGGCCAGTTTCTTAAAGGGGGGCAGGCTGCCCCCCCCGTTTCCCTCAAGGAAGGCCCCCACTAGGGGGGACCGGTTCTCCAAAAGGCACGGCTTAAGCCGCCCCGCCAGCTAAACAAAGCGGGGGCCTTGCCCCCCGCGCACTGCACCCGTGCGACGCCAGGCCGCACCGCCGCCGGCCGGGCCGCGCCGGACCGCGCCGCCGCGCCGGGCCGCACCGGGCCGCGCCGCCGCGCCGGACCGCCGCCGGCCCGGTCGGGTTGACCCGGTTCGGGCCGACCCAGGGAGGGTCGGGCCGGGTCGCCGCGGGCCCGGACCCCCCGTTTTCGAATCTTTTTCGGTCTTTTGGCCATTACTTGTGCCACAGACCTCCGATCGACGAACCGTCAGCGGCATTGCGATCCTTGGATCGAGACGGTCGATACGGTATATCGCACTCAAAGTTTCGGAATACTTTGAGTTCGGCCGGGTTGGTTCGTACACGAAACCAACCGGGCCCTCGGAGCGGAAAAGCTCATATCTTGAGCTACAGACGTCCGATTGACGTGCCGTCAGCTTTGTTGTGTTCCTCTTAGTGAGATAGATCTTATGAAATACTCCGTCCGAGGTTTGGACGCAGGTGGAGTACGGTCCGGTTGGTTTTTCCTTAAAAACCAACCGGGACCCTGGGACGAAAAAGCCAATAACTCTCAGACCGGGCGTCCGATCGACAGGCCGTCTGTTGCGTTGAGTTCCTGTTGACGATACTGAACTTTTGGATACATCAACTCTGGACTTTGTGACAGTTGATGTATCAGCCTCTCGGCTCGTGGAGCGGACCCTCCGAACGAGCTTGCTGTGTGCGGGAACCCTAGAGCTGGCTGCAACTGCGACTGCGACTGTTACTGCTACTGCTACTGCTACTGCTACTGTGACTGCGACGACGACAGTACAGAGATCCTGTGTGGATTCGACGACGACTACAACACTCAGCGATCCTACATGGATCAGTGCTACAGGTCCTGTGTGGGCCCGATCCTGTGTGGGTCCGATCCTGTGTGGGTCTTTGCGCTTAGTGGTCCTGTGTGAACCAGCGCCTACAGGTCCTGTGTGGGCCCGATCCTGTGTGGGTCTTTGCGGGGGTTAGTTACCTAACGATCCTTCGTGGGTCCGACGACTTAGATGGATCAGAGATCATATTTATCGTCTTTCGAAGATGTATACCTCTGTGAGCTGAATCCTGTTGCTTTCCTGTGTGGATTGTGTTGTGCTATCCTGTGTGAATTTCGTTTTGCTTTCCTGTGTGGAATACGTATACTTTCCTGTGTGGACTGAGTTGTACTCGGGCTCGGAGGTTAGAGCGTATTGGAATTGATGACTTAGGTATATGTATGGGCATATAACTAAGCAGTGTTGGTTGTTACCTCGTAATTGTATCTTCCTTTGTGGTTTATCTTTTGTGGATTTTGGGAGACCTTCGGGGGTCTCGGGGTCCCTACTGAGTAGCTTATACTCACCCCTGCACAGGCTATGCCTGCACTACGTTGTGTTGGTTGCAGAAAACAGACAACGTTGATCTTGGCTGAGGCTTGCAGAGTAGGACGGTACCTGGAGGTGGACCACTGGGCGGGGCTTTTTCGGAGCGGACGACGGGACCCATGGAGCAGTGGAGCTATCTGTACCCACCCTTCAGGTGGGATACCCAGTGGACAACTCGGTGTAGCGGCTTTTACTTTACAGTTGTTGTTTTCCCTTTCGAGTTGTACTTTACTTTCAGTTTGGGTTTGTATACTGGCCCATTTACTTTTCTGCACTTTCATTTGTACTCTGTTTTTACTTAGTGCTTACTTCCGCATGCTTACTATGTGGTGTTTGTTTACTTTACAAAGGCAATGCCTTCCATTTTTACCGGGATTTACGCCTTGGTGCTAGTCGCCAGCCCCTGGCCTATGGAAGGCGGGCTAGGGGTAGTCATGGCACGGACCCCGAGGGCGGGTCGTGACATCGTATGCTAGTTTTAATAGGAATGTTGATTTTATGTTTAAACCTATTCATATGAGGAATGAATTGGACTTAATAAGCGACAGGTGGAGCCTGCTATAGATCTTCGATGAATTGGTAGGTCCCATGAGACAAACTAGTGTCTTGGCATGAGGCCTTGACAAAATCATATTTGTATGTGATTATTAGACTAGTATAATATCTATGTGAATAAGTAAATGGCATTATTTCATTTTATTTTTTCCATATTATTCTGGTGGTAAAGTTTAAAAGGATTTTGTTTTAGTTATACATTGCCTTAAAAGTATATGTTTATTTATGAATGTTTCTACTATATTGTTATCCTTACTGAGCATCTGAGCTCACCCCTTTTTATGTATTATTTTTCCCAGGATGTGAAGAATTATTTTATGACTGAACTGCAGGGATTGTCTGAAGGGGATATGAGTGTGAACTATGGAGACTATGTTATTGTAGTTTTTTAACATTATGATGTAATGTAAGACTTATGAATTTATCTAGTATTTCCAAGGCTACTAAACTAATCGGTCTTTCGAGACATGATCTTTTGTGATCATGAAAATGATACGTAGTAATGCACCGACTCTGGGTAACTGGGGTCGGGGTGTTACAGATGGTATCAGAGGAAATTTATAACTTACCTTGGAAGCAAGATTTAGATAAACTCGGATTTGAGCACATAACCCTAAGATAGACTTTGAGGATTAATATAGAAGAACTTCCTAGAATTTTGGTATTGTGGAGATTATTTGAGTTTTCTAAGCAATACATCCCTGTCTGGATACGAGCAGGTAGAGGCGGCTCTGGAACAGATGTACCTAGGGGTAAAACCTAAAAACACCGCATTGAGCTAGACTCGAACGAGAACTGGTGCATGACAACGGACCTTGCTGCACTCTTGGTTACGACACTCCCGAGAGATATGCTTAGGATAATTATCATTTTCTTTAAAAACCATTATTAAGGGTTTATGAGTATATAATTATTCAAAGAAAACATTTATTTTTATGACTATGGACTATATCCTAAATAGTTCAATTTATGTTAAGTGTTTTACAAGTATGGAATTATGTATTTTGATTCATGAACTGATCTAGTTTATGCCATTGTTTAGAAATAGTGCCTAGTGGAAGGAATGGAAACTGTATCAATGCATGAAATCCATGTAGGGATTTCCCTCCTACTCAAGATAATTATATTCGAGATGGTGATACATCTGGTGCTGATCAGCTTATCACCATACTAGGACAACTCACTAAGGTTATGAATTATAACCTTACTCATATGGAGCCCACTGATCCGTAACATGGAGGATGAATGTTAGATCGCTTCATTAGGAAACAACCACCAACATTAAATGGGAGTACAAATCCATTAGTAGATGAGTAATGGATAAATTCCATAGAGAAAATATTTTAGGATTTAGGGAGTAGTGAAAGGGAAAAAGTCGTCATGGCAGTTTACCGACTCACTGGAGATGCTGATCAATGGTGGTCATTGATTCAAAATAAAAAGGAAGATGAAGAAGTATCAAGTATGGAATGGAGAGAGTTTAAAGATATTTTCATAGAAAAATACTTTCCTCATGACCATCGAGCGGATATGGAAAGACAATATCTAAGTCTGAGGCAAAAGGAGGATGAGAATGTTGCAATGTATGAGTCTAACATTACAAGGCTAGCGAGGCATGCTGCATATTATATACGTAACCCAAGAAGTAAGAATGATCATTTCTTTGATGGGTTAAAACCATTTCTCCATCGAGCTTTAGTATTACAATCCTTCTCATCGTACGAAGATATTGTCTCGTGTTCTATCAAGACAAAAAAGGAATTCCCTAAGTCTCATGACAAAAAATTAGAGCAAGAGAAGAAGATAACGGTGGGGAAAGAGACATATAAAGGGAAAAAGGGAAAGATGGATTTTCCATTATGTTGTAATTGTGGTAAGAAACACCCTGGTACTTGCCTAAAAGGAATGATAGTTTGTCACAAATGTGGAGAAAAAGGTCACCAGACTCGTGATTGCAAGGGAAAGAAAGAGGCTATTAATGTTGAATACTACAATTTTAGAGAAATAGGGCATTATGCAAATGAATGACCTAATATCCAAGGAAACTTAAATCTGAAACGACCAAGGGAGCAAGTCCAAGCTTATGCTGTTACTATAGATGAAGTTGAATAATGGTTGTATTTGTGTTTTTTGGACTGAAGAACTATATTATGGTAAGAAGAATAATGTGATATATATAAGGGTTGTAATGTAGTACTTCTATTTTTCATTAAGGTTTTAATATTATGATGGTAATCATATTTTTAGTATGTGAAAATAAGAGAAACTTTACTTTGTTTGAGGGAATATGATGTTACAATTGATTTTGGAATTTAGAGACCTTTTAGAGAATGTCTGGATAGATGTATTTTGGATAACTAAAATGGTTGTAATAGATTAAGTTGAACTTTGGATAGTATTGTTTAAGGTTAAAACATTTCTGAAGATTATTTTTGGAATAATATAATACTATAGTTTTAGGAAAAGGACAACCTGTAGGTCGGGGGATAACCCGTCACATTGGAAAAAGCTGCAGGAATCGAACCCACAACCATAGTGTGACAGGCATTTATTACCTACCACTAGTCTACAGAAAGTCCCTGGTTATTAAAAAATATTTTCTCCATGGTATGTGTTAATATTTGTAACCTTATACGATTAGAATGAATATAATATTTTTGAGTTCTATTATCTTTTTGAGTGAAAGATGAGTTTGTGGTATAAATTAGTTGAAGGATGAGATTATACTTGTTAAGTATATATATATATATATATATATCTTATTATATGAAGAAATTAATTCTTAACCTTTAGGGAAGGGATATTAAAACAATAATTTGTTATCCTAATACCTTATGTTTTGTTGAACTGATGATATTTTCATCATAGATTGATGGATTTAAGGCCCTCAATTTTACACTTGTTTTTGATTGATGACCTCAATCACTCCCTATAAATATTTATGTTTTTCCTCTAATTATGTGTCTATAATTTCCAACCATTTTCTTATATTCGAATCCCTAATTTGGTGGTGACTTTCTCATTTCCATTTCCCTCTTATTAAGACTAAATTTTATTAACCCTATTTCTGATATGGGATTTCCACAAAGGTATTTTCTATTTTACACCTTTTATTTTCAAAGAAAAATTTCAAATTGTGAGGATGCAATTTATTAAAGGAGGGTAGAATGTAACACACCAAGCTTCCATGGTATGCTTCTCTTTGAATAATACAGTAGCGTGTGTTGTACTCAACCTCGAGTTCTAACACACCGTGACCAATCAAAGTAGCCATTATGAAGAGTAATACCCACTTTTTGAATTATATAAATTTTTTATTTCAAAATGGACTTTATTTTTGGATTCTTAATATCTAAATTAACCTAAGTTGAATTTTTGGTATTTTTCGGAGAAACTTCCAATTTTCGATGAATTGTAAAAAAATACTTAAAAACAACTTTTTTAATCAAAATAATTTATAGTGATAAATTATACAATTGTGTGGTTTTAAAGAATAATTTGAATATATTTTTACATTTATTCCAATGGTGTTCATTATAATTAATTTCACTATTAAATTGGACATAAACAATTGTCAATCTTTTGATAAATATTGTTTCTTAAAAACACGCTATTTGTTTTGGAAGCGGGAATAATTTTGAAATTCATTACTGAAATTTCTATGTTTATAATTTGGAAAAATTTATTCCATATTTGTAATCAGAAATATCAATTTTTTTAATTAAAATTCTTTTGTTTTTTGACATTATGAATAGTAACGACAACAATTATCTTTAATTATCATGATTAATTAGTAATCGGGTAGTTAAGGGTAATGAAATAATATCATAATAATATAAAATGACCGTAAAATGTGTCTTAATGCTATTTTTTGTGTCATGGATGACCCTGGGATTCCTTTTTCTAACTTAGGGACCCCATGGAATCATTTTTGTGTGATAGTGACATTTTATCATTTTATTTTTTAAAGAAAGGAAAATATAAAAAAAGTATGTAACACCTAAGTAAAAAAAATTTCATTTTTCCCACATAAATTATTTCTTAGACTATAAATATTGATTGTAAATATAAAACTATTTCCTACATCATGGTATTTTGTTTATAATTTTTAGACATTAAATAAATAAATTTATTTTTGACACCGTGATGATGTAGTGCTTACCTCATTAATGAACGATTTAAATAAAATGAAAAGATAAGGTAAAATCTAAGTCTTAAACTTGTCTAAAGCCAATTTGATGGGTAGATTTATAACTCTTATCTCCTTATCCTCTAAATATATAATTTTTGGACCTTTAAAATCCGAAAATCATTTCATAATAAAGTAACATTTCAATATTTCCAAAAGAGTTCCTCTTCTCCTCTTATTAAAGGCCCCCACCTCTACCACACTATCCACACCATAAAAGCCATTTGGCTCGGCCAAACTATGTCCCAATACTCTATAAACTTCCCTATAGTACTTATAGAAGCCTCACCTTGGACATAAGTCTTCCCAAGGAATCTTTTGGATCAAATCAAAAAGAGTTACCCGATTATAAGGTAATGTCTTCTTTTATGTTCTTTTGTTTTATTTTGATTCTCCAACCCCTTAAAACCTTTTTATTCCATTATTTTGTAACAACACCCGTATATTACATATACTAGGATGTTTTTATGATAAGGATTTGATTTACACTTACACACACCTCCGTCTAATGGTTAAAGAACATACTATTTCATTGGGTGGCTAATTACTGCCTCATGAAATGATGATTGTTCAATTTTCTTTTAACCCCTCTCACGGTGGCCATTAACATTTCACAATATTTATATATGATATATATTATGTTTATTTTTTATTTATGCTTCTGTATTTTTCATTTATGGAATACCTTTATGATTTCCATTATGGGTAAACGCGATAATTTTATATTAGGAAGTGCGGACTACCGCCCCCGCAAAGTGATTTGAATCGTTAATGCCATATGTGGGACGTATAAAGGAAGGAGTTAAATGATATTATATATCATATTGGAATTATAATATACCTTTATATCATTATTATTTCATTCTATTAAATATGAAATAGAAATGAAATTAGCTTTCCTGTGTACGTATGGTTTACCGTCTCCATGAACGATGCATTTCATTTCTTACCTCTAAATGTTATGTAAAATTATAAATGCATGTATATACTGGATATATATGATATCCAGATCATGAATATAATTTTGTAGATAATCAATATTTTACCACATGAACAACTTGTAATTATAAGAAGTTTATTGTTGACTCAAGTACCAAAGATCGACAAAACGACCGTTATTAACTTAAATGACTACATAATGTTTATAACATGGTAATAAGTGATATAAAAGAAATAATGGAATTGATAAAGGTTATTAATAAAGTAGAGATTAACTCTAGTTTATTATTCAGGAGATTAAATAATGATCGAGTCAAGTTGGACACGAGGTAAGGGTTAATTCTACAACCTCTTCATTATTCAAGGTTATTCATATGTAATTATCTACTGGGAACTCTTTATCAACCACATCCATGTTTCTTAAAAATGTCTTTCAAAACATTTTTACTATTTATTAGACAATGGGTTAAAGTCATTGATACCCTTATTTGAGCTTATATATTTTTGAAAGGAATCTTTCGGTCATTTTCCAAACAAGGTACTTTTTGACATTTTTGACAAAATTAAGGTAAGAATGTATTTTTTAACTTATATGGTGGGTGCGGCTATTTTCCACCGTTATAAAATCCTTGAATCTTCCCTTACAAGCTTATAAGAATATTTTCAAAGTAAAAGTTTTCTTTTACAATTATGTGACTTTTAAAAGATTTCAAAAAAGATGTTTCTCTCAAATATTTTCGATTTCATCTATGTTGACATCCTTTGATGGATTTTAAGCTTTTTTGAAGTTAACTTATTATGATTCAAAACTTCCATACTTTATTGAAGGTTTTGTGATATATTTCACTGTGGATGGGTTATTTTCATACCATTCATGGTTTATGGAGACTGTATTGAAATTTTGTATGCTAGTTTTAATACGAATGTTTATGTTATGTTTAAACCTATTCATATGAATAATGCATTGGACTTAATAAGTGACAGGTGGATCCCGTTATAGCTCCTCAATGCATCGGTAGGTCTCATGAGACAAAATAGTGTCTTGGAAAAAGGCCTTGACAAAATATTATTTGTAGTCGTGGCACGAGGCCTTGGCTACGTGGTTATGATAGTCTGACATTTTGCATTCCATTATTATGAAAGTGGTTATTGATATTTCATGTGATCATTCGACTAGTAGAATATCCATGTGAATAAGTAAATGGAATTATTTCATTTTATTTTTTCCATATTATGATGAAGTTCAAATTTAAAAGTCTTTTGTTTTAGTTATACATTGCCTTAAATGTTTATGTTTATTTATTAAAGTTTCCGCTATATTGTTATCTTTATTGAGCATCTGAGCTCACCCCTTTCTATGTTTTATTTTTCCCAGGATATGAAGAATTATTTTATGACTGACCTATAGGGATATTTTGAAGGGAATTTGAGTGTAGACTATGGAGACTATGTTATTGTAGTTTTTCACTTTATGATGTAATGTAAGACTTATGAATGTATCTAGTGTTTCCAAGGCTACTAAACTAATCGGTATTTCAAGACATGATCTTTTGTGATCATGACAATGTTACGTAGTAATGCACCAACTCTGGGTAACTGGGGCCAGGAAGTTAAAAAATATATTCTAATTAATATAAATTAAACATAAAGGGGTAGGGGAATGTGATGTGAAATATTATGTATTTTTTGTTATTTATTAATGTTATGAATTGTATGACATCAGTTACCCACTAAAATTCATGGGTGTTGACAGTTATTTCTGGTGCTTATATCTTGTAAACTATGGAATCCTTGTTTTTTGGTTTCTTAAAGACACTTAATATGTAATTTAATAATTACATATATTTTGTTAATGAATTAAATTCCCCATGATCGAATGGATTATTTGATAACACCCTAAATTAATGAAGTGAAATTGAATAAGAAATTCGTTGATAAATATGAAAATACATTATGTTTTGGAATGTGATATGATGTGTGAGTGGGGGGGGGGGGGGGCTGTGGGAACAATATAATTGAGAAGTGGGGTCATGATGAAATGTGGTGGTGGATGTTGTTGTTGGGAAATTTCAATATGCTTCTTGTAGTTGTTGTTATATTTTAGGTTCCTGGTTGGTATGGACGGTGATAACAATGAGCTTGAAATTTCTGTACATGTTTTAATGGAATGGGTTGGTAATGAAGAATTTGTAACATGGGATAATAATAATTAAAGACCAAAAATTATCTTCGGTTTGAATTATACTTGGGTGGGGTTGTGTATTTAGTCTTGGAAGTGAACGTGAGGGACCTTATGATTGGGTTGGAGAGATGATTCTAAACCTATAGATGGGGTCTATGTGGATTTATATATTTGTATGTATACATCTTATTTTCTTTGTGAGTTCTATACAAACCACACCCACATAGATCACTACATGAAAACACACAGATTTTCACGTGGGGTGTGTGTTTCCAAAAATCTTGATTAGAGGATGGCTGGCTGGCCACCCCCTCTTCTCTAGTCCTTATTCCAGGCATTTGAGAACCATTTGTTATTGGGTGAGTTATGATGTGTGGTCCCAGGTGTCTCAGGATGAGATTCTATGTGGGGCCTAGGTGTGTGTGGTAAGGATGTGATATAATGTGATGCGATGTGTGAACTAAGTGTGTGTGGCCACAATGTTCTATTAGGTATTTCCTAGGTGTGTGTGGGAAAGATGTGATGCGATATATTCAGAATAGTTGGGATTACCTTGACGTTTTATGTTGGGTTGTGAGAGTGGAAAATTGGTGGGAAAGTGGTGTGTATAATCCTATCATTGATTCTATTTATGTTATAATATATTAATTGGATGCATTATTGGGGAGTGAGCCTTGGTGAGCATTGTATTATGGTTATTCTACATGTTAGGTGCTTTTTGGTTATGTTATTTTCTCATGGGGGTATTAGAATACACCTTACACTTATACATGAGATAATTTAGTTTTCTTACTGAGTATACCTATATTCTCACCCTACATATATAAATATTTTATTAGGTTTACAGGAGGATTATATGGACCATTCTGGGTGTTACTAGCCGTACACTTGGATAGTTTCTGTGTTGCTCCTCTAGTTTTGTTTTTCGGTTTTTACATTATGTACTTTTATTTGAATCCATTTTATTTACACATGAATCATGTGGTGTTTTTTGGGTTTTTCTTATATGTATATATATCATGGAGTTTACTATGGTTGATACATACAATATTCTGATCTTGTTTTATTATAAAGGTAAATGCCTCCCATATAATGGGATTTGTGCCACCTTGGTGCTAGTCCCAAACCCATGGCCTACTGGAGGTGGGACTCATGATTAATTATCTCTCTCCTCTCATCACATTATATATAGTGGGAAGGGGTCTTGAAAATCATATACAATAATGAAAGGGGGTGATGGAAAATTAATTATATCTATTCGTAAGGTGTTATACCACCGTATTACTGAATTACGATTTCATTTTCCATTTGATGGAAGACGGTGATAAATATAGGTTATGAAATTAAAATAAAAACATCATAGTTTATGGATGATATTGGTGGTTTAATTTTATCTTGGTTTAGGAATATTTTAAGGAGGTATGAGAAGAAATAAAATGATAATTCTCAGTTAATAACTATACATCTGCTTCATAATAACACATTAGGTTTATACATAATCCCTTCATATGATGGTTTTATGACTAATCCAAGGACTCAATGAAAAGGTTAGAGATTTAGGGAAGGTACTAAGGATTTAATTGGATGAAATAAAAGTATATTGATGTGTGTAGAGTATAGGATCAGATGTTTATTTCTATAAGTGTTGGAGAATACACACCATGAATATTTACAAAGAATAAAATATATTAATGTGTCAATCAAGCCAAATGGTTCCAAAATAGACCATTTTGAAAAAATGGGATGATATATGGTAAAAATATATCCATATAAAATAATATAGGTATGTTTCAAGTTTATGTCAATCCCTATCTCTATATTTTAACAAATGGTAAACATGTATTAACCTTAACTGCGCTAACAGGTTTTTACAATTGTTACTATTCAGTATGAAAAAAATTATTTTCAAATTATTATTATTATTAAAAAATTTAAATACATTTTATTAGACTAAATTCATATAGTTTTTATAATTTTATTTAAAATTAAAACCACAAAAAGTGATGAAAAATGGGTTTTTTGAAAAATACCTTTTTATGTATAAAAATGTTTTTATAACAAATTCCAGTATAAAATTTATTCCAATGACCATAATTAAATTTTTATTAATAAAAATAAAAAAATAAATTTTAGAAATAATACAAAATATATTTTTAATTTTTAAACAATTAAAAAGAAAATACAGTTTCTCATAAAAAATGTGTATTTTTTTTCTATTCATTGAAAAATAATTTTTTTTGAAAATTATTAAAAAGTCATCCTATGATAATTTTATCATTATAAATTCAAAAAATAAGTAAAAATTCTCAAATTAAAATTTAATAATTTGGAAATATATCTTTTAAATTAAACCATGGTATGCATGGAAACCAAACTCGAATAGAAATAAATCTTTTTTCCTTCTGAATAAAAATTTACATAATTTAATTATAAAGAATTTATATATATAAAATATAATAAATGCTTGCTAATAATACATGAAAATGATTTATAGTAACACTACTTGGGTTTTTAAGAAATCGATGGGATATGTATTATAAAAGATCATGTAAATTCTTAATAATGTATCTCAATGAATCTATTATAATATAACTTATATTGAGCTCCAAAAAACACTATGGAATGAACATATAAATATTTAGTATTTTATAAGTTGAAACATATCTTAATTTATAGAGTATTCCCATAAAATAATTACTAGGTAACAGATTAATGAAATAGAGACAAATTTTTTTGTTATGTAGGGCGAGGACAATGAGAAGGTTGTTTTAGTCATCTATCACATTGAAGATGAGACTGAATAACAGTGAATCCATTTTAATAATCCTATGAAAAAGGAATAAAGTTGAATCTATAGAAAGTGTGGTGTTTAAAAAAATATTCTCCAACAAATATTTTCCTTGAACTCGTCACATGAAGTAAGATATATAATTACTTGAGTTTAAACAAATGGAGGATGAAACTATAGGTACATATGCCAAAAATTCATGATACTTGCAATTTGCATGCCCATTTTTATTACAAACACTAAATTTATGAACAATTAGTTTTTTAGGGGACTTAATCGATGTCTTATAAAGGAACTAACAATAAGATACTTATGTTGATATAGATAAATTATTGGATGTTCATTTTTAGTGGATATAGAAATATGATATTCTCACTATTTCCATGAATTTTGTGATAAGAAAAGGAAGATGGAGTTTCATGTAAACTAAAATAAGAAATAAGGAAATAAATTTAAACAAAAAATATAAGTTTTTTTCCATAAAAACATCCAAAGAAATATTTTAAAAGTAATAATAAGATAAACCAAGTATGGAAGAACTGGCATTTAATATCAGGATTATTGAGGAATAAATAAAAGGATAGTCAATAAAACTAAGGAAAATAAGGCCCCAACTAATATACATTACACACCTAAATTATAAAATTAATGGCTTCTAAGAATTATGTAAATAATTTTTCTAATATATAGGATAACAAGGATAATAAGATATAGAAACCTTCTTTACTGCGGGAACAAGTAAGACTTTATGAAATCACTACTTTAAAAAGTCGACCATGATAATCATGTGGTGAAACATACTCTCAAGAACCACTCTAATGATGAAAATGTGTTATTTATTTCTTGTTCCAATCATTACTTTATATCATACATGTTTAAAAAAAATATTTAGTCTCCACCACAACACCCTTATATTTAATTATCGATGAAAACACCTATTGGTGAAATGATTACATCCAATGTATTCAACCCTTCTCCAATTGAGGTATTTGGGTATATACATCCAAAAATCTTTTCATTATTCCCTTGGAGTAATTTTATGTGATTTTGGACATGTATTAGCTTTCCATGTATGGATATAACATCAATGTTTTGGATAAAGATGTCTTGGTTTATATCCCAAATCATCCCATTATCAAATATCAATGTAAGGATGATTATAAAATCATTATAGATGAAAATTATATAATATATTTCATGATACCCAATAGTAAGGGATTACAGAATAAATTGATTTGTAATGAAATCAACATTATATACATGTATATTGTAAAAGAGTAAGTCAATTTATACCATAATAAACTGACTTGTTTTACTCCAGAATATCAGGTTGAGTTTTCAATTAAACACATACTAGGATCTATTACCATATCAAAGACTCTTTATAGAATATCCTTAATTGAGTTTTATGAATTAAAAATTACTCCAATAGAATTTGGATAAGGGAATCATATTCCCTACTACTTCAGAATGGGATGAACCTGTCATATATTCAATAAGAAGTATGTATTTACGTGACTTTTCATTAATTATCATGATCTTGAAAAAATAATGATAAATAATAATTATCTTATACCCCAGATTTTTGATATGTACTGTCAACATTGAGGGGATTAATACTTGTCGATAGTGGTCTATACATTTATACAACGTTAATTATGGTTAAATAGAGATGATATACAAAAATAACACTTTCTATAAAAATAAGAAACATAAAAAATTCATCATAATGACTTTTAACATTAAAAATTAAATAAAAATATTCTTGGATTTAGTTAATATATTATTTAGTGATTTCCTCGAAAAAACATTTATAGTCATTTTGATGATATTATCATATATTATTATAGAAAATAAGATCATGAATATCTTTAAATATTGTATTAACTTCTATATAAAACAATAAATTGCTTGTGATGTTCAACAAGTGTTAATTTTGTATATGAAAAGTAAACATCAGAGGTCATGTGATCACAAGAAATGGTATATATGTTGGTCTTTAAAATATAGTGGTGGTTTAAAGTTATACCAAACCAAAAAATAAAATATAGTTCTATATTATTCATGGTTTCTTGAAATACAATAAACATATTGTGATATATATCTGTTGATTTTAAAATCCTTTTACCATGTTAACATGGAAATGAGTAAGGTTTCTCTGGATAGAGGAATGTAAAGAAAGAATTTTGACGGGTTTTTCCTTAAAAATGAATATTTATGAGTATTGTAGAAAATAGATAAATTCATACCATATGTAATCATGTAATAAAATATTGATAATCATTCTTAAAAATATTATCAACTGGTTATAGTTGAATATAAAAACATTTAGTGGTAAAAAGATAAGTTTCTTTCATGAAACTATTTTTTAGTGAACAATGTATTTTTATTATAATAAATTAAATTAATTACATTTGATGAATGGTTATAATGAAATTTGTATATTATATATTTAATTATGTAAATTAATATCGACATAATTTATTTTACCGGGCCAAGAATTAGAATAAAATCATTTTTCTTCCTAAGTAGATATATTTCTAAAAATTGTTTTTATTCATTTTATTTATATATATTGGTATTAATATTTTCTAGATCTAGGAACAAAATCATGATAAATAGATTAAATATTTGTAATGACCATAATTAATAATAATAGGTAATGAATATAATTATTATACATAATGAATAGTTACCTTTGTAAAATATTATCCCCTTGGTTAAGGGTAGAATGAGTTAAAATGGGTAAAATAAAGGGATAAGGAATCAAGGAAAGAAAAAATTATTTCTTAAATATAATATGTATATTTGATTTTGGCCATATACCTCTCATATTTTAATCTATGTGTAATATCCTAGGATTTTATAATACATTTATTATTTTAATAAAATATAAGTGTTTGATAGCTTTATTTACATGTAACCAGGAGTCAATATAATTCAATTTAATGGTGCATGATTTCCCAGGATAATAAAGTTTAGGTTTGGGATGTCCAAGGTGTTTAGAGGAGGGTTGAGGAGGTTCCATGGAAGTTGAAGATTCAAGAATACAAGAGTTACTGGTTCATAATGTGAACTAAATTCACACCATGAGTTGGTGATTCATGATATGTGAGGATGGTGGATTCACAATTTATATTCAAACAATATGTAAATTATGAAACAAATTCACCTCATGAAACGATAATTCATGATGTTTAATTAATTTGAGTCGAGTTGACTTGAGTTTTAGTAAAAACAAATTATATGGTATATTTATTTATTAAAAAGTATTCACGACTTGTAAACTATAACCCCCATGAAATTCATGTCGTAAAACAGTAATTCATGATGTGAAAGCGGAATTTTATACGATATTGTTAATAGATGTTTGGCCACTATTTTCCTCATTCATCAATTCATCCTTTCAATTTTTTGGAAACCCTAGGTTCCTTTGGGATATATTTAAACCCTCCCAAACCTAGTTCAATCCATGGGGTTTGGTAGTTTCTATTTGGTGATCTATGGGGATTTCATCATTTATCTGCATTGTTTCTTTTTGTTAATCATATATTAATCCACTTTAGTGGTTTTAATTCACATGGGGTGCATTTTGGGTGATTTATTTATGAAAATTTGGTGTAGTTTAGGTTGATCTATTATATTTTATCACAAATGTGGTTTTTGGATAGTTTTTTCACTGCCCTGTGGTGTACAGTGAGATCATAAAGCTTCTTTGAGGCATGGGATCATTATTATATCATTTCATACGTGCTATGTGTAGGTATTATATAATTTTTCATTCAATTTGGTGGACAATAAGGGTTTAATTAAATAATATAATGAAATAGAATAACTTAAATTTATGGGTAATGAGAGATATCACATGCTTTACTAGTGCTTTGTGTATATTATTGATGATATTGTGAAGGTTATCAACATTACTAAAAATAATGTCTATTGGAACCCTTCATTGTGTTTTATATGAAATATACTTGTACCCTTATGCCGTTGTTGTGTGATATCACCTTGAAGAGATGGATAATGATCATATATATGGATAATGAACTGGTTTTATATAGAAACATGGGTTATGTGATAATACCAATGAAAAATAAAGAAGTAATGTGATAAAATCCATTGAATAAACTATGGAAGATGGTTTGTGTTTTTGTGATGTGTTCTTGTGATTGTTATGATTCCTTGTATGGTTTGGGTTGTTGTCTTGTAATGGGGGTGAACAGATGGGTAGTGTGATTTTTGGGTCCATGATTCAATGTGGTTGGTTGACATAGATGTGATATGGGTAGTCATGAGATGTAATGAGGGTGCATAGAGGTTTTAGTTCCTAATGGTGATGATGTGTGGTGGTGATGTGCTATTTTTATGTGTGGTGTTTGTATTGTGAAATGTAGTTGGGATGTGTGATGTATGGTTGTTATAGTGATACAACATAGGTGATATGGTAGATTGAAAATGGTGGAAGCGTGGTTCTATTATGGTGGTTGAGTGAGTTGGTAAAATTGTTGCATGGCATGGTTAGGATAGTTTTCTGGTTAGCGATGGAAGAAAGTGTGATTATAAAAAAACAAAAAAATCTAGTAAATAAGAATGTTGGAATGGAAATTGATGTGTGGTAAATTTATTAACATAACTTAATGAATGAATGGGTTTTTTAATATGAAATGGAATGTCTAGATGAACAACAGTGATGGAAACTATGAATGAAAGTTGGAATGTTGTGTGGATTGTGTGGATGTTGTGTGATGTGTTGCATATAGTGGGTGAAGTTGTTGTGAATGTTGGTGAGTAGTAAAGTAGTGGTTATGTGGTGTTCTCTAGTGTAGTGTTTTTGAACCAATCGAGTCTGTAACATGTAATATCTATATATTGTGAATGTTTATGTTATTTCTATATGTTCCCCACCCATGTTGGATAACCCTTCCAACACTCAGAGATTTTGATTGTTTCTAAAATAACTAGGATGGTGGGGAAATGTATGTCTGGATACCCCTCTTCTCCACTCTTTCTTCAATAGTATTGATTATACTTTTTGACATTGAAGATTTTTGAGTAGTGTTGGAACATGTGTTTATGGGTGAGATGTGATATGATGAGGAAGTGATGTGATATGATATGTGTTGGTGGTCATTACTAGGATGTGGAGAGAATTAGGTTGATTTATTTCAGGTTCATGAAGACATACTAGTCTAGTTACATGATGAGATGAGATCGGACGGACCATGTGTCTCTAGATGATATGTTGTGTGGTGATGCTTGATACTAGAATAATATGATATACCTTGCGATGACTGTGTTGGTTTGGATGCATCAATCCCCAAATCATCGATGGTACATGTGTTTATGAGAGAGATGTGTTGTGATTTTTTGTTATATTTTTTTAAGAGACGAGATAATATGATGTTTGATATTGGTGCGTGATTGGAAAATCAACAAGGAGGTGGTTGCGGGAAATTTTTCATTGTTATGATCATGATGTTATTTATTAAATTGGAATCATGATTTGGTGATCGTGCCACGGTGAGACTGGATTTGATTATATAAACTTGATAGGTTTTTTTGTTCTGTTGTTTGTTCACAGGTTTATTTGCATGCAGTTCCACAAGTTTACTAAAAACATTCATTATGTCCCTATTGTGTATAACTGTTATGATAACCATATGTATATAAACAATTTTTATAGTTTCCAGGAGTACTTTAGTGATTTATATAGACATTAATAGCTTGTATTCATATGTTAATGGGTCTCTTTCATAAAATTTTATTTTGATATATTATATTATAGAATTTTATTTATATTGATTTATTCCTTCTTCATGCATCATTGGATAGTTTTTTGTTTACCTTTATATCATCTAATCTATTTTATTAATGGCTTTTATCTTATATCTTGATCCTATTTCATATATTGAGGGAAATTCCTCCCATACATTGAGACTTTTATACGCTTGGTTCTAGTCTCCCACCTGGGGCCTAATGGAGGTGGGACTCATGGATAATTATCTCTCTTCAATATGGAGTCATTGGAGGGAGGGTTCTATGAAGGAGTTTAATAAGATGTAGGTTTTGATATAGTATGGAGTTTGGGGTTATAAACGGTGATGATTCCATGGGTTGGTAGGGTAGTGGTTCCAGTTGATCATGGTGAGTGACGTAGGCATGGGAGACATATTAGGACAAGTTATTTTAGGACCCTCCATGATTCAGTGAAATAACATTGAGAATATTGTTTGAACAAGTGAGGTGGACATATTTAGAGGGTTGAGATATTGTAGAGGTAAATGCATCATGATTGTTTGTGTTCATGTTTGAATTTGGTTGTTGTGAAAAGTATAATGAAATAAATAAATACATTTTTTTTGAGATTCCATGATACTATGATAATGATGATCTCCTTTATTTTTAGAAATTTCTCTAATTAAATGTCCATGTGTGGATTGGGTTGTTGAGGTTCCCCAGGTTGATTTGGTTGATCTTGATTGGGTGGATCTGATAGAGGAGGATGTGGTTTGGAAGTGAGATCCACATTCCATTCAGTAGAAAAGTTTGGGAATATATGAGAGGAGTGTCTCTAATATGGAGACAGAGAACATTCTGGATGAGATTAATATATATTTTGGTTTGAAATGATAAAAATATATTTTTTTGGGTCCATTAGTCATTTTTCAAATTGGGGGGGGGGGGTGGTAGAGGATCATTAGTGGACACTTTTTCTTGGTGACCTAAATGGGGAAGATGTGTTGTGGTTGGAAATTCAGAGGGAGTTTAGAGAAGAGATCCTATCATCAATGATGATGATAGACAAGGGATAAGAGATACTCATCCTTTAGTGGGAGAGTTTGAGTGTACGAGATCTTGGGATTATGTTCAAGTCCCACCTACAATTTTCTACTCACGTTTTTCTAGATGTGGAGTCTAGAGCATGGAATCAGGTTGGATATTTTCACCAAGTTACCTTTAATGTGGTAAATCTTTATACACTTCTAACATATCGTGAGGTGTATAAAAAATTTGGTGTTATAAGTAAATTTTTTTTCCTTTTTATTTGAGCCTTGAGGGATTAGAAAAGATGACATCTTGATGAGAAGGATTTCAAAAAATGCACCGTGGTTGTTAAGGTAGTCAGGATTCTAGCCAGTGGGGAGCAGACTGTGGAAGATACATTTTTTTCTTATGAGGAGGGTGGCTTCTAATAACTTAATGGAGTATTTGTGTGTGTGTGTTATGTATGTGGGGGAAATGGGAACTATCAGTTTCAGTGTCCAACAACTCAAGTAGGCCAGTATCAGATGGTTGTTAAGACTAATTTTAAATAGAAGTAGCTCTTTACTCCTATAAAATTTTAGTAGCAAGGATTTTGAGTGTTTTTCCAGTAGAAAATACAAGGTGGAGTTGTTATAGGGAAGCCTAATGATAGTAAGTTTTCATAGGTACTTGGGCTATAGAATGGTCATGGAGGCCAGGAGCATAACGGTAGAGTATTTGAGTGTGATCATATTCTTGAATTATAGGTAGTAGTTATGGCAGAGTTAGGAGTTGTTTGAGGTACGATTAGAATATCATTTACACATTTTTTTTTACTTGGGAGCCTCATGATTCTTTATATCTATTTATTTGGTACAAACTTTATAACATTATATGAAGAAACTTCCATTCCCCCTGATGTTTTCTATGCTATTTGGAGGTCATGCTTCTTTATTTTATGTTTGTTGGGGATGAAGATTAGTGAAGGGAAAACGTGAGTCAATGGGATTATTATTATTATGTTGAATACAACCATACAATTTTATCCTCATAATATATTTAACATATACCTTTTGGGAATTCATCAAATATCTTTGGAAGGATTATTTTTTGTTTTTTGATGTGGAGGGACAGTGAGTGGAATTCATTGGTGAGTGAAGATATCAAATGGGTGGTAGGAAATTAGATCCTATTTTGAATTAGATGGTGGAGGGGTCTATATAATCATATGCGGGGGATGTTCCATGATTTTTGGTATAAATCCTAGATGATTTCTATTAATAGGTTATAGAACAACCCTCTTCATGTGACGTTAAGATCAGGATGGAGTTATGGCAACACATATCTCAAATTTCAATGGATCCCTATCATATAAAGCTTATGTAGGTACTTGAGTTGATGTTGTAGGTGGATAATTTGATGTAGATAGTTTTCTTCCTACAATGTGTGTCACTATTGCGTGATCTAGTTTTGTTCTCTAAGAAGGTGGGAAATAGTCTATAATTGTGCATAGACTACTAGAGGTTGAATCATGTGATGGTTAAGATCCATTACCATATTTTGAGGATAGATGATCTTTTTTACTAGATGATCAGAGATAGTAAGTTTTCATTGTTCAATATATGGCTTACTTATCACCACTTGAAGGTGAGACATGAGGATATTATGAAGACTACCTTCAAATGCATGTATGGGTAATTTTATTTTGTGGTCTTTCCATTTCGTTTCTTTAATGCATGGTACATGTTCATGGGGTTCGTAAAATCAATTTCTAGTGAGTTACTTGACCATTTTCTCAAATTATTCATTAAATATATCTCAATATACTCAAGGTCTAAAAAGGAGCATGTTGAGCATCTTAGAGCTATTTTTCAGGTCCTTCGACACCACCAACTCTAAAGAATTTTTTCCAAATGTAAGTTCTAGATGAATGTGTTGTGTTTCCTTAGACATGTGGTGTCCCAAAATGGCGTTGTAGTAGAACCATAAATGATCAATGTGGAAATTTCTTGGATATAACCTAGAAACGTAGAATAGATTCATAGTATCCTAGGTATTATGAGTTATTATTTCAGGTTTATATTTGATTTCTCCCAAGTTTCATCCCAAATGAAAATATTTACCTATAAGGTATAAAATTTTAAGTAGAGTGATCCGGGATAGGTAGTATATGGTCACCTGAAGGAGAGGGTAATTAGTTATGTAGTTCTTCAGTTTCAAGAGGAGGTTTTATTGCTTGAGGTTTTCCATTGTGCAACATATATGGGAATGAGATGCATGTTATTGTAGTTTAGGAAATTGATCACTTATGGTTATAATTTTTTACATTATTCCATCCATTATTGAGAGGTAGTAAAAGTAATTTTCACAAAATTTATGGTAGGATTACCTCATTAGTGATTATTTTTTGGTTTCATCAGACAAAAAAAATCTTGAAATATGATATCTTCCAATTTGATCTGAATATATATTAGTTTATGTGAATGTAGTTTCATTAGGATTATGATTTTTAGTTCCCTTACACCATGGGAAATTGGAATGTTATTATTGATGTGTTTAGTTGTTAGTCTTTAGGAGACATGGTTCAAGAGCCTATCAATATTTATAAGGGGATAGAGGAGGAAATAGTGATTCATATTGAAATAGATGAGATAAGTGGATGAGATTATCTTTATTTTATCACCATGGATTCATCCTCGATACAAAATGTGGATAAGTGTTAGATGGGATACTCATAGGTATAGGTGATGCATAATCGTGTTGGCCATGGTGATGCTAAGGAGGGATGGGCGAATGATAATGAAAATTGAATATTATTTCAATAGAGGTTATTAATTTCATTAGAAATGAAAAATAGATTTCTCCATGAGTTTCAAATATCACCTGCAGTAGTACATCCCTATGTAAAAAAATATATCGAGGGTTTAGGAGATAATTTTTTTGAGTAGGGTTGAAATAATCCATGGAAGTGTTTTTTGAGTAGTGTTAGGTTTATCTGTTGGGGAAAGTGGAAGATCAATTGTTGGGATGTCCGGTTTAGTTTTTTAATGTTTGAGAGTGGAAATTGTCAAAAAATATTGATCTATTTCATTATAATTTTATCCCATTCATTGGGATTTTGTTATGGGGGTTGGGTGATAGTTGATTGACTAATGAAGATGACTCATTTTTGGGGTTCAATGAGGAGAGTTATGGATTTTTTGGTGAAGTAGTATAGGGATGATGTATTTAGGAATCACTGTGTTTTGAGGATCACCATCTCTGGTTGGAATTATTCTATTAACTAATAGGTATGGAGGGGATTGATAATTAATTTCGGCTCTGTGTTGTGCCTTAACACAACTTTCCACCCTTAGATAGATATAAAAATAGAGTGGAACATCCATACTCTATAGGATATGTTGTGATGTTACAACCATTAAATTGGATGATCATTGGTAAAGAACTTTATTGTGGTTGAGTTTTCATAAAATAACATACCTCACTCATCCATTATCATGGATCCATTAATGGTGTTGTAAATATGACTAATTTGTTCTCTGTTAGGCTAGATGGAGGTTAGGGAGTCAATAGTTCTTTGTCATGATGTGGTGCAGATCACCACTGGGAAGATCTAGTTTGTTTTAGAATGGGTGAGGGTGAAATAGGAATGTCATAAGTCCTATTTAGATAGTAGGTGGAGGGATCTAGATTTTCAGGATAGAGACCAAGTATTCTTGAGAGTCTCCCATTGATGAGGGAAATTGAGGTTTGGTATGGGATTAACATTCTCAGCAGTTTTTCAGAACCTTTAAGGTATTGGGAAAATATAGAATGGTGGGATATTAGTGTGCATTTTCACCATAGTTTGAGACGATACAAGATGCCTTCCATATGCCCCATATTCATCAATATCAATATGATAACTCGTACGTCACTGACCAGGGATTTTTGGATAAATAGGACAATGAGACCTTTATGGAGAGACCGATCGAGAACCAATATCTTCGATAAAAGGTTATTTTTGGATAAACCATTCCATTGGTATGCATTTTGATGCATGGTGTCTTGGAGGAGAGTACTTGTGAGTGAGAGACGTAGAAGCATACCCAGTTCCATGAGATGATTAATCATTCTTTTCCCTATTTAGTTTTAATAATGTTATGTTTCATATCTTTTTGTTTTATGATACCTGATGTTTTCTTGATGTGTGATAAACCATTAAAAATATGAAAAAGTGAGGAAATAAATTATAATTAAGACACATTATACTTTAATATGATTAAAACCCTATGGATGAGTCGGTTTCACCCAAAGAGGATAACATAATGACATGGAAGATGGTAAACCCTAATTTTTTGTCTTGGATCGATTTAGTGTGTTAGTTCTGGATGTTTCTGGTTTGTGATATGTGGATGTTGAGAATTTTGTATAGATAGTTGTGTGAAAAGTGGTGGAATGTGTCTAGTAATGGTTGTGTGCTATTTTTTCTAGTGATAGATAGTGATGTGGATATTCCATGTGTTTGGTAGGTTATTCTAGTTTTAGAATTTAAGGTCGTATGTGATGCTTAAGAGGTATGTCACTAAATGGTTGTAGTTACCCCTTCCTTTCTATAAGATTTATTTTTATTATTAAGGATGAAATTAATTTGAGTGTTATATGATGAAATGATCTATTCTTTGCTGGATCATTACATTTCTAGTTTGGGTTTTAAAAGGTGTTCTGAGGAGTCTTGAGGAGAATCTATTAAGGTTGGAGCTGTAGGTGTGAAGTAGTATGTGGTTAAAAACATGAAAAAGATTGATGTTGTGAGTTGGAGATTAATGTAATGCGATATTGGTATATTCATGGATTTTTTTTCAGATGATTTCTAAAGTGTAAAATGAATTTATGTTTTGAAACGGTAATTCCAAAAGTGTAATAAATTTGAGTAGTGGAGATTTAATTTTTAGTGAAATTTATGATATGGGATATTCATGAATTGAAAGGGATTCACATCTTGTAAACCATGGACCATGTTGGTTGACATCATGAAACTGTAATTAATGACTTGAAAGGGTATTTTTTTCGATTTCTTAATGTATGTTTGGAGGATATTTTTCTCATTTGGAATTTTCTCCTCTTTGTTTGTGAAAACACCTAGGCTCCCATGGTATATATTCTATCCCTATTCTCTATGGTTCGACCCTTGGGTTCTAGTAGTTACTATTTGTTGATACATGGTGAGTTCTTCCTTTATCCGAATTTTATTCCTTTTGATCCTTTTCAAGGACCCATTGTGGAGATATGTTTTCATTTGGGGTGTGTTTTGTGAGAGGATTTTATGAACATTTAGTGTTTTGTAGGTTTATCTGTGATCTCATTGTGAGATTTTGGTTTTCAAACACTTTTTTCTTTTCCCTACTGTGTGCAATGAGATCAGAAATATTCATAGAGGTAGGGTATCCTTGTTCTCTCCTTTTATATGTTTTATGTGTGGTTATTGCATGATTTTTCTTTCTATTGGATGAATATTAATTATTCTCCTAAATAATACAATGAATTTGGATAACTAGAATTCATGGATATGGGGAGATATGACATGATTTACTGATTTGATATATGTTTTTGATGATAATATACATGCATGTAACCAATACAGTATATAACTTCCATTGGAAGCCTTGTTTGAGTTGTAAATGATATATAATGAAGCCCTTTCTATGTTGTAATGTGATTAAACATTAAAAAAGGATAATGAACATATATTTTTATAATAAATTTCTTTCCTATGTAATCCTAGTTTATGTGATAATACCCATTCCAAATAAAGATCTAAATATTTTAAAATACATTGAATTAATTGTGAATGCTGGTAAATGTTATGATGATGTATTCTTATTCTTGATGTGTTTCCCTGTGTGGCATGGACTATTATTTGTTAATGGGGGTGATATTTTGGGCTATGTGATGTGTTGGGTAGTGATGATATGTTATTGATAGGCACATATGTGATGTGGGAAGTTGTGGGATGTAGTGTAGGTACACAAAAGTTGTGGTGTATTTTGTTAATGATGTGTGGTCATGATATGTGGGTGTTGTGTGTGGTGGTTATGCTATTAGATGAAGTTGGTATGTGCAATGTGTAGTTATTGTGGTGAGATTACTTGGGAGATGTGGTGCGAAGTTGAAGGTTGATTTTTGGTGTTGTACCGATGGTTGTGTGAGTTCGGTTAGTTGTTTCATGGTTTAGTTGTGACTGTTACTATGTTAGACATGGAATAAATTTAGATGATTAAAAAAATACCATAGTTAAAAAGTAAGATATACAAGAAAGATATGCATGGTAATTTTTTTAAATGAATTTAATAATAAAATTGGTTATTTAATGTGAAATAGAACTGTTAAATGAATAATTGTGGTGGAACCTATAATTGAATGTAGGAATATTACATTGCTTGTGTGGTAGTTTCATGATGTGTTACATATTTTGGTGGAACAGTTTTTTATTATTGGGGTTTGGTATGGTAGTGGGGGTTGTGGTGTGCTTTAGTGTAGTGGTTGTGAACATATTTTTTGGGTAATGTGTGATATAAATAAATCATTCATGTTTATGTTATTTTCATATGTTCCCTACTTGAGTTGTATAAAATTTAAAATGATTAGAGGTTCTGGGTTTTAGTTTTTTTACCCAACATTTAGGATGCTAGTGATATATATGGTTGGATACCATATCTTCCTTTCTATTCCCTTAGAAGTGGTGATGATATGGGTTGGTGTTATAGATTACCCAACAACGTTGTCCTAGGTGTTTTTGAGAGAGACCAGATATGATGAGGTAGTGATGTGTTGTGATGTGTGGTGGGAGTCATGTTCTATAGGAGTATGTAATGAGGATGATGCCCTTCATAATAATGATACCCTACTGGTCTTGTTATGGGATGAGATTATATGTGATGGATTTGGGGTTTTTAGGAAAGATGTGGTTTGGTGATGCCTAATGGTAGCATAAGTTTTTAGTCCTTGTAAAAATGGGGTTGGTAGAGATGCATCATGACCCACATCAATGATGAATTATGTGTCTTTATGTAAGATTTTATATGATGTCATGTGATATGTGTTGAAGGGATGGAATTATAGGACGTTCGATGTTGGGGAGTGAGAATGAAAAATAAGTGTGGAAGCGACATCAGGGCACCTTTATTTGTTATGATGCCATTTTTTATTATTATATCAGATGCCTGATTTGGTGAGTGGGCCATGGTGAAACTATTATTTGTTAGATTATGTATGTTGGTGTTCCTTTTGGTTTTGTTTTTTGTTTGCTGATTCTTTAGCATGTTGTTTTCACATTTGAAATTGATACATTTGTTATGTTCTTACTAAGTATACCATTTATGATCACACTATGTATATAAAATATTTTCATGTTTCTAGGAGGACTTATATGGACATTACTAGCTAGTTCAATGCCATTTTTGAGTCACTTACACAGATCATTATTTTAATAAAATATATTGGAGACTTTTATTTTCATTGGTTTCTTCCTAGTTCAAGCATTGTGGTATAGTTTTTGGTTTACCTTTATATTTTATTTTGAAGTTTTTTGGTTATTGTTTATGATATATACAAATAATTTTTCATTTATAGAGGATATTGTATCCCAAATAGTGAGATTTTTATACACTCGGTTCTAGTCACTAAACCGGGGCCTACTAGAGGTGGCACTAGGGCTCATTATCTATCTTCCTTCACTGTGGAATATTTGGAGAAAGGCTGTAATGATAAACAAGATATTAGAAATTGTGATAAGATAGAAGTTCAGTTAGAATGTATGAATAGTAATTAAAACATTAAGACAATATTTTTAATGGTTTTAAATATATCAAATAAATTTATAAATTTATAATTAATAATAACTAAATTTTATGTGAAATCAATTTATTTTTCAAAAATGTGTTTTATTTAAAAATTATTTCATTTAATTTTAGGAATATAACCATAATGATTAATTTATAAAATAAAAATAAATCTTATTTTAGTAAATAAGTTTATTTTTTGAAATCATCATGTCAATATTAGATTATGATAAATTTTTAGGAATGAACTAGGAAGATTTATGTTTTCATAAATAGTGAAATATACCAATTTTCTTTAAAAACAGACAATTATTTTCAATTAAAATTTAAATTAATTTTTTTAATTTTATCTAAAAGTATAATAATATTTATTTAATTAGAAATTATATTAACAATTACATGATAATCATCATTATACTTTCTTTTTGTATAAGTTTATTTTTGGGATTGAAAACACATTTTTCTAAAAACATTTTTATGTGAAAAATGTGTTTAATGTGAATAAATTAAATTGGCCTCTATTGAATATTGTTAATAAATAAAAAAATAAAAAAATATATCTATTATATATTAAATAATATATTTTATCATTCATATGAATATTTTTACATGTAATTTAATGAATACAAATTATGTTTTATACTTAAAGATTTATTTTTCTAAAATGAGTTTTTATTGCAAGTTGCACACCTTTTTAAAATTAAATTATAACACTTATAGAATTTAAATTTCGTAAAATGGATTTATTCTTTTTAATTAGTATAATTTTAATATTATAATATAGTTAAGTTAATCTTTTATCATAGTAAATAGTAAAAATAGTAAATTTTGTTACCTTGATTAAGGTTAAAACTTGTTTACTAGGGGTTAAACAAAAATATAAGGGGGGGATTTCCACCTGTACTTATCTAATTATTATGGTTTGAATATATTTAATCCTCATATTATCCTAAATTTATCTATTTTTCTATTTCTATCCACTTTACCATGAATTTGAACATATATAACTGAAATCCTTTAAAAATATTCATCATATCCCTCCCCTCACTTATGAAATGTCACATATCCTCCTACCATATTAACAATATTTGAGCATTATTTGTCTTCCAATACCTAATAAAAATAGTTCCTAGAACCTTTTATTTCATTTTAGATAATTTTTCATCCCTTAACATGAATCCCTAAGGGCATAATTTGTATTCCAAAGGACCTCTCTGAAAGAAGTTGTAAAAATATTTACCAAACTCTTTCAATTTTATTTCTTTTAAAGAAATCTATAAACATGTTTTACTAATAAAAAACTGTTAATTATATATAATAAAAATAATTATATTTCATTATAATGATGTAAGAACCATTTTCAACCCCTTCCCCATCAAAGGGGAAACAAAATTATCACTCGTGGGTAATTGTGGACTACCACATCCATGTATCGATGGAATTCATTTTCCATCACCTCATTCATAAATATTTATTTTGAGGGGTTTAATGATTATATAATATATTTATGAAATTATTATTATTTTATAATTATAATATAATACATTTCTTTTTTATCTTCAAATCTATTTGTAATTGAAAATATCGCTTGTGCGTACGTGGGACCACCACCTCCATGAAGAGATGTAGTTTGTTTATAATTTATGCTTTACATGGATGGTAACATTGATATATTTAAGGAAAATATTATATATATATATATATATGATATATTAATGATTATGGGAAGGTGATTTATCATTATCTTTTCTTTCATTCCATCCATCAAAATGGAGAAACATTACTCGTGTGTACCTATAGATTAATGTCCCCATCAAGTGATGTAATTAAATTTTCAGAATTCCTTAATATGAATGGTTATAAAAATTTGATGAATATTTATGAAATTTATATTTTGATTATAATTAGGATATTTATGAACCTTTATCAATATGAAAAAACCATAACTACCAAACCAAAACATGCAATATAAATGAAGCAGTTAACACCGATAATGATGACTTTAATAGATAACTATTAATAAACAGGTGTTGAAATAATATAAGTGGATAATATATATGATATTATAAATACGAATATGGTTCATTAATATAATTATAATAAATTTATTTTTAGTAAAAACGAGGTTATAATTCTTACAAAAAAATTTGAACTTAATGTAAGAGGTTCGTCTAAATTTCACTTCATTGAGGCATGTTTAAATGATTTCACTAATTTCCTATTTAAATGTTCACATATACTTCATAATATTTTATTTTTTAATAATAATTTATTTATTTGTATTAATTTATATAACCACATGTTTTCCAAAATTCTAATTACATTCTATTGAAAACATACTAAAATTACTATTATATTAAGGATTTTTTTCATCTCAATTTTTTTTCATTGAGACACTTAAAATGTTGTAAAAAATTTTATCTTGTGAGGTGTGTATACTAAAAAATGAAAATTTTAATCAATAATAACCATATATTAAGGGTAGTAAATTATTATTTTGATTTTATTTCTTAAATGGTGGTTATTAATTATATAAAACCCAACCATTAAGGATTTAATGTTATAATCTATGTTTAACCCGAATTGTTTGTACTCAATTTCAAATAATGAAATCATATAAAATATCTCAACCATGAATGGATTTTATTTTCCTTTATTTAATTTTCAATATTACATATTCCTTTAATTTTCCATTCTTTAATTACTAATGATGCTAAAAGAATGTTTTTAAAGAAAACATACCTTGTTTTTATCTTCGGGAGGAAATCATATATTCAATGTCCATAATCTCTTAAAAATTTATTCAAGAGTACCTTTATTATTCTAAAAATATTATTTAATTTCATTTCTAAATATATTTTAATATCTTTACCAATGTATACATTTAATATTATTATCTTGCTTCAAATGTGTAACCTTTGATCTTTTTTCTGAAAATATGATAAGATGTTTTTTTAATTTACACTGCATTAATGGATTTTCCCACCGTCATAAATACTATTTTTCTTAAATATCCATTTATAATTTTACTTGTGTATTTTCATAGAGAATTTATTCTTTAATATTTCATATATATTTATATTTTAAATAAATAATTTTAAAATTTGAACGGTATTTTTCTCAATAAATATCCTAGTGGTCATTAAAATATAATATCATATATAACATCATAATTTCAAATTTCTTATGATTTAATAGGGATATGATATATTGTTATCATAATTATTCGATCCCTAGATGGATTATGATTATGATGATGAAATATTTAAGAAATTTGTATCCTTTACTCCATTTATGATGTAATGATATGATGATTGTTTTATGTTATTATGGAACACATATTTATGGTTTTCATTATGTGATAGGGGGAAAAATTATATATCCGTCCAATGCATTTGCTAAATAAGGACATATCATGATATAATAAAAATATAATGGGGATTGAACTCAGTTATCTATGTGACTTTTCCTAAGAAGATAGTATTGGGAGTAAACCTTGACTAAAGAAATGACGAAATGAGGCATGGACTAAATCTTCTATCATAGTCTTGGAAATGAACCTTGACTAAGGAAATGATTTTCTATGATTATGTGTATTAATAAAACTCATGTATGATGTGTACCTTATATTATCATGGATGTTTAGTAAATATTAATGATCATACACTCTTATGCATTATTTCATTGGTTTTACAAAACCATACAACATCCTTCATGATTAATTCTCATTGACTGATTGGGTATGATTAGTTTTAGTCTTGATCATGTTATCACTACCTTATTCTTATCTTATTCTCACTTATGATCATTGATTGATATTTTTTATATTTACCCTTACATAATATATTATATCAACCATCATTATGTTTCCCTTCCATAAGTTATGAAGAAATATTTTAAGTGTGATATGTTTAATAAGAGGTCTAGTTATAAAGAAGTCAATTAGAAATTATATAGATCATTTATGTAATAGTTGTTATGCAACGAAGTTTCCAAAGACACTAAACCTTTACAACCCTTGGGTTTGGATTACTGTGATATTTATTGAATATGCATCTATTTTTTTAATATTCATATACTAAAATAATGGTTACTATACTTGGGTAATTTAGATCCACTTTACTTGGGTATGACATATATTGTATATTAATAATTCATGTATTTACATGTTTTCCACCAACCTCACTTAATCCCCTAAATTATTCACCCTTATTGAGACAAAAATAATTCAAAATACCTTCCCAAATACTTTTTAAACATTGTTTTTTCTGACCTGGATGTCACAGTGTCACAAGAAGACCACTCAAATAAGGCCTAATGTACAATCCAAAGAAGATTACTAAAAATAGAAGTATATATTCTTACTAATATTTTCATTTTTCATTCATATTAAATACCATTAAAATATTCAACAAAAATATTAACATAAATACATAAGTATATTAATATATTGAGTTTTTATATATTAATGGTATATATAATTTTTACCACCTCTTCATCTTATATAAAATTAAAACATCAGTCATGTGTACATAAATGTTGCCATCTCCACATAATGGTGTCATTAAATTTTCATAACCACATCACGTAGATAGTTATAAAGTTGGAATTAAAAATAATAATAATAATATTTAGGAAATAATTATGGTTCTGGAAATATATTATATCATATACCTTATTAACTTTATATCCATTGGAAAATGATGATGTTTCTCATGGGCATGTGTGGACTACCACCTCCAGGAAGCTATGTGATTCATTTTTCATAAATGAAATAAATGGATTGTCATAAGGATAAATTCATGAATATATATTATATATATGATATAAATATGATTATTTAATGATTTATAATTGCATTCTTTCTTTATTTTCTACCCATTAGTGAAATGAAAACATCATCAGGTGTAGATGCAGACTACTACATACTTGAACGACTTTTCATTATTATAACGTTTAATGTTTGGTTTCAAAATTGTATGGGATGAAATAAAAATGATATTTGTTGAATTTTTCTATATATGGATATAAAAGATCAATTTCATTAATCCTTTGACCATGGTCAACATACCGAAGTAGTTTTGGAGAAATTGACCAAACAACCTTAACTAGTCAATGTAAGCAAGAAATATATAATGAATAGATATCAAAGGATTATAAAATAACCCTAATAAATGAATTATATATATGAGGAGTTATTTTATAAATTTATTTAATATAATTAAATTGATTACTCTGGTGGATATAATGCATCTAAACAAGAAGGAATCCAACATAAGGTTTTTTATCAACAGCATACTTCATTGAGAAATACTTTGTATTATGAACCTAATTTTCTTATATAGTTCGTATAATAACAATTAAAAATATAATGTGATTATTTTTTCATTATTAATGACATTTAATTTTTTTATGTTTTTTTATTTTAATGGGTTTTTATTAAAAATATATTAAAGTCATAAGGGGTTATTTTAAAATATCACATATATATGAGACTGTTCATGTTTTAAAATATGTTGGAAAAACTATATAGTCTTTCTATCATAAATATGATATATTTTATTGTTATTTTTTTTCTTGTTTTTCCATGTTTTTATATAAATTCTATTCTCTTTGGTAATAAATTAGCAAAGAATGTTTTGTAAGAAAAACTAACCCTATTTGTTCTTTTATGTCTAGAAAATGTTTCTTCCAAGTTGATATTTTTTGAGATTCTGAAAGAATTGTTTTTATACACTAGAAATAATTCTATAATTTCATTTTCAATTATATTTGAATTTTATGAAAGGTTCATTAATGAAACCTTTTTAAGTCATTCTAAACATGTAATTTTTGACTTTCATTACAAATGCATCAAAGGGGTGTTTTTCAAATCATATATGGCATAAATGGAGTTCCCCTTTGTCATAACCTTTATTTGGTAAGAATATTATTCTAAAAATTTTCATGTTTTTTCACTTAAAATCCTTTTTCAATTATTCTGTGAATGTTTATTTGATATATTAAAATAAAAATGCATCATTTTTTAAAATGTTGATATGAATTTTTGAAATTATTTCTAACATGATTTATAAAAAAATAATTTAAGGAACGTATTTTTTAAATATTGACATCCATTTTCTTCTATAACTCTTAATAAAATTTCCATTATTTGAATCCTTCATTTCTAATGAATCGATGGTCCTTTACCATCAACTAATTATTTACGAATTATAACTTATTTTGACAGCATTCATTATATTGTGACCATGTTCTCTATCACTCTACCATATTCATTAAACGTTATCTTTCTCCCTCATATCCATATCATTTTATATTAGGGTTATATTCATCATTTCAAAATTTTAAAAAATGCATAACATTTTTAAATATAGTGTTAATTAATGTATGATTATTAAGAAAGTTATTTCACTTACATAGGATATATTGATATTTAATACTATTTATTCAATATGTATATTTATTCATTGATGAGTAATATTTATTATAGATTACATTATTGATAAAATATATGTGGAATGAATTGGACATATGTTGTTAATGGGTGGAACCTGATTTTTGGTGCAACATCGATGCATCCACACTTCACATGAGATAATAATTTGGACCAATTAGTTGGTATTTAGAGTATATATACAAATTAATTGAAATTTCAAGGAATAAGGCCTTAATGGTAAGTTTCATGGTGTTTTGGAATGATAAAATTATGGTAAGATCATGTAGTTGGGAATTATGAATTTTCATTAATAAAAACAAGTTGTTATTCTCATAGTTATTGTTATGGTAAGATTTTTCATTTCTATATTTTAATGATCATGTTGTTAATGAAATGTAATATGTATTGATTGTACACTCTTTCATATCATTCATTCCTTATTTAGATAAGATAGATTAAATTTTTTGTAACTCTTAATGGGTATCTATGCTCACTTTTTATTTTATTTTCAACTCTATGGGAAATTAAGAACAAATATATGAATTATTTTAAAGGATACACGAATTTTTTTTCATGATACGTTATATTTTTTATAATGTAATATGGAATTGTGTATATGGATACCATCCTAGGACTATTAAACTATTCAATCATTTAGGATATGATCTCTTGTATGTTCTCCAAATGTAATAAAGTAAACATCAACTTTATCTTATAGGAGACAACATCATTATAGTTGGTATGAAAGAAATTATAGTGGTGAACTTGGGAAATATATTTTAAAAGATCATTGATAGAATAGAATATAATAAAAACCCCAAAAATTTTCAATTACAATTAACATTTTATATGATATATAAAAATATTCATATTATTATGACATAATTGTGTGTGTGAATTTTTTAGGGATGGTTCATAGTAAAAGAAAGATAAATCTTATCAACACCAATAGTAAATGTAGGGATTTTCAATATGAACAAGTCAACATATTTGGTGTTGGAGAGGAATAAATCATGAATATATTCAAAAAATTGGCCAAGGTTATAAAAAATTAAATTACACATATCGAGAGACCAATTATTCTGTAGAATAATAAACTAATTTTTTATCTCTTTATGTGAAATAATAATTACCCCTTTTAAGAAACTAAAAATCAATTGGTAGATGAAAAATTGATCTAGAACATGAAAATCAATTATTTGATTTTGGAATTAATGAAAGGGAAAATGTTATTCTAGAATTATAATATTTAAATGTAGATTCATATCATTGCATGTCTTTTATCTATAATAAAATTGAAGATTATGAAATACAATGTATATAATTGAGAAACATTAAATTGATATTATTCATGTAATATTTTCCTTGGGAGAAATTTTTTGAATTAGAGAAAAAGTTACTCATCAAAAGTAGAGGTATGTGGAAAGTATTTTTGAATATGAGGATCATTTCACAAGATTATTAGGGAATGAAAAATAATATATACATAATATATAAGGAATGATTGATTATTTCATTAATGGGTTTTAGGTAAAACATTGAAGGTAATTGGTCTCAAAAAACGTTTCATCATATGATGATATAGTTTCATGTTTTTAAGACAGTGAAATAATTCACATTTTCTTGTATCTTCAAAGGAAATCAAGAGATGAATAGGTCATATGTGATCCTAGGAAATTGAAATGTTTCAATGAAGAAGAAAAAAATATTATATTTATGAAATGTTAAAAATAGGGAATGAAACATCTTAGGAAATTTTTAATGGTAATGGTAGTTTCTTACAAGTAAAGAGAGAAGTTTCTTCTAACTCAAGATCGAAAGGGAGTGAACTAAACCAAAAATATCCTATGATTATACTATTTAAAGAAGTGGTTTTATTGAAAACAATTCCCCAATCATCAAAGGAACCTACCAAAAAATGGCTGAGGGGAAGGCCAAGATTAGGTGATTGCTACTCCTAATGTTGACATCCATAAAAATGTAGTGGTTAGTCATTTAATTATAAAATAAATTTTTGTTAATTATATATTTTATTTTATATCTTTATAATATTTTATATATTACTTATTTTCTAATAACATTAAATAATTTCATAGAACCATAAAAAGATATTTTTCAATCAAGACTCATAGTAGTTATAATTTTGAAATAAAGATATACCAATTAGTCCCCATTATGATGCATAAACATAACGTACTTCTAATCATGGTTATTATACTTATCGTTGTGTTTAAAATAATTCATGGAATGGATTGGATTTAAAATTGTTATGCAAAATTTTATTTCTAAAAAAGTAGATTATGACTCATGAAGGATACGTAAAATTAATTGACTTTATATAATAGACTTAATTATCAGAATCATGTCTAGTCCAAACTATAATAGCTCACATTAGTGAAATTATTGGAGATTAAGATAAGACACAAAATATGAATGGTAAAGGTAACCTTTGAATAAAATATGTAGCTATTGTGAATGAACACATAGTTATGCTTCTTAAAGAGTTTCATAAAAATCAACTTGAGCATGAAATTGAGTTTTTTATTGAACAAAACCCTTATAAATAATATATATATATGAATACCATTATAATTTCTACAATATAATTTGGGGAAATTAAATAAAATACTATATGATTTTTAAAAAAAGGAATTCATACCCTCTAATGATTCACCTTGGAAAAACTTATTCATTTTTTATGAAGAAGTATCAATTTATAAGGTTTTGCATCAATTACAATGAATTCAATGCATTTAATATAATGAAAAGATACTATAAAACTCTTATTGATGAGTTATTTGTTAAAAATCAAGGATATAAATATTTCAAAACGATTGGAGACCATTATGTGTATCATCAATTTTGATTAAGTACCGAAGATATTATAAAGATAAAATTTCACTAGAGGTATGAAAATTATGTGTTAATAGTAATTTTTTTTGGATTGAATAATTCACCTTTGGAGTTTCAAGAATATATGAACAAATTATTTACATTTTTTTAATTTCATTATAGCATTTATTGATTATTTCTAGGTATGCCTCATAGGATGTAAAAACGATAACAACTATTTGAGATTCCGTATTGAAAATCTAAGAGGAAGGGATTTATATATGTAATATTTAGTATGGGTGAATTTGTGGTTTCAAGAATTTTTTTATTATCCACATTTTTTCAAATAACAAATTATAAATTGATACTTTAAAGAAAAGCATTGTTAAAATATGATCTAAGAAAACAAACATAACAAAAATACATAGTATTAATGGAATAATGGGTTACTATGAGCACTTTATTAAAAATACTTCTTGATTAGATACCCATTAACCTTGTTGACATGTGAATGTGTTATTTTCATATTGTTAGTATAATTAATGGGTTTTTTGAATAACTCATGAGGATATTGGTTAATGCATAGATATTGAAATTAACCTCAAGAAGGTATGGTTTAGAGAGATATAATGATGCATCAAATAATGGAATTGAATGTGTCCTTATTCCTAATGATATTGTTATTTATTTTACATATATAAAGTTAAATAGACATGAATATAATCCTACCCATGATCTTGAGTTGAAAGGATAATAATTTCCTTTAATATAAGGAGGCATTATTTCAATTTTGAAATATGTGAGATATACATAGACCAATTTTTTGATACATATTTTAACAAAAATATATCATTATGAAACATTATTTGTTAATATATATACTCAAGGATTATGATTTTCTAATATAGTACAACTTTAGGGCGGAATACAAGTTGTTTTTTTATTATGTAGAAAAGATCATGGATTCCTGAATAAAATATTTATTGATAAAGACCTTATATTTATATATTTAGTGAAGATAGATATGTGAATCATTAGGGTTGGTGAAATATCTCTCTTTTTCTAATTGATTTCCAAATGATCTTTATTATATATTATAAAAAGGATCTAGATTGATGAAAAGAGTTTTAAAAAGAAAATAAATGTCAAGAATTATGGGAATTCGGAAGACTTTGTTTATAAGAGTGTGTTATAATTCATAAAGAGGATTTGTGTTTGAAACTTCCAGGTTAGGATGATTATATCACATAGAGGGGGAGGGTTTGAATCAATGATATTATTTTCTTTTTATTTTTCCTTGAAACAACCCTCAACTTCTATTAAAGATTCCATTCCCCACTGAAAACAATTCAACCACACATCCAAAAGAATACATGTATTTACAAGGTTTAGTATTAAATAAGAATATCTATGTCCTTAGTATGGGTTAGAAATGATCCAATAGTAAACAATATACTATAAAAAAATCCTTCAATTAAAATAAGTAGTATATAAACATACACTCATGTAGTACTATGTTCAAAATTACAGTAGTTCATGTGCACCCCTATAGAAAAAATTAGGTAATACAAATATATACAATAACTCATGTTACCTATTATTATTTTGAGACACTATAATGTATTCAATTGAATACACCTATTTAATTTCTTACATAGAGGAAAGTATGAAAATCTTGTAATTTTTTTTAGGGAAAACCTTGTCATATTTTCCCTGTCATATTACTCTATCTACAATTCTATCCAATATAGTTTTTTCAGGTATGATTATACTTAGAATGAAAAATACAACTGAAAAAATACGGTAAAGATGAATCAGAACCACTTCAATTATGAGTATGGAAAAACCTAGTATGATTATCTAAGTATAATTATTCTTCAGTATGAAATTATTAGTCTAAAAATTCCAAATCCAATTATCTAGCACGATATAATGATCATCCGAATATGATTTAGAAGATGATTATGGTAGTCAGTTGAGTAAAATTATCACTGAGTAAGACGTTCAGCTGAATAGAAATTTTTTGATCTTGTATATTTTCATTTCACTTCAATCTGTCAAAACTTTTTCAACTCAAGAGATTAAAAAAATTTCTCTCTCTTCTTTAAACTTAATGATTCCCTCTCATGAATAGTACATTAGTCATTAGGAAAGTACAATGTACTTTTCACCTTTTATAGTCATCCCTCGAGTGGATTTGGTGGGAATCAAAATTTTTTTACCAATTAATAAAACTCACCATAATCTCAATTTCAATAAAATCTAGGGTGTATTTTGACATGATAAAATCTTCTCCATGCTTCTTTATTATTATAAAATATTCATCTCTTTTTTATAATTTCTTTTCAATTGCCAATCCAATTCTAATTCATGAGTATAAATTTTTGAACCTGATTTCATCAATACAAAGCTCTATATCAATTGAATATAAATGTATGAAGAAATGGATATCACTTCTGAATGATGATTACAATAATTATTTTTAGTTTTTACCTTCCTCTTTATAGCACATCAAACAAACTCTTTCACCTGTACTCTATTAACTTCTTCAACATTTATCTTGACCTAGTTGAGATACAAGACTTATTATTCTCTTCTTATCTTGACCCACTTGATAAAGAAATAGGAAAACAAATTAGAGTTCATCTATCTCTTACTTTAGAAACTCAATCAAATCTCCATCACATCTTGAGTATGATTTCCCATAGTATTATATTTTTGAGTATGATTAGTCTGGATACAAATTTTTTTTATGCATATAATGAATGATCAGATTCTACAATCCATGATGTCGATCATAAAATTCTCTATCTTATATTCCACCAAAATATGAAAAATCTGGGAATGATTATTTTTCAATCAGGAACATCTCTTTCTTCACTTCTAACTGGATACAATAAATTTTGGTACAATTTGGAATACCTCTTTCCATCTTTCTTCAATTATATTACATCATAATTTCTTTAATCAATATATAATATTTGTGAAATACATATATTCAAAGAATCATTGCATTTAATTTATCATAATCACAAATACTCTAATTCATACGTAAAACAACCAATCCTTCCACACAAGATCCAAACTGAATTTTATTTCCATTTAATTCCAACAAAATATTTTCTCTTTCATTCTAGACCGAGGTGCGTCCAATCAGAATCATTTCTTCCAAAAAACTTCTTCTCGTTACGATGGATAGTGTGAGTCTAATTTTTCAAAAAAAAATAGACTATTTGTTTTCAAAACAAAATTCAGTATTATTTTCAATAAATAAAATGCTATTTCATTTCCCTTTCATCAAAAACTTCCTTGAAATATTGTATCCATCTTTGACAACAAAAGATAAAATTTGAAAACAAACACCTTCCTCTTTTGGCTTGATATTAAAAATCTCCCCCTTTAGAATTTGTTGTCAAAAAGTATTATAAATCACTAAACTCTATATCCTCAAGAAATGGATTTCTTATGAATAATTGTAAGCCTATATGAGCTAACTCATTGTATGAAAAAAGAATCATTGATAGTAAAACCAAGGTGTCAAAAAATAGTGATTACGAAAACCTTTTCCTTTTTCCTTCCTCAACACTTCTCCAGCCTCAACTTTCCTTCAAACCTCATCTTTTATACATTATCCCAACAATAAAAAAATTTCTTTCCTATAACCACTCAATTTTTTTTTAAAATAGTTCACTCACAAAACAATGATGAATTCATAGCTTACCCACAACTCCCTTTTTTCCATGCATTAGGATAAATTTATGAAACAATTCTTTGCCTCCCATGAAAACACAATCCAAAGGTATGATGAGAGAGGGGAAAGAAACAAATAACTCAACCATGATGAGAAATAGGTTGGAAACCCATGTTCTACCACAATTTAGAGAATGATTATTTTGGTAAGGGTTTTGTTAGAATATTAGCAACATATTCCAATATTTGAATATATTTTGGAATTAATTCATTATTGTCAACATTCTCTATGATGAAATTATATTTTATATAAATATTTTAAGAATGTGAATGATGATATATATTACTAGTGATATTTATTATAATTTTATATTCATAACCCAAGAGCATGGTTTACTTTATTTAAATAAGTAAATCTTTCAATTGAGTTTTCATCCACATAAGTTGAATAATGGATTGACTAGTGCATTGAGTGGCAGAAACATAATCAACTTTATCCATACTGAGAGTTACAAAATTTTGTTCCTCTGAATAAAAAATAACGCAATTTTTCCTAGAAAGAATACATTATCAGATCTGGATCTTTTACCATTAAAATTTATTACCAAATCAGCATCTGAATACCCAATCAAATCAATACTATCTGAGATTTAATACCTGATTCCAAATTCTATTTCACTCTTGAGGTATCTGAGAATTATATTTCCAGCAAGTAAATATTATTATTCTTGAGAACTTCGAAATATTTCACATAAGGTAATAACATAAAAAATGTCAGGTCTTTAAGACGTCAAATACAAAAAACATCTAATCAAATTTCAGAATTCTTTTTGACTTACTTATTTTCCTTTTCCATCATTATACAAATTTTTGACAACTGATGTCTATGTGGAAATATGTTTTGAGTTTTTCATTCCGAACCACTTAAGAAGTTCCTTATCATACTTTTATTGAGAAAGAAAATTATTTTCCTTGCATTGTTATATTTTTTACCAAAGAATGTTTTTCATTTCCCCCAACATGGATATTTTAGAAGGCTTTTTCATTTCTTCAAAAAACCATTCACAACATTTACAACATCCCTATAAAAGATAATTTCATCAATATAAACAATTATAATGAGGTAATACTCATTACTTTTTCATATGTTAATATTTCTATCAATTCTTCCTTTACTGAAATTCATCTTCCTTTAGCAGGTATCTAATTTTGAATACCATGCCCTCAAGGGTTGTTATAGGCTATACAAATCCCTTTTTCATCTCGCATAGATAAATTTCATCTTTCCAAACAATAATCCCACAAGGTTTTTCAATATAAACTTCCTCTTAAAGATCAATATTTAGGAATTACTATTTGATATCAATTTGAAAGATCTTGTAGCCTCATTTTGAAGAAATAGAAATAAAGATTCTAATTGTTTATAAACTTGAAACTGAAGAAAATTTTTCATCAAAATCAATACCTTCAATTTGTGAATACATTTTTTACATGAATATTTCTTTGTTTCTTATCACTTAACCTTATTTATTTATCTTATTCCAGAAAAAATTCTTTGTGCCAATAATGTTTTTGTTTTCTGTATTGGGTATTAGTTCCCATGTGTCATTCCTATACATCAGATCCAGCTGTTCATTCATGGCTTGAATCCGTTTTGGATGCTCATAAATATTCTTTCACATCATTTGTAACCACTTTTGAATACAAGGAAATATGTGTAATTTTAAATATTGTTCTTCTTGTGTAGAACTTCTGATGTTAATCACCAATTATATTATAATCTTCCACTTTTTTCCTCAACCTGGGATGAGATTTTAGAGTATCTTCCTGATCACTAGAAATGGGTGACTTTGATTCTTCTACTTGATTAGGAATGTAATTTTCTGTATCCTTGTTAGAAATTTTTTCAAAATGATATTAGTAAACATTATCATCTTTCTAAATATGTTTTTCTGTCACACCTTTTTCAATTTTATTAACATTAATATAAAAACAAATCCCACTTTGTTGATGAATATATATCCTCTTACTTCTGGAGCATAGACATGAAATATTACATCTTCACCTTTATGCTCAAAATTTCCATAGTTTCCACCTTTATTCTTTTAACATATGGAATCCAAAAAACTCTAAAGTGTTTCAAACATGTAGTTTTTCCATAAACAAATTCCTATGGGGTCATATCTAAAGGAGGCATATAGAATAAATTAATTATGAATATAAATTGAACTACATATTTCTTGCCTCCAAAAGTAATAAGAAAGACCATGTTCAAGTAACATAGTTCTTAAAATTTCTATTAGACTTTAATTATTCCTTTTAGTAACACAATTTTGTTGAGGAGTATATAGGGAAATATACTCATGGTGAATTCCATTAATCTCTAGATAACCATAAAATTCGTCAATATTGTATCCACCACCATTTTTGGTTCTCAACTTCTTCACTGAATACTCACATTATTTCTCAACCTTCCTTCTTAAATATTTAATCATTTTCAAAGAATCTTATTAATGTTTCATATACATAACACAAGTAACAAGTGTAATATCATCAATGAAAGTGATAAAGTACAAATCATTTTTTCTCATCGATGCACAAATATTAGAATGAATCAACTCCAGGGGTTGTCTTGAACAAATATAATCTTTCTTATGCACTAATATTTCAATATTTCCATTCTAAAAAATAATGCATCACCAATATCTTATTCTTGGAAGATCAGGAATGTCTTGAAAACTATTTATCTTTGATAACTATATCATGTTTCATTGACACATGTTTCTCGAACTATCCTTCCACAATTTATTCTCTTCCCTGAAACTAATGTAACAAGAGTTTTGTATTTTACCAATTTGAAAAAACTTCTCTTTTGTATGTGATCCACTTGCCACAATATTTCAATCTTATTCACTTTTCACCAAAAACCCATGTTCTCTAAAGATAACTTTTTAACCATCATCAATAAAATTGTGAAACACTTAAAAAATTTCCTTTCAACCAATCAATATATAACGCTTTCTTGGATTTTATCTTTTATTTCTCAACGATGTCTTATCCTAAACCTTTGATTATCATGGATTCATCATCGCCAAATGTCATTGTTCCTCCTTCAAAATATTTCACATTCTTCAACAATTTCAAATATACTATAATATGAGACAAATACCCACTATCAAGAATCTATGGTCATTATCTTTTTGTAGCATTCTATGTGCTTTCAACCAAAATATTTTTTATTGCCTTTTATTTCTCATATTCAGCTTCAGAGGATTGTTAAGAACCTTTTATTTTATAAGTAATAAAACAATAGAACCTTTTTAATGGTGTCTAGGTTGTTCACATCTTTCAAAAATAGTTTCCAGGGGTCGGAACCAACTTTCAATCTTTAATCAAATGTTTTCATGTTTCTTGAAAATAATATTATAACACTTCTTATTTTGAGGGAATTGTTTCCCCCTCAAAACATGAATTTTCTAACCTATATAATAATATTAATGATATTGGTTAAACCAACACCTATTTTATGTATGTTTGAATCCGTCATAATAATAGTGAAAACTATAAATGAGAATTTTAATCAAAAAATTCCTTACTATCTGGAATTGTAAATACATTTATCATTGACCTTATTATATATCATTTCGAGCCACCAGCCATTCTATTATCAATCAGAATCTTCCATTTCATTTCTTCTTTATCGAAACCAGAAGCATTAAAAAATTTTCTGCATTCATATTGTTTCCAAATAATTCCAAACTTTGGGTTCTTTTAAACTTCTGAATTCCAAATTTTTTAGTCTTGGCCACATACATAACTTTCCCAGATTTCTTATTTTCACAAATAATTCAAACATTATTTTCATTCTTTAAATGTAAGTTTTTTTGAACCCTCTCCTATTACTGATTTTGAGAGAATTCACCAACCTTAGAGATATAGTTTCTGAAAATTCAATTTCTTTGTTCATATTTTGAATCTTTTTATTGGAAAAGTTCCAAATCTTATTTTTTTTCTATCAACTTAACCTCTATATCCCCATTATCATTATTTTATTCTTTAATATACTTGTTCATGTTATCAATATCTTTCAGCAACCTAAATTTCTAACTAGAAAAAACTATTTATTTCTTTTTAAGGAACATTCATCTTCCAACTTCTTTTTTGATTCTCAAGCCCTCTAATCTTTCCCAGAATTTCTTTAAACTCTTCTTTCAAATGATGTTCAAGATGTGTTTATTATTATTCAGTTTTACAACTTCTAAATTCTTCATCATTCACTACTATAGAAACGTATTTTCTATACCATACTCCACTAATTTTTCAGATTCCACATGTCCATCTTCTTCTTATTAATCTTTAGAAAAGATACTTATTCTATTATATTTGAAGACTTTCATTTCGTTCCTTATGGAATTAAAATTTTATTTATCTCCTGATTTCTTGTGTGATATTCTCAGATTTCTTTCTTCTTCATCATAATTCAATTATTTCTTTATTCGAGGACAAGTAGCCATAATGTGACCAACACCACCACATTAAAAACATTTCAAGGGATTTTTCCCTTTGTATTTCCCTATAACTCTTATTATTTTTTTGGAAAACAAGTATAAAATATCATCAAGATACCGAGTTCGTAGCTTCATCTTCAATAATAGTCTTCTTTATCTTTTCAATATTTGCATCCTTGAAAGAAATTTCTCTATCAACATTAGTTTTTTAACATCCTCTTTTATCATTTGATAAGTAATGAGAGTGCTATGAAAATCATTAAGAGGTAATGTTTCAGGATCTTTGTCTTCCAATGATGAAATTTTTTCATCAAACCTTTTAGGAATGATTCTCAATATATTTTCAATAACTGTATAATCATCTTATTTTTCACCAAGACATCTGATTGTACTCACAATTTCATTTACCCAGGTTATAAAGTCCCAAAAATATTCATCCTCACCCCTTATCAATTAAACATATTTCAATCTCCAGATTTATAACTTCTCAATATTTAATTTCATGCATCCTTCATATGTATTTTTTAATTTATCCCATATAACTTTGGATGTGGAAACACCTTTAAATATTAAGAAATCAATTTTATAAGGTTATGATAACATATAATTATTGGCCCTTCCATCATTTTTATAATCTTTGTATCAATAGATATAATAGGATCTTTAAAATAAATTGGAAGAAACCCATCTGTTGTAGCTTCAGAAACATAATATACAATTGAAATAAGATAATAAAACATTTTATATTTTTAGATATGATAATTATTTCTATAGAAAGTTTGAATATATTTACAGTTCAAAGTATTCAAATTCACTATTATCAAAGAATAATAAAAGGGAGCCTAGAATTAATACCACTAGAAAGTGCCTAGTTTGGATGATTGTATCACTAAGATGGGGGGGGGGGTGAATCAGTGATATTATTTTCCTTTAATGTTTCATTTAAATAACATATTCCTCCAGCTAAAGACTATATTCCCTACTAAAAACAATTTAACCACACATCTAAAGAAACACAAGTATTTACAAGGTTTACTATTCAATAAGAATAGCTACATTCTTCGTATGGTTTGGAAAGGATCTAATACCACATAATCCACTAGAAAACTATCCTTAGATTACAATGAGTAGGATATACCCTGAAACCCAAGTAGCACTACGTAAATAATTCTAATAGTGCGTGTGCACCATCTTAACAAAAATAGGGTGATACAAAATTTATGTATCAACTCATGCTACCTGTGCTTCTCTTAAATTATATAGAAGTATTAAATTGAAAACAATTATTCAATTTGGTACCCAAAAGAAGGTAAGTATTTCCTAGAAATTTTTTAGTAAAAACCTTGTCCAATTTTCCTAGTCCGATTCATTTGAGTACAATTATCCCTAATATGAATTTTCAATGTATGATTCTCCTGAGTAAGAATAATATGAATTTAAAAACATATAGTAAAGATAAATTATCACCACTTATATTTTGATTATGAAAAATATTTGTACGAATATCCTTGTATGATTTTCCTCTATTTGGAAATCTTAGTATGAAAATCCCTAATATGATTATCTATCCTGATATGATGATCACCTGAATATGATGGACAATCTGAATACTGTAGTCAGCTGAGTATGACTATCACCGAGTATTATGATCATCTAAATATAAAATTTTTATCTTGTCTCTTATCCATTTACTCCAATCCATCAAAACTTATTCAACACATGTTATTATAGAAATTTATTTCTATCTCTTAAACTCAGAGATTCTCTATCATTAACAGTACATCGGTCATCAGAAAAGTTAAATTTAATTTTCATCATTTATTGGTGACCCTTGAGGGGCTTTGGAAGGTATCCCAAAATTTTTCATTCTTAATCAAATTCACCCTAAATCTAATTTCCCATGAAATATTGGGTGTATTTTTACTTCATCAACTCTTCTCGTAGCATCTCGATTCTTATACAAACTTCATCTCTTCTTCAAACATTCATTTCAATATCCAATACAATTTCAATTCTTGAATATGATTTTTTGAATCAGATTTACTCAACAAAAAGCTCTGTATCAGTTGAATATAAATGTACGAAGAAATAGATATCACTTCTTTAATGATGAATACAATCATTATTTTGAATATCGAGCTCTATCTTGAGAGAAAATCCAACAAACTCCTTAACATATTCTCTTCAAAATTATTTTACTTTTCTATTTACCCAAATGATATAGAAGACTTATTATTTTCCTCATATATTTAACCACTTGATAAATATATTTGAAAAAAATAGAGTTTATCTATCTATTTCCGTAGAAATTCAGTCAACCATCAATCTCTTCTTGAGTACGATTGTTGGGAGTATATTATGTCTGAGTACGATAGGCCTGGATATGAATGTTTTCTTATGTATATGATGTTTCATTAGACACCATAGTCCTTGATGTTGATCAATAACTTATCTATATTCTATTCCACCGAAATATGATAAATACAGGTACACTTGTTTTTCAATCGGTAGTATTTATTTTTTCTCTTCCACCTAGATACGATAAATATGGGAACAATTTGGAATAACTCTTTCAAAATTCTTCCATAAGCTTGTATCAAAATTATTCCAATCAACTTATGATGTATGTTAAATAAAAATCATTAAATCATCATAAAATTTAATTTATCATAGTCATAGAGACTCCAATTCATCCTTAAAATAACCTATCCTTCCCCACTAAATCCAATGTGAATCTGATGACCATTTACTTCCAACAAGATGTTTTGTCATTCATTTTGTACCTAAGGTGAGTTTGATCATAATAATTTATTTCAACCATATTCTTATTGTTATGATGGAAATGGTGAGTTTTTTTCCCAAAAATAGGAGTCCAATTATATTGAAATCCAAATATTTTATGAATTTCACCAAATACAATGTGAGGTGATTTCCCTTTAATCATAAACATCCTTAAAAAACAAATATATCATTGAAATCAAAATACTAAATTTGAAAACAAAAAGTATTATCTTCACCTTGGTCCTAATATTGTTTCATCCATTATTATGTTGAAAAAAGAACTATTAAATGAATCCAATAACTCATATTTCTTTATACACCATTGTATAACCATGATTTATATAGATTTTAAGGAACATATATTTTGGGATAATATAATGAAAGAAATTTATAACTATCTATCAAGATTATTTGGTTTTCAATAGGTAGAGGATGAGTGGAAATATTTAAAAGGTTTCATGAAAACTCTATACATATTCCTATATTGAAGTTGGACGATATTACTATATATTTTTAATAAGTTATCTAATGATTCATAAATGAAATGATTCCATATAAGTTATTTTTGATTTCCATAACATGTTTAAACATTTCATAACTACATTAGAGGATCTAAATTTTTAGGCCCATACATAGATCTATATCAATAAGATTTCATGACATCATAGTACAACTCTTTCAATTTTCTCTTATCAGGACATTCATTTTACATTGAAATTATATAAATGTCTATAGAAGGATCTTGACACTGAGCTATATTTGAGAACTTTTTTAACATCCTCAAATAATTTTTTAGTTTAAAATGAATATTAATGTAATGGAGGATATGATGAGATCATGATCACTAGACTTTTAATGATTGGGGAATCAATACTTACCTTTGTATAATTTTTATATAATAGAATATTCCATTAATGGACTAGAATGTAACCATATGAAGTGTTGTATTAGTGGAGTTATCATACATAATATTTTGGGGATGAAGTGAGTTAAAATGATCTTATAGGCTAAAAACATGTTGAGGAGTTAATGATTAATGTAATAAATATTTAGTGTCATATCAAGGATGACCAAATAAATAAAGAATATCTATTTTTATACATGAATACGGGATCTTGACATTAAATTATGAAATTATTCCCTCTTGAAGGTATCTCCATGGAAGAGTGTTATATGTTTTGTAATGAAAGGAAACCTATTTCATAAGTACATCAAGAATTTTGAGATTTTGGAATGAATTAGTGATGGGGATTATCGTTTCTAAATTCTACTCAACCTATCTAATGTTAATAATGTGTTATATATATCTTTAATATGGATGTAAATACTATACTCAATGCATTTTATCACCTCCAAAAAAATGTAATAATATCTTGGACAATTTTATTTTATTGAGACTGTCTAAATTCAAGATACTAGAGAATACGTCTTTTGGAATTGGATGAAATTAATAATAAAAGGACGATGGATAAATTAAAATATATATGTAGAAACATGAGAATATAAATTACTTATGATAAAGGACTTCAGAGATTTTTATGAGGTTATATTATAGAATTTATAAGGAAAAATGTTTCTTAATGGTGAAAGAATGAAACAAGAGAGTTTAATTTATAGAAATAAAAAAATTTATTATAAAACACAATATTAAAAATATAATTTTAATATTTTTAAAAATAAATTATTCATTTAATAAAAGTGAACATCACATTTGGATTTAGTAATTCTGATTTAACCTATGATGATTTGTTTTGATATTTTTTCATTCAAAATGAATTTCTATGTGAAATTTATAATTCATTTAATCTATTATGATATTTAGTAATGTGATAAAACACAAAAAATAGATCATACATTGACTAATGTTTTTTATAAATGAATAAAAAACCATTTCATGGTATAAATTGTTATTTTTTTGGAAACATGTTTTCATGTGAACAAGGTATTTTTTTCTTTATAGATTAATTTATTCCATATATATGATTTTATATTAAGGTAAAATGTATATAAGATATTAAATTAAGTAAATTAATCTTCACATAATGTTTGTTACTATGAACAAAAGTTGAAAAAAAATCATTTTTATGCTTTAATTTGCTTCCCAGAAATTTTTTTCATGCATTTTATTTGTAGACATGAGAAAAAATTTCCTCCACCTATAGGAACTGAATAATTTAAAATGGATTAACATTTGGAATTATAATATTAAATTTTAGGAAATATGGTGAAATTAATTTTTATCCATAATCATTACTTACCATGGTTAAATCTTATCTCCTTAGTTATGTATAAAATTAGTTAAAAAGATTAAAATTAAATAATAAGGATTCAAGATAAATAAATTAGGTTAAATATCAATTCTTGGTTTCATTTATACCTTAAACTTTTAATTTATGATTATTTTGTACCAAATTACATCACTAAGAAATATATAATACAAAAAACTATCAGTTATTTACATGTTTTCCACCCACCTGACATGTAAAATGGAACCTATTACCCTCACTTATCCAGTATTATTGAGGAACATACATTGAAAAAAACACAATTAAATTCAAAATTTTCTTTTTCTTGACTTGGAGATAATGGTATCACAAAAAAAGTTATATAAAGACTAATTGGTAATCCAAGGTAGATTAAAAATGAAATGGAAAATTTTATTACTGAGATATTTTGAGTTTCTTTCATCTTAAATTGCATGTATAAATTAAATAACTATCATAACATAAGTAAATAAATATATTTTCTATAATGATATGTTTTTATGTTATTTTTAGATCCATTTTCTTCTTCCATTTCATCCTATAAAAAATAAAAACATTTATCCTATGTATATATAGACTACTATCTCTATGTGCCAATGTAATATTTTTTTTCATTACTAACTAACTTGGATGGTTATAAAGTTTGAATTTATTAATATGTATAATATTTATGAATTAATTATGGATTTATAAATATAATATACTATTTAACTCATTTCTTTTTGATCATTTGTTAAATGATAATATTTCTCATGAATATGTGTGGACACCCACCTCTATGAAGTGATGTGATTCATATTCATCGTTTCCTTACACGGATGGTCATAAGGAAATATGTAATTAATATATATTAAATTAATGATATAAATAAAATTATATAATGGTTAAACATTATATCATATATTTCCTTTATATCCATTATGAAAATTAGAATTTCATTATGTGTACATGCTAACTACTGCTGCCAAGAATGATTTATTCAGTTTTCATAATATTTACTTCCATGTTTGGTTATAATATCGTATATAATGAAACTAAGTTGATTTTAATGAAATATTTAACATTGTTTATTTGAAAGAAACACATCATATTAAATTTTACTATGTTTAAAAACCCAGAGTTGTTTTGGAGAAATTTATCGAATAACCAAAAATGGTCAATGAAATCAAGAACCATAAAATAAATCATTGTCAAATTATTAAAAAAAGACATTAAAAATGTAATATATATAAATAATTTTCTTAATAAGGGTTTTAATAAATTAAAATTGATTATTTTGGATCATATAATAGGTTCAACCAAGAAAGAATCCTAGGTAAGGGTTTTCATATTAATTTCACTTTGTTTAAACATATTTTATATTTGGAACCACACTTCATTTATATGGTAAATATAGTTCCCCATTAACATGTTATATCATTAATTAAACTTTATTCTTGGTATTTAATATTTTTATGAATGGTTTATCTTCTAAATGGTTTTTGATTCAGAAATTATTAAAGTCATAAGAGTTTATTATACAATCTCACTTTTATTTAGGATTATTCACATTGATTTTAAATTTGAAGAATTATTTACCATTTCTATATTAAATCCCATTTAATTTGTTCCCTTGAAGTTATTTCTATTATTCCGGTGTTATTCCTAAAACATTTCCTCTATTTTCTATGAAAATATAGAATTACTTTTTTAAGAGAAAATGGAATTAATTATCAATTTCAGTTAGGACTATATGTCATCTACTTATTTAATTTCATGATGTTCCAAATAAAGATATTTAATATTTATTTTTTTTGTATTAAATCATTTTCAACCTTATATATATATATATATATATCCATTTTTCAGTGTTTTTAAAAGAAATATTTTTAATGTTTCTGGGAATGGTTTGTTTTTTAATTTATTTAAAAAAGCTCGAAAGGAATGTTGTTTTTAACACATACAATGTGAACAACTTCCCCCCTTATAGAACTATTTCATTTTCAATATTCTTATAAAAATTTGATTTTTTTCAATGAAAATAATTTCCAATTAATATGATAATTTGTTTTATATTAATATAAAATGGAATTATTTTTTGAAAGATTGATAATAATTTTGAAAATATTTTATAACTTCTTTTTTTTATAAATATTTATATTTTTTTAAAGTATATTAACTTTTAATGTTTCAATTATATTTTCCTCTATAATGATTTAATGAATTTCCATTATTTGAAAAATTTATTTATGATTATTTTGTAGTCTTCCATAATCCTTTATTTATTTATAGATTATATGTTATATTGAGATCATTCACCTTATTGTGATCATTTTCTAAATCACTCTGCATTATTCATTAGAAAGTTAATTTCTCTATCATAGCTATATTATTTTGTAACATGTATATATTCATCATTTAAAAAGTTTATTTACTACATGAAATTTCTAAATATGTTGTTTTTTGAAGAAATCATATTATGAAAACTATTTCTTTTACACGGAAAATATTTATGTCATGTACTCTTAATTCAATATAGATATATAATTATTGATAACTCATATTGATTATGAATTATATAGTTTATTCAATATACAATCAATGAATTGGAAATATGTAAGTGATGTCTAGGACCTGATTATATATAGTCCCTCAATGCATTGATTAGTTTCATGAGGTAAAATATTGGCCAAATTTTTTGGGTATTTTCAGTTTATATACCCAATCATTAAAATGTATTTGCACAAGGCCTTATTAATAAGGTTTATGATCTCATGGAATGAGGCCTTTATGGAAAAATCATGATTCCAATAATTACATACCACCTTCATTAAAATTTCTATTATTATTATTATACATGTGATTCTTGTGTTGATATTTTCAATCGATATATTTTAATATTCAATTAATTAATTAAAGGGAATTCAAATTGATTATCTACCATCCATATTGTTCATGCCTTATCTTTCCATGATATATTCCACTATCTATAACTCTTAATGAGAATATTAGTTAACCATTTATTTTTTCCCATAATCTATATATGAAAAAGTAATATTTGAATGATTTTCTTGGATACAAGTTTTTTTCATTATATTTTTTATTTCCCAAATGTAATTAGAAAATTATGTATATATCTAATCTCCTAAAATTTTTAAGAAATTTTATCCTTTTGGATTTAATATCATTGATTTTATTCCAATTTAAAGAAGTAAACACCAATACTAGGTCATTGGAACCAGGTTCATCACAATAACACTTGTACTTATATTACACTATAGTAGAGAAGGGTCTGTCATATATAATGATTAGTTGATGCAGGGATTGGGATTTGTAATTATATAGAATGAAAAGGCAATCAACATCACATAAAGACTAATATGAATAATTAATAGAAAAATTATCCAATGCTTGAAGCAGTCATCATTTCATTAAATATGTGGTGACATTATCTCTATTAGGGAAAGTGTTATATATTTACAGATCATGAGAGTTTATTATATTTATTCACATATAATTTGTTACATATATTTTGATGTATATTGTTGAATTTTATATTTTTTTTTCTACATACATTACCATATAGAGAAACAAAACATGGTAGATGGATCTATAAGAAGAAAATATCATGTTAACTTTTCCATGACTTGGATTAGAATTAATATAATACTCAATGGAATTCAAAGGATGGGAATGGTTATGAAAAATTATGTAATGAAACCCTAACTTTTTCAATTGACTCCTAAAATATCCATGTTTTTAGAAATAAAAGAGGCCTAGAAAGATTATGTGAAACTATAAAATATTTTTCTAATTATTCAAATAAATAACTTTGATGATGTCAGAGCTATATGATTTAGAAATCAACTATGTCTACCTTAAAAACTAGACCTGAGAATTGATATTCGACATGATGTAAATAATTTACCCTTACTGAATTAGGATGATATATAGATATCCTAAGAATGAATTTAGTTTAGATATCAATGTGTGGAAGCTCAAAAATTATGTATCTCATTTCGTGGTATGTCATCAAGTGAAGGTTGAAAATAATAAATCAAAGGGAATGATGAATTCATTTCAAATGAAAATATGGAAATGGGAAAAATTTCCCACATATTTTTCCATTAGCCTTCCAAATATTCCCAAAGGAAACAATGACATACTAGCAGTGGTGGATGGACGTAAAGGGTTGACACATTTCATTGGTATTTGGGTGGTTTTTTCACTCAATCAATATGAAATGTTTTAAATAAATGATGTTTTATGGGATCATTGAGTAACAATTTCAATTATATCTAATCAAAATCCCCGATTCAAATAAAAATTATAGGCAACTCTACATTAAAACTTTTATTCAATAACAAGAATAAATATAGAATATCATCATCAAACTGAGGGTCTATTAGAAGGGACCATTCATAAATTGGAGGATATTATAATATATTTATTAATATAATAAAATTAATCTTGAATAAAAATCATAATTTACATAAATTATAATAGAATAAAAATTTCCACTCTAGCATCAAAATGGCACTATATGAGGCTCTATATGGTAGGTAATGTAGAACTTTATCACACTAAGATGAATTTAAATAATGAAATATGTTATGACCTAAAATAAGATATGGAATTATAGAAATGGATAAAAAATTTAATGACATATGAAATAAAAACAATTTCAAGAGAAAATATATTATACTAACCATTCATTAGATTTGAGGTATGAAATTAGTGATATAGTATTCACTCACATATCTCATCAAAAAATGGTTACGAGGCTCAAAAATAAGAGATGTTTTATCCATAGATACATGAGTCCATTAAATATTCTTGATCGTATTAGTATGGTATCATATTACATGGAGCTTCCACCAAACCTTATTCAAGTAAATGAAATGTTCTATTTATCTCATTTTAGGAATTACATACCAAAATTTTCACATTTACTAAACATTAATGCTTTCTAATATGAACATGATGCCTTTTATAAGGAACAACCAGTGGAGATACTAGAAGATAAGGATCAATTTATGTGAAGTAGGAATACCCACCAAAAAATTTACTATTGTGAAATCATACGTATTGGGGGTGCTATTTGGGAACTAGAGGATTTAATGTGGAAAAGTACCCTCACTTATTTTTATATAAGTAATTTAAATTTGAAGACTACTTTTTTTATTGTGGTGGGATGTAACAACCCATTATTTTGGTAAATACATTTATACTTAAATAAATATTTTTGATTAACCTTTTTTAATATGAATCACTAATCAAAAACAAAACTGAGTATAATTTATAAATATATAATGTGATATTTGTAATACAAACATTGATTTAGAGGGTATAAATATAAGTATTCTTAATATAAAATCTATTGTAATGGAATTAAATAGTACCATTATTCAATATGAGGATCATTTTTATGATATTAGATGTTATGTGATATCGGTAGGCCTTTTCCTAGATCAATATGAGGATAAACATTAACAAGTATATGTTGAAGAAAATATCCCTCTTGAGATGTTCAACCACATGGGAATCACTATACGTTCCATGATATAATAATCACCACCTTTGAACAACATCATTTATTATTATACCATTGGATTGTATGTGGATTTATTTATGGGTTTTAATTTTATTTTAGGTTAATATAAATGTGTAATTATTAATTTAACAAACTATTATGTTTATCATTAAGAATTTTGATTCATTTTGTATTTATGAATATATATTTATAAAAATTTGATTTCTTGTATTATATACTGTTTTATGAATATTTGTTTATCACATTTAGTGTTTTAAATTGAATAAATAAATTCAATTGTTTATTAATAACGGTAATTTTATAATATGGTGAATTTTTGGTTTTTTCCAATATAGTTTATTTTTGTGTGCGTACTAAAAAAACAGTTTTTGAAAATATTATCACTTTTATGATACCATAATGATATAAAAATTATGTTAAAGTTTATTAAATATATTTATGAATATATATATATATTTATGTAGTAAACTAAATAATTTAAAAGTATTAAATTTTATTTAGGAACCTATAATAAATGTTTTAGAATCCATGTAATGTTTTAGTCAAATAAAATTAATATTTATGATCATTTTATTCAGTTAAGTTTTCATAAGATAAAATTTAGATTTGTATTGTTTTTAAATTAATTTATCCCAATTTTTTAATTATAACCAATAATATTTATAATAATTCAGGATACACATTATTTTGGTGTAAACTAAATTTATTAATTAAAATTATATTAAAAACTGCTTTTGATAACATTTTGTGTACTTATATTAATATTAAATTTTACCACCTCTAGAAATTTAATATTAAAAAATGAATACTATATTTTGAATTATAATAATTAAATTTTGTAAAATGTTCAATTCATATTCAACCAAAAAATTGAGTTACCATGGAAACAGTATGTCCCTACCATAAAAGTTAAAATTGGATAAAATGTGTCTAAACAAAGTGAAAGCACCACCCATATAAAAAAACCATAAAATTAATTTTCAAGGAGTAGTGTAACAAGAAATACATAAATATTCTTTTGAAATTGGGCATATTTGGTTCCATTTTACCTTGACTATGACTATTTTATTTTAAAAGGTAATAATATTTACAAGAGTATCACACCCATCACATAAAAAATGCCCCTTCCTATAATCACTTATCCAAACACATTGAGATACTTAAAAAGATAATTAACTACCAAAATAACATCCAAAAACCCTTATCAGTGACATATAAGGTTTTTAACTACAAAATAAAAACCTAAAAAGGTGTAAAGGGAGATTTAAAAGAGAAAACCCAAAAAAGAGGGAATTGTGATCACTAAATTATTTCATGTTTATTCATTCATTATAATACTATAAATAATATATAAAAATAATTAGATAATGAAATAAGTATCATTATTTTACATAAATTTTATTATGTTAATGTAATAACCATTATCTACCTTACATCCATTCATTAGAAAATGAAAACATAGCTCATGTGTATTTGCAGATTCCGTCATCCATGAAGCGATGTATATAATGTCTCATAACCACCTCATATTGAATGTTATAAAAAAATTTATTTTATGATTAATTATGATATGTAGTTCATAATTATAATTTTTAAAATTGAGTCTAATATCTAACTTCCCCCCCCCCATTCATTAGAAAATGAGAATGCTACATGTGTGTACGTGCAGACTACCGCCTCTATAGACAACATATTTGAATTTTCTTTTTGTCCTTAAATGAATTGTTTTAAAAGTGAATTTAATTAATGAATAAATATAATTATTAAAAATATATATAAATTATATAATCATAATACCATAACAAGGTATTACTAATTCAAATATAATAACATGTTCTTCTTATAACATGTTCTTATTTTGGTCATTTTATCACATGTATGGCCATTTTATAATAATTTTACCATGAATTATTAAAGGATATTACGTACTACTAATATTATATAATAATTATGAAAATATTATTTGTTAAAAATTATTTAATGAAAAAACATATATTTATATTTTTTTTAATAAAATCAGTTGTTTCCAAAAAAATCAACACGTATAAAGGTGGAACTTTTATGTTTTTTCATGAAAATAATCACTATAAGTTCCATGGAATTTTCCAAAAAAACTAAAATTATATAAAATAAATATAAAAAACATTATTAACATTCTTTATTTTATTATACTATATCCATGGTGAAAGGGATGAAACCACTGAATCAAAGAAACTATGAAAAACATGACAAATAATACATAAATATTGATTTTTATCAATAAATTATTAATAAATTGGTAATAAGAGAATAAAAGATAATAGAATATAGTATGATAAATTTAAACATGGTTCTTAAATATATTTATAATAAAGGTTTATGATTATACTAGAGGTACAATCATGTTGGTCTAAATGAAAGTCAGAGGTAAGGGTTTCTCATCTCAAATTTCCTTCTTTGAGACATGTTAAAAACTACAAAATGATATATATTGATATAGTGTATGCAATAAATAAATTCCATATAATATCATTATTTTATTTACAATCATGAATTTTTATGTTCCTTATCATGTTTTTTAATTTCTTGTGGGGGTTTGATTAAAAAATTCATGAGTGTTTTATTTTAAATCATTTCTCAAAAAAGGTTGAAGCCTTTACACATTGATTTCTATTCATAAAAATCATATTTTTTTGTTTAAAGTATAATATTATTTATAAATAAATATATATTAATTTTAATCTTCAAATATCAATTAACTTTTCAATAATTGTTTAAAAATGATTTTTTTGACATCTTTTGTACAAATTATTTTTACCTTTCATATAAATAATTGAAAAGAATATTTTTAACCTTTATCCATTCATATCATTTTATACCATTTTGATTATTATTTTTTAACAATATAAATTTAATATTTTCTATGGGTTTCCAAGGAAAATAAAATCCCAATTGTTATATTAATTCATTGTGTTTATGATTGACCAAAGGAAATGGATATTTCTTTTAATTTTTTAAATAATGTTATAATTATTTTAGATTGTATATTTATTCTATCACAATACCCATTAATAATTTATAGGATCCAATATGTTTAATATCTAATTATTCTATCCACCTTATTTATATGAATGTTTATGTGATGAAAATATATTGAAGAAATTATCCTAGAGGTCCGTCCTTTTCAATGGGTCAGTTATTGTGTGATTAATGTCATTATGATAATGTGGAATAAATATTTATGGTTTATTATGTTGTAATGGGTTTGTTTTTTATATCTCTCTAATACATTGGATCTAGTTTTATATATCATTTTATGATTATGGTGATATCTATGGACCTATATAAGGTTAGTTGTGTCCACAATTTTTACATACATGATCCCAATTTCATGCCCATAGCCTTATGTGTGGTTATATTTTTTGTTAATTAATATAAAAAATATTATGATTTCCCATGATTTTGTTTATTACAAATTTTATGTTATTCTATATTACATTGTTATATTTTTATATCACAAGATTAAAATATAAAATATCTATATTCATGTGATATTTTTTTATATTTAGATGTCAAATATCAATCTAGGTGGGAAAATGTTGTGATCCTAAGTTATTTGTGATAAAATATTTTTCCCATTTTCATGATATCCTTTTATTATTTTAATTTATTACTTTTTTTATAATTGATATGTTTTTTACTTATTGATTATTTTGGATCAACAAATATTTTTTCCCATATACCTTGGAAATAATATTAAGGGAAGTGTGTAGATTGAAGTATTATGAAAATATGTTTGTGGAAGATTTTAAAGAAATCATGTGCAATTTGATATTTATCTATCTAATATCCAAAGTCACTAAAACACTGAGATCTAGGATTGGGAAATTATTTATGAGATATATTATTTTATTTATAAAAGTGATGAAAAATTAATTCTTTCTTATATTGGGTTTTCTCAATATTAGTGTTGATACCTCACTCATTTTCGGTTTTTTCCTATCTCAGAGTAGGGTAGTCATAAATTTCATCACCAATTCTCTTATGTCTGAGATATAATTTCATGTAGATTTTATTTTAAAAACTACATAAATAATTACTTCTATAATATCAGGATATGTATTGATTCCAAGATGTCCTATTATACCGAAAACCATAAATTTAATCATGATCAAACCTCCACATTCATGTCATCTCCCTTTAAATTATACTTTATACTTGAATGTCATATTTCCTCCAAGAAAAATGCATGGATTGATTTATATTCTCATAGGATACCTAGTGATTATTATATATCCTATTCTTGGACTATGTACAAATGTGCTCCAAGAATCATGAACATAAACATTGTACATTTATTCCCAAGGCTATCCATAGTAGCATTAGGAAATCCATCCATATCTTATTTTCCTTTCTATTATTTCTATATAAACTACCTGAAATTTCGATCAAATCGATAGGATCTTAAAAAATAATCTACAGTAAGTTAATGTTATTCAATATTAGTCCTCAGTTTCTCTATTTTAGTGAGCAAGATATTAAATTGGAAAAGTAATGAGACACAGTACATACTAGGATGGAAATCAACAAAGGTAATAGTTGATAAAATGTAAAGTATTTGGTAACTAGGATTGTGCATCATATAACCTAGGAAAAAATAGAGTATTAAAGATAATAAAAAGACTAAAATGTTTTTATTGTTAAACCCAAAATTGGAGGTCATCCGAAACACCACATTATTACCTTCATAGCCTCTCCTCATTTATTTAAAAGGATAAAATTTGGGATGAAATAAAAATCCATAATGATTGTTCCGAAAAACAGTTAGAGTTAAAAAAAATCCTTGATATACTCACTAGGCTCACTGGTCTAGGGAAAATGTTGATAAAATATTATTTTTCCCAAGTATATGAACTTAAACTACTCCATTGGTTTATTTCCACTAATAATAGAGAAAATCCTCACATTAATAAGACACTCATTCAGGTTATTTGGTACCCAAATCATTTCATGCTGTATCCCTTCACTAGAAGAATCCATTAAATAATTTGTGGTGAAACATTTAGGTTGATCAATACCTTCTTGACCATTCATCTCATTATTAACATGTTTCATATAATTCATGTCTGAGTCATCATCATACAAATAATAGATTTGATATTATCCTCATTGAATCCGAAAAACCTTGAGTATATCCTCTTGGTTTTCCTTTTGATTATTATTAGTAATAATAAGATAGGATAGTTTGAATGGACCCTTGTAGTAACAGATATTTAATAGAAAAATTACATTTGATATAATATGTAAACCCAAGATAGTGTCTTTGTCTTATAAGAAAGGCCCCCCCTTAACTACATTTTTTTTACTTCATGAAGGTTTAGTAACTGTCTATCCCTATAAGGCCCCAGCCTTAAACCTTACTTAATCTTGAGTTATTACAAGATTACACATTGAGGATCTTTTCAGGTTTAGAGTTTTAGAGAATTAGATCATGAAACTTGCATTACATTCCACATTTAAACAAAGTGGTTACATAAAAGACAGTATTCATTCTTCCCATCAACGGAAACATATTTAAAATAAAACATGGATTCTTTCTTGACACATCCTTGACACTATCATAACATCATGTACCCTTCCCTTGACCTGTGAAAAACATTTCAAAAAACTTGGGATGAGCATAAAAAGCTCAGTAAGGGATATATAGATATGGAAAGGAAACATGAGTACATGTATACATAAGAATGAAATCATACTTTACCCATAAAACATAGGCATATCAAATCATGAATAAATCATAGAAATCATAAGACATAAAGGTAACTTGAGGCATTCATAAAATTCTTACGTGGGGAGTAACCCTCTTGGTTACATTTGGAGTACCCATCACAGTATATTCCCTAAATCTCTTTGGAGAAACATTAACGTTTCACTCCTTCGCGTTACCCAATGCATTGGAGAGCTATATCGGGCTCACCCGCCCTTAGATTATCACGGAACCACCCGTTCTTCATAACAATTCCCAAGAACCATAACATAATCGTATCACATAAACATGAATAAAGGAAACATAACATTTCCACATTTCAATCACAATATAACATTTTAGGATATTGAAATAATGAATCCATTCAAAAAGAAACCATTTCCAAAACCATTTAAAAAATTTAATAAAGAGATTTTTGAATCAAAGTGTCCCATACCACCTTGAAGCTTTTAACATTTTAAACCATTAATGTCCATATAAATAAATCCTTAAAACCATTTTGAAAACATGGATATTAATAAGAACAAATAATTAAAACATTTAAAACGATATTTTGGTTAAAGGGGTTTTACCAAAATTAGAGACACTTGAATACAATAATCGAGGAATAACATTTAGTCAGAACTTTATAATATCATGAGAATAAAAGGATTCATGATATAATACTCCAAAGGACAGTATATACACCATATAAGAGTGAATTGGTGCATAACAACAATGAACCCTCAATAGAAATGTCAAATGTGATGAAATCCCTTATAAAGAAGGTATCCTTAAATTAAGGACAAATCAATCTAAAAAATATGTGTGACAAATATAAATACACCCAATATAAGTGGATATTAAGTGTAAAACAATAAAAGGTCATTCACACATATTCAATGGATGATATATTCAATGACTATATGTTGAACCCAAAGAAATCTAAATTGGGTTAAAAAGTTCCCTTGACAGCCTAACAGCATCACATCAAAATGAGTTGATGAGAGATAAAAAGAGTATCTCATCACTTGGACATAAAATTTACATCAATAAGGATATATGAGAACATATCCCTACATAACAATATGTAAATTAAAAGACCCAACAAAAGAAGTCTTTTAAAAAAGAGGAGGGTGAAAGGTTCCCTTACCGACTTGGGTATCTTTCAAAACATACACCCCATGAAAGAAGGACAATAGATCATTGATGTAAATACTCATAAATGAAATTATATTACACAAAGAGTGGAATAATGGGAAGTAAATACACCATTAAATGGAATTTGTGGCAAATGTAGCATAAATCTCACAGGAATAAAAGTGAGATGAAAAATCCCTTACGAAAACTCGGCAGCCAAACGACGCCACATAAAACTTCGGAATATGGATTGATGAGATCAAATAGGGTATCCCATCACATTACAATAAAATTTACATAAATAGGAATATAAAATAACATCCCCCAACATTACAAAGAGGAGCTTAAAATAAGTGACATAAAGGAGAGTACTTAAAAAGAAAGAGAGAGGTTAGATCTCTTACGAAAGTTCGGCAGCCTAACGGCGCCATTCAAAACTTCCAAAATCGATTGATGAGAGATAATAGGGTCTCTAATCACATGAAAATAAAAATTACAGTAAGTGTAATATAAAAGATCATCCCAATAACAAGAATGATGATCTTTAAAAGGAATGACATAAAAGTGTGTACTTGAAAAGAAAGAGAGGAGTAGGATCCCTTAACTTGGGTCCGACTTGACTCGATCGTTCTTTAATCTTCTGAATAATAAAATTGAGTTAATTTATACTTCCTTAAGAAAATTTTTCAAGTTCATTGTTCCTTTTATATCACTTATTACCATGTCATAAACATTATGTAATCATTTAAGTTAATAATATTTGTTTTGCCGATGTTTGGTTCCTAAGTCGAAAGTGGACTTCTTACAATTACATGTTGTTCGTGTGGCCAAATGTTTATTATATCCAGAATTTTATTCATGATGTAGATATCATATATGTCATATATATCCAGTACATTCATGCATTTACAACATTACATAATCATTTAGAGGTAAGAAATGAAATGCACCGTTCATGGAGACGGTAAGCCGTACGTACGCATGAACGCTACTTTCATTTGTATTTCGTATTTTATAGAATGTAATAATAATGATATAAAGGTATATTATAATTCCAGTATAATATCATATATAATATCATATTTCCATCCTTTATACATCCCACATATGGTATTTAACGAATCAAATCACTTTGAGGGGGCGGTAGTCCGCACTTCCTTAAATGAAGATATCGCGTATACCCATAATGTAAGCCATAAAGGTAAGACAAAAATGAAAAATACAGTAGCATAAATAAAACATAAACATATTATATATCATATATAAAAATAGTTACATCATAATGGTCACCTTTGAAGGTGTTAAATGAGTATTGAACAATCATCGTTTCGGGAGGCAGAATTTCACCATACACGGAAACCGTATGTTCTTTAACCATTTGATGTAGTTGTGTGAGAGTGTAGCTCGAATAAATCTTATAAAAACATCCTAGTATATTTAAGATACTGGTGTTGTTACAAAAAAAGTAAATAAAAAGAGTTTAGGGGGTTGGAGAAGAAAAATAAAACAAATGAACATGAGAGAATGAATTACCTTTAAAAGTGTAACTCCTTTTGATTTGAGCCTAAAGGCTTCCTCTGAAAGGATTCTACCCAAAGGGAATCCTCTAGGATGAGGAGAGGGATGTGTAGAGAGTAAATGGGCAGGGTTTGGCCGAGCCAAAGGCTTGAGGAGTGTGTTAAATGAGGTAGAGGTGGGGGCCTTTTATAAGAGGAGAGGAGGGGCACTTTTGGAAAGTAAAGAAATATTACTTTATTTGAAAATGTGTTTCGGTTTCAAAAGGTCCCACATTGATATAATTCGTGGATAAGGTGATAAGGCTTCTAAATCCACTCATCCAATAAGTTTTTGACATTTTTAGTTCATAGAGTTTACATTATCTTTCCATTTTATTTAAATCGTCAAATAATGATGTCATCGCTGCATCATTATTATGTCATAAATAATTTACTTTATTTAATGTCTAAAAATTATAAAAAAAATACTATGATGTAGGAAATATTTTTATCTTTCCAATTAATATTTATAATCAAAAATATGACTTGTATAACCCCACTTAAAAATTGTTTTAGTAAAACATATCATGTTTGTGTCAATTTTACTTTTACATTAAATAAAATGTTATTTATGTCATTTCCCAACCAAAGTGTCTCCATGGGGTCCCCAAGTTGGCCCATTGCTTGTCTTGGTCGGCCATGACTCCCCCAATAGGTTTAAGACAAGTGTCATGGTGTTTTCACATTCTTATAATATCATTTTTACCTTAAATTACACTAATTACCTCTAATCGCGATTAAGAACTTAATAAGTTACTATTCACCAAAAAAATTATTATAATCTCATTGAACCACATTTTACTTCTTAATTACAACCATGTATGTCGGATTTTTGAAATTCAAAACACAATGATGGCAAAATTTCATTTAAACGGAAAATCAGCTTTTATAAGTACCACTTAGTGGTTTCACTATTCCTCAAAAATTGAAGTTTTTCAGAAAAATCCCAAAAATTCACCCTGAGCTATATTTGATATTCCGAATTCAAAAATGAAGTCCGTTTTAAAAAATTCAAAACATATTAGTCACATTAATTAATTTAATAATTAATTCCCGCTGTCAGAGAAAATAGCGTGTTTTTATAAAACAATAAGTATCAAAAGATTGACACTAGTTTAAGTCTGATTTCGAAGTGAAATTAATTCCAACGACCACTATTGGATTTAATGGTAAAAATATTTTCTAATTTCACTTTAAAACCAATTCAAAATATTATCTAATCATATAAATTAATTAGATTAAAAAGAGGTTTTGAATTAAAACACAACATTTACACTATTCATTAAAAATAATGAACTTTATCGGAAAGATACCAAAAATTTACACAAAGTAAATTTTGATGTCCCGATTCTTAGTAAGAGTTTTATTTGGTCAAAAATAATTTTTAAGAGTGAAAAAAACTATATTTAATGATGGTTCAACATAAAAAGGTGATAAGTGAACCTTTAGTGAAAACTAGGGCATATACGCCTAAAATTGAGTTCTTTCCGTATTTTAAGCCTTTATCTTTTATTGGATAAATGTAAAAACATTTAAAAAACATATATAATCACGTTTTAGTTATTTCTATCCATTCCCGCCAATACAACGACTACATGTTAACTACCATTTAAAATAATATTATTTTATTATTAGAGTGCAACGTAAGATTCCCAAGAAACTCATTGTTGCGTGTTAGGTACGCCATCGAGCATAGCGTCACCTTTTAAGTAATATTAATATTTTATTCACAAATGTTGATACATATGGAAATGTCATATTCATTATTTACCTGGGGTGTTACATCCTTCCCCCCTTTTGGAATTTCGTCCTCGCAATTTTAAAATTGCGCTTGGAAACATCCTTGGAAGACCCACATCGGAACAAGAGTCGGTAAAACAATCACTTTAAAATAAAGAAAGATAAGCACAGAGGTCACCCGAGTTAACCCATACTATGATTCCAAGTATGAAAATATGGACATGGAGGAGAAAACATAGGTTCATGTTCTTGAGGGAGAGTGATAGTAAACATGTCTAGGAGAAAGTTAACAATGAGAAAATCACAAACTTGTGATGGGTTAAACGGTATTCGATTCCCTAGTAGGAAAAGTTAATAGACAACATTTTTGTTTTAAGTTACTTTTTATTGAGGAATTTATTCATAAGGGAACATAATCACTTATCATGTTGACTTTCTAATTTTACTAGATTCCTTAATCAAACTCATATTTTTTTTCAAAAGACGAGTATTTAGGGAGACTTGTTTGCATTAAGAGTACTATGATCAACTTCTAGAGAATCACCTAACCCAAAAGAAAACTACATACTTCCCATGTCTTTAGACTTTAACCAAAACCAAAACCCAAAAGATTAGTACAAGATCAGATAACCCAGAAAAGGATAACCCATTAGAAAGAAAATCTATTCTTAATCTCCAAAATTTGTCCAACGAAACCCAAAGTTCAACGATGACCATTAGATAAACAATTTGTCCATGAAATTATTCAAAGTAAACCAATCTAAGATTGAAACCCAAATATTTTAAGGATTTAGTCACATAGTCTTCCAAGTTAAATCGTAACATTTATCTCCAAACAACATCAGTCGCTCCTAAAGTCTTGTATTGAAAAGTAATTAACCTAATCACATATCCTCCATGATAGGTTAATCATTTTCATAAATAAACCAAAATCAACTTACTCTTAATTCATAAAATCATATAACCAAAAGAATCAGTCAAACAAACCAGGGACTTCACGTAGTCCAGTGGTAGGCGATAAATACCAGTCGCACTTTGGTTGTGGGTTCGATTCCCGCAGCTTTGTCCGACGCGACGGGTTGTCACACGGTCTGCGTGTTGTCCTTTTTCCAAAACTATATAATTCTTAAAACATTCCCTAAAATGAGAAAAAAATCTTCAAGAATAATCATAACATATTTTAACCTCAAGTTTATCTCATTCCTTTCATTTTCCATCATATCATAGAGTAACCCATAATTACCTAAAAATTAAGTATCACATAAACCCTAATGGTTACCTTAATAATTATTACCTGAATTTCCACATCGAGTTGGCCATCTCGTACATGATGCATTAGAGAACTCACCAAGGTTGAAGTGGTTGATCATGACTCCTTGATATTTGGTTTAGAACAACCACGAGTTTCCTCATTGAACCCTCCATTTTATCTAGTATCTTAATCAGAGAACCACCATAGTTTCCTTCAAACCTGTTGTCTCTTTGGTGCCTTCTAGATCCATCCATCCACTAAAAATAGAAATGTCAGTGTGAGTATATCAACAAAACCATCATGTACTAATGAGGAAGGTAAACACTAAGATACACTTACTCATTCACTTTATCTAAAACTAGGACTCTTTCTGAAATCCTAACCATTATGGTAATGTCACTTATGCTTAAAGAATACCCTAACCTCTAAAGTTATCTAAACTGACCTTTGATACCAACTATAAGGCCCCAACCTTAAACCTTACTTAATCTTGAGTTATTACAAGATTACACATTGAGGATCTTTTCAGGTTTAGAGTTTTAGAGAATTAGATCATGAAACTTGCATTACATTCCACATTTAAACAAAGTGGTAACATAAAAGACAGTATTCATTCTTCCCATCAACGGAAACATATTTAAAATAAAACATGGATTCTTTCTTGACACATCCTTGAAACTATCATCACATCATGTACCCTTCCCTTGACCTGTGAAAAACATTTCAAAAAAACATGGGATGAGCATAAAAAGCTCATTAAGGGATATATAGATATGGAAAGGAAACATGAGTACATGTATACATAAGAATGAAATCATACTTTACCCATAAAACATAGGCATATCAAATCATGAATAAATCATAGAAATCATAAGACATAAAGGTAACTTGAGGCATTCATAACATTCTAACGTGGGGAGTAACCCTCTTGGTTACGTTTGGAATACCCATCATAGTATATTCCCTAAATCTCTTCGGAGAAACTTTAACGTTTCACTCCTTCACGTTACCCAATGCATTGGAGAGCTATATCGGGCTCACCCGCCCTTAGTTTATCACGGAACCACCCGTTCTTCATAACAATGCCCAAGAACCATAACATAATCGTATCACATAAACATGAATAAAGGAAACATAACATTTCCACATTTCAATCACAATATAACATTTTAGGATATTGAAATAATGAATCCATTCAAAAAGAAACCATTTCCAAAACCATTTAAAACATTTAATAAAGAGATTTTTGAATCAAAGTGTCCCATACCACCTTGAAGATTTTAACATTTTAAACCATTAATATCCATATAAATAAATCCTTAAAACCATTTTGAAAACATGGATATTAATAAGAACAAATAATTAAAACATTTAAAACGATATTTTGGTTAAAGGGGTTTTACCAAAATTAGAGACACTTGAATACAATAATCGAGGAATAAAATTTAGTCAGAACTTTATAATATCATGAGAATAAAAGGATTCATGATATAATACTCCAAAGGACAGTATATACACCATATAAGAGTGAATTGGTGCATAACAACAATGAACCCTCAATAGAAATGTCAAATGTGATGAAATCCCTTATAAAGAAGGTATCCTTAAATTAAGGACAAATCAATCTAAAAAATATGTGCGACAAATATAAATACACCCAATATAAGTGGATATTAATTGTAAAACAATAAAAGGTCATTCACACATATTCAATGGATGATATATTCAATGACTATATGTTGAACCCAAAGAAATCGAAATTGGGTTAAAAAGTTCCCTTGACAGCCTAACGGCATCACATCAAAATGAGTTGATGAGAGATAAAAAGAGTATCGCATCACTTGGACATAAAATTTACATCAATAAGGATATATGATAACATATCCCAAAATAACAATATGTAAATTAAAAGACCCAACAAAAGAAGTCTTTTAAAAAAGAGGAGGGTGAAAGGTTCCCTTACCGACTTGGGTATCTTTCAAAACATACACCCCATGAAAGAAGGACAATAGATCATTGATGTAAATACTCATTAATGAATGTATATTACAAAAAGAGTAGAATAATGGGAAGTACATACACCACTAAATGGAATTTGTGGCAAATGTAGCATAAATCTCACGGGAATAAAAGTGAGATGAAAAATCCCTTACGAAAACTCGGCAGCCTAACAGCGCCACATAAAACTTCCGAATATGGATTGATGAGATCAAATAGGGTATCCCATAACATTACAATAAAATTTAAATAAATAGTAATATAAAAGAACATCCCCCAACATTACAAAGGGGAGCTTAAAATAAGTGACATAAAGGAGAGTACTTAAAAAGAAAGAGAGAGGTTAGATCTCTTACGAAAGTTCGACAGCCTAACGACGCCACTCAAAACTTCCAAAATGGATTGATGAGAGATAATAGGGTCTCTAATCACATGAAAATAAAAATTACAGTAAGTGTAATATAAAAGATCATCCCAATAACAAGAAAGATGAGCTTTAAAAGGAATGACATAAAAGTGTGTACTTGAAAAGAAAGAGAGGAGTAGGATCCCTTACCTCGGGTCCGACTTGACTCGATCGTTCTTTAATCTTATGAATAATAAACTTGAGTTAATTTATACTTCCTTCAGAACATTTTTCAAGTTCATTATTCCTTTTATATCACTTATTACCATGTCATAAACATTATGTAATCATTTAAGTTAATAATATTTGTTTTTCCGATGTTTGGTTCCTAAGTCGAAAGTGGACTTCTTACAATTACATGTTGTTCGTGTGGCCAAATGTTTATTATATCCAGAATTGTATTCATGATGTAGATATCATATATGTCATATATATCCAGTACATTCATGCATTTACAACATTACATAATCATGTAGAGGTAAGAAATGAAATGCACCGTTCATGGAGACGGTAAGCCGTACGTACGCATGAACGCTACTTTCATTTGTATTTCATATTTTATAGAATGGAATAATAATTATATAAAGGTATATTATAATTCCAGTATAATATCATATATAATATCATATTTCCATCCTTTATAAATCCCACATATGGTATTTAACGAATCAAATCACTTTGAGGGGGCGGTAGTCCGCACTTCCTTAAATGAAGATATCGCGTATACCCATAATGGAAGCCATAAAGGTAAGACAAAAATTAAAAATACAGAAGCATAAATAAAACATAAACATATTATATATCATATATAAAAATAGTGACATCATAATGGTCACCTTTGAAGGTGTTAAATGAGTATTGAACAATCATCGTTTCGGGAGGCAGAATTTCACCATCCACGGAAACCGTATGTTCTTTAACCATTTGATGTAGTTGTGTGAGAGTGTAGATCTAATAAATCTTATAAAAACATCCTAGTATATTGAAGATACTGGTGTTGTTACAAAAGAAGTAAATAAAAAGAGTTTAGGGGGTTGGAGAAGAAAAATAAAACAAATGAACATGAGAGAATGAATTACCTTTAAAAGTGTAACGCCTTTTGATTTGAGCCTAAAGGGTTCTTTTGAAAGGATTATGCCCAAAGGGAATACTCTAGGATGAGGATAGGGATGTGTAGAGAGTAAATGGGCAGGGGTTGGCCGATCCAAAGGCTTGAGGAGTGTGTTAAATGAGGTAGAGGTGGGGGCCTTTTATAAGAGGAGATGAGGGGCACTTTTAGAAAGTAAAGAAATATTACTTTATTTGGAAATGTGTTTCGGTTTCAAAAGGTCAAACATTGATATAATTCGTGTAAAGGTGATAAGGCTTTGAAATAAACTCATCCAATAAGTTTTTTACATTTTTAGTTCATAGAGTTTACATTATCTTTCAATTTTATTTAAATCGTCAAATAATGATGTCATCGCTGCATCATTATTATGTCATAAATAATTTACTTTATTTAATGTCTAAAAATTATAAAAAAAATACTATGATGTAGGAAATCTTTTTATATTTCCAATTAATATTTATAATCAAAAATATGACTTGTATAACCCCACTTAAAAATTGTTTTAGTAAAACATATCATGTTTGTGTCAATTTTACTTTTACATTAAATAAAATGTTATTTATGTCATTTCCCAACCAAAGTGTCTCCATGGGGTCCCCAAGTTGGCCCATGGATTTTCTTGGTCGACCATGACTCCCCCAATAGGTTTAGGACAAGTGTCATGGTGTTTTCACATTCTTATAACATCATTTTTACCTTAAATTACACTAATTACCTCTAATCGCGATTAAGAACTTAATAAGTTACTATTCACAAAAAAAATTATTATAATCTCATTGAACCACATTTTACTTCTTAATGACAACCATGTATGTCGGATTTTTGAAATTCAAAACACAATGATGGCAAAATTTCATTTAAACGGAAAATCAGCTTTTATAAGTACCACTTAGTGGTTTCACTATTCATCAAAAATTGAAGTTTTTCAGAAAAATCCCAAAAATTCACCCTGAGCTATATTTGATATTCCGAATTCAAAAATGAAGTCCGTTTTACAAAATTCAAAACATATTAGTCACATTAATTAATTTAATAATTAATTCCCGCTGTCAGAGCAAATAGCGTGTTTTTATAAAACAATAAGTATCAAAAGATTGACACTAGTTTAAGTCTGATTTCGAAGTGAAATTAATTCCAACGACCACTATTGGATTTAATGGTAATAATATTTTCTAATTTCACTTTAAAACCAATTCAAAATATTATCTAATCATATAAATAAATTAGATTAAAAATAGGTTTTGAATTAAAACACAACATTTACACTATTCAATAAAAAAATGAACTTTATCGGAAAGATACCAAAAATTTACACAAAGTAAATTTTGATGTCCCGATTCTTTGTAAGAGTTTTATTTGGTCCAAAATAATTTTTAAGAGTGAACAAAACTATATTTAATGATGGTTCAACATCAAAAGGTGATAAGTGAACCTTTAGTGAAAACTAGGGCATATACGCCTAAAATTGAGTTCTTTCCGTATTTTAAGCCTTTATCTTTTATTGGATAAATGTAAAAACATTTTAAAAACATATATAATCATGTTTTAGTTATTTCTATCCATTCCCGCTAATACAATGACTATATGTTAACTACCATTTAAAATAATATTATTTTATTATTAGAGTGCAACGTAAGATTCCCAAGAAACTCGTTGTTGCGTGTTAGGTACGCCATCGAGCATAGCGTCCCCTTTTAAGTCATATTAATATTTTATTCAGAAATGTTGATAAATATGGAAATGTCATATTCATTATTTACCTGGGGTGTTACAATCCCTTACCAATGGTTATATTATTCATAATTGAATATATATCCCATTAACTAAAACATCCTCAAGTTATTATTTTCAAATACCCTAATTCAACTTATGATGTGAGATCAAATACCAATGGTTTAAAAAATTAGGGCATTAAACCAATTTTAAATGATAGAGTTTGATGTCTTAATCTTATTCCCTTTCATATTTGGGCATGGATTATCTATGAATCCAAAATAAATTTAACTGAGATACTCCTCTTGAAAGCCCAAAATACTTTTATTGAAATTCTCCAATTAGAAAATCACTATTGGAAGTTTTTTGTTTTCTTCATGATCCTAAAATGCACGACTTATGGTTTATCCTATAAGACAATAAATTTCATAGACTATTCTATTATATATGACCCAATTCTTTTATATATATGAGTCAAATCTATATATGTGTTCTGATTGTATGAGTTTAACAGTTTACACTAAGTCTTAATCCCTAACCTAGCACTATAAAAAACCATTGTATTAATTATTATGAACATATTTTGTCGACACAAATTCCCCTTATGCAGAATAACATGCAGCCTGATTCCTATTATTAAATGAGACATAGTGATGTCTAGAACACTTAACCTAAACCTATACATGAGACCAAATTTCCACTCTATCAATGATTTTATGAAAATTTTCTATTCATGAAAGGTTTTATATATTTTCCATTCCCTAGGACACTATATAGTGAATCCCAAATCTATTATCCTTGACATAATAATGTAACTTCTTCCAGTTCTAATCCTATACTAGAATGAATATACCCCTTTCTATAAATAATTATTTCCTAATTCCAGTTATCTCATGATATATATTTAATCATAGATCTCCAATCTCAAATATAGATATAAATCTCACTTAAATTCTATTCCTCCTACTATCCCCGTATTTGGGTTTACGAGTTCAAGTTAGATATTCATCTACTATACCTATTCTAGGATATCAAATGTGTTAAGATAATTATTCTTATTAGTCAAACCAAAATCATTATGTTAATTATTTATCATAGAAACCCAAACACCTTGATTTTAGATTATACTTATGGTTTAAAAAAAACAATGATTTTAGATCATCCACTTGGTGACATCCTCTCACCAACGAGTCAAATCCATATTCCTACCAAATTCTCAATAAATAATGAAAATTATCATACATTACCTTGAAATCAAACTTTCTTATTCTATAAAAATCCAATTCTAAGGGGTTAATTTTTTTGGAATAAATAAGTAAGAACCATGAAATTTGTATTATAATCCATGATATTGTCCTCACATAGATATGATAGTTCAATTTCATGTATGATAGTATCTTTTTACATAAATAATCTAAAAATGAGATCTCTATGTACTATATGAATGTTCTCACACTAGGGGTTGGAGATTCCTAAAAAAGGACTCGTAGTTTGGTGATTTGGTTGTGGGAACCTCCCACTCGATGTAATCCATGGATTTTATCTTTTATTAATGAAAATGCTTGTTGAAATGAAAAAACACATTGTAGGGGGTCTTCTAAACACTTTTATTCCTCATTAACACTTTCTACAAGGGAACCTTGTTTCTTTTTGAATAATTCTATTTCATGGACTCTATTTTACTAATAATTTTTCCAAAAATTACTTACGGATAAATATTTCTATTTTTAGAAAGTTTAAATGCGTTTAAAAAATGTTGATTAGTTCATTCTTGGGTGATCACCATGCATGCTACTAAGTCACACAAGCCCTACCTTATGCACATTTTCCATATTCCCATGTTCCATAGTATTGCAAGAATAATTATCATATTCCATAGTCTCATGCTCCCTATTATTGAATAAAGTCTCTTCATTCGTCATAGTATTACCTGACCATGACACCCTGAATAAATCCTCCTCATGCATACATCATACTCATGACTAGGCTATATTCCTTGAAGTCCCCACATGAAACCTTACACACATACCATAGTGGAATACATGGGATCCCAAGATGTTCACCCCCATAGTAGGTTTCCTATGAAGAGGGATTCCTAAAAATGGACTATCTTTGCTTCTATTTTTTGAGGAATTGTGAAACAGGATGAACCAAGATCACATGAGCACATATATCTCTGTCAAACAAACTCAAGTATTCTACAGAAACATCCATCAGATGAATTTGAAATAAAAAAGGGATATGGGATAGAAATTCAGAACCCAATATATCCAAAATGGATCTATTCCCTTGGTACTGGACCACTTTCATGCTCAATCACATGAGTACCATCCATTAGAGCTGGAAAAAACCAGGTAATTAAACACATGAGTGCCAATAAACTGAACTCCAAAACAATCAATTTCTCCACCACATATGTTCTTAACCACATATGTATTGATCAAACAGAATAGTAATTTTCCAATGAGTAAGTTTTCTTAGTCCTCATACTTTTGTGTTCATTTTCTTAGGTCTCATACTTGGGCACCCATTTGACCCTGGTCAACTAATTTGGTGCCCATTCTCCCAAGACCCCCACCTAGGTGCTAATTTTATCAGGTCCCAAAATGGTTCCAATTCACCATAGTTTTCTACATACAAACCATATATTTGAATTCACAAATCAAGTACACATTATCCCATACCATTGAGGCTTTACCAATACATAGTCAGTTGGGATCAATAACATTTTTTGGTCCCATGACTTCATCTTGATAAATCTTGTTATATCACCAAACCACATGACTAAATGAGAGTCACACCATGAAATTTTAGGGTTAGGTAAGACAAAATTTGGGCTCTAAAACCTATAACTCTATCCATTATCCTAGAAAATTCCTCGTTCATGATTCTCCACTTAGTTTCTTTATATGCCATGAGTCAAGATATTCCTCTTGGTTTCCACAGAAGCATTATGTTCAAAATATTCACGGGGTTTCACAATATTCCATGAGTTGAGATATTCCTATATGTTTTATCATATTCCACAAGTATAGAATTTCTATTTAGTTTCCTCAAATTATTTAAGTCATGATCCTCCACATGGTTTCTAAAAAATATATTTTCCTTTCCCACTTACCAGAATAAAATCAAAATTGTAGAATAATAATTATGGGCTAATCTATCCTATGGAACCTCTCCGTTCATGAAATAATAATCCTTACTACATGATATTAAATTGTATGAATTGACACCGTCACATAAAAATAAACTAGGAATCAAGAATTGCATGGGTTTTTTTCTATTATAGCAGGATATATAAGACACATCCTAAATGTTCAATCAAAACATCCATGAACCATTAACATCACATCACCCTCTAGGGAAGTGGTATCTCTAAAAAAGAACAAAATTATTTTGTGAAAAGAATAAGAAACTGTTCTTTGTACGTAACAGGCATAAGATGCCATTGTGGCTAGATATGAGGAAGATAAAATGTCTTGTTACCATGTGTAAGACCTAACCATAGAATATCATGTCTTTTTTTATAATAGATTAAAGAAAACTAGAAGGGTGCCTTATATATAAGTTATTAATATAATATTTTCAATTCATTCAATTTAAATATAGATGTTTTAAACTAATATTTCTGATATTTTAAGGGTTATTATAATATTTTTATGTTTTAGAAATGACATGTGTTGGACTCTGGGTTAATCATGTTTTAATGATGAAAAATTCTATACATTTTGTAAAGATTATTAATACTATTTAATCTATATAAAATCACATGTACCGTTGATTAGTCTCTCTATGCCTTAAATAATTATTGTAAACTATTTTGTTTATAACTAAATCCTCCTATGAATGATTAATTCTAATCCATTATATGAATATCATTGTTTAAGTATGCGTACAATATTTGGATAAGTCTGAGAAACCGTGACCATCCAAACACGGTGACCACATAGACACCATAACCAGACACTGTGAACCAGACACCGTAACCAGACACCGTAACCAGACACTGTGACCAAGACACTATAACCAAACATAGTAACCAATCACCATGACCCAGACACCATGACCATGACATCGTGACCCACACACTTTGACCAGACACCATGAATCAGATACAGTGACCAGACACCATGATCCAACACCGCATCTGTGCTACCGGTTTCTGATCTTGATAAAACTGGGCCATCATGACTATCTCATTTCCCAAAGACAAAGAATGAGACACAATTTCAAGGATAAACCATTTCCAGATAGAATGCGACACCGTTTCTTAATCTGTTTTTTCTTTTTTCAATTTAATTTCTAATGGCCATATTTGAAACATTAAAATGCACTGACATAATTAATGTTTCTTTATAGACATGTCACCTGATAGTATCAGGTATAAGGCTAATAATAAATGAATCATGTCGGATCCAACACATGAATTATAATAATAAAAAGAATAGTGTGGACATATGAAAATTGTGATAATAGTGATAATAATAAAAATAGTGGCAATAGAGAAACAAGTGTGTTTGTGATAATGAAGAAACCTGATCATTCTTGAAAGAAGAACCAATAAATGGAACCCGACACTAAAAAAGAATACATGAAGAATACTTGAATCCTAGAATCGAGAAAATTTTATCACTATAAACTCAATCAAGAACACGAGCTAGATCTATCTGACTTGCGATACTCTATTTTCTGCAAGAGGACTCGATTTCTGTAGCTGCTTCATCCTAGAAGTCCATAGATGCATAGACTAACAATTAGATCACTTCTAATCTTATCTCATCTTTTTTTAACTATTATAAATTATTTTTATCTTTCAAGCTATGTGTGTGTTTTTATAAAAACATGAACTATATCCTACATTAAACTAGAGGATACACGATATCATTCCTCTCACATCTTTTTACACTAGTGTATTCCCACAGATAAGTGTGGAAGAGGTCCTTGTGTGACCTGTTATTTCATACCCACAAAGAACTGTAGAAGAGGCCATGTGACTTGGACAGTCATGTGTACTATTGGTAACCCTGATCTAGGGTGTGGATCAAGTTTATTTCTATAAAATACTTTATGGTAGGTGATCACCAAGTGGAGTGGATTAGGTCTTGGCTTGAGACTGAACCACTCATTTTATATCCTCTATGTTGTTTAATTTAGTTTTCTCTATTTTACTATATATGTCACGACCCGTCCTCGGGGCCCGTGCCGTGACTACCCCAAGCCCGCCTTCCATAGGCCAGGGGTTGGCGACTAGCACCAAGGCGCAAATCCTGGTAAAGGGAAGGCATTGCCTTTGTAAAGTAAACAAGCACCACAGAGTAAGAAAGCATAAAAGTAAACACTAAGTAAAAACTGGAACAAGCTGTGCTGAATGTAAAGGGGCCAGAAATACAAGCCCAACTGTAAAGTACAACTGAAAGGGGAAAAACAGCAACTGAAAGGAAAAGCCGCAGTGTCGAGCCATCCTCTGGAAGTCCCACCTTAAGGGTGAGTACAGAAAGCCTCCACTGCTCCTCGGGTCCAGCCGACTGCTCCGAGTACGTCCCGCCCAGTGGTCCACCTCTAGGTACCGTCCTGATCCGCAAGCCTCCACCACGATCAGTGATGTGCGTCGTCTGTAACCAATACAACGTAGTGCGGGCATAGCCCGTGCATGGGTGAGTATAAGCTACTCAGTAGGGACCCAGAGACCCCCGGGACTCGATCTTCACTGACAGGCCCTCGAATCGCCCTTGCGGCCCCGTTTGTCATCGACCGCCATTTTGCGCACAAAGAACGAAAAGGTGCAGTGGGTTCGGACTTGTTCATTAGTCCGCACCCACCGCGTTAGCGGTCTTAAAGATATTCACCCAACAATATTTAAACGACCGGGGATTCAATCACAATGATTTAAAGAATCAAACCCCTACCTCGTCGAAGTCGTCGAACATGCGTTCTTTGCATAATTGATCATCACGGGAGAAGAGGATCGTCGCGTCGCAGAAGGGCGTCGCGTCGTCGCGTTATACGGCGTTGTGTCGACGAACTCCGAGGATCAAGAACATACAGATTTAAATATAACAATTAAATCCATGTTGTTGTTATAAAGCACAAAGAATTAAAAGTTCCGCAATCTCTCACCTCAACGGATGATCGAAGATTTGTCGCGGATGAAGGAACATCGCAGAAGAACATCGCAGGAGAAGAATCGTCGGCGTCGTGGTACTTGGCGTTGAGTCATCGATCTCCGAGGGCTCGACGTTCTTCGTCGCCTTTCATCGAAGGCTGGCGTTCTTCACGTTCTTCGTGTTTTTTGCGAAGGAGGTTGAAGGAATTAAGGTTCTGTCAAATCCTCTCAACGATCAACACACAAGAATAAGAGTGTTGGTCTTATTTTATTAACATGCCAACAAACGAAAAAAAATATAAGTTAAGTATTGACCCATTAATTCATAGAATTAATTCAACGAATAAAACCGCCCAATTAAAAGGAGCATTTAATAGATTAAGAAACGCCCCAGTTGACTTTCAATTAATAGGGGTTTTCGCGGGTGCGTTACTTAGTGAAAAAGAAACGGTGGGGCTCGTGTGGGACCCACCTCATAAATATCCTACCAAGAGGGTAAGATATTTTGGGTTCCACCCTATCCACTTTAACTTAGCTTAAGCAGCTTTAAGTGGATTTTAAGTGGATTAAGTGAAATAAAAATAATGTTGTCGCACTACTTTATTTTATTTCTTAACTTAAAGCCCAAAAATTAAAAACCACACCTGAGCAAACGCAACTCCGGAAGAAGTGTTTCTAAGGAAGTACCGGCGCTGCGATTCCATCGGTGCCCTCAGAATTCGATTTCAGGCACCGGTTTAAAAGTTAGAAAAACCCGCTCGTTCGTTCACTGAACATACCCGAGCGAAACTTTGAAAAATGATTCCGGGAACACCGGGCCTCAGAATGAGGTGCCGTTAGAAGCTGCGTTCTTGTAAAATTCCAAAGTCAACTAAGAAAAAAATTTCCTTGAAATTTACGGGTCTTTACATCACTCCCACCCCAGCGCCTTACGTCCCTGTAAAGATACATTATAAACTAGGGAAACAAATGTGGGTACTGAGCACGCATCTGAGCCTCTCACTCCCAAGTGCTCTCCTGGAGGTTCCCGTCCTCCCATCTGATGCGCACTAGAGGAATCGATCATCCACGTAGGACCCGCACCTGTCGATCCTCGATCTCCACCGGGACATCCGCAAAAGTCACCACATCATCAACGTCTATATCCCCATGGTCAATGATGTGTGTCGGGTCGTGCATGTATCTCCTCAGCTGAGATACATGGAAGATGTCATGCACTCGGTGCACATGAGGTGGTAGAGCCAGGCGATAAGCCACCTCGCCAATCCTGCTGAGGACCTGGAATGGTTCGATGAAGCGTGGAGACAACTTTCCGCCTCGGCCAAATCTCCGTAATCCACGTCGAGGTGAGACACGCAAGAAGACGTGGTCTCCATCCTCGAACTCTAGTGGCCTCTACCTCCTATCAGAATAAGACTTCTGCCGGCTCTGAGCTGTCCTCATTCGCTCCTGGATGACCGGGACCATCTCTGTCGTGGCTCGGACCATCTCTAGTCCCACAAGTGCAGACTCCCAAGGGTCTGTCCAGCACAGAGGAGATCTGCAAGGTCTGCCGTACAATGCCTCGTATGGTGCCATCCTGATGGTGGAGTGGTAGCTGTTGTTGTACTCAAATTCCACCAAGGGTAGGTGGTCCTCCTAGCTGCGCCCAAAGTCGAGGACACATGCGCGGAGCATGTCCTCGAGAGTCTGAATGGTCCTCTCCGTCTGACCATTCGTCTGAGGGTGAAAGGCAGTGCTCAGACGTAGCTGCGTCCCGAACGCCTCCTGCAACCCCTTCCAAAGCCGGGAAGTAAAGCGATCATCTCGATCAGAGATGATAGATGATGGCGCACCGTGAAGCCGTACAATCTCCTGAATGTAGAGGCGCCCCCAAGCTCTCCACTAAGCCCTGCTCTCTGATGGGTAAAAAGTGAGCCGACTTGGTGAGTTGGTCGACAATCACCCAGATGGAGTCATGACCTCTGGAAGTGCATGGAAGTCCTGTCACGAAGTCCATAGATATCCCATCCCACTTCCACTCCGGGACCTCCAAAGGCTGTACCAAGCCTGCTGGTACCTGATGCTCTGCCTTCACCTGCTAGAAGGTGAGACATCGAGAAACGAACTCTGCCATAGCCTTCTTCATGCCTGGACACCAGTGATGTCATCTGATATCCTGGTACATCTTCACCACTCCATGATGTACCGCCAAAGGAGAAGTGTTAAACTCTCTCAGAACCTCCTCTCATAAAGAAACCGGTACTAAGGTACGTCCTCTGAAAAAGATGTCGTGCTACGCTCCAATAGAGAATCCATCAGGTGCCTGTACTGAGGATATCTGTTCACGCCGTGTCTCACAGTCAGAATCCCCATGCTTTGCCTCTCTGACTCGCTGTAGTAGTAAAGGAGTGACAATGAGAGACTGATGGAAGGCTGCTCCATATCTATCCACGAAGGATATCTGCAAAGAGGCTAGCTGCTCTGTCGCCTCCTCGAGTAGATGAATGCCCTTTCTCCTGCCGAGAGCATCGGATACTACGTTCCCCTTCCCAAGAGTATAGAATATATCAAATTCATAGTCCTGGAGGAACTCGAGCCATCACTGCTATCTCAAGTTCATGTCCTTCTAAGAGAAGATGTACCTGAGACTCTGATGGTCAGAAAAGATTGTAAAGCGCTCGCCCATCAGATAGTGTCACCATGTCTTCAGAGCGAAGACCACTACTGCTAACTCCAGGTCATGGGTAGCGTAGTTCTGCTCAAGCAGCCTCAACTGACATGATCCATAGGCGATCACTGCCCGCTCCTACATCAGGACACATCTGATTCCTGTCCCTGATACATCGCAGTAGACTACGTACCCTACTCCCTCCTCAGGAAACCTCAAGATAGGTGCGCTGGTAAATCTCTGTATCAGCTCCTGGAAGCTCTGCTGACATCTGTCTGACCATAAAAAGGGTTTCCCCTTCTTCGTCAAAGCTGAGAGTGGTGCCGTAACTCTCGAGAAGTCTAGAAAAAATCTCCGGTAGTATCCAGCTAGTCCCAAGAAACTCCACAACTCCGTCATGCTCCTGGGCGGCTCCCAAGCTAGCACTGCCTCGATCTTCGAAGGATCCACTGCAAATCCTGCCTCAGAGATGACATGCCCCAAGAAGTGGACGTCACGTATCCAGAACTAGCACTTCGAGAGCTTTCCATAAAGCTGGTGCTCTCGGAGTGTGTCTAGTACAACTCGCAAGTGGTAGGCGTGCTCCTCCTCAGTCGTCGAGTATATCAAAATTTCGTCAATGAATACTACGACAAATCGATCAAGGTATGGCTGAAAGATCCTGTTCATGAGGCCCATGAGCACTGCTGGAGCATTGGTTAGGCCGAATGGAATAACCAAGAACTCATAGTGGCCATACCGACATCTGAAGGCCGTCTTCTGCACGTCCTCGTCCCGAACGTTGAGCTGATGATAGCCTGACCTGAGGTCTATCTTTGAGAACCACCGTGCTCCCTTGAGATGATCTAAGAGTTCATCAATCCTCGATAGCGGATACTTGTTCCTCACTGTCACCTGGTTCAGGCGAGAATAGTTGACACACAGTCGCAATCTCCTGTCTGCCTTCTTGGCGAATAATATCGGGGACGCCCAGGGTGAAACACTAGATCGGATGAATCCTTGCCCTGCAAGTCCTCCAACTGTACCCGTAGATCTCAAAGCTCAGTAGGGTCCATTCGATATGCTAGAGTCGATATCGGGGCTGTCCCGGGGTACATGTCAATATAAAATTCTACCTCTCTAGGAGGAGGTATCCCTGGAACGTCGTCGGGAATGACATCCACTTACTGATCCACCACTGCAGGAAAACAAGGACTCCGCATGTCCACTAATCCTAGGATAAGGCTAGCCAACTGATGAGTGATGGGCTATCCTCTCCTCTACGGAAGTCCATCCTGTGCTGCGAAGGCTCCCCTCTCGCCGGTGAAGGTTAACCTGCTCCCGTCGGTGCGTACACATCGCACCTTGCGCCTAATACAGTCAATCTGAGCATGAACTGTAGATAACCAATCCAAGCCCAAGATGACGTCGAAAGGCCTCGACGCCGCTGCAAGAAGATCCCAGCTGAAGCTCTCGCCTCCTAGAGTAAGCTCACACTGTCGGCACCAGTGCGTAATCGTCGAGTCTGTTCTCGTAGGAGTCTCTAACCGTATGGATCGAGCCAACGGCTTTGTCGGAATCTCCGAGCTCCAAACAAGGGAAGCGACTACGAAAGAGTGACTCGCTCCTGTGTCTATAAGAACTGTAGAAAGGGTGGAATAGACACAAATCGTACCTCGAATCATCTCGGGCGCGCCGTGGAAGTAGGCCTACACTGCCTAGAGCTGTGCCTGTCTCTACCCGCCAGCTCCCTGTGGTCGGGGTGGACCTCCTGGGGGTGGTGGTGGTGGAGCCTCAAAGCGTCTCCCACCACCTTCTGCCTGGCCAACTCCTCTGCCTCGTCCGCCTCCTCCCTGCGGACCACCACGGTCGACCCTCTGCCTCTGCCTGGGTGGCCCCTCAACTATCTGCTGCTCCTCAACATGGTAGGTCGGGTAGTCACGAGCCATGTGGCCCTACCCGCCGCATGTGTAGCACTGCCTACCTCTCGAAAGACTGGCTCCGTGCTGTGTGCCCCGCACTGCTGAGCCAGTGTCCTGAGGCCGTCTGCGTGAGGGTCTGGTCTGCCTGGACCCCTGAGTCATCCGTCGACTGCCTGCTGCGGGAGACTCTTCTACGTGCCGCCCCGCGGTAGGGCTCACCGCTGGAGAAGTATCACCAAAAAAGCTCTCGATCAAAAGGGCTCTCTCCAGTACTCCTGCATGAGTCAGAATGCTACGGGAGATCAGAGATGCCTTGATATCATGTCTCAATCCCTGCTCAAAGGTCCGGGCCCAGAATAATGGGTCCCGTACCATGTCTGTCGAGTAGCGAGAGAGATCGGTAAATATCGCCGAGTACTGGGCGACCGTCAAGCTGCCCTGCCGCAACTGAAGAAGCTCCTTGATGCGCACCACACGGAGGGTGGCCGGGATGAACTCTGAGCGGAAGAGGCCCTAAAATTCTGTCCAGAGGAGTGATGATTCAACGTGCACCTATATCATCAAGCTCCACCATCGGCCCGCTACTGCATGCAGTATGCTCGCTGTGAGGATCACCATGAGGTCTGCTGGTGTCCTCACTAGCCTGAAAACTCGTACTACTGCCTCCAGCCAGTCCTCGGCTGCCTGGGGGTCTGTCTCCCCGCGGAACCTGGGCGGTCGCTAGCGTTGAAACTCATGCAGTGCACTGAGGCGACGTGCATCGTCAGCGGCTGGTGCTGGAATCATCGATGGCTCGACGGGTAGAAGTATCGCCGGTGCCTCTGCTGTCAAAGGGCCCTGTACTGGGGCCTCATCACTCGACAGGCTGTCGTCACGTACAACTCTCAGAACCCTAGCTGGCTGCCGTCGTGGGGCCATCCTGAAAATAAATAGGTGCGCCACGGTCATAACAGTATACCTGGTGAGCGGATACCAGTAATCACAAAGAAAACTTGAAACAGACATGCAATCAATGTTTTCATGCATTAAGTCGGAAATCAGAATTCAGGGTCCTGGTGTACGGATACGTCGGCCGCCGCACCAACACTGGACTCCCTGGGCTGATAAACACACTTAATACGCTCAACACTATTGCTTCACATAGAAGAAAGATCAGAGTCTGCGGTAGAAATGAACTCCTCTAATACCAATTTGTGACGACCCGTCCTCGGGGCCCATGCCGTGACTACCCCAAGCCCGCCTTCCATAGGCCAGGGGCTGGCGACTAGCACCAAGGCATAAATCCTGGTAAAGGGAAGGCATTACCTTTGTAAAGTAAACAAGAACCAAAGCGTAAGAAAGCGGAAAAGTAAACTCTAATTAAAAACTGGAACAAGCTATGCTGAAAGTAAAGGGGCCGTAAATACAAGCCCAACTATAAAGTACAACTGAAAGGGGAAAAACAACAACTGAAAGGAAAATCCGCAGCGTCGAGCCATCCTATGGAAGTCCCACCTGAAGGGTGAGTACAGAAAGCCTCCACTGCTCCTTGGGTCCAGCCGACCGCTCCGAGTACGTCCCGCCCAGTGGTCCACCTCTAGGTATCGTCCTGCTCCGCAAGCCTCCACCACGATCAACGCTGTGCGTCATCTGCAACCAACACAACGTAGTGCGGGCATAGCCCGTGCAGGGGTGAGTATAAGCTACTTAGTAGGGACCCAAGACCCCCGAAGGTCTCCCAGAATCCACAAAGGATAAAACACAAAAGAAAGATACAATCACGAAGTAACATCCGACACGGCTTAGGTATATTCCCATACATATACCTAAGTCATCAATTCTCGCTCGGCTCCAACATCCGAGCTCAAGTACAACCAAGTCCACACAGGAAAGCAAAACAAAAATCCACACAGGATAGCACAACACAATCCAAAAAGGAAAGAAAAACGTAAATCCACACAGGATAAAACAACACAATCCACAAAGGAATGAAAAACGTAAATCCACACAGGATAGAACAACACAATCCACAAAGGAAAGAAAAACGTAAATCCACACAAGATAGCACACCACAATCCACAAAAGAAAGAAAACAGGGTTTCAGCTCACACAGGTATACTTCTTCGAATGACGATAGAGATGATCACTGATCCATCTAAGTCGTCGGACCCACAAAGGATCGATAGGTACTAACCCCCGCAATGACCCACAAAAGATCTGACCCACAAAAGATCTGACCCACAAAGGATCGATAGGTAACTAACCCCCGCAAAGACCAACACAGGATCGAGCCCACACAGGACCTGTAGGCGCTGGCCCACACAGGACCGTTGAGCGCTGACCCACACAGGATCGGACCCACACAGGATCGGTAGCACTGACCCACAAAGGATCGCTGAGTGCTGTAGTCGTCGCCGTCGAATCCACTAAGGATCCCTCCACAGTCGTCGTCATCACACTAGTAGTCGCAACCAACTCTAGGGTCCCCGCACACAGCGAGCTCGTTCAGGAGGATCCACTCCACGAGCCGAGAGGCTGATACATCAACTGACACATAGTCCAGAGTTGATGTGTCCAAATGTTCTGTATCGTCAACAGGAACTCAACGTCGCAGACGGCGCGTCAATCGGATGCCCGGTCTGAGAGTTATTGGCTTTTTCGTCCCAGGGGCCCGGTTGGTTTTTAAGGAAAAACCAAACTGACCGTACTCCACCTGCATCCAATCCTCGGGCGGAGTATGCCAAAATATCCGTCTCACTTAGAGGAAAACAACAATGTCGATGACACGTTAAACGGACGTCTGAAACTCAAGATATGAGCGTTTCCGCTCCAAGGGCCCGGTTGGTTTCATGTACGAACCAACCCAGCCGAACTCAAAGTATTCCGAAACCTTGAGTGTGATATACCAAAATTACCTTCTCGATCAACGGATCGCATCACCACTGACGGCGTGTCCTTCGGAGGCCCGTAGCTCAAGTTATGAGCGAAAGACCGAAAAGGTCCGGAAACGGGGGGTCTGGGGCCGGACCGACCCGGCCCGACCCCCCTGGGTCGGCCCGAACCGGGTCGACCCGAACCGGTTCGACCCCACCCGGACCGGCCCGGCCAGGCCTGGGCGCGACCCGGCTCGGCTCGGCCGAGCGGCCGAGCGAGGGGAAGCCGCGGGGGGCTTGCTACCCCCGTGTGAAGAAACGCTGCGGCCCTGGGTGGGGCCGCCTAGCCAGTGGACGCGGTGGCCGGGCCACGTCCCTCCTCCCATTTCTGCGCGGCCGCGGAACCGGCTCGCCGCTGTGGCTTCAGCCGCGAGGGGTTTTTCCAGCAGCGCGCTGGGCACCAGGCGCCGCCTGGCGGCCGACGGGAGCTTCCGCGGGCCACCAGACGCGCTTTGGTGGTCCGTTTTGCGTGCGGTCTTCGCCTGTGGTCCTCTCGGGACTCGATCTTCACTGCCAGGACCTTGAATCGTCCTTGAGGCCCCGTTTTTCATCGACCTCCGTTTCGCGCACCATGAACGAAAAGGTGCAGTGGGTTCAGACTTGTTCGTTAGTCCGCACCCACCGTGTTAGCGGTCTTAAAGATATTCACCCAATAATATTTAAATGACCGTGGATTTAATCACAATGTTTTAAAGAATAAAACCCCTACCTCGTCGAAGTTGTTGAACGTGCGTTCTTCGCATAATTGATCGTCGCTGGAGAAGAGGATCGTCGCGTCGCGGAAGGGCGTCACGTCGTCGCGGTATACGGCGTTGCGTCGACGAACTCTGAGGATCAAGAACATACATATTTAAATATAACAATTAAATCCATGTTGTTGTTATAAACCAAAAAGAATTAAAATGTCCGCAATCTCTCACCTCAACGGATGATCGAAGATTTTTCGCGGAAGAAGGAACGTCGCATAAGAACGTCGCAGGAGAAGAATCGTCGGCATCGTGGTACTTGGCGTCGCGTCGTTGATCTCCGATCGCTCAGCGTTATTCGTCGCCTTTCGTCGAAGGCCGGCGTTCTTCACGTTCTTCGCGTTCTTCGCATTCTTCACGTTCTTCTCGTTCTTCGCGAAGGAGGCTGAAGGACTTATTGTTCAGTCAAATCCTCTCAACGAACAACACATTAGAAGAAGAGTGTTGGTCTTATTTTATTAACATGCCAACAAAAAAAAGATAAGTTAAGTAACGACCCATTAATTCATAGAATTAATTCAACGAATAAAACCTCCCAATTAAAAGGAGTGTTTAATAGATTAAGAAACGCCCCCGTTGACTTTCAATTAATAGGGGTTTTTGCGGGTGCGTTACTTAGCGGAAAAGAAACGATGGGGCTCGTGCGGGACCCACCTCACAAATATCCTACCAAGAGGGTAGGATATTTTGTGTTCCACCCTATCCACTTTAACTTAGCTTAAGAAGCTTTAAATGGCTTCTAAGTGGCTTAAGTGAAATAAAAATAAAGTTGTCGCACAACTTTATTTTATTTCTTAACTTAAAGCCCAAAAATTAAAAACCACACCCGAGCAAACACAACTCCGGAAGAGGCGTTTCTAAGCAAGTACTGGCGCTGCGATTCCATCGGTGCCCTCAGAATTCAATTCTGGGCACCGGTTTAAATGTTAGAAAAACCCGCTCGTTCGTTCACTAAACGTATCCGAGCCAAACTTCAAAAAATGATTCTGGGCACACCGGGCCTCGGAATCGGGTGCCGTCAGAAACTGCGTTCTTGTAAAATTCCAAAGAAAATTAAGAAAAAAATTTCCTTGAAATTTATTGGTCTTTACAATATAATTCAGAAATCACTAAATTTACCTTAATAGTTAATATTGGAAAAAAGTTATAATTTTTTTTCCTTATTAGAATAGCTTCAAAAGTAATGTTAATAACTTATAGTAATATTACGGAGAATTAATCAATCTTCTGATAAGTTATTTAAATAGTAAAACTTTCATAACTGTATTACTTTGATTTAATGGGCTGTATTTATAAATATTGGGAACCTTTTTAAGAAAATTTTTTAAATAGAATATTTTATAGATACTCAATTTACCCTCCTTTAGAGTACTCTACTCCAACCAATATTTGGTATCATAGGGTTTTGTTATTCATATCAAGAATATGTTTTTGACCCTATTCAACTGTGATTTTAGTTAAACCTTAAAGATCTATAATTTATTATTAATTATAAATTTCATTCTGGTTTAAAGTAATTAATTTTCATGGATAATAGATTGTATGGTTCTACAACAAATATACCACCATTATTTAATGAAACCAATTATGATAAAAAAAAAATTAAAACAAAAAGGCATTTAAAAATTATTAGTTTTAAAATTTAGTATTCAATTATAGATGAATATAAGATTCCTACTACTGATAGAATCACTTGGGATGACCCTACCATGATTTCCTATAATAAAAATTTCTATGCGATGAATTCTTTATATTGTCTTTGGGAGATATGGAATTTAATAGAATTTTTACACGTAAAACTGCCCATAAAACATGGGACACTTTTTCTGTTTTACCTGAATGAAAATTCTAGTGTGAAAGACATTTAACTAAATAATTATAATATTAAATATTATAACTTTAAAAAAACCCGAGGAGCCTATTTCTGACATGTATCTTAGGACCAATGAAATTTTCAACACAATGATTTCTCTTGGAATAGAAGTCACTATTAAAGAAAAGATCATGAGGATTCTCAGATTCCTACATGATAGATGGAGATAAACCTCTATATCTATTATAGAATATTGTGATATCAACAAGTTTCATATAAAATAAGTCATTGGAAAAATTACGATTTATGGAGAGAAGCTTCAAGTCAACAAGTAATAGAAGGATGGACCCAAAAGAAAATCTATTGCAATTAAGACCACCACAAAAAAAACAAGGGAAAATGGAAATAGAATGTATATATAGAATGTTACTTTAGTGAAAAATCATCACCTGATAGGGATGAGGAGATGGCTCAATTATCCATAATGTTTAAGATATTTTACCAGAAGAAGAAATTTTTCAGAAAGCCTAACTTCAAGGGAAAATATGATCAAAAAGGAAGATGGGGGAAAGATTGGAAAAGAAGTGACAAGTATGATGAGATTGTCTTATATGAATGTCAGATAAAAAGACATATAAAGTCTAACTATCCCCAGATCAATTAAAAAAAGAAATATTAAGACAAATATAGAAAGTATAAAAAGGAAATGAATGAAACGTGGAGTGCTTCTAAGGACAGTTCAAGTGACTTAGAATATTCACATTAGGAAAAATCTAACAAATCCAATATGTGGTTTATAAAAAACACATATGAGCTAACAATAGAATCTCTTTTACACAATTACTATTATTCTAGAGATGAGATTGAATAAAAAAATATGTTTAATGAGGAAATGTTTGAATAATGTAATTTGATTGAAGAAACATGTAATGAACTAAAAGATAAATACAAGTCTTTAATGAAACAACATGATAATACCTCAATATTTAAGTCTGAAATTAGTATATAAAGGGAGAAAAAATCTTAATTATACAAAGAAAACAAGGAACTAAAACTATCTAATAAAAAATTGAAATAGGATCTTGAGAGGTTTAATAATGATAAAGATACCATGGTACAAATGCTAGGTAAACAGATTTCTGCTAAATAAAATAATGGCAATGTCTATCAACCTGGTAAAAGAAATTTTAGAAGAAATAATTTTGTTTCTAAGTCTAGGACATACATCTTTACTCCTAGTTCTGGAAAACATTCAACTAGTTCAAATTATGATACACTCTCTACTATTTCAAGCTTTTCTTGATCAAATAGAGTTTATTTTTCAAGTACTTTACATAATGCATATAGGAAACCTATGGGGTAGATATATGTTCCTAAAGCTCAAGTCACTAATATTACTATACCCAAACAAGTATGGGTACCAAAATCTATTTTCATTTGACCATTTTGTAGAAATGTTTCTTAAAGAGTCCGTATAAAAGATTATGGTACTTAGACCGTGGTTGTTCAAGACACATGACATGATACTATTCATGCTTCAAGAATTTAATAAAAATTAATGGAGGACATGTCACATTTGGTGATAATGCCAAAGGAAAGATCATTGTCCATGGAAAAATCGATAACTCTAACTCAGTTTTGATTTCCAAAGTACTTTTTGTTGATGGATTGAAATATAATCTACTTATTATTTCAAAACTATGTGTTTATGTATTTCATGTTTAATTTGAAAATGATTATTTCAATTTTTTCAATTCTAAAAATGAATTAGTATTTTCAAATTTAGGAAATGATAATGTATATTATTTTAACATAGTTTTTTTTCTAAATTTGTTTCATGTTTATGTGTATTTTACATTGAATCATGGATTCGGCATAGAAGATTAAGACACTCTAATTATCAATCCCTTAAGAAGTTAACTAGAAAATTTTTAGTAAAATACATACCCAAACGTGAGTTTCCAAATGATAAAATGTGTAATACTTATCAATAGTGAATGAAACCCGAAATTTCTTTCAAACCAAAGAAATAAGTGTAAACTTATCAACCTATCAAATTGGATCACATGGATTTATTTGGACCATATATAGTTTCTAGATTAAATGGTAAGCAATATTTTTATGTTCTTGTTTATGAAATTTCCAGATATACTTGGAAATTATTTTTGGCTCACAAAAGTGAAGCCTGATCTCATTTTACCAAATATTCCAAAACTATAGAAAATTTTAGTGGACTTAGCATTAAATTCTTAAGAAGTGACCATCATTGTGTGTTTGAAAATCAAGAGTTTCAATCCTTTTGATCACAAAATGGATATAGTCCTAATTTCTCTACCCCTAGAGCACCTCAATAGAATAGAGTTATAGAAAGAAGAAATAGAACCCTACAAGAGATTACTAGAACCATTCTTAGTGAATATGACTTACTTAATTATTTTTTCACTGATGCTGTAAATACAACATACTATATTATCAATAGAGTTTTGATTAGAAGTATCCTAAAAAACCATATGTGTTGTGGAAAAATAGAAAAACCAAAGTTATCCACTTCAATGTTTTTCGATGCAAAGTTTATATCCTTAATACTAAGTACAATCTTGATAAATTTACATCCTAGAGTGACAAAGGAATCTTTTGAGGATATTCAATCTCTAGTAAAGCCTATAGAGTGTTTAATAAAAGAACTAAATGTGTGGAAGAATCTGTCCATGACATATTTAATGAAATAGATCCACATAAGCCTAAAACTACTCTAGATAACCTAGAGGATGGTGTATCAAATCTTTACATTAATTTAAAATTCTCTAACCATTCTGTGAATGAATCTGTGAAAAAATTCTGTTCAAGAAACTCTTTATATTCAATTCACAGTGAACCTGAACATATTGAAGGACCTAAAATAACTAGTCCTTATTTCTCTAGAGTTTTTAGAACTCTCAAGAACCATCCTTTATATGTTTTTGTAGGAGAATTAGATAAAGGAACTCAAACTAGATCTTCTCTTAGAAATCAGGTTGAACATGAAGTCTTCTTGTCACAAATTGAACCTAAAAACATTAATGATGATATCCAAGATGAATTTTGGGAGATAGATATGAAATAATAACATAATAAGTTTTAAAGGAACAATGTTTGGAAACTTTTTGACAAACCAAAAGAAACATTCACCATAGGAACTAAATGGGTGATTAGAAATATGGTAGATGAAGCTAGTAATATTATTAGAAATAAGGATAAATTGGTTTCACAAGGTTATAGTCAAGAAAAAGGAATTTACTATAAAGATACCTTTTCACTAATATCTAGAGTTTAACCCATCAAGATTATGCTTACTTATGTTGTACCTCTTAATTTCAAACTATATCAAATGGATGTTAAAAGTGCATTTCTAAATGGGTATATAGCTGAGGATGTATTTGTTGAGAAACCCCTGATTTTACAAATCCTCATTTTCCAAATCATATTTTTAAATTATGAAAATCTTTATATGGTTTAAAAAATCTCCAAGAGTCTGGTATAATAGATTAAGTAATTTTCTTATTTCAAAATGTTTTAAAAAATAAATAGCTGACCCTAAGCTTTTTATAAAATGAATTTAAAAATTGTTTCAGTATTTCAAATCTATGTAGATGACATTATATTTGGATCTTCAAAAAACTCTTTATGTATTGAATTTTCTAAAATGATGCCAAAAAAATTTAAAAATAATTTAATTGGTGAACTAAAATTCTTTCTGGGATTTCAAATCATTAAAACTAATGATGGAATCATTTTAAATCAAATAAAATATACTAGATATCTTTTAAAATGTTTTGGGTTGGATAAAACTAAAAGTAGTGACACTCTAATGAGTACAACTTGTAAGTTGGATCTTGATGAAGATGAAATATATATTGATCAAACCACATACAAAGGAATGATTGGAAGTATTATCTACCCAAATTCAATACGACCTGATATTATGTTTAGTGTATGTATGTGTGATCATTTTAAAAAATATTCTAAGGAATCTCATTTAAATGCTGTCAAAAGAATCCTCAAATACCTTAAGCATACACCCAATCTAGGTTTGTACTATCCCAGAGGACAATCACTTGAGTTAGTGAGTTATTATGATTCTGACCTCGGTGGTTGTAAGTTAGACAGAAAAACCACCTCTAAAATATGTCACTTTTTAGGAAAGTAACTTTTATCATGGTGTAGTAAGAAACACAATTCTGCTACATTATCTACTATAGAAGATGAGTACATAGCTACTGGTAGATGTTGTGCACAAATTTTGTGGATGAAACACACATTACTAGATTTTGGATATCAATTCAAGCATGTACCTATAAATTGTGACAATATAAGTGATACTAATATCTCAAAAAAATCCTGTTTCACACTCTAGGACAAAATATATTGATGTAAGACATCACTCTTTGAGAGATCATTATAAAAAGGCGACATCACTTTGGAATTCATTGGAACTTAATATTATCTTGTTGATATATTCACTAAAGCATTAAAATCCAAAAATAATAGATTACATCATACATGAATTGGGAATGATAAATCTTAATTAGTAAGTACATTGTTTCACAGTTTACTGTTTCACAGTTTATGGTTTCACAAGTCACTGTCTAAAAGTTATATAATTTTAATATCTTAAGACTTGATGTTTCATGTTTAAGGTCTCATTGTTACTATTTCTTGGTTAATGTCTGGTACTTACTATCTCAAATAATATGGTAGCACATTTTAAAAATCACACACCTATGGTCTCACCGTGAAATCCAGTTATGGTCTCACAGTGAAATCTAGTTAGGGTCTCACCATTAAAGTTGATTACGGTCTCAACTTAAAGAAACATTATTGTTTTTTATACATTATAACCTGTATCATGGTAAATAATTATTTTACCCTTTTACTTTCCAATGTTTTTGATCCCACTACGCTTGGTATCCATAAATGATAAAATAAAATAAGTCTCGCTCCTTTCTTCACATGAGATATCTTCTCTCAAATCGTAACCCCTCTTTCAACCCTTCAGTTTTCTTTCTCAATTTCTCAAACCATCATTGAATGTCCAGGATGAAACAACCATTGTTGTCAACTCCTAAGATGCACAGTTCAAAGAAGAAGTTAGAAATCACATTGATGTTAGTACCTAAAGGTCATATAAATCCGAATCTGGTAGGCAGAATAGTGGTACCTGAAAAGGAGATATGCCCTAAGTGAATTCTCTCATGTAAGTCTTTGGTATTTAAATAACATAGGGAGAAAGGATGTATATATTGGTTCACAAAAGAGGATAGTCCTATTTACCCAAAATAATTTGCACAAATTTATCAGTATGTTCAATTCTCTTTCGATACAAAATATGACTATATTATGAAAAGTTGGATCAATGGACAGAGTTCTACCTTTTCTTCGAGGTTATGGGCTGCATGACTTAAGATACCACATGAGGGTATTTGTGAGGACTTCTAGAGAGGTCCTCCACCTCCAAGTGAGTTTTTGGTTTTGGAAGAAGATTTGGGAAGCTTAACTAGGAATGATCCAAAGAGAAGAGCCATCGTTGCTGATCTAGATGATGAAACTAGACTTTTGTTTAAATTTTTTCAGAATATGATTGGCCCTAGAAAAAATGATTTTTCCAAACTCATGTACCTGTATTTATTTTTGATATATCACATTAAAAATGTGCATAAGATTAACCTATGAAAATATGCGACACACCAGATGTGTGAGTTGATCAAAACAACCTCCAAGTCTACCTACCTATTCTATTCCAGGATTATTTCAGCTATGCTTCATCCAAAAGGGTTAGTTAAACCATATGAAGAATCTATTATTGATTATGTGTTTTGTATTTAAAATGATATAGTGAAGATAATGAAAATCAGTTGGAATCCACGGAGAAAATCATGAGTGGAATATAATGAGAGGGTTTATGAAAAGTTTAATCCGTTGGAACGCTCTTCAACACCTAAGGATATTTCTGATCTTGTTTTGGAACCAAATGAAATTGTTGGGAATTATGATGTAGAAAAAGTGCAAGAGGTTGTTGTACCTACTAAAGAAACTATTCTGTATGAGAAAGACAGTGAGCCAATTCTCCAAGACTTACCAGAGAAGGAAATACATGTTCCTAAATAATTTTCTGATTTGGATGAACAAACTACAGGTAAAGAAGAATTTATTGAAAAGGTAAATGAAAATAATTTTGTAGAATGGAATATAGAAGAAGATCTTTCTATTGTGAAAGAATTTTCTCTTGAGAAAAACCTGTAGAAACATGCTGTTCCTGAAATTATTTCTTCTTCTGAAGAGATAATGGAGTAAGACTTTCAGCTGGCTAGAAAAAAAATGGGTGAGGAGATTAGGGATGAAATATTGGAAATAGATCAAGGATATAAATATCTTTAAACTAAGAAAGATGCACCTGTTGAGGCAGAGCCACACCTTAATCAGGAACATGTTTAAGTCCCTAATCCCTTTGATCCATGATTAGTGTATATATGGTATAAATTCTATAGTTATTTTAATGTGACTGATTCATAGGATGTCTTAGTTAAAGTAATTGATATGTCTACTATATTTCAATTAAAATTCGCATATGCTCTTAACGATATCTCTACCAAGGAACCTAAGCTTGTCTCAGCTTCTATTCCTGATCCTTCACAAGAACCTCCAAACATGGTTAATAAGGATGATCTGAAAGCATTTAGAGCTACCCTATTATCTAGGGTTGAAAAACTCATAAATACCCAACTGGCTCCTGTATCCAATTTGAGGGAAAACGATGATGCCTTGTTGTTTGAAATGATTATATGGAATATTCAACCCAAGATTCTTGATGTGACTCAAGAAGTTAGAGTTGAGAACAAATAGTTAAGTAATGAAGTAAATACACTTAGAGTTATGGTTGAAGAAATGCAGAGTGTGATGAACTAAAGACCAGAACCAGTTTCTCATCCTATTGATGATATTGTTAGTTAGATTCCATAGGAAGTAGCCTCCCTGATTAAACATAATCTAAACACCTTGGCTGACAAGTTAGCTGAAAGAAATAAGCATATTGTTCAAGAGTTGTGTGAGATTGGTATTGGTCTTAACAAGTTAACTGAAGAATATAAGGTTTATCTCTAGAAAGTTCTAAATTAACTAAAATTCCTTACTTCGGCTGTTGATGTTTCTCGTACTTATGAAAAATCATCTCAACCATCTTTAGATAGTGATTTGATTAGATTAGTTTTCAATGATGAACTTCAATCTCTGTTCAGTGGATTTGAAAAGGAATCTCTATCTGAAGTTTTCAAGAACAGTGAAAATGTTTTTTATTTAGTGAGAATTAATTCCAAGATTTCCAATTATGATCAGCAAGAAATTTCTAAGAAGGTAGATATCTAGTTCAATCATATCTTCTATAAGAATGAAATGACCAACCATTTAATTTACCTTTTAGAGAATCTGAGAATCCCTCATGTCACTCAAGCCATCAAAACTCAAGTCCCAAAGCTTAATGATTTCACTAATTTATTGGATACGTTTATGGAGAACTATGATGACTTTGAGAAAGCCATGAAGTATGGGGGTGAGATCATTGCTGACTTCATCAAGATTTTGAGGACTTATCTTCATGTCTAGAGTACTGCAATTGTCGCTCCTAAAACTGTACCCCTGAGATCTGGTTTTCCTACATTCTCAACCTCTGCACTTGCCTTTACATTTATGTCTATCTGTCAGGCTCTAAGTCAGATCAGACCAGTTATCCTTCACCAATAGTTTCCTCAATATTCCATTGCACCTACCTTGGCCCCTTATGTTTTTAAAGGACTCCCTTTACCTTCTCTGTCAACTGGTTCACTCCCTTCTTCCACTTCTACCTCTACTCCTTGTTGAGTCAATAAGGTTTTCCTAATAACGTTTCCTTTCCTTCTTGTTTTGAAAATCAAAAACACCTTATACATAAGAAAATCTATATTTTATTTCTCTAAGGAAAATTTCCTTACTTAAGGAAATTTAACCTAACCTATATTTACTTATACATATCAATATTTTTCTTAAGTATAAAAATTGGATCCATACCCAAAACCTCAAAATAATATAATTCTTAGATATGAACAATTCTGTTTTAGGATCCGAATTATGGATACAAACTCTAATAAAGTTCCACTTCGAATTCTGGATACGAACTCTAATAAAGTTCCACTCCAAATTCAGGATACGAACTCTAATAATGTTCCATTTCGAATTTTGGATACGAACTCTTACAAATTTCAACTCCGAATTCTGGACTCCAAACATCTATAAGTTTGACTCTGAAATTCTATGAGTTCGACTCCAAACTTCTCTAAGTTCGACACTGAACTTCTATGAGTTCGACTCCAAACGTCTTTGAGTTCGACTCCAAACTCTTACTTGTTCGACTATGAACTTTTTTGAGTTCGACTCCAAAATTTTATTAGTTAGACTCCGAAATTATAAAAGTTCAACCCTGAACTCTGTGAGTTCAGATTCTGAATTCTGGTGAAACCAGACTCCGAATTTTCTTAGAAATTCAGACTCTGGATTTCTACAGAATTCAGGTTCTGAATTCTTATATAACAGAATCCGAATATCACTTTATTATAGACTTCGAATTAATTTTTGGTTAGACTCCGAACATTTATTTTCATACATTCCGAACATCAGTTTTTCTTATACTTATACTCGTTTCATTACAAAATGATGTCGTGCCTTCACTTACACATGTTTCATTATAAAACGATGTCGTCCATTCTGTTTCTAACTAACCATTGGTTGAGTGACACGTGTACATGTCCCTCCAAAATTTAAAGAGAAATATGACCGTTGGAGGAGGGAGCTGACCGTTGGATCGTCGCCTATAAATAGGGGATCATTTGAAAAGAAGCGACAACTTTTACAAAACATGTGCTGCCATGCTGTTGAAGTTATTTCTAGAGAGAGAGGACATTTTTAACTCTAAAGCTTCGTGCAGAAAGTTTGAATGACTGGTTCAAACATTTCCTTGTGCAGACTTGCTTCGTACGACTTCGATTGTTAGTGATTACATTCGAGGGCTTCCGGGGATAGGAAGACAGAGGTTCCAACACCTTGAATTTGAGGGCTTCTTTGCTGAGGAAGATAGAGGTGCCGACTACCAAATAGTTGAGGGATTTCAGGGATAGCAAGACAGACTCCTATCTTCATATCGAAGGCTTACCCTAGTGTGGGTAAGACACACTTTCTTGAAAGTATAAATCAAGGGACCTTTATCCAAGGTTCTTGGATACCCTTCTCTTTGGGTGAAAAGAGTTATTGTTTATTACTTGTAGTTTTACTACTTGTTTTTTCGCTGCATTTTGAATTACTAAGGAAAGTATACCTTTCTTATACTTCCTTACTTGTACTCTGATTCAGTTAGATTTTATACGCTTTAAGGTAGAATCTCACATTTTAAAACTTGGTTCAGTTTTAATTTTCCGGATCCATATTTTTGGAACTGGTTTTTCAGAATCACTTTCCAGATTTAAGCAAGTATATAGAAATACAAGGTTGTAACCTCATATTTTCTCCCAATATTTCAATTGGTGTTAGAGTTGTTGTGAATTTTCTTAGATTAACTTTGTTAAACATAGATCTTTCCTTGTTTAAGGGAATTTTTAAAGTGTACAATTCACCCCCTCTTGTATATTGAGCATCTACATCTTTATTTCGATCCTAAAATTGGTATCAGAGGAGGTCTCTAAAATACTTATACTCACATATAAGTTTTTCTTGCTCAGTTTTTTCTTTGTTCTATATTTTTATTTCTTTTCTCCTTGAATCCGAACTTTTATTATTAACTAGTTTTTGTGTAGAAAGTTGTTTTAAAGATGGGAGGAATCAATGTTGGTTCCATCGACAACCTAAATCCTACAAGACCACCAATTATTGATGGAAATGATTATGAGTACTGGAGAGATCGAATGAAGACTTTCGTTATCAATACTAGAGTAGATAACTTTGTTATGCTTACTAGAGGTTATAAAATTCTTGATAAGGAAGTTAGTACTTTTACAAACCAATAGAATCATGATTATTAATTAAACTATAAGGTACGCAATACTCTACTATGTTCATTGACTCGGAACATATATAGCCAAATTTCATCTTGTGAAACAGCTAACTATATATGGAAGAAACTCAAAGTTACACATTTTGGTACATGTAAAGTGATTGAGACTAGAAGAGCCATGCTTAGAGCTGAGTATCATGGTTTTAACTTTCCTTATAGAGAACCCATTTTGATGGTGCAACAAAGATTTATGACTATCGTGAATATCTTACAATCTATGAGAGAGAAAGGTCAAGATGATGATTCTCTTATGGATAAGATTATAGATAATATTCCCAATGTGTGGGAATCAAAGAGAACAACTATTGATGAGAACATGAAGGATACTCATATTTCCTTAGATGAGCTGTTTGGAACTCTTCTCCAACATGAATCAATAATGAGGATAGATGCTGAAAAAATCAAAAAGAAGAATGGGAGTGGTACTGTTGCTTTTACTACAACTTCAAATCACATGAAATATATACTCCTGAGAGAGTAACTAGATCTAAGTCTAAGAAGGTTACTATCCAGTCCGAATGTAGTGAGAGTGATGTCTCAGAAAATGAGTTAGAAAATCTTTCTTGAAGAATGAACAATATAGCTGGACAAAGAAATTTCCCATCCATGTATAAGAAGAAGGAAATGAAAGATAACAATGATTCAGAGGTCACATTCTATAAATGCAAGAGAAGTGGACACATAAGACCTGATTTTCCTATGCTTAAAAAGAAATAAAGAAAAGAGATCCATTCTGAAAGGAACAAGAAGAAGTTTTACAAAGCTAAAGCTAAGAAAAGTCTGAAAGCTAATACTACTTGGAGTGCTAGCTGTGGAGACTCTTCAGAAAGTGAATCTTTGGAATATGATTCCTCAGCTCAGAAGAATATGGGATTCAATTCTAATACTTCTTTTCCAAATACATGTCTTATGGCCAAGGTACGCTCTGCGGAGGCTTTAAAAAATTTATCTCTTGATAATAATTACTATTCTGGAAATAGTACTTCTAATGAATTGACTTCATCCATAGAAAATGAAGAACCTTTATATGAAGAAGTATCTAGATTTTTCATGTTACTTGAAGCAAAAAATAATAATATTTATAAGAAATTAGATAAAGAAAATACTAGGGAAGAAATTCTTACAAAAGATACTTCAGATCTTTCTTCAGATCTTAAATATATAGAAGAGTTTTTAGAAAAACTTTCTAAAGACCTTGAGAAAGAAAATTCTGATAATGAAGAACTTTCTAAAGATCTTAAGAATTCTATTTTAAATATGAAATATTTTGAAGAAAAATATTACTCTAAGGAAATGATTCCCGAGGATAATAATTTAGTCATTAGAATGCAATTCGAAATTTTTTCTCTTAAGAAACTTTTTTCAAAATTTACTTATAGGAAGGAGAATTTTGAAAATATGTATTCTCAAATTAAACTTCAGGGAAACACTACTGGAGTAGGTTATACTCACCAAAAACCTGTTTTCAAAAACAACTACTGTGTTCCTTCTAGAGCCCCTTTTTGCACAAAGTGTCAAAGTGGTGGGCATTGGAAGAAAAAATGTTCTTTTATAGAGTTAAATCTCTTGGGTTTCATAAAGCATATTTTTTCTAAACAAATTTGGATACCCAAACTTTTGTTGTCTAACAATTCTGGATCCAAGCAAGTATGGATTCCAAAAACCTAAATTGTTTCTTATTTTCAGGAAAATATAGAAAGTACCGAAAACAATACTTGGTACATGGATAGTGGATGTTCCTGGCATATGACTAGTAAAAAAATCTATTTAGAAAAGATTATCAAGACGAAAGGAGGAAAAGTAACTTTCAGAGATAATGCTCAGTGAGAAATTATCAGTATAGGTAACATTGTTCTTCATATAAAAACGTTTATTTCAAATGTTTTGTTTGTTAAGGGTCATAAGTACAACCTCATTATCATAAGTCAATTATGTGATGAAGAATATCTTGTGAATTTTAGGAATGATAAGTTCTTAGTACACAATTCCAAGGAAGAGTTTATTCTCTCTGCCCATAGGCAAGTGAATGTTTACACTTTGAACTTAGAAGACCTAAGGAGCAAAGACTTACCTTCTCTTAGTGAAATGGAAGATCATTCTTGGTTATGGCATAGAAGACTAGGTCACTATAACCTTAGGAACTTATGCAAACCCTCTAAGAAAGGTTTAGTTAAGGATCTACCAGAGCTTAGATTTGATTCTTATAAAGCTTGTGATCCTTGTCAATATGGAAAGAAACATAAATGTAGTTTTACATCAATCAATGAAGCCTCAACAACTGATACATTACAGTTAGTGCACATGTATCTTTTTGGTTCAACACAAACAGGAAGCATTGGAGGAAAATACTATGTGTTTGTTCTAGTTGATGATTACACTAGGTTTACATGGGTCTATTTTCTAAAAAATAAGTCTGATGATTTTTATTATTTAAAATGTTTCAAAGGCCAAGTAAAAATGAGAAAAACCTTCCATTGAAAACTATTCATAGTGATCATGGAGGAGAATTTCAAAATTCTGATTTTGAAACTTTTTGTAGTAGAAAATGTATTACTCACAACTTTTCATCACCCATAACACCTCAACAAAATGGTGTTTTTGAAAGAATAAATAGAATTATTCAAGAGATAACTAGAACCATGTTGAGTTAGTATTCTGTTGCCAAATTTTTTTGTGCTGAAGCTCTAAGTACGTTTTGTTATACTATAAATCGATTTTTGATTAGAACTTTTTCTTAATAAAACTCATAATGAGTTATGGAATGGTAAAATTCATAGAATTTACTTCTTCATGGTTTTTGGTTTCAAGGTATTCATCATGAATAATAAAGATAATTTACACAAATTCGCACCAAAATCTGAGGATGGAATTTTCTTAGGTTACTCCACAACTTCTAAGGCTTATAGAGTTTTCAATAAAAATACTTGTACTATTGAGGAAACAGTAACAGTAAAATTTGATGAGTCTGATCCTTTTGATTTCAAAAAACCCCAACCTACATCTTCAGATGAGTTTTTAAAAAATGATTATCATCCTTTGTTAGAAGATCCTTCTGATAAGGAAATTTTATTCTGAAAATAACTCTGAAACATTTACCCCATAAGTCTTTCTACCCTATGTTGATGAACAAGTTTTAAAAAACCGAAACCGGTATTTTCTTAAGAATCATCCTAGTGATAGTGTCATTGGTGATGTATATCAACCTGTAAGGACTAGAAGTTCCTTGAGGAATGAAGTTGAACATCTAGCATTTCTTGCCCAGTTAGAACTAAAAATCACTGATGAAGCTTTAGGTGATGATGATTGGATTAAATCCATACAAGATGAACTAAATGAATTCCAAAGGAATAAAGTCTGGACCTTGGTTGAAAGACCTAAGGAAACATATGTTATTGGAGTAAAATGGGTATTCATAAATAAGTGTGATGAAAATGGATTCATTGTTAGAAATAAAGCTAGACTAGTTGCTAAAGGCTATAATCAGCAAGAGGGAATAGACTATGAAGAAACCTATGCTCCAGTATCTAGACTTGAATCTATTCGTATCTTACTTGCCTTTGCATCATTGTTTTATTTTAAACTTTATCAAATTGATGTGAAATGTGATTTTCTTAACAGTTATGTTTAAGAGGAAGTTTTTGTTGAACAACCTCATGGATTTGAAGATACAAAACATCATAATCATGTTTTTAGACTTACCAAAGCATTGTATGGACTTAAACAATCCCCAAGAGCTTTGTATGATAGAATTATAGGATTTTTGCTTCAAAATAACTATGTTAAGGGAAATGCAGATCCAAAACTTTTTATAAAGAAAGATAAGAAAAATGTTTTGATTGTTACAATTTATGTTGATTACATTATATTTGGTTTAAATCAGCAATCTTTAACTGATTCCATTGCCGATCTAATGAAATCTGAGTTTTAAATGAGTATGATGGGTGAGTTAACATTTTCCTTGGTTTTCAAATATCTCAAAAACCAGAAGGAACCTATATATCTCAACATAAGAATATGAAATATCTTCTTAAAAAGTATGGGTATGACAACACTATTCGTATAAGTACTCTTATTGGTACCTCAAACACACTTGATCTTGATGAAGCTGGGAAACCAGTAGATCAAACATCTTTTAGAGGTATGATATGAAGTCTACTTTACTTGACAGCTAGTCAACCAGACGTAATGTTTTCAGTATGCTTATGTGCCAGATATCATTCCAATCCTATGGAATCTCATTTAAAGGTAGTGAAAAGAATTTTTCTCTACTTAAAGGGAACCATGGATCTAGGATTATATTATAATTCGAGAAATGATTTTACCTTAAAGAGTTTTTCAGATGCTGACTTTGGTGGATGTAGAATGGATAGAAATTGTACATCTGGAACATTTCATTTCTTAAAAGATTCATCAGTTTCTTGGTCATGCAAGAAGAAACATTTTGTAGCACTCTGCACTGCTGAAGCTGAATATGTAGCAGCTGGATGTTGTTGTGCTCAAGTGTTGTGGATGCAACACAAACTCACAGACTATGTCTTGAGTTTTACTAAGACTCAAATTTTTTGTGATAACATAAGTTTCATTTCCCATAGTAAAAACCCTTCACATGACTCCCGTACAAAGCACATAGATATTAGGAATCACTTTCTTAGGGATCACACACAAAAAGGTGATATCATTCTTCAGTTTATCAAACATAATATCAACTTTCTGACATTTTACAAAATATGTACCCTCCGATAGATATGAATACATTAAAAATAAGTTTGGAATGATAACCAAGAGGTAATATTTCTTTATTAACTTCTTGTTGAACAATTCTACTTACAGTAATAAACTCTTTTTCATAGGGGGATTACATTAGCTTGTTATCATAATCAAAATGTTCGTAATCATTTTTTTTAAAAAAGATTTTGTAATCAAAATTTTCATAGTTGGTTTTTTATGGCTTTTGTAATCAAAATTTCTGTAGTCAGTTTTTCAAACATTTGTAACTAAAACTTTTTTAATGAAGTTTTTGGAATTGAAATTTTCGTAATGGAAATTTTCAGAACTGGAACCTTTGCAATGAGAATTTTCGTACTCGGAATTTTCGTAAAGAAAAATTTTCATACTTATACTTTTTGTTCTGAAATTTTTTGTACTCAAACTTTTCGTACGGGAATTTTTTGTACTCATAATTTTCATACTGGGGTTTTGATACTCAAAGTCTTTTCAACTTTATGTATTTTGTAGTGAGTTTTTAGTAGTCAAATTTTTCTTCAAGAAGAATATCACCTATTTCGAATACACTTTCTAGCCAATAAGAAAGGTACTATTTCCTTTCATAAGTGTTCATAGTCATATTTTGATTTCTAGTATTTTCCTATGAGTTTTAAAATTTCTCAAATTCTAGTTTTCTTAAATCCGATTGTTTTTCTTAAATCTGTTTGTTTTTCTTAAAACCTCAAAAGATCAGATTCAAGATTTCCTTGCGGGTATGTTTTCAAATTTCATATCAGATCAGAGAGTTTTTCAACCGTTAGATGGTTTTTTGGAAGCTCAAAGGTCACATCCATAACCTATATAAAGGGGACCCCCCGATGGTTGTTTCACATCGATTTTCAAGCTCTCACGTGTGGAAGCTCTGCATTAGTTGTTAAAGGCTGTTCCGAATCTTCTAGAGCTCTTCATTCTGAATGTCTGCTAAATCTACATCTCAGGATATGTCAACTACGAAGCCAATCTCGAAATGGTTAGTTTATAGGGAGAGGTTAGTGCATCTGAGTTTCTATAAGTATGATTCTCTTATATCTAAGAATATCAGATTGAATGGCTTGGAGGATGTTTGATTATCAATGCCAGTGAATCAGGATCTGGTTTATACATATTTTCTTGTTGAGTTTTATGAGTATGTTTCCTTCCTTAAGGAATATGGAATAGAGAATTTTTCATTCATGTCTTATGGGAAGACATAAATGCTTTCTTACACCAAGGATGCAAGATTGGTGGGTCAATCTTATGAAGGTGAAGCTGAGTTTTGTTCACATAAGCATCCATATGAGCAAATAAGTTTCAACAACTTAAAGTAATTGAAATGCCTTGGAATTAAAGATGCCAAGAATGCTAATATTTCTCATCTTCCTTTGAATAATCGGATTCTACAGGTGTGGGTACAAGGCTTTTTAGTACTGAGAAGGGTTGATAAGGATAATATCAAGAAGAGTGATATATATATCTTAGATTTTTTTGGGTAAATCTAAGGAAATTGAATTTGATGAGGCATGTTTTGATTACAGTTAAGAATAATAAAGATGGGAATCTAAAAGATCAGGTCATAATGTATCCGACCTTACTTTCTAGGATTATTATTAGATGTCTTGATTCATTTAATGTTGCTTGAACTTCCAAGAAAAGAATTTGCAAGGTAATGCTGGTTAGTGACGATACATTAAAGAGGATTAAGATGGATTTTTCTGTTGAATCCAGATAATTCTACCCTTTATCAGAGGAACAGGATGAGGCAGCTCAGAAAGATCAACAAATTCCGGAACTGCCTAAAAAGGCAGGGAAGAAGAGAATGTTGAAAGGAGTGGTGGCTAAAGACAAGACCCAGAAAGGTAAGGACACTCAATCTTCAACACCAAAGACAAAGAAACAAAAACCCTACCCAGATGAAGTGGCTGCTAAGTGGAGGGACGACAAGGAGAAGAGAAAAGAATGGGACCCTCAATTCGGATTAGATTCTGCTGAGGCTATGGCCTTAAAAGATAAAGATTCTGACTAATTAGAGAGGCAATAAAAAGAAATAAAATTGAAGAAGAAGATGTCAGAAGAAGAGATTGTTCAATCTCTTTTGAAAGCAACAGAGATGGCTTCTGAGCATATTCCAGTTCCGGAAACTTTCCATACTGTAGCTTTACCAGATACTCCTTGGAAAAAGTACTTCACTCCAAAAACTTCTAAAGGGAAAGAGGTTTTTTAAGAAGTAGATAAAACATCTGGTGAAGAAGTAGAGGAAGAGGTTATTGAAGATGAATACTAAGTAGAAGAAGGAAGTGATGATCTGGAGGACTTGGTCAAACAAGTAGTAGATTATCAAGAAAAGGCTGAATCCGCAAAAACTGTCACTCCGAGAAAGGGAGATGACAAAGAAGGTAAAAGAGATGAAGTTGAGGAAGAAGAGAAAGATAATAAATTATCTAACGAGGAAGTAATCTATGAGAAGCATTATCTTGAAGAAGGAATAGAGAAGAAGGAAATAGATGAAGACAAGATTGTTCAATTATCAGAGAGTGAGGAAGAATCTCTAAATGATCAACCAATTCCAAAAACTAATAAAGGTAAGAAAGTGCTTATGGATACACCAAAAAAATATGTTTTAAGAAAGAAGGAGGTTGGTGGTTCTTCTAAAAGGAAGCTGGTGGAAATTTAAGAAGAACAATCCCCAAGCAAAGTGTCTAATTCGGAATCATCAACACAGAGTCATGACTTTGTTGTCGAGTCTTTGAAAAAGTTGGTGGACACTATTCTAGTATTTCCCACTATAGACTCAAGGTTCCAAATTCTTCAATATAGTCTAAATCAGAAATCAGAATCCTTATCCATGGTGATGGATAAGTGTGTAAAAATTGAAGCTGACCATAGAAATTTTGTCATTAATTATGATGTTCACAAAAAATCTTGCAGAAAAATTAATTTGTGGTCTAAGAAAGTTGAAGAAGACATGGCTGAATTTGATCATTTTCAGAATGATGTTAACGATGAATTTCACACCAAGGATACCAAGATTATTAATTTTCAGGATGAACTAATAATTGAGCAATGTTTTCAGAATCAACAAGTAAAGGACTCAAATGGGAAGGTTAATTCTCTTGCTCAAAATTTTAAATGGGATAGAGATCTCCAGATTGAGCTCGAAGAAAAGATTGTAAAGCAAGATGGGTTAGTAAAGATGCAGGAAGAGGCCATGAAGGCTCAAGCAGAGTTGTTGAAAGCTCAATAAGAAAGGATCACAACTTTGGAGTGGCAAGTTGAGGAGGATAAAAATGATTTGAAGAAGCTAAAAACCTTGTTGGAGAAGCTAATCCCAAAGGAAAAGGAAGACAAATAGACTCAATCTGATCTTTTGTTGCATTTGTCTTTCCATGTAATTTTTTTTCAACTCTAATGAAATTTTTGGTTGGTTGTATCTTATTTTACTATGTACTAATGTTTCAGGTACTCTATTTCTTTTCCATTCCCTTAAATTCTTTTTGAAAATCACAAAGGGGGAGACGGAAAAGGAACTACTCAAAAGGGGAGAAGGAAAAATTTAAAATGGAGAAGGAAACATTTCTAAGTGATGATATCCTTAAAGTAAGGGGGAGTTTCTTATTACGAGGTTTTTCATTCCCACAATAATGAAAACTCCATTCCAGAAATCCAGAATACAATCCTTAGAGTTTCAATGCCTAAGGGGGGTTAGTTAAATTCATCATCATCCATGAACAAAGGGAGATAAGTTTTAATTAAAAATTCAAATGAAAATTTTCAAAGTCCTTATATTATTTTTTCGTAAGGTTGTTTGTGCTTTCCATAAAGGGGGAGATTTTTGAGTCAATAAGGTTTTCCTTTTTAATTTTCCATTCCTTCTTGTTTTGAAAATCACAAACACCTTATACTTAATCAAATCTATATTTTACTTCTCTAAGGAAAATTTCCTTCTTTAAGGAAATTTAGCCTTACCTAGATTTCCTTATACATATCAATATTTTTCATAAGTATAAAAATAGGATTGATACCCAAAACCTCAGAATCATTTAATGCTTAGATATGAAGCATTCTGTTTTAGGATCTGAATTCTGGATTCGAACTCTAATAATGTTCCACTCTGAATTCTGGATATGAACTCTAATAAAGTTCCACTCCGAATTCAGGAAACCAAATCAAATAAAGTTCCATTATGAATTCTGGATACAAACTCTAACAAATTTAAACTCTGAATTCTAGACTCCGAACTTCTATAAGTTCAACTGTGAACTTCTATAATTTCAACTCCGAACATCTATAAGTTCGACTCTGAACTTCTATGAGTTCGACTCCGAACTTCTATGAGTTCGACTCTGAACTTTTAGTAGTTCGACTCCAAACATTTTTGAGTTCGACTCAAAAATTTTAATAGTTCGAATCCGAACTTCTACAAGTTCTACTCTAAACTCTGTAAGGTCAGATTCTGAATTCTGGTGAAACCAGACTCCGAATTTCCTTAGAAATTCAAACTCTGGATTTCTACAGAATTTAGGTTCCAAATTCTTATAAAACTGAATCTGAATATCCTTTTATTATAGACTCTGAATTCCTTTTTGGTTAAACTCCATAATTTTATTTGCTTACATTCTAAACATCAGTTTTTCTTATACTTATACTTGTGTCATTACACAATGATGTCGTGCCTTCAGTTACACATGTTTTTTTATAAAACTATGTCATCCATTCTATTTCTAACTAACCGTTGGTTGAGTGACACATGTACAGGTCCCTTCGAAGTTTAAGGATAAATATGACCGTTGGAGGAGGGAGTCGACTGTTGGAGCTTTGCCTATAAATAGGAGATCATTTGAAAAGTAGTGAAAACTTTGACACAACTTGTGCTTACATACTGTTGATGTGATCTATAGAGAGAGAGGCTCTTTTTAACTCTCAAGCTTCGTGAAATTTTTTTGAATGACTTGTTCAAACTTTTCCTTCTGTAGAGTTGATTCATGCGACCCCGATTGTTGGGGATTACAATCTAGGGCTTCTGGGGATAAGAAGATAGAGGTTCCAACACCTTGAAGTTGAGGGATTCCTTGCTGAGGAAGACAGAGGTGTTGACTACCTGAAAGTTTACGGCTTCAGGGGATAGCAAGATAAACTCTGATCTTCGTATTGAGGGCTTACCCTGGTGTGGGTAAGCCAGACTTGCTTGAAAGTATAAATCAAGGGACCTTTATCCAAGGTTGTTGGATACACTTCTCCTTAGGTTAAAAGTGTTATTTTTTGTTACTTGTAGTTTTAATACTTATTTTTCCACTGCATTTTGAATTACTAAGGAATGTATAACTTTATTATACTTCCTTAATTGTACTCTGATTCAGTTATATTCTATTTGCATTAAGGTAGAATCTCATATTGTAAACTTTGGTTAAGTTTCATTTTCTGGATCAATATTTCCGGAACCAGTTTTTTGGAATCACTTTCCATATTTAAGAAATTGTACAGAACTAGAGGTTTGTAAATTCACACTTTGTCCCAATCATTCAATTGGTGTTAGAGGTGTTGTGAATTTTATTAGTTTAACTTTGTTAAACTTAGATCTTTCATTGTTTAAGGAAATTTTTAAAGTGTACAATTCACCCCCATCTTGTATATTGAGCATCTACAACTTTATTTAGATCCTACACTCCTATGGATTCTTCTTCTAATGCCGCTGCCAAGGGAAAAGAGAGGACAAGTCGGTGCGGAAGAAAAGTGACTAAAATCTTTTGATAGGGGTGTTTTCTATATTCTTGTTACTTATTGTTTGTAATTACACTTTTTATCCATCTAATGCATTGTGAGATTTTATGGTCTATTTCTTATTTACTCGTTTTGATAATCACAATAGGGTGAGAAATATGTATTATATATACACACTAAGGATGAGACACATTAACTAAGAATAGATCCCACACCCACATGATTTGGGATCATCAAAAAGGGGGATATTGTTGGAATGCTCATGTGTTAATCATGTTTTAATGATCACAAATCCTATACATTTTGTAACACTTTTTAATCCTTTTTAATCTATCTAAAATTATATGTACAAATGATTAGTCTCTTAATGCCTTAAATAATTATTGTAAAGTATTCTGATTATAATGAAATTATCATATAAATGATTAAGTCTAATCCATTCTATGAATATACCTATTTAAGTCTGTGTACATATATTTGGCTAAGTTAGAGATATTGCGACCATCCAGACATTGTGACCACACAGACACCATAACCAGACACCATGAACTAGACACCATAACCAGACACCGTTACCCAGACACCATAACCAGACACCGTAACCAGACACCATGACCTAGACACTGTGACCCAGACACTATGACCCAAACACTGTAACCAGACACCATAACCAGACACCATGACCCAGAAACTATGACCTAGACACCGTGACCCAGACACCGTGACTAGACACTATGAATCAGATACCATGAAAAACACCATGATCCTAACACCACATCTATGACACTGGTTTCTGATCCATATACAACTGTGACATCATGAATATCTCATCGCTCAAAGGCAATGAAAGATCACCGTTTCAAGGAGACACCATTTTAAGGAGACACCATTTAAAGGATAATCCATTTCCAGATAGACTATGACACCGTTTCTTAATCTGTGTTTTCATTTCTCAATTTAATTTTATAATAGTCATATATGAAGCTTTTAAATGCACTGACATAATTGATGTTCATTTGTAGACATTTCACATGATAGTATGAGGTACAAGGTGAAAAATACATGCATCCTGTCAGCTCCAACACATGCCTTCTAAGATTAAAAAGAATAGAATAGCCAGATGAAAAGTGTGATAATAGTGATAACGACACCAATAGTGGCAACTGAGAAACAAGTGTGTGCATGATAATGAAGAAGAATGATCATTCTAGAAAGAAGAACTAACAAATGAAACTTGACACTGAAAAAGAACACATAAATCATACTTGAATCCTAGAGTTGAGAACATTTTCACACTATCAAATCCACGAAGAAGACAAGCCATATCTAGCTGACCTGCGATACTCTTTTTTCTACATGAGGACTCAATTTCTGCATCTGCTTCATCCTAGAAGTCTAGAGCTGCATAGACTAACCCTTAGAGAACTTCTATCCTTATATCATAATTTTTTCTCTTTTATATATTATTTTTATCTTTCGAGTAGTGTACGTGTGTCTGTATAGAAACACGCACAGTCTCCTACATTAAATTGGAGGATACAAGATATCTTTCCTCCCACATCTTTTTACACTTGTACATACCCAAAGATATGTGTGGAAGAGGTACCTGTATGACATGTTAGTTCCTACCCCTGAAGAACTGTGGAAGAGGTCGTGTGACCTGGATAGTCTTGTGTACTATAGGTATCCCCGATCCTGGGTGTCGATCACGTTTATTTATATAAACTGCTTTGTGTTATGTGATCACTATGTGGAGTGGATTAGGAATCATCTTAAGACTGAACTACTTGTTTTATATCCACTATGCAGTTTAATTTAGTTTTCTCTATTTTACTTTATAATTCAAAAATCATTATATTTACTTTGATAGTTAATCTTGGAAAGAAGTTATAATTGTTTTTCCTTATTAAAATAGCTACACAAGTATTTTTAATAACTGATATTAATATTACTAATAATTAATTAATTTTATGATAAGTTATTTAAACCGTCAATCTTTCATAACTATATTACTTTGATTAACTGAGATGCATTTAAATTTATTGGGGAACATTTTTATGAATACATTTTAAACAAATTTTTTTATATATACTCAATTCGCTCCCTCTTGAGTACTCTACTCTGACTAAAAACTTGGATTAAATTTTCAAGTTATATTAATTCTTTATTTTACCGAATTTTTATTCATTTTTGGAAGCATTAAAAAAATTAATTTATTTTTGAATAGTTTTGTTTCATCATAAATTATCTATTTTGATATTTATAATGTATTAATCTAATATAGAATTAATATTGATGTCCATGATTTAATTTTAATATTGATTAATTTTTAGGTCATAGAAAATTTGTCCAGGTGTTAGAATTTGTACAAGTCATTGAACTCATTTATTAAGAATCATTATAGAAAAACTGTGAATAAATTCAACTAACACATGACATGTAAGGGTGATTCTAATAAGACCCTTGTGGATGTAATTTTTATTTCCAAGATGTAAAGGGAATTTGAGGATTTCTTGCATGAATAAGAGAAATTATTTCCTCAACACTACTGAAAAATTGACCTACACCCACAGTTTTGGGAACTGTGGGAAACCAAGGCGTCAGTATAGCTCCCCGACCAATACCCACAGTTTGTAAAACCATGGATATAGCTATTTTCCACCGTGTAATAGACATATACACATAGTTCTAAACAGTTGGAATAAATATGACGAATATTCCTATTCCCATAGTTTTCAGAACCGTGGGAATAAGATATTAGAAAAACAGATCAAATATCAATGAAAAACATCAACTGAATATTGATCCTGTGACCTTCAACATGAAATCCTACAACATAACCAACTGAGCCGCTTAGCCTTTGTACATATATGTCTGCATCTCCATATATATATTAATATAAATCATCTAGCCTGGAAAAAAACCCTTCATCGAGTTTCGATCTTGCGATGTTATACGTGAACCCATGCCGTCTCACCAAATCAGTTGTATTAATTACATTTTTCTATTTGTATATCTATATAATAATATTAATTTTAACTGCCTTTAGAAAAAAATTAAATCTTGGTTTCGAAGCTACGTTCCTGTGATGCGCCGGACGTCCTATACCACTACACTACATAGTGTTATTTCAATATTTAGATATATCTTGTAATATAAATATTTATAAAACTAGATTAAATAAAACTACTAGAAAATGTTTTGAACCCGCATTTATGATAGAAGGCTAGACCAACTTACCACTACACCGGGCGGAATTTCAATTACATGTACATTTATTAAGTTATATATTTTTTTTCTCACTTAAAAAAATAAGGGAGCCTAGACCCACATTTCAGTAAAACCATGGGTATAGGTCCAAGCTATACACATAGTTTATGAAAACCGTGGGTATATGCTTTATTATGAAAGGATATACCCACAGTTTAGAAAAACTATGGTTATAGGTGCCATCTATACGCACAGTTTATTAAAACTATGGGTATATGCTTATATACTGAAGGATATACCCACAATTCATCAGAACCGTGGGTATCGATGCCACCTATACCGATGGTTCAATGTAAACTATGGGTATAAGTTTTCTCATGGTTTTCCCATGATTTCTTTGGATTAGTGTTCTTAAACGGGTACCCTATACCCACAGTTTAGTAACAACCATGGGTATATGTCAGAAAATGTCACCAATACCCATAGTTCATGAATAACGTGGGTATATGTGAGTCTATACCCATGGTTTTCAGAAAATTGTGGGTATAGACCAATTTTTTAGTAGTGCAAGTTAGAGATATATTTTACAGCATAGAATAACTTCCACACTATATAATAGTTATAAATAAAAGAGAAAGGTCATATTTACAATTCTAGAGAGTATCATCCCCCCTTTTTATTATATAAATTTACTTTACATTGTGTAAACATAGGTTTATTTAATGATTATTTTGTTGGATATAAGATACATAATACATAAAATCATAAACAATTGTTCTAAATACACATGAAAGATATATTTATGGAGTCACCATAAGTTACTTTTACTACATATCATATCCTAGGGAAATACATCAAATGAAATGGGTGATCATGAATCATAGCAAGGGAATTAGAAAGTGAGACAAAAAACATGTGATCATGATACATAAAAACCATAAAATGAGGCATAACATAAAGGAATAAACAAGAATAATAACATAAAAATAAGAACATGAATCATAACATTAAAATGTGGATAAAACATTTAAATGATACATTCAAAATCATATCACCATGGTTTGTTTCGAAGGTGTCATAAATGAAAATCCCCAAGGTTATTCACTACGGTATAGTAAAACATGTCATATTTAGAGACTAAATTGATTACAAAATGCATTGGAGAACTATAAAGTAACACTCATCATTTGAATTAATTTTATATGAGCGACATAGATCATTATAATTTCATTAATAACCTTTTTAGAATAATAGAAAAGCTTCTTATCAAAATCATAGTATAAAAACATGCTTAAAGATATTATTATTAAATAATTTTTAACCCATGAAAGTAAATGAGAGTTTCATATATGTAGATGCATAAATTAAAATTTTTTCTGTACATAATTTTAAATACCCATTTCAAAGAATTTTTTTTTGGGAATTTAGATAAAAATTAAAAGATAATTTCACATGTAAAAGAGATAAATTTGAGAAGTAAATTTGGAATCTTGTTGTGTTTTTAACATTTATTAGAAAAGTGTAAAATGAGAGGGGAAAATGATTTCATAATCATAAAAGAATATTATTATAGTTATTTGGTTATATAAATTTTAAAAAATATCTCTGTTTTTTAATTAGAATATATACCACACATAAAGTGACGCGGAGTGGCAAAGAGAAGTGGATATTTCCCTGACATTAATGATTCGTTTCTATAAGATTAAGATGAAATGTTGGGAGATTTAGGAAACCTTAAGGAAACTAATTGGGAGGGAAAATAAACATAAATTCATAGAGTATGGATTGAGAGTAAAAGGGAATGGTGAAATGGGAGTTTATTTATAGAAAAAGTAGAGTAATTTTTTAATAACTTTCAAATATTGTTATTGGAAATCTAAGTTGTGAAAAAAACCATTGGGTTACCCATGGTTTATGCTAATGGTTTTGAACATTTGGATCACAATATGTGATATATTAATTCAAATAAACTAAAAATTATTTTTAATACTTTTTTAGGGAAAATCAATTATTCTATAATGTTATTTTATATAAATAAAATTTTATTTTTAGACTTTGAAAATTTACTTATTGTTTTAGAAGGTCATGATTTCATATATAATTTTTATTTTTATAGATTAATTATCTAAATATTAGAATTATTACTTTTAAATATAAAAACATTATTAATTTAAAAATATCTATTTTAGGGAACAATAAAATTTCGTACAATAATAAAAAATTCCCTAGGCCATTAAAAAATTATTTTACCACATATATTTAGGTCAGAGTATTTTGAAATACTATTCAATTAAGAAAAATATAATTCAAAATACTTAAGTATATTGAAAAATAATATATATTTTCTAGAAAAATACTATTATGTTTTATTTGCATCCAATTATAAATTTAATGAATTCATCTCAATTAAAAAAATAACTTATTTATAAAGGTATTATTAAAATAGAATTGATGGAATAATCATTTTATTTGTAAGAAAAAAATTAATCTTTATGAAATTAAGGTCTAGATACAAAACCCCTTATTACTACCATGTATTCCCTAAGGGTGAGGTGTACAATGGTCATAGTTTCATGGGGTGGCTCAACTAACTTTAACCAAGTGTTAAGCTCAACCAACCATAAGTTCTACCGTTGGTAATTTCGTTCAAGATTCACTTGTTAAAGACCATCTTGGGATTGGTCAATGGTGAAACCCAGTGATACTAAGACCCTCTCATGTTTGAAAAATCAGCTCCTAAGGACACGAATCTACTAGTTGTGTCCACCGATGTTTTTTTTCGGAATCAAATATAATTTTATATTACAACTTATAAACAATAATTATAATTTTAAAATTATCAAATAATGGTTTATTTCCAAATAATCTTCTTGAACAATGATCATATTGACCAGTGACCATATAATAGTTAAATCCCAATGTTCACGTTTCCCTTTATACCATATAAATACCACTTCATTATTTCACTAAAAACTTACTACATATTATACATAAGGTTATATTTCAATTTCTTAATACGTTAATTGATTTATTGAAGTATTTTTTATTTTTGTATCATTTTTAGTGGGGGTGATGATTCTAGTATATTGAGGTGATCCTTATTTTCCAATTTTACCATTTCAATTATATATATTTTGTTGAGTTGTAATGTTTGGAATTTTAATTTGTTTCATATCTAACTAATGTAAAGATAATTTTTAAGTATGTAAACTTATTTAGGGATCAATTTTATTTTTCTATTTAAAACATTATATAATATGAAAAAATCATTTATTCCATAAAAAAGGTATCATTTAAAAAGTCAAATTCATTATATTGAGTAATTTATTTATCTACATCTAAGAAAATTTGGGAATTTTTGAAATTTGTAAGAGTTATTTTAAGAGAAAAAAGAAATTATAATTTTTATAAACATACTAGAAATATCGACAAGCCTCAAACTTTTATAGACATTAAAAGGTTATAAATATAAAAAACCCAATTCATAAAGGTAATAATTACATCATGTAGGTTCTATCAGTTATATAATCTTTTGAGTAGAATTACATTCCCTGAAATTTCAATCATTCCATGAAGAATCATAGAAATGTTTTTAGGGAACCTGAAAAATTAGATATTCTTATCCCATGTGGATGTCAGTTTCATTATAAGTGATAATGAATAAGATGAAACATATATACTTTTAAGAAACATGTCTTGAAGATATTTTTGATAATGAAGACAATATTTTGTGTTCAAATATATTCTATTACACTATGAATAAATTACAAATATTATTTTAGAAAATTTAATATATTATCCACATGAATTAATCAGAATAGGACAAGATCAAGTGATATCATTTATGAAAAGAAAAAGGGTCAAAATTATATAGAGGCATTCTAAGAACATTAATAATATATTCCAATCATGAATGTGTCTCACTAAGATTCTACTTTCTTGCCATAGTCCACATGAGAACCCTTGTTTTTGCACTTATCAATAACACTAAAATTCACTAACATTTCTTCTTCCACATAATTTTTCAGAATATTTTAATTCCATTGTATGTGAGATCAGTTATTATTATATTGTACAGAGTATTAAATAGTTTTCTACATTTATATTACATGATAGTTTATTTATTTTATCTCCTTATCCATTTAATTTCTGTTTTATGTATATCAAATATGTATTTATAATCACTATTGTATTTCTTAACTTTTTATTTTCTCTAGGGAATCATATGAGTTCATTTACGATTAATTGTTTTTTATTGTTATATTATAATTTTTAGCGATGGTTTAATAGAGGCTAGAGTATAGTGAACATAATTCCTGTAAACCTAACATATTATTCATTATTTATACATATTTCTTCTTCAATATAGAATTCATTTACACAATAGAGTTTGGAAATGATAATATTTACTAGTGAAATTATCTTGTAGAATTTTTGGGAAGAGTCTTAAACTTCATATAGAGGACATGGTGTGGTAGATAATCATTCTACCATATAGGTGTAAGGTTATAGGCCATTTCCTCTACATTAACTTGAAATAGGTGATTATTATTTTCAAAATAATGATAATTTCATTATAATATCTCAAAGACGACAGATCTATCTTCTCTATATTCCTTATAATTACATTGTATTTTTATTTTTTCCATTTTCATTGAATTGATATATATATATATATATATATTCCATTAATTTAAAAACCACCACTATATTGGCATTTCATATTATTTTTATATTTTAGTATCACTAATAATAAAAATAGGTAAATAATTTGTGTGAGTGTCCACCTTAAGAGATCGACCCCATGTTGCACCACTATAGTGTATTATTTGGTAAATAAGAATTTATTAACTTTAGATTCAAAAAAAATATATCTTATCAATTTAAAACTATGACCATGAATTTTAATTTCTTGCACACGCCATTTTTTATAGAAACAAAAAAAAATCAATAATTTTAAATTCATAAAAATTTAACTTTATTACATTTGGTTTATTTTTTTTGTCAAATACAAACATTCATATGGATAATTCTTATGACATGCCTATTAACCATATGGATGATTCTATCATGGAAGAGTACTTTATAAATCAAGTGAAACCAAAAATTATAAGGCACGATTAATTGGGGAAATAAATGGAGATATTTACCACTTATATATGGAAACCATGTTTTGAGGCTGGAACATCAACACAAATATCATAAAGAAGATGTAATGCTTTTTCCAACAATATTTAAATTTTATGAACCTAAATAAAAATAAATGAAACTATTTGTATATCTACAATATAGCATCTCATTAACATTTCATTTAATTAATCTTAAAGAATATAATCCATCTCATAGAGATGTAGGGTATCTAGTAGATTTGGATTAATATTAGAATGATTTTTTTGTGTTAAAAAAACTATTCTACCATCTTAGATAATGAAATATTGAGTAATTTTAACCAAAAAATAGTTTTAGAATAAGGAACCACAAATTTGGTGAAGGTTATAGAAATATTAGAGGTGATTGACTACCCGTATCCAACTTCAACATCCAAAAATCCAAGAGGCACTCATAATTTAAGAGCATATTTAAATTCCTCCTGTATAATGAAAATATATTTAAACTAACTCATTTATATTGTACATATATAAAAATATTTTGAGTATTAATTCCCATTTAGATATATTTTTATTACTCTCCCACAAACATATTACAGATGTGGGTGAGGAAGTAGAAGAAGATACATAAAATATGACTGAGTTCCCAATAGTTTTCCAAGAAGAAATCATTTTACAAGTTGAACTAAAAAGTATAATAATTTTTAAATTGATTTATTTTATTTTAATTTAATTAAAATTTAAATTTAACAAAAAAGTTCCTTTACTAAAATATTATATACCCCAATAATGGAGAAGTCCCTCGATATTAAAGAGGAGGACAAATAATTATTTTTGAAGTAAATGAGTACCCATAATTTTTCCTACCCTTCTATCAAAGATTTATTAAATTTATAATCAGTATATTTGAAGTAATATATCTTTATGGGCCTCTATAATAAGATAAATTTAAACTGAATTTGATGAAACCTCTTATTTTGGTTCATGAGAAACAAAACAAAAATTTCTATAAATTCAGGATAAAATTTTATTGCTATTTAATTGGGGTAAATAATGAAATATTACCCACACATTGCTTTAAACAAAGACTTATTTTCTCTATATATTTATGTTCATTTTTTTAGACATCAATAAATATAATATGTTTCATAATTTATTTCTTATAAGTTATTACTATATAATGATTATGATATTAACTGATGGCTTCTAAAATATTAATAAACTATGTTACATTCTTAATTTAATTTATTTATTCACAACTAATTTTTTTTTACTTATGATTTAACTTAATTAGGTAGTGTATGATATATCGGGGGGGGGAGGGGGGTGTTAAATTTCATATATATAATTTCATATTTTTTTTTTCTAATTTATATTTTTGGAGTGTTTTTATGATCTATGAGATGAACTGAAAGCTACGTGAAATTTAGACAATCTCAGATTTTTTTTCATTCTATTTGATTTAAAAATTTAAATTTTTTCCAAATTGATAAAATGGATTATATAGAATAATTTCTAATCTTATCATTTAATAATATTTTATTAAATTTGAAACCTATTTTCATTATTAATATAAAAAATATTTCTCGTACCAAACCTGTGTGGTTTTTGTACCTTTTTTTAATATTCACTACATTTCAATTTCACTTAAGGGCTACGAGTCAGATTTTGAGATCCAGAACCAGTTATTTATAACTTTTCATAGGATATTAAAGTTCATTTAATATTAAATGTATGATTGAGGCACCATTATAGAAGCCACTTTATTATATTTAACTTATATATTTCTTCTTCCTTAAAAATAATAAATCTTAATCCCCTAGAATCTATGAAATGCTTTATTCAGTAAACTCATTTCATGAAAATAATCCATTTATAACATGCACTAGAAGATAAATCATTATAATTATTAATCTCAAGTGCAAGGGAGGATATTATTGGAAGAGAATCTATACACAGTGTTATATTAATATAGTGATAAAAACAAGTATCTGAAGATGTAAGTATGCCAAAATATAATTCCAAGTTGGATTGGGAGTCCATTTTAATTTTTTCGAAGATCATGGAGACCTCTCTTGCCTTTAAAACATAATTATTCACTGAATTTATAGATCTAAAAATAATGAAATTGTAATTATACAATATATATATATATAATAATATGACGAAAATTATACTAATGATACAAGTGTATAGTGCCTAAGAAAATCAAGAAGTTTTTAGAGGTGAATCTTTATTAATAGAAGAGTGAGGAGCACATAATTTTGGAACAAAAATATTTTAATTCATTTTATGTTATATCAGATCTCAACCACATCATCATACATATAATTTTATAAATTAAATACTTCCAAAATTCAATAAAAAATAGTCCATGAGAAATCCATCAATATTTTTACTTTTATGATTTTGTGAAGTTGGGATATTTAGAATGATATAATCCTACTGTGATCAAATATGTTCTTGGGTGTGAGAAAATATCCATTTTAAAAATATTGAGTGAGAGAGAAATATATTTTTATGGTTTTAGACTTGATATTCACATTGTGACTATAAAGTGTCTCTTTTTCATGGGATTGAAAGTAGTGAAAATACTTGTGATCTATGTAAGAGACATGCTTTTTTTTGTTTATATGGTAATTTAGAAGTGTTTCCAATGTTAAATTGGGAATTTGTTTTTGAATATTGTTTATAATATTACCCTAGATTTCAATTTATATGTTAGGTGGATTCATGAAGTTTATGTTTTCAATATTTTTATATTGAATTTCAATGTTATTATGCCAGTTTTTTTATTTTTTAATGGTAATTTTCAAATTATTAGGTTTCTAGAATAATTTATATTTAATTTTGAAATTAGAATAATTATTTTATTTTATGCATTTTTATTTATTGTTGAAAATATTTTAAAATTCATATATTTATTTTGTAACATTTTAACTTAGTTGTAAATCAACTATTTTGGGAATTTTTAAGGAATTACCCCATTCTAGAATTAATTTATAAGGATGAGAGTTAATTTTTTACTATTTATTTTTTAAGTGATAACAAATTTTTCTATGTTTTCGCATTGATATGAGCCATTAAACTCATATTTTAAGATAAATTATAAGGTATATCTGATGAAACTCACTTAGAATATCATGTATAATGACCATTACACCAAGAACATGGTGCACATAAGATTCATTTTGATGTTATAAAGGATAATTGACAAAGATAATTGGTGGATGTTAAATTTTTCAAAAGAATAATTAAAAAAATGAATGATTATAAAAAAGAGGGTATTCATTCATTATTATTTCATGTCATTCATGAAATTTAATTTGATTTTTTTTGAAGTAAGGTATTTTCACTTTAAATGAGATATTTTTACCATCATTTCAATGATTATCATGAAAATTACACTATAGTTTAACCTTCTTCTGATCCTTATAAAGTTTTTAAATCATTATCCTACTAAAATAAATCGTTAGAGTCACTTTAACCCTAATTCAATGTCATTATGATTACTTGTGATATTTTATTCACAAATATAAGATTTAATATTTTTTTCAAGCCTATAGTTATATAGAACGTATTCAATGTTTTATCACTACTATTGTAAACTATTATCTTGAGTGATGAGTGAAAAAATAATATTGGGGTAGATCATGAGTGGAATTAATTGTAATTTAAAATTATGACATTTGAATGGGCGTTAAGGGAGGATGTGAAATTTGAAATAGAAAAATTAAAACACATTTTGATTGGTTTTATAGAACGATGTTGATTTAAAGGAATATTCCAATGTGATTCTATTAATGTTTTCTCCTTGTTTATAATTATTATATTTTGTTAATTTGAAATTTTAATATTGGCCACATGACCGTCCACTTACATTTTTTTATATTATATTCTTATGGACTAGCATTATTTTATGTGTGGAAGATATTTGATATCAATATTTTATGTATAGTGTTTTGAATTTAACACCATTAATTAAGTATTTATTTCAAGTTATTTATTATTTTACATTTTTTTCTTAATTGAAATTAGAAATAAAATGTTACAAAAATAAAGAAAAAAATAAATATTTTTAGATTTGGAGAGAATTTTGAACATGGGATGCAATATGTATTGTCGTCAAAGAAAAAGAATAAGTCACCTTTTGAAGATATAAATAGACAATGAATTTGATGAATATTATATAAACAAAGTACATCCAACACCTCGCCTCACCCATAGAATATTAGGGATGATGTTCAATCATCGGATATAAGAATAGTTAGTGAGACAAAGCCATGTGCGTGGGTGCGAGTGTGAGTAAGGAAAAGAGAAAAATCCATTTTTTGGTGAATATATGGGGAATTAGTAGATAAAATCATCCATAAGATCAGATATAGATAGTTATATAATCCCACCATCTTCAGTTGGGATTCAAATAAACATTCATATATAAAGTTATATTATTGAAAAACGCTAGCCTGAGTTGAAAAATGATGTGGGAAATTAAACTCTCTAGTAGACTATACCTAAGAGAACATATGATAAATAGAACCACATAAAACCAAACATCCATAATCACCCACTTATATATATTATGTTTCATAGTAATTTCCCATGCACTATGGTTCTATCATTATTGAGTAATAAAGCATGAGGACACACTACCCTAGTGGGAATTAACATGTTGTAAGTCACAATTTATGACATATAAATTAGAGGAAGATGTGGTATAATTCATAGATATTTAGGTTACCCAAAAAATAAATATATAAATACTATATAATATTAGAATAATATTTAATACATCTAATAATAATACACACCCCAAAACTATAACGGTTTATTTTATTTGATGTTTTGATAAACAATCAACATATTTCATGAAAGATCTTCAACATATCCCACAAAGTTATTCTCACATAATTCCCTTATTAGATATACCAAATATAAAACCTTTCCTCGTAAACTAGAGAAATATAATCATAAATAAGGGTTGCCTAAGATTATTAGTATGGGTATACATAAAATATATTAAATCAATGATAAAAATTTTCCATAAGATAATAACAAGTGTATGAGAAAATTAACATAACTTATGAAATTCATACCCAATAAGTGAAGGATGATTAAACATAAATAACGAAATATGGTTTTGTCATAGAAAAATAAATAATTTATAAGAGTAAGGAACCATACCTAATAAATCATTATCTATGAGAACATATCATAAGAATAATACATTGGTTTCTGGAATACAAATAATAATAAAAAAAACATTTCCATAGTAATGTGTCATTACAAAGACTACCATTGTGGATAAAGTCCCATATTGGATTGGGTTCACTCACCATTTCATCACTTCCATTATTAAAGCCACTCCAAAGACTATCACAGAGGGAAAAACCTTTAGTGTATTTGGTTAAATATTCTTTGCATTATTTATTTAGTTAAGGGTCACTCCCAAGACCATTATAATGGATCGAGTCCCTACCTAAGATGGTTTCACAACCTACTCCAGTCCATAGAATCTCCGGAGATATCATTCATTACCCATCACATTAGAAGGTTATATAATTTTGGGTACACCTATCACCTAATTAAAACCACATATATATAAACCATGATATTATAATAACCTTCATCATTTAATCAGTTAATAAAATATATAAATGAAATTTATTTTATAGATATTTATTCATTTAATCATAGCACATTCCTTGAAAAATAAACGTATTTCAAAAGAATTTCATCATTACATAATTAACCATTGGGAAATAAAGGGGTCACATAAACTCATCTTTAAATAAATAACATTATTATATATACAAAGAAATACATTTTATGGTATCATAAAATCATATCTAAAGTGATGAATAAAAATCCATAAATAATGTTGACATAAATTTAAAATACTATTAGAATAGCATTAGAAAAAATCTCTAATAATAGAGAAAATGCCATTTTGTTTTAGTATCCTTGAAAAATATAAAATCATATAATATTTATAAGAATATTTTCTTAAAAATAACTGTGGAAACATGTAATGAAGGCTTCAAAGAAAAAAATAGTTAGATTGTAAGAAAATTCGTTCTTTTATTGAAATTTACAATAATGATTCATTTTACCATTTTTGTAAAAAGTAAAAAGTATATCATTTGGAATAATAAAAGAATTTTCCTTTTAAAACATTGTGAAAATTTATATCTGGTTTAAAATTACTTTAAAAATCATTTTATCATAGAAATTGTTATTTTATAAAATATTTCAAAGAATATGGACATATAATAAAAAGTTCTCTGACTGAAGGGGTAATAATAACTTTTCATAAAAACATTTTATCGGTAATATTAATAATTAAAGAGAAGAAAATTTTACTATTAGACAATAATTATAGGAATATGTAAAGTATAATAAACTAATTTCGGTGAAAAGTTTTAGATCCATATAATTTTAGTCAATGGAAATTTAGCATAGATAATATTGACATGAAATGATATTGTAAAATAAAAACATACCTCACATCTTTTATGTCATCAAAAACATTAAAATATCATGTATAATAAATATATCAGTATTATAAATCAACTATATAACCATATTAAATATAAATGACTAGGATACATTACATTATAACTTCAAATAATACTTTCATTAAAAATTCATTATTAAAATGAACATTTTGATGAACACCGGCCCATTTTCTTTCTATATTTTGGTTTTATGGTTCTCATGAATACACCTTGGTCTTAGATTCATTAACTATATAAATACTAATAATTTCATAAGTATTATATTTTTTCACTATATACACTTTTATAACAATTCATATAAATATTTGATTTAACACAACTTACTTTTCTTAATTGAGATAGTAGTCTGTACATACACACAAGTGATGTTTCCACTTTTTAATAATCAAATAAAAAGGAGAATAAATATTCCATATTAATTAATAATAATTATAAAACAAATATTATCTATATTCAATGAATATATCCTTACAAAGACCTATTTAAAGCGGAAAAGAAAAATGAATCACATAGTTTCAGGGAAGTTATAGTCCACAAATAAGCATGATAAATGTTATCATTTTCCAACAGATTTGAAGGAGATAGAAAATGAATATACCTTTAACATAAAAATATATGTATTTTAAACATATTTATGAATTTATTTTTAGATTGGTATAAAAAAATTATAGGAGTTTTAAGAAGAAACAAACATGAAAAGGATCACTAAAAACATATACCTCTTCTTTGGGTATCCTCCTTTAAAAAATGAATTATTTATTATTTGGTGGGAATTTTTGGAGGAAAAAACCAATAAGATCATGGATAAATATGTTAGGAGAGTATTTGGGTAGATCTTGGCAGAGCTAAAGGGCTCGTATGGTGTGGATAATAGAGGATTAATGCTTTCTATTTATAATTGATGGGAGTGGAACTAATGTATATTCATAAAATGTTAAAATCCAGTCAAGTCATATTCAATTGAGAGTGGAACCAAAGAAAACCAAATAGAAAGATATCATAATAGTGGGTATATATTAATTTAGGTGATAGTATTTAGATTTTCATTTTGGCCATTTTATTCCATATCTCTTTAGTTTAACCCCACATTACCCCTTTTAACCATAACTACAATAAATAATTTTTACATATGTTACTATTTATAATAAATAAAATTGAGATTGACCTTATTAATAAATATTAAAATTATGTTTCAAAAAATGGGAATAATTTTATCATATTATGTTTTTATAAGTGTGAGAAATTTGTTTGAAAGTTATTGTGAAAAAAGGAATGAAAATAGTTTTTTAAAAATGTATTTTTAATCATAAAAAAATTAAAACAATTTATTTCCTAGTAAAACCCATTAGATGAATGTTAAAATATTTTGTCGAATATATCATCTAAAAATATTATTAAAATCATTAATATATATTGATTACATTTATTTATTATGATTAAAACAAATTGTGTGCATAATTTTAAAAAAATATCATTTTAAATTCAAATGAGTTTATTTTTATGTTTAAAAAGTTCATAAGAAAATGATTAATCTTTTTCAGTTGTAAATAAAAATTTTTCATAATATAGTTAGTGGTTTAAAAATATATTAATAGTGAAACTTGGTTTTTTTTACTCATATAGTTTTATGTAAAGAATGTTGTTTAACAAATAAAACTTATTTATAGACAAATATATCATAAAATCTTAGGGTGGTGCATTATACCCCCTTAGAAGAATATATACCATGAGATTTTTTAAATTAAATAAACAAAATTTAAGATACTTGTACCTCATAAAATCACGAGTTCCCACATATCATCATAAAATTTATTATTTTACATCCAAACATTGACGAGGTGGTCGTTATAATTCCACAACACATTCTCTCTTCGATCGAAAATATCAACAAGTTGTTCCTTATACATGAGATCATGCTCTGGTGGTATTACCTCTTACTTTAGTATATATGGATGATCAGGTATGTAATTTCTCATTATATATATATGTGTATCAAATCATGAACATGAAAGATATTTTGTTGAAGCAACACAAGGTATGAAACTATCACAACACGATCATGAATTTCTATGGGACAGATACATCCAATGCTAAAATTTTATTTATTCATAAATAAAATAACCTTCTTACAAGGATATTATATTTGGAAAACCTCTTCAGCAACATCGAATTCACGATATCAATGAATGTTATCCACAAAACATTTTTTATAATACTGTGCTTCCCTAATTTGTTTCTGAATGGTTATAAAATTTTCTTCAATTTCCTTATAAAGATTAGGGATCAATAATTTTTTTCTATAACTTCATCGCAAAACATTTTAGTTCCATAAATCTTGTGATATATGGATCTATAAGGATCCATTTAAATGCATCAGTGAAATAAATTTTTGTATGATAAGTACACAAGAGAAATGTGTTGATCCCAATAGACTTTAAAATCAATATATCATGATCCAAAATATCTTCTAGTGTATGGATGTTACTCTTTGACTAACCTTATGTATGATGATTATATTCAATGTTAAAAATTGTCTATTTATTCAAACCATTATAAATAATTCTCTTGAACATTTAGGAAATCCTTATATCACGATTAGATATAATAGAATATAGTACCCTAAGAAACCTTACTACTTATGAAATGTATATCCTAGGACAATGTTAAAGAAATAAATATTCTCTTGTAGTAATTAAAGGTCATGAATTAATAAGTTTATCAACTATATCCCAAACAAAATTTTGGCCTTTACACTTTTTTAGAGTTTAATAATGAAATCCATGTTATTGTTTTCCAATTTAAATTTTTGTCATGGTATTGGTTGTAGAATCCCCTTAGACCATTGTTTCAATATTAAAATTTCGACGCAAATGTGATTTAAATTGACACTACTCAATATCATTTTTCATGTTTTACAACAGAAAAACTCTTCTATATCTTTACATGTCTTCATTCATACAGAATTAATAAAGAATTAATAATTATGATATTAATTTAAAATCACCTTTATAAAATATAATATTGATGAGACACATACTCAGTTCATAAATGTTATAATTCCATCATTTCCATAATTGAACTTATTAACATTGCTCACCTTCTTCTGAAACTATACATCATCTTTTTTCACCTCTTTAAACCTATCATGGATGGATAGTTAAACATTTATCCTAAGAAGATTTGTTTTTTCACATATTATCATGATTTAAGGATCTATAATCTATAAATACAAAAGTATTATATCTATTTCCATCAATATCATAGGCAGTGTAGGATGGTTCTTCTGTATAAGAGAACCGACCACCATATTCACCTTACCAGGGTGGTAATTTATCAAGCAGTCATGATCATTAATCTACTAAAATATATACCTTGGAACATATAGAACTATTTCTATATGAGTATATTCTTAATTATTTTATAATTGATATATATATATATCTCTCATTTTACCCATAAAGTTAATTCCACCATGTGTTAAATAAAAAAAATTACTACCGTCAATTCCAAATCAGGAATCGGAAAAAAAATTCATCAATTTTCAATTAGTGCGAGACACAATTTGTTAATAAATAATTCTACATAAAGACAAATCCCAATACCATATCTGATTAATAACAATATATTAAAAAGACATCTCCATTATCGGATAGTGTAATCCCTGGTTCAGTAACCAACCATATTTTTAGCTCCATGATTTTTTCCTCACATTCATCTATCCAATGTAACCTAGATCCTATCATATTCATTATGGCTATTGGATTTTATATCAATTAAAAAACTCTAAAAAATATTCAATAACTTCAATCTAACAAAATAAGTCTAACTATAACACTCTGAGATTTTAAGAGATATATTATTTTTAATTTCTTTGATGTATTCTATTATACACTACACTAAGATTATATTGTACAATACACAACACCGTATGAGCTTGCAGTATACGCAACACTATTTTTGGCCCGTGTTACACACAATTTCAAGTTCATTTTGTGGAAATTATTCTATGAAACATTAATTATCGATTTTTTTTAACGTATAAATGAAATATGTTTTTATTATGTTATACGCAACACCAAATAGAGCTTTCACTACACGCAACCCTGACTTGGATTGCATTACATGCAATAAATACCTTCTTCGATAGCGTGTGTAGTACGCAATACCAAGTTTCACTAAACGAGATATTATTATAATATTATTATGAACTAGCTGTTATGAATAGTAATACCCACTTTTTGAAATTTTATAAATTTTATCTTTCAAAATGGACTTCATTTTTGGATTCCTAATATCTAAATTAGCCTAGGGTGAATTTTTGGTATTTTTCTGAAAACATTATAATTTTGATGAATAGCGAAAACAGTGGGTTACTATTTTAAAACCAAATTTTTATTCAAATAATTATTTATTTTATTTATCTTTATTTTATGACAAAATTTATACATAATATCTATATAAGTTCAATGTAATTCATTTGAGTCATTTTATCAAAATTTTAGATATAGAAAAATTTTATAGAACTTTTCACCGTCTTTTACCCACCTCCTAGGAGAATTTTAGAATTTACATAAAACATAATTTTACCACTTATGTGAGTGTAATTTTGAAAATCCAATAGACATGGTTAATATCAAGGAGTAAAATTTGGTTCAATAAGAAAAAAATAATTTTGGTTGAATAGTAACTTTTTACTAATATTTACCACGACTAAAAGTAAATAGGGTAGTTAAGGGTAAAAATGATATTATTATTACCGTAACACTTGTACTAATTATATTGGATAAGTCTAATTCGACCAAAAAAAACCTTAGGAATAAAATATAACCCTTTAGGTCCACTTGGATTCAATTAGGACACTTATTATTATTTTATTTAAAGAAGAGTTAAAAGAGTTAGAATCAATGTTTAATAACTGAAACATTTTTAATATAAGGTTATACATAAGATAAATTCGACTATATATATTCATTAGAAAGATAAAGAGATTTAATACATAATGGTATTTTATTTATAATTTTTAGACTTTAAATAATTGAATTTATTTATGACACAATGATGATGCAATAATTACCTTATTAATGAAATATTAACATAATTGATGTTATAAACACCCAAATAAATGTAATTTTAGACTTTTTATGAATTAAAATAATTTTCTAGGTTAATATGACATGTTATTATTGATTCAATTAACGTTTTTCTAACTAATAATGTTGTTATGATTTTCAAAAAAAACAATTACCAAATAGTGTCAAAATTGACATAAAATAGTTTAAAAAAATATTATATTATTAATTGTTATTATATTCCTAAAAATATAAGGATCAGCACAATGACTTAGATAAGGTTATATATATTAATAATTAACCACTTGGGGAAATTTTGGCTTGTTATTGTATTTTTATTAACCATATAGTGTAAGAAAACAAGAAGACATGGTTAAAGTTAAATTATTTAACTTAGAGTTAAATCTAAATTATATAGTTAAAATTGTAACCTAAACTTTTCTAAAACCTAATATTTGAGAGTATTTAGACCCACCCCCACTTTAGCTTCGAAATAAATCAATTTGGAGCTATTATTAACCGAATATGACTTTATTATAAAATAATATTTTAAGTTTTTCCAAAGCTGCCCCTCTCCTCCATTATAAAAAGAGCACCCCTTCCCTCTTCACTTCACACCATTTTGAGCCTTGAATCTCGGCCAAACCCTGCCAATTACTCTTCTAAACATCTATAGTTATATCATAGAGGTTCTGGTCTTCCCAAAATACCAACTCTAGTGCCTTAAGAAGAAGTTTAAAGGAGGTGCGTCGAGGAAGAGATAATCTCTTCTACCGACTCATTCAAGTTTCTTTCTTCTTCTACTTCCTATTATTTAGTTGTTTAACTATAAATAAATAAAATCAGTATTAATTATATACTTATATGTTATTATAAATATTAAACAACCCTATTTCACCTTCTATCAATCGTACGGAAAATGAAATCATCGCTCGTGCGTACGTACAGAATACCGTCTCTACGCCGTGATGTAATAAGGTTTTCCACCACCACCTTACTTGGATGGGTATAATGGTGTAAATAATTTCTATATATGATTATTATAACATCATACTATTTCTATGATATTATATCATCCACTCCAATTCCATTCAATAAATATTGGAATGATATCATCGCTCATGCGTACGTACGGATTACCGTCTCCACGACGCGATGAGATTCATTTTCCATGTTAACAATTCAAGAATGATTATAAAGTATATATAATAGGTAATCATGAAATATGTGACATAATAATTCTACTGTATTTATGTATATATATATATGTATGTCATCTACTTAATTCCATTCAATTCAATAAGGAAATGAAAAACACCGTTGATGCGTACGTACGACCTACCGTCTCCATGAACAGTGTATTTATTTCCATTTATCGATCTATTATATATATGTATATTCTGAATATATATTATATATAAATAATGTTTTATATTCTATAATTAATTAATCATGATCTACGTAATCATATTAATAATTACAAGTCAAAACACGGATGATAAATGAAACGATTTTACCCAAAACGCTGCTTGAACATGGAATTGACAAATGAATAGATAATATAAAGTCATAAGTGAGTCATATATGATATCATGAATATTATTATGGTTCTGTTACAAGTTAATAATATGTTTAAACCCACTATACAAGAGTCTCAAACACCTACAGAAGAAATTGGACATAAGGTAAGGGATAATTTTGCAATCTCATTTTTATCCGAGATTGCTTATACGCAAGTATTTACTGGGGTTATATTTTGATCCATGTCCATAAAAATGTCTTTAATAAAGTGTTTAATATTCTTCCATGTATGTTTAAAGCAATTTTCACCCCACTTTGAATTTTACTTTTTGTTATGGAATGAATCATTCTTTTGTTTACCATAGAAGGAACTTTTTGACTTTTCTGGAAAAAGTACGAGAAAAATGTTTTTTTACTTATATGACATGAACTGATTTTTACGGTTTTATAACGCCTTATTTTTATGAAGCTTAAACTACAATATTTAATTAATATTTTTTAAAAAAATCATTTTCTTTTAAAATTTCTTGACATTTTGTGAAAAGAAAATTATTTTGAAGAAGAAAGGATATTTTCCTCAAGAATTCATTTCAAGTGTTTTATCAAAACCATTTTCCATATAAGATGGTATTATTTCATATGTGTATGTTTCAAGTATAATGTATCTATGATTTATATGGTTTCATTTTTCTTAAGATGGAATGATATCCATTTTTTTATATGTATTATGATATGATGGGATGATGTTTATGAAACCCATTTTATTATTTAGGTTATGAGGAATGTTTTATGTTTAGTTTGTGGCCCAAGTAATAATGATATCATTATGAGATGGGTTAGAAATATATCTCCCTATAATTCATTGGGTAAAGATTTATATCTCATGAGATAGACATGGCTTGAATGGTAAGCTAATCCGATTTAGTGATACAGGACTAGAATGAGGAGTGAACTCGATTCCGAAAGGGACTTTGTCCACTAAGATGGTCTTGGTAGCAATGCCATGGATACTATGGAAATCATAAAAAGTGCTTAATGGTTGTAATAATTACTTGATTTATTCTCATGCTATTTTATCATGATTGATGATCTATTATGATCTATGGCTTACATAATTCCATGTTTTATGTCATTGCTCATGATTTTGATGTTTAAATATTATGTTCTGGATTTGAAGTTCAAATGTATATGGTTTGTTTTATTTTGCCCATGCTTACCCTTGCTGAGATTTTGAGCTCAACCTTTATATGTTTTCTTTTCCCCAGTATATAAAGAAAGGTTTTAGGTAAGAAAAAAAGAAATATCTTTATGGGAGATGTTGATGATCTTTCACCAAGATTAGAAGATTATATTCCGTGTTTTCAAAGACACTAAATTATTATAATCCTTTGGTGTCTGTTTTTGTTATGTATTAGATATTCTACAAAAGTAATGTAATGTCCATGTACGTCAAGCTTTGGGCCTCTACAGTTGGTATCAGAGAAAAGGTTTAGTTAACCTTTGGAAATTAGGATGCGGAATCTTTAGTGAGATCCCTAGAGATATTTCTAACATATGTCTAGAGATGTCCCTAAGGTTAAGTATAAGTATAGGTTATAGTCCTAGAATTACATTAAAAATATTAGAAATAACAATAAGATGTTATATATTGATGGTACTCCCCCTTTATTATTTTGTTTTCCCTAGCATGATTTTTTCCTCTCACACTATTCTTTTTGGGGTTTAGATGATGGCTGGAACCCAAAAAAACCATGTTGATCAATGTAATGGACAATGAAATGATTGTCCTCTTGAAAAAACCAATGTTATGAGAGATGGAGTGAAAAATCTTATTGCTATACTTACACAAGCTATGAATCATTCTAGACTTCCAAATGAGCAGAGAAGGGAACAATATTCTATTGAGTCCTTCATGAGACAACTTCCACCTTCTTTCAGTGGGTCTCCTGACCCACTGGTTCCTGAACAATTGATCAGTACAATTGAAAATATTTTTTCCATACTTCACTGTTCGGAACATGAAAAATTCATTCTGGATATTTACCATTTAGAAGGTGAAGCAGATCAATGGTGGACTCTAATTAAGAATACGAGGCCCCGAGATGAAATTGAATCCATGGAATGGGATGAGTTAAAGAACTTATTTTTCAATAATTACTTCCCTAGTTTTCTTTGAACAAAGATGGAAAAATATTTCCTTGAGCTTAAGCAAAAGGATGATGAATATGTTGGTATATATGAAGAAAATTTTACACAGCTTACAAGGTATGAATCTAGCTTTATCATCCAACTTGAAAGTAAAGTTGATCGATTCTTCAGTGGCTTAAAAACAAGTCTTCGAAGGGAATTAGCTATAAAAGACTTCAGTAGCTATGATGAAATTGTGCGTCGTGATATCAAGGTAGAAATATAAGTTGGTGTTACATATTCATATCATGGTTTTGATAAGAAACGAAATATGGAGTTCAATGAGAAATCTCAGAATAATAGAGAAAAAAAAGATGAATGTTTTTTTTATGCTCAAGGTGTGGAAAGATGCATGGTGGAGATTGAATTAAAAGGACTAGAAAATGTTTTAAGTGTGGAAAAGAAGGTCATAGAGCATATTAGTGTTGATGTAATGGAAAAAAGTGTTGCTAATGTTGTGGATAAAGAAAAGATTGTAGACAACACACCCCCAACTCTTAAATGCTTCAAGTTTAAGGAAATGGGGCATTATGCTAATCAATGCCCTAATCCAATGGTTAATGATGATCAACGTGAGAAACCTCTTAAGCAAAAGGATAAAGGGAAGTTATGTCAATCACTATTTGTGATTTTGAGAATGTAAATGATGTTGTGAAATGATTAAGTGTTTATGTAATGGGATTTCAAAATAGTATCTTGGAATCTCATTTATAGTATCGTGGAATTTTGGAATATCTATGTATTGGTTTTCAATAATTATATGGTACTGGTAACCATGAAAAGTGAGAGAAATATTTTTGGAAAAAAGATGATATGTGCATAATGAAGGGATATTGAAGAAATGAAATGAGCTCATGACTGATATAAGCACAAAGTTATATCATGGATTGAGTATATAGAAATTTTGGGATTTTGGTATGTGGAAAGTCTTAAATTTTAACTGCATTCATGTTTTCACTAAGGATCAATGGGTATTCATTTTTCAAGAGAATACATGATTAAGGTATTCACATGTTTTTAATTTGACCAACAAGATATATCCTATGATATATGGGGGATAAATGATGGTATTCACATGCTCGGAAGATGACATTTCTTATAATTGTTTTCTTTATACTATGAGCTTGGACAGAAGTATTTTGGATAAAACTAAAGATTGGAATCGATTATGTTAGACATCAGATAATATGTTTTAAGTCTAGAACTTTTTGATATTATTTTTGAAATGATATAACAGTATAGTTTTAGGAAAAGGACAACCCGTATGATGAGAGAAAACCAGTTGAGTCGGACAAGGATGCGGGAATCAAACCCACAACTGAAGTGCGATAGGCCCTTATCTCCTACCACTGGCCTATTGAAAGTCCCGGGTTAGTAGAAACTAGTTTTATTATATTATGTGGTATGATATATGAAGTATAAGTCCATTTTAGGAACCTTATATGATTAATTTCACTGTAGATGGACTTATGTATATTTAATAACTTCTTCTATCCTTTTGTTTGAGACAGATTGAATGACCTATCATTCTATCGCATGATCTGCTAACACTTCACAAAAGACAAATTCAACTTAATTTCTTTAAGAGATGAAGTGGAAATTGTTCAAGGAAGAAACAACAATAAGATTATACTGAAATCAAGAAAGTATTTCTTTTAATTCAATAATTTTTCAACTTTAGTAAAATGATCTTGAAAACAAAAGATGTTGTCATAGTGTTTTTATATCCGAGGAATTAGATGGTACCTTAAATCATCACAAATTTATGGCTTTGTGATTGTTGGCCTTTTCATAGCCATGTCTTCTACCACTCTCCATCAGAACTTGATGGTTAGATTTTTCTTCCATATCCATGTTTCCACCTATGTTCTCCTATGTGGAAACCAAGCGATGAGTTAATCTGGGTAACCATTACATTTATTACTTTACTTTTTAAAATGAATTTATTCTATTCCTTTTTATGATGTGGGTTTCTATGAATGAAACTTTCAAGTAGTAAACCATTTATAACCCCAATGAATTTCGAGGGAGAAATTCATTTTAAGGGCGGGTGGAATGTAACACCGTGAGATTTTATGAGATATATTATTTTTAATTTCATTGATTTATTATATTATAAACTACACCAAGATTATCTTGTAATATACACAACACCATATTATCTTTCAGTATACGCAACACTATTCTTGACTCGTGTTTAACAAAATTTCATGTTCGTTTTGTGGAAATTATTCTACGCAACATTAAGTATATATTTTTTTAATATATAAATGAAATAAGTATTGATTATGTTACACGCAACACCAAACGGAGCATTCACTACATAAAACCCTGACTTTCCTTACATTACACACAATCAAGACCTTCTTTGATAGCATGTGTACTACGCAATACCAAGTTTCACTAAAAAAGATATTATTATAATATTATTATGAACTAGCCATTATGAATAGTCATACCCACTTTTTGATATATTATAAATTTTATCATTCAAAATGGGCTTCATTTTTGGGTTCGTAATATCAAAATTAGCCTTGGGTGAATTTTTTGTATTTTTCTGAAAACATTCAATTTCGGATGAATAGTGAAAACACTCAGTTACTATTTAAAAACCGACTTTTTATTTAAATAATTATTTATTATATTTAAATTTATTTTAGGACAAAATTGATACATAATACCTATATAAATTCAATTTAATTAATTTGAGTCATTTTATAATAATTTTAGATATATAAAAATTTTATAGAACTTTTCACCGTCTTTTACCCACCTCCTAAGAGAATTTGAAAATTTACATAAAACATAATTTTACCACTTCTGTGAGTGGAATTTAGAAAATACAAGAGACACGGTTAATATCAAGGAGTAAAATATGGTTCAATAAGATAAAAATAACTTTTGGTGAATAGTAACCTTTTACTTTTATTAACCACGGGTTAAAGTAAATAGGGTAATTAAGGGTAAAAATGATATTATTATTACCCTAACACATGTATTAATTCTATTGTATAAGTTTAATTCGACCAAAAACGACCTTATGAATAAAATATTATCCTTTAGGTCCACTTGGATTAGATTAGGACACTTATTATTATTTTATTTAAAGAAGAGTTAAAATAGATAAAATCAAATTTTAATAACTAAAACATTTTTAATATATTGTTATACATAAGATAAATTAGACTATAAATATTAATTAGAAAGATAAAATTATTTCCTACATAATGGTATTTTATTTATAATTTTTATACATTAAATAATGTAATTTATTTATAACACAATGAGGATGTAATAATTACCTCATTAACGAAATATTAACATAATTGATGTTATAAATACCCAAATAAATGTAATTTTATATATTTATGAGTTAAACTAATTTTATAGGTCAATATGACATGTTAGTATTGATTAAATTAACTTTTTTTGAACTGATCATGTTGTAATAATTTTTTTAAAAATCAATTACCAAATAGTGTCAAAATATACATAAAATAGTTTTTAAAACAAAGATTATATTATTAATTGTTATTATATTCCTAAAAATATAAGGTTCATCCAAATGACCTAGATAAGTTTATTTATATTAATTAAGAACCAATTTGGGTTCTTTTGGCTGGTTATAATATGTTTATTAACCATATAGTGTAAGAAAACAAGAAGACACGGTAAAAGTTAAATTATTTAACTTAGAGTTAAATCTAAATGATAAGGTTAAAATATTAACCTAAACTGGTCTAAAACCTATTGGTTGAGATTATTTAAGCCCATACCTACTTCAGATTAAAAATAAATCAAGATGGAGATATTATAAACCGAATATGACTTTATTGTAAAATAATATTTTACGTTTTTCCAAAGGTGCCCCTCTCCTCCCTTTTAAAAAGGGCACCCCTTCCCTCTTCTCCTCAAAACCTTTTGATCCTTGAAGCTCAAAAAACCCCTGAAAATTCCTATTCTAAACCTCTATAGTTATATCATAGAGGTTCTGGTCTTATAAAAATTCCAACTCTAGTGCCCTAAGATAATGTTCAAAGGAGGTGCGTCGAGGAAAATGTAATCTCTTCTACCGACTCTTTCAAGTTTATTTCTTCATATACTTACTCTTATTTAGTTGTTTCATTATAAAGTAATGACATCAGTGTTACTTATATACTAATATGTTATTATAAATATGAAACAACCCTATTTAACCTTCTATCCATCCTACGGAAAATGAAATCACCGTGCGTGCGTACGTAAAAATACCTTCTCCACACCGTCGTGCAATCAGTTTGTACACCACCACCTTACTTGGATGGGTATAATGGTGTAAAGAATAACTATATATTATTATTATAACATTGTACTGATTCTACGATATTATATCATCCACTCCAATTCCATTCAATAAATATGGGAATGATATCATCACTCGTGCGTACGTATGGATTACTGTCTCCACAACGCGATGTGATTCATTTTCCATGTTAACAATTCAAGAATGATCATAAAGTATATATTATAGGTAATAATTAAATATATGACATAATAATATCACTGGATTTATGTATATATATATTTATGTCATCTACTTAATTCCATTCAATTCAATAGGGAAACAAAAAATAGCGTTCATGCGTACGTACAACCTACCGTCTCTATGAACGATGTATTTCTTTCCATTTATCGATCTATTATATATATGTATATTATGAGTATATATTATATATAAATCATTTTTTATATTCTATAATTACGTAATCATGATCTAAGTAATAATATTAATAATTACAAGTCAAAACACGGATGATAAATGAAACGATTTTACCCAAAATGCCGCTTTAACATGGAATTGACAAATGAACAGATAAGATAAAGTCATAAGTGAGTCATATATTATATCATGAATATTATTATAGTTATGTTACAAGTTAATAATATGTTTAAACCCACTATACAGGAGTCTCGAACACATATGGAAGAAATTGGACATAAGGTAAAGGATAATTTTCCAATCTCATTTTTATCCGAGATTGCTTATACGTAAGTATTTACTGGGGTTATATTTTTCATCCATTTCCATAATTTTTTTCATAAAGTGTTTAATATTATTCCATGTATTTTTAAATCCATGTTTACCCCACTTTGTCTATTACTTTGTGTTATGGAAGGAATATTTCTTTTTTTTACCATACGAGGAACTTTTTGACTTTTCCGGGAAAAGTACGAGAAGAATGTTTTTTTACTTATATGACATGAATGGATTTTTACAGTTTCATAACACCTTATTTTCATGAAGCTTACTCTACAATATTTAATGACTATTTTCATCAAAATAATTTTCTTTTAAAATTTCATGGCATTTTGTGGAAAGAAAATGATTTTGAACAAGAAATGATATTTTTTTTCAAGAATTCATTTCAAGTGTTTTATCAAAACCATTTTCTATATAAGATGGAATTATTTCATATGTGTATGTTTCAAGTATAATGAATCTATGATTTATATGGTTTAAATTTTCTTATGATTAAATGATATACATTTGTTTTATATAGATTATGTTATGATGATATTATGTTTATGAAACCCATTTTATTCTTTGGGTTATGATGAATGTTTTATGTTTATTTTTGTGGAACAAGTAAAAATGATTTCATTATGAGATGGTTGGGACCTATATCTAACTCCAATGAATTTGGTAAATATTTATATCTCATAAGATAGAAATGGCTGGAATAGTAAGTTAATCCAATTCAGTGATACAAGACTGGAATGAAGAGTGAACTCGATTTAGAATGGGACTTTGTCCACTAAGATGGTCTTGGCAGCAATGCCTTGGCTAATATGGAAATCATAGAATGTGATTAATGGTTTCCACAATTACATGCTTTATTCCCATGCTATTTTATCATGATTGATGATCAATTATGATCTATGACTTACGTATAGACATGTTTTATGTCATTGCTCAATATTTTGATGTTTTAATATTATGTTCATGTTTTGAAGTTCAAATGTACATGGTTTGTTTTATTTTCTCCATGCTTACCTTTAATGAGAATTTGAGATCACCCTTTATATGTTTTATTTTCCCCAGGATATAAAGAAAGGTTTTAGGTAAGAAAAAAAGGAATATCTTGATGGGATATGTTGAAGATATTTCACCAAGATTAGAAAAATATATTCCGAGTTTCCAAAAACACTAAACTATTACGGTCCTTTGGTGCCTGTTTTTGTTTTGTATTAGATATTACTCAAAAGTAATGTAATGTATATGTACGTCAAGCTTTGGGCCTCTACACTAACAATATCAGTAACCATGGTTGGTCTATGGTATTACTCAAAATCATCCATCTTTAAAGGATTTACCAATATACACTCTTTTGATATTATATTACCATAAAATCAAAACACTGTATAAAAATAATTCAAAATATTAGAATTTGGAATGTTGTTTTTTATTCCAAATAGGAATCAATAGAGTCTTAAAATAATCTCCATAATCTTCCATTATCTTTGAAAATATATGAATATAATCTATACAAAATATAGAAAACTAATCAATGTAATCTCTGAAGACTATTCATTATATCCATGAAGATGACATAGTTATTGGTAAGTCTAAAAAACATCACTGTAAATTCATGATGAACTTAACCCATATAAATGGTTGTATTGGGTATATATTCCATCTTAACCCCCAGTTGATGATATCCTGATCATTGATAAATCATTGAAAGATATTTACATCCTAATAATTAATCAAAGAGATATATGTATTAGGTAGATTATACTTTTTCGTAATATTTATTTAGTGATGTTTCTCATAATAAATTCGAATATGAATTGACCCATTATTTTTATTAGTATTAAGGATAAGGGATATATATGGATACACACTCAGATATATGAATTCCTTAAAAATATTTTTATAGAGTTTATTCTTCTATTCATAAAACATAATATATGCCATTTTATATAGAGTATTTAAAATAACTGTAACACAAAGCATCAGTTCTATGAAAAAACAACTTCAGTGTTTAAGGGAAAAATTGAGAAGTCTTCTAGAAATACGTCAGTATATTCATGAATAATAAAAATATAATAAATGTTGAGTTTCTCCTAGACTATTTAAGATAAATATCCAACATTAATAGGTATTAGGAAACATAAAATATATGTAGTTTTGAGTAAATGTTCATATTTATTCTCACACTAAATTTTGATAATAGAATGATTCAGAATATAAAATTTGACTTTCCTTACTTGAAAATTTCTATGGTCAATAAATTAAGAGATTCAATACATGCTAAAATATAACATCAAACTCAACAAGAGGGAGAATAATAAGATTTATATAGGGAAAATTATAAGAAACAGTAACATGATATCCTAAATTCTGTAGAATATAATAAGATTTAATTAACCATCATGATCCATTTTAGTGATTGAGATAGTATATGCCCTTCCATGTTCTAAGAGTAATCCATTTTATTAGGTCATTAACTATTATAATTTCCTAGTTCTCCACACCTATGAAATCAAAATATTAGTTTTAAAAAATTATTAACTTCAATTCCATCCACCTAACTCTCATTTATACTCAATAATTTGTGGCATTATGCACTTATATTTCACCCATAAAACTTCTTCATGTTTTATTGAGACATTTCCCTTGGTTCTTTTTCCAAAATTATTGACATGTAGGAAGAAAATTATTCTTCCATCCATGGTATTTACCTCATGAAATGTCCCTATGTTTTATTTCCCCTTATTTGATGATGTTAGAAATTCACCCATGATCTAGTTATTAATCACAATTCTTAATAAGTTACTATGAATAATTTTATCACATTCCATCTACTATTTTATTTTATTACTCATAAGGATTGAAATTTCATTGGATATCACAACTTTTTTTCAAAGGATTATTCTTGGTTATATCCATTCACTAAATAAAACATTATGTGATTGTAAATAATAAATAATCAATGTAAGAAATTATTTGATTATGAAAATAATTCTTATAGTGTATTCAATAATGACACATTTTCAACCCATTATACTTCATGTTTATCTCATATTACAATACCTTATCACAGGGTTTCATAGATTCTCTACTTCTATTCCTTATACTTATAGAGACTTAGCCTTAACATACATGAATATTAAATAAATTTAGCTCAATATTTTGTACATTGAAAAAATACAATCATGAAGACCATAACAGTCTAGTGTTTTTGGTAACATGAAAAAATATATTTTATCTTGGTAAAGAACATCAAAATCCCCCATAAATATCTATAAATTTAGTACTTATACCTAAAACCTTTCATCGTAACCTAGAGAAAAGAAACATAATAAAGAAGAATGATCAGATTCGTAAAAGAATAAATAAAGAAAATGTGTAAGCATAACATGAAAAAATGGTATGGAACATGAGCATAACATTTGAAGATCAAAACCTGCATATCGAAGATCATAATAAATATTTTCATCTCATAATACATGAATCATAAGGAAATATAGAACATAATACGTAAAATAATTACATATGAATAAAAATTGGAATTGCGGAAAACACATATAAAAACCCTATATCAAGGAGGCCTACGAAGGCCTTTATAACAAGATAGGATTGGGATAATCAGACATACACATGATTCGGGTTGGGATGACCTCTTGTGTTCCCTCTTGTTTTGGGATTGGTATGTTCTCCTATGTAACCTTTTGTTTTGGTCATGGGATTTCCTCCTATTTACCCTATTGTTTTAGGATTGGGATCTCCTCTCATTTTCTCTCTTGTTTTGGGCTTGTGATTTTTTTCATTTACCTTCTTTTTTTGGACATGGAATTTCTTCTAGTTTACCCTTTTGTTTATGGTTTGGGATGCCCTACCATGTACCATTTGAGCTCTTAAAAAATTTATCATTACCCAATTCATTATAGGGATATATAGGTCACATAATACATATAATGAAATCACACATGCATGTATCATAAAAAAATCATCATATCATGACCCTTGAAAAAATATGGGTTCAATAAACATCAAATCATAACCTATGAAATGAAATGGGTATCATAAATCTTTTATCACATCATCACCTATGGAAAAGATATAGTTTTAATAATCATTTTATCAATTTATAAAATGTCAAATGAAGTGGGTTTCAAAAGCATAAAACCCATAGAAAAGAACCATATTTTCATAAACATATAACCCTTGAAAGAGAAACAAATATTCATAAACCTAGAACCCATGGAAGATAAATGGGTAACATAAATTATATGACATTAATCATAACCCATTCATAAAAAGAATATGAATTTATCCTTTAGATCATTTCCCATAAAGGAGTGGGTAACATCAATGAATTCCATCTTATATGGAAAATAATTTAGAAATATCCTTTTAAAATGTTTCTTGAGGAAATTATGCTTTCTTATTTGAAAAAATATTTTTATAACATAAAACCATTTGATAATCATCTTCATATAAAATAACTATAAAACATAAAAAGAATACTTGTAATCATTTGAAAACCCCTTTCCCTGAATTCTTATAAAATAATCATTAAATCATTTATTAAAAACCTTTTTATTGGAAAACACTTTAAAAACTTATAATGAAATCTTGAAAATGTTTTGAAAATTATTTTTTTTAAAGTACATTGAAAAATTATAAATAGTTCCTTAAAATGTTTTGAAATCCATTTTCCTTAAAAACTTATAAAAGATGTTTGAAAACATTTTAGAAACCATTTCTTGTAAAAACTTATAAAAGAATCCTAAACAGGACATGAAAAAAATATTCATTGAAAATTTATTTTAAATAAAATTGTAAACAAAAAATAATTTTTAAACATTAAAATAATTCTTCAAAGGATTGATGATGGATATATCAGTAAATTTCATACAAGGGAAAAAGAACATTAATTTTCCAAAGAAAAAAGGATAGAATATTACCTCATTTGGAAAGTGATAAGAATTTTCATTTGAAAACATCGGTAAAAGAAAAAAATGGTAAATATTTATTCTAATGATCATAGGATATTTGTATAATATTATTTTAAACCTTTTTTAGAAATCATGGTTTGTATGGAACATCGATTTTTGATCAAATGGAGGGTAAAATCAGGATTTCTTAAAACACTTTCTTAACTATCTTATATAAAAAAGAGTAGAAAATGGTACCAATAAATTAATATATCATGAATAAATATATGAGAATAATATTTTGGTATCTAATGAGTTATAGTACATAGGAATTCATAAAAGGAAGAATATATATAAACAATATCGAAAAGTGATGAGATTGATTCAATAAACTATTATCACTTGGTAACTTGTGATCATACCCTCCTTGTAATAACATAAAATTACACGAAGCTTAAAATACAATAAAAATAAGTAGGTTCATTATATAAAATTTGGAGTGGAATTATATACACCTCGATTGAGAATCAGGTGCATAACAAAACATGAGTCTCAAAGAAGGAAAATTGAGAAAAAACTATTTCACCGATTTGGTGACATTTGAAACTTAATACCCATTAAATAAAGATAAAAAAACTATTATGTGAATACCCGTAAATATGTTTATATGATATATATAATACAATCATGGTAATTACATAAATAATACAAAAATAGAGAGCGGAGAATATATCAAGTATCTCACAAAAATAAAAAGTAAGATGAAATCCCCATACCTTGTGTCTTGACTCTCATCATACTCATTCAAAAATTCTATATAATAATTATAAATTAATTATAATTTTTTTACAGAACCATATTATTATATCTAATACCACATATGGATTGATTAAAACCATATATTACACACCTTTTATCAATCCAATGTTAAGGTTTCAGTCTGGGTAATACTTGTTTTATTCTTCACATGTGTCTTAATTTGATATATCTTTGGTCCATATAATTATATCATGATTTTAGAATTTACTCCACAATATAAATATAAATTATATAAATTATTTGTATATTATAATAATCTATATAATATAATAGTATGAAATGGAATACACTACTCAGGGAGACGGTAGGTTGTACACACACATGAATTCTATTTCTGTTTAATTATCGTGTTGAAAGTGAAAAAAATTACAATTCATATATGTATATATATCATTATTATAGTATATTTATTATATTATATATATATATAATATATATTCATTAAACCCATATGTTATACATCCATGTAGTGTGTGAACGAATCATATCACTTTGAAAGGGTGGTAGTCCACAAATCCTCAAAAGAAATTATCATATTAACACAAAATTGAATGTAAATAAGATATGCATTTTAAAAAGGAATAAATAAGATTAAATAAATAACCAATATAATATATTACATATATTAATATAATTTCGACCATAATATACATCATATTAGGTGGGAATGGAAAAATGAATAAACATCCTTTCATTAGGCAATTGTTCACCATACACAGATATCATATATTCTTTTTCCATTAGATGAAGGTGTGTGTAAGTGTAGGTTGAAACATTACCTAAAAACATCGTAGTATATTTAGGATACTGGTTTTGTAATATAATAACATAATAATAAGATTTTTTGGGGTGAAGAAGGAAAATAAAAGAATGGTCATGAGATAAGACCTTACATCTTAATCCGTTAACTCCTTTTTGTTTGTACTAAAATGATTAATTGGATTTACTTTTACAAAATAGAAGGCTTCTAATAGTAAGGAAGAAGTTTTGGGACGTTTATTTATAATATCTTGGACAAACCAAATGGTTTTTAGAGGCTTGATGAAGAGGTAGTCGTGGTGGCATTATATAGGGAAGGAAAATGACCCAATTAGAATTTTTTATAACATGTTTGGTGTACATTTGTTATTACCTGAAAAAAGTCATAAAAACAACATAAATAAATAATGGAAGGTTTATAGCCTAAAAATTGACATAAAATGGGTTTTGGATAGCTTTATATGTCATTTGGTCCTATAATATTGAGGTGTCGTCCCTAATTAATCTTAATTTGACCAAAATCACGTTGATAAATTTTAATCACTTTTGCTAATATTTTTTTTGTAAAAAATTAAGTTGGCCTTATTATACTCTAAATATTAAAATTATTGAAATGGTGTACATATGTTATTTTAAATTCAAATAAAAAAAGTGAAAAAATGAAGATTAGTTCTAATCCCGTGGACAAGACAAAATAATGGGGTTTTAAAGTTGAAAAGTGTTCAAAAGCTTGTTAGGTTTTTATAATATATTTCATGGTGAAATTGATTATAATGACCTAAATGGTATTAAGATATTTATAATTGATCTAATTTTATGTCAAAATAAATATAAATTATAAAATTTCATTAATTATTTGTTAAATGAAAAGGAAGCTATTGACTAAAACAACGAATTTTTCACTATTAATCAAAAAATGACTTTTCTTAGAAAAAACCCAAAAAACCACCCTAAGATAATTTATATATTCTAAATTTATAAATGAAGTTTAAATTATGAAATAAAATTTATAAATGTGTTTAGAATTAATTTTATTATTCATATAGGTTCATTGGAGAATGTGGTATTTTTAAACATTAAAGGACTTTACAAAAAATCATATTTTTCTTTACCAATACATTTTATATTTAAAATATAATTTTAAATAAAATTTTAAAATTATTTATTAATATTCATATAACTATTTTTAATAGCTATGTTTTAAATATATCATTTAAATAAATATAAAAAAATGACTTTTCTTAGAAACATCGGTGTTGCATGTAATGTATGCATAGTCTATGTTGCAGCTAACACAATCCAAGACAATATTGAATGTAGAAAAAGACAATTTATTAATGCATTTAGAACAAGATAAGTTGATGTTGTGTGAAATGAATATTTGTCCCAGTGTTTTAATATATATATATATAAAGAACTATTTATAGTGTCACATGAAATGAAAAATATCTGAAAGATAAATTAATTTGGAAGAAATAATTCAAAAAATCATGTGTTGTTACATTATACCTCCCTTAAGATGAATTTTAAACTCAAAATTAGTCTGGGTTATCAATGGGGTAATACTCAAAAGTTTCATTCATAGAATCATACACCATAATAAGGAATACTATAACTTCTTTTAAAAGGTAATGTTGGGACTATAAAGGTTACCCAATGTAACATATAACTGGATTTTCACTTAAGAGAACATAAGTTGGATGTGAAAACATGAACATGGAAGAAACATTTTACTATCATGTTTTGATGGAGAGTGATAGAGAATAAGGTTAGAAGAAAATTAAAAATTAGAAATCCACACATCTTTGATGACCTAATTGACTTTATGATTCATCAGAAATGAAGGTATTATGAAATATTTTTGGTTTTGAAGATATTTTTTCTTAATGTTGATGAATTTTCATGAAAAGATATACTTACATGATTTCAGTACAACCTCATTATTTATTGTTCATTGATCCACCACACCTATTTCTATAAAAAGGAAGGTTACTTTCTCATTAATTAAGAACTGACATATCATTAGATCAATGATATTCCATCCCATTTGCCATTAGTTGTCATAAACAAAATATCTTTTGAATATTCTATCCAATATGCATAAATCCTCATATAGAGAGATAAAACTTTAATTATACCAACTTCATATAAAGTTTAACATAAACTTTATATAAATTTTTAACCACATAAAACATCCTAAAGGTGAAAATAAAAATATTTATAAATAAATTATCGAAATAAACTTAACATTGAACCCCCATATATTATAAATTACATCTTGTTTTTCACATTCCAATCATGTCAATACCCTTATCATATATTCCAATAAAATGTTTTAATAACCATAATTACAATATGTCCTTTTAGAATACATGAATTCAACATTATTCTAAGGATTACTGGATATATTATTTAAATCCATGATGTCTTAAACTTAATCCTTGATAACATAGAACACTTTTTCAAAAAATCACTAATCAGATATAGGGTTATCAGTACCATCTAATTAACTTATTTATATACAACATTTCTCAATTCAAAAAAACATTATCTTAACATTAGGAACACATTAAGGTTATATTCCCATTAATCTGGTGCTTCCCATGAAAATAACTGTGTCATTAAATGAATTTTCATACCCATCATAACTATTCAACATATTCCTAAAAATCCATAGTGAAAACCAAAATATGAATAATCCTTATATAATTCCCCATTCATAATTCTCTAATCCAAATAAACAAATACTTCAATCCATCCCCATTAGTGGTTGGAATAAAATAGGACATTCCATTGAATAGAAGTATATTCTTATGTATGGGAAATGATTTGGGTAATGACTGTGTTCTCCATAGATGAGACATTGCAATCCATAACAATTCATCACTCTATGCCATTTTTCCCACAAATATATCACCATCCCCTTCATTTGAGGTATTCATAAAAGTTCTTTTTCCCTTATTGTTAAAATGTAAGAATCCAAATCTTCTTTTCCTTTTTCTCCTTATAATTTTAACATTTATAATATTCTATCATACTCTTATGTAATTTTTCCAGAATATCACCAAAGTTCACATTGTAAATCATATATCGTGATAGATGATTTGGAATAATTCCAATATCTTTTTTTCTAGTCATTATCCAATTTATTTTCTCATAATCACCAGATTTTCTATAAGACTCAATGATAACCAAGTTCTTACTGGTCAAATACATTAACTAAAACCAAGAAGCATAGTGTAAGATTTACTTATCATTGGAGTAAACCACATAGTAATGAAAATATTTACGTATGGGATATCTAAATCATGACACATTCCTTAATATAAGACCCCATCAAATCACCCTAGGTTATTCATAGACCACTTATATCTAAATCATTCACAACTTTTTTTGAAGAGTTTGTGAATTTCCAAAGAATATACATCAGGAGTGTCAACCAGAAGTGCAACAAGGCCTATTGTCGTATTCCAAATTACCTGAATGAGGCCCATAACATCTTTTCAGAGTTATTACCCCTAGGTATATCTATACCAGATCCACATCCAGTTGTTGTTTAGAGAAAAATATGTATCTTTTGGATACCACTCACTCTATCAATTACGAAAATTCCATGAATTGTTTTTATAAACACAGACTCATCCTTGTACTTATCCTTAGAGACATCCATAGACATATCATTAGAAATATACCTCAGTATCTCACTAATGTTTTATTATACTAGTTTCTGAAGGTCAAATAAAAATCTTCTTTTAAAACTAACTATAGTGAAAAATGATTAACATACATGGATATTAAATCATTTTAGAATAATACTCAGTACATTGAAAAAATACACGCCCAAGGACCATAATAGTTTAGTATCTTTTTAATCATGGAAACAAATCTCCTATCCTAGTGAATGATCTTCAATATCTCCCATAAAGATCTACACCATTAGTATAACTAAATAAAATATCTCTTCATAACCTGAAGAAATAAAATATAAGGAAGTGGTGACTCAGATGCTCAGTAAGGGTAAATAAAGAAAATTCCTAAGCATAACATGAACAAAAGGGTATGGAACTTAAGATTAACATGTGAAGATCATACCAGACATATTAGAGATCATAATAATGATTTTCAGTTCATATGAAACGAATCATACAAAAATATTTATCATAATCCATGAATTCATAACATTGGAATACATTATAGAATCGTGGATGACACATATAAAAACCCTATGTCATGGAGGCCTAACAAAGCCTTTGTAACTTGTTAGGATTGGGTTAGTCACCTATATACCAACTTTAGGCTTGGGTTTCTCTCCCATATACCCTAATGTTTCTAGATTTGGATGTCTTCTTTTGTCCCCTCTTATTTCATCCTTGGGATGTCCTGCTATTTACCCTCTTTTTTCGGGCTTGGGATATCCTCTTATGTACCCTCTTCTTTTAGGATTGGGATTTCATCCCATTTAACCTCTAGTTTAGGGCATGATATTTCCTCCTTTTTATCCTCTTGTTTCGGGCTTGAGATTCCCTCTCATGTAAACATTGATATCATAAAAAATTTATCATTACCCAATGCATTATAGTTATATATAGGTCCCACCAGTCACATAATGAAATCATACATGCATGTGCCAAAAATTTAATCATATCATGAACAGATTTTCATAAACATATATCCCATTGAAGAGAAACAGATTCTCATAAACATATAAACCATGGAAGAGATATAGGTTTCAGGAATACCTTGAAATTATTCATTACACATTCATAGAAAAGTTATGAAATGAATATTTAGATCATTTTCTAGAAGGGAATGAGTAACACAAACATGTGTCATATTATATAGAAAATAATTTTGATATATATTCAAAAAAAATTCTTGAAGAATATATTATTTATTTTTTGAATTTTTTTTGCAATACATAAAACTATTTTATAATCATTTTCATTGAAAATAAATTTAAAACATATAAAAAATACTTGAAATCATTTTAAAATTTTTTTCCTTTAAAACTTATAAAAAAGCATCAAAACTTTGTATAAAACATTTTATTAAATTTTTTTTTTGAAAAATTATAATGAAATCATGAATTTTTGTTGAAAATAATTTCTTTAAATATTCTTTGAAAAACTAAAAGATTCCCTGAAAACCTTTTGATATCTATTTCCTTGAAAACTGATAAAATAATTCTGAAATATTTTTGTAATCTGATTTTCCTGAAAACCTATAAATGAAGAATGAAAAATTTCTTAAAAACATTTTTGTTTAAAATTAATTTAAAAAAATTTAAGAACAAAAAATAACCATTAAACATGAAAATAAATATTGAAAATATTTTTGGAGGATAAATTAGTACATGTCGTATGAGGTAAAAAGAAAATTCATTTTTCACAGTAGAAAGGATATAGAATTGCTTCATTCTGAAAGTGATATGAATATTCATTTGAAATCATTCGTAAAATAAAAAAAGGGTAAACATGACTATTAATTATTATAGTATCTTAGAAGAATATTCTTGGATTCCCTTTTTAGAAAACATGGTTTTGAAGGAATATATATTTTTGAATAAAGAGAGGGTAAAGTAGAGATTTTTTAAAAAACACCTTTTTAACATTCTTATGTACCAATGAGTAGAAAAAGGTAACAATACATTATTATAGAATTAATAACCATAGGATAAAAAAATTCATGATTTTATTGAGATATGGAACAAAGAAATTCATCAAAGGAAGCCTAAACATAAACAATCTAAAAAACTGATGAGATTGTTTCAATCAACTATTAATACTTTGTAACATGGGATCATACTCTCCATGTAAGAAAAGGAACTTACATGAGGATTAAAATACCATAAAAATAAGTCGGTTCATGATAAAACACATGAAATTGAAGTTTATACAACTCAAGAGGGAATTTAGGTGTATAAAAAATCATGAGTTTCAAAGAAGGAAAATAGAGACAAAACTATTTCAAAAATTTTGTAACTTTTGAAACTTAATCTACATGAAAAAAAGATAATAAAATGGATATGTGAATACCCATAAATATATTTATATGATACATATAATAAAATCATGGGAATTAATACACCATACCAAAATAAAGTGTGGAGAACATAGCATGTATCGTACGAAAATAAATATTTATATGAAATCCCTTTACATTGTGTCGTGAATCTCATCATAATTGTTCAAAACACCTATATAATAAATATTTATTTATTATATACCTTTTACATATCCATATTAATATATATAATACCATATATGATTTTATAACATCCTTATATGACCTACTTGTTAACAATTTAATGTTAAGGTTTCACTTTGGGTAATGGTTGCATTATTCTTCAGATGCGTCTTAATTTGTTATATCATTAGTTCTCATAATTAAATAATTATTTAATGTTTTAAAAAAATTATATAAAAATAATTTATATAATTTATAAGTTATTTGTAATAATCTATATAATATAAATGTATGAAATACAATACACCATTCATAATTATAGTAGGTCGTATGTACACATGAACACTATTTCAATTTAATTCTCATATTGAAAGGGAAAATATTAAATGAAATATACATATATATACTTATATATATAATTAATATATTACATTTATTCTATCTCACACAGAGATATATATATATATATATTATATTCATTAAACCCATACTTAAAACATCCATGTTGTGTATGAATGAATCATATCACTTTAAAGGGGCGGTATACAACACTTTCTCAAACGAAATTATCATATTAACATAAAATAGAAAGTAAAAAATAAATATTTTGTAAAAAGGAAAAAAAATCACAAAGACATAATAAATATAATATATTATATATATAAACATAGTTTCCATCATAATTTCTATCATGGTAGGTGGTAATGTAAAAATAAACAATTATCATTTCTTGAGGATGTAGTTCACCGTACAAAGAAACTGCATGTTTGTTACCAATTAAGTGGAGGTGTGTATAGGTGTAAGTAAAAGAAATTCATTAAATAAATACGAGTATATCTTGGATACTATATTTTTATATAATTATATAATAAAGTGGGTTTTAGGGTGTGGATAAATAAAATAAAATAAAGGACTTAAGAGAATATGTTACCTCTTTATTGGGTACCTCCTTTTGGTTTGTGCCAAAAAGCTTCCATGGATTTCCTTCTGCACAAGGGACAGACACTAGGAGGAAGGGAGTGATTTTGATAAGTGTATTGGGAATATATTATCTAAAACTAATAGGTTTGAGATATGTGATGAAGAGGGAGAGGTTATGGCCTTTCATAGGGAAGAAAAATAACTCACTTGGAATTTTTAAAAACAAGTTAGGTGTAAACATGTTATTACATAAAAAAGTTATCCCAAACCAATATAAATAATAAATATAATATTTTTGGATGAATAATGTCCATAAATTGTGTTTTGGACTGGTGGATAAGTCATTTTCCCCTCCCCTCTAATATTTAGGTTTAGTCCCTTATTAAGCATAATTTGACCTTAATCACTATGATTAATTATAATCTATTTTACTAATAATTTTGGTAAAAAATTAATATGGTCTAATAAAACTCTAAATATTATAATTATTAAAATGATTTATTTTTGTTTCTCAAAATTAAATTCATATAAGTGACAAAATTATGATTATTTCTAATCTTGTATACGGGGAAAAATAATGAGTTATTATAGTTGGAAACTGTTTAAAAGTTTGTTATGTACTTATATTTAATCTTAAAGTGAAATTGATTATAATTAAAAAAATGGTTTTAATAGTTGTATAAATGATCTAATTTTACCATAAATAATTATTTTATAATTTTACATTAATAATTATTCAAATAAAAAGGTAGTTATTAACTAAAACACAATATTTTTCATTATTAATCAAAAAATGATGCTTCTCTAGAAAAATCCCAAAAATTAACCATAAGATAATTTTGACTTCTTAAATTAAAAAAGCATGTTTATTTTATTTAATAAAAAATTATAAATTGGTCTAAAATTAATTTTATTATTAAAAGATGTTCATTTGAGATAATGGTATTTTTAAACATAACATGACATTACCAAAGATCATATCTTTCATTACCAATACATTTTATCTATATAAAATAATTACAAGTAATATTTAATGTTTTTTATTACAATTAAAAATACAAAGATTAATGGATATGTAATAATTATCTCACTTAAATAATTATAACAAAAATGATGTTTTGTAGAAACATCAGTGTTTCATGTAAGGTATTCCAAGTTAGTGTTGTCGGTAGCGTAAGCCAATCCAGTGTTGCGTATAATGCAAGACAAGTTTTTAATGCATGTAGTGAAATAAAAATTAGTTTTTTTGAAAGTAATATGTTACATAGTGTTTTAATATATATATATATAATGTACTATTTAAAGTGTCACATGACATGAAAAATATTTAAAAGATAAATTAATTCAAAAAAAATAATTCACAAAATATCGGGGTGTTATAATAATGGTTTATAAGTAGAATATAAAATATCTAAGAACCATCCATTAAGATTGTCTAGCTAGTGGTTTTTTCTTAGAAACACTCACTATATATCACATAAAGATCATGTTGATACTAAAATAATCTTTTTATAGTTTTTTACCCCTCGATTCTTCTATTCCATAACCAAATACACGTTCTAATGTCCATGAAGTGATTTCATTTCCATGAAACCAAAAAATATCTAGTTTACCAAAACATTAGGATGTTAACATATACATGGACTTATCCCTATATTTTTTTACTAAAGTTAATTAATCATAATATTTAATATAAATAACCCATACTCTGATACCAATAGATATGATAATAAAATTACTTATGTAATCAATCAATAATCCTGAATGATCTTTAACATCTACCAAAATGTACTTCTCATATAGTAATATTCATTGATATACTAAACCTAAAGTCTTTCATCATAACCTAGGGAAATGAAATCATAAGGGTGAGCTCATATACTCAGTAAAGTGAAACATATGATATATCAATCAATAATCATAAGTGTGTATAAGATATGCCTAAGGATATGAGAACACGTTCATAAATTATGAAATTCATACCAAATCAAACCAATATATTTAATCGTGAATAATGGAATAATTCATTTTCATAACAAAACACATAATTCATATGAGTGAATAATCATCAATAATCAATAATTATATTTTATAACATATCATAAGAATAAGATTTGGGGTTGCATCATACATATAAGAAAATAAAATCACTTCCTTAATCAAGGATCAATAATAAGACAATAATAGTGGATGGAGTCCTATTGTATATTCAATCCACTTCATATTACATCATTTCCTTAGCAAAGGTTCACTCCCAAGAATATCATGGTGGAAAGTGTCCCATACTAAATTGGGTTCACTCTTCATTCCAATCAATATTATCTGATGAGAAACCATTCATTACCCAATGTATTGAAGCGATATATAATTCCAGTCCTATCTATTACACAATGAAAACCAAAAATACATGATTCAAAAGATAAAAAAACATTAATTATTTAATCATAGAATAACCCATCAAAAGGAAACAAACATCATAGACATTTCATCATTTTTTTGTATCATAACCCATGAAAAAAATAAGATTCACTGAAAAATTCATAGTAACATAATTAACCCATGGGAATGAAATTGGTTTAATATAGTCATATATAAATCATTATCACCATAATACACCCCTATAAAGTAAGTGTATTAATTAATAAGAATATAATCATAGTGAGTCAAAAAAGTATTAAGGGTGATGAAATAAATGAATCATCCCTTTAATTGATAAGTGGAGCATTTATTTGAGAATTGGGAAAATATCATTTTTTTGATGTCTTTAAAATTTAACAATTTATAGTGTATTGAGAAATATTTTTTATCTGAAAATAAAAATGGAAACATGTAAATGAAGCTTCAAACCAATGAATAGTTATAGAGGTGGAAAACCCCATCCATTTGGTAAAATTTAAAATAATGATTAATTTCACACATTTTATAAAAATTAAAAATTACATCATTTAAAAATGACATGATGATTTATTTTAATATATTTAAAGTAAATTATAATTTTTTTTGAATATAAATTTGGAAAATCATATAATACTAGAATTAAATATTTTTTTAAACATTTCAATGAACATGGAACTGAAAGAAATATTTTTCCAACCAAAGAAGAAATAAGTTTTGATTTTCTAAAAAACATTTTCTCAATCATTTTAAGCACCAATAATAAAAAAATTCAAAAATTACATGAAAATTAAGGGAATTAAAATAGGATAAAAATATATTATGTATATGATATTATTTAAGGATAATTTCCCACAACTGTAATTTAGTATATATAATCTAGAAATGAAATAAAATTGTAATATAAACCCTTATATAATGTCCCTTATTTCATCATACACATTAAAAAATTGTATGAAATAAAAATCTAGTTATTATAAATTTATTTAAAAATTTATTAATTAATAAATTACTATTTATAATTTCATTAAATTTTTTTATTTATCCATTAATTATCATATCTTCATTAAAATGATCATTCTAGTTAAAACCGATTCTTTTTCCATTCATTTTCTGTTCAACTGTTATGGTCCTTGCTCATTGGTCAAGGTTTTATCATATAAATAATCTTAATAATTTAAAAAGTTTAATATTTATTTACTATTTGAAATTTTATATCAATTCATTTAATTTAGTGATTAAAATCATCTAACAATACTTCATGTAGATAGTAGTTTAGACATCGACATTATTGATGTTCACACTTTTTTATTGTTGAGATGATGGTTAAAAAATAATTAACATTTAAATGATATTAATTATAAAATAAATATCATATATATTAAATAAATAAATTCTTTTGACTATTAATTTATATATATAATTATAAAATGGATCACATCACTTCTTAGAGGTGGTAGTCCGCTCATAAACACCAGCGATGTTTTCACATTACAAATGATTGAAAGTGAATAGAAAATTGATATCACATTAACAGAAAAATATTTCAATATTGTTAATATACATTTTTCATACTATTAATATGTTTATATAACATTTTTAGGTGGTTTAAGAGGAAGATAACATGAATATATGTGTAATAAGAAATACTTTTCTTTTGGGTATCCTCAATTTAAAATCACCAAAAATATTCCTAGATGAGTCTTTTGGGAAGCAGAATCACACGATCATGGTTAACTATTTTGGGAGATTATTATGCTTTAAATTTTGAGATATAAATGGATAATGTGGTATGTGTAAGAGAGGATATGAGGCTCCCTTTTAAAATTGAGGGGATTGACACTCTTGTAAATACTTAAGACATTAAAATATAATAAAGATATATTTAAGTGAAAGTTAAAAAAACCAAAATAATTTGAAATATAATACAATATTAAATATAAATTCACATAACCAATATGTTTTTTATATGTTTTTAGTTCATTCTAACTGTAATCTATTTATGTTCCCCTGTTGATAATTTTTACTATTTCTACAGTAATGAATGTTCACCTTGGTATCAATTCATAAAAAAAATTTAGCTCATTAATAAATTTTTATATGATGATTCAAAATATGGAAAATATTTTTAAAAAATCAATTTTAATAATTAGATGAAATTTTTATTAATATATTTTTGTAAACCACAATGAAAATAGTTTATAAGAATGCATTTTGAATCATAAAATATAATTTAATCAGAATCATTTTCTAGTATTCACCTTTATGTTAATTTTAAAATTTTTTATTGACTATATTTTCTAAAAAAATCATTATAATAATTCATCATTAGTTATAAATTTAATTGTTTAATATAAAAACAGATTACACACATAAAAACATTTTTTTAGAAAAAATTTTTTTTACCCTCAAATTCTTTTATTTTCATTTTTAACCAATTGACATCCAATGAATTAATTTAGTACATGTGTAAGAAATAATTTTTCATATAATATTTATTTGTATTAAAAAATTAATTTCCATTGGATTGGACATAATTTTAATAGTAAATAATAATATTTCAAGATTTTAAAACAATTCATTTTAATTTTGGGTTAAAAGGTAGAGTTAGATACCCCCAATAAGTCTCATGACTAATAATATTATTTATTCCCAAAAGGAAAATTTATTTTTAAAAAATATATGCTAAGAACATCTGTGGATACAACTTATATTCTATTCATCCTTCAATAACATAATTTCAGTCACTTAATAAAAATAACTTTTCTAGTTTAGTTTACTTTACTTTAATTTGTCATGAAAAGTCAGTGTTATTGAATAATAATTTCCAATTCATCATGGTATCTACCTAACAAACATCATTACATATACTACAAATTTGGGGTTTAGTAATTTTTGGTTGTGTTTATTAAATTAAAAACTTATTCAAGTCATTAATATTTAATTACACCTTCTGGTCTTGCTGTAACACCCCAAGCTTCCACACTACGCTTCTCTTTGAATAATACAGTAGCATGTGTTGTAAGAAACTCCAAGTTCTAACACACACCACAACCAATCAAACTAGCCATTATGAATAGTAATACCCACTTTTTAAAATTTTATACATTTTATCTTTCAAAATAGCCTTCATTTTTGGATTCAGAATATCAAAATTATCTTAGGGTGAATTTTTGGTACTTTTCGATTAACTTTCATATTTTGATGAATAGTGAAAATTACTATATTTTAATTAAAAACAACTTTTTTAATAGAAATAATTAATAGTTATAAATTATGAATTTGAGTGATTTTAGAGAAAATTAGATTATATTTTTACAATTTAATCCAATTTTGGTCATAGGACAAAAATTCACATTTAAACTGGACATAAGCAAGTGCAAATCTTTTGATAGTTATTATCTCTTAAAAACACGTCTTTTGTTTTAACAACGGGAATTAATTTTAAATTAATTTCTGCCACTTTTGTGTTTTGAATTTAAAAAAATGGATTCTATATTTAGAATCAGGAGGTCCAAATTTTGTAAATAGTTAAATTTTATTTTTATACATTTTGAATAATTACTTGGGTAAGTATTTTATTTACCATGGTTAAAAGGTAAATCCGGTAAATAAGGGTAACAAATAATACTATAATAAAATTAAATTACCCTAAAACGTGTACTAACCCTATTGGTTGATACATGTCCGACAATGGGCATCTTTGGGTCGATTTTGGGACCCCATGGATCCACTTGTAAGTGATAATGACACTTTATATTAATAAAGTTAGAGTAAATACAAAAATTACATAAGCATATATCTTTTAGTAAACATTTTTTACATAAGGTTATATATGTTATACTTTTGACTATAAATATTCAATATAAATTTAAAAGTATTTCCTACATAATGGTATTTTATTTATAATTTTTAGACATTGAATAATTAAATTTATTTATGACACAATAATGACGCAATATTTTTCTTATTAATGAAAGAATCAAATAATTAGTATTATAAATGTTAAAATAAATATAATTTCAAAGTATTTATTCCATCCACGAATTTTATTGTTTAATATTACATGTTAGTATTCCTTAGATGAATTTTTTTCTAATTAATAATTTTTTTATGACTTTAACAAAAATCCATTATTAAATATTTTCAAAATTGACATAAATGAGTTTTCAAAAACAATATTATATTATTAATTGATATTAACTTCCTAAAAATATATGGTTCAGTAAAAGGACTAATATAATGATATATTTATTATTATTGGACCACTTGGGGGTCTCTTGAAAGTATATAGTATGTTTATTAACCAAAGAATATAAAAATACAAAGTGACATGGAAAATGTCAAACTATTTAACTTAGAGTTGAATATAAATTATAAGGTTAATATAGTGACCCAAACCTGTATAAAATATATTGGATGAAAGGATTTATACCCATAACCACCTTATAATTTTAATAATTCAGATTTGATCTATTAGAAACCGACAATGAATTTATTATAAATTAATACTTTATGTTTTTTCTAAAGAGCCCCTCCTCCCCCGTATAAAAGAACACCACTTATAACCAATTGTTCATACTTTAAAAGCCTTTTGGATCAACCAAAACTTGCCTAATTATCCTCTCAACTTCCCTCACTTCAACAAAGAGGCCTTCCTTTAGTCATAAAGTAAACCTATGGATCCCTTTTGATCAAATGAAAAGGAAGAACCCGAAGAAGAGTTAATGTTTTCACCACCCTCTTTCAAGTTCCATTCTTCTTCAACTTCTGCCTTCTTTGTTATTTCTATTCAAAAAAAATTACCCCAAAATCTTATATATAATATGATGTTATTATAAATATGGTAAAACCATATTCAGTATTCTATCCATCCTTTCAATGACATGTCACCATACGTGCGTACGTACGGCTTACCGTCTCCACATCGTGGTGTAATTGTTATTCAAAACATTATTATTTGGAACGGTATGATAATGATGTGTAATTGAAGTAAATAATAAATATATCCTTATAAGTATTCTATATATATGATATACCATCCAATTATAAATTATTTTAATATCAAAATAATGATATTGTCACTCATGCATACGTACGGACTACCGTCTCTACGAACGCGATGAGATTCATTCCCCATCATATCCTTTCAAGTCTAATTCTCATTTGATGATTAAAAATATTTTTTAAGGACTTAATATCATTATGGATATGAATAATATACAACCTATTGATAAAAAACATGGCTTATGTAATAAACCACATAAAAGAAAACAAGTAAGTGAACACCTGAAACGACGATAATACTGAGATATTATTAACAATGCAATGTTAAAAGATCATATATGATATAATATAAATGTACATGATTTTTTTATAATTTAATAAAAATTATTTCACCACTATACATGAGTTTAACCTACCCTTAAGCAAGGAAAAGTATAAGGTAAAGGTTTATTTCACAATCTCTTCATTATCTGAGGTTGTTTGTACGTAATTATCTACTGGGACCTCTTTATCATTCACATCCATTTTTCTTAAAAATTTATTTCAAACCATTATTAATATTTTAAAGACTATGGGTGAAAGTCATTTATACCCTTTTTTGACATTTTATAAGAAGTTAATAATGGAATCTTTCTGTAGTTTTCCAAACAAGGTCCTTTTTATCCTTTTCGACAAAAATAAGGTAATACTATATTTTTTTAACTTATACGGCGGGTAAATCTATTTTCTACCATAATAATATCATTTAACCTTACCATACAAGATTATAATAATATTTTCAAATTAAATGTTTTATTTTATAATTATGTGACTTTTAAATGATTTAAAAAAAGAGATATTTCTTTCAAATAGATTTGATTTCATCTATGTCAACATCCTTTGATGGATTTTAAGATTATTTGAAGTTTCTTTATTATGATAAAAAACGTCCATATAGTATTGAAGGTTTTGTGATATGTCTGACAGTGGATGTGTTATTTTTATAATATTCATGGTTTATGGAGAAAGTATTGACATTTCGTATTCTAGTTTTAATATGAATGATTATGTTATGTCTAAACCTATTCATATGAGAAATGCGTTGGACTTAATAAGTGACAGGTGGAGCCCACTATAACTCCTTGATGAATCGGTAGGTATCATGAGAAAAACTAGTTTCTTGGCACAAGGCCTTGACATAAACTTATTTTTAGTCTTGGCACAAGGCCTTGACTATGTGGTTATGATAGTCTGGAATTATGAATTCCATTATTATGAAAGTGGTTATTGATATTGCATGTGTTTATTAGACTAGTAGAATATCCCTGTGAATAAGTTAATGGAATTATTTCATTTTATATATGACATATTATGCTGATGCTGAAGTTTAAAAGGCTTTAGTTTTAGTTATACATTTCCTTAAATGTTTATGTTTATTTATGAAAGTTTCCTCCCTATTGTTATCCTTACTGAGCATCTGAGCTCACCCCTTTCAATGTTTTATTTTTCCCAGGATGTGAAAAAGTATTTTATGAATAACCTATAGGGATAGTATGAGGGGATATGAAGACAACATGTTTTTGTCATTTTTTACTTTATGATGTAATGTAAACTTTATGAATATATCTAGTGATTCCAAGGCTACTAAACTAATCAGTCACTCGAGATTTGATCTTTCTTGTGATCATTCCAATGTTATGTAATAATGCACCGACTCTGGGTAGCTGGGGTTGGGGAGTTACAATTGGTATTAGAGGATGTTTTTTACAAACCTTGGAAGACAGATTTAGATAAACTCTGATTAGAGCACATATACCTAAGATGAACATTGAGGATTAGTATATAAGAACTTTCTATAATTTTGGTATGGTATAGATTTTGTGATCTTTCCAAGAAATACATCCCTGTTTGGATATGGGCAGGTTGAGGAAGCTCTGGCACAAATGTACCTAGGGGTAAAACCCGAAAAAACCGCTTTGAGCTGGACTCTAACAGGAACTAGTGCACGACAACGTGCCTTGCTGCACTCCTGGTTACAACACTCCTGGGGATATGCTTAGGATAATTCTCATTTTCATTAAAAACCATTATGAAGGGTTTATGAGTATATACTTTTCTCAATGAAAACATTTTTATGATTATGGATTATATCCATAAATAGTTTAATTTATGTTAAGTGTTTTAGAAGTTTGGAGTTATGTATTTCGATTCATAAACTAATATAGTTTATGCCATTGTTTAGAAATGGCGCCTAGTGGAAGGAATGAAAACCGTATCATGAACTCAATGTAGGGATTTCCCTCCTGCTCAAGATAATTATAGTAGAGCTGGTGATACAACTGGTGATGATCATATTATCACTATATTGGGACAACTCACTTAGGTTATGAAAAACAAACTTACCCGTATGGAGCACCCTGATCCGAAGTGTAGAGGATAAATGTTAGATCTTTTCATGAGGCAACAACCACCATCTTTCAATGGGAGTACAAATCCATTATTAGCTGAGCAATGGATACATTTCTTAGAGAAAATATTCCAAGCCTTGGGGAGTAGTGAAAGGGAAAAAGTTATCATAGCTGTTTACCACCTCACTGGAGATACTGGTCAATGGTGGTCATTAATTCAAAACACAAAGGATGATGATGAAGTATCAAATATGGAATGGAGGGAGTTTAAAGATATTTTCATAGAAAAATACATTCCTCGTGACCATCGAGCATATATGGAAAGTAAATTTCTAACTCTCAGACAAATGGAGTATGAGAATGTCGCAAAGTATGAGGCTAACTTTACAAGGATAGTGAGGTATGATGTAGATTATATATGTAACCCAATAAGTAATATTGATCTCTTCTTTGATGGGTTATAACCATTTCTCCATCGAGCATTATTCGCACAATCCTTCTTGTCATATGAAGATATTCTCTCATGTGCTATCAAGAGAGAAAAATAATTCTCTATGTCTTACAACTTTAAAGTAAAGCAAGAGAAGAAGAGATCTGCTGACCACTCTGGAAATGGAAATAATGTGAAGAAGGGAAAAGTTGAATATCCATACTACATAAAATATTGTAAGAAACACCCTGGTACTTGCATGAAGGGAATGGGAGTCTGTTACAAGTGTGGTGAAAAAGGCCACCATGCTCATGATTGCAAGGGGAAGAAAGAAGCTACTAATGTTCAATGATACCATTGTAGGGAGATTGGATATTATCTAAATGATTTTCCTAAGCATCATAAGATGTTACATTTGAAAATGCCATGGGATCAAGGCCAAGCTTATGCTATCACTACTGCTGAGGTAGATGCTCCGAAAGACGTGGTGGCAGGTAATTTAATTGTTTCCTCAAGTTTAGAAAATTCTTTATTTGATTCTGGATCATCGCATTGTTGCATATCTTCATAGTTTTCCAAGAAAATTAGATATTTACAATTTGATTTAACAAGGGATTTGTTAGTCAAAACTCCTAAGGGAAGATTCATTGCAACAAAGTTTTCTGAATCAGTCCCCAGTAGAGCACATAAATGTTCTTTATCTGTTGATCTCGTCATCATACCTTTGATTTTATTTGATATAATCCTTGATATGGATTGGTTTTGAGACCATGATGAGAAGATTTATTGTAAGAAGAAGGAGGTTACAATTTTTTATGATGATGATAAAGAATATCTTATCTTATGAGGAGAATCCTCACCACCTAATTCTTATCTAGATCTACCCCAATAACTCAAATAAATTCAAATATATGGGAGGAAGAGAATGAAATAACTATGGGTGAGGAAAGGAATGTTCAAATAGAGAATGTACCTATTGTGAAAGAAAATGTAGATGTGTTTCCGGACGATTTACCTGGACATCCTCCATAACGAGAAGTTGAGTTTTTAATTGATTTAATTCCTGGTTCAAGACCTATATTGAAGACCACTTATAGAGTGGACACTGTGGAATTAGTCGAACTAAAAAACAAATAGAGAAATTGAGTAATAAGGGATTTATTCACCCTAGTGATTCCCCATGGGGAGACCCTATCCTTTTTGTTAAGAAGAAAGATGGATCTATGAGGATATGTATTGAATATAGGGAAATCAATGATATAACAATAAAGAACAAGTTTCCCCTACCTCGCATTTATGATTTATTTGACCAATTGTGTGGAACTCAATACTTTTCAAAGATTGAACTTCGATCTGGATACTATCAGTTGTGTTTCATGAAGGAAGACATTCTAAAGACTACTTTTCAAACAAGGTACGAGCATTATAAGTTTACAGTAATGCCTTTTGGATTGACTAATGCACCCTTTATCTTCATGGATCCAATGAACAGAGTTTTCATGGAATATCTCGATGATTTTGAAGTGGTATTTATTGATGATATCTTGGTATACTCCAAAAGCTACGAAGATCATGAAAATCCCTTGCGCATTATCCTGAATGCTCTGAGAGAACATGAATTATATGGGATGTTTAGAAAGTTTGAATTTTGGCTTCAAATGATTTCTTTTCTTGGCCATATTTTCTCTAAGGATGGAATATCTATTGATCCTTCTAATAACAAGGCAATACAAAAATGGCTAGAAATGACGATTATAAATGAGGTACGCAGTTTTATTGGTTTAGAAAGTTATTATCAATGTTTCATCAAGAATTTTGCTCGGTTGGCTATCCCATTAACAAATATCATACGTAAAGGTGTTAAATTTGTTTGGAAAAAAGAGTGTGAAGAATGATTTTAAGAACTGAAGATAAGATTAGTCAATGCTCTTATATTAACTCTACCATCCGGGATTGATGGGTTCGTTATTTATAGTGATTCATTGAATAATGGACTTGGTTGTGTCCTTATGCAGAATGATAGGGTTATTGCCTATGCATCACAACAGCTAAAAATTCATTTGTAAAACTATCATACTGATGATCTTGAGTTAGCATATGCAATCTTTGCTTTGAAGATTTAGAGACACAACACTTATGGTGAAAAAATGTGGGATTTATACTGATCGTAAGAGTTTGAAGTATATTTTCTCATAGAAAAAACTAAACATGAGGCAAAGAAGATGGCTTAAACTACTCAAGGATTATGATTTCATGATACCCTACCGCCCGAGGAAGGAAATAAGGTAGAAGATTCTTTGAGAAGAAAGGATAATGGAGTTTTGAACAAGATTAGAGTTGAAAAGGATCCGATTTTCATGGATCTAGTAAAGATGGATATGGTAATAACCATGGAAGGTGAAACATCAATGATTTTCAAATGGTTTCCAAACCATATTTACCAGAAATGACAAAGAGTTCTCAGAACGATGACTAAGAGTTTCAAAAGAAGATTAAAGTTGTGAATGATGGGAGATTGTGTGACTTTGTGTGTGAAGGTGGAATTTTGAAATTTGGGAATATAATTTATGTTCCCGATAAACCTGATATAAAAAGGGAATTTTTGGACTATTCTCATAGTTCCAATTTCCCTATACACCCTGGAAGCACCAAGATGTATAGAGATTTGAAGGAACTTTTTTGGTGGGAAAACATGAAGAGGGAGATTTCTAATTTTGTGTCAAGATGTATGGTTTGTCAACAAGTAAAAGTTGGAAGGTAATAGCCTGGAGGAGTCATGAGACCTCTTCCCATACTGGAGTGGATATGGGATAATATTAAGATGGAATTTGTCATGGGGCTACCAAAGACTCCTAGAAGGAACGATGCAATATGGGTCATTGTTGATTGTCTTACCAAGTCAGCAAATTTTATTGATATAAGAGAATATCTACCACTTGAACGTCTAGCAAGACTATATATTAATGAAGTTGTAAGACTTCATGGAGTACCCCTATCAATTTTTTCTGATCGTGATCCCTGTTTTACTTCAAGATTCTGGAAGAGTCTTCAGATGGCCTCAGATACTGAACTTCGTTTGAGCACTGCCTACCACCCTCAAACATATGGACAACCAGAATGGACTATTCAAACCTTAGAAGACCTTTTTAGATCCTACTCACATGAGTTTCAAGGTATCTGGGATCAATATTTACCCCTGGTAGAATTTTCCTATAATAATAGATTCCATTCAAGTATTCATATGGCACCATATGAAGCGTTATATGGATAGAGATGTCACACACCAACATGTTGGGATGATGTTGGTGAAATAAAACTCGTAGGCCCAGAACTGGTGGAGGAAACGATGGAAAATGTAAAGGTAATCCAAAACCACATCAAAGCAGGTAAAAGTAGGCAAAAGAGCTATACTGACAACTGAAGGAAGGATTTGGAATTTCAGGTAGGAGATCATGTTTTCTTAAAGGAATCTCCATGGAAGGGAGTTATACGTTTTAGTAAGAAAGGTTAATTAAGTCCTAGGTACAATGGACCTTTCATAATTTTAGAACGAATTGGGGTTGTAGGTTATCAATTAGCAATGCAGCCAATTCTATTCAAAGTTCACGATGTGTTCCACATATCACTGTTGAAAAAATACATGCCTAACCCAACACATGTACTCATGTACGAGGAATTAGAACTAGACCCTGATATTTCTTATTGTGAAGAGGCCGTCAGGATTCTTGATATGATAGAATAAGTATTGGGAAACCGAACAACTCATCTGGTAAAATTTCTATGGAGAAACCATAAGATGGAAGATGCAATATGGGAACCCGGGGAACTTATAATGAAGAACCACCCCAGTAATTTCATGAAGTAGTATTCTAGAAATTTCGGGGACAAAATTATTTTAAGGATGGGAGAATGTTACACCCCAATCTTCCACAGTACACTTTTCTTTGAATAATACAGTAACATGTGTTGTACGCAACTTCGAGTTCTAACACACACCACAACCAATGAAACTAGCCGTTATGAATAGTAATATCCACTTTTTAAAATTTTATACATTTTATCTCTCTAAATAGACATCATTTTTGGATTCAGAATATCAAAATTATCTTACGGTGAATTTTTGGTACTTTTCAGATAACTTTCATATTTTGATGAATAGTGAAAATTACTAAATTTTAATTAAAAATAACTTTTTTAATCAAAATAATTAATAGTGATAAGTTATGAATCTGAGTGATTTTCGAGAATAATTAGATTATATTTTTACCATTTAATCCAATGTTGGTCATATGACATAAATTCAAATTTAAACTAGACATAAGCAAGTGCCAATCTTTTGATAGTTATTATCTCTTAAAAATACTCTTTTTGATTTAACAACGGGAATTAACATTAAATTATTTTCTTCCACTTCTGTATTTTGAATTTAGAAAAATGGATTCCATATTTAGAATCAGGAGGTCCAAATTGTGTAAATAGTTAACTTTTATTTTTAGACATTTTGAATAATTATTTCGGTAAATATTTTATTTACCATTGTTAAAGGGTAAATCTGGTAAATAAGGGTAAAATATAATATTATAATAATATTAAATTACCCTAAAACGTGTCCTAACCCTATTGGTTGATACATGTCCGACCATGGGAATTTTTGGGTCGATTTTGGGACCCCATGGATCTACTTGTAAGTGATAATGACACTTTATATAAATAAAGTTAAAGTAAATACAAAAAATGACATAAGCATATATCTTTTAGCAAAACAATTTTTACATAAAGTTATATATGTTATAATTTCGACTATAAATATTAAATATAAAGCTAAAAGTATTTCTTACATAATGGTATTTTATTTATAATTTTTATACATTTAATAAGTAAATTTATTTATGACACAATAATGATGCAATATTTTCCTTATTAATGAAAAAATCAAATAATTAGTATTATAAATGTTAAAATAAATTTAATTTGAAAGTTTTGATGCCATACAAGAATTTTATTGGTTAATATGACATGTTATGATTTCTTAAATGAATTATTTTAGATTTAATAATGTTGTTAATAGTTTAACAAAAAGCAATTATTGAATATTGTCAAAATTGACATAAATGATTTTTTAAAACAAATATTATATTATTAATTGATATTATATTCCTAAAAATATCAGGTTTGGCCAAAAGGCTTATATAATTATAGGTTTATTATTAATGGACCACTTGGGGGTCTGTTGGATGTATATATTTTGTTTATTAACCATATAATATAAAAATACAAAGTGACATGGTAAATGTCAAACTTTTTAACTAAGAGTTTAATATAAATGATAAGGTTAATATATTGACTCAAACCTACCTAAAATCTATTGGATGAAATTATTTCCACCCATACCTAACTTAGACTTTGAATAATCTACTTTGGAGCCATTATAAATAGAATATGAATTTATTATAAATTAATAATTTATGTTTTTCATAAAGAGCATCTTCCCCCCTTATAAAAGGACACCTCTTCTAACCAATTATTCATACCATCAAATACTTTTGTTTCGGCCAAACCCTGACCAATTATCCTATACACTTCCCTAAATTCAATCTATATGCCTTCCTTTAGTCAGAAAACCATCTTAAGGAGCCCTTTTGATCAAATGCAATGGAAGAACCCAAAGAAGAGGTAATGTTTTCACCACCCTCTTTCAAGTTAATTTCTTCTTCACCTTCTTCTTTCTTTTTTATTTTGATTATAAAATTATAACTCCAGTATATTCTATATAATGTGATGTTATTATAAATATGTTACAACCATATTCAGTATTATATCCATCCTTTTAATGACATGTCACCATATGTGCGTACGTACAGCTTACCATCTCCACGTCGTGGTGTAATTGTTATTCAAAACATTATTAGTTGGATGGGTATGATAATGATGTGTAATTGAAGTAAATAATAAATATAACATTATAATTATTCTGTATATATGATATAACATCCAATTATTAATTATTTTAATATCAAAAGAATGATATTGTCGCTCGTGCGTACGTACGGACAACCGTCTCCACGAACGCGATGAGATTCATTCCCCATCAAATCCATTCAAGTCTAATTCTCATTTGACGATTAAAAATAACTTTTAAGGACTTTATATCATTCTGAATATGAATAAGATACAACCTATGGATAACAAACATGCCTTATTTAAAAAACATATAAAAGAAAATGAGTAAGTGAACACCAGAAATGACGATAATACTTAGATATTATTAACAAAGAAATGATAAAAGAACATATATGATATCATATTAATGTATATGATTTTTGTATAATTTAATAACAATTATTTTAACATTATACAGGAGGTTAACCTACCCTCAACCAATGAAAATTACCAGGTTAGGGTTTATTTCATAATCTCTTCATTATAAGAGGTTTTTTATACGTAATTATCTACTAGGACCTCTTTATCATTCACATCCATAATTTTTTAAAAATTTATTTCAAATCATTCTTACTATTTTACGGTATATGGGTTAAAGTCATTTATACCCTTTATTTAGTTTTTATAAGAATTTTATAAAGGAATCTTTCTATCATTTTCCAAACAAGGTCCTTTTTAACCTTTTCGACAAAATTAATGTAAGAATGTATTTTTTTAACTTATACATAGGGTGCGACAATTTTCCACCATTATAATATCATTAAAGCTTCCCTTACATTCTTATATGAATATTTTCAATGTAAATGTTTTATTTTATAATTATGTGACTTTTAAATGATTTAAAAAAAGAGATATTTCTTTCAAATAGTTTTTGATTTCATCTATCTCAGCATCCTTTGATGGATTTTATGTTTATTTGAAGTTGATTTATTATGATACAAAGCTTGCATATAGTATTGAAGGTTTTGTGATATGTTTGACTGTGGATGTGTTATTTTTATACCATTCATGGTTTATGGAGAAAGTATTGACATTTCGTATTCCAGTTTTAATATGAATGTTTATGTTATGTTTAAACCTGTTCATATGATAAATGCATTGGACTTAATAAATGATGGGTGGAGCCATCTATAGCTCCTCGATGCATCGGTAGGTATCATGAGACAAACTAGTTTCTTGGCATAAGGCCTTGACAATAACTTATTTGTAGTCTTGGAACAAGGCATTGACTATGTTGTTATGATAGTCTGGCATTATGAATTCCATTATAATAAAGGTGGTTATTGATATTGCATGTGATTATTCGACTAGTATAATATCCATGTGAATAAGTAAATGGAATTATTTAATTTTATATATTCCATATTATGCTGAAGTTCAAGTTTAAAAGGATTTTGTTTTAGTTATACATTGACTTAAATGTTTATGTTTATTTATGAAAGTTTCCGCTATATTGTTATCCTTACTGAGCATCTAATCTCACCCCTTTAAATGTTTTATTTTTCCCAGGATGTGAAGAAGTATTTTTTGAATGAACTACAGGGATAGTATGAGGGGATATGAAGACAAGATGTTGTTGTACTTTTTCACTTTATGATGTAATGTAAACTTTATGAATGTATCTAGTGATTCCAATGATACTAAACTAATCGATCTTTTGAGATTTGATATTTCTTGTGATCATTCCAATGTTATGTAAAAATGCACTGATTCTAGGTAGCTGGGGTCGGGGCGTTACACTAGCCACATTTCTGACACTATTACTGAGGACTTGGTTCACATGAAATAAATAGTTACAAAGTTCATTTCACTCCTATTTTCTTATTTGATTATATTTTTTGTTTTTCTTTTACTTTACATGGTATTTTTTTGGGTGGTGATAGAGGGTATTCAATGCATATTTACTTAGAAGATTAAAATTTCCATTCATTCCACTAATATTTCACATGAAATTTGATATACGGGAAGGATCAATTGTCAAGGGTAAATATACCCATAACAATACCCGAGGGATGAACATGATTTAGGCAACGAAAAAAATAAATATTAGTTAAAAATTTAATTAATCAATGAAATATATGGGAAAATTCACTATAAAGATGATATAAAGGAAGAATTTTATCATGTGTTGACATCCTATAATATTCAACTCTCACATTTGGGGTTTCGGGTTCCTTGGTCTTCTCTTTTAATAAGTTTTAATATTTTTCAAGGTGTATAATTATATGATCCAAATTTAATGAACTTAAATGTTATAACTGGACTAATACAAGATGGTTTTAATGATATCACACTCTTATAATGTAATACAAATAGAGAAGGATGAGTTTAAGAACCATAAAAAAAGAAATTTATTGGACACAACCCAAGTTTTATTTTTTTTATTTCATTCAAGTAATTTATTTTTTCCACCATAAGAATTTTTTTTAAGATTTTGATACCACCAACATATAATGTTGAGATACAATTCATGGAAATCCAACATTTAATATTTCATTTTTAGAGTTCCAAGAATCATAGAAAATGCAAGAGATATTTAAATATATATCAATTTATGGTTTCTCATAATGTAAATAAACCTCAATATAACTTGTTAAAAAATGATTCAATTATTCCTAGGAATTATTTGGGGTATTTAAATCTATATCTCAACATAAATAAAAACTAAATAAGACTCATTATCCATTTACCAAGTGAAACAATAATGAAACTAGATGCATTAAAATCAGTATCCATGAAAAAGGTGGAGTTGAGTCGGCTCTCACTCCTCCACTCTGCTGAAATAAATTGGATATCCTCCAATAGACACACATTCTCTCACTAGAATAAGGTAATGAGATATTAATGAAGCAAAAAATAATTCAAAATGAACATGAAAATATCATGAAAAAAACATCGAAACACTATGTCCACAACCATTTCAACCAATTCTACTTCCTCTATTGATAATTCTCTCTCATAATATATTACTCTTATACTATATAATAACTATAATTCATAAATGTAGGAATAGAATATATGCTAAATAAAATTACTGTGAAATAATGAATCCATACATTTATTTATTTATTTTTACAAACCATGCAGGACTTCAACTATTAAATAATGAAAAATAAAAAGGAAAATAAAATTTTTACTACACCTTTCTCTTATGATGGTTGGTGTTCATATTCTTACTCAACGATTAATTGAATAGTAGGATCTAAAATAACCACTAGGTCATCACTGTGAAAACTAATAAAAGAAAAAATCAAAATTTCATAGCATATCCACCTCCTGGATTAATAAAGAAAATTAAAACAACACATTTATCAATTAATTCATATTTAATCATTTATATATGTTATTACTTATCACATATATACTATAAATTATATGTATCTTTAATTATCTACCTTATTCATCAAACATTCCATTCATTTCCATGTTTTATCCCAATAAAATATATCTAAATTATCCAGGGTAATGATTCAAACTCCCACATCTTTGTAGAAAAATATATCTTCGTTATATATGTGATGGTATTCATTCTGGAATCACCAAAAATATATCCCACTTATCTATTAAGCACCAAACTCCTTAGATATGGTGGATCCCATATCCAAAGATTCTAGATGAAAATAATATTAAATAATATCTTTATCTTGATTGAATAAAAATACATTTCATGCATTTTATTAGTTGATATAATTTTTCAATATACACATAGGCTCATGGGTGATTCCTTAACTCCTTATTTTTCATGAATATTCATTGTCTCACACAATCACATCACAAAATATCACCCCTAAAACATCGACCTCTTGGATCCATCCCTAAAATATTCTTCCAAAACAACACTCTCAAAGTCATTGAAAACTCCTCATGAAAAAACAAATTCAACCTCTGAACACTTAAATAGTAATCATACTTCATATTTACACGAGCTTCCCACTACCTCATTCGATGTATATGGTGTATGAACTTATTTCTTCTTTAAACATGAAAATTTTATTCAAACCCTTAGTTACTTCATAAAAATAACTTCTGTCTCTTACACAGCTTATACTACGGTGAAAAGCCAAACCACCATCCTAAAACTACATCTTCCATTCTAATTGCAGATTACTTATATTTAAATGATGCCTTAAGATTATCTAACTATGAGAAAAATCATCAAACCAACACTACCATGATACAATTATATCTAGAAACTCCACAATACACTCCATATTATAATCTCTATACACTTGACTCCACCTTCCTCCAGTGGATACAAAAAATATTATTGATCACGTCATATTTATTCTCACAAGGGAAGCAAGCCCTCATTGTCACTTACTCAATATTAGCATAAGAATTACACATAGGCAATGAATACGACACACATATTTTTTATGAGGGAGATTACAGATGCTTAGATTAATTTGGTGACTTTTCACATTAGTATATACTACCAGAGATTTCATATTCTCACAATAAATTCCATTTGGACAAGTAATTCATAAAAATATACTTTTACACATGAAAAAACTTTTAAACCCTAATTATAGGTTATGGAATCTTATTCTCTTCTATTCTTGATCCTAAAGACATGGTTTTCCACTCATTATCCATATGCACATCTAAACATGACTAGTTTTTTCTTTCCATTCTCACACTATTACGCATGTACGCACCTTAACCAGGACATCTAGGATGAAAATTGATGATCATCTTTATGGAATTATCTCTTGTGGGAGTGTATAAGAATTGGATACAATTTTTATAGAATCTTATTCAATTTCTATTTCTATTTCAATATTCACCCAATGCATAATTCCCTTTTCTAGACTTAAAATACACATTTATCATACTTTTAAAAATCATCTATAAAACATTATATATTTATTTCCTTTTCAGTCCTATTAAAAAATTTAATTTAATGTGTCTATTAAAAAATTTAAATTAAATAAAAAAACCTGAAAAAATATTCATTTAAACTGAAAAATTTATGGAGTTAAATTAAAAAAAAAATTGTATAAGATGTTCCTATCAATCAACATGTACAAGAGTAATTTTTTGAATGCGTAATATTAATCTTTCACTTTTAAATTTTTGTCCACATAAAATTTATGTCATCCATAAAATAATAACTATCAACATTAATTTTAATAAGTTATATTTACTTGGAAATATATTTAAAAAATATAAAACCTTTTAATTTATTAGATACATCTCCGTAAATAGAGGAAAAAATAAGGTCCATGATCTTAGATGAATTTCCACCAAATCAAAAAATTTATAAATCATTTACATGTTTAAAAAAGAGCCACTGATATTCTATATGTGACTACACTATGATGTAATCAGTTTCCCCATTATGGATGGAGATGTAGATGAAATATATATTTTCAACTGAAACGCATATCATGGATGTTTACACTGTTGTGAAGCATAAGAAGTTGAATACATCACACCATGAGCTGTTTTATTGCACCGTGAAGGAATTCCAAATATTATTTCAAATATTTCCATATCTTAACCATGTGAACTATTTCAATGATGAAGATATAACATGTTATCACTTAAAAAATGATGAAGGTACAATGTTAATTAGAGTAATTTAAATTACATTAAAATAATGTTCCACTTTTCTTCTACCATGCAGAGTTACCATTTTTGAGCCACGTTTCACATGACATCACTTACAAATGGATACCTTGATACATCTAATGTTAACTTTTTTTTTATAATTCCATATAATTATTTAAAATATTTCAATTACAATATAATATATATATATATATTATATATTAAATGTTTAAATTTCAATAATATGTTTCATAATTTATAATATATATTAATTTTATTTCTTTTCCCTCTCACTATTCAATCAATATTTCATGTTATTCCACTATATTATTCTCATTACATTGGTACTAGTAATATAAACTTGTTTCATGTTTGCGGGAGGAAGAAGTGTGTGACTTAAGTTCTTTTTTTCTTTAATGTATTCTATTATTCATTTTTAATATATTTTTCATAATTAAAAAGAATGTAGTGTGTGACGACCCGATTTTACACACAGTTAATGTATTCTTCCTTAATGAGTGATAAATATTATTCTTTTTATTTAAACCATTTTGATATGTCTAGTAAAAAGTAATTATTGATGAATGAAATTAAATTTTGTTACATAATACTTGAAGAAGTGTGAAAATAAATGATTATCCCTCACACGTTGTTTGATGGAAATCAATGTTGGGAGAATTTATTAAAATAAAAATAAGCTGAAAAAGAAGTAAATATTTTTCCACATATATTTTATTTTAAAGATCTAAAGGAGGCTATGATTGAAAAACACATAAATCTACAACTATACCATTCTAAACCATTTCTTAACATGGTTCTTGAATAATATATTCCTTCTAATACACATGTGGTATATCAAGTTGATTTTGATGAATATTGGTCTTATATTGTTAGTAGTGAATTGAAAAAATATTATACCATCTTCATTAATAAAAAACAATACCTTTATACATCTTTCATCATTTGTAATAATACACCACTAAGGTGGTGAATTTTTAAGAACTGTTGGAGGATATTTACTACCTTCATCTCAATTCCATAGAACTACTTCAAGAGACACTCACCATTGAAGGTATGATTGATATTGAGCTAATATATAGAGATAATCTTTTATTGAACTCATATATATATATATATATATATATGATTTTATTGAAAATTAGTTGAGAATCAGTTACCATTTCCTTAAAATTTGTTTTCCAACAAATGGATTTACTTAGAGGGTGATGATGTAATAGAAGATAGACACACTACATTTGAGTTCCTAGTGTCATTTTATGAATAAATTATGTTACATGTTACACATTGAATAATCTGAAAGAGAATATTTTCATACTATTTTATCATATTTTATTATAATTAAAAGTTAAATTTTCCATAAATTTATATTTTATGAAATTATCAATAAAATAGTAATGGGGATGTCCAAAAAAGTTAAACATGAGGATAGACTAGTAGCGAACGAAGTAATTGATCCCCTGTACTGCCCTCCACCATTCCATATGTTGATAATTTATTATGGGGGTATATTTGAGTAATTCAATATATATGGGAATCTATAAATAATGAGATATAAAGAAAACATAAAATATGTTAATTTTGGGGTTCATCAATAGGAAACCAAATATACCTTTAGAATTTTGATAAAATTATCTGATATTCAAATTGGGGGATGATAACAAAATGATGCATAAATGGGTATTTTAAACAAAGACATATTTTATGTTATTCCTCATTTTTTCTTTTTTTAATAAATCTATATTTATTTATTCTCACTTTCTTATTAGTTTCATGTGTGAAGGATTTTAGATCTTAACTCAAGTATACCACTCCCTCAGAAAACAAGATTCTATTATGTATTTACATTTTTGCAATCATTGATAAATATTTTTCTTATTATTGAACATAAAAAATTATTATTTGATATGTGTGTGTTTGTAGGGGTGGGGTGGTTGGATCTCAACATGTTTATATAGATTCATCAATATTTGTTTCCAGCTTTTAATTTATATAGTTTTTATGATCATTGATCTTAGTTTAATGTATCGTAAAATTTATACAATAATCGTATTATTAGAATGTTTTTTATATCCTAATTTAAGGATTTATATGATAACTAAAATTATGTTTATTATTTAATTTACAATAATCGCATTTAATAATTTTTTATTAAGTATGAGAGCTATGTGAACTATTGTAATTTAAAAAAGGATATTTTGGCCAAAATGAGTGTTTTTTAAAACAATTTCACATCTTTATTCAATATCACATTGTCTTGATAGTGACGATTCATCTTTTTAAATCCATAACATTATATTTCCACATTTTTAAATCTCTTAGAGATCATGTAATATGTTATTTATTATTAAGAAATGATTTTGAAAGTGTGTTCTTATATTTAACATCTATATTGGATTTACATTACATCTAAACTTTATTATAACCCTAGATATAATAAAATACCATTTTATGTATCCACAATAAAATCCATTACTCCCATTCCAAAATTAAGTAAATGTGAAGGTATGATTATTTTTTAATTCAAGTATATGGGTGGTTTCTTCAATAATAATGGTTCTATAAAAGTTATGTATAGATACCCGAGCCTTTACACATACCATTATATGATTTTATGCATACTTAAACATTAAATTAAAAGATAAGGATTGTAAAGTCCTGTTTTTTTGGAGATTGGATACATAATTAAACATCATGATTCCAAAATTAGAGCATCTTTAATTTATTATTCATAAAGAGATCCTAAATTCCTTTGATCCCTTACAACTATTTAGGATAAACTAAGGATATCATGAACAAATGGATTAGCTAAAATCATAGAAAGTCAATAACCATCAGAATAATGCTTAAAACATGGTTTAAAAGGAATAACATAATGATATAAAAAGTTTAATAAGATGATTAAATATAAGGAATCATAAACCATGATCATATAATCATGGATTCATATTAATGTATAGAAATCATAAAACATGCCTTTAGAGTGAATTTCAGCACGTTGTACATTGAGAATCATGGGTCAACACTAACCACCAATACTGTCACACATGGAGCAATAGTCATGGATACCGACTATGACTATTTCACATAACATCTCATGAGAATAAACATTACCACATATTTGAGTGATATCTGGGTGAACCCAAATAAAATGTTCATGAATATGTTTTCCACATAATTAATCATACATAAAGAGTAAAACATAATCCTAATGGTAACCCATGGATTGAATTTGGCTTCATAATAATTTCATAAAGCATAAAAAATAGGATTATGAAAAAATTCACATGAAAGAATGAAATTTAATCACAAATGGACATTCATAAATAAAAATAGGCATAGATCATGATTAGTGATGTCAAACTAAAGTGATAACAAGTAAATAGAGTATTTTTGAAATGTTAGAATTAAAAAATTTTAATGCAGTTTAAGGAAAATATTAAACAGAATGTAATGTGTGAAAGGGAATAATATTATATATAAAACTAGAAGTGAACCAAAAATGTTTTCATCACAAAATTATTGATTTTATAAATATAATTGTGGCCTAAAAAAATTATATCGTGCCCTTGAAATTGGGTAATAATTCAGGAAGATCAATTAAATTGGGATTTCATAACGAGAGGAACTGAGTAGGGGACCTTTTGAAAACATGTATATCCCAAAAAAAGAAAGATAAATGGATCATGATACAAGATTTTATATCATATACACAACATTTAGAATATTTATATAAAATTAAAATTGAATTTCATTTTATAAAAGAGAGATAAGAAATAAACCGAAGGAATAATAGAGGTTGAGGTAGAATTCCTTACCATATGTCCGAAGATGAAATACAATTGATCTTAAGGTCCAGGATAATTAAATGAGATTCATTAATTATTAATTAGAGAACCCTTTATACATGTATTTTATTTATTATAACATTATTATGTTCATTTATAGACTTTTTGATGGGTTAAGAGGTTCAATTTCATCATTTTGGAGCATCAGTTTCATTAGTTTTAATGATCGGTTTACTTGTATACATGTATGAAATGTCATATAATGTGGGGGTAATTATCCAAAAATGGAATTATATTCTATTTATGATCTTATAGAGCTTAAATTTATCTTATATATCATTTTGTTTTATGTAATGGGGATGAATCATTAGATAAATAGTTAAAGATAATCGTTTGGGTTTGTTTTGGTGGTTTACGATCACAACAACCTCATTTTGTTTTATAAATTAATATAATGTTTAAAAAATTATTCCAAAACATTACATAAGATACAATTAATATATTAACATCTAGTTCAAAAATAAAAATTCTTCCATGACCAGACATGAATATGGTAATGGAAATTGAAAACTTCATCATCCTTGAATGTGTTAAATGAACACATCACAAATGATGGTTTCATTTTTAGTATATATAGAGGGGGAAAGAGAGAAGATTATTAATTATTCCATTAATATATCAATAATTCATTATATTTAAGGTAATTGAGTTAACATAATATTGGGATGAGGGGAGGTGATGAGAGAAAAATAAAATAAAGGAACTCAAAAAGAAAATAAAAGAAAAGGAAAAGAGTTTTACCACTTGATTATTTAATATTAAAAAGCTATATAGGTGATTAGTTTTGGTCTTTTACTAAAAAACGTTTTTGGATGTGGGGGAGGGTCTTGGGAGGATATTTTAATAGAATTTGGATAGGGCTTAAGGATTGAGAGGTGTGAGTAGAAGAGGTTGCGGGGGTGGAATTTATAGTGGATCAGAGGGGTGTCTGTTATTATTTAATTAATCAGTTTATTATTCTTCTCAAGAAAAGAAATAGTTTTCATTATTTATAATACATACAGTAATTAGATCAGGTGAGATAAAACCAATAATGTTCACATTAGCCATGACCCATATAATAATGTACATAACTTATAAAATATGTATACCATAAATTATTATATTTTACTATTCCCATAAAATTCAAGTAGTTCCGAAAAATAAAAATAATAAACCCTAACCATTTTCTGACATGTATAATTAAAAAATGAGCTCCATTTTAGTAAAATTGTTTTTTATATATAAGAATATTTTTATTTAAAATAACCACTTACTTAGAAAATACAGATTTTAAAATTTAAATATCTTTTCTAACACTGAAAAATTAATTAAGGTATCATAAAACTATCTCACAGTCATAAGACATCATAATATTTATTTATGAATAAACTCTATGAAAAAAGATTCTTTTAAATTTTAAAATTAATCAATAAATTTTAATGAAAAACTAATGACATATAAAATTACCAACACTTAATTAATAGTTCTAAATATATTTATTTACCTATACTATGATATAATTATATCATATTTTCACATATAATATAGATAATGTTTATTTATACTATCATTTGTGAGGTTCCAATTCAATTTTCCAGTTTAGTATTCATAATGGTCACATTAAAATTCCAAAGGTAATGTTTGTATTTCATTGGTATATGTTTCATAACATCTAGAAATACTTATTATTTTATTCATTCATCATTTAGAAATCATGTACTATGTTATTTATAACACCCTGTCCCCAGTTACCCAGATTCGGTGCATTATTTTAATATATTGGCATGATTATAAGGAATCAAGTCCCAAAGGACCAATAGGTTTAGAAGTCTTTGAAAATAGATTACATACATGAATGTTACATTACACTTTAGAAAATAAAACACAACATAAATAATCCGTTATGAACACCATTGTTCCCTTATCTTAAACCTGCATATCAATCACAACATACTTCATGGAATCCTGGGAAAAATAAAACATAGAAAGGGGTGAGATCAAATGCTCAGTAGGGGTAAGAAATAAAGCGGAAGATAAAAAAATATTAATCATGGTGAATAATTGAAACCAAATTCCATTACCAATAATAAACATGAATAGTTTTATGGAAGGAATATGAGATGAGTAAATAATGCCATAATAAAACATAATCATTGGTATTCTACTAGTCAAATGACCACATGAACCATCAATATTATTTTCATAATGAGGGAATGTATAGTACCAACGTTAATTTCTATGTTAAGGCCTCGTGCTAGGACCTAGGGGATAATTGTAACCGGGCCCCAACCCAGAGAGCCTCTGTAACCAGACTCCATCTCGGATAGCCTCTCTAACTGGACTCCATCTCTGAGAGCCTTTGTAACCAGACTCCAACCCGGAGAGCCTCTCTAACCGGACTACAACTTAGAGAGCCTCTATAACTGGACTCCAACCCGGAGGGTCTTATGTAATCGGACCCCAACCCAAAGGGCTTACTTTTACCTATCCCCTACCCGGAACATACTAGTCCAACACATTCATCTTAATAAGAGGTTGAAATATAACATATACATTCGTTTTAAAACTAGCATACGAAATTTTAATACTTTAACTATAAACCATGAATTGAATACGAATAACACATATATAATCAAAAATATCACAAAAAATTCAATACAATATAGATGTTTTGAATCATAATAAATCAACTTCAAATAAACTTAAAATCCCTCAATGGATGTTCACATAGGTAAAATCAAAACCTTTTTGAGAAATATCTGTTTCTATTTCGATATAATTTAAGAGTCACATAATTATAAAGAAAAAATTTATTTTGAAACTATTTTTATAAGATTTTAAGGGAAGCTTCAATGATGTTATAACAGTGGAAAATAACCACACCTGCCGTATAAGTTAAAAGAACATTCTTACCTTAATTTTGTCGAAAATGTTAAAAAGTACCTTGTTAGGAAAATGATGGAACGATTCATTTCAAACCATTTTATAAAATGTCAAAAAAGGGTATAAATGAATTTAACCCATATTATAGTAAATGGTAAAAATGTTAAGGAATAAATTTTTAAGAAACATGGATGTTGATGATAAAGAGGTCCCAGTAGATACTTACATAAAAACTTCCTCGGATAATAACGAGATTGTGAAATTAACCCTTACCAATTTGGTAACATACGAAACATACACCCCCTGAAAGAAATATCATAAAATTAATATGTAAATACACATAAATTAAAGATTGTTACAAAAATAATACAATTATGGGCAGTACAGACACCACACAAAAGTTATTAGTGGAAATATGGCATGAATATCACGGGAATAAGGAGTGAGATGAAAACCCCTTACCTTGTGTCTAATATGAACCGTTAATTATTTAATATCCTGAATAATAAAATAATGTTAATTTATACATTATTAAGAACCATTTTCATGTTTATTATTTCTTTTATATCACTTATTACCATGTTATAAAAATTATGTAATCATTTAAGTTATTAATGTTCATTTTTTTCGATATTTGGAACTTGAGTCAAAAATGAACACCTTATAGTTACATGTTGTTCACATGGTCAAAGGTTCATTATATATAGAATGATATTCATGATTTAGATATCATATATATCATTTATATCCCGTATATACATATATTTATAACATTACATATCATTTTTGGGTAATAAATGAAATGCATCATTCATGGAGACGGTAAGTCGTACGTACGCATGAACGCTACTTTCATTTATATTTCTTATTTTAATGTAATTAAAACATAATGATACAAAGGTATATTATATTTCCAGTATAATCTCATATATATTATCATTAAATCTATCCTTTATACGTCCCACATATGGTATTAATGAGTCATATCACTTTGAGGGGGTGGTAGTCCGCACTTCTTCAAATGAAATTATCGCATTTACCCATAATGGAAACCATTAAGGTATGATATAAAAGAAAAATATAGAAGAATGAAGAAAACATAAACATAATATATATCATATATAAATACAGTTCCAGCATAATTTCCACCATGAGAGGCAGTAGGAGGTAATTGAACAATCATCGTTTCGTTAGGCGTTAGTTTTCCATCCACAAAAACATTATGTTCTTCACCCATTAAATGGAGGTTTTTGTAAGTGTAGTTCGAATAATTCTCATAAAAAAATCCTATTATATTTAGCATGTTGGTTTGGTTATAAAATAAAGGAATAAAAAGATTTTATGGGTTTGAGAAGTAAAATAAAAGAAAAGATGTTAAGAGAAACTATTACTTTTAATTTGGGTAACTTCCTTTGATTTGAACCAAAAGGAATTCTTGAAGTCCCTTCTGCCTAAGTTAAGGCTTCTAGGAGAAGGATAGGGATGTAGGGAGCTTAATTTAGCAGAGTTTGGATGATCCTTAAGACTTGAGAGGTGTGAGTAATTGGTTAGAAGTGGTCTCCATTTATAAGGGGGAGGAGGGGCTCTTTAGGAAAGTGTGAAAATATTATTTTATTATATTATGATTTTTGATTTATAAATGTCCAAACATCATTTGGTTTGAATATAAGATGAAAACTGGTCTAAACAAAATCATCCAATAATAATTGGACATGTATTGGAAATTATTTTAATTTTTATAATCTAATTTATTTAAATCATTTATTAATGAGGTAAATACTGCATCATTATTATGTCATAAATAATTTGAATTATTCAATTTCTAAAAATTATAAAACAAATACCATGATGTATTAAATGTTTTTATCTTTGCAATTAATATTTATAGTCAAAAATATTAATTATATAAAACCATATAAAAATTAGTTACTAAAAGATTTTTGTTTATGTCAATCTTCCATTTACATTAAATTAATTAATCTAAAGTGTCATTATCATTCATAAGTGGCTCCATGGGGTCCCAAAATTGACCCACAGATTCTAATGTCGGATATTAATCATAGAATGAGGTTAGGACATGTGTTAAGGTAATTTTTAATTATTAAAATATTCCTTTTACCTTGAATTACCTTATTTACCTTTAACCGCGATAAATAAAAGTAAAAAGTTTCTATTCAAAAAAAATATTTTCATCTTATTAATCCACATTTTATTTACTGAGGTTAATCGTGTCTCTTATTTTTGAAAAATTCGACTCATAGAAATGGTAAAATTATGTCTTATGCTTATTTTCAAATACTCCTGTGAGGTGGGTAAAAGACGGTAAAAAGTTCAATAAAATTTTTATATATCTAAACTTATTATAAACTGACTCCAGTGAATTATTTTGAACATATATAGGTATTATGTATCTATTTTGACCTAAAATAAATTTAAATAAAATAAATAATTATTTAAATAAAATGTCGGTTTTAACTAATAACTTAGTGTTTTTTTACTATTCATCAAAAATTGATGTTTCTAAGCAAAATACCACGATTTTGGTTTGACGATGGCTAGAATTTTGGATTGCTAATTCGATCCGAGGGATGTACTCATCCCTCCTTCAAAGCTGGTGGATGCACATGGTGGGATTGGGTTTCTTGTGGATGCGTTGATGAATGATGGAACGAAGCCGGTGACGAACCCTAAAAGGAAATCAGATGAATTGGCCTCTCGGAATAAGTTTTTCTCTTATTCTTGAAATGAATTAGCCTCTCTCAGCAAACAAATCACCAAAAATGGTTCGATTGCTTTCATTGAAGTGAGCCCAAAGATTTTGGAAGAGCAGCTTTAGGAATGTTGATTCTCTCTTCTGGCCAGATTATCAGGAACTTGGAGTGATGTTCCAGTCAGGATTGATGAAGTGAGAGCTCGCCTATCCCAGAGTTGGGGATTTAATGATTGGAAGTTGATCTCAATTGGAAGAGGTATGTTTCACATTGTCTTTACCTATAAGGAATTGTAAAATGTGGCCTGGAGTTTTGGACCTATTGCGATGAAGACTGGTTACATCATGGTCCAACAGTGGGATCCTTTGATGAGACCACTTGCAATCAAGAACTTCTGTACCCAGACTTGGATTCGAATCAGGGGGATAAAATGGTTTTTCTGGCATCCGTCTTTTCTATGGGAAATTGCATATGCCATTGGCTATCCCATTAAGGTTGACAAGGAGTCCGAGCATCCTAGGTATGTCCATTTTTCCCGAGTCCTTGTTGAGATTGATTTGGCTAATATCCTCATTGATACTGTTTTTCTTGTTGCGGGTAAAATTAAGCTAGAAATATCCATTCAATATGAATGGATTCCTAACTTTTTTAAATCCTGTTTATGCATTGGTCATACCCATTCACAATGCCGTAGGAGTTTAAAATGCTCCCTCTGTAAATCACTGGGTCACACCTCTGATCAGTGCAAGAAGAAACTTAATAAAGATGACTCCAAGATAAAGGACCCTCCAAAGGAAGCCCCATATTTTTCTGAGGCTGTTCAACATGGATTTTCCAAGTCTGATGATTTTTAGCATGCCACTTCTGATACCACTATGGAGACTGATAACTCTTTATGTCTGGCCCCATCTAATATTACGGTGGGAACTGAGAAAACGGCATGGGATGATATTGCAGAGGAGGAAAGGAACATATTAGAGTATGAGGTGGCTATTCAAGTTCATGTTAATCATGAACTTCACTATGCTTCAATGGACCCTATCTCTGGAAATGGAAAACTGAATATTGTTGATAATGAGGGCTTTCAGTTGGTGATGCACAAAAAGGTGAGAGTCAGAAAACATTCCCAAGAAAAAATGCAGATTGATGATGAGGTAGAAAATCTGCCTTGGCTCATCAATCTGGAAATTCTCAAGGTGATCCAAGGGTGGAATGTCCACCTGGATCTCCTGCTCACAAGGCAAGCAATCTGGAAGTAGAAACGACCCTAGTGAAGCAGGTCACTGAAAATTCCCCTATCTACTCTCTCTTGGATCAATTGGAGAGTTGAGATGCTGATGAGACAAGGGTGACAGATAATAATGAGGAGCTACCAATAAAACCAGCTACCAATTTTTTTCTTTGTTAGAAACTATTAATACCCCTGAGTTTGATTTGCTGAACCTTGAAGGTCTGAAGAATGTAGGTTGTAACAATAGAAGATTCATTCCTGCTGTTGAAGAGGATGTGGGGAGCTCTAAGGAGAAGGAGTATACTGCTCAGTTTGATGCTCAAACAGTGCAGGCCACAGAGGTACCTCATATAGATGGTTTACAAGAGCAGTATACCATTGCAGTGCTGGTTACTAATGTAGTGAAAGGGGATGAAATTCTTGACCACCCTACTATTCAGACCGATCCTGGACAGGATATGGATCCCTCTCATGAGAATTCTGATTCGAATAGGATGGAGAATGAAGCCATGCAAAGGGGAAGAGTGTGTCATAATAGGGGTGGATATAGGGGCCATGGCCGGACTAGGAAGAGGTAACTCTGTGGTGTGCATTTGTGTTAGTCTATTTTGTATTACTATGCATGTAAACACCCCCTTTATCTGTTGTACCTTTACTATTTTTTTTTCAAATAAATTTGGGGCTTGGGTTTAGAACCCATGTCCGAACCTTCTTGGTATATTTAATATTCTGAATTCAAAAATTATTTCTATTTTACCAAATTCAAAACATATAAGTTGAATTAATTAATTTAAAATTAATTCCTGTTGTCAAAAAAATAGTGTGTTTTTAAGCAACAATATCTATCCAAAGATTTACACTTGTTTATGAACAATTTCAAAGTGAAATTAATTATAATGGCCTAAATTATATTAATTGATAAAAATATAATCTAATTATACTTAAAAACCAATAAAATTCACAATTTAACACTATTAATTATTTCGATTAAAAAAGTTGTTTTTAATTAAAATTTAGTATTTTTCACTATTCCCCAAAATATGAAAGTTTTCAGAAAAATACCAAAAATTAATCAAATCTAAATTTTTATCTCCCTATTCAAAAAAAGTAGTTTATTTTTTCAAATTGAATATATAAAAGTTACAAATATTGGATTTAAAAATCGTTCTCCCTCAAAAGGTGGTAAAATTGAATTTTCTTAAAAATAATTCCTTTATCTAAAAAATAGATTTTGTTGTTATATTTTGTCTAAGAAACACAGAATATGTATGTTAAAATTATATGTAGTATATAAAATTCAAAATATAGTTAATACTATTCATAACATCTTTTGAACGGCTATATTAGTAAGTCGTGGTGCGCTTGAACTTGGTGTTGCGTGTAGTGCATGTTATTGAATTACTTTGTAGAAATATCGTAATATGAAATCATAGGGCGTTACATTCTTTCCTACTTCAATAAATTGTTTCCATGAAATTTGAAATTGTTTTTCGAAAATAGAATGTTGAAAATATATATTACCTATGTGGGAAAACCCACATCAAAAATTGGGTTAATAAAATTTAGTCTTAATAAGAGGAAAAGGGGAATGAAAAAGTCCCCACCAAATTATGATCTTGATTAGGAGAACATTGCTGTAAATTAAGGACACATAATTAGAGGAAAAATTTAAACATTTATAGGGAGTGATTGAGGTCATCAGTGAAAAACAATTGTCGAATTGAGGGCCTCAAATACATTAATCTATGAAGATTTAAAATATCATTGGTTCAACAAAACATAAGCTATTTGGATAACACATTTTTAGTTTTAATATACCTTACTTAATGTTTTTTAAATTAATTTATTCATAGAATAAGAAAAGAAAAAAATATATACTTGACATGTAGAGTTCCATCCTTTAACTAATTTCTCCCACAAACTCATCTTTCACTCTAAATGATAATATAACATAAAAAATATTCTATTTATCCTATTCGTATAAGGTTAAAAAAATATGAATTTATAATTCACCTACTAGACCCTTTACAAAAACTACATTATACAATCCAGGGACTTCACATAGTCAAGTGGTAGGTGATAAATCCGAATCGCACTATAGTTGTGGGTTGGATTCCCACAACTTTTTCCGACGCGACAGGTTGACACATGGTATGCGTGTTGTACTTTTTATAAAAATCCAAAAATAACCTTAACAGTAGTATCTTAATACATTTCAACAATTAGAATTTTCCAAAAAAAATCTATCCAAACTCATAGTCCAAAATTTATAAGGAAGTTAAACACAATAAAGCTCCTTTTTTCACGTAATAACATGTGAACACCTTAATCTTGTATTATTTTAAAACCTGGTAACACCTTGAATTACCATAAAACCTTATTGATTACATTCATGCTCCCTTATCATTTATACAATACTAGATATATTTCTTATATCAAAAAATATTGAATACTACAATAATGATGAAATAAACAAACTATTAATCAGTTCCACAGAAGTCAAGAATATACAATATAATTTATCCAAATCAACCATCTCTTATTCCAAAATCACAACCTCAGTAGCAGAACCATATTATGGTTTATCTTTCTCTCAACCATATATTTACCAAAAATTTATCCTGCAATTGAGTCACTGTTCTTGGTTCCACACAATCTCAAGTCCTTAATGAAATAGTACTGCAGTACAATCATTATATACTCTATAATTCTTATAACATGTACATCATTAATACAACAATCAAATTACACAATACATTAATAACAACTTAAGAAATATAATCAGTCCTCTTCATCTTATCTAGTATGATAACATTATTTATATCCAATAGTATCATTTGGGGTATCCTTTGATGATTTGGACACTAATTCATGTAGTGTCCTAACTCCTTGTAGATGAAGCATTGTACATTGGAAATTTTTTCCTACCCTTGAAATCACGTACTTGGTGTCCATTTTCTACACCCTTATAACAAACTCTCAATCCCTTCAAAAATTTACCAAGGTGATTCTTTCCATAGTTATCACATATGGGAAAATCCTTCTTTTCCCTCTTCCCTTTATCCATCTTTATCTCTTCTATCATTTTCTTCTCTTGCTTCCCTTCAGAGCCATATGACTCAAATAATTATTTACTTATCTTATTAACACATGATAATATTTCTTCATATGTTGAAAATACATGGGAGACTATTTCCCCTCTAAATGTCGGCTTAATACCATGAGAGATATGATCCTTCTTACTCTTTGGATCATAAGTATTGCTGGAGTTCACATTCCTTCTACTGGGAACCATTTCTATACAATGGTATAAACTAGATTTGTTTATGAATCTAAATTCATAATTCCAAACTTGTAAAACACTTATCATAAATTGGAAAGATTATGGATATAATCTATAATCATAAAAATGTTTTCTTTGTGGATGTATATACTCATAAACCCTTCATAATGATTTGTAAAGAAAATGAGAATTATCCTAAGAATATCCCTCTGGAGTGTCATAACCAAAACTGCAGCAAGGCCCGTTGTCGTGCATAAATTCCCATTCGAGTCCAGCCCAAAGAGGTGTTTCTGGGTTTTACCCCTAGGTACATTTGTTCCAGAGCCGCCTCTACCTGCTCGTATCTAGATAGGGATGTATTTGCTTGGAAAACTCACAAAATCTCTACAGTTCCCAAATTCTAGGAAGTTCTTCTATACTAATAGTCAAAGTATATCTTAAGTATATGTGTTCTAATAAGAGTTTATCTAAATATAGTTTCCAAGTATATTGCTATACTTCCTCAAATACCAACTATAATGCCCCGATCCTAGTTACCCAGAGTCGGTGCATTATTTTAATATATTGGCATGATTACAAAGAATCAAGTCTCGAAGGACCAATAAGTTTAATAGTCTTGGAAAATAGATTACATAAATGAATGTGACATTACACTTTATAACATACAACATAAATAAATAATCCTTTTATGAACGCCATTATTCCCTAAGCTTAACCCTGCATATCAATAACAATACAGTTTATGGAATCCTGTGAATAATTAAACATAGAAAGGGGTGAGCTTAAATAATTATTAAGGGTAAGCAATACAGTAGAAGATAACATAAATATTAATCATGGTGATTAATTGAAACCACATTCCTTTACAAATAATATACATGAATACTTTTATGTCATGAATATAAGATGAGTAAATAATGCAATAATAAAACATAATCAGGGGTATTCTACTAGTCGAATTACCACATGAACCATAAATATTATTTTCATAATGAGGGAATGTATAGTACCAGACATTAATTTCTGTGTCAAGGCCTCGTGCCAGGACCTTAGGGATAACTGTAACCGGGACCCAACTCAGAGAGCCTCTATAACCGAACTCCATTTCGGAGAGCCCCTATAACCAGACTCCATCTCAGAGAGCCTCTTTAACCGGACTCCAACCCAGAGAGCCTCTGTAACCGGACTCCATCCCGGAGAACCTCTATAACAGGAATCCAACCTAGAGGGTCTGCTATAGTAGGACCCCAACCCGGAGGGCTTACTTTTACCAGTACCCGACCCAGAATATACTAGTCCAACACATTCATCATAAGAAGCGGTTGAAATATAACATAAACATTCATATTAAAACTAGCATACAAAGGGTAAATAATTTAACCATTAACCATAAATGAAATTAGAATAGCACATCCATAGTCAAACATATAAAAAAACCTTCAATATTATATGGAAGTTTTGTATCATAATAAATCAACTTCAAATAAACTTGAAATCCATAAAAGGGTGTTGACATAGATGAAATTAAAACCTTTTTTACAGAAATATCTCTTTCTATTTTGAAATCATTTAAAAGTCACATTATTATAAAGAAAAAATTTATTTTGAAAGTATTCTTAAAATCTTGTAAGGAAAGATTCAACGATTTTATAATGGTGGAAAATATCCTCACCCGCCATATAAGTTAAAAAACCATTATTACCTTAATTTTGTCAAAAAGTACCTTGTTTGGAAAACGACAGAATGATTCCTTTCAAACCATTTTATAAAAAGTCAAACAAGGGTATAATTACTTTAAACCATAGTATAGTAAATTTAAAAAAAAAATTGAATATGTTTTTAAGAAACATGGATGTGGATGATAAAGAGGTCCTAGAAGATACTTACATAAAAACAACCTTGGATAATAAAGAGATTGTGAAATTAACCCTTACCAATTTGGTAACATACGAAACATACACCCCAGGAAATAAGTATCGTAAAATGAATATGTAAATACACATAAATTAAAGTTTATTACACAAAGAATACAATTATGTGCAGAAAATACACTTCACAAAAGGTAATAGTGGCAATATGGCATGAATCTCACGGGAATAATGAGTGAGATGAAAACCCCTTACCCCGTGTCCGACATGACCCGTTCGTTCTTTAATATCTTGAATAATAAACTAACGTTAATTTATAATTTATTAATAACCTTATTAAAGTTTATTATTACTTTTATATCACTTATTACCATGTTATAAACATTACGTAATCATTTACGTTAAAACATTCATTTTGTCGATATTTTCCACTTGAGTCAAAAATGAACACCTTATAGTTACAAGTTGTTCACAAGGTTAAACGCTAATTATATACATAATGATATTCATGATTTAGATATCATATATATCATATATATCCATTATATACAAGTATTTATAACAGTACATATCATTTTGGGGTAAGAAATGAAATGCACCGTTCATGGAGATGGTAAGCCATACGTACGCATGAACACTACTTTCATTTCTATTTATTATTTTAATGTAATTAAAATATAATGATACATAGGTATATTATAATTTCAGTATATTATCATATATTATATAATTAAATCCATCTTTTATACATCCATGATATGGTAGTAATGAGTCATATAACTTTGTGGGGGCGGTTGTCCGCACTTCCTCAAATGAAATTATTGTGTTTACCCAAAATGGAAACCATTAAGGTATGCTATAAAAGAAAAATAGAGAAGCATGAAGAAAACTTTTAAAAAAACTTATATCATATATAAATACAGTTCCATCATAATGGCCACCATGAGAGGTGGTGGGAGTAAATTGAAGAATCATCGTTTCGTGAGGCGTTAGTTTTCCATCCACAGAAACATGATGTTCTTCACCCATTATATGGATGTGTGTGTAAGTGTTGTTCGAATACTTCTAATAAAAACATCATAGTATATTGAGGATACTGTTTTTGTAATAAAATAAATTAATAAAAAGAGTTTAGGGGTTTGAGAAGTAAAATAATAGAAAAGAAGTTTAGAGAAACTGTTACCTTTAATTTGGGTAACTTCCTTTGGTTTGAACAAAAATGATTTCTTAAAGTGACTTCTTCCTAAATTAAGGCTTCTATGATGAGGATAGGGATGCAGGGATATTAATTTGGAACAGTTTGAATGAGCCTAAAATCTTGAGAGGTGTGAGGAAATGGTTAGAAGTGGTATCTTTTTATAAGGGATAGGAGGGTCTCTTTAGGAAAGTGTGAAAATATTATTTTATTATATAATGATATTCAGTTTATAAAGGTCCAAAAATAATTACGGTCGAAGATAATATGTATCATGGTCAAAATAAAATCATCCAATAATAATTGGACATGTTTTTGATATTACTTTAATATTTATAATCTAATTTATTTAAATCACTTATTAATGAGGTAAATACTTCATCATTATTGTGTGATAAATAATTTAATTTATTCGATGTCTAAAAAATATAAAAAAATTCCATGATATAAGAAATCGTTTTATATTTCTAATTAATATTTATAGTAAAAAATATTACTTATATGACACCATATAAAATTTAATTACTAAAATATTTTTGTTTATGTCAATTTTGACTTTACATTAAATTAATTAATCTAAAGTGTCATTATCATTCATAAGTGGCTCCATGGAGTCCCAAAATCAATCAAAGGATGTCCATGGTTGGCCATTACACATTAAATAAGGATAGGACACGTGTTAAGGTAAGTTTTAATTATTACATTATTTTTTTACCTTGAATTACCATATTTACCTATAAATGTGGTAAATAAAAGTCAAAAGTTACTATCCAAAAAATAATTATTTTAATCACATTGAAACAAATTTTACATAGTGAGGTTAACTGTGTCTCTCGGATTTTTGAAATTCAACTCACAAAAGCGGTAAAATTATGTTTTATGCAAATTTGCAAATACTCCTAAGAGGTGGGTAAAAGACGGTAAATAGTTCAATACAATTTTTATATATCAAAATTTATTATAAAATGACACCAATGAATTATTTTGAACATATATAGGTATTATGTATATATTTTTACCTAAAATAAAATAAAATAAAATAAATTGTTTTTTAAATAAAAAGTAGGTTTTAACCAATAACGCATTGTTTTCTTAATATTCATAAAAATTTGATGTTTCTCAGAAAAATATCAAAACATCAGCCTATGCTATATTTGATATTCAAAATTCAAAAATGATGTCAATTTTACCAATTTCAAAACATATATGTTTCATTAATTAATTTAAAATTAATTCTCGTTGTTAAAACAAATAGCATGTTTTTAAGCAATAATATCTATCAAAAGATTGACACATTTTTGGTAAGAACCTGATTCTTATTTTTGAGGTATGGGTTTCTTCTTTTACCTTTTCATTAAGTGATTTTGAGAGAATAATGAATGTGGGGAAAAATACCAAATTTTGTGACTACACACCGTGTCATTTTCCACATGCCGTGTACTTTGGCCGTGTGGAATGAGTGCACAGGGCGTGTAGGCCTGTCAGCAATAAAACGTGTAAAAACTGACTACAATCCATGTATAGGGTATTTCCATGTCGTGTATTTAGCCAGAAGTTGATCAGTGAGGCAGTAAAGGAAGCCTCCAACAGAGCGGCAGTACATGTCATGTAATAAGAAATACATGCCGTGTACTCATGTTGACTGTTGAACAATGCTGTGGTGAAAAGAATATGCCATAGGAACAATTAAAAAAAAATGAAAAGTACACATCGTGTAGTTTGTTCTATTCACTTAAAACAGGCAGTATCCTCCTCTGTTCAAAGAGGATGCTTAGAACGCCATTTGGAGCTAGGAAGGATGGCTGGAGCTTCATAGTTCAGCTGACCACGCACCGAGATTACTTTTCTGCTTCTATCGATCACGTTGAGACTATACAGGTAATACCACCCTTCTCCTTGCATTGTTCTTACCAATTCTTACTCTAATGGAAGTTATTTACGTTTGAACGAGAATTGTCTTAGCCCAAATCTACATCGTTCTTGGATGATTTGGGAGGCGTCGTTCACGTATACCAATCGAAGATGATCGAGGTAGGTGTTCTGGTGTTTAAATTCCAACTACTGTGAGTTTTGTGTACCATTGTGCTACGCACCCATGTTTGGGGTGTCGTATGGCTGAGGCCTTGAGTAATTAAACACCTAGAATTTCATAGGTAGTTTAATGAATATGTATAACTGTTTTTTGGGATCACTTCTTGGATCCAGGACCACCCCGGGGGTGCGTTCCTATGGTTAGCCGTTTGGCTAGGATACCCGATGGTATTCCATGATTATAATGTGTATTAAATTTCCTCGAGAGGAATTTTATATAATTTTCTTGTTTATGCTTTGTGATCGGCCCGATTACTTGTGCATGAGGGAAATATTCTTTTTAGCCTAAGGGAATTGTTTGTTTAGCCTAAGGGCAAAGTACTGCTTAGGCTGAGGGAAATGTTTTATTTTTCCTGAGGGCAACACTTCTAATGCTTGAGGGTAGAGACTTCTGTGCCTGATGGAAATATCTCGTACTCCTGAGGGAAATATTCAATAGCCTGAGGGAAAGCCTGAGGGCATGATTTTATTATATTAGCCTAAGGGAAAGGTTCTGATTGGCCTTAGGGATTGGTTCTAATGAGCACAGAATGTTATTAAATTGAATGGTTAAATTAATATTAAAATCGAAATATAACTTGTAAAGTTAGTTACTTTTGAGTACTGCTTAATTTATTGCATTTACTACTGCACAATACTATAGCACATTTTCACTGACAGTTGGGCACGAGCCTTTGGTGGGTTCCTACTGGGATTTATTTCTCACACCCTGTTTGAGTCATGTCTTCGTCCCAAAAATATTACATTTCTGTAGGGGTGGATAAGGGAAAGGTTCCCTATATAGGTACATGATTGTAGCAGAGAGTTGGAGAGCATGGGACCGAGCTTTGGCTTGCGATGCTGCTACGTTCTGTCTACTCTGCTTAGTTTTGTTTGGCTTTACCTTGTACATTGATTTGTATAGTATTGTATTGCTGTGTATCCTGTTTTAGCTGCTTTCATAGAATTAGTAACATGCTTCATCTATATATATATATGACTGTTGGTTCTCTATTATTTCCGTTGTTCATTTCAGTTGCATATTGTTTATTGATTCCACTGTTGTACATTTATATATTTTATTCCGTTGTGCGACACACTGATAAATGAGGGCATAGTTTCCCCAATATCAATCATTGGACCTTTCCACTAGTCGGCAGCCTCTAGAGTTTGGGGAAATGCGCTTGAGGTCATGTGACCAACAAGGTTCAGGGCACCCGTTGAGTGGCAACCAGATCCGGGAAATTACAATGTGGTATTAGAGGGTTTCTTTTCTTTGACATAATATTTGGATCCTTAGTCAAGGATATGACAGAAATGGTAGTTGGTAATAAGCTATGCCCAAGGAGTAGCTAACCCGTGTACAGGGAAAATCCAGTCTACCACAGTTATTGCAATTATTACTGGTTTTTCAATTTTACAGTTGATTTGATTTTCAACGTTGGGTAATGCACTTACTATATGCTGTTATATTTTTATACTAGGTTTTATTTAGTCTCAACCCGATGAGATGAGGGTATGCCATATCATGCATCATTTAGGCACATTTTATAAATCACAAGTCATGCATTCTTCCATGCCATGTAGGTGCGTTAGATGTTTCAAGTTGTTGTGATAGTTTTTGTGCTAGGAACGCATGATGTTGTGATAGCTGTTTGGATAAATACTTGCTAATTGATGGGGTATTTTTGTGTGAGGTTGTTGAAATAATGAACACAAATCTTTGGTTTTTGGGGAGTATGGGCCCTCAACTACCGAAATTTGGCAGATCATTGATGATTTTACCTTGTTATAAAATATATAAGATGCCAAACTATGATTCGCGGGGAGTATGGGTCCTAAGAGATCATAATTTGACACTTAGATGTTTGTTTTAGTGTTTTTATGGGTTCCGAAGTAGTTTCTATGGCTTTCTGTTCGAAAAAACCCGGAATACTTGCCATGTAGTATTGACTGCAAGCCATATATTCTTCTATTCAACAAGAAAAGAAAAAGTTTTGAGTACATGACGTGTACCCTAAGTACACACCGTTTAATAGCTAACTGTGTCATAGGCCATGTGGGAAAATACATGGGATGTGGAAGTTCTAGAGGGAACACGCCATGTAGTAATTTCACACACTGTGTTGTGTGGACCCTGTGTCCGCCCATGTAACTAACAACACGGACAGAGGAAATCCTTTCTTGTACACGTCGTGTCAATGATAAACATGTTGTGTAGTTTAACCTGGGGACCCGTCCGTGTAGCTAACAACACTAGTCGATGTTACCTCTTCTTGAACACATTGTGAACCTATGGGACACGTGATGTGGTTTTAACCGGGAAAAGACCTTGTAAACCTGGCTGTGTGGATGGGAAGACAAATTTTTGTTCACACCGTGTGTGGGTGAAACACACTGTGTAGTGTCATCTGAGTGGTCAGTCGTGTCACTAACAACACAGGCAGTTTGAAATTAATCCATACATTCCGTGTCTCTCTAGGACACACCATTTAGTTTTTTTATTGGAGAGTCGTGTGGAGAAGCCATGTGGAAGGACTCGGACAGGGAGAAGGATTCAAGTACACACCATGTGTGTGGAAAACATGCTGTGTGTTTGGGGTGTTACATGACCAGTTTTAGATGGAGAACACGCCCATGTGAATGGATTTTGAGAACACAATGTGTAGTATTTATACACGCTATGTAGTCATGTAGGTAAATCTTGAATGCCTTCTTTCTCCTACTCCCTTCTTGGTCTCCTTGTTTTCAGTGTTTGATAAATTTTAATTTAAGGCGTGTGTTTGACCTTGTAGAGTCATTCTGCTGAGATGGCCTCGAGTTATTGGCCAGGAGAGTGGCAATGATTATACTCCAGAGATGGTAGGCCATGTGCTACCAATTGATTCTCCAGCAGAGCCAGATGCAGTGCCAGCTGTTAAACCGGACACAATCACAGAGGCGTAGTTTTGTGAAGGATTCATGTGGTTTATGCAGACCTTCTAGAGAGAACCATAGGCCATCACATATATGGAAGAGCTAACTCATATCTTCCAGTAGCAGCATACGCATATGTTTTCAGGGGATGGCGGACCACAGGCTGTGAAGTCTTGGATGGATTTTATGTAGACTATTTTTGAGTATCTTGAGAGGACTCCAGGGTGGAGGTTCAATCTCACTACTTAAATGCTGCATGATTCCTCCAAGAGGTGGTGGGATGCTACCACCTAGTTAGGGCATCACAAAGACATGGCGTGGGAAGACTTTCAGTGAGTATTCCATGACATCTTCTTTCCTAAGATGCTACGGGAAGATCAAGAATGAGAGTTCATGAATCTGCAGTATGGCGCTATGTTAGGGATGGACTATTCTACCCACTTCACCAAGCTTCATCATTTTTCACCTGTTTTGGTGGGTGATGAGGCATTGAGAGCTAAACACATTGAGTATGGTCTTCGATATGAAATCTGAGCACTGGTGAACATTTTCAGGTTGCCTACAGTACATGATATTGTGAACTAGGCACTGATTACTGAGAGAAGCCCGCAGGAAGAGGGTGGTGCAGGCCAGGGTGGTTCAACACCAGTTTCTGGTACTATTTCTATTAGGAAGAGGAAGATACAGATGAGTTTCTCTCATGGTGGCAGTACTATCTAGGTGATTACTTCAGGTGGCCCGGTCTTATGCTACCAGTGTGGTAGAGGGGGCACAAGAGACCTCAGTGTACCCGTGACCCAGTGGAGTGCCGAGTTTGCAGCAAGATAGGCCATCTTTAGTGCTTTTTCAGGACGTTTCTACCAGTGGATTGTGAGAGGGGTTCTGTGCAGACTCCTCATGTGGGATCAGGACCAGCAGCATCTTACTTGTCGGGCAATTGGAATATGGCAGGGCTTGCAGGCAGAGATGGTGGTTGTGGCCGTGGTATCCAGACACCCGGATCTCAGAGGTAGCATGGCGGGTCAAATCAGGGTAGCCAGGCTATGTTGTCGGGCCACGACACTTGGTAGACATATGCAGTGTAACAGACCCAATAAGAGCAGGATCCCAGACCTTCTAATGTTAGATTTACTCTTCTAGTTGCTTCTATTTTGTCTTCTGTACTTTTCGATATGGGTGCAACATATAGCTTTATATATGTTCCCGTTGTGGAGAGCCTTGGGCTCTGTGTTTCTTGTTATTCTGATGTTATGATGCTATAAACTTCATTCAGAAATAGAACGGATGGTGTGCGTTAGTGCAAGGAGTTTCCCCTAGAGGTTGGTGGGTGACACTTTCTATTGGACCTCTATGTCTTAGAGATGACAAGCTATGATTTCATTCTCGGGATGGACTGGTTGGTACCCTTTCAAGACTTTGTGGATTTCTATCGTCGTAGGTTGAGTTTCACATCACCAGAGGGTGGAGAGTTTATATAAAAAGGTGAATGGGATGTCCATGTGAGCCAAGCTGGACCCGAGTATCATGGTCATGGTGGTTTGACAAACCATATTGAGACTTTATATATGGATGATCAGGGGACTTGTCAGAAAGATTTCCCTCTAGTAGTTTATCATTTCAGTGATGTCTTCCCAGAAAACTTTTCAGGTCTACCTATGGAGCGAGAGGTGGATTTCTCTATTGAGCTAGGGCCAGGAGCAACACCAGTGTCCATTCCTCCTTATAGGATGGCTACACCAGAGTTGCAGGATCTCAAGAGACAGTTAGAGGAGTTATAGAAAAAGGGGTTCATCCGACCCAATACTTCTCCTTGGGGTGGTCCTGTCCTTTTTGTGAAGAAGGTGGACAGTACCCTCAGAATTTGTGTAGATTATCAGAAGCTAAACTAGTTGATGGTTAAGAACCGATATCCCTTGCTGAGGATTGATGTTCTTAATGATCAACTTCTAGGAAAATGAGTGTTCTCGAAGATTAACTTGATATCCAGATATCATCAGATACACGTTAGACCATCAGATATACTGCTCACAACTTTTCGGAGCATATTGGGTCTATATGAGTACTTGGTTATGCCGTTCGGAATCATGAACGCGCTGACAGTTATCATGGCTATGATGAATCGTGTGTTCCACCCATATATGGACTCTTTTGTGGTAGTCTTCACGGATAAAATCTTGGTGTCCTCTTGCACTCAGCACGACCATGAGACCCATCTTGAGATCGTTTTGAGTACACTAAGAGAGAAACATCTATATGCTAATCTCTCAAAGTGCCAATTTTGGATGGACCAGATAAACTTCCTCAGTCATATCATTTTAAGGGCATGAGTTGTAGTAGTCCCAGATAAGGTGAGATCAGTAGTATCCTGGGAGTAGCCTAAGAATGTGTTTGAGATACAGAGTTTCTTGGGGCTGGCTGGTTACTACATGCCCTTTATACATGACTTCTCCCACTTAGCAGCACCGTTGATGGGTTTGACTAAGAAGGGTGTGAATTTCATTTGGTCATAAGATTGTGAGACAACCATTCGAAAGTTGAAGGGAAGGTTGACATCAACAGAAGTCCTGATAATTCCAGAGTAAGGGAAAAGGTATACAGTTTACTGTGATGCATCAGGTATTGAGCTGGGAGCTGTGTTGATGCAGGGAAATCGAGTAGTTGCATACGAGTCTCAGCATTTGAGGCCACATGAGAGGAATTACCCAACACATGATCTCGAGTTGGTTGAGGTTGTTCATGCATTACACTGTTGGAGACATTATCTCTAGGGAGAGAGTTTTATGGTTTTCACGACCAAAAAAGTCTCAAATATATATTTACCCAGTGTGAATTCAACATGAGACAATGAAGGTTGGTCGGATACCTTTAGTCCTTCGACTTTGTGCTTTCTTATACACATGGTAATGGTAATGTTGTAGCTGATGCACTGAGCAGGAAGACTCAAATACAGGTAGTGTAGGAGGCCAGTGTTGAGTGGCAGCTTGTGGCTTTGTTTTCTTAGATGCATTTGGAGGTGCACGACAGTCAAGGGCAGACCTATATTTATTCCTTATCTTTGACTTATACCCTTCTATATAGAGTGAGGATGAGATAACTATATGATTCAGAAGGCCTAGTTCTATGGGATTCAGTGGCAAGTGAGGATCCTCCTCTTGGATGTACGATAGGCTATGATTAGGTATTGTGTTTCCATGTATGAGTGTGGGTTACAGGGTATATACGTAAGGAGCTGATGCAGGAGTTTCATGCTTTATCTTGGGTAGTGAATCTCAGAGTTACCATGATGTACCATGACTTGGGACGTCAGTATTGGTGACCAAGTATGAAATAGGATGTAGCTGGTTTTGTTATGAGGTGTTACACTTGTCAGCAGGTGAAGGCGGATCATTAGAGGCTAGCCAGACTCTTACAGCAGTTACCCATCCCAGAGTGGAAATGGGATGATGTCGTGATGGATTTTGTGACCGGGTTACTGAGGACACCTCAAGGTAATGATGCTGTGTGGGTTGTTGTGGACAGACTCAAGAAGGTAGCTCCCTTTTTTCCAATCAAGGAGACCTTCGGTGTTGACGAGCCTGTGAAGTTGTATATCTGAGAGATTTTTCATCTTCATGGGGTCTCTCAATCTATCATTTCAGATAGGGACACCCGCTTTACATCTCGTTTTTGGAAGAGTTTTCAGAGGGCACCGGGTTCATAGTTGCTTCTGAGCACATCTTACCACCCTCAGACCGATGGCCAGTCAGAGCATATGATACAGGTGCTTTTGTACATACTGGGAACATGGGTCCTAGACTCTGGGGGTTCTTGGGAGAATCACATACTCCATGTTGAGTTTTCCTACAATAATAGTTTTCAGGAAACTATTGAGATGAATCCTTATGAGGTTGTGCTGGATAGAGGCAGGTGAGGCAGCTTTGCTGGGACCATGTCTCTTATAGGAGACTTCAAAGTAGGTCTAGTGGATTAAGAAGTGGATGGATACTACACAGTATCATCATAAATCTTATGTTTTTTTCCGAAGACGACCCTTGGAGTTCATGGTTGGGTATGAGGTTTTCTAGCGTGTTTCACCGAGGTTGGGACAGAGGCGGATCAGGAGACAGGTTAAACTTCCACCGAGGTATGAGGGGCCGTTTGAGATTTTGGAGAGAGTCGAGCAGGTTGCCTATCGGTTGCAGTTACCACAGAGGTACCGGGCCATGCATGGCATATTCCATGTATCTCAGTTGCACTGTTATCATTCAGAAATTTCTCTCACCTTTCAGCCCGAGGCGGTTGAGCTTCAGATCAATGTGTCCTTTGAGGAGAATCCGATTCGTATCGTTGATAAGAGCACGATGGTTTTCTGAGGCCGATCAGTTCCTCTTGTATGGGTTCTATGGCAGCATGAACTAGTGCAGGATGAAATCTGGGAGCGGGAGTCTGAAGTACATGCTCTGTGGCTAGATTTGTTCTAAGCTTTATCTTATCCACCATTAGAAGGGAAATTCAAGGACGAATTTTTTTAAGGGGGAATGTTTGTAAGAACCCGGTTCTTATTTTTGAGGTATGGGTTTCTTATTTTCCTTTTTCCTTAACTGTTTTTTAGAAAATAAGGAGATTGGGGAAAAATACCAAATTTTGTGACTGCACGCCATGTCCTTTTCCACACGATGTGTACTTTGGCCATGTGGAATGAGTACATAGGGCATGTAGGCATGTCGGTAATGTAATCCGTAAAAACTGACTACATGCCATGTATAAGGTATTTACATGCCATGTATTTAGTTGGTAGGTGAACTGTTAGACAGTGAAGGTAGCCGCCAACGGGGTGATAGTACACACCATGTAATCCGAAATACACGTTGTGTACTCATGTAGATGGGTGAATAGGGTCACGGTGGAAAGAAGCCGCCAAAGGAATAGTTAAAAAACATGAAAAGTACTACCGTGTACTTGAGATTTCACACCGTGTAGTTTTTTTTTGCTTAAAATGGGAATTATCCTTTTCTCCTCATAGAGGAAGCATAGAATGCCATTTGGAGCTAGGGAGGATGGTCAGAGCATTGAAGATCAGCTGACCGTGCACCGGGAATCCGTTTCTACTTCTGTCGATCACGTTGGGACCATACCGGTAAGCCCTACCTTCTCCTTGTGAAGTTTTTACCAATTCTTCCTCTAAGGGATGTTATTTACATTTTAACATGAATTATCTTATCCCAGATCTACGTCGTTCAAGTACGATTCAGGAGGCGTCGTTCACGTATACCGATCGGAGATGATCGAGGTAGGTGGAATACTATTTAAATTCATCTCCTATGTGTTTTGTTTAACACTATTCTACGTGCCCATGTTTGGGGTGTTGTATGGTCGAGGACTTGCATAATTAAATACCTATAATTGCATAGGTAGTTTAATGAATATGTATAACTGTTGTTTGGGATCACTGCTTGGATCCAGGACCACCCCTGGGGTGCGTTACTTTGTTTAGCCATTTGGATAGGATATCTGAGGGTATGCCATGATTATAATGTGTATTATATTTCATTGAGAAGAATTTTATATAAATTTCTTGATTATGCTTTGGTCTCAGCCTGGTTACTTGTGCCTGAGGGAAATATTCTTTTTAGCCTGAGGGCATTTTTTTTAGCCTGAGGGAAAGATACTTCTTAGCCTAAGGGAAATGTTCTATTTCACTTGAGGGAATCAATTTTTATGACTGAGGGAAATGACTTCTGTTCCTGAGGGAAATATCTCGTATGCTTGAGGGCAATATTCGATAGCCTGAGGGAAAGCCTAAGGGCGTGGTTCTATTATATTATCCTGAGGGCAGGGTTCTGATTGGCCTGAGGGCTTGGTTCTGATGATCAAAAATTTTTATTAAATTTAATGGTTAAATGAATATTAAAATGGAAATATAACTGGTAATGTTAGTTACTTTTGAGTACTACTTAGTTTATTGCATTTACTACTGCACACTGCTGTTGCACATTATCACTAATAGTTGGGCATGGGCCTTTGGTGGTTGCCTACTGGGATTTATTTCTAACAACTTGTTTGGGTCATGTCTTCAGCCCACACAGATTACATTTTTGCAGGGTTGGATAAGGGAAAGTGTCCCTATACAGGTACATGATTGTAGCAGAGGAGTAGGAGAGCATGTGACTGTGCTTTGGCTTGCGATGCTGTTGTGTTCAGTCTACTCTACTTAGATTTGTTTGGATGTACCTTGTACTTTGAGTTGTATTGTATTGTATTGCAGTGTATCCTATTCTGGATGATTTCATATAATTAGTGACATGCTGCATCTTTATATATATATGACTGATGGTTCTCTTTTATTTTAGTTGTTCATTTCAGTTGCATATTGTTTACTGCTTACGCTATTGTATGTTTATATATTTTATTCTGCTGTGCTAAACTATAAAAAATGAGGTCATAGTTTCCCCACTATCAGTCCTTGGCCCTCTCTACTAGTCGACAGCCTCTGGCATTTGGGGAAATGCCCTTGAGGTCATGTGACCAACTGGGTTCGGGGAACCCATTGAGTGGCAACCAGATCCGGGACGTTACATTGTTTATGTCCAATTTCAATGTGAAATTAATTATAATGACATAAAATTTATTAAATGATAAAAATATAATCTAATTATACTTCAAAAACATTCAAATACCTAATTTAACACTATAAATTATTTCAATTAAAAAAGTTGTTTTTAATTAAAATTTAGTATTTTTCATTATTCCCCAAAATATGAAAGTTATCAAAAAAATACCAAAAATTTATCAAAACTAAATTTTTATCTCCCGATTCTAAAGAAGAAGTATATTTTGTCAAATTGAATATATAAAAGATTCAAATATTGGATTTAAAAAGGGTTCTCTCTTAAAAGGCGTTAAAATTGCATTTTCTAAAAAAATCTTCTTTATCTAGAAAATTGAATTTGTTCTTATATTATGACTAAGAAACACATAATTTGGATGTTAAAATTATATGGAGTATATAAAATTCAAAATGTAGTTAATACTATTTATAGCCTCTTTAGAACGACTAGATTGGTATGTCATGGTGCGCTTGAACTTGGTGTTGCGTGTAGTGCAAGTTATTGAATTACTTTAAAGACATAACGTAGTATAAAATCTTGGGGTGTTACATTATCTATGTGTTTATAACATATGGCATAATTTTATGAAATTAATTTCTATTGATAAAACATTTGGTCATTACACTGTTCCCCCTTATGAAATTTTACCCTCAAAATTTCATTTTACAATATATGTTGAAAATAGGTGGTGGTACTTTTCTTTCATTATTTCATATAGTTCCCATGTTTCATCTTCATACTTATGGTTCCACCATAATACTTTGAGCAGGGGAGTAGTATTTATTCATCAAACATTATCTTTTTGATCAAAGATCATAACTGGATGATCCTCGGAAGAAATATTTTTCTCCAAATGTACCATCTATGAATTCCGTTCTTGTAATGGATTAGGTATGTACTTCCTCAAGAGGTATATGTGGAATACATTGTGTAAATTTGAAAAGGTTAGTAGAAGTGCTAGTTTATATTCCACATCTCCAACATGATCAAAGATCATGAAGAATCCAATATACATGGGACATAACATTACTTTCAACCCAAATCTCATGATTCTCTTCTAAAGAGATACGTGGAGGAATACCATGTCTCCATCATTAAACTCCATATCCCATCAATGATTGTTTTCATAGTTATTTTGTAGATTTATGTTTCCATGATTTGATGCTAAATTATTTGCACCTTCTCCACCATTTATTCAACCATTTTAGGTTCAATCATCTTATGTTTACCAACTTCATCCCATCATGTTAGTTTTCTGTAGCTTTTCCCTTAAAGGGCTTCATATGGATCCATTCAAATGATCAAGTGGAAACTATTTTTGTAAGAGAACTCAACCAGAGGTATATGTTGGTACCATAATCCTAATAATTCCATATAACATGATCTCAACATGTATTATAGTTTCTAAAAAGTTCACTCAGATTGGCCATTAGTTTGAGGTTGATAGGCTATATTAATGTTCTACTTTGGGATTAGGGAATGATGGAGAATTTTCCAGAACTTCGAGGTGAATCTGGTATCTATATTGGACATAATTGATAGTGGTACATGATGTGGTCTTAACAATTTATGGATATATATCCATGCCAGTTGACCCAATGAGAAGTCGTCTATAATTTCAATAAAGTGAGATTTAGTTGTAACACGATCCATAGGAACCCATACTGCATTGTTCTATCTGGATAACATTGGAAGTCCAGTAATAAATTCCATGTTGATGTTTTCCCAATTCAATATAGATATGGGTAATGTTAGGATCAACCCTATAGAAATTTTCCTTTAAGCCTTCACTTGCTGACATACCAGGCACATTGATGTATATCCAAAAATTTCCAACTTCATTCTATCCCACCAGTAGTTCTATTAGAGATGTGGATACATCATTCTACCCCCTGGCTGAATATATGATGTTGAGATATGTGAATCATTATGAAGCTTATTCGTTATCTCTGGATTGGATGGTACATATAATTGTGACACAAATATAACAATTCCTTCTTCATCCATTTGTTACTCTAAGGATTTACCAGGTCTAATATGTTACAACCTTTTATGAACTTTCACATCATTTTTTTAGAATCAATTATTTTCTACAAAAGGGATAGTTAAGAAATAATTTGAAAAAGTATTGAATATTTTTCTTCCTTAACAATTCCCTTGTCCATACTTTGTATGTTTAAAAATATTGTATCCTTCTTGATTATCATCATTAATAAATATATAGGATTATTTCTACTTAGAGAATCTACAACCTTACTTTCTTTACCAAAATAGTAGTGGATTGAGAAGTTATAATCCTTGCGTACATCTAACGATCATCACTTGTTCATAATAATTTCCTTATATGTTAATATATATATTTGAGACTATTGTGATCAATATATATCTCACACTTCTCCCCATAGAGATAATGTCACCGGATTTTCAATTCAACAATCACATCTTTCGACTCCAGATCTTATGTGGGATAGTTTTTCTCATGTATTTCTAACAATTTTGAGCCATATGCTATCACATTATCATTTTGTATTATTACACAACCTAATACATTTTTTAAAGCGTATCTATACACCACATAAATTTCTCCACTTATTAGGAGTTTGAGTACTAGTGCAATGATAAGACTCTTTTTTGAGCTCCTTAAAGCCTTCCTAACATTATTGAGTGCAGAAAAAATCACTCCCTTCCTTGTTAGCTTGGTTATTGGGTTTATAATTGTGTATGTTACTCAATAATCATCGGTAATACCATGATAAACCACGAATTCTATGGATCTCCATTACAAATGTTGTCTTGGGCTACTCTTTGATCGCCTTTGTCTTGAAAGTGTTCACATATATTCTTTTAACAGTGATAAAATTCCCCTAGAATTATTCTCCCTCCATCTAGAACTCACATTTTCTTTACTTTGAATATATTTTATTCTTTAGCATGGTCATTACCACAACATTCAAATACTTCTCATGACCATCCTTTCCCTTGGAGTATATTAGAACATCAAGAATAAAGACTAACAAAAATTTATCAAGGTAATTTATGAAGACTCTATTCATTAAATCCAAGAAAATTATGGGAGAATTAGTGAGTCTAAAGGGAATAACTATGAACTAATAGTGTCCATACCATGTAAGAAAGTCTATCTTGAGTATATATTCCTTCTCACTATTAATTTGTGTTATCCTAACCGAGGGTCCACATTAGAGAAATGATGGGCCCCACGTAGCTGATCAAACACGTCATTTATCCGAGGAAGGGGATAATTGTTCTTTATCATGATTTTATAAATCTCATGATAATCAATGTAGAGGCTCAATGATCTATACTTATTATTTAAAATTAGGGATGGTGCACCCCATGGTGATGCCCATGGTCATATAAAACCCTTGTATAGATTTTCTTGAAACTTCTTCTTCAGTTATTTTAGATCAACGATGGCCATTCTATAAGGTTTCTTTGATATAGGAAAATATATTGGAAGAAGTTCAATTGAGAACTCCACTTATCGATCAGACAGAAGACCATAAAAATCTTCAGCGAATACATTAGTGTAATCCCCCATGATGGAAATTTCTTCAACCATGATCATCTTCCTTGTCTCAATAATTTAAGAAAGATAATATTTCGCATAAGGCAGTAATATCCACAGTTGAGATGATGATTCTGAAGAAGATTCATCTTCCGCCTTTCACATGTAAAGAATTAGAATATTCTTGAGGATGTGAAGAGTGATATCCCTTTCCTAATATTTGATTATGTATTTGTATAAAAATAGTCAATCCATACAAAAAATAACATAAAACTCCACCAAAGGAAGTAAGACAAGATTTACTAAGATGTTCATTCCACATATATTTATTAGGTAGGACTTATGTAATTTTTATGCAAAAAAGCCTCATTATCTATTCTCATAGATAACCCAACCTCTATATTTTGAGGTTTTTATTGAATAGTTCTACTAAACATGAATGATATGAATGAACGTATAGAACTAGAGTCCAATAGTACATTTTCTATTATTGAATAAAACACCAATGTACCTGTTACCAAACCATTGTCTAGATCCACCTCAATAGTAGTGATAGTATATTACCTTCCGTGTTTCCAAAGAGTTTGTTTTTAATTTCCTCTATGATACCTAGGCTTAGTGAAATATTTCAAAAAATGTGTATGTTCCTTTTAGTTGAAACAATGCACTACTGACTGATTGTTGATATGAAACTTCATTTATTCTTCCACTTTACTGGGATTCTTTATATCCATTCGACAGTTCTTAACCATAATCCTCATTCTTTCACAATTGATGAATTTCATGGTTCCTTTCAGATAGTTCCTAGGATACTTTTTCCACCAGTTTTGACACATGGGATATTCGGCCTTTTTTCATCATGAGACATATTTGTTGATCCATATATATTAGATTTCAATTTTTTATTTTTTCATTAGGACCACAAGACAACCGAGAATATCCATTCACCATTTCAACCATGAGGGAACTATTAACAATATTTTTCATAGATATAAAAATCTTAAATCAACAATTTTTTAGACTCATCTTTAGGACACTAAAGAATTGATCCACCAAGATCTTCATGTTAATGAAAATGACCATGGTATATGTTTCAATCTTGTAATGTTTTCTTCATACACCCCAATAGAATCATATTCCATATTCATAAGATCTAGGAACTCTCTTTTCAAATTGATAAGGAGGGTTTAGTAAAAATATTTACTGAGAAAAATTTTCCTGAATTCCTCACAATCTATGGAATCAATTTCCTCACTAGACATCATATATTTTTTATCAGTTTCCACCACTAAATTTCTTCCCTGTCCAAATTATTGACCTACAACACCAATTTCTATTCTTCAGAGAATTGGAGGATAGAGAATATATTTTCAATGGAGTTAATCCACTATTCCATGAAGAGGGGATCAGAAGATCCCCTATCAGGGGGAGTCATTTTTTCATGAAGTCTTCGATGTAAAATTTAGCTTTCCTTGGAGAAGGACGGCCTTGTACATGATTCATGTTATTATTCATAACATGATCCAGCTAAGAAAGTACTGTCATATGTTTTTAGCACCCATTCCCATCATATTTGGTATAACATTTTGGAAATTGTCACATTCCCTTTCAAATTGATTATTGGCACTTCTTCTTATATTCTCAAAAATTAACTAAAAGAAATAATGTAGAATTAAGGGGCTCAAATATTTAACTAATAAGCATAATGAAAGGAAACTTTGATCATAAAATGTAAACTTATAAAGGAAAAGTATATCCGAACATGTGATTCAATAGGGTTAAATATAGGTTATCAATGATATTATTCCTAACATATATTTTCTCATGGTACTTTTTTATTGTTCCCTTAATAATGGATTATAATGAGCATATGACTTTACCAAATAATATTCCCGAGTGTCAAAGCATGTGCGCAATAAGCCCCATTGTCATGGGCAGGTTATCCCAAGTCAGGCCCAAAACACCTTGTTAGATTTGTTACTCCTAAGTACATATCTCAATAACTACATCCACATTTAGTATCCAGAAAATGATTTATTTTCTTAATAAACCACTTAATATATACTTAATACAATTTAGGGGTGTTTTGTAATAATTATTCCCATCCCTAGGGTTCTTAATAAAGTTATATATTCATAATCTCAAAAAATAACAAGACCTCCCTCTGATTCCCACTATAGTGACCCAATCCTTTACACATATCATTAAATGATTTTATGAATAATTAAACATCAAATTACAATCTAATGATCATACTGTCTAGTGACTTAGAGATTAGTTCAATAATTAAATAACATGATTCCAAAATAAGAACATATACATTTTAATATTAATAAATACCACCATACTTATTTTTTTCACTTATATTAGTATAAGATAACCCAGGGATAAAATGAAAAAAGGGATGATCTAAAATCCCAGTAAAGGAATAAACATAAGAATAAAGAATATCACATGTGTTAGAAGTTATTAAATAATGATATAAAAATTCATGGAATATGATTAAATATAAGGAATAATAAAAAGGGATAATATAACCATGGATTCATAGTAATCTGAACAAAACATAAAACATGATTTTTTCACGAGTGAAGGATCGTTGCACAAAAAGGATCATGGATCAATGCTAACCACCAAGACTTTTCTACATGGTGAATGAGTCTAGCATAAACACCAAGACCATTCCATATAATGTTTCATGAGACTAAACATTACCCAATTAATTGGAGCACTATTTGGGAACACCTATCATAACATGTTCAAGAATATGTTTTCCCCATAAATAATCATATATAATCAATCAAACATAAATAGATGTGTTACCCATGGAAAGGATTGTGTGTCATGATCATGTTATAAATCTTAATAAATGCTCATATCATATTAGTATTCATAAAATAATGTAATTAAATAACACATGGACATTAATAAAAAATAGGAATAGATTATGATTATTGATGTCCAACTGATGTGATAACATTTTAAAAAGTATTTAAGAAACTTTAGAATTAATACATTTTATTGTGGTTTAAGGAAAATATTAAAGGGAAATTAAATGATAAAAGGGAATAATATTTTATATAAAACCATAAGAGAACCAATAATGTTTTCATAATAACATAAGTAATTTAAAAAATAATTATTTCTCAAAACATATTATATAGTGCACATGAAATTGGATAAGAATATGTGATGTTCCCTCAAATCAAGTTTGCATATCGGGAATGACTGAGAAGGGAACAATATAAAAACATGTATATCCCGAAAAAATAATGATTAATTGATCATGAAAAATTAATTTTTAACATATATACAAACTTTTAAATATTTAAATAAAAATAGTATAAAATTTCATTTGTGTAAATGGAGAGAAATAATAACCCAAAGGAATATTGGAGGTTCTATTGCAAACCCTTACCTTATGTCTGTATGTGCTATCCACCTGATATTAATGTCTTGGATAATAAAATTTGATTCATTAATTAAAAATTATAGATTTTTTTTTTAAATTTATTATTTATTATAGATTTATTATTTTCATTTATGGCCTTGTTTATGGGATTAGTGGTTCAATTTAATTGTTTTAGAGTGTTGGTTTCCTTGGTTTTCATGATCATTTTACTTGTGTACATGTATAAATGGTTGTATAAAGTGGGAGTAAATATCCATAATTGAACTTATATGTTATTAATGACATTCTAGAGGTTGAATTGGCCTTATATATCATTTGGTTTTATGGAATGAGTAAGAATTATTAGATAATTAGTTAATGATAATCATTTGGGTTAATTTTTTCAGTCTTCGATCACAACAAACTCATTTTATTTTATAAAATAATATCATGTGTAAGAAATGATTATATAATATTAAATAAGATATAATACATATGTTATTATTTTTTTCAATCATAAAAATGGTTTCATGACCATCCTTGAAGATGATAATGGAAATTAAAAACTTTATCATCATTAATTGTGATAAATTAATACATCATAGAAAATGTTTTCATTTTTAGTATAAAAGGAGGGGGAAAGGGATATAATGATTAATTATTAAAATAAAATAATAAAATTGAAATATATTTAAGACAATGGAGTTATCATATCATTTGGTTGAGGGTATTTTAAGAGAGAAAAATAATATAAAATAACTTGAAAGGAAATTAAAAGAAAATGAATAGACTTTTACCTATTGATTTAATATTCTCATGGAAATTTTTAGTGGATTTATTTTGTTCTTTTATTAAGTCAAAAATCTCATATAAGTAGGTGAGGGTATTGTGAGGATATTTTAGTATAATTATGACAAGGCTCAAGGCTTTGGAGTTGTGAGAGGAAGAGGTGGTGATGGTTGTTTCTTGTAGTTGCTGGGAGGGGTTTTTTTCTCATTATTTAATTCATTAGATTATTATTATTTTCTAGAAAAGAAAAAGTGTTGAATATAGAGACTAAATACAGTAATTAAATCATGTGAGTTCAAACCATTTATTCTTACATCAACCATGACTCAAGGAATAGTGTATTTAGTATATAATGTATATATACCGTAAATTATAGTATTTTACTGTTCAAAACATTCTAGTATTTCAAAAAATACCAAAACTAACCTTTAAATTTTTTAATTTATAGAATTAAAATTTGATCTCCATTTTATAAAAATAATTTTTTAAATACTATAAATTGAATTTCTAATTAAATTAATAATTTACGTGGAAAATAAAAATTTTAAAATTTAAACTACTTTTCTAACACATATAAAAATTAATTAAGGTTTCATAAAATTTTCCCATAATAATAAGACATGAAAATATTAATTAATGAATTAATTTAATGTAAAAAATTCTTGTAAATAACTAAACCAATCAAAAAATTGTAATTAAATATTTATGACCTATAAGATTACCAATAATTAATTAATAATTTTTAAAATATTGTTTTACATATACTATGATATAATTATATCATATTTTCACTTATTAGAGGGATAAAATGTAGTTATACTATCATTGGGGAGGTTACTATTCAATTGGTCAGTTTTCTATTCATAAGGGTCACATTACTATTCCAATGTCAAGTTACGATTTCATCAGTATATGTTTCTTATATTCTTGAAACACTTCTTATTTCATTCATTAGTCCTTTATAAAGATAGTATTTTATTCTATAGGTGATTAAATCATAATATATAATTTTAAGAATATAATTTATATTGATACAAATTTGGGTCGTCACAGTTCTACCACTACAGGGAGAAAATTAATGTTTGTGAAGAAATAAAGAGGTAATATTATCATTTAAATATATGATGCGAGTTAACAAAAAACTTCCAAAGATAAAATATCCCTTCCTTCCCACAAAAAAAATATTATGAAATAAATAAAATATAAAAACAATGAAATATAAATTATAAAATATAATATAAGATAATAAAAGTAAAAAAAAGTTATTATTGTTGAAATTGTGGGATGATAATGAGAATTAAGAAGCATTCAGAGGTACAAATTTGTATGGTGGATAGTAAATAGCACACCATTCTTGGGAGAAAAAATTAAATTAATTTATCTTTATATTATTGCTAAAAATTTTCATTATACATTATAGGATTAACATATAAAACCTACCAATAATTAGATATCAAATAACCGATGAAAAATGCCTCATGATTGAAACATTTTTTTATGTTGGGAATCTGATATACTAGTAAGGAAAAATGAGAATATATAACATGAATGTTCTTGATAATGATAAAAAATTAATTTCCAATCAATTAGTGATAGAGAAATAAAATTTTGAGGATGTTGGTATTACATGAACATGAAGAATAATATCATATTGAATGAATTTTTATGATCAATAAAGAATGGAGAGAGTTGAGATCCATATAAGAGGTCATATTTGTCTATTGATGTTATAATTTAATAGTATTTCAAAATTTACCTTGGTATTTGTTTTGACCATAGAATATATTCTTTCTCAAGTGTTAAAAATTTAAGTGTTGTGGATTGATTATGTATATAATTTCACTATGTTAACTTTGAATTTCAATTTTTTCATCCCAATATTTTGATATTTAATATGTAATTGTCAATTTTTTTTGGTTTTACAAACATTTTTTAATTATGTTTGAAAATATCTTTATTATTTATTTTGAAGTGATTTTATTCAATTTTTGATTTGTTATAAAAAACAAACATATATTTTTGTAAAATTTGAATTAATTTATATATTGGATATTTTAATGATTTAAATGTTTTAACCCAATCAATAATTAATTTTAAATATTTACCTATAATATTTTATAGAATTTTATAGGTGATAATTAATTTTTCCATGTGAAATCATACATATGAGTCATTACATTCATTTCATAAGAGTCATTATAATGTTTTTGCGAATAAATTTAGCAATGTACTCATGAGTATGTTATACTGTAATAAGACCATAACACATATATTATTACCTTTTCTTTTTAAAATTATATTTTATAGAGTCTAGAATACATAAGAGTTAACATTTCAACACATAAGATTCGTTTTTCTCTTTTCATGATTCATTATACTCTATATAAAAGACATATTTAGAATAATATTAGTCATAATTTCTCATCATAAGATCAATTTTAATAGAACTATAATAAAAAATATATTAATTTTAAAAATATATAAGTGTCTTGTAATTCATTAGATTCACATACATGGAATGAGGAATGGGTAAAGGGAACTAAATTTTTATAAATTTAGAAATTCCTCACCAGAATAGTGTTATTTACCTAAATGATAAAATTAATACCCCAATGTATAATGAAAATCACAAATGTATATAGCCCCCATAAGTTATTGAATATGATGAATAGAATTTCATCTCATGAAATCTTAGCCATAGAATGAAGAATATCTCAAATTTTTTCAGATCCCCCATAGTTTAATAGGTTCCCACCCCATAACAAACCAAGTTTTTTTAAAAGGGATAATGATCTAGATTAATTAAATAAACTCAAAAGATTCATTAATCAGTGATGTTTTCTATACCAAATGTAAGAAGAAGAAGAAACCATTCCATTACTAAATTTATTATGCCATGAATGAATTCCCAATATTACTTCAGATAGTCTAATATCATAATTTCAGGGGTTCAATTGAATAGGTCATGATCAAGTGTTACCATATAAGAAAAGTTTATGGGATGATTTTAAAGAGATAAATTCAATAAATTATTAAATATTACTACAACCTAAATTTCACCATATTGATGTAATACCTATGTTCCATGATGTGTTTGAGAAACCATACCCATAGACTACTTGATGATATTTAAATTCACTAACTTTACTACAAATGAAAAATTATTTAAAATATTTTGATTCCACTATATTGAAAATTGGTTTTTTCTGACATTAAAATGTTTAGTAATATTTTTACATATCTATGATATTCATTATTTTTCCTTTATTTTCCCACTCCTTTTATTTTATATTTCATGTTCTTTATTTATGCCTTTATAATCACTATGGTAATGATGCACTAATCTTATAAAATATTAAATAGTGGGACAAATGGATCCTTTTATTTCAATGTAAATTTAATGATTTTTAATAAAACATTCAATAATTATAGTGGTATTGAATGAGAGACTAGTTTCTTGTCACCCTGTTATCCCTACTAAAAACTTTTCCTTCAATATTCCAATATAGTAATTCCCTTCGCTATTTAATTCATATAAACAATGGAGTTTTGATTATATATTTTTGATCAATTAATATGTATCTAATATGATTTTTTCAAATTTCAATGTGTAGGGTAATGATCTTTAAAACTGGATGGTGTAGGGTGATAGTTAATGAATCCTACAATTAATAGGGAAATGAGAATTATATTTTGAGAAAAATTATAGTATTTTTGTGATCTCTCAAGGATAATGGATCCTACATATCCCATCATTCATACTTCATTGTGTTTTAGTTTCTTTATTTTTCATTTTATTTATTTATATATATATATATATCACATATATTTATAATCCCCTTCTCTATTACTATTTAATTTTAGTAGTATATTTTTCGAATATAAATAGGGATAATAGAGTAACTAATTGTTTGAGCAGACACTTACAAGGAAAAACCATATGTCACGCCAAAACTATAAAATGTTTAACTAAATAATAATTTATTGAGGTGGTATTTACGAAGAAAATGTCTCCAACCAACCTAGCATCATTTTCCAAGAGGTGAATAGATTCCACAAACACTTTTTCGTAAAAAAATAAAAAATAAAAAAATTAAAATACTAAAAACATTGAACATTATTGTATATCTTTCATTTATTAGGTAAAATATGGTCATTCATATTTATTAATGTTATTATTTTACGTTTAACCATTTGGATGGGTCTTTCAAGAAATTATCATTAACAAATCATGTTTAAAAAGATCATAAAATTCTTGAATAAGGGAGAAGAAAAGTAGAACCCATACAATTAGTTAAAATAAATTATAGTTCTTATTTTATAATAGTAAAAAAGTAAGAGAAGGAATAATTAATGTTTGTTCCATCCACATTTAAATATGTATAACCCAAGTAGGCCACAAGTGAACTAGTAGAAAATTTATTATTTTAATTCTCTCTATCATTTCTAAAAAATATTCAGGAATTATACAGGTCATCTAATAAAAATAAGTGAGATTAAGATGATTTGAGTGATTATTGATTTGATTTTAAAATTTGTTAAATGAGAATTTAATCTTCCATATTCTAAAATGATAGATAAATACCTTTCAAACTATCTATGATTTTAAAATAAGACACCACTGAGATGGTGGAAGTTGAAAAAGGGTTGGATGAGATTTATTTCCTCCATCCAACTTTTACAGCCCAACACCAAGAGGCACTCACTATTGAAATAATGATCGAATCCAAGATAATAGAAGGAGGTCATATATTTTTTAAATTTATTTCAATATTTTTTAAAACTAAATATTACCTCTCATTTCCTTAATGTTTTAAATTTATCTAATAAACACATTTTCTTGGAGGATATTGATGAATAAGAAGATAAACCTATTGAGAAGGAGTTTCAAGTGGCTTTTCCTAATAAAATAATTTTAGAAACTTACCTAATAAAAGGGGGAATTTTTTAATATGAATTTAAATTATTTTAATTCCATTCAAATTTATATTTTAATTTCTTTTCCATTATGAAATTCTAAACACAATAATTGTGTAGTAGGAAATTTATATTAAATAGGAGGTGAAACAAGTAGTGTATGAAGTAATGGAGGACCTATTAATTTTCATACCCCTATATAAATGTAGTGTATAATTGATAATGGGTTATATTTCAAGAATATTTCAATCTTATCCTTTACTACTAGTGAATGGTGAAGAGAATGTGAAATTACTGAATTATGTTTTTTCATGATCATGAAACCACTTTATACTCCAGATTGAGATAAATATTATATCAGTTCCCAACTAGATTAAATATAAAAACCATTACACACTTGGGTCATAACTCAAATACATATTTTTTATTTATCATTATTTTTATTAATTATATATTCAACAATCTCCTAACTTTTTTTTCTTGATTTATTCTAAGAATCATGTGTTCCAACAATTAGGAGATTAAATCAAGGCTTTCACTTCATTAATAAATTATTTTGTGTTCTTTAATTAAAATTTTTTAATCAATGAAAGTTTTTTATACTGATACTTATAATTTACTGTATAGTTTTAGATATGTGTGGGAGAGAACTCAACAAGTTTAAATAGAAATAATTATGTTTTTATTGAGTGTCTTTTTATGATCTTTTATCTTAATTGGATTATTTTGAAATTCATAGTATCTATTAATTTTTGTGATATTATTTGATTTTAACATTTAGGTATTTATATGATTTGGGAAATAGATTATTTTTCTTTATTTCTAATATGTTTCTTTATACAAGATTGATTGATCGCGAATCTTATGTTCTTTAATCCTGTAAAAAATATTTCTCTTTAAAACCCTTAAATGTTTCAAAAAAAAAATCAAATACCCTATATATTTATATATTTTATGTGTCCTTATTCAATATTTCAGATCAAAAACATTTTTTCTCAAATATCTCCATGCTTTTTGAGTTCAGGGAATGTTTAAAGTATAATTGAGGCCCTATTTTGAATGCCACATATTATATTTATATTTTATTTTAGCCATTTGTTACATTAAAACATTATTAATACACTAGAATTCCATAATTATTATCATAAGAAACAATTATACATTACAATAAAACATTTATGTCCTAATATTTTTGTGAATGAATTGTTATTATTGAACATATGTATGCGGGATGGTGTTTTTGGAAAAAAATCGATTCAATTTTTCCTGATGTTTTGAGGAGAAAATTTAATTATAAGAATATGTTAGGAGGATAAAATATCATTCATAGTTATACTATCATTTGACCGAAATATTTTAAAGATCGATGATGCCTCTATTTTCATAAAAATGCAATTATACCATGAAAATAAAAATATTATATTAAATAAAAAAACTTCTAATTGGTCTGAAGAGAGAATAAAATTAAAAATATTAAAATTGTGGAAAGATTGGACTCCCTGAAAGAATAATGTAGTGATTGGAGATGAAAATATGTAAGGAGGTGAGTGTAGACCACACCATAATTGAGGAAACCTATTTTCATGAATTGTACATTATATTTGAGAAAACCCTAAACCTTGTACCTTTGATTTTTATCTTTTAGTATGTACTAACCATCAAAAAATAAAAACACACGTAAAATCCCCCATGAATTAAACATTTATGATTTAGTGATGTGTATATACTAGTAAAGAAATAGGATTATAGATTTCATTCATGTTATTGATAATGAAAAACCCTTATATTAAAACCACTAGGTGAGATAGAAAAATATTTATAAGGAGTTATATTTGACATGAATATACAAAATAAAACTTCATTGAAATAATTTTTATGATTACTGAGGAATAAAGAGAGTTGATATCAATTTAAAAAGGTATAATATTTATTATGTTGTTATATATATGTGGTGATGATGAATTTATAATGAGATGTTTCATTATAAACTCATTATGAATGATTTAATTGAAATATAATAGCTAAGTATGGAGGAGTTATGAAGCTACACTTTTCATTACATTCACATTAAATATTAAGAATCTATTGTTTCAAGTATATAATAATTTATTAGTGTATGTTGAGTCTATATAATGCTCATGGTTAAGATTCGTGAGGCTTTGATGGTTTTTGTAATATGTTGGAGGTCTTTTTGGGGGTTAACAGTTAGTTGATGCCTTGAAACATCTCCAAGAAACTGTGAAAGGGAAACATTTGGGAATAGGGTAGCCAAAATGTTGGTGGATGGTTTGGAAAAACCGCGTGACTACCCACAAGAAACCATGTTTCTTGAAATAGATGGAAATAAATGGTTGGTGAACCATTTATCTATCTCTCTTAGAAAACCTTGTGAGGTGTGGCCTTATAGTAGGAGCACCACACGATTTGTGAAAGGTTCTCAAAACCATGATTCCTAACCACGTGGCTTCCAATTTGACCTCTAATTTATTTTCTTTTAATTATAATTAATCCCATTAATCCTCGTTTGAAAACTATTATCTCCATATCCTAAAGTAATTTTTCCCCATAGGCATTATATTCTTTTCTATACAACCCATAAATGATTTTTAGGTGAAAAAATGGTGTTCGATATTCATATTCATCGATAAGTAGTTGAATTTATTAGATCCATCCTTCTTCCATATCCTGGATTCTTCTATCTAATATATGACAGATAGTTTCTGGTTCATTTACATGAATCTTGTTATTTCGTAATCGGATTGTTTTAAGGAAAGGAGTTCCTATTCCAGATCTAGAATTTCATTATGTATTTTTCCATTTTTGCCAACTCTTTTGAGGTGGCTGGAATCTCTCTTATCACTACATTATTTATAAATTTAGGTCATAGTTTTAATTAAATTATTATTTTTTGAAATAGTTATGAAATAATTTTTTATTACTGATGGAAATATTAGTTTGGTATTATCATGCAAATATCGCAAACAAGATTTCTTTTTGAAATACCCCATTTTTATAATTTGAAAATGTTTTTTTAATTATAGTTTTATTTCTGATGCATATTTAGAATTTATAAGAATGATTTAAATAAAGAATATTTTTTATTGTAATTAATTGAAATGATTTTGGTATAACCAGTTGGGTGTGTGTTAAGTGGAATGGAAAGTAGTCATGTAGCACCTCCATCAATGGGGGATAGAGTATGAATGTGAAGTTCCATAGTCAATAATAAAACCAAGATTGAGTATGTTGTAATATTCAATTCTGGTGAAATTGAAATAATTATTCTAAATAAGATTAAAAGTGGTTTAAATTTATTTATATTTTTTTGGAAAAATTATTATTTATTTGAAATAAATGATTTTTTACTCTTTGAAATGTATTCATATAAATGGGGCTAAGGAGTTTTTTCCTAGTCGTGTGAGTAGGGGAGTCACAGGGGAAATATTATTGAGTCATATAATAACCCTCTATTTTATAACATTGATTAATTTGAAGATATCCTCTATCCGAAAAATGGTAAAGGTGATATATCATATTTTTCAAGTAGTGAGTCTTGATAACTTATGAATAGCAGGGGAGTTAGAAAATCGATAATGGATGGGTGTCCCTTAGATTGATTTATTTTGGCAGTCTTTGGGGATTTTATAATTTTGTTCATTCATGTATTTTGTATTCCATTTTTTTACTATGATGTTGATTTCATTTAAGAGTATTCATTTGGATCTATTATTTTTCATGAACCATATACAGGATTGGATGTTTATTGTTTCTAGGGTGTTTTATCTTTAAAGATAAAGACATCCCCACTTGTTCTTGAGGCCATTAGAATTTATTTACAGCCTTTGGTGTCTTGGGTATGCCCCTAAAAGTGTAGTAGCACCTCCATATCTTCTCAATATGATGAGGAGGGGTGGTATATTAAAAATAGTATCATCTCATTATTCCTTGACATAGGAAATGGTATCATCCTTTTAAGTTCTTGACATTGGAAATGGTATCACTTTCAGTTGGCCAATCAATAATTTGTTACGGATAAATGAAGTTAGTTTTGTTGGTACATGAGTTGGGAATTGAATCATTCTATCTATTGGGATGGTATTATAGATATAAGATATCAAGAACAAGAAATATAGAGAATAAAAATGAATATCCAAGCTATTATAGTTTAACATCTAGTTACTAGGGTGATTGGGTATATGAATGTTTTAAGAAACTTTAAGGTGAGCATTCACCTCATATTCATTGGACTTTTTTAATGATTTTTGATTGAAATGAAATGATATTTTGAATTCATAGTAGGGCTGGATTATTCATTTTAGTTTTTTTTATGTAATATAAATTAATGTGTTGATTTTAAAAAATAGTGAATATGGTTTTTTAAACCCATTCATGTAGTATATTACAGAATTGATATGATGTTTATAATTCTATAATTATGGAATGATATGTTGAGTTATGTGTTAATATATTAAATTTTAATGACTAAGACTTTAGTTTCTAATGATTTATACTAAATGATTTTTATCTAGTTATTGGGAATGAGATAGGGTAGAAATCATATAAATACATCAGAGGAGGATGCAGAAAACGAAGTTTCACCTAAGGATTTTGAGGACCAAAAACTAGTCCAAATCATTGTACATGATTTTTTGGACATGGATAAAGATAATAAGAATTATAAACCATGGATAGTTGAACATTCATTTTAGTTACAAAATTAGAATCCAACAATATCTAGGGGGATTATGAGCTAGAAATATAAAGAGACTAGTTGAATAGAACGAATCAATTCTTCGATTTCATTGGGACACGAGAAGAGCTAAAAATAATGTTTGAAATTAATATAAAAGATTATTTGTCCTGAAAATGGTGTGAATTAGTAGTTAAAGGTAAATTGGATGAAGCCACAACATGGGAAAATTTTGAATAATTTTTTAACTAGAAGTCATATCCTCGCACATTTTAGATTTATAGAAAAGTAGAGTTATTCTATTTAAATAGAATGAATATCATATTGAGTGATTATGTGGCTATATATTTGAATTTTGTCCTCTATTCACTATTTGTTGTTGCAAGTATGTCCTTGAAGGCACATATTTTGGAGTCATGGTTGGGGCTGGATATTCCATCAAATATTATAGCTCTATTTATAAAAAATTATATATATATGATCAATAGATCAACTGTGGTAGAGAGATATATCTCTTAAAATACGGTTACATGGATAATTTTTATTTTTATGTTAATAGTTGGAATCTATAATGATGGGAATAATAGGAAGAGGGACACAAACTTATAGAGTAATAGTACAACTCAAAATCAAACCCCGATATTAATAAATATTCTAATTTGACTCAAATGTGTGGTAGGTTGATTTTAGTGTTGATATATTGATCAAATTAATCAATATTGTGCATCAGTAGCTAGTTCATGTCATCATTGAAAAAATATGGGACATCTTCAATGCTATTTAAACAATGATTCAACATCAGATGCTAGAGGAATATCTTATGTATCTCAGACATCTTATGATTCAACAAGATCAGTGAAGAAGATTAATTACCATCATTAGAACTGAGTGAGTCATGGTGATTCTAGGAACACCATGACTCTCATCTAGTGTAATCAAAATATGGTAGCATGGAATAGAGGGAAACAAGTAAAAAATTGTATGGATCTAATAATGTGATTGTGAATGACTGATCTAGTCCATCAATGGTGATATGTAATATTCTTTTGAATTCTAAACTTATGCATCATTTTTAGGAAATCGGTGCATCCAATTGATTTATGTGTTCATGTGTTATTAATAATATGGGTTTTCATGTTGAGATGATTCCTTGTATACTGAAAAATCAAAATCCTCCTAGCCAAAGGGAGTGTCAATCCTTTATTTTTAATTCTAGTTCTATAATTGTCGATGGGAATGAGATGATTTGGAATTTCTCTATCCTTGATATGGATTTATATGACTTGATTATGGGTATAGATTTGTGGAAATCATTCATGTCTCACATAAAATGTATTACCAAAATGTGATTTTCAAATATTTTGATAGCATCTAGCATATATTTAGAGAATATTAGGATGTAAAAGTAATTAGAGCATGAATTTTGGAACCAGTATTTGGAACAATCTCAAATTAGTTAATAGAATTGATGCTTGAATCCATAAATGAGATTAATAATAATGATTTTAAATTTATTTTCGACTTATTTCAATATTTTTTTCATAAAAATTTCAAAGGTAATCCAAATGAAAGATAAGTGTTGTTTATTATTGATCTATTTATGAGGACCAGTAAGATCAAAATTATGTCTTATAGGATAAAGCCAAATAAATTATTGGAGTGTTATGTTTAGTTAGAATAGTTGGAAAGAAATGTATTCATTCTATTTAGTATGTGTTTGTGGGGAAAAATTATATTTGTGATGATGTTATACATAACTCTTATTTTTTTTAAATAATCATAATCTTAACTAACTTTCAATAAATAATTGGTTTCTTCTTCCATCCATTGATGAACTATTTTAACAATTGAGGGTATTTTAGTGGTTCTCTATACTTGAAAAAAATTGGTATGTCACCAATTGTGAGTTTGTAATGGTAATATTCCAAATATATCTTTCAGATGAATATATAGTCCTTATGATTATGTGGTTATACCATTTGGTCCTAGGAATTCACCATCCGTATTTATGTCTATGATTAATAAAATCATTCAAATAAACTTGGAAACCATTTTGGAGGTTTTTATTGACGATATACTAGTGTATTCTAGGAAAAAGGTGGATCATGAGAAATTATTAGCTATAGTGTTGAGTTTCATGTGGGTGAACCTTTTTTCCAGTTATCGCAGTGTGACTTATGGATACAAGATGTATGTTATCTTAGAATTTTTATTTCTAAAAAATTAGTTTCTATAGATCAAAAAAAGATAAAAGATATTATCTATTTTCAAACAGACATGAATTTATTTGATATAAGTTGTTTCCTTGGATTGGTAGGATACTAACATCTTTTTTTCACATTTTGCATAACCAATGATATATTTAATAGGTAAAGGCGTTCCTTTCCAATGGAATAAAAAATTCCAGAAGTCTATTCATGATATTAATGTTACACTTACATTAAAATTCATAGTTAGATTTATAGAGTATTCATTGGTGTATATAGCATCTTTTGATGAATCAATATCTTGGTTGGGATACATTATCATATAGGGAGATCATTTTTTTCTTATTTTTTAGATAGGTAACGGTTCCAGGAAGAAAATTACCCAACACATGACTTGGAATTAGCTAATATTTTATATTCATTGAATACATAGAATACTTATCTATTTAGTGAGAAATTAATTGTGTTAAAAGGTATAAATAATTTCAAAGAAATTTTCTCACAAACCGATTTGAATTTTAGTATGATAAGATGGATTGAGTATTTTAAATTTTTGGACTATGAAATGATTTATAAACCAGGTAATGAAAAATGTGTGATGAATTAATTAAGCATGAATTTATATTATTAGGTGGTGAAAGAGGATTTGGACAAGTGGGTACTAATGACATTCATGAATAATATGAACCAAATTATATTGAACAAGGTTTTGATATATTTTTCTTTGTAGGTTCATTTATTCCATTTTTTTGAGTTGGTTAGAGTTTCCCATACATTTGATCCTCATTTTATTAATATGAGGTCAAAAATAAATAGTGGGGAGACCATTGAGGGATGTAAGATGGATGTGAATTTAGTGTTTCATATTAGATACCATACAATCATACATTTCTCTTATTAGGAACAACGTCTTAGTGTTCACCACTATTCAAGATGGGTTGTTCACCCTGATATTTTGGAAATTATTAAATCACTAAAAGAACAATTTTGGCGGGTTTGATTGAAAAAAATTTATAGTAGATTATGTAGAGAGATTCCTCACCTATCATTATGTCATTTCATAGAATCAATGAACTCTTTTTATATAGTAGTATTTATTGATTTTTGGGGGTAAAATGGTAAAATTTATCCATGGGATTTATCACAGGTCTTCCATGGATTGTTAAGAATCATGATTCTATATGGGTGTTTATGGAACAGATCAAAAAGTAGGCCTTATTCATCAGGATTCATGAAACTAATATGGTGGAAGAAATTTTAAAAATTCTATTAAAGAAATTGTAAAGATGAATGAAATTCTAATATTAATTTTTCCTAATAGAGTCCATAGGTTCACGTCTCTTTTTTGGAAATACTTACAAAATAACATTATAACATTGTAAGACATGAGTATGTCTTATCGTCCTCAAATTGATGGATAATATGACTGTATAATCCAAATATTCGAGGAAAAGACTTTGGCTTGTGTGATGGATTTTAACATCTCTTTCTAGGAACATATACCTTTAGTAGAGTTCTCAAACAATAATAGTTTTCATGGATTGACATATATGGATCTTTTGAAGCATTGCACACGAGTCCTGATTATCTTCCATTTTGATGGGTGGAAATAGGTGATACTTTACTAATTGGACCCAACCGTGTGAAAGAGACAACATGGACGATCTGCTTGATCAAGAAGTGGATGTAAACTACTTGGGGTTTTTATAAATTCACTAGTGCAGAAAACGTTTTTTACGTCACCATTTTTTACGTCGGTTATATAAAACCGACGTAAAAACCTGTGTTTAGTACACCTTTAACGTCGGTTATTTTTATAACCGACGTTATTAATCGCGCGGCTTCGTTTTTTACGTCGGTTATACATTAACCGCCGTAAAAAATAGAAGCGGGGGGCGTTTTTTACGTCGGTTATTCAATAACCGACGTAAAAAACGAGGTTTTTGAAGGCCTTTTTACATCGGTTATAAAATAACCGACGTAAAAAAAGAATCCGCAGATGTTTTTGACATCACTTATGGAATAACCGACGTAATAAAATTTGGATTTTGAGCCCTTTACAACGTCGGTTATAAAATAACCGACGTAAAAAAAGAATCGGAGGAAGGTTTTTACGTCGGTTATTGAATAACCGACGTTATAAATGTTTTTAAAAAAATTATAATGTCGGTTATTGAATAACCGACGTGATAACTCATTTAAAAATTTACCCAGACCCGTGGATTTTCATTCGCGAGTTTACCTTCGACAGTCGCGACTCGTCTCTCTCGCGCGTAAACCCGAATCGGCTCGTCCATTTCGTGGGTTTAGATTCGTTTTGCGATCATTGTTTCTCATATTTAATCTCCTCGGATCAATCATCTAAACTCGCAGCACTCAGGTAATCCTCCCACTCGTTCGTTTTTTTTTCGCGGATAGTATATATATATGTGTTGTGATTTTTTTGTTGAAACTAGCTAAGATTCTTCGATTGCGAACCCTTTTAACTCGTTTTGGCACCATAGTCTTATTTAGCATCCCTAGATCTATTAGTTCGACTTGCAATATTGACTAATTTTATGATTTCACTAATTTTTCATTGTTTTCTATAAATCCCTGAGAGGGTTGGGGCGTGTCCAGGGGGGTTTACAAGGGGGTGGGTGGGTGTGGGGGGCTGTCCAAGGGTGTGGGTGGGTGTTGGGGGTGTCCAGGGGGGTGTCCAAGGGGGGTAGGGGGTGGGGGGTGGTGTTTAGGAGGGGTGGGGGGGCTGTCCAGAGGGTTGGGGGTGTCCAGGGGGGTGTCCAAGCAGGTCGGGGGTGGGGGGTTGTGTCCAGGAGGGGTGGGGGTGCTTTCTAGAGGGGTCAGGGGCTGTCCAGAGGGGTCGGGGGGTGTCCAGGATGGTGTCCAAGGGGATGGGTGGGTGTGGGGGGCTGTCCAAGGGGGTGGCGGCCTGTCCAGAGGGGTCGGTGGGGTGTCCAGGGGGGTGTCCAAGGGGTTGGATGGGTGTGGGGGGCTGTCCAAGTGGGTGGCGGCCTCTCCAGAGGGTATTTGGGGTTGTCTGGGTGGGTGGGGGGCAGTCCAGAGGGTTGGGGGATGTCCAGGCGGTGTCCAAGGGGGTAGGGGGTGGGGGGTGGTGTCCAGGAGGGGCGGGGGGCTGTCCAGAGGGGTCAGTGGGTGTCCAGGGGGGTTTACAAGGGGGTGGGTGGGTGTGGGGGGCTGTCCAAGGGTGTGGGTGGGTGTTGGGGGGTGTCCAGGGGGTGTCCAAGGGGGGTAGGGTGTGGGGGTGGTGTTTAGGAGGGGTGGGGGGGCTGTCCAGAGGGTTGGGTGGTGTCCAGGGGGGTGTCCAAGCAGGTCGGGGGTGGGGGGTTGTATCCAGGAGGGGTGGGGGTGCTTTCTAGAGGGGTCGGGGGCTGTCCAGAGGGGTCGGGGGGTGTCCAGGGTGGTGTCCAAGGGGATGGGTGGGTGTGGGGGGCTGTCCAAGGGGGTGGCGGCCTATCCAGAGGGGTCGGTGGGGTGTCTAGGGGGGGTGTCCAAGGGGTTGGATGGGTGTGGGGGGCTGTCCAAGTGGGTGGCGACCTCTCCAGAGGGTATTTGGGGTTGTCCGGGTGGGTGGGGGGGCTGTCCAGAGGGTTGGGGGATGTCCAGGGGGGTGTCCAAGGGGGTAGGGGGTGGGGGGTGGTGTCCAGGAGGGGCGGGGGGCTGTCCAGAGGGGTCGGGGGGTGTCCAATGGGGTTTACAAGGGGGTGGGTGGGTGTGGGGGGCTGTCCAAGGGTGTGGGTGGGTGTTGGGGGTGTCCAGGGTGGTGTCCAAAGGGGGGTAGGGGGTGGGGGTGGTGTTTTGGAGGGGTGGGGGGGCTGTCCAGAGGGTTGGGGGGTGTCCAGGGGGGTGTCCAAGCAGGTCGGGGGTGGGGGGTTGTGTCCAGGAGGGGTGGGGGTGCTTTCTAGAGGGGTCGGGGGCTGTCCAGAGGGGTCGGGGGGTGTCCAGGGTGGTGTCCAAGGGGATGGGTGGGTGTGGGGGCAGTCCAAGGGGGTGGCGGCCTGTCCAGAGGGGTCGGTGGGGTGTCCAGGGGGGGGGGTGTCGAAGGGGTTGGATGGGTGTGGGGGGCTGTCCAAGTGGGTGGCGGCCTTTCCAGAGGGTATTTGGGGTTGTCCGGGTGGGTGGGGGGTTGTCCAGAGGGTTGGGGGATGTCCAGGGGGGTGTCCAAGGGGGTAGGGGGTGGGGGTGGTGTCCAGGAGGGGCGGGGGGCTGTCCAGAGGGGTCGGGGGGTGTCCAGGGGGGTTTACAAGGGGGTGGGTGGGTGTGGGGGGCTGTCCAAGGGTGTGGGTGGGTGTTGGGGGGTGTCCAGGGGGGTGTCCAAGGTGGTAGGGGTGGGGGTGGTGTCCAGGGGGGTGTTATATCTTACTATATTTTGTTTAAAAAATAATATTCAAGAATATTTTTTTTAAATACACATCGATTTGTTTTATATTTCAAAATTGTTTACATTCAAATTATGATTTTTTTCATATAAACATATATTTGTCTTATCTAAAAAATATATATATTTTTGCTATTTGTTATAGGTAATAATGAGTCGATGTTGGATTACGGCACATCGAATGAGCAATGAATATGAGGAAGGTGTTGATGCCTTTTGGGAATTTGCTAAACGAAATGTTCCAAGTAGTGACATTTTTTTCTGTCCATGCCTGAAATGTCTGAATATGAAGAAGTTGATAAGTAGAGAGATAAAAGATCATCTGATTTGTCATGGTTTCAATCCGAGTTACAACCCTTGGATTTGGCATGGCGAAACTGGACAGAATGTCACTGATGATAATGAATCGCAAGATGGTAACTCCGATGGAATTGAAGAAATGATTCGCGATATTGTAGCAGAACAAATTGAGATAGAACCGACAGTTGCACGTCTATATGGTGATGCCGAAAAACCATTATATCCTGGTTGTACAGATTTTACGGTTTTTTCGGCGGTGTTAAGATTGATTAACCTGAAGGCGAAACATGGATGGAGTGACAGAAGTTTTACAGAGCTGCTACAATTGATGAAAGACATTCTTCCAAAAGATAACGATCTTCCAGATTCACATTATAATGCCAAAAAAATATTATGCCCGATGGGATTGGGATACAGGAAAATACATGCCTGTCCGAATGACTTCATTATATATAGGAAGGGATATGAATTTCTGAAAGAGTGTCCTAAATGTGGGACATCACGGTATAAGGTGAAAGAAAAATCACAAGCTGATGTAGAGATTACAAAGCTCCCTTCAAAGGTATTTTGGTATCTTTCTATAATTCCTCATTTCAAACGTTTATTTGCTAATTCACATGATGCAAAAAGGTTAAGATGGCATGATGATGAGCGGGTATGTGATGGAAAAATACGTCATCCAGCTGATTGTCCACAATGGAAGAAAATTGATGCCCAGTACCCTACATTTGGAAATGAAATTAGAAATCTGAGACTAGGCTTGTGCACAGATGGAATGAATCCATACCGAACCCTCAGTAGCACACATAGTTCATGGCCTGTTTTATTGGTAATTTACAACCTCTCTCCTGAAGTTTGTATGAAGCGCAAATATGTCATGTTGAGTATCATGATCTCTGGTCCAAAGCAACCCGGAAATGATATTGATGTATACTTGTCACCGCTAATTGATGATTTGAAACTGTTATGGTCTGATGGTATTAGGGTGTATGATTCTTATAAAATGGAATATTTTCAACTGCATGCAGTGCTTCTATTCACTATAAATGACTTCCCAGCATATGGAAATTTGTCTGGATACTGTGTTAAATGGCATAAAGCATGTCCAATTTGCGAACAACAGACGTCATATTGTCAATTGCATCATGGGAGGAAAACAGTGTACATGGGTCATCAAAAGTTTTTGCCTATGGATCACCCTTATAGAAGACTAAAAAAGGCATTCAATGGCTCACAAGAATTTGATACTGCTCCAAAACCTTTATCCCCAGATTTGTATTTTGAGAGGGTGAAAAACCTTGATGTGACATTGGGAAAGACACAGAAATCTGGTAATGATAGACATATTTGGAAGAAAAGGTCAATATTTTTTGAGCTACCATATTGGAGGTATCATGAAGTCAAACATAATATTGATTTCATGCACGTGGAGAAGAATATCTGTGATTCTTTGATCGGAACATTTCTAGATATTAAAGGAAAGACAAAATATGGGTTGAATGCAAGGTTAGACCTACTATCAATGGGAATATGTTTGGAGTTAGCTCCCACTCCTAAAGGAAGACGAACATTTCTTCCCCCGGCTTGTCATACATTATCGAAGAGGGAGAAAAGTAGCTTCTGTTAGTGTCTTCATGATATCAAAGTGCCTCAAGGTTATTCTTCAAATGTAAAAAATTTTGTCTCATTGAAAGACTTGAAGTTGATAGGTATGAAATCACATGATTGTCACGTCATGATGCAACAAATTCTACCAGTTGCACTGCGTGGAATATTGCCCATCCGTGTCAGAAAGACTATAATGAGGTTGTGTTATTTTTTCAATTCAATTTGTAACAAGGCAATTGTTGTGAATGCTTTGAACATTTTGGAAAAGGATGCAATTTTTATACTTTTTCATTTGGAAATGTATTTTCCTCCAACTTTTTTTGATATGATGGTGCATTTAATGATTCATCTGGTTCGAGAAATAAAGCTTTGTGGACCTGTATATCTTCGTTGGATGTATCCTTTTGAAAGGTATATGAAAATATTAAAGGGATATGTTAAAAATCCATATAGACCTGAAGCCTCCATTACTGAAAAGTATATTTCTTAGGAGGTAGCAGAGTTTTGTACGAGCTACTTGGCTACGACGCAACACATAGGTTTTCCTCCATCTCGCCATGAACGGGTTAATAATGAGGGAAAGGGGATTCGTGGCTTGAAAGTCAAATCACTGTCAGCTGAACATATGAATAAGTTAGAATCATACATCTTGAATAACATAGCTGATGTTCAACCGTATATCACATTGCATATTAATAAGTTGAAACAATGTCATCCAAAGAAGAAAGAAATGTGTATTTTGAATGAGCACAACAAAACTTTTTTGCCATGGTTTAAAAAGACCTTGCTTGGTAGATCAGATGTATCAGAGACATTAAAATGGATAGTGGGTGGTCCATCTTTAAATGTGATAACATGGTCCGCTTATGACATTAATGGCTATACATTTCATATGAAAGCTCAGGACAACAGAAGTGAAGTTCAGAATAGTGGTGTATTGGTGTTTACAGAAGCAATGCATTTTTCGAGTGCTAAGGACAGAAACCCAATTTCGGCATCAAGTGCATATTATGGAGTGATTCAAGACATATGGGATGCTGATTACTTTAAAATTAAAGTTCGTATTTTTAACTGTAAATGGTTTATCGGTAACAACAGTGTCAGACACGATGAATTTGGAATGACACTTGTTAATCTGAATAGATTGGAAGACACAGCTGATTCTTTTATAATGGCAACACATGCCAAACAAATTTTCTATGTAGTAGGTCAATCAGATATGCAGTGGGCTGTTGTTTTACAAGGGAAAAAACAATATGTTGGTGAGGATGAATTTGATGAAGATGCTGATTTATGTGAGATCCCTACTTCCATGGAAAGATTAACAGAACATAATGATGAGTATGTTGAAGACATGGTTTGTGCCATAAGGAACGATCACGACGAAGGAATTTGGGAAAACAATCCAACTGTACATTCCTAAAATTACAGGTAACACATGTTTATTTCTTGTTTACATTTAGTTTTTTCATATAATGTTAGATATTGTAAATTTTTTACTTATTAAAACATGTATCAAACCAAACGATAAAACAATAAAAACCGTAAAGAGGAGAAGTCCTGGGCGCACCGGCTGGCTGGTGGTGGATCACCGGTTGGCCGGTGGTCCAGAGCAAAGCTCTGTCTGGTCCACCGGCCGGCCGGTGATGAGCCAGCGGCCGGCCGGTGGTCCAGACAGAGAGGAAGGCTCTCTATCTGGTCCACTGGCCGGCCGGTGGTGATCCAGCGGCCGGCCGGTGGTCCAGAAAAAGAGGAAGGCTCTCTGTCTGGTCCACCGGCGGGCTGGTGGTGATCCAGCGGCCGACCGGTGGTCCAGACAGAGCAAGGCTGTCTGGTCCACCGGCCGACCAGTGGTGATCCAGCGGCCGGCCGGTGGTCCAGACAGGAAGCCTCTGTCTGGTCCACCGGCCGGCCGGTGGTGAGGCAGCGGCCGCACGGTGGCACCAGGAAGTGGGCAAGTCTACTGCCTAGGTCCTCTGGCTGGCTGGTGAGCTCACACCGGCTGACCGGTGGACTCACTGAGTCCACTTTTCAGCTTTCTTGGGCCAACTCCTTGGCAACATTTTTCCTGTGTTTACCATGTTTATCATTGTTTAACATGCTTACCATATTACCAATGTTTTCTATTATGTAATTTAGTACACGTTTCTATTTTCTGATTAAGTAGTATTACAATATTTGAATTTGTATATTTGTGAACTAATGTTTGTTTTTTTTATTTGAAGGAAAATGACAGATCAATCAGTTGATCAGCCACATGATTCTGGAGATGAGCATATTGGTCATACATCTGGGGAGGAACATTCACATATCCTATTACGAAAAAGAGTTCAAAGGTTGTTAAGCATGGGTGCACACGTTTACCAAAATTATCACTTGCCCGTACGAAGGAGGAGAGGATAGTCATGGAGTTTGATGATGATGATCTTCCTAGAGGTCCAAATGCTAATGATTTTAAGGGTTTTGTAGCAACTCAGGCTAAGATCAAAGTAAGAATTCTCTATGATGATTGGATAAGTGTGGATAAGGCGATAATTTCTCAGCTGTGGGAGACCATTTTGGTAAGATCATTTTCTATTGTTTTACTGTTCTTTAAATGTTTCTAGTATATATAATATTTTTAACCTCTTTTTTATCAGATGACATTTGATATTCCTGACACTGGAGGAGTCAGGAAGAAATGCTTATCGTTGGCTGCTAGGAGATGGAGGGATTTCAAATCAACCCTCTCATATGATTTCATTTATGGTCATAGGAGTCGTGAGAATCCATGTCGTATATATCCTTTTATAGATGAAGACACATGGAGACAATTTTTTGAAAGTAGAAGAAAAGAATCATTTTTGGTAAGGGCAATGTAAACTTTTATAAGCTTTCTTATATAAATGATCTTATTATTGTTTTGTTAATGATTACATATTCTTAATTTACAGCAAACAAGGAAAGCTCATCAAGAGATCCAATCTAAAAATGTATACCCTCATAGTTTATCTCGGGGAGGGTATGCATTATTGGAAGAACAAATGATGGCAGAAAAATTTCAACAACTAAGAGCTGAGTCTTCAAGCTCTAGAGATGTGGCCCCTCCATCCCCTCCATCTAGACATGAGAAATGGAAAAGAGCTCGGAAGGGCAAAAAAGGACAATATCTTTCGGAAGAATCGAGACTCGTAGTTGAGAGGATTGTAAGATATCTATTTTATTTATTTAAGTTTACTATTTTCGTCATATATTTCCAATCATTATAGAAATGTTCAATTAATTATTACAGGACTCTCTTGAGGAGCAGAGTTCACAGGGGACATTTACACCATCTGGGAGGGAAGATATTTTATCTATGGCATTGGGAAAGCCCGATCATCCTGGCCGTGTAAGGGGATATCCGGCAGGTGTATCGGTAAGAAAAGTGTTGCCACGTTCCTCAACTTCTAACGTTGAGGGAGTTTATAAAAAAAAATAGAATCCTTGGAGGCTGAAGTCCATAATATTAATGCGACAATGGAGGACAAGATTAGAGCATCAGTGCAGTTTATGTTTGCAGACTTGCAAAGACAATTTCAGGGTGCAGCTCCCACTCCCCCACCTCAGCCTGCAGACCCCATTTTTGATCCTCCTCCTCCGCCGCAGCTACCTACTTATTGTGAGTTGTATGATGATGATCCTCAACATCATATAGTTGCATATGGGATGGTATATTGTATAGGAGATAAAGTTCATCATCAACAGTTAGAGGTAGAGAATCAGAGGGTCACTGTACAGGATATTATAGATAGATCAGCTCGGATACCATTACCTACAGATGAGGTGACGACAGTTGGACATAGTATCGGCCATTTTTTACTTTGGCCATCCAGACTTCTTCGACTCATTACCATAGAGGTATGGATGTTATATCTTTTATTTCATATTTTTATTAATGTTTTATCATTTGAAAACTAATATATTTTTCAATTTATTTTTACAGGAATACTTAAAAGGTAAAGAAATACTGTATAGACAACAACAAAGACAGATAGCAATGACATCAAATTCAGATACTAGCAGTCTTGACAAATTTTCAAGATATTCAAATTTGTTGGCGGATCATTATGACTTTACAATAGAAGCTCATGTCTGTGGACGTGAACTATGTGTGGGGATTATGAAAACTGATATCATGGAGTTTGTCACTGGAGATAAGTTGGGCATCAACGTGGTGCAAATTTTTATCATGTAAGTCTTAACACCTTTTCCTTGCGTTATATTTATTAAAAATGTATACTTATGTCTGCTTTGTATTAGGTATCTGTATAAAATTTGTGAGAGGAATGAGCTGACAGATGTATATGGATTCGTGGACCCACAATTGATTTCCCCTGAAGCATGTGCATTGGATGAGGAACAAAGAATGCTTTATATTGCTGATAGATTTGAAAAGAATGTAATTACACAGTGTTGGATGATGCCTTTTTGTGAGAGGTATGAAACACATCCCTCTTAAAGAGTTAATTATCTTTTAACATAAAAAACCACTAACGTTAAATTTCCTTTTATCAGGGATCATTGGATGTTAGGGGTTTTTTGCCCTTGGGAGAAAACACTTTATTGGATATGCTCTCTCCATGATGATCTGCGAGAAAGTTGTAAGAATATATTGGAAACGTAAGTTTCAATTTCACAATAGTTTTATATATTATAATGAATTTTAAATTTACCCCATTCGTATTATTTTCTAACAGGGCATGGGTCCACTTTCGAAAAAGCGCAAAGAAATGGAATTTCAAGATCAAATATGTACATGCGAAGGTAAATATCCATTTATAATTTGTACATTTTGATTTATTACATAAAAATAATATATTGAATTTACACTCATTCAAACAGAAATGTCATGAGCAACAAGGCATCATGGAATGCGGATTTTACATGTTAAGATTTATGTATGAAATAATAACAACTGGGACAGTTCTGAGTTTTGACCTGGTAAGATTTCCTCTTGCTCATAATATTTCAATTTGATTTATTCATTATACACGTTGACTACTATCCTTTTCCTTTGTAGCTTTTTGATGACCCTCAACCCTTTACTGCTGAAGATATCAAACACTTACAAGTGGAGTGGTCAAATTATTTTACAGGTTTGATTGACTTTTAGTTTTTTGTAATGTAAAATGTAATTTTTAATATTGTCAATGTAATTGTTTATTTCGTAGTCGTTTAGGTTGGATTTAGTTTTTTTTTGAAGTTGACAGTGTAAGTTTTGAATGTTATAGAAGTGAATGTTTAATTTTTCTCTACTTCTTGTTTTGGTCTACTGTTGATGGTTTTTCTGGTCTGGATTTTGGTATGGGGGGAGAGGTTCCAAGGGGGGGGGGTGGGTGGGTGTTTGGGGGGTGTCCAAGGGATATGGGAGGGGTGTCCAAGGTGTGTTTGGGGCTGTCCAAGGAGTCGGTTGGGTGTAAATGAGGGTGGGGGGGGGGGGGGGGGGAGGCTGTCCAAGGGGTGGGGGGTGTCCAAGTGGTGGGGGGGTGTCCAAGGGATAAAGGAGGAGTGTCCAAGGGGTGTTTGGGGTTGTCCAAGGGGATTGGGGGGGGGGGGTTTCCAAGGGGTAGGGGGGGGGGGGTTTCCAAGGGGTCGGAGGGGGTGTCCAGGGGGTGGGGGGGCTGTCCAAGGGGTGGGGGGAGTCCAAGGGGTGGGGGGTGTCCAAGGGATATAGGAGGGGTGTCCAAGGGGTGTTTGGGGATGTCCTAGTGTTCGGGGGGTGTAAATGAGGGTGGGGGGGGGGGGGCTGTCGAAGGGGTGGGGGTGTCCAAGGGGTGGGGGGGGGGGTGTCCAAGGGATATGGGAGTGGTGTCCAAGGTGTCTGGGAGTTCTGTCCAAGGGGCCGGTTGGGTGTAAATGAGGGTGGGGGGGCTGTCCATGGGGTGGGGGTGTCCAAGGGGTGGGGGGTGTCCAAGGGATATGGGAGGGGTGTCCAAGGGGTGTTTGGGGCTGTCCAAGGGCTCGGGGGGGGGGGGGGTGTCCAGGGGTCGGGGGGGTGTCAAAGGGGTCTGGGAGGGCTGTCAAGGTGTGGGGGGGTGTCCAATGGGTGTTTGAGGCTGTACTAGGGGTCTTGGGGGTGTAAATGAGGGTGGGGGGGCTGTCCAAGGGGTGGGGGGGGGGGGTGTCCAAGGGGTGGGGGGTGTCCAAGGGATATGGGAGGGGTGTCCAATGGGTGTTTGAGGCTGTACTAGGGGTCGTGGGGGTGTAAATGAGGGTGGGGGGATGTCCAAGGTGTGGGGGGGGGGGGGTGTCCAAGGGTTGTGGTGGGGCTCCAATGTGGTGGGGGAGGGCTGGCCAGGTTGTTAGGTGGGTATAGATGAGGGTGGGGTTCAGTTGGGGCTTGGGGGAGGGCTGGCATGGTTATTTTTGTTTGGTTTCTGGTTGCTTTTTGGTGAGATCAGTGCAATTATTAAAAAAAATATCGCTTTCACGTCGGTTATTTTATAACCGACGTGGTAAATAAATCGGTAGGGGTTTATCCCGTCGGTTTTTTCGAGAACCGACGTGATAAACCGTTCCCGGGACTTTTATCACGTCGGTTCTTAATATAACCGACGTGCTAAAAGGCCTGGGAATCAATTTACCACGTCGGTTATTGGATAAACGACGTGCTAAAACATTTCCCAGGCCTTTTTATCACATCGGTTATTTAAGAAACCGACATGATAATAGGCTCGGGGAAGGGTTAATCACGTCGGTTATGTCATAACCTACGTGATAAACGATATCCCAGGCGTTTTATCACGTCGGTTTAGAAAATAAACGACGTGATAAACCCCCCCCCCCCCCCCGCACATATTTATCACGTCGGTTATTAATGAACCGACGTGATAAACACCGTGATGTTAGGGATGTTACGTCGGGTTTTAAATAACCGACGTAAAAAACGTTATTTATAACGTCGTCCGTATTAACGTTGCCTAAAAACCGACGTAAATAATGAAAAATAACTGACGTAAAAAATGGTTTCTGCACTAGTGATTATATATGGATCATCATAAATGACTAATATCATTTGAGGTGAGTTATGATGTATTTTTTTGAATCTATCTTATGCTAGGGCATCTTTGTTTTGGAATATAAGGAAATTTTCCTCAATGATCTATACACCATTTTAAGATAATTCAATGAGTTTGTGAGTTGGAATATCAAATATATTTTATCTCAATGATTAGTTCAATGAACAATGGTTTTCATATATCTCAATTGAATAAGTATTAACCTGATCCTGCCCATGTGATTTGATGTGATAATGTTGACCAAGATTTGGATGCTATGTTGATTTATGTGTGGGTATGGATTGTGGATATCATAGAGAATATGTTGTGTGGGAAAAATCATTCTAGTGTGGGTTTTATGGAAACATGGTTGGATTTCAGAAAAAAAACATGTGAGTATGAGATGGAAATGTTAGAAAAATGGCCTGATCTCTTCCAAGGAAACATGAGTTTTTCAACATTTTGGGGATGAGAAAATCCAAGGGTGTGGAGAATTCTTCACCCCATTTTTTAGGTACATGACCCGTTATAATTTTATTTTGAGTCGGTATAATAATCAAGAAATGGTTTAAAAAGTTCATAGGGGTTTTGACATGTTTTATAGGATTTTTAGGAGGTTCACAGTTTTTGGACGGTTATTTGAAACCATGAATAATCTATATAAAACTGTATAAGGAATGATAGTGGGAACTATTTTCGTTCATGGTTGTCATATAGTTTTTCCAAACCATGAATTTTTTTAGGGAAAACAGTGTTTCTTGAAATAAAGTAAAATTCATTAATGGGACATATTTCTTTAATAGTTTGAGGCAACCATGTGAGGTGTGGACCTAAGACTTTATACGAACACAATTTCCTCATACTTCTCCAACCCGTGTGGTCTATCCTCACGAAATATAGTTAAACATATGACATTTTTGGATCATATCTGAATTAAAACCTATAATCCCTATTATTCCAATATTCCATCCATATCCTAAATTAATTTTTCTCCCAATACATTAGAGGATTTTACATTCAATTCAGAAGAAATTACTTGGGTAGTAAAAGATTTTTAGAGTGTCCCATTCAATGATAAGTAATCATTCAACTTGGATCTGTACTTATTATATATCCAGGAATCATAGATTTAATATTTCGTGGATGGATTCATGTTCCCTGAAGGTAACATTGATGATTTATCATTGATTTGATTAAAGGATAAGATATAAAATGCTGGAACTATAGTTTTGTTGTTCCATTCATTGTTTTCACAAAATAGTGTGAGGTATGTGGCTTCCCTTTTATCTATACATGATTTAGAACTTTAATTATTAGATTTAATTAATTTATTTCATGAAATGGTTATGAAATCCTTCTATGATTCGTGATAAAAATATAATTTTCTAGAATTCCATGTATTTTTTTAAATCATATGAGATTATTTAAAGACTATGTTCTCACAAAGCACTTGATTCTATCGCCCGGTGAGCCTCGAACAATTGTTCAAATTTTTTTATGTTTATTTAAAACAGCCCACATGAGCTATTTTGGTAACATTTAAATGGGTGCTTAGATTAAAAATACAAGGGCACCATTGCATTTGGAATGATGGATTTACCTAATAATGGGATTAACCATGACTGTTATGGTTCAAGAGAAAAAGTAAATTATCGTACTTTTTATGAATTTCTATTAAAGGAATTTCTTTAGGTAAAATAAAAGAAACATCATATTCATTTTATTTTTAATTTTAAATTCATTGTAACGCAATAAAATTGCAAGGAAACACAACTAAAATGTTGTTTCATGAATTAAATAGAGTAATGATGCTACAACATAGTGAAATGGAACATGTTATGTATCTTTAATGGATTGACCAAGATCAATCATTAGTACATTGTAGAAATGATTTAATCCCTTAGAGATTTTGGTTTGGTGAACGACGACTGATGAATGACCACTAATGATGAATTGAGGAGAGATGAATACAGTGACACTGATCATCACCAATGAATGATCCACCAATCAGTTAGGGGTTGTGATTTATTTCTTTATTCCCCATTCGTTGGCTAAACGACAAACGCAGGACAACCCACAAACAGGTTGACATGTGGATCATCATTCTCGAAGGAGGGACTTTGTCAGGTTTGATTATGGGGGATTAATTTTGGTTTTTGTTTTTCCCTATTTAACCCTTCTAACAGAAAAGAATCGATGCTGTAATGAAAAGTGGAGAAGGTTTATTCCTCAACATTGTTATATGAATTCTCCTTCATTTTACCCCACGTTCTTCATGTTCTTTGTGGGGTTATGAACAATATATCATTATGAGACCATTTATCATTGCAATGATCCCAAAATGCGGATCATAGAGGTGAAGACATGTGGTAGAACCCGCATGTGGGAGTCAGTGTGCGCTAGAGGAACACCACATTGAAAGAGGCCAGGGACTATGGGCCATGGTGGTGTAGAGGCGGCAGGCGGGTGACACGCCGCAATGGTGAGAAGGGGGCCTGCGACATCGACCGCGGATGATGGAGTTGGCAGCTAGAATAGGGCTTACAATGGTGAAAATAGACATCAAGAACACACCAAATCACATGTCTATAAGGCCTCTATCCCTCGGTATCACAGTGATGGCGACCCCACGGTAACTCTTTGGGTGGAGGGGGGGTGTAGCGCACCAGTCACGTCTTGGTTAGACAGGTTATCCCGGTAATAGTGGCCCAGGCGGGATGCGGGACAGACCTACAACCCAGCTGGGATGGTTGGGTTGGGTTGGGTCAGATCTATCTCAGGTTAGTGGACCCCATGCATGGTCTGGTCGAGTCAGTCTTACCAGGTCGGACTGGACCTAGATCCAACCGACCCCTTCTCATTAAAATGGTCATAACCTAAAAACCGTTCGTCCAATTGATGAGATGATTACTGCGTTGGGACCCCTACGAAGAGGATGTCAAATTGAAAAAATAAATGTGAGTTTATTTGGAGTTTGAGAAGTGACCGATGGATTTAATATAATATTATCTTAGAATCAAGCATGCTAAGAGTGAAAATACATTGACTGGATATAATGAGAAGGTAGTGTCGTGAAGACCTATGTGGTCAGGAAGATGAGTAACCATGCAGACCTATGTGGTCTGGAAGATGAGGAGCAGTGGAGAACTTTGTGGCCCAACATATGAGTAGCCTGGAAGACCTATGTGGCCCGTCAAATGAGTAGCTAAGCATACCTCAGTGGTTCGGCAGGTGATCAGATTTCAGTATCCCAACAAACATTAGTGACTAATCAGGGAGGAGTCCATCAACATTATAAAATTTTCACCCTTACCACTAAAAATCCATTTTTATATGATTTAGTTTATAACGGTGTGAGACTTCCATTATTTCATGTACATCTTTCATTACAGTCATTCTTTATGGTTTGGGGTCCCTATTGAGTATGGTGTTACTCGCCCTAGCATGGGATTCACGCTCCCCTGTCATGTATTGTGAAGATAATCTTTTCTTTGATGGAGACCTTGGTAGTCTAGGACCAGGTGGTGACAGGTGATATCAGAAAGGTGAGGTGTACTCATACGGCTTCCAGAAACTACTCTATACCTACCCTTCTAGTATAGTTTTTTATGGATGGACATTTCAGAGGCCATTGTACATTCCTATTTTCAGCTTCTCATTGTTGGGTTTTTATTATAGTCCCTTTCTTTCTACTAGTACTTAATAATATTTGTGGATATCATAGTGTCTTTCATATTTTCCCTTTATGATTTTTGATTTTGGGTTGTGATTCTACATGAGTACAAGTACTCAACCAATTCCTCCTACATGTAGGTTATATGATTTGGCATTGGTCCCCAGGCCCTGGACATTAAGAGGTGGGTTTAGGGTAGTCGCGGCCCAGGACCTGGGGGAAGGGCCCTGAAAAATTGGTATCAAAGGTGGTCAGTGCTACATTAAAGACAAGGAGTGTGTGGTTTTATTTTGGGGAAGTAGTGTTTTGTTTTTTAAGTTTGACATTAATTCTTGGGGAGTCAATTGTTGGTGCAATGACTGATGTATCCAGACACTAAGACCTCGTGTTCTGCTATTTGACTTGGTACTTGTAACAGCTAGTTGTAAGCATCATATAAGATTTTGAGTGTTTTATTCATGTCCTTGAGTTAGCTCACCAGGCATAACCTATTGATTGTAGTTCATCTTGATATGTTTCAGGATTTCACTATGCAGACATCCAATTAGGATTCTAGTTCAAGACCATGTGGATGGTACACCTAGTGATGATGTATCTGTACAAGGACCGATACTGAAGATGGCCCCACTGGGAGGTGCACTAGCATTACGACCACCTATTGGTCAGAAGTTTCTACTGGAACTACCACTTCAGTGTGAACATATGCTCAGTGCCTCACATGAGTTCCAAAGGTAGAGACCTCCCTAGTTCAGTGGTGAGACTGACCCCCATGTGGTAGAGGATTGTCTCATGGTGGTAACATGAGTCTTCCGACTAGTGAGGACTCCGCTTGACTAGATTTTGATATTATCTACTAGCCTCTTTTATGGATCAGTGGGGAGATGGTGGAGTTTGATGATCCAGATGCATGTCAATTTTACCCTCTCCAAGATAATCTTTGAGAGCCTATTCATAGAAGAGTTCTTCCCAACGATGTTAGGATTAGTGTGCATACTAGAGCTAATACACCTATAGTAGGGTGGCATGATAGTGGAAAAGTACGCAATGAGAGTCACTGAGATTTCTCTCTATTCCAAAACATGGTGCGAGAACCATTATTTTGGGATCAATCTTTTTAACATGGACTATTCCAAGATATTAGGGATTCCACGATATAAATTAGAATCCCTACTCAGAATGGGGTGTTAGAGGGAGACCTAATCATGGAGAGCTTCTTGGTAGAGCAGTTTCCAATAGCAGGAGTGACCTATAGACCCCAGGTGGCATAGTCTTCTACTTTAGGTATCAGGAAGTAGACACGGGGGCACAAGAAGGCCATGAATTTTGGGGGCAACCCCCGGATGTTGGGTCTGTGGTACAAGAACCTTAGGAGAGAGAGAGAGAGAGAGAGTCATTTTAGGGGTAGGTTATTCTATTCAATCAGAAGACATGGGAACATGGATCATTATTTCCAGAATTTACACAACGATGACTATTAGATGGTCGATGGACCTCCGAGGCCGAGTCAATGGTTCTAGGGAGGTGGTACATAGGGTGGTGAACATGGCTGTGAAGTAGGTAGAGAAATGGGTGGTGGGCAGAGGGTTCATGTGCTACTTCCACCACCCCCAAGTGGTCCACCATGGGCTACGATAGATGGTGGATAGGGTTGAGGCTATTTACAGGCAATGGAGGCCTAAAACCGCATCTCTTCAGAGATGATTATAGGTACGATTTTTGTCTTCGCCTCATTAGCTGCAATAGTTATAGACATATTTTCTAGCCATTATTTCATTTATATAGACCTTTTTCAGAGCTCAGAAATTTAGGTGGAGTCATTGGCTCGATACTAATGGTTTGAAACTCCTACATGAGGGTATTTTATGATTACCTGTTGGTGAAGGTAGTGTGAGTATACTCTGGGAGGTTAATTATTTTAATGGGACCTCCTAGTAGCAGTGTCGAGTCCTTATATGTTATCCTGGGTACTAAATGGTTATCCAAAGTTCATGAAAAGATTGATTTTTTTAGACATAGAGTGTGGTGTGTTCATGGAGATGAGAAAATGTATTCCATCACTGGTGAGAAGGGAGCGCTTGTAGCATAAGATTGAAATTCTCAGAAGAGGGTGCCGCTGATCACACTCTAGTTGGATAGCCTCACCCTTAGTGAAGTGGATGGAAAGATTCCTCACATTCTTTTAGTGGTGGATGAGTACGAAAACATACTTCCAGAATATATACTAGGATTACCTCCTCAGAGAGAGGTTGAGTTCTACATTGATCACTACCATGTGACAACACCAATATCCACAACAACATATCAGACGACTCCTGTAGAGATTCATGAGTTGAGTGTGTAGATCAAGGAATTATAGGAGTAGGGATTAGTGAGGCCCATCATTTCCACATGGGAAGCCTTAATTTTTTTTGAAAAGAAGGAAGACATGAGTTTGATGTTTTGTGTAGACTTCCAGCACCTCAACCATGTGACCGTGAAGAACATGAATCAACTTTTGAGGAATAATTACCTCCTCGACCAACTGAATGGAGTGAGATAGTTCTCAAAGATAGACTACAAAGCAGGATATCATCAACATCTTGTACAAGATAAGGATATTCCTAAGAAAAACTTTAGATATCAGTTTGGCCATTATGAGTTCTTAGTGATTCCTTTTGACATAACAAATCCTCTAGTAGTGTTCATAGGAATAATGAACAGGATCTTCCAGCCTTATATTGACAAGTTTGTCATGGATTTCATTGATGACATCCAAGTGTACTCAATTTCTAAAGAGGATCACGCTACACACCTTCAAATTTTCCTGGATTCACTCTAAGAGTAACAAATAAATGGCAAGCTCTTGAAGTGTTAGTCATAGATTTAGGAGGTCCACTTTTTTGGACATTTCATTTTAAATGCTAGAGTTACAGTGGATCTAGAAAATATTGAAGTGATGCTTTCTTAGGAGCCACCCAGGAGCATAATAGAGGGGAATAACTTCATGGGTTAGGCTGGACACAACCATAGGTTCATTCCTGACTTTTCTAGGGTGGGAAAACCCTTATCTACTTTGACATGGAAGAGAAAGCCCTTCATGTGGTTAGAGAGATTTCTACCTCGTTTTTTGGAGATGAGGTAGAGACCGATGAGTAACCTATATTGACACTATCAGAGGATGGAATTGGGTATGTAGTTTTCTACAATATGTTAGGGACTGGATCGGGTTGTTTCATGATGTATGGGAATACATTGATCACCTACAGGTCATGGTAGTTGATTTTAAACAAGAAGAACTACGTGACCCATGACCTGGAGATAGAAGCATTAGTCTTTTCTTTGAATATGTGGTGACACTACTTGATGGGTGAGAGGTTTGCTGTCTACTCGGACCACAATGGTCTCAGGTATATCTTCCCCCTTAAGGACCTAATCTTGAGGCAGTAGGGATGGATATAGTTCCTCCAGGACTATGACATTGAGATAGTCTATACTCCTTAGAAGGGGAACATTGTAGAAAACATGCTTAGCCAGAGATCAGGTTTTTAGTTTCTAAGTGTAGCATCTGAGAAGTTATCCATGATATAAATATCTCTTGTGAAAGATGATGGAGTAACTTATCTTTAGTTTATGAATGTCACTCCCCCACTATTATGGTTAGTTCTGGAGGAAAAGCTTTTAGATGATGACTTTGAGGCCTGATGTTCTTTATTTTCCTTAAGACTTGCTCCTAATGTATATTTGATAAGCAAGGAGCATGTCATCATTTTCAGAGGATGCACCATTGTGCCAGTGGCGTCACGTGTGGAGGTTTTGAGTGAGTTGTACACCTCCCATTTGGAGGTACGTATAGGATTGTTAAATATATACCAAGACCTTCGAAATCAATGTTGGAGGTCAGGGATGAAGAAGATAGTGGAAGAGTTCATTTCTTGGTGCCTTACATGTCTACAAGTTAATACAGAGCATCAAGTTCTTGTTGGTATGAATCATCCACTTGAGGAGCCAAAGTGGATGTAGTATGATATCTTTATGGACATCACGATGGGTTTAACCCATATATTAAGGGGCACGATACAATCTTTGTGATTGTTGACCAACTCAATAATTCATCCCACTTCCTACCCATCCGGTAGTAGGGTTCAGTTAAGATCCTGGGATAAGTCTATGTGTATGAGATAGTTCGACTCCATGGGGTCCCATCAATGATAGTCTCGAACCGAGACAAATGATTCACATCCTAGTTTCGGAATGTACTATAAGAGGTGTTTGTGACTCAACTTCACTTGAGAACATATTTGCACCCTCAGACGGATGGTCAGACGGAGAGGCATAGCTAGGTTTTAGAGGCCATGCTTCGTTCTTGTATCTTGTACCTCAGTCGAAGTTGGGAGGATCTACTGCCACTAGTGGAGTTTGCGTACAACAACAGCCACCACTCCACCATTGGTATGGCACCATCCGAGATTCTTTATATGTGTCCTTGCATATCACCATTATTCTAGACAGACCTAGAGGAGTTATCACTCATAGGTCCAATGTTGGTATTGGATACTACCGAGAAGGTTCAGGTCATCCATGAATGGATGAGGATTGAACAGAGTTGAAATAAATCTTATGCTGATAGGAGACGGAGGAACTTGTAGTTTGAGGAGGGAGGCCATGTGTTCTTCTAGGTCTCACCTCGATGTGGATTTCATATATTTGACTGAGGCGACAAGTTGCCTCTGAGATTCATCGTCCCTTTTCAGATTCTAAATCGATATGGAGAGGTGTCGTGATGCCTATATCTACCCCAAAAAATGCACAAGGTGCATAGTTTCTTCCACATATCATAGATAAGGAAGTACACACATGATCCAACATATGTCATTGACTAGGGTGAGTAGGCCACCGCCGATGGTGGGATGTTTGTGGAGTTAGTAGTATAGATTGAAGATCAACAAGAGAAGTTACTTCATGGATAGTCTGTTCCTTTTGTGTGTGTTCGATGGTAGGAAAAGAATATCCAGGAAATAACATGGGAGAATGATTCTAGATCTATACTCAGTACCCCCATTTGTTTGTTTAGTCTCAGTGTTAGCTTACAAGGATGTAAATTCCTAAATGTGGGGGTAATGTAATGTACTATAATTCCATGTAATTGTTTTTAAATTATATGGGATTATTTCAAGACTAGGCGCTCAGAAGGCACTTGATTCCATGGCCCAGTGATCCCAAAACAGTATTTTGAACTTTTGTTAATGTTTGTTCAAAATATCACACGTGAGTGGTTTTAAAATATTCTAAACATGTGCATGGATAAAAACAATGATGGCACTGTTGCATGAATAATGACAACATTACCTATGAATGAACTCAACCTCGAATGGAGTGGGTCATAGGAAAAATTTAGTTTTCAGAATTTTTAATAAATTTTATTAAAACAATATCTGATTGGAAAATATAATAAACATTATTTTTAAATTATTTTTCTTTTTAAATTTTTGTAACGTTACAGAATTGCAATCCAATGTAACTAAAACACTTATTCATAAATGAAACAAACAAATGGTGCAACAAAACAACAAAACAAAAACAATTTCTATCTTTAATGGATTGACCGAGATCAATCATTGGAAAATTAGAGAAAAAATCTAAACCCTTTGATATTTGGTGTCGGAAAACAGAGACCGACGAACAACCACTAATGATGGATGGAGGAGAGATGGACATATTGACCCTGATCATTGCTATTGAACGATCCACCAATCTGGTAGGGGTAGTTATTTATTTCATTCTTCCCCATTATTTGAATAATAGATGAACTTTGTTTAAACTATAAATAGGTTGACCCATGGATCATCACTCTTGCAGGAGGGTATTTATCAGGTTTGATTTAGGGGGATTAATTCAGGTTTTTGATTTTCTCTGTTTGAAAATTCTAATGGGAGAAGAATGATGTTGTAACAAAAAATAGAGGAGGTTTATTCCTCAACTTTGTTCTATGATTTCTCATTCCTTTTAACCCATATTATTTCTGGTGTTATGAAAAATATATTTTTGAACACCTATTTCTCAACAAAAAGATACCAAACTGTGGATCGTGGTGGTGGAGATGGCATGCCGGAGATGGCACGCCGTAGGAGAGGAGGTCGCAACAAGATTACCGTGGAGGTGCGGGATCACAACACTAGTGGAGTGCCATGTCAGGAGGAGGAGGGTTGCTACTAGTAGGTTGTGGTAGTATGGTGGTGGTTCATGGGTAGCAGACTAGAACATTGAGAGGGGGGTCCACATAGGTGGGATTGGGGTATTCACAACACGGACCCTGAGGGATAGGTTGTGACAAAAAATATCACTTTTTACATTGTCTTGGACATTACGGAATATTGGATGGTTTCTAGAAAAACCATTTTTTATAATTTTAAAATGAATATTTTAAATTTATTGGTTGGTTTTTGATGAAAATGAAGTAATTTTTTGAATTATTTAATGGATTAAATATTTTTATTAGAATAGATTAAATTGAGTTTAGCATAACTAGTTGTTCGTGTGTTCAGTGTTATGGAAAATTTTTGTGAAGTACCACCATCATTGTGGGTTATAGTATTGATGTGAAGTTGCACCATAAATGGTAACACCATGATTCAGTATGTGTACATTTGTGTGTGTGGGAATGAAAATTAATATTCTTACCTAAATGAAAAATTATTTAAATCCTTCCTTTATTATTTAATTGTAAAATTACAATGGACATGATATGAAATATATTTACTACGTAATATTGTTTTATATAAATTTTAAAAACATGTTTTGTCCTAATTGAATGAGTTTGGAAGTCATTGGGGAAATCCTATTATGTTTTACAATCACCCCCCAACTTGTTAAATTTTTTTCACTGATAAAAGTAATCTATCTAGAAAAATTTAATGGGAAGGTATTATATATCCCCAATGGTGTATCTTGATACATTTTGCATAATAGATGGAGTTGGAGTTTTGATATTGGTCAGACTTTTCTTGGGTTTATTTCATTTGGTTTTCTTTAGGTCATATAGAATTTTATTCTTTCATGTATATTGTATTCTGTTTCCATTATAATATAATATGGTTTGTATTGATGGGTATGATTTTGGTTTTATTATTGTTCATGCATCATATAGAGTATTTCATGTTTATTTTTGTTATTTTATAAGTGCTTTATATTTAATAGAAAATAATCCTCCACTATTTCTTTATTCCATTGGAATTTATTTCTAGTCTTTATAGTCTTGGGGATGTCACCAAATCTCTAGTATCACCTTTACCACTTCTCATACCAATAATGAGGGGTGTGATGTTACATAATTTAAAATCATTTATCTAAACATATTTAAAATTTTATAGATATTGTAACATTGCTACAGTTTAAAAATAATTTGGAATCAACTACGAAAATCAATGAATTATTTATTTTTATGTGTTTTTGTTCAATTTATAAATAGTGGAAAATCCATAAATTTATTTATGATCATTTTAATTTAATTTTAAATTGGATATTTTTATATATTTATTTTTATCCCATTTTATATTAAAATTATTATGATAATCGATTTTATTTATTTTGTTAAGTGATAAAGAATTTGGAAAGGTAATATCATTTATATGAGTTATTCCACTCACTTCGTAATAGTTATAATGATCAATCTCATGAAATTAATCTAATTATAGACATATTGTAGTAACATATCCCCATAAATCTCAGAGGTGATGTCTACTATCATTTCATTATTATGATCATAAGGAATCAAATCATGAAGTGCCGAAGATATTAGTTGTATTGGTAAACAAGATAAACACATTATTATTACATTGAAACATGATACACTAAATAAAACATAATTTTTTTCGATAATAACTCTATTCCCAATTGCGATATCCATGCATATTATTCACAGTACACTTTTTATATTCAAGGGGAAGGAAAAAAATTGGGTGAGATAAAATGCACAGTAAAGGTTAAGTAATGTGGATGAAATAATGAATCAATGAGAATAATATAAATGGTAAGGTAATACAAGAACAAATTTTCCATATAGTCAATAAACTAAGAAGGATTTGCATAAACAATATGTCATGGTAAATAACTGAACACAAATGCTATGTAATCAATAAACTTAGAAGAATGTGGATAAACAATAAATAAAGTTAATAACTAGAATTACATACAATTCAAATCAATATATAAGGAAAAATCATTATGGAAAGTTAAATAGAAGAAAAAAATTCCATTTAATCAATTAACTAAGAATGTAATGCATCCATAGCTAATTTCGAAGAAAAAATCTAATGGATAATAATATCTGAATATTGAATGATGGAAATTATTAATTATCAAACGCCATGTTTCAATGGAAAATGATACTATTAACATCTAGATCTATCCTCAATAATTTTTAAAACTTACTATTTACAAACTGAATTTTTTTGGCCAACCATAATTCTACTTTCAAGACCATTCACAAGACAATTTAAAAAACACTAATTATAATTTTGAAGGGGTTTTCCAACAAAATTAATCCCATGATGATACCGATTCATCGATGGGATTTAATTAACTGGTCCCCAACCAGTGTATCTGAAGTCCAGATAATTCTTCATATATTGAATAATCGATTTAAATTCATGAAAAAAGAGCCTTATTAAATATCGATATTAAGTAAAGGATATAGATTTATCAACATATCCCCAATAAATCAATATCTTTCAATGAAAAGTCCATATGTAGAAATGGTATATGGTTTATGAAATAATCAAACACATTATACAATAATATGGATAATATATATATATATATATATAATTTTCAATGAAAAATTATCATGAGAAAGTGACTTTTTGAGAGAATGTTAATAATCACAAAATAATGTGACATTGTAAGATAACTTTTACCAGTTGATAATTTTCAAGTTAAACCCCCTTAATGAGATGATTCAAAGTAAAAAATTTAAATAAAATGAATATTAAAGGATTAATTTTATAAAATATCCAAAGTAGGAAATATATACACCGCATAAAAACATGTATGTTATGAATATGTCATTTATCCCACAAATGTAAAATGTGAAATAAACATCCATTAGCAAACAATTCCTTTTGGTTGAATGGTATATTAAACTCATGTGTAGTGGACCAAAATATATTAATAACTAATAATAGAAAAATAATAATACGTATATTATCATATATAATATTCTTTATAATATCTTATTACCAGTTTGCAAACAATCTTTCATTATTTTCATCATTTAATGTGTTAATTTAATAGTTTTTTGAGTATGTGAGGATTGATATTTTATATAATTAAATATATCATTATTTAATCATTTCAAAGATGTAAATTTTGATTTAAGAATAATTTCTATTTTTTTATATTCATTTTTAACAATCAATAAATTTTGGAGATATGATATGAAATGCACCATTCATGGTGATGGTAATCAGTACGTATGCCAGAACAGTACTTCTATTTCCTTGAATTATTTGAAAGAATGAAAAGTAAATGATATAAATTTATATATTATAGTTATATTATAATATTATTGTCATATATGTTATGTATTTATATTAAAACTATCTTTTTTACCTTCCATGTATAGAGTAAATGAATCACATCACTTCGAGGAAGTTGTAGTGTACACATCCACAAAATGATGTTAGCGTAATACCATCAAATGGAAATCATAAATTTATGTGTTATGAAATAATTAATGAAAAATAAATACATTATAAATATAATATAAATAATATATAAACTATAAATCCCACAATATTTTCAACCTTGAAAGGTTGTAATGGAAGAATGAATGACATCAGTACACGGGAAGATAGTCTGCCGTACACACAGAGAATGATTGTGTATCGTAATTGATGGTAGTATCTATTAGTGTAGGTCATAACATAAAAAATAAAAAATATAATTATATTTCATATATTAAGTTAGTATTTAATAGTTATATAAGAATTATTAAAGGGGTGCAGATGTAAATGAAACAAAAGGGATTGTTGAAGAACATTACATATTATTCAGGTAACTCCTTTCAGTTTACACCACAAGAATTCCTTGGTTTGATTTACTGAAAAAATAAGTATTCTAGGATGAGGGGAGGTATGTTGGGAGAATTTTTTATAAGGGTTTTTATGATCCAAACGTATTTATATGTGTGAATAAGTGGGAGGGGAAATCCCCTCTTATATTGGAAGAGGAGAGGCACTCTTGTAAATATTAAATGGAAAAACAACTGAGAGGTATCCCTTAGATAATGTGCGTTAAATAATGATCATTATATTATAAAAGGGAATATATTATATATATAATTCCAAAAAATAGGGGTTTGACATGTTTCTAGCTTGTTTTTCCCAAATGACTAAGGTTTAGTCCCTCTTTAATCTTAATTTTACATTAGTTACTATAATACATTTTAATTTTATTCACTAATATTTTTGGTAAAATATTAATTTTAAAATTATACGAAGTATAAATTATGTATATTTAAAATATAGAATCTATTTTTTCAAATTTCAATAACAGCATCGGAAGAAATTTGATTAAATATAATCCCACATATGTGATGAGAAAACAGTTTTTTAATGCAAAAATTTTCAAAATAATGATATGTTTTATATAAAAATATATATATAAAATTGACCCAAATAAAGGAAATTGGATTAATAAATCTGAAATTGATATAATAAAATTTTATAATCAGCTAAAAATATAATTTAACCCTATAAATTATTTTGATGAAAAATTAGTTTTTAAATAATATTCATTATTTTTCACCATTAATCAAATAAAGAGAAACTTCATAAAAAATACAATAAATTCACCATAGTATAATTTTTAGATTACTCAATAAAAAATTATTTTAATTTTTTCATATATAATTTATCATGGTTTCAGAATTTATATTAAAAATAGGTATTCCATTAAAATGATGAAAAACAAACTTTATAAAAATATAACTTTTTAAAATACAATTTGATTTGTTCTTATCTTATTCCTATCAAATATATTTGGAAAAAAATTCCAAAATATTTTATTGAATATATAATATATATATTTTTTAATATCATCCATTAATAGTAATTAATTTAAATTATTAACATAAAACCCCTTTGTATCATAAAAAAAGTTATTTTATAAAATCATTCCCTTTATATTCATTTTGATTTTATATTATTTTCTAAATAATTGGTAACAAATTATTTCAAATATATATTTTCCTAATTTATTTAATTATATTCATAAAAATAAAATTAATAGTTATGAGATAATTTTCATTTTAAATAACAATATTAATTGTGCACAGTAAGATTCGATCACGCGTTTCACGTAAACTATAAAAGAAACTTGTTATTGTGTGTGATGAAAGCCAACTCAGTATTTCATGCATTCCATGAAATTTAATATATGAAATTTATTTAAATAATTAAATATACCAAAATATATTGAGAGATAATATTCATTAATACCTTTTTATTTGTGTGTCATACAATCTATAAAATAAAAGTTACTGTTTTATAATTTTCATGGTGTTACATTCTCCCCACCTTAAATAAATTTCTTGCCCATAATTTAAAATCTATCTTTGTAGTAAACTATGTTATATTTTTTAAATTAAACTATTTAATGCTCACATCATGAGGAGGGTTGGTAAAACATCCTCTTGAATAGATGGAATGAGAAGTAATGAGTTCATATAGACCAACACATGACAAGGTTTCCATGTATAAAACAATCAACGAAATGTGATGATATGAAAATAGTGGAAATTTATAAATAATTATATAGTGTGATTAAGGTCATTTATCACAAAAAATTTAGTGATCAATGGAACGTTTTTTACTTCAAATTTAAAAATATATGATGATTTAAAGCACCATTGGTTCTACAAAAATCCTGGTATTATGAAAAATTTGTTTTGGTCATTTTATTAATGTTGAGTAATTATTTTACTGCCAAAGAATATAAGGAAATATATTTACATGGCTTATTTATATTTCATAAATACAATTTACATCATTTTTTTGTTCTTTTATAAATTTCAAATATATCCTTTACTTCAGGAAATTGATATCCAAAAATCATCTTTGATGACTGAAGCACTAAAATACCCTTTTAACAGATCATAAGGCACATAATAGAGTGAAAAGACATTCCAATAATATTTAAATATTCTCCAAATATAATATGGTTAATATATTATTATATGAATATAAAATGATAATGTATTATTAATTACTAAAATCTATTTCTAGAATTGTTTAATTATAAACAATAACATACTAAAAATGACATTTCATATGTTTGTGTCCCATAGTAAACCCTTATCATCCTTAGTTCATGGTTTCAAGTCATTCGGCCTTGTTATAATATATTGTTTATCACATGAAATTTTTTTTTCTAAGACAATATTAATATAAATACCATAACATTTCGAAAAATTATGACGAACATTCTTGAAACGGGAATTATCATGAAATGATCATTTTTATAATTTTTTTCAATGCAACCTATTCTTTTACAAATCCTAATCATCTCCTTCCAATACTATTACAATTTCATTAATGATCATACTAACCCAAAATGTTATAAATACCTTTAAAATCATGTCTCTAAAATTTAATGATATTATTCCTAAAAAACATTTACACTAAACCATTTAACAAACTATTGAGTTTTGTTTCAAAAAATTTCTTTCAAAATATCCTTATTAATTATAGGATTCTATTACATAAAACCTAAAAGGTATGTTAATTACATAGAACATATAATCATCTGTAATATCATAATCCTTTGATGGTATCTATACCTCTTAATTTAATTAAGAAATATGTACTAAAATGATAATCCTAAAAGTATATCTTTGGTTTATGTTCACTAATCTAGGTCTTCATAAATCTACTTCCAAGGTTGTTACTAAAGTTCATTTGATACCCAATATAGACACCAAACACCAGAAAGCATGTAAGAAAGGTTTACTACCATTACATTGGCATGATTATAAGTAATGAAATCATGAATGAGAGAACAATTTAGTAGTCTTGGTAAACATGGTACATACATGAATCACAAATCTCAAGTGGATAAAAAAATAAATTTTTTTCTGATAAGAACATTATTTTGACTCAGCAAATATATTCATATCATTCATACTAAAATTATTATATTCTTGGGGAAAGAAATAAAATAAAGGTGAGCTCAAATGCTCAGTTTGGGTTATATAAATTGGATGAAATAATAAATCAACAAGAATAATTTTTATAATAAGTTAATAAAGAAACACACATAATATATAGTAAATAAACTGATATAGAAGTGAATAAACAATATGAGAAGGTAATAACTGAAAACACATTCCATATAATAATTAAAATGAGAAATAATTGGATAATGAATATAGAAAAGTAATAATTAGAAACAGATTCAATTCATATATCTGGATAAGGACTAATAATTATGGAAATGTAAATAATAGAAGAAATTCCATTAAATCAGTTAACTAAAAATGAAATACTTCTATAGATATTATCAAAGAGAAAACCTAATGGGTAATAATAACTAAATACAGAATGAAGGAAGTTATATATTATTGGACATCATGTTTCCAAGTCACATGATACCTTTTTCCATCATGATCAATCTAAACAACAATTTAAAACATACTAGATACAATCTAATTTGGTTTGGAAGACAATAAATCTACTATCACGTCCTTTCTAAATACAATATAAAACATACTAGTTACAAACATTAAGGGGTTTTCATATAAATTAGTCCCATGAGAGTACTAATGCTTCAAGGTTATTGTATTAACTGGGGAAAACCCATGAATTTGATGTCCAAATCATTCCCATACGTTTAATAATTTATTTAAATTCAAGAGAAAAGTGTATTATGAAATATTCATAATGAGTAAATGATACATATTTATCAATATTTCCCCCATAAATCAATAACATTAAATTATATGAATTATGTAAAAATGGTAAAAGGTTTATGTGATAATAATATATATCTTTCAATTATATGGATATCACAAATAAATTTAATTTTATATGAAAAAATTATTACGTGAAATTTATTATTTTAAGAGAAAGTTAACAGTCAAAAAAGAAAATAATTTTGTAAGATAACTTTTACGAGTCAATAATTTTCGAGTTAATTCCTATTTCAAAAGATAATTCAAAGTATAAATTCAAATACCATGAAAAATAAAGTATTAATTATATAATATATCAAAATTAGAAAGTATATACACCACAAAAAGAAGTACAATTTTAAGGAGTGCGATTCTTGTAAAAATAAAAAGTGAAACACTATTGAGAGGTCTACCTTCCATTGAGTGCCTAAAAAATGAACCCAATTATAGAAAATGGAATTATATTATCTAAATATGGAGCTAAAATAATTTTTACATATGTTTATTTATAAATATTTACCTTAAGATTACAGTTTAATCCCTTATTAAGTTTAGTTTTACCTTAGACGATGTAATTAATTTTAACAACATTCACTATTATTTTTGGTTAGAAACTAACTTGAACTAACTAGACATTATAATTTATTACGACTAAAAATATGGAATCTAGTTTTTTAAAATTCAAATAACATAATTCAAATAAATTAATTGAATTTTTAACCCATATATATAATATGAAAGTGGGGTTTTAAAGTAAAAATGTTCAATAATATAAATTTTTTTATACTCAAATTAAATATCAAATATAAACCAATGATATAATTTGGATTAATATATTTAAAATTTTCTAACTAAAAATTAAAACGAATTAAAATTTTATTTTAACCCTATAAATTATTTATAATTATTATAAATTTTCAATTAAAATTCATAATTTTTCAATATTAATCACAAAAATGAATGTTCACAGAAAAATATTTACACTAAGGTAATTTTGAAATTATGATTTTAAAATTGAATTTTATGTTTTCAAATATAATTTATAAAAGTTTGAAAATTTAGTTTTAAAATAGATGGATCATTAAAAGGTCAAAAAACGACCATTATAAAAACTTATCTTTTTTATGCATAAAATTGGATATTCCCTTATCTTATGTTTATCAAATCTAATGATAAAAATGAAAAAATATTTTATTTAGTATATAATATATACATTTACTTAATATCAACCAATAATAGTAATTAATTTTTTTAAGATAAAAATCCTTTGGGTTATAATTTTTTTTGTAAAATCATTCCCTTTATATTCATTTGGTTTCTATTTTGATTTATAATTAATTGGAAACTAATGAATTCAACTATATATTCTCATAAGTTATTAAATACTATTGAAAACATAAAATTTAACATCTTGGATATATTTTTCATTTTAAATAAAAATGGTAATAGTAATCGGTAAGTTTAGGTCTTGTGTGCAATTCTAGATTTCAAAGAAAATCATTATTGTGTATGATTCTAGATAACTCAATAATGTGTGTATTGAAAGCTATAGAAGATAATAAATTTATTAGAAAAATTAAATATACCATAAAGTATCTATAGGTTATAATAATTTATATTTTTTGTGTTTTGTGTCATACACACTATTGAGAAAAAGATATGATTTTTGAGTATTCATTTTGTTATAAATATTTTGGTCATCTTTAAAAAACATTTTATGCATTAGAGTGATCATGAATATGTAAGTTAAATAGACCAATGACACTATCCATAAAAGTAAATTTCTATAATTTTTAACATCATTTATCAATACTTAATTTTCATTATTACTTCCATAAATGTCATTTTAAAAAGAATAAGAGACATGTTTTCTCTCCATAAGAGTCATTTTCAAGGATCCACACTTAAAAATATGCCAGTGTATGAAATTAATTGGATTCAATTTAATAATTAGTGTAAAATTTAAGGGTCACTTACATAGTATAAATTCATCCAATCCGCACAATCTAAGAGTAATTTATGTTAATGGTAAAATGAATACCATAATTTATAATGGTAATCAAGCCTTCAAGGAGGCTTCATATATTATAGAATATAAATTATAGAATTTTCTGATTGTTAAGTTTAGTTTAACTATAATATATATATATATATAATGTCACTTATATTTTAGATGTGCTTCTTCCATGAATAAATTAGTTACACTACCTGGGATTCTTCCCAAGATGAAATAGTGAATCATATAACAAATACTAAATTACAAAGTTTACCACACCACATCAGAGAATAATAGTATGAAATTAGGTAGTGATATGTTTTATTGATACATGACTAAATTTACAATATTATTTCTTCTATCTTAATATCTTAACTAATCAAATTAATTAAAAAAAGGAAAATATCAGTTATTTTAATTTAATAATATATGATTATTTTACATCATGTAGTTGAATTCAAAGATTGTAAAACACTCATTGACACCTTTCAGTTACTATGTAAAATTACTATATTCAATCCATGTTTCTCATGATAACCCTTACCCACATATTTATTTACTATTATAATATTAAAAAGCACTACAGTTCCCTATAATTATTTGAAATGATTTCAAAACACTATATAATAGAGCGTTTCTTTTCCAATGACTGAGAGTTCCTTACAAGTTTATTTTGATTATAATATTTATTAGTTATCATCCATTTTTACCTCATATAATTTTATATGTCATGTTCTTCCACTATGATTTCTCATCACATGGTAATGGTGAACTAACCACATTGCTTGTTCGTGGGAGGGAGCAATAATTTCTTTGAATTATTTTTTAAATAAGTGTTTTCTATGATTAAATAATATGATTTTAATTGTGTTTAACTTGATTGTAGTGTATGTCTGGGTAAGAACCTTGAATTCAGTAGTCCAAATACAGTATTTATTTAAATATATTTGAAAAATAAACAATCAATAACAACCTAAAAATGAAAATAGTTTTCTTGTCTTGGAAAACTAGAAGCACACATCAGTCTCAAGTTACATTGGAAAACATAAATTTCCACTCTATTAGTGTGGACATTCTAAATCCTTGAACTCATTTAAATATTAGTTCCTAAAATAATGGAGAATATAAAAATAGTAATGGGGGATATAATATTCCCTATTAAGGCCACATACAATAGAAGATATAATGATTAAATTAGACGCAATCAATATAGAAGGTTAAATAATTGAAAACAAATTCAAATTATCAAAAACATGATCACAATCTGCATCCAAAGATAATATAATTTCAATAAAATTAGGTATGAAAATAAATAAAATATAAATGAATGAAATTATTAATATTATTTGCCATGATCTCATAAATCATGATATTAATAATATTTGACCTTGCACAAGGATAATTTAATCAATGAGTAGGTAAACACAAAAAACAATTATAATAATATATTAATTATTTTTTCAAGAGTAATATTACTGAATCAAGTGGATTTATATAACCACACCCCAGCCATCATTTCTTGTCCAATTCATTCCTCATATATTAAATAAAAAATTAAATTCATAAATAGTATACCATATCAAAAAATATATTTATTGAGAAAATAATATAGAATATCATCATTTCCTTATTAAATAAAATATCATTCATGGTTAAAAACCACATGAAGAATTGATATAAAATTTATGTAGTATTAATATCAATGATAAAATGAATATGTATTTTTAAGAGATATGTAATGTTAAATGATCATAGGAAAGTGAATATTTCAAGAGAAAGTTAATGACTATAAAAATAACCAACAAAGAGAATGTAAATTCTCTTCCTACAAAAAAACAATATACCATAAATATAAGGAATAATAATTGTATCATTAAAAAATATCTCCAGTGGAGTACACATAAAATAAATGTTTTTTGTTATTGATGAATAAAAATACTACAAAAAGACAATTGATAACATTAATGAGTAAAATACCCATTTCACTTTGAAAGTAAATTTTCACGAATAAAAATATATAAAATATTAAAAAAAATATTAATTGGAAAAAAACCTTTTAAAAATTTAATGTGAGCTTTAAAGAAATTTCTGGTCATGAATGAGGAAAAAATCTATTCATCCCTAGTATGATAAAAATTATATTTCATTCAGATTTTTGATAAAAATCCAAGAAAAACCATATTCATAAATTAAAAGAAGATTAATTTTAAACAATTATTATAAAATTAAAAAAATTGTAACGTTCCATTAATATATCATTTATGAATAATAATAATAATCTTTATATATATTTATGGAAAATATGGATATGGGAAAAAAATCATTTTCGACCGAAAGTGGAAATAATGTTGGTGATCTTAGAAACACTTTCTCAGTCATTTTCACTATGAAAGAGAGGTAAATTTAAAAAATTTATAAGAATTTCATGAATAAATATAGGAGGATAAAATTATAGGATTTTACTAGTCAATAATCAAATAACTTCAATCAATGTAAACTCATGAATAAACAATTCTTATTAATATGATATTGAAACATAAACCCTTCTCACTTTAGTAACATTTAAATAATTTACACCATGAAATAAATGAAATAAACATAAACATTTATTACAATGAATATAAATATATTAATGATATAAAATATCAAAAAAGTGGTAGATACACCTCATATGAATAAATTGGACTATAATACAAAAAATTTCTGAATAGAATAGAAATTGAGATGATAACTCTAACAATGATCACATTGATGAAGTTATTATTAATCAATGAATTGATTTTATGTATCAAATTTAAGACTTAAAAAATATTTTGTTATAAAATAATTAAAACTCATTTCACACATAATCTTAGAATATCAAATACATTGATTAAGCAATTTAACCTAGTGAAATTAAATTGAGTTATGAAACACTTTACAAATTTGTAACATTCATGTCAAATCTCATTGGATGAAATAATTTGATTTAAAATATAAAATACCAATAAGTATGAGGTATTCAAGATATAATATATTAATGTAATTTATATCAACCATTTAAAGAAAATTAGGTTCATAACAAAAAAATATGGCTTAGTAAAGAAAAATTGAGATGAAATCTCTTACTTTAGGTCTGAATCATCACAAGTGTAGTTCATATTCATGAATTATAAATATATTATAATTATTTACATTATTAATAACCTTTATAATTCTTATTATCACTTTTAAATTTTTAATACAAAGTTACATGTAATTACTAAATAAATTAATTTCACGTAGGGTGTTTTGACGATATTCAGTTCACATGTCTAAATGACTTCAGTTAGTTGAAGAAAAGGAAAGAAATTTTTGTTAAATTATATCCAGAATAATAATCATGTAATATTATTTATTTTTATAGATAAATTATAATTATTAAACAAACATTAATTATGGTCATGAAAAATTAACCACGTTACAATCATTGTGATGGTAAGTCATACGTACGAATGGGTAAAATTTCCATTTTTCGATGATCAAGATTAAAAAAACATAAGTGTTATTTTATAATTACATATTTATAATTATAATATATATATATATATATATCATACTATATCATTAAATAAACTTATAATTATCATCCATGTGATTTGGTGATGAGAAACGAATCACATCATTCTCTAGAGGCGGTAGTCCACACGTATGCACAAACATCATTATCGTTTTTTTAGTATATGAACAAATAGGAAGAGAAATGATATATTTTATTTTAATAATTATAAATTTTCATTTAATACCAAAAATATACTTTAAATACATCATTAATACTATTTGTGAGTAGTGTTTTTGGAAAATTAATTATATCAGTTTGCGAGGCGATAGTCCGCCATACACAAGGACGATAGTTTAATTTACCATTTTATGGAAGAGAAGTTGGATATAGGGTATTAAATTAATATAAAAAACCCTAATATATGGGTGATAATGATGTTATAATATCTTCATGTTTTAATAATATTTTAAAGATGTGAAAAAAATAAAATAAAACTTCCATATTAAGAATCATACATTTTCTTTGGACAACCACTATATTTTAACACAAAAATCATTAATATGATCTATTTATAAAAAAATCCCTATAGGATGTATGCAATTTAGAAATTAAGGTAACTAGATTAGTTTTGGATAATGAATATTGTTCTCAATGTGTGAATAAAAGAGGAGAGGAGGTGCCATTTTATATGTGAGGGGAGGGAAACTTTTGTAATTATATAAAAATTTAAATTATAATAAAATAATATTTAATTAAAATACTTAAATTTTCAAGGTATTAGAATTTGGTATAGGATAAGGTTTTAATATTTAATTATAATAGGATATATACATGTTTATTTATCAATATAACCCTTATCTTTTTGTTTAATCTCATATAAACCTATTTTAACCTTAACAGCGGTAAAACATTTTTCAAAATGAAGAGGTTATAATTATAATTATAAGAAAAAAAAATAGATCATAAATGGAAAATGGATGAATTAATATACCATTTATAATTCAGATTTTATAGTCAATTTTTTTTAATTTATAAATAAATTTTTAGAAAATTATTTCTTATAAAATATCATTAATGTCATTTTTGACACTATTAAAGTAATTTGACATCAATGAAATAATGATATCAATTAATATAAGATATAATAAATTTAACCCAAAATAATATAAAATTATAAAATATAATTTTCTTTTTGAACCAAAAACCATAAAAAATACCTCACTTTTAATATATTTAAAATTAGTTACCTTGAGTTATCCATTGTTTTCATGAGCATTGTGTGAACACTAAATAAGATTTTTAGTTAAATATATAAAAAAAATTAAAAATAAAAATGATGAAAATAATATAATTATACTTAGTATAACCTTTAATATTCATTCAAATCTTATTTTTATCCCTATGTGAACATATAAGCTACATTAAAAAAAGAGTGTCGTTTTGTATTTTCCTTTACATAAATTATTATATATGTCTCTTCTGACATAAATAGTATCTTAAATAAATTAATATGTATAATAAGGTTATAAGGTTAAAAAAATTCATACCATAACAATTAAAATGAAATATAGTTCCCTAGTAGATTATTTTTAACCTAGGCTATCCCAATTTATCCCTTTACAATTGTGATTAATTTTATTCTATTTTTACTATAAATAATGACCAAAAATAAAGTTTGACTTATAAAGTATCAAAAATAACACAATTAAATATATTTAATCCTTTTTATGAAACAAAATTCAAATATTTTTCATAAATTCATTCTATAATAATCTAATATAATGCGATAAAAAGTGATTTTTCTAGAAAATAAAATTTTCATGAAAAATATTATTTTAGTGTAACTATATGAATATAAATGATCATTATATGAAAAAAATTCATATAAATATAAATATAATATAAAAAATTTAAATTAACTATTTATCATTACATGTGGTTTTAAGTAATTAAAAAGCAGTAACATTATTCACTTAAAAATAGTTTTTAAAATATGTGTTTTAAAAATACAAATAAAAGTATGAAAAATTAACTATAATTATAAAAATATGTAATTATTAAATCAGATATTAATAAATAATACTTTATATATATTTAAATAAAATTAAAATGATAATCAAACAATACAATTAAATAATACAATGAAAAGAAATAATAGTATTTGAAAAATTGATATTTTTCACTATTGAATGAAAAAACATCGTTATTCAAAAAAAAATTCAACATATGTTAATTTTGATATTGTTATTAAAAAATTTGTATTAATTTTAGAAAATAAAATTTATAAACATTTACAAAATTAATTATAATATTTTCTTGGAAAAAATTTAAAATCATTTTTGAAGAAGTCGCATTTTTGAAAACTGACATGAATTTACTAAAAAATTCATTGATTACATATTAAGAATTTATTGATATATTTTAATTAATTTAGACCATTATATATATATGTATATATATCAAAATTCATTTAATTATATTTATACCCACATCAATTATAAGGTTATAATGGTAATATTTAAATAATAAATTTCACTATTTGTTTAATCTTGATGATGGGTATCTTATACACTATCAAACATAATATCATTCATTTTAATTTCATTTTATAAATTATTCCCTCCATCAATAATTTTTATGTTCACAATTTTAACTTTAACTAGGAAATTAAGTGTTTGGAATTAGAGAATATCTTTGGGGAAAACCCTCATCACAAAAGGATTAGTAGATTCATCATTAAAATATTGAAAGGGAAATATGAAGATCATTTAGAATAACACAAGAAAATATGTTTCCAAAAAGGGGAAAATTATACGGAAGTGAAAATATGGACATGGACGAGAAACATAACACCCATGTAGTAAATAATAGTGATATAAAATATTTCAAAAGAATTTAAAAAACTGCAGAACCATACAATTATAATGGTTGAAATTATCATCATTTCATTGAAAGTGATTTTAATAGAATAAAATTTTCATTTCATGGTCCTATTCATAGAGTTGAGAAAATAATTTAATTTATAGAATAGTAAAATCTTCAGTTATACATAAATTATATCTTCCCATTTCATAAGTACAATTTCATCATTAGGTTTTCCTTCAATCAATTCTCAGTATATCTCATACTCTAAGAAATGAATACTCAATATGATGTTTTTATACTCGAATCACTAAAGTTATATTTTAATGGATCATAAGAACAATAAAATTAAAAAATATATATTCCTACTATATTAAAATAAAAAATGAAATTTTTACCACAATGATACATAATAGAAAATATTTATAAACAATTATATACATAAATAACACATTCTATTTCCAAATTTACCCTAATGGCTTAACATATATTATTTAAGAACTAAAAACCTTACTCAAAATGAATCTAAATATACTAAAGAATAATTAATTTTTTCTCATGAGGCGATCTCATACCTTTTAACTTATATAAATAAAAATTAACTGAATTCTTCTCAAATAATCCTTTACATTAACCATAATGGTTAACTATAACCAAACCAAAAAAAACATATCCTTATATATTATCAATAAACTAAAAATAAATAAAATTTGATCCTATTACATGATTCGCAAACTCAACATAATATATATCCATCAATCCATTTCAAAAAAAAATGTCATACTATGATGGAAAACACATAAGATAGTGGTAGGTGCCACAGCCTCATCACCCTTAAGTTGTGGGTTTGAACTCCACAATATGCCAGATGTGATGGTTGTAATCTAACATTTGGGTTTTTATTTTTCTAAAGACATGTTAATATAATTCTTATAGTGTTCTTAAAAACACTTAAAAATAATATTTTTCATCAAATAACTTTTTAATCACAAAGAGATTCTATAAATATTATTTATTTTTAAAAAATTAAAAAAAAGTAATTAGCTATTATTAAATTAAACTTAATGGCCATATTAACTATAAATGTTATCAATAAATTTAAATGTATATCTATAAAATGTATAAAATAATTATTACCCAACTAAAATTCTAATTAACACACATGTTATACATAAGGGTAACATTAACCTCATAAATCAATTAAAACTAAATAATTATCTCTATGGTACTTCTATCATGTAAAACCACCAAATTAAAATCAGTTTATTTAAACTGATAATCAACCATAGACTTATGAACCCATGATGGTATCTAAAACATTAAACTAACCTCATGTAAATCATAAACAGAGCATCGTTCAATAAATTCCTTAATGAATTTCATAAGTTTATATTCCCTAATTTATGTTATTATAAATCTAATTCCTAAGCTTTCTACTAAAATTTCGAAGATATCAATTGTAAAGAAAAAATATATCATAGCTCAGATCTAGTGGTTTTGTTATAACATTGGAATAATATAGAAGAGATTATATCCCAATGGTACAAATAATTTAGTAGTCTTTATAAACAAGATGCATACTAAAGTATCACATTGTATTTGAAAAAAATTATAATATGGTGAAATTAAATATTTTAAATCATTGAACCTATTTAAATGTCTGTTCTTCAAATCCTAGGGAAATGGAAAAAATAATAGGGGATATCAGATACTTATTAAGGGTTATTTATAGTGGAATATATCATGAGTAAATAAGTAATTACACATATAACAATGAAAATATTGTAGAAAACATTCCCTTTATCCAATAAAACGAGCACACAATTCATCCCTGTATTATATATATACAATAATCTCAAGATAATAATAATTGAATTATCAATTAAGTAAATAATTAACCTTGGAAATCAAGATGACTGAAATCATGATATTTATACAATCAATACAACAAACAATGATTGTTTAATTGATGGTTTGGTATATACCAAAAAAACCAATTAAAGATATCTTACTAATTTATCTCAATATACCTATAGATTCATCCAAGGGATATCTATAATTAGGATCCACCTTTCACTAAATCTCTAATGTATTCCACATATATTTAATGATCAATTAAATTCATAAAAATATACTTTATCAAAAAATATTTGTATTAAGTTAATAACACAAAATATCCATATTTTTTTATTCTCAATCAAGTAACATTCATTACAAAAACCATGTGTAGAAATGATATAACATTTTGATAATATTAATATCCATGATACAATGAATATGGACATTTAATATAACTGTAATGATCAATAATCACAATAAATTTAATTTTTCAAGAGAAAGTAAATGATAATAAAATTAATCAAGAATCTTAAAAAAATTCCTTGGAAAAAATGATCATAATCTATCTAGATAAATAATAATAATTATATCATAACAACATTTACCCAATATACTATATGTTAAATAAATTATTCTTTCATTTAAGAATAGAAAAAACATTAAAATACTATTAAAAACATTCTTGAGAAATATAAAATTATCATATTGAAAATAACTATTAAATAATATAATTTCATGAATATATGGATTTTTTTAATTTAAAATAACATTTTAAATTATTAAATTTTGATTCAAATAAATGAGTTGTATGGATGATGGTAATATTCTGTATATTCTTAGTATATTAAAGAAAATATTCCTTTCACAATTTCCATAAAAAGTCAAAAAGCACCTTGTTTAGAAAATGACAATAAGATTACTTTTAAACCATTTTAATGAAATTAAGACATTGGTAAAAATTACATGAATAAATTATTGGATACCATTAAAAATAAAAGTTAAATCATTATAAGAAAAAATTGATATATGTGAAATTTAATTTATTTCCAAATATTGAAATAATATTGGTTTTCTTAAAAAAAATTCTCAATTGTTTTAAATAGAGAAGATATTTAAATATTAAATAAAAAATTTATGAATAATTAGATTATTATAAAATGAAATTGGTTTATTAAACAATGATTAGTCAATTTTCTTTAATTTGAATTTAAGCATAAATAATATTTCTTAAAGAGTGATTGAAGCATAAGCACTTTCCGGTTTAGTAACTTTTGCATCATACCCCCTAAAAGAAATGAATTCTAATAAAACATTAAATACCATGAATATTAATATATCCATGATATAAAATATCATATTTTTAGTATACACATATAATATAAATAAATAGTTTCATAATACCTAATATGACCCAATGTAGAAGGAATTAAGATGAAGTCTCCTACAAAGACCATACAATTAATGAGTGAATTAATCAATGAATTTATTATTTGTATCAACTATAAATACAAATAAAAAAGGGTATATACAACATAAAATAATAAAAATTCATTATATACGTAATCATAGAATATAAAAATAACGAAGTAGTTATATAACCAAATGAAAAGTAATTATGTTTAGAATCACTTTTCCACTTGGTATCATTAGATTCAAGTCCCCTTGGATAAATTAAACACAATTTAAAAATAAAATACCATTAATTAGTATGGTTGAATTATTTACCATGTAAAATGGATATATATATACTATAAAAATGAAATCATTTTCTAAATAAAGAAATATTCCTCAATGATGGAAAATGGTGATGAAATCTGTTACCCTAGGTCCGACTAATCACATACATTATTTAGATTCATGAATAAAAAAATCATGTTAATTATTTATTTTTTTAAGAAAATTATTCTTTTTTTATTATTCCTTTTATTTAATATAATGTTGTGTTATATTTAATTTCCTAATGAATTAATTTCACGTTACATGTTATCAAGATATTTAGTTCACGTACCCAAAATGACTTTAATTGGTTAAAAAATGTAGAATAGGTTTTTAGTACACCATAAAAATAATATTAATGATGAACTAACTATTATTTTTTATAAATTAGAAATAATTCTCAAACCAACCATGAAATATTAGTATAAAAATAAATGAATTTATAATCATGGAGAGGGTACACTGTACATACACAAGATAAACATTTAATAAACTTGAAGGAAAAAACTTATGTGTTATTTTGTCATTACAAAATGATAATTATATAATAATTATAATATTATTTATTAAAAAATATATATAAATATCATTAATGTAATGTGTTCATGATTAATAAATAACATTGGTTCTTGGAGATGGTAGTGCACATGTATCCACAAAGGGAACTGTTGTTTTTCATTAAATGGAATGTTATAAAATTAAATGATATATAATATTTTTAGATTAATATATATTTAAGTAATATCACATATACACATTAAATATATCATTGAAACCATCAGGGATCGATGGGGATGAAAAAATAATTACATAGGTTATCATCGTGGTAGTCCTCCATACACAGAAATAATTGTTTTGTTTCCAATTTTATTGAATTGGGGATAGATATTGGGTATTAAATTATCGTAAAAATATCCCAGTATATAAGAGATATAAATTTTATTTTTTATAATGGATGAATTTTATTTTAAGTATGTGGAAAATAAAATAAAATAAAAACACACAGTTTAAAATTATACATCTTCATTGGAAACCTCATTAGGTTAACAAAAAAATACTTAATAAGATGGGTATCTAATAAACAAAAACCTCTAAGATTTTATAAGGGATATATGGAAGTAATTTTCTCATGTATTTCTAAAATTATTTCTCTCTTATGTGTGATTAGAATAATATAGGAGGAACGCTTTTATAAGTGTGAGGAAGGACAGTTTTGGTATTCGTTAAAATATTATATTATAATAAGGCCATATTTAACTAAAATAAAGAAAAATGGAATGTTACTAAAAATTGGAACAGTATATAATTTAAATATATACATAAAATTGAAATTATTAATTTTATTTTGAAATATAACCATAATCTCTACTTTAACCGTTGAAAAACACATTTTAACCGTAACCATAGGAATAATTTTTCAAATTAAAATAGTTATAATTTAATATATAAGATAATAATTTGATCATAAATCTAAAATGGATTAACTTTTATACCATTTATCTTCCAAATTTTAATATTAAAATTTTTAAGTGCATTTAAATAATTAAATAAAATATTATTTATCATAAAATATCAATTATGACATTTTTGACAATATTTATTTAATTTCACTATAATGACCTAAATATAACAGTAAATTAAAAATATAATAAATTTTTATTGTAGTAATAAATCATTATTAACTATAAAGTTCTTTTTCAAACCATAAATCACACAAAATACATTACATTTAAAGTATATAAAATTATTTACATTAAGGTTTCCATTTTATGTGCAGGAATTATGTCAGATTTGCATAGAGGATTAAGGTATCTGTATACTAACTAAAAATACAAAAAAACGTAATTAAAATAATTTCATTATTATTAAAATAATATTTAATATTAATTCACAAATTTTATTTTCTTTATGTTAATATATAAGGTACATTTAAGGGAAAGAGGGTGAATTTTTTTCTTTTTTTCATTACGTCAATTATTATAGAGGTCACTTTCAATGAAAAATGTCTCATAGATAATAAATTATGAATTATAAAGTGATTAAGTTTTAAATAAATTCATCCTATATTAATTAGGATGAAAAATGGTGGACTAATCACCAAGAATTAACCTACGTTAACCAGATGTAACCTTTTACTATGGTGATGAATTTTTTTAATGTTTTTACTATTAATAATGAAAAAAGGTAAAAAAACAAAATATTATAATATTTTATTATAAAAAATATAGAACCCATTTTAAAATTTTCAATTTGTATACGTATTATAAATTATTTTTATAATAATCCCACATATCGTGACAAACAAGTGCTTTTTTTTTGTGAAAAAGGATTTTTCAAGAAACAGAGGATCTTATATTAACATTATGACTTGGATTCATAATTATAAGAATTTAAATTAATATATAGAGATATATAAACTATAAATTTCTTTTAAATCATTCCCCTTTATGGGTTTTTTTAATTAATTATTATGGAGAAACATTATTCACTTAAAAACTATTATCAGAAGAATGTGTTTTTAATTCTAAAAAAACATATTAAATAATTGTGTATAAAGATTATAAAATTTATTACTTTATATTAAATAAAAATAAATAATATTTATGTTAAATTGAAATAAAATTAAAATAAAAAAGGTACATTTAAATTACATGATTAATAAAAAGAAATAATAGTTTTTAAAAATCCGTATTTTTCAATATTAACTAAAAAATCTTGGTTTTTATAAAAATATCAAAATTTAACCATAATATAATTATCAAGTGATTACTTAAAAAATTATATCCATTTTTCACATAAAATTTCTCATGTTTTTGTAAATTCATTATTATATATTCTAAAAAAAAGAAATAAATTCCATTTTTGAAGAAAACTGATTTATAAAGAACAACCTAAAATTACTAGAAAATAGTGTTATTAGATACTTAATTTTTTTTCAAAAAATGTTTTTCTATTAGAACCTTTATATACCTTTCATGATTTTTAATCCTATTCAGACAATCTTATTTAATGGATAGGATATATCTGTCATATTTAAATTATATATTATACATGTCATTTATGATTAGTGATGCATGTCATATATAGTACTGAACATAATAATGTTATTATGAAAACGTATGGTGTTACAGGTCACTATAATATCTTTATCACTCAATTATTCTTCCTTTTTAACCCACATTCCATCTCATTACAATACATTTCTTTAAAATGATGGAGTATGGATTTGATATAGTTGATTTTTGAAGTAGTCTCTATAGTGATTTTAGGAAAAGTATTATACTTTATACTTAGGATAATAAAAATTAATATAGGATAAGGGTGATATATATCAACCATAAAATTTTATTCAAAATATTAATATACTTTATATTTTTACTAACTCACAACATGCAGTTTTATGAGAACCGTGATATATTAATTAAATATAATTATTTAATGTTGAACATTATGAAATATGTGTTGGGTTGGAGTTTTGAATACGAACAAATGAATTATAAAAAATAATGTTGAAAATATTTCTTTAAGACAATATTGAATTAATTCATTAAATTTAATAGTCATTTAATTATTTTTCTATGCAATGAATCAGAATAAATTTATATTATTCCTTAAAGATAATTTTATTCAAAAAATTGGTTTTATTTCATTTTTATAATGAATATTATAAATTATTTATTAATCCTTTATAAATAGAAATTTACATAATGAGTATTTTTTTGAAACCATAATTTTAACATCGTCATTGAGATATTTTTTTTATTTTTCTAAAATGATTTATTTTTCAATATAGACTAAAATATACCAGTTATTATAAAAATATAATTTTTTAGAAGATAATTTTGAGAACTTGGCAATGAAACCCTCCCCTGACTGGTGCAGATGAGTGATGATGATTCTACCTTTTTCTGAAGGTGGGAGGGGGGAGGAAGCATTGGTATCTCCACCTCCATGTTCATAGAAACCTTTTATCCATTTTTCTAACACACGTTTTCTCCCCAATTTATAGGCTATTTTTATAAGAATGAAGGTTATAGATCTTCATTTGGTGATCCTCGCCTCTCTAATTTTAAGTCGGAGTTATATGAATATTAAAGTATCCTAGATTTGACCATTGGGTCCCATTTCAGTCATCTAAGACCTGTAGTGGATGACTTTGACAAAATTCTTTGGTAATTTTTCCTTGAAAGATCATTTTGTTGTGGGTCTCCTCAATCTTCATCATGTGATGATTCACTTTTCTTTGGAAGAAGACCTCATATTTTAATAGTTCTAAGCTCCTCAAAGATGTAACATATACAAATTTTTTATCTTTAAATGGTCTAAAAATTTCTAAATAAACTGAGATACATCATCTACCGCAACATGGTTAAGTTTCTCTCAACATACATTGCCTTTTCGAAATCCAATAATTTTCATATTCCAGGAAATCTGGTGAGTTGATTTCATTGTTCTTAAAAATAATAAATTCCTTAGTGAGTCATCCAATTAATATGAGGATTTTCATTGTGGTGGTTGTATCAAATCTACTAGTTGAGTAGGTACAGATCGATGTTGGAGATGATTTTAGATATAAAAAAGTTTTTGTATCTTAGTCATGGGTTGATTACTGCTCGATATATTGTTGTTTGGGTAATTTGGATTCCTACTGTCAGCATGGAATCAAGAACCAGAGGCCCTCTAGTCAGTGCAAGATGCAATATGTTGATGATCATCTTGGAAAGCCCTCTATTATTATTGGCATGGGTGAACTAGTGTTTCAAAAATCTACACAACAGCCATATTCTGATTTAAAAGTCAGTAGAGTGTTTGATAAGAAGAAACATGATCTTTAATCAGTTATCTTGTTAGTGGATGGTGTGAATAAAGAAAAATTCATGGCTATAACTGGTATTACTAGAGATTCTCATGGTTTTAAAGGTCCTTGAGGGTGAATAGAAGTTAAAGTGGATGTCCATGATGGCGCATTGAGGAATTCTCTTCCAAGTTTGCAGCATTCATCCTTTAATCAACATAATGATGATAATATGAATGAGGATGTTTTGGATGGTCCAACTATTTTTGATCAGTGATATACTTTCAGGGAATATGGTAGCCCGATTCAATATTATAATGTTGGGAATAAGGAGAGTTAGTTAAAATTGAATCAAATCAGTGAAACTGCAGTGATTGAGACACCCTGTGATGGGCATGCCAATGGTGAATGTCCTCATTGTCTGGTTATTGAGGATACTAATACACAATCCCATTTAATGGGACATGTTTTTTGTGAAGCTAGTAGGATCAGATATTCCTATGCATGATCCATGTAGGGATCATGGAATTGACTCACAAAATATTAATTTATTTGATGAGATTCAAAAATATGAATAGCTCGTTGAAACTATTTTATAAGTGGGGGACAGAATTTGATGATGAAAATAAGATGGAAAAAAGACCTCTTCAATCCTTGAGCTATAGTAAAGTCACATTTAAAGATGTTTTTGAACCCGTTAAGAATATGATGGTTGACACTGCTCCCCTGAAGATAATTTCTGTGAAATATTACTCCAATGTTATAAGGATCGTATCTACCAGGTACTTCTCAAAGATAAAGAATGTTACTAATCACATATGTTGGTGGTCAAACAAGTATTCTTCCAAATACAATATCTCTTTGGAACAACAAAGCCTGAAGGGAATGTATTCTACATTGTTGAAGCAACAAAAAAAATTCACAATCTGAATGGGAATCAGTGGATGTTGGTATAACTTTTGACTATGGATATAATGATGATGTTGACCCTTTTGACTTGTAGTTTTATTTGGGAATGGGTTTTTTGACTCCCCAACGTTCTTGTAATACTTTTGTTCTATTTTTTAATATAATTTGGGTGGCCGGGCATTCATGGTCTCAAAACTTCTTTGTATCATTTTTTCATTAAATGATGAAATTTTAAATTTAAAATGAATATTTTATTTTTTAAAACTAATATAAGATCAATTTTATTAAAAATATTCAAAACCAATCCATAGGATTATAAATTATATTTTATTATAGTATAACTTATTTTTTTTACATAAAACAATATTTTCAAATTTTTTTCATTGTATTCTCTGAGTTTATATTAATTTTTTTTCCACTGATAAGAATTTAAAATTTGAAAAACAGATTCAGTATTTCTAATAGAGAGGATAAGATTTGGTAAATATATACATTTCATTTTTAATCATAAATTTAAAAAAATTATCACCATGGTAATGGGTGAAACATGTTAATTAGGGTTAAAACTATGGGATAAGGTCTCATAATCAACCCAAAACATGGATTGGTTTTCAGTTGATGAGGTTTATATGAGAATATAAATCCGAACATTGAATATATGTAATTTTAGATCAATTTTACATAGAAAATTACATTTATATTTTTTTATGTTAAGAAAATTACTAAATTCCAGTCTATTACTTTTAAAATCCCTAATATATTGTTATTATGATAAAAAGAAGTGATGATCAATTTTTTTAATATTATTATATTATTTTAATTATAGATAATAATTTTTAATTTTTAGTAATGATATAACTTCCTTAAATGCTTACATAACACTGATATTGTGATTTCTTAAGAAGTGGAAAAATCAAGGTAAATGATTAATAAAACATTAAAAAATGTTTTCGATTAATTTTGTGGTTAAAACTAATTCATAAGTGGTAAAAAATTATGAAATTGTGTTATTTTTTTGTCAGACATAAATTTATTTATTGATTTAATTTATGTAAAATTAAATGTATAGTTCTAGAAATTATTTTATTAATATTATATTGTAAAAATACTTTATTAATTGAGTTAAAGTTTCTAAAAAATATATATTGATGGAAATTGAGATAAAAATTGACTAAAATGGCATATATGGAACATTTTTGAGCCACATATGACCTTATAATTAAATTTATTACTCTTAATAGATAAAATTTTTATTACGATATTTATGGTTAAAAAGGGTTAACTATAGGATTAAACCCAAAATAAGGTTTAAAATCTTGCTAAAAAATATATAAAATTTATTCATTGAATGTATGTGTAATTTTTTATTTTCTACCTGAATAATTATGTCTATTTGGTGTAACTTGGCATTATTATGAGTTATTTTATATTTAAATATTTTTTGTAATTCCAATTATGTCAAACCAATACATAAAAAAGGGAAAAACGTATCGTCTCATCATCAAACCTCTACATATTGTTAAATCAATAATGACCTACCAATATCCCACACCAACCATCCAACCTACTTCCTTAGGGGCATATTCTCATAAAAAAATCTTATAAGGCTTAAGGTGTAATCCAAATGTTCTTGTTTGAAGAAGATGTAGAACACTTAACTGAGTGTTTTCATTTTATTTCATATTCCACCTGTATTAAATATTATATATACTTGATAATATAACAATACTTTTATCACTAATATAATGATTTTTTTTCACTACCATTATTAATTTGTTCTCTATCCTATGGAAAACAAAAACATCGTTCCTGTATACATATGACATGCCATATCCAGGTGAAGGTGCAATTCATTTCACTTCACCACTTTAGTTGGATGATTATAATGATAAAAATATTGAATATATATAATATTTATGAAGCAATTATTAATATAGGAATATATGATATGATTTTCCTTCCAACCCTATGAACCGTTAAAAATGATTATGTCGCTCATACATATGTGCTGTGTACCACATCCAAGAATAATTGGGATTAATTTTCCATTTTTACTTTTAAAGGATGTTTGTAAATTTTCATATAATAAATATATATGATATTTACATCATTACTAAAATTATGGAGATAAATAAACCATGATCAAGAGATAGAAACTATATTTAGTCATTCAAAACATACCTGAAAAATGAAGTAGTAAACACATGACATAATGATGATAATTAATGATTTTTAATGAATAACTTATATAAAATTATAGGTAAATAATTTATGATATTATAATTAGGGATATTATTTTGGTATATATACATAAACATGTAAAATTTATTATACAGAAAGTTCAAATCTCTTATGACGCATGTTATACTAGAGTTAAGGGGTTACATCACTGAATTTGTTTTCCCCATGTTATATTAATTCTTCATTTTTAATTTTAATCCTAGATTATGGGTTGAGTGTCCAAATATTATTTATATTTTATTTCCATTTAATGTATATAAATTCTAATTTTTCACCCAAAATTAATATGAGTGATTAATTCTCACATCAATGTTATAATATTTCTAAGGGGTTTTCATCAAACAATATTTTTGGGAGACATATGCCATATTAAATTTTTTTTATTTTATGTTATTTATATATTACCCATAAATAAATTTTATTATTATTTTTATGTAATTTTTTTGTATATTAATATCCATCCACATTTCTGTCCTTCTTAGGTTATTTATTATAAAATTACTAATCCTTTAAAGGATTTATGATATAGACTAATTTTGTTTCAGGATTGTCTATGTAAAATTTTTTTTGAAGATAATTATATAAACATTACCATTTAAGACCTGTATTTTTTCTATAATTTTTATGTATTACCCCAATTTTCATCTCTTTGTTACCTGAAATTATATGAAAAACGTTTCTATGAATAGATGACTATATTTTACCTTTCTTTAAAAAATATTTTCTTTTCTACCAAAATACTTAAAAATTACATTATTGATATTTTAAATTAGACAAAAATATTTTTAAAGTTTCATTATCATTGGATTTTAATTTATTGACAACATTTTAAATAGAATAATTTTAATGAAATTTTAAATAGAAAAGTTAATTTTGACTTCATAAATTTTTTTGAAATGACTTTACTATTTTAATGTATATAGTAAAAAATTTCCCACTATTATGTGTATTTTTTTCATTGAATATTCCTTTATTTGATTCCAAGGTTATTTTCAATGAAAATGTTTTTCCTTATATTTTATAAATTTTTAGATTTAAAATAAATGATTTCAGAATGAAAAGTGTATTTTCCTTAATAAATATTCTAGGGTGATTTTAAAATTATTTTCACTTAGTCAATATCCCTTTATAAAAATTATATATTACCAAAGATATTTTATATGTATACCATCCACTATAATTTCCATAGAATTTATATAATCATGTTGGTCTATTTATTGAATGGGGAATGTATTAAAATTTTGTATACTTATTCTTCCAATTTTATTTTTTATTAATTATTAATAAATGTTGATTATGTTCTATTATTTATTCGTATGATTAATTTATGGGACATATTAATTAATTTATGGGCCATAATGTTATATAGACCCTTAATGAATCAACTGGTCTTATGAGACAAACTAGACTTATGTATATATTGTATTAGTGCCATATTAATTATGATGACTTGGAAAAAGGAATTGACTTTATATTTATGTTATCTCATCATAAGGCCATGAAAGTAAGATTATGCAACCCAATATTATGAATTACCTAAATTTTAAATAAAATATTTAAGTCGACATGATTATTGAAATCGATATGTTATGTATGGATAAGTTTTAATTTTATGTGATAATTGATAGGTCATTTTTTTATCATCATATATTCTTTCCAAATAATTAATGGGATATATATTCCATGATATCTACTACTAAATTAATCCCCTTTTGGAAAATTTAAGATCTCCCTTTTATGTTGTCTCTAATCACTATTATTTTATGAAGTGTAGTTTGATTTGTAAACAATTATATTCTATAAGTAATAATAATGTTTTAAAAAATATTATTTGTTATTTTATGTCTACAAATGTCATGAAATATTCAAGATGGTATATTTTCAAAATAATACTAATCCACTTGTCCCCATAGAATATGATTCCTTGGATATTGTGCCAATTTGGTAAAATAAACACTATATAAAATTAAAAGTTTTTTGGTGTAATACTTAGTATTAAAGGATGTTTTGTAGGAACCTTGTGATCTAGATTTTTGAAAATATAGATTAGGGAAAATAATTCTGTTATTTAGTTTTGATATATCTATATTTATAGATTAATATCCTAAAGAATTGTTAAAGTATATATTTTATTGGTTTCGTGGAAAATATATCCCTGTCTGGATACTAAATAGTGGATGGAGCTATGGAACTGATGCACGTCAATGTAAAAAATATAAGAGTTTTATATTAATTATTAAATTATTAATCACTGATGAATTATGGGTAGATTTAAGACTACACAACATGATATAAAAATTTGTGGGATATATTTGTGTTAATTAACATTGTCATTATAAACCATTTTGAGGAAAAAGAGTGTATAACCTACGAAAACATTTGACATTCCATAGTGATATGGAATAAATTGAATATATTATCTATAGATAGGTATATAGTTGGTCACTTTTTAATGGAATAGATACCCCTTTTAGGTTTTATGTGATTGGAGTTTAAGATTATAAAGAATACATTATGAGAAATTTATGGGAATGCAACTATTCGGTTTAGTATGTATGTGTATCAAAAGTTAATCTGTTGAATAATAATTTTAAATATTTTGGACCAATTTATAATAGTATTGAAATCTTCAAGTGTTCATATTACAATTGATATCTATGTAAAAATGGGTTTTTACAATTTTAGATTATATGTCTTATCTTATTGATAATCGTGGGATTGAATACTGATTTTTTACCAACTGAATATTTTTATTTTAAAAAAAGTTCAATATATTTTTGGGAAACTTTATCTGATTAAGGTAAATAGAACAATGTTCTCTAAGATGGAATTTAGTTTGATGGATTATGATTGAATTTATTTGAAAACACATATATGTATTTGTAGTGGATTTATTGTTATATAGTTTATTTTGAGAAATTATTGGTATATTCTAAATAATATAAAAGTAAGGAATATTCATTTTTTATGTGACATTATAACAAATTAATGTCATTTAGAGATAAATTTTATGATTATATTTGGATAATATGTAATAAAATCATTCAAATAATTAGGTTCCAATTTATTTTTTTATATTCTGAAGAGTTTATTGTTAGGTTAACTTATGGTGTTGTCGTTGAGGCAGTAAAGATTAACTTAGTATTTCACTACATGTTGTTTCTTTTCATATTTGATATTATAGAATCTTTTACTAACCATTATAATTTAGATTAATGTATAAAATGTGAGTTATAATTTTTCCTCTTTTATGGATCTTATGACATCTTAAATTTTAATTTTAGTGTTTTGGGTATGAAAAATACATGTTGATATTAATTGTTTAGAGTAAGAGATGAGATATATGTGGAAACTGGTCAAACCACAAATAAATTATTAAATTATTGTGAAATAGAATGAAATCAAGTAAGTATATTTTTACATATTATCTATCGTGATAGTAAAATTAAATTTCTAATCTAGTAAAAATATTAATAAATAAAAATTTCATCCTTTTACCATTATTTTGGTTGAATTGATTGTATCCTTTATCCATTATAGGTTTATTATTTTTTAGTCATTAAATTTCTTCTGATAATGTTCTATATCATTATCTATTATTACTATAATGTTATTTTTTTCTTGTATATCCATATTTACATTTCATATTATTTTTATCCTTATCTAGGTACCATTTTATGTGTTATTTGAGATAACAATTATTTTTACGACTTCCACTTTTCAATGGATGTTTTATTAGCACTTTCTATGTTGCGGGTTCTGAACAAAGTTATTTTCATATATTTAACCTTTCCTTATAGAGATAAAAATAACTATATTTATTTTTTTAAGTGGTAGAATATTACTTTCCTAAAATTTAGTTTGAAATATTAATATGCACTATAGATTTCGTAAAAATCAACACTGAGATTTAAAAAACGAAATTATACTATAAAAATATTATTACTCAATGTGATCATTATAACTAAGTTGTTGGGATGGGGGGGTATTATTTTGAATAATTTAATTATGAAATATAGGTAAAAACAATTTATTTAATACAAGTATGAAATTCAATCATGAAATGTAATATTTATCTAATTTATGTTACTACGAAATGAATAAGACATAGTTAATTTTATAATATAATGTTTCCTTTAATCATAAATAAATTTTTTATAATTTGTGTAGGAAAAATAACATTTCTTTTTGGAACTTTTAAAAATTGTTTTTAACAAAATGAATATAATTTTTGAAATCATAATTTAATATAATCATAGGAAGATTATTTGGGATTTTTCTAAAAAACAATTTTTAGTTAATATTGAATATATCATTTTTTTCAAAACTATATTTAATATTATTTAAATATAAATATCTATTATTTTATTCTTAAAAATATTATTATTTGTAAAAATATAACTTTTGTTAATTATTTATATGTTAAAACAAGTGGAAAATAATTTTTTTTATAATTGTGTTTTGATTTAACTAATTTTGTTTGAATATAATAACGTCAAAATGTTTATTTCTATGTGATTTAAAATAGTAAATCCGATTATTCAACGATTATATCAAAATTATCAACATCATAGAAAAGATAATGGTTTAATATTTTTTATAAAATTAAGATTTTATGTCATTTAAAAAATAATTTTTTTGAAGAATAATTTTATTGGAAATGAATTCTCTAGAAATAGAAATTTTCGGTCAAAGATTCTTCATGAACAATTTTTTACAAAATTAGGAAGTCAATGTTTTTATAAATATGGGGTTTTGGGTGTAGAAATTATAGAAAAATAATCTGTTGGAAATATGGAATTGTGTTTTTCCAACGTTATTGTGGGTTTTTAAAATAAAAATGAAATAAAAAGTGTTATAATAAGTTATTTTTTAAATATCTGAAAAATACAATTAGGGATAACTTTTTTTGATCAGGAGGCATAATTTCAAACATGGAAAAATGGAAAAACCTATCCATATAGAGATCTATGAGGAATATTTGTGTTACATCAGTAGAGAAAAGATTATAGATGAATATAATTTTAAAATGAAGAAAAACTCAACATTACAATCTGTCATAGATTCCCATATATAGAAGAGTAGTTTGAGATAAGCAAATGGAGATCCAAGAGAGAAAAATGAAGGTTTTAAAAAATAGTAGTATATTTTGAGAAAAATAAAAAATAATGAAAATTAATTTGTTTAAAAAAATTAATCTTATATCTGGTAGAGATTTTTTTTGTTACTGAAGTATTTAGATTTTATAATAATATAGTAAACCAAATTTAATTTTGTCATGATAAGATGATATTCCGAATAGAAACTTTGGAACATACACAAAAATTTTATAGTGGGAAATCATATTTTATAATACATATTACACTAAACACAAATATTATAATAGAATATAATAGCTATAGACTTTAAGATATATTTTTTTTAAAATAAATTTAATCCCTTTGATATATTTCAATGCACACAACACCATGTTTAAATAGACCGCAGTTCTCTATTAAGATATTATTATTTAAAAAATTATTGTTATAACCTAGTCATTAAGATGATAAGAATTAATAGGAATTAATAATTTAGTAAAATCATATGATTTTACATGTATAAAATAAATTCAAAGGTTATCTAATTATTATAAATCTAATAATCATAATTTTAAATAAAAATAAATGTTTACTGGAAAACATTATTATTCTAAAAAGAAATTTGTAATTTATTTCTCACATAATATAAAAATAATTTGTATGACTTTAATAAAATACATTTTATATAAAAAAATAATTTATTAAATAGATATTTGAAAATTATCCTTAGGATAATTTTTTGGAATTTTCTAAAAATAATATGTTTTTGGACGATTCGAGAAAAATACCGATTTTTATGTAAAACTCCCTTATAATTTAGATAATTTATAAGTGTAAATTATACTATATGTCCTTAATAAATTATTATTTGTTATATTATATTATAGTTTAACTAATTTAGGTCATTAGAATCAATTTCATATTGAATTATGATAATAATACCTTTTAAACTTTTGAAAGTTCTCTTTGAACAAAATATTTTTTCAACGCTTCTATGGGTTTAATTTTAAATTGATTTATGCCAATTAAAGGAATTAAATTTGAATAAAATGATTAATTATTATTAATAATATTAATTTATATTAACTAATTATATTTTCTTAATTTTTGACAATTATAAATAGTAAAAGTCCTAAAAATAATTTATCATGCTTAGGGTAAAAAAAGATTACTAGGGGTTAAAAGAATAAGATATGTGTTAAAAATGAAATAAAAAAGTTTAAAACCTAGTGGGTGGAAATATATATAACTTAAAACATATATTTTTTTGATAGTTACACATTTTTTGTTTCATTGGAATAAGAAAATTATGGGTGTGACTATATCTTTTCAAAAGTTCAAGGAGTATCCTCTCTCCCAATTATCAAAGGACACCCACTATCTACAAATATTCACACTTAAAAACCCATTGTTTTAGAATATATTAGATAATATACTATACATAATCCTAGAAAAAAATATCATATTACTAGGATTGTTAAAAAACAAAATAAGAAAGGAATTTGGTGAAAAAACAAGTGATGTTATCTGAAGAAGATGCATCGTTCTTAATTGAGTTTTTTTATTTTCACACCTTATAAAAAACTTAATAAAACATAATTATATAATAAATAAATTATATTAAAGATAATTATATGTTATTATATTATATATATGACCAATATAGATATCTTATTATAAAAAATGAGATACAAAACTGCTTATCATGTATACGAAGTACTACCGCCTCACAAATTGATGTAATTCATGTTTCATAATCACCATTCATGGATGTAAAAAATTATTTATTTAAATTATTTATAGGATATTTGTGATATTACTATTTTTAAAAAAATATAATTTCATATACCCCTTCCTACATTCCATGATGTTTAAAAAACAATAACATTGATCTTGTGGAGGAGGACTATCGCCTCCTAATACGATGTTATTCATTTATCACATATGTTTTACTAGGAAATAAATGTGAATAAATTTTATGAATATATGTAAAAAATATGAAATTATATTTGTTCTAGAAAATAAATAATCACCCACTTCTTTAACCTCTCATCCATTATGGGAATGACACTTCCACTTGTCTGTATGTGCGACCTACCCTCCCTATGAAGCAATGCAGTTCATTTTTGATGAAAAACATTATAGAAGGGTTATAAAATTATTTGGAATGTGTGAAAATGAAATTTTAAAAAATAATACCATTTTATATAATATATATATATATATATATATATTCAATTCTCAAGAACCAAAAATACCATTATAAAACATGAATGAGAAAACATTGCAGTTAACACTCAAAGCAAGGGAAAAATGAAATATTATTAATGAATATGTAACAAGATGTTAAAAAAGAATAATCTATCACATCATAAATATGAATATGGTTATGGAATATTTTTTAAACTTATTTAAAACCAATTTCCTTAATGTTAGGGAATGATAAATTAAAGGGTTGCACGAGTTAAGGGACTTCGTCTCAATTTCGATTTCATGAGGCATATTGTAATGTTATGGACCTAATTATTTTTATAGTATGTATATACATCACATTTTATTTTCAATATAACGAATAATTTATATTTCATGGTATTTTAAAATTCAATTTTAATTATTTCATCCAAGGTGATTCGACTTGAAAGTTACCCATTTGTAAGGAATTTCATAACAAAATTTCTTTTTATTGGGTTATATTACTTCACCATTGTATTCTAAATATATGATTATGTGTATAATGAATTTTTATTATTTATTTTTTTAACATTTTTATACGGATTTAAATTTGATACACATAATCAATCCATTGATTAATCATCACCTGAATGGTATGACCATTGTAATGGAATTCACCCCTATTTCTGTTTATTTCAGAATATTGCAATGTTGTGCACCTAAATAATTTTATTTTTTATACTTCCCATTTTTAATGGAAATTAATGAATTTATTAATTCACTATATTTTATGATTTAATTTTAATTATTTCATGCAATGGGATTTAAATTTACAATTACAAAGTGGTAAAGAATTTCATAACTCAATTTCTTTTTATTTGGTTGTATTAATTCTCCATTGTCTTTGACATTATAATATTATATGTGTAAATAATATTTTCTATATACAGTTTTATTTCCACTTTCATAATAGTTATTTACATTTTAAACATAAAAGTTATTCACTTATAAATTCTCAATTCAATGTTATGGTCTTTACAAGGGTTAATTTCACAATATCATTTTAATCAGGGTTTTTTTACGAATGTTCATTTATGGAATTTATTTTATTTTTTATAATAAAACCATTTAATTATATTATTATATTGTCCTTAATTTTTTCTTCATGTAATAGTACCATATTACTCTCTTGAGTACTTTAAATTATTGAGGAAATATTCTTTTAATAAAATACGACATCAGTTCTTTCTTTAGACGAAAGTCATTTTATTCCAAAACCAGGTATTATAAAAATAATTTAAAATATATTTTTAACATCCTAAAATTGATTTATTAATGATGTTTTTACCCATTATAATCATATTTAATTTTTTAATGTATTCTTCATGTCATTTTCGAAACCAAGAATGTTTTTCTTTTACCGAAAATTTTAGAATAATATATGTTTTAATGTGTATGGAAAGTAGAGAATTTACTCCCTTAATGAACACTTAATGTTTTAATATTTCCATTATAAGTTAAAAATTTTAATTTCTTGGAAAATTATTTTCATACTATTTTGTGAAAATTTATATTTTTTAAACATATTATCTATGTGAAAAGGATATTTTTCTCAAGAATGGTATTAATGAATTTTGAATTGTATTTCTATTCATCAATGACATAAAAACTTTTTTGTAATAATAGAAAATGGTGATATGTTATATTTATATAAATTTTATTATTTCTCTAGATGAGTTCTGATCATTTTGACAATAGAATGTATTGACATTATATTTTTTGATTAACTTTTGAAATCATTAACATTACCTTGAAATATTCACATTCTTTTTACCATTGGACAATATAATTCCCCAAAATATCTATTTTTATCATTATGGATATATTTTTAACATACACCCCATATCATTTCTATATAGGGTATTTTTATTTTAATATTATATGGTTAACTAGGAAAATTATTTTTAATCCATACTCCTTAATAGATACAAAAAGTTTTTGAAAAAAAATTTATTATTCATGAATTAAATCGATTATTTTATATATAATAAATTATTTGGACATGAAGATATGGGTGGGGCCTATTTATAAATATCCCCTTATTACATCAATATTATCACATGATAAATCAGTTTTCTGGGCATAGTTAAATTGGATTTTGGTGTATAACTACCCATTTGTTTTAAAATATCTTGTGAAATGCCTTGACAGTAGAGGTATCATGATTCATAAGATCATGATATCCAATAATTATGAATTTACATAATTATGAATTCAATTATTATTATCCATGTGAATATCACAATGATATTATTTCATTATTCATTTTCATTCCTAGTTTATTTATTTAATAGAATATGTATTCATTTATTTTATTTACCATATTATTATGACTTATCTATTGATGATAGTCAGGTTATTTTAATGGAATGTCTCTTCCTTTATTTACCTTGACATATTGATAATTACTTATCCAATCATGACATCCAAATTATTTAAATTGAATATGTGTTTAGTTATTTAAATTTTCATCTTGATAAAGCTTATTGATTCATGATATATTATTTCATACATAAACCTTACTGATAAATTGAGGTCACCTTTTTTTCATTTTTGAGGAATCCTGGAAGTGTAATATGAATGATCTGTAAAGATATACTAGATTTTATATTGATATTCTTGAAAAAATATTATTTTTTATTTTTCATTCAAATAAAATAAGAGAATCATGTATGCGTCTAGTTTACAATGACTAATAAACCATATAGTCAATTTGGATGATATTACTTATATCTTATGCCAATTTAATAAACCATACACTTTCATTGGATTACTATGTCCATGATCATTATAGTTTATATCAGATCATGTTCAGAATACACCTTGAGAACCTGACTTAGTAAAACAAAGATTAAGGAACATAAACCTATGATGTGCATTAGAGATAAGTATAGAGGAACATTCTAAAATTTTTGTAAGAAATAGATTATGTGGTTATTGTTTGAAATAAACCCCTATCTAGATACCATAAGTGGGCGTAGTCATGGAAGATATGTACCTATGGGTAATCACTCTGAAAAAGTATTATCAAAATTGACTCAAGCATTTACTAGAACATGATAATGGGCCTTACTATGCACCAGGTTTGACATTCCCATGAGATATTCTATGGATATTTCAAATTTTTTTAAAAATCATTATAAAAGATTTTAATTGATGATGACAGTGAATGAAATAGCTTAAACCTAGGTTTTCAAAGACTGAAAATAATGTGTGCTAATTAAGGTATCCAAAATGATAATATTACCTTCCCACTACAGTTAATGTTTCTCACACTACAATTTTTGTTTTTAGTCAATGGATGAAACTATAAATAATCATGATAACATTGAATATGAGGGAAAATGTGTTGACTATGAGAAAATAAATGGTATAATTATTTTATTGAAAAATATCTTGATTATTCATAATATTTTATCCCAAAATATGATTAATATCCTATACTATAACCATGTTTTGAGCTCACCATAAGAGAGAAGGATAGATTTCACTAAGATATCAAGTGATAGAGACCATGTAGGAAATATGGATTGATTTCCACCATGTAAGAAAAATATAAATTTAAACCTAGTAAATTTCTATAAAGAAAATGAAATATTGTATTATGTGTGGTAATAATGTGAATAAAAAATTGATTTTCCTTGGAAAATTAAAGAGAATGATGAAATGAAATAAATTCAATACAAGGGATCCATTTATAATTCATTGGATTAAATATGGAAAACATAGGAATTATTGAATTCAAATACCTCATCTATTGGTTTACCACTTTACTATGAAATCATTTATGTGGAAATAATAAGGTTGATGTAATTATGTATTGCTATTCAATAATTAAATTATATTTTTTTTACAAATTATATATTGGTAATAATATTCCAGGAACAGTTAATTAATACGTTATCTATTTGAAACATATATATATATTTTAATATAATAGTTATAGATAACATCTTTGGTTTATGACTTTAATGTTGGTCATACGTTCCATTTCTTAAAAAACCACTTTTTAAAATTTTTCTGGTTGTAATATATCATGATTAAGGGTATTTGTTGAAAACATTTGTGGGAATGCAATATGTTGGTTTATTATAAGAAAGAGTTTTTTGAGGAAGAATGTATTGATATTTTTGGATATATTTTTAAATGTATTGGTAACTATTTGGGTTTATATTATCATGATGTTGATTAAATTATAGGTTATTACAGTTTTTAAATTTTATAGGAATTTTATTAATATATTTTTAGAAAAAAGACAACATTTGTGATATGTCTACCACTAGCCTACATGATGTACAAGTTAATATGTAATTGTCTATAATAGAATTTTTTTAAGGATAGATATTATTTTTAAAGAGATACTATTATTTTTTATGTTTAGATAACATGTATAGACCATATTGGCTTTGAAAAAAATTTATAAATATGTGGAAAAACATGTCACACTTTTATTGATCTTGTGATATTTTAAGAGTTAATTTTATTAATTTAGACATAAAAATTAAGTTTTCATATTAATATTATGTAGTGTGAGATGAAGTGGAAGTTGATGAATGCATAATTAAAAGGTAATATTATTCTTTTAAAATAAAAATAAATCAATTATATTTCCTTATATTTTTAGACAGTAGAAGACATCCTCAATTTTAGGGAAATGATATTAAAACAAAAATATGAACATATTAACCACATATATGATGAATCAAATGTAATTTCAAATCATCATATATTTATGGATTTAATTTCATTAATATTCCATATATAATTCACTTTAATGTGATATATTATCTATATCACTCATTGAAATTATTTACACTTTTCTTCTATGTCCATATCATCAGTTACCACAAATGATATCTTAAATAGAAACCTAGTTATTTGTTAATCCATATGAACTTTTATATTTACAGTTTTAAAATATTTTTTAACCATATTAATGATTTGGGTTTTCATTAATGTATTTTTTAAAAATCAGACCATTTAATTTTTAGCGAAAAATCAAATTTTGAGGTTGCTATTTTTTTAAGGTGGGGAAAATATAACACCACTAGATTTTAAAATAGAAACATATTGTTAGATATGAAATATGAAATTAAACAATAATATTATAATTTTTTTCACCAACCAAATACTATATGAAAAATTTATTTCTAAAATAATTTATTCACTTCAATAACTTGTAATTCACACAACACATGGATTAAACAAAACATAATACTCTATTACAATATTATTATTTCTAGCATGACAATAATAACATATAAATTATGCTGGTGGGTATTACTATGACTAAACAATTTATTAATATCAAAAATTTCATACATGTATAAAATAAACTCAATATTTATTTATTTATTACAAATAAAATAATAAATATTTTAAGGAAAAAGAAATTATTTATGAAAATATGTGTTTTTCTAAAAGATGGTATAGTCACACATTACAGATATAATTTAAAATTAATTTTCCTTAATTTAATATAATTTATCTAAAAAAATAAACTTAATTTTTGAAATATACATGCAAAATTTTTCCTTTTGTGAATTTTTTCAAACTTTTCAAATAGAATAACTTTTTTTGATGCATAGTGAAAAATATCAATCTTTAAAAGAAATATCATTATAATATAAATATTTAAAAGTATAAATTATATTTTAAACTTATTTTAAACTAAATATAGTAAAATTATAATAAAAGATAACTAATTTAGTTCATTTTAATCAATTATATATTGAACTCTAATATGAAAACTTTTTAATATTTTGATATTTTTCTTTTGGAAAACAATTTTCTTGACATCTCTATGGGTTTAATTTTAAATTAAATTCTAAAAACTTTGTTAATTGATTTTTTAATAAAGGAATAAATATTTTAATTCATTATAATTTATATTATATAACAATTTAAACTTAATTTTTACCATTATGAATAGTAAAATAAAAAAAAAACTAACATTATAAAGGTAAAAACTAGTCCACCCGGGGGTTAAATTAAAAAGATATGTGTTAAAATGACCTGAAAATTTTAAAAGAAATAGTTTATGAACATATAAATACCTTATAACCTTTAAAGGGTCATGAATGAACCATTATGGAGGCTCTTTTAAAGAGAAAACACAGGTATCACTTTATCTTTTCACAAATTCAATGTGTGTCCTCCCCCACTTATAAAAGGTATCCTCTATCGTATCATATTCACAGAAAAAAAAAATTATTCAAAAAACACATAACCAAATCCTTTCATTACTCAAATAAATAAATCCTAGAGTCCCTGGAATGATCATAAATCTATCCTTTGAAGATCTCTAATGTAAACCTAAAGAAGTTATCTGAAGATGAGGTAACATACTTAAACAAGTATTTTTGTTTTGTTTTTCCTTATAACTAATTAATATATTTTTAAACAATTATTATATAGTAGACTCAGTATATTAAATATAAGTATTTTATTATGTTAAGGTAATTAAATATATCCATATTCATTTCCATCAAATGTGAAACAATACTGATAATCTTGTGTACTACAGACTACCATCTCACAAAGCAATGTAGTTCGTTTCCCATCACCTCATTACAATGATGGATAAAATAATGTACATAAAATATTTTATTATATTTATGATATTATTATAATTATTTAATTATAATAAAATATATACATTCTTGTTGGGTCGTAGAGGATGGCAAGAGGGGGGGGGGGTGAATTGCCTTTTCAAAAATAATTAACAATTTAAAACAATTATCAATGCAGCGGAAATAAAAAAGGCAAGACACAATTTGATAACGAAGTTCAGCTTAATTCCCAAGCCTACGTCTCCGCTCCCAACAAGAAACGTTGAGAGATTAATTACGTCAGCTTGATTTTTAATGGTTGTAGCATGAAACCCACTAGCCGTTTTAAGGTAGGCTAGAACACCTTCATGCAGCTTGATTTTTTATTATGGTTGTAGCAAGAAACCCACAAGCCATTTTAAGGTAGGCTAGAACACCTTCATACAACTTGATTTTTTATTATGGTTGTAGCAAGAAACCCAATTGAAAGAAAGAATGGAAATGAGAGGTTTGTTTTAATCCAAACCCAATGAAGAACTAAACAATGAAAATAATACAAACACACGGAAGCCTTGAGCGCCAAAAGTGTGAGAGCAGTTGATGGAGAGAGAGCTCAAGCTTCAAGGATGGCAATGGATCACAAGAGGCCTTGGAGATTTGTCGTTAGAGCGTCAAGACATCAAACTATCATTCAGTTGTGTTCCTGGCATCCATGGTTTCTTATTTATAAGAGAAATACCCATAAACACTTCAATATGGCCGTTGGAGGGCTTCAAGAGCCGTTGGGGGTCAAAAGTACAAGTCTGGTCAAAGCCCAACGGCTAGTTTGACTGGGCACATCGGCTGGCCGGTGGTGTCTCACCGGCTGGCTGGTGGTCCACCGGCTGGCCGGTGCTGAGTTCCCGGCTGGGTCCTCCGGCTGGCCGGTGGGCAAGAACCGGTTGGCCGGTGCCCATACCGGCTGGCCGGTGCGCTAACACCGGCTGACCGGTGGCTCTGGCAGAAAGCAATGCTTCTACCAGAGACCACCGGCTTGCCGGTGGGAATCCACCGATTGGCCGGTGGACTCAGAGAGTCCACTATCAGCCTTCTTGGGCCAACTCCTGGGCAACCTTTTTCCTAGCATCAAAACACTTGAAAACAAGTTAGAACACGATGAGAGTGATTGTGATCATTAAAATCCAAGAGAGAGGGGTACAACAATCTCCCCCTATTTTGATGATCACAATCACAAAAGAGAAAGATTTAAAAAGGATATGCCAATTGAAAACGTAAATAAACAATTTTGGACATGAAAATATATTAGAGATCATTTTAAAAAAAAAGTAAAGATGTGTACCATGTATTGAAAATGATCATAATCTAAAGAGAATGAGTCATTTTGAAATTGTAACCATAAGTCGTTTTTTGTTTTTTAAAGGAACAAAATCAATAACTTATCGGTTTTTTAAAAAAATTTGAACTTTTAAAAAGAGCACTTTAATCAATTGAAATATGAAACTAGTAAACAGAGAAATTTCTCCCCCTTTGGGATTATCAAAATAGGAGGGAAAAAGAAAAAAAAGAGAAGTAATTAGATAAACAAAAAAAAGGAGGTAAGCAATGACAACAAATAAAATATGATAGATACGACAACTTGAAATTTATAAAAGATGAAACATTACATACAAAGACAAGTCAAAAACAGGAAATGATCTATTCACTCTTAGAGGGCTGAGAGTGACGATGACGCCTGAAGGTCGGAGGAGCTGGAGGTGCCTGGACCGCCTCGAAGCGACGATCAAGAGAGTCGATCCGAGAGTGGAGCTTTTCAAACTGAGAGCTGAAGAAGGAAAACTGCAAGTCGAGCCGGGTCTCAATTTGATTCTGGAAGTGTAGGAATTGATCAGCCGTCACCGACAAGCCACCAGCATCAGCAGGAGGGGGCACAGCCTCAGCAGGCTCAGGTGCATCATCATCTGCTCCAGCTTCCTCACCAGCATCAGCCTCAGCATCAACTTTGCTGTCACCACTCCCTTCCTCGTCATCGCGATCATTGTCCTCACTGTCTGAAAGAGGATAAGCAGCGGCAATAGCAGTAGGCATGGCATGGGATAGAGGATGTGAATGAGTTTGAGGAGAGTAAGTCTTGAGAAGGCCATCCTTGTCAGTGATCCACTCCTGACGCCAAGGGTGCCAACAGATATTCATCCGTTGCACCATCATAAAATTGACGATGATATCCTTCTTTGGATGCTCAAAGGAAGTAGCATGGAGAGGAACATCAAGGAGGGTGAAGATTTTGGTCAAAAGGCGACCGAAAGGTAGAGTTTTGGATCGGCGTGGGTGCTCAGCCACATAAGTCATGGCCCGGAACAGGAACCGGACCAAATTGAAATGAATCCCTCTAGTAATATAAGAGAGAAGATAAATATCAATGAATTTCACCGTATCTTGATCACCGATACGGGGCGTAAGGGAGGTCTGAATAAGGCGCTCAATGATTCGATGGTTAGGGGTGAGCTGGGAGAGCTTGACAATTGGATTGATGGGCTGTCCTGTGAGATGCTCAAGAGCGATAGCTAAATCAAAATCAGGGTCCCGAGGAAACTCCCCCTGAGAAAATGCATGAGGCCCGACATGAAGAACTCCTAGCATTCTGGAAACCTCCACAGATGTGAAAGTGATAGGTTACCCAAGAGCGGTGGTGGAAATGGTATCGGTGTCGTCAGAAACCGACCACGTCAAGTGAGATAAAACTCTTTGACAAGTAAAGGATAAATAACATCCTTCTGAGGAGGTTCAAAAAAGGAATTCCAGTGTTGATATTCAATAATGGAGAAAAGCTCGAGACGAGCAGAAGAAAGCCAAGAATAGTCAATCACTCTACCTGGCAGAATGACCTTGTCATGCCATATGTCCAGAAGTTGAGCAATTGAAGGAGGAGAAGGTTCTTCTTGAGCGATACCCTTTCCTTTGTGAGAAGAGTGAGGACCCATGAAGGAAAAAGGAGATAAAATGAGAGAGATTGAGAGAAGAATGGAGTTTGAGAGGGAAATGGTGAATAAGGGAGGCTAGGGCTTTGGAGGAGCCGCAGTTTTGGAGGAGCCTCACAAGAGAGAGAGTGAAGAAAGGGAGGGGAAGGGTTTAATTTTAATTTTAACCCTTCCTCCGGCCGGCCTAAAAAAGAATGGCCCGACACCACCGGTTAACCGGTGATGTACCACCGGTTGACAGGTGGTATTAAAATTCATAAAATATAAAAAAAATTGAATTAAAATAAAAAAGAGTTAAATATTTAATAGTTCTCATTGACGAATCATTCCTAACTCCCCCTTAACAAAATCAAAACGTTCAACCGGGAGCGGTTTGGTAAAAATATCAGCTAATTGGAAATCAGTAGAAATGAAGTCCAAAGTGATATCCCATTTTTGAAAATGGTCACGAAGGAAATGATGCCTTAAGTGTATATGCTTTGTTCTAGAGTGTTGTATTGGATTCTTTGAAATACTAATGGCACTAGTGTTGTCACACCGAATAGGGACATGATCGTAGGAAAGGCCATAATCCAAGAGAGTGTGCTGCATCCAAATAATTTGGGCACAACAATTACCAGCGGCTACGTAGTCGGCCTTGGCAGTAGAAAGAGCAACACAGTTTTTCTTCTTGCTACTCCACGATACAAGGGACTTCCCTAGAAGATGACAGGTTCCTCTATTACTCTTTCGATCTAATTGACATCCGCCAAAATCAGCATCCGATTATGAAGAAAGTTTGAAAGAAGTATTAGAAGGATAAAATAAACCAATGTTTTTGGATCCTTTTAAATACCTAAAAATCCTTTTGACCGATTTAAAATGAGATTCTTTGGGATTGGCTTGAAAACGAGCATAAAGGAAAACACTGAACATGATGTCAGGACGGGTCGCAGTTAGGTAAAGTAGACTCCCGATCATACTCCTATAAAGCTTGTTATCAACCGGTTTCCCGACTTCATCTAACGTAAGATTACAGGAAGTACTCATGGGGGTACTAATTTCCTTTACTTGATCCATACCAAAACGACTTAAGAGCTCGTTTGTGTATTTGCCTTGGCTTAAAAAAATACCTTTTGAATTTTGAAAGATTTGAAAACTAAGAAAAATTTTCAATTCCCCCATAAATCTCATTTCAAATTCTTTTCTCATTAAATCTGAAAAATCAGTACAAAGTGATTCTTTGGTAGAACCAAAGATAATGTCATCGACGTAGATTTGGACGATTAAAAGATCTTTTGAAGTGTGTTTTAAAAAGAGGGTACAATCAGCTTGACCCATTTTAAAATCATGTTCTAAAAGGAATTTTGTTAACCGCTCATACCAAGCCCGAGGGGATTGCTTTAAGCCATATAGAGCCTTGGTTAATTTAAAATCATGATTTGGAAATTTTGGATCTTCAAAACCGGGAGGTTGTTCAACAAAGATTTTTTCTGAAATAAAACCATTTAAAAAGGCACTTTTAACATCCATTTGAAAAAGTTTGAAATTTAAGTGGGCGGCGAAAGCCAACAAGATCCTAATGGATTCCAATCTAGCAACGGGCGCAAAGGTTTCACCATAATCAATTCCTTCTTCTTGATTATAGCCCTTAGCTACTAGGCGAGCCTTGTTCCGGGTTATATTTCCTTTATCATCAAGTTTGTTCCTAAAAACCCATTTAGTGCCAATAATTGGATGATCATTGGGTCTTTCAACAAGAGTCCAAACATCATTTCTAGAGAATTGATTTAGTTCATCTTGCATTGCAAGAACCCAATTCTCATCATTAATGGCATCATTAATGGTTTGAGGCTCTAGGTGAGAAATGAAGGCTTGATGTTCAACCTCATTGAGGATTGATCTTCTAGTTTGAGTACCGGCTTGAAGATCACCTATAACATTTTCTAATGGATGGTCTCTAGAAGGTTTCCAAACCGTAGGCATGGTGGATGGAAAAGAAGGTGAAGAAGGTTCATGATCATCATACTCCTTGAGAGGAGAAGAGGAATCATTTAATTCAAGTTTATCAAGCTTATATTCAACATCTTCAATGACCGGATGGGGTTTTGGAAGATTTTCATCAAACTTGACATGAGATTATTCTTCGATGGGTTTTGAACGTTTGTTGAAGACACGATAGGCTTTTCTTGAGTTGGAGTACCCAAGAAAAATACCTTCATCGGATTTGACATCAAATTTCCCAAGGTTATCTTTTGTGTTAAGGATAAAGCATTTACAACCAAACACTTTAAAATAACCAACTTTGGGAAATTTACCTTTCCAAAGTTCATAGGGTGTTTTCTTAAGAATGGGTCTTACAAGGACTCTATTGATAGTATAACAAGCAGTGTTAACTGCCTCGGCCTAGAAAAAATTGAGGGAGGTTGAATTCACAAAGGAGGGTTCGAGAAATTTCTTGGAGAGTTCAGTTTCTCCTTTCAACCACTCCATTTTGTTGTGGAGTCCTAGGGGCAGAGAAGGTGTGATTGTATCCTTGAGAGGAACACAATTCATCGAATTCTTTGTTCTCTAATTCACCTCCATGGTCACTACGGAGCGATATAATTTTATATCCTTTTTCGTTTTCGACTTTCCTAGAGAATTTCAAAAAGGTTCTACAAGCATCATTTTTATGAGCTAAAAAAAAATCCAAGTGAAACGAGAAAAGTCATCTACTAGGAAAAAGGTATAGGATTTTCCACCTAGACTTTCTACAGGGGTAGGACCAAAAAAATCAAGATGTAGGAGCTCAAGAGATTTTGAAGTGGACACTTCCTTCTTAGATTTGAAAGAAGACTTGTGTTTCTTGCCAAGTTGGCATGGCTCACAAATCAAATCATTCTTAAACTTAAGTTTAGGAAGGTCACGGATGAGCTTGTTCTTATTAAGCTTTTGAAGTGAATGAGAGTTACAATGCCCCAACCTTCTATGCCAAAGCCAAGACTCATTGTCAAGAGAACTTAAACAATTAACATTTTGGCTAGCTAAATACTTTAAATCAATAATGTAAACATTTTGAAAACGGGAAACAGAAAATATCAATTTGTTTTGAAAATCAAACACATTGCATAAATCATTTTGAAAATTCACAGAAAAAACACTATCACAAAGTTGACTAATGCTAATTAGATTATGTTTCAAACCTTTAATAAATAAAACATCTTTAATTAAAGAGGTGATACCAAATCCAATGGTACCTATTTCGACGATCTTGCTTTTTGAATTGTCAACGAAGGTGACGTATCCTCCATCGAATTCTTCAAGGGAGTTGAACTCGGAGGGATCGCGACACATGTGCCTCGAGCATCCGCTGTCGAGATACCACGAGACTTTCGAAGTCCTACTTCTTTGGCGTTTATCCTACAAAATCAAGAGAGAATAGATTTTGGTACCCATATAAGTTTGGGTCCAGAAAGATTAGCTAAAAGAGACTTTTGAACCCATATTTTTCTAGAGGGTTTCCATCTAAAATACTCATCCGAGTAGGTAATGGTTTTGGGGCTTCCATACCTTGAATTTTTACAATCACACTCATAAATCATGTGCCCGGTCTTTTTACAATAATTACAAAATTTAAATTGAGAGCTCCCCCTTACAAAAGTAGTGGGTGCTCTAGAAGAAGTGGCTTGTTTGTTAAAGCCAAGTCCATGTGTTGTTCTAGCCGAACGCTGAGAACCTAGTAATTTGGTCAAATTTTGTTCACCTTGGGTGAACTTGGCAAGAGACTCCCTTATATCTTTAATGGTTGAATTCAAAGAATGATCATTTGGAATATCTTGGATCTTAAGGGTAAGTTCCTCATTCTTTTTGAGAAGTTGTTCTTTTTCAGAAATGAGAATTTTATTTTTCTTTTTCAAAGCCATAAATTTAGAGGTAAGTTTGTGAAAACCTTCCTCTAATTGATCTCTCGCATTTTGGAGATCTTCATAGGACATGTCATTATTGAAAGAGGAAGATGAGGAAGAGGAGTCGGAAGAAGATACCTCATCAAATGCCATTAGGCATTGTTCACCTTCATCGCTTGAGTCACTTGATGACATGGAGTCATCACTTGCACTCCATGTGGATGATTTGAAAGCCTTCTTGTTTTTCTTTTCTTTTACCCTTTTCTTGAAAATGGAGCACTCCGGTTTGATGTGGCTTTCTTTCCACATTCAAAGCATGTAACTTCATTCTCTACTTTGGGCTCTTCCTTTCATGCCCTTCGAAAGTTCTTCTTTTTCTTCACGAATTTGCTCATTTTTCTTGCTAGTTGAGTAATCTCGGATTCGCTATAAGCGGAGGAGCTTTCTTCCTTTTCTTTGAAAGCAATGTTCTTTTTCTCTTTGAAGGTTTTACCTTCTTTATCGGCTTGACTCTTCATGGTGATCTCGTAGGTCATGAGTGATCCAATGAGCTCTTCAACCGGCATTTTCTTGACATCTTTTGCTTCTTGAATTGCGGTCACCTTTGGTGCCCATGAGCTTGGTAGGACCCAAAGAATCTTCTTGACCATCATTTCTGCAGAAACATCCTCAGCAAGAGATTTTCTTCCATTGCAAACGTCAGTAAAACGAGTAAACATTTCAGTAATTGATTCGTGGGGGTGCATGGTGAAACTTTCAAAATCTTGGTGATACATGTCTAATCTAGTGTCTTTGACTTTGTTAGTGCCCTCATGGGTTACTTAAAAAAGTTTCCAAATTTCATAAGAAGAGGAGCAAGTAGAAACACGGTTGAATTCATTACGGTCTAGCCCACAATGAAGATCATTCATGGCTTTTCCATCATGCTCAAAATTGGAAATGTCTTCGGGGTTCCATTTGGACTCATACTTGTTAGATAAAGTATAGCCTTGCATTACAATCCTATAGATAGGATAAACAATGCTTCTAAGAAAAGTAATCATGCGAGTTTTCCAATAAGTGTAATCGGTTCCATCAAAGAATGGAGCCCGAGTCATAGAATACCCTTCGGGAGCATGCGAGGAATTAGCCATCACTAAGGATATTAAGTTTGTAACCGGTTAAGGTATTACACAAACGCACCCTTTGATACCAAATGTTGGGTCGTAGAGGATGGAAAGAGGGGGGGGGGTGAATTGACTTTTCAAAAATAATTAACAATTTAAACCAATTTTCAATGCAGCAGAAATAAAAAAGGCAAGACACAATTTGATAACGAAGTTCGGCTTAATTCCCAAGCCTACGTCTCCGCTCCAAACAAGAACCGTTGAGAGATTAATTACGTCAGCTTGCTTTTTAATGGTTGTAGCATGAAACCCAGTAGCCATTTTAAGGTAGGCTAGAACACCTTCGTACAACTTGCTTTTTTATTATGGTTGTAGCAAGAAACCCACTTGAAAGAAATAATGGAAATGAGAGGTTTGTTTTAATCCAAACCCAATGAAGGACTAAACAAATAAAATAATACAAACACACGGAAGCCTTGAGCGCCAAAAGTGTGAGAGCAGCAGATGGAGAGAGAGCTCAAGCTTCAAGGATGGAAATGGATCACAAGAGGCCTTGGAGATTTGTCATTAGAGCGTCAAGACATCAAACTATCATTCGGTTGTGTTCCCGACATCCATGGTTTCTTATTTATAGGATAAATACCCATAAACACTTCAATATGGCCGTTGGAGGACTTCCGGAGCCGTTGGGGGTCAAAAGTACAAGTCTGGTCAAAGCCCAACGGCTAGCCGGTGTTGAGCTCCCGGCTGGCCGGTGGTCCAGACAGAGCAGGATTTCTGTCTCGGTTCCACCGGCTGGCCGGTGGTCATCCACCGGTTGGCCGGTGGTCATCCACCGGTTGGCCAGTGTCACCAGGCAGTGGGCAAGCCTACTGCTTGGGTCCTCCGGCTGGCCGGTGGGCAAGAACCGGTTGGCCGGTGCCCATACCGGCTGGCCAGTGCGCTAACACCGGCTGACCGGTGGCTCTGGCAGAAAGAAATGCTTCTGCTAGAGACCACCGGCTGGCCGGTGGAAATCCCCCGGTTGGCCGGTGGACTCATAGAGTCCACTATCAGCCTTCTTAGGCCAACTCCTGGGCAACCTTTTTCCTAGCATCAAAACACTTGAAAACAAGTTAGAACACGATGAGAGTGATTGTGATCATTAAAATCCAAAAGAGAGGGGTGCAACAATTCTTACATTCCATGTCATTTAAAATACAATAATGTTGCTCATAAGTCAGGTGGATTATCACATCTCAAATTGATGTGATTTGTTTTTCACCTATGCATTACAAGGAATGTAATATGGATAAATTTTAAGAATATATGTTGTATATATGAAATGGTTTTTTTATTAAAAAATAATATATTACCCACTTCCTTAACCGTTCACTCATTAAGGGAACGATATCGTCGATCGTGTGTACATAGTTCATAACATCTCCACAAACTAATGTGATTCATTTTCCATGTAAAAAATTAAATAATAGTTACAAAAACCTATACAATGATTAAATTTTACATTTATAAAATTTATTTAATTCTTGATATCATGAATATATGTTCTATGTTCAATAATCAAAACTTCCATGACAAACCGAGCGTGAAAAAAACCAGAAAACTGACACTCAATGCAAGGTTAAAAATTGTATATTATTTACAAATAGATAATAATATGATATAAAATGATAATATTTTATATTTTAAATATTAATATGGTTCTAATATAATTTAATAATATGTTTCAAACCTTTACACATGAGGTTAAATCATATTCGATTAACGATAAGTGTGACAAAAGGTAGGTCCTCTCTGTTTCCCATTATTGGGGAATATTTTATTGGTTTCCACATAATTCCTTTTATATGGTGTATATTATTCCCTAGGAAACTATAATATCATGAATAACTCATATTTCTTAATATTTTATTTTACAATTTTAATTACTTCATCAAATTTAATTTGACATGAATGTTACCATGTTCTAAAGAATTTCATAACTAAATTACTTTTTATTGGGTTATATTACTTCTCTATTACATTTGATAATATATGATTAATTATTTAATATATTTTTATTAATTTATGTTTTATTTAACCCTTTTTATGTTTATTTCAGTTGAATATAGATAATAAATCCATTGATTAATCCTCACTTCCACAGTATGATCATTGTAAGAGGATCCATACCAATTTCCCTTCATTAAGTCATATTGTAATGTTATGCACCTAGTTTCCATTATATTGTGTATATACTGACCATTTTTCATCTAATATCAGGAAAAAATTATAATTCATTTTATTTTATGTTTTATTTTGAATTATTTCATCTACGAGTATTTTAGTTAAAAATTAACATCTTGAAAATAATTTCATACAAAAATTTCTTTTCATTGGGTTATATAACTTATTCATTGTCATGGAAATTATTAGATTATTTCTGTAAATAATTTTTACTATATTATGTTTTATTTAAATTTTTTTAAGAGTATTCGCATTTTCTAAACATAATTTATTTATTGATTATTTATCAATAAAATGTTATGATCTATGAAAGGGTTTATTTAATAAACACATTTTAATCGTGATTGGTTATACATAAATTTTCATTGAAGGAAATTATATGATCATTATCTAATAAATACCATTAATTTTATTATCCCCTATTCATTCGTAATTAATTTATGTAATATTTTTATGTTCCTACCTTTTTCACTTAAAATTATTGATGAACTGTTTTTTTATAAAATATTGCAACATTTCTATATTCTGTTGATGAAACCTTTCTTTGAAAACCATTTCTTCTAATAATGTATAAGAAATGTTTTTGACATTATAAAAATGATTTATTAAATATTTTTTATACATTTTTTACTTTTTAGAAATGTTTTTTAATGGAATCATGTTGTTATTTTCCAAACAAGTATTGTTTGACTATTTCTAAAAATGTGAAAAGAATCTTGGATTTAACATGTAAGATATATAATAAATTTTCTATCATCATGAACAATAAATTTTTTAAATATTTCTGTATGTGTATAAAAATTTTATTTGTATATAAAATAATTTCAAAAATATTTTATTTAATTTTAGTTGAATAAAAATATTATTAAATATAAAGGGTTATTTTCCTCAACAAGGTTTTAAATGAAATTTTTATTTTATTTATATTCATCATTAACATCATCAATTTAAATGAATTATTATCTGTTGGGGAAATATTATATTGATTCCATCTTTATTATTTCCCTGGATGTTTTTCTTCCATTTTTACTACGGAAAGTATTGGTATACAATTTCATGATTAATTTTTATAGGATTTAAATTTACCTTGAAATATTCAATTTCTTCTCATCATTGGGAATTACATTTACCAAAAATATCATTTTTATTTATCATGTAATATTTATTACATAAAAAATAAATCATTTTTAAATAAAATATTCTATATTGAATGTTATATGAATGACTAGGGAATTTTTTTTTATTTTTTTTCCTTTACTCGATATAGAAATTTGTTGACAGAGCACAATGTTCTTAAATTTAATCAATTATTTGATATTTGAGGAGTTATATGGGAAGAAATATAAGGACACTTCCTTGTTAAATATATACCATAAATATACTTGTTTCCCCATGAGAAGATTTGGTGGTCTAGCCTTATTTAAATGAGTTTCTGGTGTAAACGTACCCATAAATTTTATATTTTCTTTGGATGTTTTTTGATAATAGAGGTATAATGATTCCTATGATCATGATTAACAACTTCATTGGTTTATAATTTAATTATTATTATCAATGATATTTTGAAAATGATATTAACCCTGGTTCCATTTTACTTCTCAGTTTATTAAATAAATGGAGTTTTTTTAAGTATTTTACCTTTCCATATTAAATATTATTATATATTAAAGATAGCCATGTTATAAAAATGGCATTTGTGTTCAGAAATTTATCTTTCCATATTGATTATTCCATATATAATCATGAATATCAACATATTTAAATGTAATTAGTGTTAAGATATTTATATTCACATGTTGATTATGAATATTGATTATTGATAGATTCAAATTTACTCGAACCTTACTGATAATTTGAGATCACCCTTATTTTTTCCCATTCAAAGGAATCCATGAGTATTAAAATGAATGATATTCAAGGATATACATAAGGGAATAATTATTTTCTAAAAACTTGTATTTTAAGTTATTTTTTCATGTGTAATATGAGAATAATGAATGTATCTATTTCACAAAGAATACAAAACTCTACAATACTATGTGATTCTATTCAATATATCCTTTTCCCATGTAATTAATAAGAAAAAATATCAAGGTTAATGGGGTTGGGTTTATTAAATTTTTTTATGAAGTTTGATTATAATATTTTTTCTATAAACTAATTAAATGATCAATGTTGCATAGCCATGAAGTGATTTCATTCATAAAATTGATGAACATTTAATTAATATCGAAGAAACATTCGAAATATAGTAAAAAGAAATTATGGCGAGGAGTATGACTTTTTGAACTAATAAAAATATCAAATGATGAAGGCTAACAAAAAAAAAGATAAAATGTTCCGTACAAGTATGAGTTTCTAATTTTTTTCATCAAATAAGAATTAACAGATGAATATTTCTATGAAAAATTATATTACTTTATAATGATTTATTTTTAATAATGTTTTGTTATTCTATCAATTTGGTTTCTCATCAAACAAAAATGATGACGTTGTGATGATTTTTTAGAACATAGTGTTTAATTAATTTCATAAATTTGGGAAACATTAAAATGGATACCACTGATTCAAACCATTCCTTAGTTGTAAAAAATAATTTGGAATATCAATTGATATTAAAAGGAAGTCCCCTTATTAAAACCTTATCATGAAAAGTATAAATTCTGTCACCAAGAGAGGTGTCGTTACATTTGAAATAAAAGTAATCATGTATGAAAAACATAATGAATATTTATATTTTCTATATAGGGTTTGAAATTATTTATATAGTCACACATGGGTTTTCAACAATTGAGAAATATTATTCATTGAACAATGGTGATAATTAATTTGAGGATGATGTGAAAAATGATATTTGGATGTATGTATTATAAATTGTTTTCTTGAATGTAATGTGTCTAAAAACATATTATGAAACATATCAAAGATTTGAAATTATTATCATAGGGAACACTAAAGTGAAATAGGAAACAATAGAAATTTTGTGAAGTAAGTTTGAAGATATTAGAATATGAGATGAATAAATGATTGATATAATAATTTATTAGAGTTAATGAAGTCGTCTGAAATATTAGAGGTCTTGGAGATATCATGGATGCTTCAAAAAAAATCAGGAACCTTTGGGGAAACTTCCCAGATATGGTTGAATCTAAAATATCATTTTTAGAAGAAAAAAATGATTTATCACATGATTAATTTTACAACGTTATTATTTATTATGATATGATGAATGCTATAGTAATAAAAAATTAAATCCTTGATAACAAGGATTTTGAGGACTTGATGAAACATAAAATAAAATATGTTGATCAACATAATGATTCTAATAGTGATTAGGAATATAATAATGATAATTAAATAAATAAATAAATCTTATCTCTTAATTCTAAAAATTACTGGATAAGTAATGGAATGTATTAAGGTAGACTTTGAGGATGATGTGAAAAATTAAATTTTGATGTATTTATTATTAATTGTTTTCTTGAATGTAAAGGGTCTCAAAACTTCTTATGAAACATATGAATTATTCAAATGTATTTTCACGGAGAACACTAAAGTGAAAGAGTAAACAATAAAAATTTTGTGAGGAATGTTTGAAGATATTAGAATGTGAGATGAAAAAATGATTGATATAATAATTTAAAAGTGTTAATGAAGTCATGTGAAATATCAGAGGTATTAGAGATATCAAGGAAGGTTAAAAAATAGTCAGGAAACTCTGGAGAAACTTCCCAGATATGGTTTAATCTAAAATATCATCTTTAGAAGAAAAAAAATGATTTATCACATGATTAATTAGACAACGTTATTATTTATTATGATATGGAGAATACTATAGTACTAAAAAATTAAATCATAGATGACATGGACTTTGAGGATATGAGGAAACATAAAATAAAATATTTTTATCAAAATAACGACTCTAATAGTGATTGGGAATATAAGGAAGATAATTAAATGACTAAAAAATCTTATCTCTTAATTCTAAAAATTACTTGAGAGGTAATGGTAAGTATTTAGGCAGACCTCCACTCAAATGATTCCTGTGTGGATGAAATTTAAATTTTTCATTGATATTTTTCATGAAAAATAATGGATAATATTAAGATAATTCATAAAAAACTCAGTGGAAGAAGTTTAACCAATTGAATAAATAGTATAATAAGTACACAAGTGGTAAGAAAAATTTCGCTAGAAATATAATATGTATATTGAGTATAAAATTGTAGTCTAACAAAACTATAAAAATCATCTGAATTTGAGATTTCTGAAAAGTTTAGAACATTTTTTTCAAATATTGAGAAAAAGTAGGAATTATCACACCATGACTAAGAAGAAGAAGATGAAGAAAGAAATAGATAATATAATCTCATATCAAAACCTTTTTTCATGTACTCATGAAAACAAATAACTAAATAATGAAATCAGATTGTTTAATATAGAAATAATAAAACTAATCAAGAAAGAAATAATTTTATAATAGGTAATATGGTATATCCTAGATGATGTGAAACTTATACTGAGAGTTTCCGAATAAAGAAATATGCTAGAAGTTCTAAATGAAAAACTAGCATCTAAGGAAGAATATGTTTTTAAAACTCAATTCCAACCCATTTAGGATTAATGTACCATATGAGTGAATGAAAATTTCAATAGTTATTTTGAAGTAAAACACTAATCATCTCAAGTGAATGAGAATTATCACTCTATGAATCTAGTGAAATCTATTCCCACCAAAAGCGAATTTTTGTTTAGTTTTTTGAACCTTGCAGCTATTAATTTTTTTTTAGAAAATATTGGGTCGAGGAATGATGTGATAAATATATTGCATCAAAAAAATATGAAAATATTCCCCATAATAATGTTTCCTCAACCTAATAGGGGAAACAAGTAGAAAAATTTCATGAACTATTAAAATAATCACAGAGGAAATGATCCTAAATCTATATAAAACAACTTACCAATGGTTTTTTTAATTCATTTCATTTTATGTTAAAAAATATTACATTTACTGTAATAGTATATATCCTCCTATAATAATGTATTAAATGAGGGTAATAAATAGTACAATAATTGTTATAAATGTTTTAATGATTCTTGATGTTGGGAAAAAAATATAAAAATGGTAAAAGAATTCAAATGAAAAATCATTTTGAATTCATATAATAAATATTTGGAAGATGTGTCCAAGATTTTCATATTGCTGGATAATGGATGAAAACTATTTCCTTACATAGTTCGATTTCTAGAATCTAAATTGAGGATTCAATGAAGAAAGTTGTGTAATGATCCTTTATTATTGAGATAGCTATGAAGTAATGAAATAAGAACAATCCTTGGATTGTTGATAGTGGTATTTCCTCTCATATTACTAGATATTTAATAATACTAAAATATGTCGAAAAGAATTGTGGAGGAGTGGTACCTTTTGGAAATGATAGTTCCTAAAATATTAGACGAATATGAACGATATATATTGATGCTACGAAGATGAAATCCAAGGAAGTTTTATATATTCATGGGTATAAACATAAATTAAATACTATAATCTAACTATTATATGATTTTAATGAAGTAATTTTTTGAAATTATTCTTGTATCAAGAAAAATAAGAAGATCGAATAGTTGTAATCATAAGATAATGAAGTATATGAAATCACCCCCAAATAATAGAACTCTCTAGCTCTTATTATTTGAGTTATTAAGATAAAAACAAGTTATGGAATATCAGGATCATGTATCATGGAGTGAAGAGTATGAAAAAAATTTCTCCTGTAGTTTTTGTAAGAAACATTATAATGTTTATATGAAAAGAATATGATGTTCTGAAATTGTTTTTGAAATGAAGGATGATTGGAAAATTCCTTATGAAAGATGAAATTTATTTTCCAAGACCACTAAAACTAATTCACTCCATTTTATATGGGCCAATGAGACATAAATAATCAAAGGGGGATTTTTAATGTATTACGTTTATTATTGATTTTTCATAGATTTACAAAACAATATTTAAGAATCACAAATCAATTGAATTTTATTTATAGATTTGTTAGAAGTTAATTTGAGAGAGAAATGAGTTTTCATATAATGAATCCAATAATAGATAATGAAAATGAGAACACATGTAATTAAATTGAATCATATTTGGAGAAACAAGGAATGAAAAATCTGTATAGTTCTCTAAAACACCCCTAAAAAATGGAGTCACTAAAACAAAAAAATTAATGTTCATTGGAAATGGGAAGAAGTATGATGGAAGAGAATAAGCTTCTTAGTATTTTCTTCCCATAATCCAAAATTAATACTCTAAAAATTATAAATAGATTATTCATAGAGATATAATCTAACATTAAATCTTACTATATATTTTTTAACAAAAAAAGTTCAGTAAAATATTTAAATATATTTAGAAGTCATGGATTACTAATATAAAAAAAATCAGGATCATGGAAAATTTTATAAAAAGTTAAGGATGGAATTTTTAGGGGCTCTTAATCCAACAAAATAACATAAAAATGATGGAAAATCATTTACAAATGATTATGGATTCCTATGATGTGAATTTTGTGGCAAATACAATTTTATTAACAAAAGCTATTGATAATCCTATGGAATATAAATCAAACACTTCCAAAAAGAAAAAAAGTTATAATGAAAGTGATCTAAGTTAGGTGAATTAAGATTCAAAAGAATCATGTTGTGAAAAAAGTAATGATGGATGAATTTTTTTGAAATTTCATACTCTATAGAAAAAATAGAATATGATAATATCATTGGAAATAATAAAGAACCAGCTTATATTATAAGAATGTTGAGATTTGAAAATTCGACATCACTAATCTCACAAGATAAAAATATATATTTTTTAGAACCTATTAAAAATAATGAATAGTTATAGTATTTGAATTAGAAATTATATCAAAATTAGAAAAATGGAACTTTGGAATTTATTCCATGTCTAGAATGAAATAATGGTAATATGAAAAATTGGGTTTATAGTAACATGATAAATAAACAGAAATAAGATTCAAGAAACATATAGATACTTTTTTGTAAAGGATATTCAATGGTTTAAGGGTTCTATTTTTAAGATATTATCTCCCCATTATAATATTAGAATTAATATGATTATTCTTATATGTGTATACACATCATTGTAATAAAATTTTTCAGATGTCTGTAATTTTATATTTCATAAATGAGGATATTGAGGAGGAATTTTACATTAAGAAACCTTGTGGGACCATATTTGTTAATGGTGGAACCAATGTTTGTATATTGAAGAAAGGATTATATGGGTTGAAAAAAGCAGCACGTTTCTGATACTAAAAAAATAACAATATCTTGAAAAATATGAATTTATCTAATGAAAATGTTGGTGTTAAATTATATGTGAATGAAAAATAATTAGTCAACCTCGTTGTTATCATTTATGTTTATAATATATTTTTTGCAGGAGATATTGAAAAATATAGTGAATTATTTCTAGATTAAATGGAGAAGATTTTCATAATTTCAATTCTCTTTGAATTAAACTTCATTTTATGATTATAAGGCCAATAGAGAGAGTGATACATTTTTAATCTCATGAATTATATTCCTGATAGTTTTTACCAAATTTTCGTTCGGAATATTCTATAGATGATTCTATACCTATTTATGTTTTTGTAAAGTTGGGAAAATATGAGGCTGAGAAGAGTGTGAATCATAAATAATTCTAAAAGGAGATATGAATTTTTTATATCATATAGCTTCAATACCATAAAATGTTTATTTTATGACTATGTGTGCAAGAAATCTGAGTAATCTAGAATAATCACAAATATAGTACAAAAAATAATTCTCAAATAAATTAAAGAAACATTTTTCAATTGATTGTTTCTTAAAAATATATATGATATGTATATTCTTGAATATACAAATACTGATTGGGAAGAAGATTACAATGATATAAAATCAATATAATGAGGGTTTTTTGAAAAGAAGAATATTTTTACTGTTGGCATTGTAAAAAATAGGGTTTTGTGACCTTGAGCATAGAAGAAGAGAAATATGTTTCCACTACCTGGGTTTGTACTAAAATGATGTTGATAAAAGTTCAACTAAAGGATTTGTATGTAAACTTAAAAACCATTGAATACAATTTGAAATAATTAATGATAAATTCATCACTCAAAAAATACTATTTAAGACTCTAGATCAAAGCATATTGATAAAAAGTATCATTTCAAAAAAGAGTAAACTTAGGGCGGAGTCTTGTTTCTGGAATATATTTAAATAAAATATCAAAATTTGGATGTTTCCACAAAACATTTCCGAAGGAAAGTTTTGTGGATTTAAGGATACAACTCCATGGTCATCCTCAACCAAAGTCTTCCTAAAATATGTAATGAAATACCCCCATGGTGTATTGAATTATATTAAAAATGTTTGAGTATATATAAAACATTTTCCTAAAAGTATGAGAGAAGTAATTTTTTAACAGAAATGATTTTGAATCTATGGTTATCTTAATTGTGCTCATGAATAAAAATAATGAAAAAAATTGAGAGTTGATACATTAAATATAGATAAGAAAAATTTGAGGGGTATTTTATTATTTCATGATCGTAAGCATTCTTAATCCCGAGGGATGAAATTCAATGAAAAATTTATTTTTTTCAATATTTTACTGTCAAGATGTTCTCATTGAGAAATACAATGATTTGATGAATAATTTTGAAATGTTTTTTCTTAAAAATTATAAGTGTGAGAATGTTACTGTGATGAAAAATGATGATTATAAAGAGTTATTGATGATTGTTTTCAACAAATAAAAAGGGGAAGATTGAAGATATGTTATGATGTTTTCCTAAAAATGTTTAGTATTTATTAAAAACTATTTTTTTCTAAATATTTATTTCTATAATTGGAGAAAAAGTAATATTTCCTACATTTATTTTGATGTTTTATGAAATTTCAGAAACTCACTTAGTTGGAAAGTATCCTTTTAAAAACTATTTAATTTTTTGGAAAAGAGATTTTTTGGATATATAATTTTTGAGCATAACTATTTATGGTAATTTTTTTTACAATAATGTTTATAAAAAAGAGTTAAGTTGAAGTATTTCTGTCACGACCCACCTTAACTGAAAGGAGAGAAGAGACAACAGATTGTCATACCCTTCCTTCTTTATGTTGAAGGAGAGATAATGACCCTCGAAACTCACCATTGATAGGTCTCGGAGTGGCAACCAGCACCAAGGGTATAGAATCACACACAATATGGAAGGAATTAACATTTTTATTTTTACGAGATCAGGAGATAAGATAGAAACTCCAAAAACACCAAAGCTGAAAGTAAAGGTAAATCTGAAAGCAAACCATTCCCATATGCATGTTCAAAAGTAAAAGATACAATCCACAATAACTCAAAATGTAAAGTTCCAAGAAAAAGAAAAACGACAACAACAACTACCCCAAGGTCCGAGTTAGTATGGTCTCGAATGATCCATGATGTTCTCCTGGAAACCTGAAAGAAGATTTTTAAACGTAGGGTTAGCATAAAAGTATACTCAGTAGGGAAAACCAAAGACTCTCATGCACAAGTGGGGAGGAATTCTAATGCCTAGTGAGAAAAGAGAAAACCAAGCACCTAGAAATGAAAAACTATCCACCCAAGCCTCACCATGACACACTCCCCAAATAATGCAAGTCAAGTAATGTATAGTAATAGCACATCAATGTTTGGGTACCCCGTTCCACTTCCCCACTAGTTATTGAAGACACCCTACGCATCAAACCAATCCCGCCATTCTCGCCACAGTCCCACTGCCACACCCCGCCCGCACACACCTTGGCCACAACCACACATCCCGACCACATACACCGGGGCCAAAACCTCCATCCCACCCACAGAAACCTAGGCCATAACAAACACATGTAAACATGTCCGCAAACAGCTCGTCCAGAACAACCACTGCCACACCTGAAGACACATGGGCTAGAAAACTACTTTCACGCTCGAAGACACTTAGGCCTCATCCCGAAGATACTTGGGAAACAACCTGCCTACAAACACCTAGGCTAACCACCACAACTACCCTGCTCGAAGTTTCTTGGGAAAGTAATGGACTTCAGGCCATCACAACCTGCTCGAAAAGTCTTGGGATATTCGAGAAAGGGAGCAGAATAGGAGCTAATAACCAGCCACTCATGGGAGTGTTAGGAAAAACACTCTCCCCCATGAAATGGGGGTGTTCGGAACTATGTGATCAACTTGGGTGGGGAGATAATAAGAAACGAAAGGACAACAATATATATATATATGTAACGAGCACTCATCCCAACCTAGGGTTCCACACTAAACCCGAGCACGAACAGCCTAGTCACTATTCATATAGGGCACACTACTCACAGCCAAGTGACAACTCATTCCTTGAATCAATTCCCAATTTAACCCATTCTTGTTTTCATGTTCATGTGATCCTGATTGAGTAAAATTCTGCACTACTGGGAAACTATCAGGCATAAACACAAGCCAAGGGAAAAAAGTTACAGCCAACATCAATTTAAACATTCACACCCGATTCTATTGTAAATCCACATCATGAAAGAGGTCAAGGTGAGATCCCTCAAAGTATTGGAACCAAAGTAGGCCTCAAGATACAGCCCACATCCCCATAACCCTGAACCCATCGTTTTGCCAGCAACATAGGATTCCACCCCAATTTGTGTCACAATCAGAGAAACCACACAACTTCAGTTTCACAACTAACAACCGCACAACAATGGAGGATCCCATACTCACCCACATCACCCCATAAGAAACCAAAAAGAAGGACATACCTACTAAAAAATAGAGTAGAGAAACTTCCACTTTCAAGCACATCAATCATTATGTTCTTCTTTTTGTTGGTTAATCGGGGTGACCACACATGGATTTATGTTTACTGGGAATCCATTTAATCCATTGAGTTTACACGGTTAACCTAGTTCTAGGTTATATTCATTTAATCATCATAGAATACTAGGGTTCATTAGTGCACAAAGAAGGGCCACCAATGGACATGATTTTCTGTAGGCATAAACCCACACAGTTCACAAAATAATAATCAAGGAAGAGGAGAAAATATAACAGCAGAACATCGATCCCATCCCTACCCTTCATTCTTTAAATGTCCATTTGTTATATTTATTAAGGTTTAGTTTCATCCATTCCCACAGGAATAGTAGTGTACCCACCCCACTTGATACACAGATTGGAGAGATGAAGGAAAATCCTTACCTAGTTGATCTAGGATTGAAGCTCTTCTCTACGCGGCAAGAATAGGGGATACACGACTTGCAGGGGAGGAACGTCGAGGACTCCAAGGATGAGCAGAACACTCCAGCACTAGCACACCACAAGCCTCGAGAAGGAGGGACTCGAGGTGCAAAAGGAAGTAAGAAGAAAACCAACCGAGAAGAAGAATAAATAAATTTTAGCGTGAGATATAAAGAGGAGATCCTACTGCTATGGGATATAGAATTTTGAACACCTGGAAAGTCGGATTGTGGTTTCCTATGAGGGTGGGTAGTTACACACGATGATATTACGGTTTTATTTAATACCCCCAGTCGGGGAGGTTTATCGGGATTTTTATGGATTAATTATGGGCTTTAAATGACATTAAAAAGGGTATTAAAATTAATTTACGTCAAAAGATATGTTGCGGGAGCAGAAAAGTCTGGGAATGGAAAAAAGAACAAAGGGCTCAACAAGGAAACGATGCCACCATCGTAGTGTCGTCCTTACTATGCCACCGTGACCTGTGTGACCGTCACGGTGCCACCGTAACTGGTGCCACCATTTTGGTGGAGCTGTGTTTTGGAAAAGTAAATGGCCAGGAATGTTTGGGCCATTACATCAGATACCTCTTAAACTATTATCGCCCTCGAGAATTAGAACTAGTCCCGAAGAAAGGAGAGGGGTCCAAACAACCACCTCGAAAGATACCTCTTAGGAGTAGACTTATTTGTTATGATAGAACACCCCCTTCTCCATCTATCTCCTAAACAATCACAATCATAACGCTCCTCTCCCCCATAAAACCAAGAAAAACAAAATACTAAACAGTTCGGTCATGTGGGAGAGGGGTTTACCATCCTCTATGTTAAGATACTATCCACTTTGGGGGGCACTGACTCACCTGCATGGGTTTATGTGCACCCACTTTAATGCGTCTTATCTAGGGTTCAGGTCCTCCCCTCGCCACATCATAGGACACCTCACACACATCCTAAGAATGGGAAAACTTCACATTATATAATTATCAATGTAATTCGTTCCATCAACCAAGTACAAACAAAATAGAACAAAACATAAAACAACTCTAGGTACTGGTCGCACATCTGCATCTCTCATTCCCAGGTAGATTCCTCAAGCCCACTGTGTCTTGAAAATACATGAATGAAAAGTAATGGTTCTTCCACGAAGCACATTATCTTCCGGACCTTTGATCATCACCGGTCGCTCTTCGAAAATTGCATTGTTCCTGATATCTATATCTCCCCAGTCAAGGATGTGTGAATCTTCATGCAGATACTGATAGAGTAGAGGCACATGGAAGACATCATGCTCCCTTTGTAGATATGGTGGAAACGCCAGCTGATAAGCCACCTCGTCGACCCGGTGCAGCACTTTTAATGGTCCGACAAACATGGGGAAAGCTTACTCCCTCTGCCGAACCTCCACTTCCCATGCTGGGGGGAGACCATCAAGAAAACGTGGTCCCCGACCTCGAAATCCAAGGGTCACCTCCTATTATCAGCATTTGTCTTATTCCGATCTTGGGCCGCCTTCATCTTCCCCCGTATAAGATAAACCTTCTACGTCGTGATTTGCACCACCTCCGGGCCAAGAACACCTGCCTCGCCGATCTCTATCCAGCATACGGGTGTGCGACACGACCTCCTGTACAAAGCTTCAAATGGATCCATTCCAATGGTAGAGTGATAGCTATTGTTATAGGAAAACTCCTCCAGAGGAAAGTTTCTCACCCATGATCCTCTGAAGTCCATTATACATGCCCGTAGCATATCTTCCATTGTCTAGATGGTACGATCCATTTTCCCATCTGTCTGGGGGTGGAAAGTTGTGCTAAGGCATAGCTAGGTGCCAAAAGCATGCTGAAATCCTCTCCAGACTTGTGAGGTAAACCGTGCATCCCTATCCAAGACTATGGACCTCAGAACTCCATGAAACTACACCACCTCATCCACGTACCTCTGTGCTAAGGCATCCACTGCACCCGACTCCTTGATCGCCAGGAAGTGGGCTGATTTCGTCAATTGGTCCACCACCACCCAGATGGCGTCACAACCTCCTTGAACCTTGGGTAGCCCTAGGACAAAACCCATCTAGATTTCATCCCACTTCCACTCAGGGACATCTAAAGGTTGCAACAAACCACCTGGAACACGGTGTTCAGACTTCACCTGCTGACACACTAGGCACTTTTCCACAAACTCTGCCATCACCCGCTTTGCCCCGGGCCACCAAAATTGTCTCCTCATACCCTGGTACATCTTGGAAACTCGTGGGTGCTCCACTAGGGGTGAGGTTTGGAACTCACCAAGAACCCTCTCGCACATCATCTCTGGATAAAACACCATCCCTCAGAAAATCATCTGATTATGACCATCCTCTGTCCACCCTTACGGGGCATCCCCTTGGGAAACCCGGTCACGCATCACATCACTTTCTGAGTCTCCCCACTGGGACTTCTCCACTTGCCACAGGAAAGAATATTGCACTATCATCTGATACAGGCAACCACTACCACTATCCATCCTTGCATCCAGGTCCAGGGAATACAACTCTTCCATTGCCTTTCAAGAAACATATGACTGTCGAACCACATCCTTCAGTGACTTCCTGCTCAAGGAATCGACCACCACATTCCTTTTTTTTAGGTGTAGGAAATTTCGAAGTCGTAGTCCAGAAGGAACACCATCCACCTTCACTGCCGTAAGTTTAGGTCTAATTGGGAGAATATATAATTCAAGAATTTGTGATTCGTGATGACCACAAAGAGCTCCCTAATGAGGTAATTCCGCTACAACTTTACTGTGAAAATGACCACCGCAACCTCCAGATCGTGGGTGGCATAATTACACTCATGAGGACATAATAGCCTAGAGACATAAGAGATCACCCCTTATCATTGTATTAGCACACACCCAAGGCCTTGTCTTGAAGCATCACAGAACACCTCATACGACGCCCCTTATTATGGCAATCTCAGCACTGGGGAACTAACCAACTTCTCCTTCAGATAGCTGAAGACTGCCTCACACTTCCCATTCCACAAAAAATCCTTTACCTTCTTTTTCAAAGATGTCAAAGGTTCTGAAACTCGAGATAAGTTGGGTACGAACCTCCGGTAGTAACCTGCCAGCCCGAGGAAGGTACGAACCTCTGGCACATTCTTGGTTGCTATCATAGAAAAACCCGCCTCAACCTTTGATAGAACCACTTCTATCCCCCACTCGGACACCACGTTCCTAAGGAAGAGCACATATCACATCCAAAACATGAACTTAGAAAACTTCTCAAAGAGCTGGTGCTATCGGAGGACTTCTAAAACTATCCTTAGGTGCTCAGCGTGATCCTCCTCTGATCTTGGGTAGATCCGGATGTCATCAATGAACACGACTACGAACCGATCTAGGTATTCCCGGAAGATAGAGTTCATGAGTCCCATGAACACAACTAGAGTATTCATAACGCTGAACGTCATGACTAAAAACTCAAAGTGCCCGTATCTGCACCTGAAGGTAGTCTTAGAGATGTATCCCTCCGTCACCCTCAGTTGGTGATATCCAGACCGCATATCGATATCTTAGAACCATCCTTCACCTTTTAACTGGTCAAAGAGATCGTCTATCATTGGAAGTGGGTAGCGATTTTTGACCATCACCAGATTCAGTCTCATGTAGTCTACACACAGCCTGATACCACCGTCCACCTTCTTTGCGAACAATACTGGACCACCCCATGGCGATGAACATGGTTGAACAAAACCCTTCTTAATCAGATCTTCAATCTGAATCCGCAACTCCTGTAACTCAGAAGGTGTCATCCAGTAGGGGCCATCAAAATTGGATGGGAACCAGGTTGCAAGTCTATCCCAAACTCAACATCACGTAGAGGGGGAAGAGTTGTCACCCCTTCAGGGAAGACATCCATAAACTCACTAGTGACCCCTGGAACTTCCACCATCTTTACATCCACTGACTCCAGTGACAGCTCAGCTAACAAGGAAAGGAGGGGTTCCTCTTGCCTGCTACATTTCTGGGCACCCCGCTCGCCGATGAAAGTTACAAGTCGGCTGCCCAAGTCTGAAAACATAATCATTCCTCATAAGTAGTCAATGACGGCACATAAAAAGAAAACCCATTCAATGCATAGGATGACATCGTATGGATGTATTTGAAATAGTAGAAGATCCCTGACTCACTGATGTGGCCCTATCATCAGTCTACACCCCAACAAACATAAAAAAAGTCGGTTTGACCTCCGAAAGGTGTGCTCCGCACCAGGGGCCCTGGAATTCACTCAGCATATATCCCTAGAGCATGTGCTAGACTGGGTGCAACAAAGGAGTGTGAATCTCTTGTATCGAACAAGGCATAATAAAGGGTACTAAAAATGCTGATCGTACCTCAAATTACCTCTGGACCTGCTTTAACTACTGCCTCCACAGCGTGCAACTTCCCACGCCGAGCTCCTCTGCCTCCCGGTTGTTGACACCTCTCCGACCATGTCCGGGTTGAGGTAACTGAGGAGCACCCTGAGGTCGGCATCCCCCTACAACATCTTCCCTCGGAGGAGCGGGAGCTCGCTGACCCTACTGCTACTGCTGAAAGGGCTTAACTAGAAACTGCTGCTGCTGAGGAGGGTGCTGAATCTTACCACCCCCGTTGTACTGTAATCTGTCTGCACACTGGTTTTGAAGGCGGCCATGGATTCCACAGATGAAGCATCTCAGACCTGGGCCTAAAAGGAAAGGGCGAGGTCTAGGAGATCAGAACTGGAACTACTAAGGCCTTCTCCCTGTTGGTCGGAACCTAGAGGGCCCTGATGCTGGAGGCCTGCTCCTAACAGCCTTCCCCTTTGACAAAACCAACCGGATTCCCTCCCGCAATACACCTCTCGGTGTATTCATCCTCTTCACTACCTCAACCATCTTCTGTACCTCCAAGTACGTCAGTAGGGTGAAGGGAGTAACAATATACTGGAGAGAAAGTCCAAGCGCCTCCTCCAAACGTCTCGCTCGAGACTCCTCATCCAAAAAGTGGTCCGGAGAAAAGTAGAGGAGATCCTTGAACTTGATCCCCAACTCTCTTACTGACATGCTCCCCTGCTGAAGGGAGAGTATCTCCGGCCTCTTTTCGGCCTTCATTGTGGAAGAGAGGAATTCTTCTCGGAAATCTTTCTCAAAATCAGTTCGTGTCACCTCAACCTCCCTCTTCTCCCCAAGGTAAAGCGTCCACCACAGACGCACTACTCCCTGCATCTAGCTCACATCCAAAGGAACCCAATACTCCGCCAAAGCCTGGATCAAGCCGAAATCTATAACCAGATCCTCTAGCCATCTCTATATCTCCATGTCAGAGATGCTACCCTCATACATTCCGAGGGTCTTCCGGTGAAAGTCACGAAGCGTCTTCTACCACTGATCATCCTCTTCTTCTTGGTTCGTCCTCTGCTGATCGGCCAAGTCAACCTCCTGGGCCTTGATTTCCCACACTACCCGCGGTCTTCTCCTAGGTTCCATAGTTGCAAGGTAAAAAAGGAATTCCTAAGCCCAAGTTGTGAAGAATATTGTTCTTAAATTTTCTTAGACTCCTTATTCATTTTAATTCCCTGAATTCCCATGAAAAAAAGAGAAAAAGTCATTATGATGCATGTACCTTTACTAGGGTCTCCACCCCAAAATCAGTGTATCCTCACTTGGTCTTTTGGTAGGTCAAGATTCCTTGCATCAGATCACGGGGTGCCCTAAAATCTGTGTCCTAGCTGGTCTTCCCTAGACAATTTCACACACCAAGACAACCCAACATTGTTTCCCTACCATCCCATGCAATCCTCACTATGCCTAACCCCAGACTCCAGCCTTTCCCTCAACCTCCCTTTAATACCATTCTGTCATGACCCGCCTTCACCAAAAGGAGATAAGGGACAATAGATTGACAAGACACTTCCTTATTTAACTTAAAGGAGAGATAATGACCCCTGATACCTGCCTTCGATAGGTCCCAGAGTGGAGACTAGAACCATGGGTATAGAATCACACACAAGATGGAAGGAATAACCCTTTTTATTTTTACATGATCTGGAGATAAGATAGAAACTCCAACAACACAAAATAAAAAAGTAAAGGTAAATCTAAAAGAAAACCATTTCCATTTGAATGTTCAAAAGTAAAAGATACAAGCCACAAGAACTCCAAAGGTAAAGTACCAAAAAAATGAAAAATGACAACAGAAACTGCCCCAAGGTCCGAGCAAGTACGGTCCCACACGATCCCTGATGTCCTCTTGGAAACCTGAAAGTAGTTTTATATATGTAGGGTGAGCATACAAGTATACTTAGTAGAGAAAACTAAAGACTCTCGTGCACATGTGGGGATGCATTCTAATGCCCTGTGAGAAAAGAGAAAACCAAGCACCTAGAAAGGAAAACTATCCACCCAAGCCTCACCAATGCAAAATCCCCAAATAACGCAAGTCAAGTAATGTATAGTAATATCACATCGATGTTTGGGTACCCCGCGCCACTTCCCCACTGGTTATTGAAGACATCCTATGCATCGAACCAGTCCCGCCATTCTCACCGCAGTCCCACTACCACACCCCGCCCGCACACACCTGGGCCACAACCACACATCCCGCCCGCAAACAAGTGGTCCACAACCACCATCCCGCCCGCAGACACTTAGGCCACAACAACCACATTTAACCATGCCCACAGACACCTAGGCCAAAACAACCACTGCCATGCCTGAAGACACCCGGGCCAAAAAAACTACCGTCACACCCGATGACACCTAGGCCTCATCCAGAAGATACTTGCGAAACAACATGCCTGAAAACACCAAGCCCAACCACCTCAAATACCCTACCCAATGATTATTGGGCTAATAATGGACTTCAGGCCATCATAGCCTACCCAAAGAGTCTTGAGCTATTCGAAAAAGGGGGAATAAATGGAATTAATAACCAGCCACTCGTGGGAGTGTTGTGAAAAACACCCTCCCCCATGAAATGGGGTTGTTCGGCTCTAAGTGATCAACTTAGATGGGGGGAGAATAAGAAACGTAAGAACTACAATATATATATATATAGGTAACGAGCACTCATCCCATCTTAGGGTTCCACACTCAACCCGAGCACGAACAACCTAGTCACTATTCATAGAAGGCACACTACTCACAGCCCAGTCACAACTCCTTCCCAAAATCAATTCCCCATTTAACATATTCTTGTTTTCATGTTCAAGCGATGTTTTTTTAGTAAACTTCTGCACTACTAGGAAACAATCAGGCAGAAGCACAAGTCAAGGGGAAAAAGTTACAGCCAGCCGCAATTTAAATATTCACACCCAGTTCTCTTGTAAATCCACATCATAAATGTGGTCAAGGAGAGATCCCTCCAAGTATTGGAACCAAATTAGGCCTCTAGATACATCCCCACATCCCCAAAACCATAAAACCATCGGTTCTCTAATAGTATTGAATTCCACCCCAACTCTTGTCACAAGTAGAGAAACCACACAACTTCAGTTTCGCAACCAACAACCTCACAATAACCGAGGATCCCATCTACACCAACATCACCCCATAAGCAACCAAACAGAACGAAAAACCTACTACGAAAATAGAGTTGATAAAATTCCACTTTCAAGAACATCATTCATTAAGTTAATCTTTTTGTTGGTTAACCGGGGTGACCACAGAATGATTTATGTTTACTCGGCATCCATTTAATCCACCGAGTTTACGTGGTTAAACAAGTTCTAGGTTACAATCATCTAATCATCACAGAATACAAGGGTTCATTAGTGGAAAATAAGGACCAACAATGGCCATGATTTTTAGTAGGCATAAACCCACACAATTCACCAAATAATAATCAAGGAAGAGGAGAAAACAAAATAATGTAACATCGATCACACCCATCTAATTCATTATCTAAAATTCGGTTTGTTATCTTCATTAAAGTTTGGATTCATCAATTCCCATAGGAACAGTAACGTACCCACCCCACATGATACATAAAAAGGAGAGACGAAGGAAAATCCATACCTGGTTGATCAAGGATCAAAGCTCTTCTCCACGCGCTAAGAATAGGGGATGCGTGACTTGTAAGGGAGGAACATCGGGGACTCCAAGGACAAGCAGAAACCTCCAGCGCAAGCACACCACAAGCCTCAGAAATAAGGGACTCCAGGTGCACAAGGAAGAAAGAAGAAAACCATATGAGAAGAAGAAGAAGGGAACTCTAGTGTGAGATATAAAGAAGAGATCTTACTGCTATGGGATATGGAATTTTGAACGTCTGGAAAGTCGGATCATGGTTTTCTACGTAGGTGGGAAGTTACACACGATGATATTAAGGTGTTATTTAATACCCCCATCCGAGAGGTTTCTCGGGATTTTTAGGAATTAATTATGTGCTTTAAATGTCTTTAATAAGGGTATTAAAATTAATTTACGTCAAAAGATACGTTGCGGGAGCAAAAAAGTCAGGGACTGGAAAAAGAACAAAGGGCTCGATGAGGACATGGTGCCAGCATCACAGTATCACCCTTACAGTGCCAATGTGACTAGTGACACCATCACGGTGCTACCGTGACTGATGCCACTATTTTGGAGGAGCCATTTTTTGGAAAAGTAAATGGTCAAGAAAGTCCGGGCCATTAAATTTTCTATATTTCATGTTTACAATTCACCATTATAGAAAAATAATTATTGGTAATGTTAGAAGTTCTGTTATTATTATTATTTTATAGTTTTTAAAAATGTTAAATAAATACAAAGTATCATAGGAATTAAAATTCGAATATAGGTTAAAATAAAAAGGGGAGATCTTACTTTGTTGTATACATCAATTCCCAAACATAAACGAACTGAAAAACCATTCATGATATTGATATGTGAGAAGTTTTTAAGTTTCTTCATCAGAAAATAAGTTGATTAGATGAAGAAGTTTCTCAAATATAGAAAAGATCAACGATGAAATTGAGAACACATTACTGGAAATTGGAGGATTAGTCATAGATAAAAGAATAGAGAACCTTTATAAAATGATTATTTTTTTACCAATTTCCTATTTTTTTGTGCGAAAAAAGTAGAAAATGATTTGTGAAAGAAAAATTGAAGTTACTATTGGGAGGGGATTGTCATTAATCAGCCTGGATAACCTAGTAGTAGTTCGGATTTTGACATATCCTGAAGGTAAATCATAATCCCCATGGGTTGGTTACTTGAACCTGGCTTCCTTCATGATAATAGTTGGAATAGTTTTTTAACATAACTTTTGGATAAAAATTATATAATTCAGTATACTCAGAATAAAAATACATAGTAAGAATAAAACCATAAGTTAAATAGATATATAAACCCAAAATCAAAAAATAACTAGAAAGAACATTCTTAAATAGCCCAAGTCCCAATAAAAATTTCACTCCCAAACTAGATGACCGAAAACAAATACCACCTCTAAGGGGATCATTCCCCTCGATTGAACTTGGAAGAATGAAATAAAAAAACTCCTTAAGTAAAATGTAAGGTGTCAGATAAAATATGAGTAGGTTCTCACTAATTGTTCCACATAGGATTAAAATAGTTATAAAATAATATATACTTTCAAATTTAATAACAAATGGAATGGTTATATAGTCAAATATTTAAAAAAACATTATTTTAATTTTAATTAATGGAAACACTTTAAATAATTGATTAATAAAAATTGTATATAACATAGTTTATATATATCATAAGTCAAGTGGAAATAAGTTTTATAACCATTATAATATATATCAAAATAGTTAAAATTGATCAACATAGTCATATTCCAATAGGTATGATTGTTCTAGGTTATTGGATCCCCACACACAAAAATAGGTGATCACAACAATATGTGTACAAAAATTCCCTATGAAACATTCCAAAAGGGAATAATCAACATCTCATCAGGGATATGATCTACTGAACTGTATTCATGTTAGTGTTTAAAGATTCAAACATGGAATTTTTGTCCCAAATAACTTTCTAGCTACCTTGGATCACATGTTTTCAAAAACAACAATCAATAATGATAAAATTATTCCAAAACTGTTTAAATAAAATTTCCCTATATCCCATTTAAATATGCCAATTTTTCCTTAAAAACAAAAAAAAATTATTAATAAATTAATAACTTTTAATTATTATTATACTAAACATATGTACTTATTAAATCAACTTAAATCAAATTTCTAAAAAAATATATTCCCAAATAAAATTCCACATTTTCCATTAAATTTAAATTACAATGTAATTTTTTTTGGAATTGGCGGTTTTCCCAAAAATCTATACCATTTTAATTTTAATTGAAACTCGCATCAAATTGTATTTTCATAATAAAATTGACAGAAATATAATTTAAAAAAACAAAATGAATGGTTCTTCCATTGGAAAAGCATAGACAAAATCAAATACCCTAATAGAAAGATCATGTATCACAACAAACACAATGAGAAACTAAAATGAAGAATGATACAAATATATATCAATGAATATAAATTATATTTAAGATATAAATTGATGGAGTTTAGATCACTCTATAATTATAAGATCAAACCAACTTTAATTAGGAGAGAGTAAATGAGTAGGGGGAACAAGAGGAGAAGATTCACATAGCTAGAGGAGATGGATCATGAATCTTCATGATTTTATCCACATAGAAAGGGGTTTGATGGAGCCAAAATTGGTATTTTAGAGCCTTATAATCCATTAAATTTTTTAAATGGGTGTTAGGGCCAAGAGTGAGGTAAAAAGAGTGGTTGGGAATTTTGTTATCGTTTTTTGGAATAATAAAAACCTGTACATATGGTTAGTTGGGTAGGGATAGACTATTTTTCAAACCATGCACCATAACTGTGTACACATCCAGAGTGGTGCACAGTTTCTACTTGTAAGACTCATAATTTTTCAAACCATATGCCAAACATGTAGACCCCATCTTTTTGCGTTTGAAAAGTTTACCATGGTTGAGTTCATTGTTTGGGAAAACTGTGCACTAACCGTGCACAACATAGAATGTTCCAAAAAAACCATGTTTTCACCCAGAGAACCCCTAAAAAATTCCAAACCAAATAATGATAAAAAATATGGTATAATAGTACCTAAAAATAGTAAAAATATGTTACTTCCTTCCCATAATAGAAACTCCTTTTCCCCAAAAATCCTATTAAAAAGTCTCAATATTAAAAATTTGTGGCCACATCTCTCTCATTAGTTCATCTTTATCCCATGTCTCATGAGTACCAGAACTATGATGAAATGGCACTATAACCAAAGGTATTGTCCTCCCATGATGTACATTGGTTTTAAAACCAACTCCTCGGACCGGATGCTCAGTCACAAAAAAAATTGGGCTCGACATCAAGATCACTCCAGCTTAGAACATGATATGGATTAGAAAGATACTTCCATAGCTATGATACATGAAAAAAGATATGTATCAATTTCATCTATGGTAGAAGTTATAAATGGTTATCCACTTTTCTTACCTATTCAACAACACCAAAAGAAACCACAAAATGAGGAGCAAGTTTCCCTTCACTCCCAAGCCTCTGATGACACAAATGAGGTGAAACTTTCAAGAACTCCAAATAAGTAACTAAAAATTAAATTAGTCTATGATGATAATAATCATAATATTAATTCCCTTTTTGTTACTTCAACGACCTCTAAGGAATCACATGAATATTTTCTGTCATATCTTGTTTGAATCTTAGTCCAACTAGGGAACCTTTACCAATATCCTCCCAATAAATTAGATATTTGAAAGGCCAATCATACAGGGCCAAAAAAGGATCCATTATGATCACATAAATTTAACTATTTTAATAAAATTCATTTATCCCCAAATGAACATCCAATAACCAAAAAAATCAAGGATGTAGGAAAAATGATTATCCTTAAGAATCTGTATAGATCTCTCAGTATGTCTATCCATTTGATAATGATAAGTTGTACTGTAATAATCTATGATCTGAGGGAAACACAAAGGCTTACCCAAAATAGAGAAATAAAATTGGGATCTCTACAAGAGACTAAATTAGATGGAACAATATGAAAATGAAAAATATATTTCATACAGAAATTTCACAACCCTCCAAATTTGGTTATATTAAGAATGGGTAAGAAGTGATCTGATTTAGTTAGCCGATTGATCACAAACCATATCACCTTATTCTTTCTCTAGGTATTTGGGAACCCAACCCCAAAATACATTGAGTTTTAATCCCCCTTACAAGTAATAAATGGATGTGTATGAAGCAATACTGACGGTCTTCAGTGCTCAGACTTGACCTTTTGTCACATATATTAATGAGAATCAAAATCAATAATTCACCATATCATACACGTCCACTAGAATCATTATTGCATGTTATAAAACATATTTTTGGATCCTGGGTGCACAAAAACTTATGAATTATGGAAAAACACCCTGGAATATGTTCTCACCTCAAACGGTAAAAAGAATGATTCCTATAACATAAAATACCCTCTATGGAAAATGACCGCTCAACAACGGTCTCCCCACTATAATGACATTATCTAAATCCATAGAATTCATCATCGATATACTATTCGGGAAAAAATCATCCTATGATGAGTAGTGTTCAACTAAAAAATATTGAATAAAATATTGAAAGCTATTTATTAAACTCCAATAGGCAACCAAAAAAATAGAACCATCAAATTCTAGTCTTTTGATGATTCCTTCGTAGTCTAAGTCAGAAGATTCAAACTTAGAGAATCTATAATGAAATTCCATTACCCTTGGGTATAGGAGATGTTGAAATCATCAAATTATAGGCACTCCACTGAAAACCTCTAGTTGAGATTCTAATTTATTTTAGAAGATATAACTCAAGTTCATGTTATCAAAATACCACATAATCCTTTCTCGGAAAAGGTAGTTCTACCAAATCTTAAGAGAATGCATCATAACTGTGAGTTCAAGGTAATGGGTCAGATAATTATTCCTATATAACCTAATATGCCTAGATCCATAGAATACCTTCTGATCACCCTATATAATAACATAGAAAAAACCAATGCCCGATGCATCACAATACACCATATATCCTTTCCTGGACATTGTAAGATTGTACACAGACACAATATTCAAAAGAAGTTTCAACTCAACAAATGAACTCTGGCATTTTTCATCACATGAAAAATTTACTCCTTTCCATGTAATAATAGTCATCAGAGAAAATAAACAAGGACCCAAACAAGTTCTCCAGCCTTATATAGTATTTTACTTAATTAATAACGGAGTGGATTATAAGATACATTTCATTGTGGTCCTATATATGAAGTGAAAATGAAGAGAATTGGGATTATGTGAACGTCATTGTTTATGTGAATAAATCCATATCCACCTTAGATGGTGATAAAATACTATCCCTACTTAACTAGGGGAAGTAAATAAACTTGTACCCTCATGGGGGATTAAACAAATTTTTTTATCATTCCAGTTCCTTTTATCTGATTTTCATCATATATAGTTATTATATTTTATACATTCATTATGTGTATTACATGAGTGAAGTTGTTTTGATATTAACGTCAGGCTATTACAACCCTAATAAAATAGGTTTTGTGCTTCCACTTTATTTATTATCAATATTAACTCATTATTCCTATTCCTGGACTTAATGGGGGTAGAATAAAATAATTATGTGGGGAGGCGTATCAGCTAGTTTAGAAATAATTCATTGTTTTTGTCATTATCCTTTTAATTTTGTGAGTGTTTTTTGATCACTGAGAAGAATTAAATATTTTAAAAAATCCAGAACACCTTTGTATTTTTGGAAAACTGATTTATTTTAACATTTAATGGTTTAAATGATTTAAAAAATTGATTTTATTAATTTTCTTCCAATTTATTAAATTAAGGGTGTTTGATTAAATTTTAATCAAATTTATTCTATTAATATCTAAAAATGTTTTTCTTTCCAACAGAATTGGTTTCAATAATTTTTTAATATATTTTATCTCATTGAGTCTTCCATGATATTCTCAAGTTTTGTTTTGAGATAAATATATTTTTATTCATCTTCAAAGCTATTAGAGAAGATGGAATTTGATAAGTATGATTCGAGATTAATTTTGAAAATCAATTTTCTAAATTTAACATATGTATTTACCTCCCTTAAATTTTACTTTATTGATCCCATATTAGCAATGAAATGATTTTTTCGGAATCCCAATTATAATCGATTAACCCTTTTCCAACCAACTCAAGAAGTAAATACATGATTATTGTTGAACTCGGGTGTGTGGTAGGCTATTTTTGGTTGAAAAGTGATCAAAATGTTGATACTATTTTGGGAAAAAATTCAAGTATTGGACTATGAAATGAGGATAAAATAACATTCAATGTTGGGTGGGAATATACCATAACCATTTGAATGTTCAAAGAGGTATCTATTAAATATAAAACATAATTATATTCTGAAATAATAGATATGAAAATGATGAAACAACATAGTTTTAATGAGGAATAATGAATAAAATGATGAAAATAGTACTACTTCTAAAATATTGGAATACCAGGGGAAAACATGAGATTTTTAGAGATGAATAATTATATGAAGGTGGGTGAGGAGAACACTATTAATGATGAACATTTTTTCCATACATTTTACATTATATTAGAGCTAATTATCCTCATTATCCATCTATTTTATAATAATTAAAACCTACCGACCATCATCCAATGAAAAAAAATATAAGATCTCTAACTATTGATAATTTTATGAATATTTTTTGGAATGTTATAATAATACAAGAAGTCAGTGGATATCATATATGTTCTAGATAATGTGAAAATATCCATATTAAAATCATTAAATTAGAGAGAAATATGTTTTTGAGGATGATGGTTTGGAAAAAACAAGGGGAATAACATTTTATTGAATTAAATTTTGTATGATCTATAAAGAATTATGATTTCATGATCTATTTTGGAGAAATTATTTTACTTTTTATGTTTTGATTTAGTTGTGTTTCTAACTTTGTCTTGTGGGTATTTTTTTGACCATTATATTCAAGATTACTAAGAATCTTTATAGAAATGTTTCTTGGATTGATTATGTTAATATTTTAATTAAATTAACAAATAATTTAAATATTTTGATCTGATATTTTTCATATTTAAATGGTATTGGCCACATATTTAGGATTGAATACTTATTTTTATTTAATTACGAAAATGATTAACTTTTGGATTTATAGGTGTTTTTATTCATTTTAATAATTATTGTAATGCCTAAAGGTTTATCTGGTAATTTAAATATTTCATTTAAAATCATATATTTCAATATTTTAAATGTTTCTTCCATTATATTATTAATTTAAAAGGATTATATTTTTTTGTTCTTTGTACATTTTTCAGGTGATAAATAATTTGGATAACTCTTATCATTTTTATGAGTCATTCAACTATTTTTTAGAGCAATTACAAGGTATTTGTGAATAAATTCAGCTACGTCTTAGTATTTAATTGTCATTTTACTAATAAAACACTTCATATAAGATTCAATATGACTTGTAAAGGAATATTGAAATTGGATACATTGTGTAAGAGTAAATTTTTTAATGTTTACGAGTCATTTTCAGTTTATAAAATTAATTATTCCATCTTTTTTAGCAATCCTAAAAACATCATGGGTCATATTTACTCATAATAAGTGTTATATACATAGCCCTATAAAATAAAATATAGTAAATTCAAGAATTTTTTTGAGTATTCTCTTCAGACTGAGGAAGTCACAAGTGTCATTGACTTAGTATAATTTATTCCAAGATATAAAATGTAATATTCATTTACATATCAAATAAAATGATGACCTCAATGCATAATGTTAATCATTACATTATGTAGGTTCTATGTATTATGTAACATGATGAAAAAGGTCAATCCCAAGAAATTTAATCCCCCATAAATAATATTAGATATTATATTAGATACACTATCTTTTTATTGATTTCCATTCTTTAATAATTGATTTTATTCTATGTGGGATAATTAAAAAATAAAATATATAAACTCATAATAAACTTATTATAGTGATGTTTAACATGGTGTGAGGAATAATTAAAGGAATAAGAATAACCATAAGTTTTTTTTTGTTTTTCAAGTGAATTCTAGATATTATTTAAACTATTTTGATATCTTAATTGTTTGTTTCAATTTGAAGATGAAAATATTGGAAAATATTATTTAAGAAAAACTAAAGGTACAATATCTGGGACATGAATTCAATGAAAATTAAAATCATTTTACATTCTGTTTATTGTACTATGAAGATTCAATTTCTAATCTATAATATTTGTAAGAACCCTTCCCCCTACACTAGATAATGGTAACAAAATAAAATAAGGCTTTTAATTCCCCCATATTAGTTATAATGACTTCCTTCTACTGTAAATGTGGTTAATTATTTATTAGCTATAGATCCCTATACGAAAGTTTTATTCATTTATAATATATATATATATATATATATATTATTTCATTATCTTCATTATCTTTTAATTTTCTCATTCATTCTTTTTTTTGTTCCTTTCTCACCAATATGGTAGTAGCTAAATAATAGTTAGTCTTATTCATAAGATGATGTAGTGAAATATTTGAGTTATTGTGATTTAATTTTTTCTATTATTTTATTCTATGATTTCTATGGTGGTAAAATTGTTAGAAGTGTATAGTCTCCGCAAATCCCATATCACAAAATTATTATTCCTTTTTTGTATATATTCTACCCCTTTATTATTTATATATTTTAAATGGTGGATATTTTCTTAGATGGTTTTGGTTTATGAAGGGGACTCCATAATGATTTCTCGATGATTATTATCAATTATTTTAAAGATTGAGTGTGGGATGAAAATAATTCAAACACAACAGTGTAACTCATTGAGTTTGTATTTTAATCATTTTATATATAATTGACACAAATATATATATTTTATATATTTATAAACCACAATTATTTTAGTATTTTATTATATTAATATATTTTAGTAATGTAAATAATGATAGTGGAAAAAAATTATGTGATGGATCAATATTCTCCTGGTCATCCAAATGATTTCTATGGTTCATATTTGAACCCTAATATAGTGGCACTTCCATCACTCACAAACATATTTTCCTATCTATTTTCTTCCACTTTTCATCCTTTCTTCGCCCGTATGGCTTCCTCTTCTTTAGTTTCTATTTAGAATCAATGGTTTCTTCCCATACTATTTCTTGTTGATTTGGTTATCTGTGATATTGATGGATTTTTGGTCATTTAGTACCTGGAATGTTAGCCTAATCCCTCACGATTTCGCCATCATTGGTCATTGTGATAGAGTTGATGATAGATTTGGGATTATGGTGATGAATTGGAGGAGAAGTCTCGCGACATCATTCCTCCATTATGGCACACCATATACCGATGTGATCCTTATCTACCATTTATTTTCTAAAAAATAACACCAAAATCCACTTCGCTTAGGTGTGGTGGTGGTGTGGGAGGATTTTTATGGTGCTAGTGGATGTCCTTCGTGGATGCACTCTTGTTGGTGTTTTTCTCTAATATTTCTAATCATTAGATTTATACTTTTAGTTGATTTGGGATTTATCATGGGATTTTTTGAGTGGTTGTATAATTTGGTGGTGGATACCATCTATTTTATTCATGTACTACATTGTCTGAGGTGTTTTCAGGACTGATGAAATTTTCTATTTTAGTTTGTGGCTTGATCTGGTTTGATGGTTTATGTCTTTGAGCCTCATCGATAACAAGGTAATTTGGAGCCTTGACGTTGACAGTTACATTCCAAGTATAGTCCAAAGTGATGCATCTTAGTGGTTTTGGGATGTGTGGATTGGTTGTTAATGGTGTTCGACATTAACATCTCTCTCTAGTGATAATTTCAATGGAGCAATTGCATTCTTTATGATTATGGTTCTTGGTGTTGTCATCATTAACTAAGAAAATTTATTCAATGTCGTTTATCATTGTTTCAACCTGTTCTTTTTCAGTTGGTTGTATTAAGTTATAGATTGATTGATTTTATCTATTTTTAACCTTAATGTATTCTGTGATGGTTTTTTGGGTGATTACTACATGACATCGACTTGTGTGGATCTCTCCAGTGAAGTAGAAAAAAAGGTTTTCTCAATTTTTTTGAATATGGTTTAGGTTGATTTTGGTTTTGAATTTTGAATTTTAAAATTTGAAATGTGGGTGATGTTATAGTTTTTTTATAGAATTTATTGTTCCACTAAAACATAATGTGGATTTTTTAAAATATAAAAAAACGGATTTGGAGTAAAAAAATTCTTTGAGTGGCCTCCTTGAGATATCAAACCCATGTTTGCTCACCCAATGAAGTAAATTATTATGTGAATAAAAATTTATTATTGTTTCACTCATGGTAACATACATTCCATTAATTCTGAAAACTTTTTATAGATCGTGATATCTTGAAAAAACTATTGTTTCATGGAAAATAAAAAGAATAAAAAAATTAAATACTAAAAAAATATAGGTTTCTTTTATATCATTCATTTCATATCTCAATGATGCAATATCACTATTTATATTCTTACATTTTTATTTTTAGCCATCTTTATGAGTATACTAGGGAAATTTTTTTAATGAATCAAATGAAAAATAATTTTACAAAGCTTCAAAAATTGGGGAAGCAAATAGATATCCTTCATACTTCTTGGAAGTAAATCAATGTAATGAGGTTAGATGAAAAATTAAAAAATTGGAATAATTAACGCATGTTGCCCCAATATTTAAATTTTAATAACTCATGGAGGATATAAGTGTATTAAAGAAAAAATTATGATCTAGGCACACTTATACATTACTAGAATAGGGCATTGTAGTATACATATATGCTGATAGACATGTCAGAGAGAAAAATTATGTGGATGAATATTAGATTGATTTGGTAAGTAGTGAAATGTGGTACATCCTAGACACTATTTACTAAAATGTAAATGAACATATATGGACATATGGTATCATGCATTCCTCCCAATATGATATAGGCTGAAAACTAGAAGTGATGGTCTTTGGGGTTATGATGAGAAAACTATACCCTCCTGACCAAAGTATATCACATTACTGAAATAAATGATAAGAAGAGGAATCAAAATAATAAGAATTAGAAGAATAATAAACCATCGGATAATGACAAGACGATGAAATAGGCATGTCGACGAGAGATAGGATGATTTATCATGTCTGTAGTTAGATAATATTCAGTAAGGTCCATCTTATCGTTTCCACTATGTTACAAGTATTGGCTAAAGTATCAGTGTTTTAGACACCTCAATCTGAAGTGATTCTTATAAGAGTGGTAGAAGTTCATGAATACAGTACAACTATTTTAATAGAAATTAAAAACCTTATTGGGTCAGATAATTTTCCACTATTTCCCCAATCCTTATAGGTATAAAAAATTTTAATGTTGGGAGGTGGTAACATCTCGTGTTTTGGACTGGTTGGAATTTGTAATGAAAATTGTGATTTTGGTGTGGTAAGTGGTCCAAATATTAAAATATGATTTAAAATTCATTTCTAATAGTGGTTAAATATAATAATATTGTTGGGGATGACATTTAAATGCACAATATGTGAATTTGGTTTTCGTATTACTTTTAGAAGTGTCAATCTTAAAAAAAACGTTTTTGGGAAAAATACTAGGAAGAACGATCCGTGTTAACCATACCACAAAAAATCTGAAGTGTCTTTATTAGGGACACAATTTTATTGAACCATGTGTACATAAAATAACAACATTTTACTTAGTGTATGTTTTTAGAAGTCCCACACATTGTTAATGAACGACTTTTTTAATAGTATTCAACGAATGTGCTGGTTAGGGGTGTGCTTTGAAAGTCACACCACATAGTTGACACATGGTTAGTAAACCATGTGAGAAAACCATATGGTATTATGGATTTTGGAAAGTGAAGCCTTCAAGTTTAGTGAAATGTTATCCACACCATAAAGTCAAAATACAATTCTCTTAGAAATCGGTTATAAATTAACCTTTTTCCCACCGCCCTCATAAAACAAATTTTAACCTTATCCTATCTAAAATGAATATAATGGTCAATGTGGGAGGTATTCTTCCTTCTATTCTCTATGTTAGAGGTATACTTTTTTTCATATTTGGAATTAAGTAATGTATGTTACATGGGATATCCCTAAATTATAATGTGATTCCTCTTAATTCTTTCTTCTATTTATCATGTCATATCAGATGATATTTCCATGAATACTCATATGGACTATTTTTAATTTGTTTTATATTTATATGATTTCACTCATTCTAGCTTGAATCAAGGCCCTAAAATGGATGATTTAATATTTTTACAAATGATATAGGTTGTCAGTACCATTTTCCTGAAAAGCCTTAATGTTTATAGCATGCTCCATAGTGCCACATGCTGAAAATTATGGTATTTTTTTCTACAATGTTTAATACCGTGAATTTAATGTTGTAAAACATTTTTGATATTTTATTACCCAGTAACATTGATTGAGGTCTCCGACTTAAACCTCAATCACCCTTGGCATGGGTTCATATGAATTACTATGACTATGCCACCCCTTTAGGTGTTTTGAGTTTTCCACCATGAGTGGATGTTGTGTATGAATTAAAATCAACCGTTAAAGGATAAATTCATCTAAAATATCATATTCATTTAAAATTTAATGGGATGATGAAATATATTTATTATTGAAATTGTAAATTATATGGGTGATCTATTATATTATGAATACTAATGTAACTTGTTAGAAGGTGGAATATACACTAACATGGCCACTATTTATAACATGTGGAGGTGAATTGGTTAATGAATTGAATTTGATGAGTTAAACTATTTAAAAGGTAATGAACACTAAAAAGTACCCTTTTTCTGCCACATGGATTTGAATAGATTAATGAACTAGATATGGTGAATTAAACTAAGAAAATGGAGTGGATACAATCTTGGACACCTTGAACCGTATATAAAATTCTCAATGATGGATATTTCAGTATATAACCAGCATAATTATATGATATTGGTGATTCCTTTATATTTTATTCCATGTATTATTACCTTGGATCTAGTATTCATATACCTCATCGAACATGATCTTTGGGATCCACCCAAGTCATTACCAAGTTTACTATAATTATCTCAAATGAATCGTAGAGGATTCAATGTTTAATAGCCTTGGGTTCTTGGAACTTGTTGACTAGAATTAAACTGGGTTTTATATGGATGGGATCCATGGGCTCGAAGAAGATTCCCCTGTTAATAGAATTTGGTTCTTATCCCATGTGGGTATACTTTATAACATGATTCCTATGGATGCGCTATATGGACATGAAGAAGATGCCTTGGTTAATGGCCATGGGTCATATCCATTAAGGGTATGTTACTTGATATACACGGTGAATTTTATATCCTATACATTACTCTAATATATAATTCTCCATTAATTATAAATTAATTTATTTATACTATATACTTATTGTCTGGGTTATGCCACCTTATCATTTATGGATTTAATCATTCCATACATGAACATTGGTATAAATTATATGATTAAACTATATTTATTATTTACATTGTATTTGGTGGCCTACAATTTTTATCTCACACCCTACTTGGTATAACCATTGGTACCCATATGGACTTCAGGGTTAAATGTATGGATTAGTGTTTCCTCAATACTATGGTCTCTTGGTTTTCTTGTACTAGGATAGAGCACGAGTGTAGAGGATAGAGCACACAGATTTGATTATATTAGAGATATCTTGTTTATTATATTGTTCATTTTGGTATCATATATTGTATATTACTTCAAATATATTTTTTATGTATCATTCATTTTTATAGCACTCTAACATGACATCAGTTGTACATGATAAAACTACTAGTTTTCATCTGCATCTTATTCACTATTGGATGGATTAATGATTTTCTGATTGTTATAATTATGTTCCCACTACTTATATTTTTTTACCACTAGGATACACACAATTCATTAGGTTATAGTTTTTCCACCTACTATCATTGACCCTCGATGCTAGTCATAATCCCTTGGTTTATGTAGAGGTACACTTGAGGCACGGTGGTCAACTGAGTTTGGATACTTATGAGTGAATAAAATCCCGTAAAATAGAAATTGGTAAATTACTCATATTTTTTAATTAGCAATTAATACCTCTATAACTCTCTAAAGTTTTTATGTATAAACTACTAAGGTTGCATTATTGTATGAATTAGTAGAGAACATTGACTACCAACCTCTAACATCAACAACCCAACTCTAAGAGCCAGTCACCATTGAATGAAAGATTAAATCAAAACCAATATAGGGAGATAATATTGTATTTATAACATTTAAATCATATTTTATGGAAAATAGATAAAAAAAATTACCTACCATTGTGTTAAAATTATATATTAATCTAACACAAGGAAAATATTAGAGGGTGATGGAGAAGAATACAGATAGAATAAAACTAAGTTCCCTGTGGCCTTGCCTAATTAAATTATGTTACAAGATATGCCACACAAAATGTATGTTTTTTACATTTATTCATCTTATTTTAGTTCCATTCAAATTTTAAATTTCATTTAATTTTCTTTTAATATAATTCTAAATACAATAATAATGTAGTAGGATCATGAAAAAAACATGGATGTCATATAATTAATGGTTGAATTAAATGATGACCCATATAATTTACTCCTTCCAACATCCATGTTATAAATATTTTATAATGGTTAAATTTGAAGAAATATATCTATGTGGTTATCAATAACTAGTTAAGGATATAGAGAACTGGGAATAGGTGTGTTTGATGAATTATGTTCAAGGTACTGCATTCACCTTGAAAATAAAGAATTCTTTTCTACATAACTCAGAGAAAACTAGTATCATATTGAGGTTGAAACCAAAAAAACCATTCTTATTATAATTATTTTTCATTAAATTTGCTTCTTATGATATTTTCTTTATTTCAAGTTGGTTTCATGTGTGTTGGGGTTAAGTGGTTAAATCAATTCTACCAGTTCCAAAATAAACAATATTATGTTCTTATTTTATAATTTTTAATCACTTATTTTATTTTTGGTCATGCATAATATTTTTGGGGTTCTTTTAGATAAGTTTGTTTTTATGTGGGGTGGGGGGGTTACCCTATTTAGAAGGAATTCTTCATTTTTGATTATGTATTTAATTTTTTTAGTGTCATTTGGATCATTTAAATAAATTTAATTATTTGGTAAATTCAGAATATCCATGAATTTTTATAATAATCATTTAATTTAAAATTTAATGATATAAATTATTTCTAGAAAATGATTTTTAAGTCAATTTTTTCATTTAAGGAAGTGTTATTGAATGTGAATTCTTTGTGCATGAGAAATTCCAAAAAAATAGTTATTGTGACAAACCTAAGAGGTTTATAAATATTTTTCACATATTCATTATATTTATATTTTTATTAATAGTGTTATTTGGTTTTTGTAGATCCATGACTTTCACCTTTTTTTAAATATTAAATAAATTGTTGTTTATGGAATGTTTCAAGTTATACTAGAGAGTCATTTTCAAATACCCTTATACATTTAACATTTTTATTGACTTTAAAAATAAAATTTATTAATACCTTTATAGATATAAAAATATAACTAAAAAAACCAAATCAAAATCCATTAATCCCTCACTAAACTGTAATATATGTGAATGCCTGACTTTTGTCGAGTAGATGTTTTGGGGGGTGTTATTTTGGTTGAAAAGTGATTCATATTTTTCATCAATTCTATATACAAAATTCAAATTTTCGAAAGATGTAAAGAATCCAAAACATAATTTATATATGTTATTATATTTTAAACTAATTTTTAAAGGAAAAATATTCCTCACTTCCTCCTAAAAACATTATTTTTTCTTTTAATTTATTGATTTTTAAATCATTAAATAATACTGCTAAATTTGAAAATCAGATAATAAAATGAATTTTTCACTAATGATGAATGTGTGCAGCAACCAATATAATCAAGAGTTGGTGGGAGGTGAGTCATTATAGGGAGGATACTGTGCATCACACCATTCTGGATGAATAATGATTCCATGAATTTTAATTTATTCTAGATATTATACTCCTAATTTTTCCACTGAATTTTATCATTTCAAACCATCCAATCCTCAACCACATGAAAATTGATGTTAGACCCCTCATGATAGAAAATATTATTATTATATCATGAAAGGATAAAAGGATTTCTCCAAACCTACTAAGATATCTCATGCCATTGATAATGAAAATAACATCATATTAAAATTATTGATTGAGAGAGAAATAAATGTTTGTGGTTGTTAGTATGATATACCCTTGGGGAACAACAAGATATTGGATGATTTTTTTTGAACAGTGAGGATTGTAGAGTGTTGATATATATCTAGGAGGCATGATTTTAACTTGATAGGAAAATTGATTAGTGCACCCTATGTTACTATGGGATATTCTTTTGAACTTATTATAAATATTTGATAGGGAGTGAAATGGTTATGTTTGGGGGATTATTGAAGATAATAAATTAATTAATTTTACGTTGAATATTATTTTTTTCTTCCCCACATTTTGATATTTTATGTTTAATTATTATTCTTTTAGTATTTAGGAGTAATTTTAAATTAATTATGAAATTGTCTTAATTATTTTTTCTTTAGTGTTATTTTACATTTTACGATATATTGGAAAGTCAACAAATTTATTGTAAAACATTTTAATTTATTTGAAAATTTATTTTTTTATCATTTTTAATATTTTCAACCATATTTTAATTAATTATAGAGGTGGAGACTTTATTTTTATATTGTATAGTTTTTAGGTGGTTGATAAATTTTTTATGTGTTTTAATTCATTTGTATCAATCAAATCATTTCATAAGACTACGTATAATGTAGAGTGTTTCCTAGAGGATGAGCCCGTAAGGGGCGGTAACCCTAGGTCTCTCTCCCTGTCGCCGCCGTCCATCGCCTCGGATCGGCTCAGCTCACCACCTCGGCGATGATCGACGGGCTTGCGGCGTCTCTCTCTCTCTCGCGGCGATGTCGTGCGACCTCGTGGATCCGTCTTCATCGGCTTTCCTCATCGATGTTGGCTTGCCTCCCGCATCACTCCCCTTCGCTGGATAGGGCTTCTTGCGGCGGCACGATGTTGGCTCTTTGGTCAGTTTCCAGTTGTCGCGATTGAGGGTTGCAACCTCGTCGTCAGTGTGTTCGCTGGGTGGTCTGCTGCGGTATCTGAGTTTTTGAAGGCGGCGATGGGATCTATGTGCTGGTTTGTTTTTTGATTTGTTTTTTGTTGCTCGCGTGCTCTTCTGGTTTCTGGTTTTTTGTTGAAATATTGTGGATGAATCTGCTCCGGGGATCCCCTTGACTTGCATTGCGCGACTGTGGTACTGCTTTCCGGCGTTTTGAGGGGTGGGAGTCGATTGTCGAAGGAGCTCCTCACGCGGTCTGTTTTGATTTTCAGTGTTGGTTTGTTTTCTACTCCTTCTTTTGTGGTCGATCTGCTCAAGGATTTCTAGGTGAAGTTCGGACGATGATGACAGCGGCGGTGTTGGCTGTATCGGTGATGGTTGTTTATGGTGTTTGGGTTTTCTTTGTTTCTGGTTTCTGTGATGGATGGTCGATGATGGCAAGGTGATGATGTTTCCACGGTTGGTGATGGATCTTGATGAAGTGGATGTCGTTTAAGTTTCCGTTTATCTTCTCCGGTGGTGGGTCTCACCGACGATGAGCAGTCTGGTTGGTGACGGTGAAGCTGATGAGTTTGATGGCTGGGTGAGTTTTGAGATGTGAGCGGCCCGAGGAGGCATGGAAAGGTGTGCGGTGATGGCATGCTGATCGAGGACAGCTGGATGATTTTTTGAGGTTGAAATTTGAAAGTTGTTTTGAAATGTATGGGACAGGGATGTTTTGTAATGGGTACCGATAACCCTGAAACCGGTTTCTTCCTCTTTCTAATAAATGGTCAGAGGGTTATCCTCTGACGGATTTTCTAGTTAGACTACGTATAATGTATTTTTAAATCAATAATATTATTTCATAGTGTTTTGATATCATTATTAAATGACCATAGTGCACATAAGAGTCATTTTAAAGCTATTTAAGAGAATTCAGAAAGGTAACAAGGTGTAAGAGTAAATACTTCCATTCAAAAGAGTCAATTTTCACTTCATACAACACACTATTCTTTGGATATGAGTCATGATGATAAATGTAAGAGTCATCATTATTCCTTGTAAGAGTAATTTACTCTTCTCAACACATGAAAATATCTAGATGAATATAATTTATTAGAGTGACTTACATTGCCTAATATAAATCCATGGGTCATGAATTATTATAAATTATTATACTCCACAAAATTTAAAATTCATTTATATGGTTGACAAAATAGATATCGTAAAATATAGAAGAAATCACTTCTTCATAGAGTTTTCATCATTTATTAAAGATAAATAATATAAGGTTGAACATTGATGTTTATTCATGTTTTGAAGAATAAAAGAATATATTTAAATCCACTACAATTTAATAGGTTCATTTTACATAGAGAACATAGTTACAGTATAATGGATGATGATCTAGTAAAATTGAAAAACTCAGAAAAAATATTCCAAAAAAAAGTTTATCCTTGCAAAAGGAATATAAACAGGAAGATGTTGTGTCAGGAGTTTTTATGTTACACTATGAAGGAATTACAAATATTAATTCATACATATAAATATCTTAACAATTCATAGTAATTTAGTTTTGATGTGATCATGTGATTTCATTTATGAAAATATTGAATAATAATGTCAAGGAGATTTAATAAAATAATATTAAAATATTTATACCCCTTCTGTATTTATTACTTCTGAGCAATCCTAAAAGTAAAAAATCTCCCCATTTCAGTTATCGATGATACTAATATTCCCTAATACTACCACTTCCAACCTGTTGTTTGATTTATTTAAAATTTAATATAAAGTGGTTTTTTTAATCAAAATAAGAGAGTTCTGTAAAAAATTTCTACACCTACAATATAAAATAGTTTTCTTTATTTTTTTCCCTCTCCTTTTATTTATTGTATCATGTTCACCCACAATCCCTTTATCAACACCGTGAAATAACCACATTTTTTATTAGAGGGAAGGAGTTGTGGATGATATAATTCATTTTTTCATTTAAGGAATTTCTATTATTCCATTCTAATTTTCCCAAGGGATAAACAAGGGGTAGTGTGTTGTTTCCTTACTATCCCTACCAGTGAAGACTTATTTATCTTCAATATACCTTCCAATAAATATATAAATTATTCAAATGGTGGAGTTTATCACATTTTTGTGATAAAAAAAAGGTACGGTCTCAAAGGTGTTTTTTAAAGAGTATCATCTTATATACAGAAGTCTAAATAATGCACAATAGTCATTGAAATAAGAGGATCTCAATTAACAGGACTCGATCACTGTATTGAATAGAATAATAATAAGTATATTTTAAGAATAATTATATCATCATTATGATATCTCATTGAAATAATGTTGGACTACTCTCTTTTATTAATAACTTGATTTTTTTCATTTTCGATCTTTTTCGTTCTATTCATATGTGTGTGTGTATGTTTACATATATATCCGTTACATTTAAAAATCACCACTATATTATTATTTTATTTTAGGATTATATTTTATTATTTTAAAAAGTTATAATAAAGAAATAGTTTGCGTGAGTTCTCCTAGATACTGACCCATGTTCAAGACACTATTGTGTGTTCTTATACAAAAAAGATTTTAATTAATTAAGATTCATGAAATATACCTCCCATAAAGAAGTCCAAGGAAAACCATAGTTTATTACCTTTATCTTAATTGTCTCTTACACAACTTGAAACTTTCATAGATGCAAGAACATAAACGAAACAGTAATGGTCCTTTCTAGAGTACCATTAATGATATGATGTGTCCCATTATTACAAACCGAAGTATCTGGTGTCTAATTCCCTTAATAATGATACGTAAGAATGCACTTTTATGGGCCTAATACCAACTTATCAACACCTCATGCCTCCTTCAGAAGTATTCTAATGCTTCCCTTTGTGGTAATAATCCTCAGGGAGCCTATATATATATATATATTCAAACTATAGATTAACCACGTGATTGGGTTAAATAAAAACAAATATTCTCATGAGAAGTTTCTACTTCAATACAAGTTTTCAATCCATAAATTTCATAAGGATGTATGCTATTATTACTAGGAAAGGTACAAAAACATATATTGTATTTTTAAGAGTGTCCTAGAATATTACTAAAATTACCTTGTATAATAATCCATCAAAAAATCTTATTAGTAAATTCATAACCTATGGTATCATAGGTATGTCCCACCAACTACACACCTTTTAAAATTTTGACTACACAGACTCAAAACTAGTTGGTGTAGGGTTGTTTTCAAAACCATATACATTGATTTTTCTTAGGTTTCCAATGTAAACTACTATTAAATACCTATATATCCATCAATTTAATTCCTTCATGACCTTTACATCATTATACATTTCATAGTCAATAATTTGTAGTCATATTTCCGCTAATATGTGAAGACTCCCTAGTTTTACTATCCATGGTATTATCCAGTTCCACAATCAAACTTATGAAATTATACCTTTTAGAAGTTATGTTAACTTACATATATATTTTCATTCATAGAAAACTAGAAATATCAAATTTGATAATGTTTTTGTCATATTTACCATAAAATTCATTATATCAAATAATTATTTAATTATACCTTCATAGAATAACAAAAGTCAGTGACTCTGTATCATTTTATTTTATATCACCAATTCCCTACCAACACACATAACTCCTTAGACATTCAATACTAATTCCTTCAATATAATATTTTATATATTTTTATTTCTTTATATATTCAATATCTCTAGTACTCCTTCTTTTACATTCTTCTAGATTAAGTGATATTTATATAATAAATGTTCCTTCCTTGATTAGATCACTAGATTATATTCAATATGAATTGAAATATTACTATCATAGAATAAAAAACCAGTAACATATTTACTTTTTGATCCTAAAACAAACCATTTTACTATATAATATCTCACCTTATTCTATAACAAAAACATACAAAAATGTTTTGGTTTATGGTGAAAACTATGTATTGAATTCATGATATAAATTAAAAAATTTACACTAGTTAAAAACACAATGAAAGTGACACTACTATAAAAATCCACATACTCTAGAAATTATGCATCAATATACCCTTATTATGAATCACCCATTTGACCAAATAAGCCAAATTATTCTAAACCCTTGAGATTTATAATAATCCTCTTAATAACACCTGATTGATCTATTCAATGATTTTACATGAATTTAACAAATACTTATACTACTACAGAAATTCCCAATTTAGAAAAAATCATTAAACACATCAAACATATTAGCATTTATTCAAAAGAAAACAATAATATCACCTGATACAACAATCTCTCACATGGCCAAAACGAGTTGGTTATGAGAATTCATGAATGCCTCCCTATATTCCAGAGTCTTCCAACTAGAAGCATGGGTGTGATATTTATAGTATTGAGACCATACCCTCATTTATACATTATAAATATATTAAAAATAAATAGGTATCAATAAACATTAGAGTAACAATAATAATAAGAAAACATAAATCATTTAACTAAAAAAACAAATGATAAATCAATAAAAAATAATGATGAATCGTGTAATGGAAATATGAGATGTATATAAATTTCCAAAATGAAAAATAAAAAATATATATTCAGTTATAACAATGAAAAATCAAAATTCCCTAATCCCAAACCCCCTGTCGAACCCATATCCAAACTCCAGCCCCTCCAGTATGTAACAAAAAAATAACTAGGTCCCTTGGACTTTCCAAAACCTCATCCATGTTATCTTATTGGGTACTAAACAGTAGCCTGAATAGACTGAGTAAAACTGTATAAGTTTTCACCACTATGTCTAAACAAAACAAGTGTGATAATAAGTACAATAAATAATGAAATAAATAGTTGTGTTAATTTACCAATTAATATATGACAATAATAAACTCTCTTTTGAACCATGTTAGAATGGATTTAAGCATGTAACAAAACCATGAATACCATATTCATATACTATGTAATAATCAAACAAGTAGAAGGATCCCTCTGTATAAGCATTTTAGCCTTAGGTAGTAGCCCTATATTTAAGAATTATAGTATGCATCACTATCCCATGCCTTATATATTATAATTTAATCATGTATCACTGGGCGAAGACTACTATGTAAGCATTTCAGCCTCTAGAAAAATAAATTCATATAAGTATTTCAGTATCATCTAGGTCATTCCCTATGTGTTAAAAGTTTTGCATCAATATCATCATGTCATAATAGAATGGATATAATAATTTCATGTCATAAACCTCAGTGGTTGATTATGTATATTACCATTTATATTTCAATTAATCATTCATTATCTTATGAATATATCAACAAATATATCAATATCAAAATATTTGTTAGAAGAGTTATTATATATCAATAAATCTCATGAAATTTAATTTCAGTCCAATCAAACATTAAATGAGTAATAAATTAAATATTATTCAATGGTTCTCTCACCCAAAGAGTAGAAAAAAATATAGGTTCCAATGTTAACTGAATCTAAGGCATCCAATAAATTGTCAAATCTATAAATCTATCATCATTCAGTATTTAATTAATCATTGTATATGTATTGGAGATAAAATAATACTATTTCATATACAAAACAATTAAACATACCATGGTGTTAGCTTTAGATTCCTTAACATTATCTGGTGATTAAGAAACACATATAATCGGAAACACCAATAATAACAGAGGATAGAAATATCATAATAGGGGACATGGATCACATATGATCAAGATCAAAACCAAAAAATTATGACGAAGACATTTAAAACACAATAATGGAGAATAATGGGAGAAGATAGGGAAACCATTGAAACATAACTCACCAAAGATCATATGTTTAATTTGAACCTCAAAAAAGGTTCGAAGGGACCCCAAATTCCATGGAACACTTTAGTGTCATGAGAATATGGCTGCATCGAAGGAATGAAATAAATCACACTCACAATAGTTTTAAAACATTGATTGTGATCAATACATGGTGTGTAAACCCCTTTTATCTCATTTAATTATTATTTATGTTTTATTAAATAAACACCATCTCCTATGGTTAATTTAACCATACTTGAACATTACATGATGTGAAAAAGTTTCATGATGAGTAACCACTTGATATCATGAACTAGTTTATGAGGACTACCTAGAACTAGTTAGTCGTCTTATAACAGATAAATGGTGTGTAATTGTACACCAGATAATTTTCATTAATGTTTATATAAGAAATTTATGAACCTAATTTGAATCCTTCAGAATCAGGTAGAATGTTCACAATCCCATTTAAAATGTTCATACACAGACTCCATCAATTGAAATAAAAAAATCCTGGATCATTATGTCATTTTACCCAAAAAATACAATCATTATCCAAACTATACATAGACACCACTAATTAAATTTAAAGGAAAATACAATGATAGACATTAAGAATAGAACACAATGATGGGCATACCTAAAAAATTATGGGATCTTAAAACAACCCCACAATATAATATCTCATCTTCAAGATCCTCTATGAATTACTATGGGGTATCATCAAACAATTATGACCATTGTGCTCACATATTAAACACCCTATCATAGGTCACCTCTTTAACACAATTACTATACCACTTCCCTCAATCTAGTGGAAGATTCCTACCCTATAAATACATCTAAATATGTCCAAAATCTGCATTGTATGCTCTTTGAAAGAAACATTATAATAAAGCTTGATATCCTTAATTCTTACCCAGAGAAAAGGGTGAGGATATTATCTATGGATATGTGACATGTGAAACACAATGTCAATTGAACAAAGCACTTTGTATGGGATAATAAGTTTTAAAGTGTACAGACCCATTCCACTATCCCAAATGGAATGAAATAATTGGGAACTAGCTTAGCCTATTTCCTAATACAACATTTCCCCAACCTTGGTAGTACCCAAAGGAAGACATGATAATTAAAATTGAACTCCATAGGTCACATCTAATGTTAAAAATAATATTTAAGTATTCTTTCCATGCTCATCAACCACAATATGATTATTTGAACCTACTCAGATGTCTCCTAAATGAGATTATTCTCAAAAATAATTGACTCCACAGCAGCTACCCAAGAATGATACAAGTGTCATCAACTACCATAAATTTCCATTAATAGTTTTATTTGGATCAATTCATGGAAGATATTTTAACATGAAAACTATAATAGTACCATATTTTTATCCAATAAATGGAATAAATAAGAATCACTAGCTCATAACATATACTAATGAACCTAAAAATTCAACTAAAAATGACCTATAGTCTGAAGATGAAATTTTTTTGTCAAAACAACCTATGATACGAGATCCTTCTGAAGACCCCACCATAACCTTAGCATGAAACAATGATATATTTATTCTATGAAACTCCCTGGACACTATATAACTGAACAGTCTCACACATGTAAATACGACCCAAATCATTAATGATGAAGGTCTCCCTGATAGGTAAGAATTTTTAAAGCTTCATTAATTGATCCATGATCTCCCATAAAAAATTATTCTTTTGGGGTGTCCTAGTTTACCCTATCATAAAATCTATAGTGATATAATCACATTTCCACTACATAATAGGATGTGGATATTAAATCCCAGTTCTAATTTGAATCTTAGCTTTCACCAGCTGATAAGTGAAACATATCCCCAAAAAACCTATTACCACCTTCTTTTTTCCAGACCACCAGCACTATGCATGAAATTCATGACACTAAATTGATAGAATAGTATGTGCCACCCATCTAGAGTCATGAATATCACTCATTATCTATTATTAGAAGAATATCAAAACCCATATTTGGCCATCTAAAATAATAAAATTTTAACTATGACTAGACCATCCTAATCGTTTATGCGTACTATATAAGATGTCTCTTAGAACTAACCTTCTGGATCCTATAACTACTATATATTGATCTGGTCTAAATGAAAAGGTATAAGAAATTTCAATGTTAGAGCCGCACATCCTTGAGAATCCTGAACTTATACATTCATGTTTGAAAAATTTCCCAACAGTTTTCACAAGTTGCAAGACACCCACACTACCTCCCTCTGATTCTACCAGCTCAAGATTCTAAAAATAAAGTTACCCTTTATTAATAAAGAAGACAAATTGATGTCAAATGACTATAGATAATATACCCACCTACTCTACTAAAGGCTCAGGTCCTATAGAGAAAATAGGTACTTGAGGCACTTGTGGTCCATGTATACCACAAATATCTCAGTGAAAAGATAGAGTCTCCAATATCATTGGGAATGTACCCCTAGTAGAATCTGAATAGTGATTAGGACAATTCCTCATGTGGGTTATATTTTATTTGGAGCATTAAGAGACAACCCAATTATCCTATATAAAAACGTGATTGAGTCAAATCCTAAATAAATTAGAGTATATAGTATTGGATTTACTCAAAATAGGTAACATGAGAATAGGTGCTAAGGTTAGCCTACATTTGATCATTTGAAAATATTTCTCACATGAATCTGATAAAAGAAACTTCACTATCTTCTAGGGACTCTAAGAAATCAGTGCTTATGGATATAAGAAGTCCTAGATAAAACCCTAATATTAACTTATTAAAACTAGAATCTACCAATATGAGAGAAATTCATGGACTTATCCTAAGATGTCGTGTTTGAAAAATATATTTTGGTCTACTAACAGTCTTTCCTATGAGATGACATAGTCTAAGAAGTTCACATTATCAATTAATAAACTACATTTAGATAAATTAGTTTAATTATAATGTTATCTTAAATTACTATGGAAAATGTGATGATGTTGGGTATGATCATATACTGACTGTGATTACACCTAGATTTCATAAAAAACTAGAACAATATATTTTAGAAAATGAATCAATATCAAATTCATCAAGGCCATGAATACTGCTGGTGCATGTTTCATATGAAATGAAATAACTATAAATTTATACAAGACATACCAACTTTATAAAATAATCTAACATATTTATAATGGAATCACCCTCAACTAGTTGTATCTAGATCCGAAATTGATCTGAGAGAATATCATTTCAACTATTATTTGATCAAATATATCATCAATTCATTGAAGTGGATACTAGTACACCACCATCATCTGTTTAAATCTTTGATAATCAACACATAAGAATAATGTACCATTATCCTTATTGGAGAGATGTACTATAGAACCCCATGTATATGTAATAGGCAGTATGAAACCTTTAGCAACTAGATCATCAAACAAAAATTTCAACTCTTGAATCTCTACTCGTGAAATCCACTATAACAGGATAGAAACTAGTTCTTCTCCCAACACCAACTCGATCTTGATCTTGAACTCCTGCTCACCTTATAAGCTATAGAAACAATTAGAAAATAAATCCTAAAAATAGTCTACTACTAGAGAAAAAGTATCCTACTACATTACAGTATCATATAGAATGCGGAAATATATCTGTCCCCTGAGACCATCTTATCTTCCCTGAATTTGTCTTGCATGACTAGCATGATGTTCCCACTAATCTGGATGAGAATAGTGGCATCCTTCTAGTGATAAAAAGAAAAATCTCCATTCCTAATATAGAATGTGATCTTGATACAAAAATTTCCAATACATTTCATGAAACAAAAAGAAACCTCTCATTTACAACACAAATAGTTCCCACAATAAATAATACCCACCAATTTCAAGAGACCATGCCTTGATACATTTGGTATTCAATGATTGCACTCCAAATGGTGTATCGATGGTCAAAATGTTTTTCAAACATTGCAACACCATACCTACACCATTTTATAAATATTAGTTAAATTGGAATGTGATTCCCCTATATCATTAAAAATGATAGTACGAGAAGATGATACAAGAATGACACCTTTGATAGAAGAAGTTCATGTATCAACAATAGTCGCAGTAGTCTTGATATCATGCACCAGATTATCCCATCTTTCTTGGAATCATTAAGACTTCCTTGATCTATTCTGTCTTCCGATTACTTCCATTCCATCATCAGTTTACATTATCCTCCACCTCACTCAGAATATCTAGTGAAACTCTAACTACCTGATAATTGAGGAGTAGTTGAATCCTTCCTAGAGTTTGTTTCCTATCTCGGTACCCTACCAATGCTATGCTGTGAGAATTTAAAAATAAAAATCTAATGATAAACCAAATGACTGTAAGAAATCCACTCTAATGTGGGATACAAAAAATTGAGGTTGGTTTTAACCCAAAATTCCACACTGCTAGAACAAAAATGAAATAAGGTCTTCATATGGATACCCAATACCCTAACTAATCTTCCCATTTTTTCATTGGTGATAAGTTTGATAGTGGATCTTCATTCCACTAGAAGAAGAACTCCAAGTTCTTTATGATGAAAAATCATAGACACTACTTTGGTAATCACTTATATTCCTTTTAATGAAGAGTTCTAGATTCATCACCTCTAAAAAGATACTCGGACAAAAAATATTCAACTGTGACTTGATCTCATAGAAAAGCCCACCTGAAAAAATGTCTCACTATAGGGATCTCTGGTAACATCATTCCAATAATCATTGGATTGAAAATGAGGTAGTGTGTTTATTGGCCTTAGGTGACATCGCCAATACACCAATAGAAGGAACAAATGACAAGGTATTGAATACAATTGGGGGATGATATACTATTAGAAATTAAACAACCACAACCAAGATAACCGTAACAAAAAACAACCATATGATCCATGATTAAAATATAATACAAAACAAAGTATGATCAATCTGATATTAACAAAAACTAAAAAACTAACAACTATATAAGAGTACAAATAGGAAGAAGAAACCAATAATGATTAATGAAACCAAATATACCAACTCCACAACTCCCAGTATGATCCTAGTGTAACACCCGAGATTTTATAAAATATATTTCTTTTTAATTTCTTTAATATCGTCTATTGTACGCTACACCAATATTATCTTGCGCTATATGCTACACTGTATTAACTTGCAGTATACGAATCAATAATCTTGGATCGTGTTACAGAAAATTTCAAGGTCGTTTGATTGAAGTTATTCTACTCAACATTGAGTGTGTATATATATATTCAATGTATAAATAAAATATGGTTGGATTATATTATACAAAAAAACAAAGAAATCTTGTACTACACGCAACCCTGACGTGGCTTGCGTTACACCCAATCGCAACCTTCCTCTATAGCATGTGTAGTACACAATACCAGGTTTCACTAAACAATGATATATTGTTAAAATATTATTATGGACTAGCCATTATGAATATTATTAACTATATTTTCAATTTTATAACATAATTATTAATCTTAAACATTTTATAAAACATGGTATGTGAACAAAATAAATATTTCGGGTAAAATAAATATTTTTCAGAAAATGCAGTTTTTCCACCTTTTGATGGCACACCCACATTAAATTTAGTCTTTAACATATTTATAAGTTCAATTTGACAAAATAAAATTCTTCTTTGGAATCATTATATAAAACTTTTGTTTGGATAAAATTTTCATATTATTCTGGTAACTTTCATATTTTAATGAATAATAAAAACACGCTATATTTTATTTAAAAACAACTTTTTTCATCGCAATAATTTATATAGTTAAAGTATAATATTGAATGGTTTTAACGTATAAATAGAATATATTTTTACAATTTAATATAATGTATGTCAATACCATTACTTTTACATTGAATTCATAGGTACAAACATTTCAATCTTCGGTTATGTTTTAACTTTTAAAACCCGTTTTCAAAACAACGAGATTAATTATAAATTAATTACTGCATCTTCTGCGTTTTGAATTTTAAAAAATGGATTCCATTTGGGAATCAAGTGGGTCCAAAATATGTTAATAGGTTACTTTTAATATTTTTATATTATGAATAGTAAATACGGTAATTTTTCATTACTACCGTTAAAGGTAAATCAGGTAATTAAGGGTAAAAATAAGATTATAAAATTAACCTAACACCTGAAAAATTATATTGGATGACTAAAATTAGACCCATATCACTTAAGGGTCTGAATATATTCATTTTATGAAATTTTGACCATCAAAATAATTTAATTATTATTAAAACCAATGAAAGTGACAACATGTCACTCTCTTAAATCTTATAAGTACAATAATTTTAATTTAGAGATAAAATTCATGAAACATCTAAAATGAATAGTCTCAAAAAATCTAATATAATTATCTACATTATGAAAATTTATTTATAATTTTTAGGGATAAAATAATTATCATTAATGAGGACACAATAGTGATGTAGAAATTATTTCATTGATTGAAATATCAAATAAATGGTTTTAAAAATATTAAAATAAATATTATATGAACTAATTAATGTGCTCCATTAATTTTATAGATATATCTAACATGTTAGGAATCTATTAAATATTTTGGTTCGAACATATCTTCTGTGTGGATGTTATTTAAATTCAAATAAATGAATTGTGTCAAAATTGACACTATTGATATTTTATATTATTAAATTGTTTAAAAATCACAAAATTATTTTAAAAATTAAAAATTAAAATTTATATGATCAAACATGTCATATAGTATCAAATTATGTATAATTAATAACACATAAGTCAATATTTATTACCATATAAAATTTATAACATTATTACCACAAATAAAATTAAATAGATTAAATAGGGGTAAATAAAAATGATAAGGTTTAAAATAAAATCAAAACATGTCTAAATTTAATATTTTGATGATATTACAACCCTATATTATATAATATCCGAATTTGAGCCACTTTGGGAGTTTTTATGTTGGTTTATGGTTTATTATAAATTAATATTTTAGAGGTTTCTAAAAGTGACCATCTCCCCCCCTTATAAAAGGGAACCTCCTCCCTCTCCTCCTCACACCATTTGAGCCTTCAATATTGGGCCAAACCCTGACACTTTCACATATAAAATTCCCTGAAAACATTATATAGGTTCTGGTCTCCTCAAAAGACCAACTCTAGCACCTTAAGAGGAAGCTTAAAAGAGGTGCGTCGAAGAAGAGGTAATCTCTTCTGCCGATTCTTTCAAGTTTCTTTCTTCTTAAATTCTTCTTCTTTAGTTGTTTAATTGTAAATTAATAAAATAAATATCACTAATATACTGATATTTTATTATAAATATGAAAGAACCCCATTTCACCTTCTATCCATCCTACAGAAAATGAAATCACAGCGCGTGCTTACGTACAGAATACTATCTCCACACCGTGGTGTAATTAGTTTTTCCACCACCACCTTACTTGGATTTATATAATGGTGTAAATAATAACTATATATGGTTATCATAATGATTCTGAGATATTAAATTATCCACTCCAATTCTATTCAATAATTAAGGGAACGATATCATCGCTCGTGCGTACGTATGGACTACCATATCCACAAACGCGATGAGATTCATTTTCCATGATTAACCATTCAAGTATGATTATAAAGTAAATATGTAATAAATAATCCTGAAAGATATTACATAATAATGATACTGTATTTATGTACATATATGTTTCATTTACTTAATTCTACTCAATTCAATAAAGAAACGAAAACAACGTTCATGCGTACGTACGGCCTACCGTCTCCATGAATGTTGTGTTTCATTTCATTTATCGATCTATCATATATATTTATATACTGAATATATATTATATATAAATAATGTTTTAAATTTTGGAATTAAGTAAATCAGTATATGAGTAATAATATCAAGAACAACAAATCGAAACATGTACGATAAATGAAAGAATTTTACCCAAAACGCTGCTTTAACTTAGAATTTACAAAAGAACGGGTAATATAAAGTAATAAGTGAACCATATATGATATCATAACAATGAATATGGTTATTTAATAATTAAATGAAATTATATAAATCATTATAATGGAGTTTCAGATACATACGAACAATGTCAGACATAAGGTAAGGGAAAACTTTTCCAATCTCATTTTTATCCAAGATTGTTTATTCGTAAGTATTTACTGGGGTTATATTTATCTTCCATGTCCCTATTTTCTAAAAATGGTTTAATGTATGTTTAAAGTCCTCTTTACCAATTTTTGACTTTTACCACATGTTATGGAATGAATCTTTCTTCTGTTTACCATACGAGGTACTTTTTTCCTTTTCCAGCAAAAGTACGAGAATAATGTTTTTTTAACTTATACAACCTGAACAGATTTTTAAGGTCTCATAATGACTAATTTTCATGAAGATTACTCTACAATATTTCATGAATATTTTCAATAAAAACGTTTTATTTTAAAATTTCATGGCATTTTGTGAAAACAAAATTATTATGAAGAAAAATGGATATTTTCCTCAAGAATTCATTTCAAGTGTTTTATCAAAACTATTTTCCATATAAGATGACATTATTCAGTATTCTTATGGTTCAAGTATAATGTCCTTATTATTTAAATGTTTATTATTTTTATTATTATTATGAAATGATATCCATTTTTTATATGGATTATGTTATGATGGGATAATGTTTATGAAACCCATTTTATTCTTTGGGTTATGATGAATGATTTATGTTTATTTTGTCACACAAGTAAGAATGATTTCATTATGATTTGGGTGGTACCTATATATCCCTCCAATTAATTGGGTAAAGATTTATATCTCACAAGATATACATGGCTGGAATGGTACATTAATTTGGTTCAGTGATACATGACTGGAATGAGGAGTGAACTTGATTTAGAAAGGGACTTTGTCCACTAAGATGGTCTTGGAAGAAATGCCTTGTCTACTATAGAAATAATATCATGTGATTAATGGTTTTCCACAATTAAAAGTTGTATTCGCATGCTATTTTATCATGATTCATGTTCCTTTATGACCTATGCCTTATGTACTTCCATGATTTATTTGACAACTCAATATTTTGATGTGTAAACATTATGTTAATGTTTTTAAGTTCAAATGTATATAGTTTGTTTTATTTTCTTCATGCTTACCCTTACTGAGCATTTGAGCTCACCCTTTATATGTTTTATTTTTCCCAGGATATAATGAAAGGTTTTAGGTAAAAAAAGGGAAGATCTTTATGGGAGATGTTGAATATATTTGACCATGATTAGAATATTATATTCCGAGTTTCCAAAGACACTAAACTATTGCGGTCCTTTGGTGTCTGTTTTTGTTATGTATTAGGTATTCCGCAAAAGTAATGTAGTATCCATTTATGTAATGATTGGTTCTCTATAGTTGGTATCAGAGGAAAGGTTTAGTTAACCTTTGGAAACTAGGATGCGAAAACTTTAGTGAGATCCCTAGAGATATTTCTAAGGTATCTCTAGGGATGTCCCTAAGGTTTAGTATAACTATAGGTTACTATCGTAGAATTTTTTAGACGATAATGAATAACCTAGGATGAACCTAAGATGTAATGGATTAAAGAATGTGTGATAGGTTAGAATATTTATAATTATGTGGTTCCTCATTATTTTAACTATTTCTGACACCATGGTTTTTGGTTTTAGTCAATGGAGGGAACTAGAAGGAATTGGGTCAATATTGAATCCAATGGACAAATTGGTGACTATGAGCAATGAAATTGCGTAATTCCTAGAAAGAATTATATTGTGATTAATCTGAATTAGTCATCGCGATATATGAATAATAAGGTGAACATTAATGGTATTCCTAATTCATCAAATAAGAGGAAGATGGCTTTTATGCATGTTTTCATGGTGAGGAGTTGATTGAGATTTCTAAAGAAGGGAAGAAGAACCTTGATTAATACATCAAATGGAGGGGAAGATGTTATCTGAGTGGGGAGAAGGGTCATAGAGTGACAGACTGTTATGGAGTTCAATATCTTATCTGTGGAGAACATTGACATTACCCAACTCAATGCCCTGACCTAAGAGGATACATATAAATCAAGGAAGGACTTATTCCATGACAATAATTGAAGAGGATGGATTGAAGTGTTAATGTATTGGTATTCAAGAATAATGTCGTTGTGGTACTTTTATGGTATATTGGAATATTTATGTATCAGTCTATTGTGGTATTCAATAATTTTATCGTACTAGAAACCATGAAACGTGATTGAAATATTTTTGGAAAGTAGATGAATTGTGCATAATTAAGGGATAAGGTGAAAATAATATGTATGATAGTATTCATGAGCTCATGATTGATATAAGGAAAAAGTGATATCATAGTTTGAGTATATATAAATTTTGTGATTTTTGTATTTGGAAAGAGTTAACTTTTAACAGCATTCATGTTTCCACAAAGGTTCAATGAGTATTCATTTTTCAAGAGAATACATGATTAAGGTATTCACATGTTTGGAATTTGACCAACAATATATATCGTATGATAATTGATGGTATTCACATGCTCGGTAGATGAAATTTCTAATAATCATTTTCTTTATACTATGAGATTGGACAGATGTATTTTTTTATAATCCTAAAGATTATAATTGATTATTTTGGACATCAGATAGTGTTGTTTAAGGCTAGAACTTTTTTTTTCATTATTATTTATGTAATTTTATAATAGTGTAGTTTTAGAAAAAATAACAACCTGTAGGATGAGTGACAACCTATCATGTTAGAAAAGGCTATGGGAATTGAACCCACAATCGAAGTGCGACATGCCTTTATCGCCTACCACTGGCATACAGGAAGTCCCTGGTTAGTATAAATTAGTTTTAATTTATTATGTTGTATGATATATGAAGTATAAGCCCATTTTTGGAACCATATATGACTAATATTACCATTGATGGACTTATGTATATTAATTTTTCTAACCTTGTGTTTGAGATAGATGGAATGACACATCTTTCTATTGCATGAACTTCTAACACTTCCTGATAGACAAATTCAACTTCATTTCATTAAGATATGAAGTGGAAATTGTTCAAGGCAGACACAACTATGAGATTGTACCAAAATCAAGTAGTTATTTCTTCTAATTGAATTTTTTCAACTTTAGGGAAATGATATTGAAAATCAAAAATGTTGTCTTAGTGCTCTCATATATGATGAATCATATGGTACCTTTGATCATAACAAATTTATGGCTTTGTGATTGTTGGATTTTTCATAGCCATGTCCTCTACCACTCTCCATCAGAACATGGTGGTTATATTTTTCTTCCATATCAATATTTTCACCTATGTTCTCCTTTGTGGAAACCTAGTGATGAGTTAATTCGGGTAACGGTTACATTTCATACTTTAGTTTTTAAAATTAAGTTTTAGTACTCTTTTTTACGATGTGGGTTTCTATGAAAGAAACTTATAAGTAGTAATCAATTTATAACCCCGACGAATTTTGAGGGAGAAATTCATTTTAAGGGGGGAAGACTGTAACAAACTGATATTTTATAAGATATATTATTTATAATTTCTTTCATATCTTATATTGTATGCTACACCATGATTATCTTGCACTATACGCAACACCGTATTAGCTTGCAGTATACACAACACTAATCTTGGATCGTGTTACACACAATTTCAAGTTCATTTGATAGAAGTTATTCTACGCAACATTGAGTCTATATATATATAGATATATTCAATGTATAAATGAAATATGGTTGGATTCTATTATACAAAACAACAAAGAAATCTGGCACTACACATAACCCTGACGTGGCTTGTGTTACATGCAATCACGACCTTCCTCGAGAGCGTGTGTAGTACGCAATACTGGGTTTCACTAAACAACGATATATTGTTATAATATTATTATGGACTAGATGTTATGAATATTATTAACTACATTTTTAATTTTATAACATTATTATTCATCTTAATCACTTTATAATACATGGTATGTGAACAAAATAAATTTTGCAGGTAAAATTTGTATTTTTAGAAAAATTAAATTTTACCGCCTTTTAAAGGTGTTCCCACATTAAATCTAGTTTCTAACATGGTTATAAGTTCAATTTGACAAAATAAAATTCTTCTTTAGAATCAGGATATTAAAATTTACTTCAGATAAACTTTTCATATTATTCTGATAACTTTCATATTTTAATGAATAGTAAAAACATGATATATTTTAATTAAAAACATCTTTTTTCATCACAATAATGTATATGGTTAAATTATAATATTGAATGGTTTTAAAGTATAAATAGAATATATTTTTACCATTTAATATAATTTATGTCATTACCATTAATTTTACATTGAATTCATAGGTAAAAACATTTCAATCATTGGCCATGTTTTTACTTTTAAAACTCATTTTCTAAACAATGAGATTAATTTTAAATTAATTATTGCAACTTTTGTGTTTGGAATTTTGAAGAACAGATTCCGTATTTGAATATAGTGGGTCCTAATTATGTTAATATTTTACATTTATTTTTTTGATATTATGAATAGTTACTATGGTAATTTTTCTTTATTGTCGTTAAAGGTAAATCGGTTAATTAAGGGTAAAAATAAGATTATAAAATTACCCTAACAACTACCAAAATTATTTTGGATGACTTAAAGTACCCATATAACCTAAGGGTCGTAATATAATCATTTTATGAACTTTTGACGAAGAAAATAATTTAATTATTATATAAACGAATTAATGTGACAACATGTCACTCTCTTAAATCTTATAAGTATAATAATTTTAATTTAGCTATAAACTTCATGAAACTTCGAAGATGAATAGTATATAGAAATATAATAAAATTATATACATAATGAGAATTTATTTATATTTTTTATGGATAAAATAATTATCATTAATGAGGACACAATAGCGAGGTAGAAATTATTTCATTGATTGAAATATCAAATAAATGGTTTTAAAAATATTAAAATAAATATTATATGAACTAATTAATGTTATTAATTAATTTTATATAGACATATGTCATGTTATTAATCTATTAAATATTTTCGTTTGAACATATCTTCTATGTGGATGTTATTTAAATTCAAATAAATGAATTGTGTCAAAAATTTACACTATTGATATTTTATATTATTAAATTGTTTAAAAATGACAAAAATATTTTACAAATTACAAATTCAAATTTATATGATCTAAAATTTCATAATGTATCAATTGATGTATAATTAATAACACATAAATAAATATTTATTACTATATAAAATTTATAACATTATTACCACAAATAAAATTAAATAGATTAAATAAGGGTAAATCAAAATGATAAATTTTAAAATAAACTCAAAACATGTCTAAATTTAATTGGTTGATGATATTACACCCCTGTATTATCTAATATCCAAATTTTAGCCACTTTATAAGTATTTAACTGGGGTTAGGATTTATTATAAATTAATTTTTTAGTGGTTTCCAAAACTGCCCATCTCCTCCCTTATAAAAGGGCACCTCCTCCCTCTCCTCCTCACACCATTTTGAGCCTTCATGCTCGTCCAAAACCTTGACATTTCACTTGTAAACTTCCATAGAAACATTATATAGGTTTTTGTCTCCTCAAAAGACCAACTCTACTGCCTTAAGAGGAAGCTTAAAAGAGGTGCGTTGAAGAAGAGGTAATCTCTTCTACCGATTCTTTCAAGTTTATTTCTTCTTCAACATCTTCATCTTTTTTTGTATCATTGTAAAGTAATAAAATAAGTATCACTAATATACTGATATGATATTATAAATATGAAACAACCCCATTTCACCTTCTATCCATCCTACGGAAAATGAAATCACCACGCGTGCGTACGTACAGAATACCATCTCCACACCACGGTGTAATTAGTTTTTCCACCACCACCTTACTTGGATAGGTATAATGGTGTAAATAATAACTATATATGGTTATCATACCTATTATTAGATATTATATCATCCACTCTAATTCTATTCAATAATTATGGGAATGATATCATCGCTCGTGCGTACGTACGGACTACCGTCTCCACGAACGCGATGGGATTCATTTTCAATGATTAACCATTAAAGTATGATTATAAAGTATATATGTAATAAATAATCATGAAAGATATTACAAAATAATTATACTTTTTTATGTACATATATGTTTCATTTACTTAATTCCATTCAATTCAATAAGGAAACGAAAAGAGCGTTCATGCGTACGTACGACCTACCGTCTCCATGAATGTTGTATTTCATTCCATTTATCGATCAATCATATATATTTATATACTGAATAAAAATTATACATAAATCATGTTTTAAATTATGTAAATAAGTAAATCAGGATATTAGTAATAATATCAAGAACACCCAATCAAAACATGTACGATAAATGAAACGATTTTACCCAAAACGCTGCTTTAACATGGAATTTACAAAATAACGGGTAATATAAAGTAATAAGTGAACCATATATGATATCATAATAATGAATATGATTATTTAATAATTCAATGAAATTATTTAAATCATTATATATGAGGATTGGATACATATGAAGCATATCATACATAAGGTAAGGGATAACTTTTCCAATCTCATTTTTATCTGAGATTGTTCATTCGTAAGTATTTACTGGGGTCATATTTATCATCCATGTCCCTATTTTCTAAAAAATGGTTTCATGTTTGTTTAAAGTCCTCTTTACACATTTTTTACTTTTACCACATGTTATTGAAGGAATTTTTCTTATGTTTACCATACGAGGTACTTTTTGACTTTTCCAGCAAAAGTACGAGGAGAATTTTTTTTAACTTATACGGCATGAACAGATTTTTACGGTCTCATAATGCCTAATTTTAATGAAGATTTTTCTATAATATTTCTTGAATATTTTCAATAAAACCCTTTTCTTTTTATATTTCATGGCATTTTGTTAAAAGAAAAATATTTTTAAGAAGAAAGTATATTTTCCCCAAGAATTCATTTCAAGTGTTTTATCAAAACTATTTTCCATCTAAGATGAAATTATTCAGTATGTTTATGTTTCAAGTATAATGTTTCTATTATTTAAATGTTTTGATTATTATTATGATGAAATGATATCCATTTGTTTTATATGGATTATGTTATTATTGGATGATGTTTATGAAACCCATTTTATTCTTTGGGTTATGATGAATGATTTATGTTTATTTAGTGGCACAAGTAAGAATGATTTATTTATGATATGGTTGGGACCTATATCTATCTTCAATGCATTGGGTATAGATTAATATCTCATGAGATAGACATGGCTGGAACTGTATGTTAATCCGGTTCAGTGATACAGGACTGGAATGAGGAGTGAACTCGATTCAGAAAGGCACTTTGTCCACTAAGATGGTCTTGGAAGCAATGCCTTGGCTACTATGGAAATAATATAATGTGCTTAATGGTTTGAAAAAATTAAATGTTTTATTATCATCCTATTTTATCATGATTTATGTTTCTTTATGACCTATTCCTTACGTACTACAATGATTTATTTCACAACTGAAAATTTTGATGTGTAAACTTTATGACCATGTTTTGAAGTTCAAATGTATATGGTTTGTTTTATTTTCTCCATGAAAACCCTTACTGAGCATTTGAGCTCACCAATTATATGTTTTCTTTTTCCCAGGATATAAATAAAGGTTTTAGGTACAAAAATGGGAGATACTAATGGGAGATGTTGATGATCTTTCACCAAGATTAGAAGATTATATTTTGAGTTTCCAAAGAAACTAAACTATTACGGACCTTTGGTGTCTGTTTTTGTTATGTATTAGGTATTCCAAAAAAGTAATGTAATGTCCATGTATGTCATTATTGGGTCTCTACAGTAAGATTCAACCTAATAAACCAAGCTCATTGTATTATGGGTAATCAATAATGAAATGATATAATTTTCCACTACTTGTTTCTTGGTAAAAAAATATGTACAAACACACCAAAGTTCCATAGAAGGTGGTGATCATAGTAGGTTTTCCCCAAATGACTTCCCTACTCACCCCACTAGGATAGAGGATGTTAGCACATTTATATATAAAAATTTATTTAAAACTCCTCAAAAAAATTTAACTATCTATATCAAATCCCTGTCGGTTCATGAAAAAATAGTTTTCTAACCAAAATATCTTTTATGGAATGAAACAACAAAAAATTATTTAAACTAGTTCACATTACATTTTCGGCAAACCCATACCATGATTCTGACACACACATGCATTTATATAGTGAATATTTCATCCTCACAAGAGGTTTCCCCTACATCCAACAAGTCATCACTATATTTTAAATATCCTTGTTACCTAATGGTAAAAATCAATTATTTAGGGTCACGTACTTTGTACCCAATGGTATACGACCCCTATTCAGGGTCACCATAAAAGATTAAACTCACACCAACCATTTTATTCCAAAGCCATTCAAAACCAACAGTTTCAACCATTTAAAAAACTGCCCCTTATTGAAAAATATTATATAAAACCATTACCATGAATAAAAAAATCAATATTTTAAAATCGTTATTTTAAAATCCTAAACAAATCAATTTTTATAATAAAAAATTTCCATCATTTCACAAACTATAACTAAAAAGGGTTTCTACCAATATTTTCACAACAATTTGACAATAAATTCAACGAAATTAAATAACATGAAATAATTATCAATGTTAAAAAAATAGAAGCTGAATTTGAATCCACCTACCCCACAAACTATGGAGAAAATCTATAATGACACAAATTCTTTAACAAAATAAGATTTTAACTTGAAAACCCCAACATAGATCTTGTTACCAATATTGATCACAACTACATATCACCAGGATTGGAATCAAATATCATAGATATATCCATATAGAACTATATATTTGAGTCCATGTGAGGGAATATGAATATAAATAAGAAAAACTCCCAATAACAGATATATACCATGAAATCCAACATTCAACACACCATTATTTGGAAATGAATCTCTCATAGATCAAGTAAATTTCTCTCAATAGCCTTAAAACAGATAGAAAATCGAGTTATGGTCATAATAGGAGAAAAAAAAAATCAATTAATGAGAAAATTAATGTTAGATACATAATTTATATATTCTACTTTTAGAAGTGCATGGTTAGGCTTCACAGTTAGAAAAACCATATGATAACAATTAAGAATCCTTATGTCTCTAATTTCATAGTTAATATTGGGTGGCTACACAATTTTAAAAAACCATGTACCTAACCATGTGCCTACCCATAGACCACTTACTCAATTTTAATGGTTTTCTTTTGGAGTTACATGGTGATTACAAACCGTTCTGAAACCGTGTACCTCTAGAAAAACCACGAACACATTATAAAATTCCTCCAAATCCTCCCAAGAATAACCAAACAACTTTAAAAAATTAATATACATAATGAATGAGGTAATAACATTAAACTAGGGGTTCTACATTCTACCCACAAATATCCTTTGTATCCTAAAAAATTAAAAAACCACTATTGTCCTGAAAGAGCTCAGTCTGTTACCGAGTCATTTTGGTTTTTAAATTATGACAATTGTTTATAAATTTGACCATTTTTCCTAAAACCCACCCTAGGATGATGTTTTTTCTCACTCAATAGTCTCTAATTTTTATCAAAAATATATACCATCTTATAAACGAATCATGCATTAAAATCTAGGTCAATGTGATCCCATCAAATCACATGTTCATGACTAGGTCGACACTTTTTCAACTAAGATACATGAAACACATTATGCACTGAACTAAACCTTGGTGGAAAAGGCAAATGATATTCCTCATACAAAACCCTTCCATGTATCACTCTAAAAGTAGAATATTTATCATGGAGGTAAATTTTCATAATTTTCAAAATGATGATGTTCAAGACTTCAAGTTATTATCAAGAACATCTGATTACTCACCTATATGAAAATGTCTTCCAACAATGATACACATAAGATTTATGATGAATTTGAGCTATATGTATCCTTTTTCATGATCAATTTAATATTCTCTATTGTCTTCTATACAATGATCGACCCAACCTGTGTAACCCTTCCTATTTCAAGCCAACATAGTTATGAACAAAAATGATTCCAATACAAGGATTCTATATGATCCGTTTGTATCAAGGCTAGATTGATTATGTTATTTTGATAACTCCATTAATTTTACGTGCTCCTCCCATGAGACACCAGAATCCATTACACAAGACCACAACATGTATTAAAATATTTGTATCATCCCTTTGGATTTTTCATCCATCTGAGGATGATACACCGAACTCATAGTCAAATGATTCCCAAGGGATTACTATAAGGATACATGAAAATGAGATATCAAACACAGATCTTATTTTGATACTATCAAAAATGGTACTCTATTCCACTTTATGACTTCTCGGGTATATATTTTAGAAATGTTCTCCATCATATTAGATTTGTGAATAGGGATTAAATGGTACGAATTTGTGAGACAATCCACTACCACCCATATTACAAAGTGTTTCTAGACTATTCAGGAGAGACCAATCACACAATCCATTGCTATCTAATTCCATTTCCAAATAAAAATATGTATAAGATACAATAATTCAACTGCCTAATGGTGCTCCTCCTTAACATGGTGATGAGTTAAGAATCATGAAACAAACTCAACCACCATTCTTTCCATTCCAACTCGAGAAAAAATTTCATTCCTTAACATATACATCTTATGTATTATAGGATGAAAATCATATATAGAATGGTGTTATTCATGGAGAATTTTTTCTAGGAGAACCATAGGTATGACCATCATATATTGAAACCATAAATCTAAACTCCCATCCACTTTCATCATCTAATAGTCTTTCCATCATTGAGTTTTTTCATCATAGTAGTGCATTCTGAATCAAATGTATCTACCTATATAACCAAATAAAAAAAGAATCAATGAAAATAGAAGGTAAACCAAATCACTGTATCAACCTTCAGAATCCATGTTCCTGTCGGCAATCAAAAAACCTAACATCCACTTTCCTGAAGCATCTTTTACCAACTGAACAAATGAATTTCTTCTTAATGCATCCACCATTATATTTCCATTACCTGGTGTTTACATCAATTAAAATTCAACCATTTGAGATAATCCATCAATATTATTTGTATAATAATAAAATATAATTGTGATAATATGTGATTCAGTCTATTCTAATCCATAAAAAACATGAATTTCTTTACAAAGAGGTAACGATTCAAAGTATTTAATGAAATGACTACAATAGATTACTACAAATCATGTATTGGGTAGTTCTTCTCATGAAGCTATAAATTATATGGGACATAAGAAATAACAAAATCTCCCTATATTACAACGCATACCATCCTAGACCCCAAGGAATAAAAATACACCATGTACCCTTATACTGATTCCAGAAATATCAAGATTGGTTATAATGTAAGGAGATGTTTAGGCTCTTGAAACGAATTTTGAAATTTCTCATTCCATCAGAATGGAACATTTTCATTTTTTCAAGATGTAAAAGGTGATGCTAGTAATGAAAAATAAACAACAAAGCATAGGTAATAACTAGTTAATCCATAGAAACAGGGCATATAGAATTTGTTCTTTGGTGGTTTCCAAGAGATAAAAACTTATATATTTTTTGGATCCATAGAAACAAATTTTTTTACAGATAACATGGCCAAGGAAACATGCGTTTTATATAAAAAAGTTACACATTAATAAATTGGAATATAAATGATTATCTTTTAGAATTCCTAACATTTCCTCGAGGTGGTTGTCATGATCATCCTTTTTCATTTATTGAAACAACTTTTCATCCAAAAATAAAAAAACAATAATCTATATAACATTGAAATATCAGATTCAACAATGAAACAATGACTATTGGTTCATTTATTATATTTAATGGCATAAACACATACTCATAATGGTCATATCTACATCTAAAATAATTATTCATAATATCTTCTTTTTGAACCCACAATTGGTGATATCCTAGTCGGATGTCAATTTTAGAGAACCATTATGCTCCCCAAAATTTATCATATAGGTTATAAATTCATGGAAGTAAATATAAAGTCATTATTTTAACTTGTAAAAGCTTATGATAATCTAAAAAAATTCTTAATGTTCCCTCAATCTATTTTACAAAAAAGAGAGTTGTTTCCCACATAGATGTGCTAGGTCAAATGAACACTTTCCTTTCTATCACTACTATATAAAATTTCAATTACATTAGTCTTTTGGTACCATATGATAATATGAAAGGTATTCATTAATTATCCCTAGTAAGATATAAATTGTAAATTCAACTTATCTAGAGGGTGGAAACCATTGGAAATATTAAAAAAAGACATATGAAAAGTGATCAACAGTTGTGAGAAATCAGCTATTACTAATCTCATATACAGATGCCAAGGTCAAAGCTTCCAAATGGAATGATATCATTCAAACAGTTGGTTCCAATAATCCTACTTTACCTTCCATTACATTCTAATATCCTATAAAGAGATTCTTTACTCCATCATCAATTGTAAAACTATCCTTTCAGGTATAAAAAACGATATGTTCTTTGAACATTTCCATCCAATCCATAAAAATTATTATGTTTTACAAATAAATATCAAGAATAGAGAAATTAATTATCAACACATCTCTATCAATCATTATAGAATATTATTTCCATATAAAATCTCAATATTCTCTTTAGCCATGGAGAATTTTATGTTTCAAAATAGAAGGTGTCATCTTAGCATTCAAACCCAGAAGTTCGATAACATGATAAGTAATTGATGAATTGGATGAACCAACATGAAAAATATTTTTCATAGTGGTATATTTAAAAGAATCATACCTCTCACTCTCAATGGTCTAGATTGATCACCAAAAATCACCTTCTCAAACCCATAAAATTTCTTACTCATAAAACTATATTATTTATCTCCCGGATAAGATTCACCTTATTGGGGTTTCATGGTATTCTTATAATCATCATGCCTATATTGACTACGCTAAAGAGTGGTATTCTTCAAAACAAACACCATTGAAGAATATGATGTTTGTGAAACATGATACGTGTCCCTAGCACCTAGAGTAAGAGAACTGTGAGAATAACACTAAACAATCCCCATCTATTTGAAAGTATGTCATGATATAGGTGGTGTTGTAATATCTTACTTCATGTGGTCAAATGATCCACACATAAATCATATAGAATTATATATATGTCTTAAAGTATGTCTCACCAATCCAATAATTTAATTCTGAGTCATACAACTAACTTAGAAATAGGTTTCCCTTTTCCTCCTCTTCCCAGCATAAGTGTTCACACAATTTTCTGTAGGTATCAACCTACTTCCTCCACCCATTTTTCTTGATATGTCTCTTTCTTCCACCTTCTCTTTATAGACCACATCTATATAATCCATTATAAAAATCATATAAATATTGGATAAAACCTCTTTACTCAACCCCAATTCGAAAAATCTATTCTTTCGAAGATGAACTTGAAAACAATTTAGGGTAAAATAGAACAAAATTCATAAATTTATTTTCATTACGTGTCACTGAGGGATTATCCTACTTCGAGATGAAATATACATTTTTTCTAGAAACAATGGAATGAAAGGATATATTTTTTTGTTAAAATATTGTTCAAAATCCCCCCATACAATTCATTAGTATAATTTAGTTAGAACTTCTAAAAATCACCACTAGAATGAAATATCCTCCATCACATTTATTAATAAATTGAAACTTACTTCTGTATGTGTCCCTAGGAAATAAAAGAGTGAATTGATCATATTCAACCACACCACTGATTTATCTATTTCCTAATCAACTCAAAATATATGGGGATTATTCTCCTCTAAATGAACACAATGATCAACTTTCGATGATTCATCCCTTTTATTCCCTCTATCCACAGCTTAAAAGGCATGGAAAATGATCCGAACCTGTTGTTGGTTGACCTATGTCTTAGGTGTAACCACATTCTCAACAGATTCTTCAAATTGGATTCTATGAAGCCTACCAGGTGCCATTTATATAAAAAAATACACCACATTTCTCACTCGCCTATGAATTGAGGCTTAACAATTTCAAATTATACTAAATCACATATATAAAAAAAGTGCTTTCCAAAATTCAACATTTTCTACTTTTATTAATTTTTTATAATTTCCTTGATGAATTAAGAAAAAAATATACTTTTAAAATTTCACTAACATGCCCTTCTCAAAATATCTCATTTTATTTTTTTAATATTCTACAAAAAATATCCCTTTTTTACAAAATCATTAATCATTACTCAAAATGATATAATGCTCTCCTAGTCATAAGTAATTCATAACAATTAATGGCATGGTATTATCATTCAATAAACCCTTGAAAATGAGATTGAAACTCTTATAAGTGTTACAAAAAACTATTTTACCAAACTTTTTGGAATCCTAAGTCTCAATATAGATAGGTTTTTAATGAATTTTTATGCTTTAAATTCCATGTTTTGTAGATCCTACTCATTTTTAACATCCTAAATTAATGAAAAACAAGAAAGATTTATAAATCTAATACCAATTACTCAATACGAGTTATAAAAAATAAAATATGGACCAAAAATGATTGATACAATTTTTAACATCTATACCCTTCTCATTGGCTTGGTAAGGTGTTAATACATTACTTGGATATAAGTTACATTCCCACGATACTAATGACTAAACATAAATTCCAAGGGTTTAATACAAGTTGGGGACGACATTCCCTTGGAAATAAAAAACCACACACAAGAGAACCATAAAATAAAAAATAATGTATGATTCATGATTACAATATAATACAACCTTTTGTAAAATCAAATTGACAAAAATAACAACCACAAAACTACGAACAATATCAGATTACAAAGAGGAAGACTAAACAAAAAAATCTCAATGACTCCAAGGATAACGATTCAATAGATCCCAACATTCTCTAAGCTCTAACTATACAATCCATGATTAAATTATCACAAAGAACCACTAAAGAGATGTGATACTTTTCCTTTAACTATGCCTCAATAAAAAATATATGCAAATGCAACAAAGTTCTCATGTTGGGGGTGAGTAAGGAAACTCAAAAGGTTTTCCGCAAATGACATACTTACACATAACACTAGGATATAACATGTTAGTAAATTTATATAAATCAATTTATATATACATAATTAAAAACATTTAACAATTTATATCAAATACTTGCAGTTTCAAAAAAAACTTCTAAAATATAGTTTCAATGGAAATAAGACAATAAAAAATACTTTATGCTATATCACATTTATTTTTGACATACACATTCATTGATTCACATACACACATTCATTCATCCCGTGACAATTAAATAATCATGAGTTGTTTCTCATCCATCCATCAAGATAACACTATGTGTCCAATCTACTTTTCCACAAAATCACATGCTCCTAATATAGGGGGATGTCTTTGTACGCTAATTCTACACACCCCTTCTTCATGGTCACTTAAAATTAATGAAGTCACACCTCACCATGTTTTCATAAAACATTCCAAACCCACCATTTTAAGAATTATAAATAAAAATATTATTTTATTGGGTACTTTTATATAAAACCATTTCCATGAATAATAACAAACCCTTATTCTAAAATCAACATTTTAAAATTATGAATGTTGTAGTTTATCCAAAAACCAATTTCTATCATTTCAAAAAACCATCACTAAATAGGTTTTCTAGAATTATTTGTACCACAATTTCACAATAATTTTTGTTAAATAAGAAAATTTGAAAACAAATTCTTTAATTTCTATGAATAGAAGTCAAAAGTGAATCCACCTACCTTGCAAACTTAGAAGAAAATGATGAAAGGAAATAATCATTCAACAAAACAAGATTGAAAATCCCAAAACATACCATAGATCATGTTCCCTATCATCAAAATAGAAAAATAATTATTATTATTTTAATAAAATATCATATATCTATCCCCGACAGACCATAAAAATGAATCCAAGAGAGGGAATAAGAAGAGTTCTATGAAAACCACTATGTAATGAGACTTAACAAGAAATATGACATTCAACGTACCACGATATGCTAAAAGATAATTATATGAATCAAGTGTAATGATCTTCATAGACTTTTTTAAGAGAGGAAATATATTCACGGTTTTGATAAATGAAAAAAATTATACATTAATAATTAAAATCATGTTTTCATAAAAATTATCAGATCATAATTTTAGTCATTCATAGTTAGGGTGTACATTTAGGAAAACTATGAACTGAGTGCACACAATATATCTATCTCCAAATTCATGGTTACTCCTAGGTGTAGGAATGGTTTGACCAAACAATGAGTCAAATAAAATCAAACTTTCTCTCTTTTCATGGTTCTTCATATGAGTTTCATGGTTTCTACTAACCATTCTAAAATTGATGACCTCTAAAAAATCCCCAAAAACATTTAAAAAGTCCACCAAACCATAAAAAACATCACACAAAAACTTTACATACATTGAATAAATAAATAAGTTGGTAATTAATTGAATCTGGGATTTTTATATCTTAGTAAAAGTGAAATATTTCATAAATATCTATAGGTGGGTGAATCATTTAGCATAGTCCATCACTGAAATTCCCTCATCTGTTAGATGATTGAAATAGTAAGCCTTCTCACCCATAAATTTCTATAGATAGTAGTTTCTTAAAAACATACCCTCAAATTTATTCTAATATTAATCAAACTGGTTCCCATCATGATATAGAATGACCTTCATTGCATGGAAGGAATGTCGTTGATATATGCAGTAAGCACAACTTTATTATCTATGGGTGTCCAAATGTTCTTGGAGATTTTATAGAGAAACTAAATATAGAACTTGGATACCTGGGGAATTCCTCCCTAATGAGAGTAGGTAGATTCTGAAAATAAATTCACTTATCAGATCTGGCATCAAACAAACAGTGTGAATAGTCTCCCATCACATGGATCTCATGACCCTTAAGAATCCATCACGAAGTTAATCATCCATATAATCCCCTAGAGATATAGGAATATCTGAATCAAGTGTGTTAGGATATTACATATTTCCACTATCCTCACACTAAACATGAAGATGACAAGGAGATATTTCTCTACAAGATAAATACACTCCTTATAACACTGACTATACCAATAAGGCCTACCTCAACAACTAAAAATAGATAAGAACCACTAACTCCTGGTCTCTCTAAACATGTCTTACAAGTGTTTTATTATAAAATAATAGATCATTCCATTTCATTCATCATATATAACATATTACTAATTTCACATTTCATATAGGAAATTATATAATAAAAGTAATAAATTTGTCCCTATAATGAACAAACCAGATCAATTTATATTTGTATGTCACTTGTATGATTAATTCATACACATATCACATCATACCAATAGAGAAGTTTAAATATAAAGAATAAATAACACCATACAACCTACAAATCACCATAGTTGCAATAACATCAATTATTATAGGTGAACAACATAAACAACAATCCCATCCATGGACACTTTATTTTCCCTTTATGTGGGTTGGCTACTACCATGCACAATCACACAACCATGTCTTGAAACATTCTAGTCTCTTTTTTACCTTTCACAAATAGTAAACCAATGGAAACAAAAAAACTAAACTTCTTTAATACCACTTTGTAACATCCCCTGACCAAGAAATATTTCCAATTTCCAAAGTAGGTTGGTTATGACACCTCAAACATACCCCAATATTCCAGAGGCTACCCACTAGCAGCGGGGGTGTGATATGTACAATGAGGGGGAAAATACCAAAGTATAATTTAAAAAATAAGTTAAATAAATAGGTATTAATAAACATCAAGCTAATAATGAACATTATTAACCATAATTCATATAGTTGGAAAAAATAATAGAGTAACCTATAAACCAATAATGATGAATCATTTATTGAAATTCCATGAAGTATCTAAATGTTAAAATAAAATCAATTCAAATAAATGAATCACGTGTTACAATGTAAACTCAAAAGGCCCCAGTCTTGAACCCATTATCAGATCCATCTCCAAACTCTCTCCTATCTAGAAAGAAGCAAATAAGTAACAAGGTCCATTTACCTTATCCAAATCTGCATCCACAAAATCTGCATAGGCAACAAATAGTGGCCCTAATAGGGTGTGAGTAAAAAATTTTATGTTGAAACTACTCTGTCTAAACAAAAATTCATTATAACAAGATCATATAATAAATCAATAAACATGTGTATTTACTAATCGATTGATACAATACAACAATCAACATGCTTCGACACCATGTAAGAGTGTCTATTTACATGTAATATAACCATGATATCCATATCTATATACCATGGAATAATAAAAAATAATGGGTAGAACACTATATATAATTTTTTTTGGCTCTGATCATAGCTCTATATATAATCATTTCATCATCTACTAGGGAAATACATATATATATATAAGAATTTCACCCATTACCTCTGGGTCGAACACTCTATATAATCATTTCATCATATATCCCCTATCAAATAATGGAATATAATAATTTCATCATGTATCACAAGAACAAACTCAATATATACTAATTTTAGCATCTAAAAAATCACTATATATAAAAATTTCAGCATCAAACTTAAAAAGTTATAAAATCTAGTAGATAATAGTATCACATCATAATATATAATGGTTGATTATGAAAATTAGAATCTATAAATCAATTATACATTCCTTTATATCATAAATTATCAAAAACCATATCAATACCCCAAAACTATTACTAAAGTGATTCTATATTTAGAAATCACATGCAATATCATGTCATGATAAAGAATCTTTAATCCATTATAAAATTCAATATTATTCAACAGTTTTCTCCCCCAATGAGTAGACACAATATAAGTTGAAAAATAAATTGAATCATAGGGATTAAAAAAAATAAAACCTATAAATTTATTATAATTTATTATTTAATTAATAATTAAAAACATCACTAAAGTTCAATCATAATATTTCACATACTTGACAATTAAAAAGAGAATAGGTTAAGGTTTGGACTCCCTTTCATTATCCAGTGATTATGTAACCCTTCCAACTGGAATCTCCAATAAGAATGGGGGTGAGGAAGATCAAAAGAAGGGACCTAGATCACACTAGGACAAGATCATTCCCATAAGAAAAGATTATTTACATCGCAATAATGGAGAGATATGGAAGAAGGGTGGAGGGCTATGAAAATAACTGAACAGGTTTTAGATGTGTAATCAGGGCATCCAATACTGAGGGAATGAGCAAAAAATATTCTAGAACACATTTGGGTTTAGAGACGAGGGATGCATTGAAGGAAAGGAATAAATCATACGCATATAAGGATTAAAACCACTTATCATGATAAATACACTCTTTGTAACACTCTTTCACATTGTGTATTTCTTATATAAGAGATACACAAAAAAATCACATTGAGATAATTTAACCCTACTAAAAAATTACATGACATGAAATGTGTTCATAATGTGTAAACACTTTTGTCAGGAATGTGATAACAGCATGTTCCCAGCTATAGTTACATACTGTGTAATATATACCCAGTTTGTAATTTTCTAGCAGATAGTTTTGATTTTATTTTCTATTGAAATAGATAGAAACACCTCTGAATAATTTTCACTAATCAACAACCCTCATATTACCATTAATCATATCAATTCCCAAACTCCATTAATTCAAAGAAACATAAATCCCTAAACTATTGTATATTTTCCCCAACAAAGGCTCTATACCTATAAACTAGCCTCAAACGCCATCATTAAATAGAAAATTAAAATGCAACGATTGATGTTAATCATAGAACATAAAGATGGATTTACTTAGGAAGTGATGGGATCTTACAAAACTATTATATGTACATTGCCTTATATTTTATTCATGTAACCTTATGTTTTAGAAATTTGAAGTATTTAACTAATGAGGAAGTTATAACTTTAGCATCACACATTTCAAACTATTACAACATCCTCAGAAGATATGCTCAATGAGATAACATGAATGATAAATGCTTCTAGCCTATCTAGATCCTCATATCGAGTAACTATTTAAATTTTAGAGATCCTTTTTAATTATCCATATTTATAAATCAACTTTCAATTCATAAATCTTGTTCATGTTAGGACCAACAAATATGATATCATCCATATATCAGAAAATTATCATGAAACTTCCATCAGTGAAGACAATTCAGTTCTATAAATGATATTCATTTCCTATAATGTACATCTTTCCTTATAGATGGAAAATTAATTTTGGTTCCATTTTATTAATAATTACTTCATCAAATAAAGAAATTATATTTTTGCTTTCCAACTAAGTGACATAAAAATTATCAGAATCTTTATTGATTCTCTAGAGAGATTTATCCATCTATGTGTCCATATAAAAAAGATAGTTTTTATATCTAAATATTCAGGATATAAGAATTATTCTGAAACCATTCTATGTATCATTTGAATCATTCTATGTTTCAAAAATGGTTAATTTTTTTTCTAAAATCCACTTCGCATATTGAAAACCATCCACAACTATCATTTTGTTTTACCACTTCCCAATATCGTCTTCTGACAAAAACTAGTAGACAATATTTATTGAAACATATTCTTTCCTAATGTATTTTTTTAAAACTTCCACATACAAGTGTAATGAAAAATATCAATATCCACCATTATAACTAAATCCAATTATTTTTCATCACTGATGAATGTCACCACCTATGGGAATTTCTGTTCTCCAGAACCCTTTCATATAATACAATTAGAGACCAACTCAATTTTTTTCTAGAGTTTATACTATGTCAGATTGTCAGAACTCATGAATATGTGATCCTTCTGGGTTTTCTTCTTCCATAACTCATCCCTATGATTCCATAAATCCTAAATTTTATTACACCGATACAGTTGGATAAACGCAAAAACCAAACCTCCAGCTGAAACACTACCTTCAATACTGTGATCTTTTTTATAGAGCATGACTACTTCTTAACAAATCCATAACATCCATACTTATATTCAGAAGAAAACATATAATGTAATGATTATTTGTTCTCATTTATATTAATATATATTTTCAATTTAATTCTTCTAAAATTTCTATTCATTTGATTACACATTTTTTCATTTGATGACCATCTATATGTTATTATTTTATAGCTAATATCTAATGTTCTCAATGTCATAAAAAAATTTATTAAGAATATGTTTCTAAAAAATTTCACATACTAGAATCAACCTGATAGTAGAAAATTACCCAACGACTTGATGGTTCTGTAAATTGACCTTTTATTTGGTTAATAATTTTTTTGGACATTTATTCCCTAATGGGGAAGAAGGAATAATATTTATGTGGTATTACACACAATTCACTAATTCTACCCAAAACTCCTTTAGAAATATGAAATGAATTAAAATACTTATGTGTCATTCACTTATAGTCTAGTTATACACTTGTTTAATCTATTTTGTTCTAGAATTTTAGGAATATATTTCTAAAAAAAATCCCTTCTTATATATTTTTACCAAAACTCTATTCTTACAAACACCCTACAATTGTAAGATTTAAAAACATAAGCATTAAAGTAAAATCTTACTCCAATATAAATGTCTATAAAATGATTTTTTATAATAATTCAAGCTTTTTATATAGAAATAACACCCACCCCATCCATTTTTTATTATATAATAAGTTATGAAAATATAGTGACTTTCCATTATCTTAAACCATAGTTGAACCCCATGCAGTTATATGCACAAGATCTAACTTTTGCACCTTCTATGTTCTCCCTTATGATTAAAATAAAAATTTTTCTAATTAAAATGTATGAAATCATCATATGTTCTCTATTATACATGATCTTGTTTCACTATTCCCTTGTCCACCAAGACTATCATCCCTTTACCACCCACATTTCCCAAAATATCAGGCCATAAATTTTATATTTTGGAAGATTTTGTTCTAAAATTTTTTGAACCTTTAAAATTTTGTGAAAGATACAATTTTTCTTTCCTAACTTCATTGGTAACCACTATGGATCTGTGTGTTATTCTCCATGGTCCTCCCACAAAACTCACATGGATTATTGCATCATCTTACTGACAAATTTTTCTTTATGTTTTATTTATCTATGTCATGTGGTTCACCACATGCATGTACAAAAATTCTTTTTTCATTGTTTTAAAATTTAAATTAACCATTCAAACTATATTTAGAGTTTTATCATGGATTTTATGTACCATATAGAATGTTCATGAAATATAATTTTATATACTCCCTATCCCAGATATTTAGTTAAATTGTTTTTCATAATAACTGATCCAGGACTCTATATTACTTGAGACACTTAGATACTATTTCTATCTTCCATGGATGTAGAATTTATTGAAAACCTATATAATAAAACCTTTCAATATAGTAAATATTTCCCCTATAATCATTTACCAAGTTCCGCTTCTTTTAAAATTACATCTTGTGTGTCTTTCCCTATCTGAATTTCCTCAAATATTCTCCCTTTATCATTTCCACTTACATAAAAATTCATTTTTATTCTGAGTGGAATGTATACTAATTTCATCATTGAATGACATTCCATTTTTAATTTTCTTTTCAATCTACCTGATCTACCCACTAAAGAATAAATCCTAGGTTTACCTGAACACTACGTAATTATTTACACTAGTGTTGTTAATTTTAGTAACCATCAAATCACATAATTATGGAAGAAATCCTATAAGGAGTAATCCCCATAATCATTCATCAAACTCATAATTAAATTATATGATTTGAAATTGACTCATATTGAAGTCAGGTTAATAATAGTATAAATTCTTTTATTAATATATATTTATATATAAAAGTCATCATAACATCAAACATTGTTCATTATATAAGAATTATCATATACATTCACAAGATTTACCAAAAGAACTGATGTTTTCTCTACCTCATGGATGTTAATGGTCGGGTTCTAGGACAACATAACCCATACCACCTAAATATATTTCATGAAGTTTCATTCATTTCCCACTATATATTTTAATTCTAGTTTGACACCATTAAATTAAAAATCATGATACATTTTATTCAAGAAATCTTCTATATGAATTATACATAATCTGGTAATTAATATAATTAAACTTTTAGTAAAAAAATATCCTTCATCCACTATCATTCCATTTGAGATATTTATCTTTCACATAAATAGAAAATTATAAGTCCAGAACCTCTGAATGTATGTAACCAAGTGTTGATACGATATTTGTGTGTGTTGAGAACCCAACTTATAGGACACCTTTTAGAGAATAACTTACAAAAGGAGGATAGAAAATCTGAAAACATTATACCCATGTTCAATTTCAGGAAAAGAGACTTATGCTCTAAAAATACCACTAAACTACCATGATCACCTTCAAATATTTTATAACCCATACACGAGAATGAAAGAAATGTCTCACACAAGCAACAAATAATATACATTTTTGAATTTTATTGGCTTGGAACCTCATAATATTATATGAGAGGAACAATAGTACTTGTTTTAATAATGTAATACAATTATAAAAAGATTGTGATATATAAAAAGTTACCCCACTAATCCAATTTATATACTATATCGGGCGGTATATATCGTGTTTCTATTATACAATCTTACAGAGTCCTATAATGATTTTTAAATAACCTTTTAAAACTTCCATGTAGATATTATGTATCCATCAATGTTAATAAAATATATAAAAAATATCTTACACAATTAATTATGTAGACTATGAGGCTATCCTAACACATTTGTTTCTAAGCTCTCTAGAATTTCTTTCGATGTATTCATCTGGTTGTGCTAAAATCCTGCAAAAATTATTCTTTATGATAGATAATTTTACTTAATTGAAGTTAATTTTTTCAGAAAAAACCAAATATATGGTTTTAATTTAAGGGTATATGTTAAAAGTTAATATGATATTTAACCATGTTAATGAGTATGGTAGAAGTTCAAAGTATTAAAGTTATAATAGTAACATGATTGATGGAATGTTAATGTAACTATCATGGGAAATTATTTAAAAAAATTATTTTCTAATTAAATAAATTCCATTAATATAATAAAAATATGTGAGTATTAAAATAACATGAACTAATATTACAAATATTGAATATAATTTTTTTTATTTTAATTTAATGAAATAAATATTATATTATTTATTTTGGCCATGTGATTATCAATTATTTATGAAACCACCACTATGTTTTTATTCAATATTTTTTTGACATTAACTCTTCTAGAGATTTAATAATGATATAAATATTTTAATTTTTTTAACAACCACATCAAAATTATTGAATATAGTTTTTATAAAACCATTAAGAATAATTTTATTTTTAGTGAAAGTAAAATAAATTTAATTTTTTATGATATATTTTGCTAATATTTTTTTTACAAAATGGACATAATGTATTCCGATTTTTTAGCCAACTCAAAAAAATAAGTGAGTTATATAATTTATTTAAAAATATTAAATTGAATTTCTAAACCTATAACTCAATTTCCAATATCGTAAAAATATATTATTCTAATAAAAACTATTTTTTATTCCTTATTATATAAATTTAGAACCTAATATTTTATTAGTATTATTATTTATTTAAATATAAATGAAATATAGATTCAATTTAATTAAACACTTTTATTTTTCATTAAAAACTAATAAAAACATTTTGTTTATAAAAAATATATACTTATTAAATTAACCCATCCCCATTATCATAAATACCATAATTCATCACCCAACTATCCCCACATTATAATTTTAATTTTTACCAATCTAAGAAAACCTGACTCACCAAACTCACATATCAATTTTTATGTGCCACTTATATCTCAAAAATTTCATCTTACTAAACATAGTATCACAATGTAATGGACATTTTAAAATATGAGGTCGTTCTTTTTATATAAACTCATTGTTTCCACTTATTCTTATACATCTTTAAAAATGTTTTAAATAAATTAGATTCCATAAATTATCCCTTATTCATGAGAATTTTAACATCCTAAAAAATATATAATTAAAAAACTATCATCAATATAATAGATTGATATTGGTTTTTATTTGGAATTAAATATAAATTAAAATTTTATTTATCCATTTTTAATAATATTTAATAATAGTAAAATTCATATTTTAAAAATTATATTAAACTATGTAATTATAATGGATAAAAGCATCGAACCAAGTATACCATGAATCAACTTCAATTAAGGACATGAACCACATATATTTTGGAAACAAATATTTCAAATTTAACCATTAATAACCACATTGATATTTTTAGATATAACTTCTAGATTTTAGAAAATACTGTAAAAATAATTATGACAAATAACGCTATGTCAATAAATGGTTATAACTATGGATATAATTTTTTTATAATGTGAATGAAAAAATGTATCTATTAAAAAAATTAATTATGAAAATAAGTTAATACTAATAAATAAATATAATATAAATATGGATTTTCAATAATTAACTAATGAATGATATTTGATCATTCATGATTTAAGATGTATCTCATAAGCATGATAGGACATATATGGAAATTATTTTCTATCCAATCTAATCAATATGAATTATGTTAGTTATTATTTGTCTACGTTATGATACATTGGTAAAATAATTACCAAGGAATATATCTTATAATATTTAAAAATTATATCAGGTAATTTACTTATTATTTTTAAATTATTTATTTGAACAGTTCCCACTTCATGTAGTTTATAATTTTTAGGTATTTAACACTCATTTTATATCTTTATATTTTATAATTTTCATTTGAATGATTTCAATTAATTTTCAAACAATCTTACCATATAAAATTTTTTATTTTTCTTTGAATTTATAAATATATGTATTTAATAAACTTAGATTATTATTATTTTATATATAAAAAATGAATTTATTAAGAGGAATTATTTAATGTAATATTCTTAAAACCCATTCGTTTTATTTTAATGTTCAATTCATTTATATCTTATTTTATTCCACATATCTATATTCCCTTGAGTATATATTATAATCATTTCATATTATTATATATATATATATATATATGGTTTTTCCAATCTACAATTATTTTTTTCTAACAAAAGACCTTATAGGTTGGGTAAATGGTTCCCATATAAATCTCATTAATTTTCCATGTAATATTTTCCTATTATTATATTTTTTTGTTATTTTTTATAGAAATTCCTAAAGTTATTCATTGATTTCATGCATATTATTTTTATTAATTATTTATTGAACCCTATTTTTTTTATTTGGTATGTACCTCAAAATGTTGGTAATTGGTTTCTCATTTTTTCACAATCTTCTATTATAGTCCGTGTTAACATTTTTTATCATTATTTTTCTTTGATTTGAATATATTATCATTTTCTTAGTATTTTTCTTGCCTTAAAAATATTTTTCATGTCATAATTTTATATTAATTATCCTCCCTATGATATAATCTTAACTCATCATATTAAAACCATAAAGGGGTGATTTTTTAATTTTTTAATAATTATTTTATTTATCATGAATATATTTAATCTAGATATATATCGTTTTATTACATTAATATATCATAATTATAAATAATTTTTTACCTAAATACCCTATTTATTTGGGGAATTATATGATCCCCTATTAACCCCTTCAATGATTATGTTATATTACATTTCATATAAACAATTAAATTTCTTTGAGTATATAGGTTCATGATTGACATATGATATTTTTTATAGAATATATATATTGTATGGTGCATTTCATGACACCATAGTTGGTCCACCACCCCTAAGATAGTAGGTAATGATTATTTATCATAATTTTTGAACTATTTTTCATCAGTATTGTACATATAAATCAAGGACATTGCTCATTTTTAGATATCCCATCAGTGTGTGATTTGAAATTTTGAAAGTTGGCCTTGAATTATAATTATGATAGTATATTACAAATTTTTTCCAATTATAATAAACTTATAACTCTTATTACAGGTATATTTGTTATGACTTATTTTTATTGTATGTTATGATATTATGTTACTCTATATGATCTATTAACAATTATATAGATTATTCTATTCATATTTTCATAACCCTTATTGGGATATTCAGGTCAATAATTTTTACCATAAAAAATTCCTTAGAAAATATGAGTATTAGTAAGGGTATAATGTTTAATGAATAATTGTATATCATAAATTATTATAGGAAAATTAATTACTTAATGGTTTTTATATTTTTGTTGACCCAATAATTTCAATAATTCTCCATATTCTATGGCATGTCCAGGAGTTAACCCATATATCCCCCCTCTAGTAGGCCATAGGGTGGATACTTATAATAGGAATGGACAATTTAATTTTTTGTGATTGGTAATAGATTTTATATAAAAAACTATATAATATAATTTGATTAAATATTGAAAATAATTTAATGAGATAATATTAAATGAACCAAACATGATATAACATATAACCCAAACGAATGATTCATTCTGAATAAGATGTACAACCTAGTCAATCTACCCCAATACACTGAATGAAAGTCATAACATCCCAGGTAAATAAGGAATATTAAATTTTCATATGTACTATTTTTTGTGAATTAAATATTTATTTTACCTTATAGGGGATTATATCTCTGATAGTGACTCAACTCACAATAATGGGTTTCTATTGAATCATCTGTTACACACAACATTGAGTTATACCGGAAAATAATATAATAATATTATTATCTTAAATGGTACTTAATTACTCACCATTTTATTATAGGGAATGAACATAAACAACTTAAATATGATTATACACGTTTTTTGTAAATGACATTACATTTATCCAATTAATTTTAGAGGCTTAAAATAAAAATGAATCCTATTTTAAGAATGAAATACTCTAATATTCTTTAAAAGGTCGCTTTACCGACTTTTCATGGAGAAACCTTTTTAGATCCAGTTTTTTAACTTTTATATGTACTATTTGACAAAATATAACCCTTATTTATTATCAGGACATCAAAATTTACTTTATAGGAAATTTAGGTATTTTTTGATAAAGTTCATTTTTAATGAATAATAAAAATATTGTATTTTAATTCATAACTGCATTTTAATATAATTTATTTATATGGATAGATTATATTTTAAAATATGTTTAATATTTATTTAGATTATTTTTTACCATTTTATCCAATTTTTGTCATTAAAAGTAATTTCAAATTGAAATTGGGCATAAACAAGTGTCAATCCTTTGATAGTTATTATTTTTTAAAAACAAGTGTTTTGTTTTGGCTACGAGAATTATTTTGAAATTAATTTTTTCCACTTTTGTGCTTTGAATTTTGAAAAATGGATTCCATATTTGGATTCAAGAATTCCAAATTGTGTAAATAGGTAACTTTTTTTTAGACATTATGAATGTTTATTTCAGTAAAAAATTATTTACTATGGTTAAGAGAAAAATCTGGTAAATAAAGGTAAAAATAATATTATAATAATATTAAATAACCCAAACACGTGTACAAATCATATTGGTTGATAATTTTATGACCATGGGAATCTTGGGTTGATTTTGGGACCCCCTGGTGCCACTTAGGAGTGATAATGACACTTTATATTAATTAATTTAAAGTAATGAAAAAATGATATAAACAAATATCTTCTAGTAAAACAATTTTCTAATGGGGTTAAATAAGTTATCAATTTGATAATAAATTTTAATTAGAAATATGAAATTATTTTCTCATATCATGGTATTTTATTTATAATTTTTAGACATCAAATAATTAAAATTATTTATGACACAATGATGGGGGAGTGTTTACCTCATTAATGAATGATTTAAATGAATAAGATTATAAAAAATAAAACAATATTCAAAACCTATCCAATTATTATTGGATGATTTTATTTCAAACATGAGTCATCTTATATTCTACGTTAATGAGTTTTGGACCTTTTTAAACTGAAGATAATTTTATAATAAAATAATATTTTCAAACATCCTTAAAGAGCCCCTCCTCCCCCTTATAAAAAGACCTCAACACTAACCCATTACTCACACCACTCAAGCCAATTTACTCTTCCATGATCTACAAAATTAATATCCCTACATACTTATTTTTCTCCTAGAATCCTTAACTTAAGCATAATTCACTTCAATTAAATCTTTTGGTTCAAACCGAAGGGTGATACCCAATTTAAAGTTAATGTATTCTCTTAAGTTATAATCTTTTATTTTACTTCTACAACCCCTAAACTATATTTATACCTTTTTTTATAAAAACACATGTATCATAAATATATTAGGTTTTTTATTAGAAGGATTATATCTACACTCACACACACCTCCATCTAATTGGTAAAGAACATACTGTTTTTTTGTACGACAAACTACTGCCTCACGAAATGTTGATTGTTCAAATATCTCAAACTACCTCTCATGGTGGAAATATTGATAGAAATGTATTTATATGTTATATATAATATATTTATATTTTTTATATGATTCTTTATTTTCCATTTATATCATACCTTTATGGTTTCCAAAATGGGTAAACGTGATAATATCATTTGAGGAAGTGCGGACTATCGCACCCTAAAAGTTATATAACTCGTTCATTCCATAGGTGGAATGTATAAAGGATGGAGATAATTAAATTAGATATTATATTTTACTATAATTATAAAAAACTTTTTATAACTATGATTTCATTATATTAAATATGAAATAGAAATTAAAGTAGCGTTTATACGTACGTACGGCTTACCGTTTCCACGAACGGTGCATTTCATTTCTTATCTCCAAGTGTTATGTGCTATTAAAAATACACAAAAACATATATATAATGGATATATGTGAGATATATGATATATAAATAATGAATATAATTTTTTAGATAATGGAATTTTGACCATAGAGACAACTTATAATTAAAATAAGTTTATTTTTGACTCAAACTCCTAACGTCGACAAAATGTCCGATATGAACTCAAATAATTAAAAAATTGTTATAGCAAGGTAATAAGTTATATAAATGTAATAATAAAGTTTAATAGTGTTATTAAGAAATAATAAATTAACTTATGATTATTATTCGAGAATAAAAAGTAAGAAACACGTCAAGTCAGACACGAGGTAAGGGGTTTCTTATCTTACTTTTATTTCTATGATATTTCCATTGTTCGCCACTTATTTATTGCATGTGGTGTATTGTGTATGGAAATTTGATATATATTATCATGATTATATTTATATTCATGTTATTCTGTGATTAATTTTGTGTTTATTATATTTTGGTTATATGACTCGATTGATTACAATGTGGTAATGGGTTTTCATCTCACTTTCTATTCACGTGAGATTCATTATTTTTTTCCCACTATATCCTTTTGTATGGTTGTGTGTAATTCCCATTAATGTATTATTTGTATAATATAATTTCATTTATGGGTATTTCAGTCTTCATTTTATGATCCTTCTTTCACATGGTGAATGTTTCGTAAGTTCCCAAATCTGTATGTGAACCTTTCACCATACTCATTTAGTCAAAGACTTATTTTATGTCATGTAATTTAATTTCCTTTTTGTTATGTTGGGATATGTACCTATATATCATTATTTCTGAAAATTTTATATCTATGTGATGAGAGACCATTTTCTCTCTCATCAACTCATTTTTTAATTTTAAAGCGATGCCGTTAGGCTGTCAAATTTCCATATGGTATCTTTTTAACCCAATTTCCATTTGTTGGGTTAAACTTCTACTTCTTGATTATGTCATGCTACAAATATGTGTGAATGAACTCTGATTGTTTTACACTTAATTTACACTTATATGGGGTGTATTATTATTTTTCACACACAATTATGTCATTGATTTGTCTTTAATCTAAGGATATGATCTTTGCAAGGGATATTATCTCAATTTACATTCCATTGAGAATTATTCATTGTAATACACCAATTCACTTTTATATGGTTTATATACTGCCCTATGACTTATTATATCATGAATACCTTTATTCTCATGATATTACATGGTTTTGATTAAATGTTATTCCACAATTATTTGTAATCAAGCATCTTTCATTTGATTAAGAACTCCTTATTTAAGATATTGTTTTAAAAGATTTATTCTTACAAATATTTCCCATTAATTTAGATATTTTCCAAATGGTTTTAAGGATTCTTTTTATTTGGAAATTAATGTTTTAAAATGTTAATACCTTGAAAAGTTTCAAATTTGTATAGGAAATATTGATAAAAAAATATCATTATTAAATGTTTTAAATGGTTTTGAAAATGGTTTGATAAATCATTGATTATGTCAATATAGTGAAATTATATATTGTTATTTCAATGTGGAAATTTTATATTTCTTTTATTCTTTTTTATATGTTATGAATATGTAATGGTTATTGGTAATTGTTTACATATACGGGTGGTTCCATGATAAACCTAGTGTGGGTGAGCCCGATATATCTTTACAATGCATTGGGTATCATGACAGAGGAAAACATTAATGTATCTCCTAAGAGATTTATAGAATATATTGTGATGTGTATTCCAAATGTAACTCCCGACGTAGCTGTGAATTCTACAATGTAATTATCTTATGTATGCCATAAGTTATCATTATGATTTATGATTTCCATATGTTATCCATAAATCTTATGATTTCATAAGGTATGTTATGATTGAAAAGTATGGTTTAATAGTTTTGTATTTATTGATGGGATAATATTTTCATTCCGTATTTTATAACCCTTACTGAGGTTTTTATGATCATACCATGTTTCTGAAAAGTTTTCCATAGGACATAAAAATGAATAAGGGTTAAGGATGAGATCTAGGAAAAGTCATGATGTCCAAAACATGGAACTACAGAAGTTTATTTTTAAGAGTTATTTTTTAAATATGGGCACTGAGAAGTAGTGTTTACATTTAATATTCCAGTTTGTATGTAATAGTAATGGCCTAACTCTCAAAAACTCTAAACTTGGAAATATTCTCAATGTGAATTCTTGATTTAACTCATGATTAAGTAATTTTTAAGGTTGGGTCCTTATTGTTGTTATCAGAGGTTGGTTTAAACAACTTTAGGTACTATGAGTTTTTGTTAAACACATGGTTAGTGCCTTGGACTATTATTTCAGTTAAATCCTTGTTCTATAACATTTTCATATCAAGGAAATTAGGTTATAAATGGAAGGATGTGGATCTAAAACTATATTCTGATCAGTTCCTGATGACATTATTGCAATAATTATTGAAAATTCTTGTTCAGATGACTATAAATATATTTTTAGCCTAAAACTCTCTAGCGATAAATTTTTTGGGTTATCAAAAACCGCCACTATATCATGATATCATCATGGATCATGGGTTGTATTTAATCAAATCCTATTTTCTCAATATTATAATATTTTTGAAAAAGGTAAATATTATCAAGACATTTTCAAATATTTTACCTTCTCACAAGATTTTGAAGCGTATTATGATTTTGAGAAAGTTGCTGAAGATGGATAACCTTGCATAACCTATTTATGTTTTATTTTACAATATAGTCTCTCATCAGATACATATGTATTCTAAAAGGAACATTGATTGAATGTTTCAACTCAAACTTGGTCTGACTATTTTATAAAATTAATGTTATATCTAATGCTTTGAAATTATATGTCATACATGATTTTTTTCAGAAACAATTTTTCTGTGAACACCCATATAACCCAATTTGTAAAAGATGTATTTGGATAAAGGAATAAAATGATTTGTAAGTATCTCTAAATCAGTTCTAAAATGCATGGACCTTATAACTACTTTAACAAGCTGATGATGAAACCATATAGACACCATAATCAAGGTATGATGTTCTTTCTTTTGGGAATAGTGTTATTTTATCATATGGAGGAGAAAAAAAATAAAAATATATATTATATTATGAGGTCTTAATGTATCGGGATGAAAATGAAGGGTATAATAAAAACATTGAGGTTAAAACATGTTAGGGATATTTTTGAGTTTTATAAAAAGGTAAACATGCAGACTGTGTGACAACCAGTCGCGTCGGACATAACTGCGGGAATGGAACCCACAACCGAAGTGCGATTGGGATTTATCGCCTACCACTAGACTACGTGAAGTCCATAACTAGAACAACATATTATTTTTATTTAAATGATTCTATTGATCAATAATAAGTAGATTTTGGGAAGTTATGTTTTAATGGATATCCTTAATATCAGAAAATGATTTAGTGATTAAGTGACAAAAGTTATTTTGGAAGAAGTTATCTCTTTTGGGGAACACTATATATTTATGGAAAATAGAATAATATGGGATCACATTTGTGGAGTAATGGTTGAAGTTTTAATTTGAAATAATCTAGGTTATTGTTGTGGACATATATCATTTGGGATATTTATGGAAATGATTAACCTTTCATAGAGAATATGTGATTAGGTTAATTAATTTTACGTATGAGACTTTAAGAGTAACATATGTTATTTGGAGATAAATGTTAAGTTTTATCTCGGAATAATATGTCATTAAATCCTTTTGAGATTTGGGTTTCATTCATATTTTGGATCACTTTGAGGAATTTCATGGACAATTGTTTATTTAATGGTATATGTTGAACATTCGGTATTGTTGGACAAATATTTGATATTAAGAGTAATTTTTTTTGTAAAAGATTATACATTTTGGAGATTATATGATCTTGTATGAACCATTTTGGTATTAGTTAATGTCTAAATATAGGGTAAATATATAGTTCATCTTTTGGGGATTGTGTGATTCTGCAGAAGTTGATTATAATGCTTTTAATGTGAAAATTTTATCTTGAATACTCATTATTTGGAGAAAATATGAGTTTTTGGTAGAAATATAGTAAAAGATGAAAGCATACATAAAAAGTAAGTATGTTTCCTTATGTTATTACACAATCTCCTCAATAAATTCCCCAAAATTATAAAAAGGAACCTAAAAAAACTTTTTCCATTTACTTTTTTTACTAGGAATCAATGAATGTTTAACTAATCACATGTTTGTGATTTTCTGGTGGTTAAATTTTCCCTAATCATGTTTTCTATCACTCTCTATTAGAACATGATGGTTTGTTTTCCCCTCCACATCCATGTTTTCATATAATCCTTGTATCTGTTGTAAAGACCCATAAAATTCAAGGGAAATTTTTTTTATTTTCTTTGGGTTTTTACAAGAATGAACTTTCTGACTGCACTTGATTTCGAGACCCTGTGTGCCCGAAATTTCTATTAGAAGTTTCGATCAGGTACGTTCAGTGAACGAACGAGCAGGAAATTATATCTTTTAAACCGGTGCTCGGAATCGAATTCTGAGGGCACCGATGGAACCGCAATGCCGGTATTTGCTTAGGAACACCTATTCCGGAGTTGCATTTTCACTAGAGAAGATGAAAAAAATTTGGAAGTTCAATTAATAATTAAAATACAGTTTTTATTTTCTCTAAGTGGATTTTAGCTTTGGGTGGAAGTTGGGTAACTACCCAACTTCCCAAGGGAGCATATGAGGGTGGTGGGGCCCACACGAACCCCACCCCTTCACTTTCTTAAACCCCCTCAACTCACCATTATGAATGACAACTTGTCATGAATTAATTAAGTGGAATTAATTCAAACTCTTGAAATTCAAACTAATGTCTAGTTAATAAATTATGTGAGGAATTAATTTATTTTTGGTTAGTTTCTTGTGGTGGAGTCTTTGGGAGAAAAGGATAAGGACTTGAGGAACTTCTTTATCTTCGACGAAGAACGCAAAGAACACATCGATCTCCGATGAAGAACGTCGAGTTCTCGGAAACCGATTATACGACGCCATGTTCCGCGACGCCGACGACGTCTCTTTCCATGACGGGTTTTCTGCAACGAATCCTCATTTGACGAACCTCCATTTAAGCTACGCTCGAGGTAGGGGGTTCATTTAATTTGTTCGTGATTACTACCTTGACGTTCTTTGTGAAATATGACCAATTGCTATCGATTAATGAGAGGGGGGCGGACCGAACAAACATGGCCGACCCTCCTCTTTATCCATGTTGGTTTCTTTTGTGGATTGAAACGGGAATGGCGCGGCGTCGTTGCACCACGCAGAATCGTGTGGCAAGGAATGCACAGAGCCGTCGCGCCGCGCCGTGAAAACGAACAAGGATGTGACGCCGTCACGCCGCATCGGAGTAACCCGAAGACATCGTGGCTGGAGCAGGGCCGCGGCGGAGGGGTGCGACGCCGTCACGCCGCACCGGATGAATGAAGGTCGCGGCTGGTGCTGGGCCACGGCGGAGCGTGGGAAACGGCGGCTAGAAATGGGCCGCCGACGTCGGAGCAGGACCGGTAGCCGGAAATGGGCCGCCGGCGTCGGAACATGACCGGAAGCCGGAAACGGGCCACTGGCGTCAGAGCAGGGAGGGGACCGACCGTCACCTGTCCCATGGCAGCAGAAACCGGCCGATAGGTGCGGGCCGGCCGAACAGGAGAGAAGTCGGGGGTTCAAACCCCCACCTGGCCAGCTAGCGGCCCCCATTAAGGGGGTCGTAGTTACAAAACGCGGGGGGGGGGGGGGGGGGGGGCAGCGCCCCCCTGCAAACCGAACGGCTCGGCCATTCGGCCGAGCCAGCTGGCGCCGCGCCTAGCTGGGCCGACCCGGTCCCGGGTCGGGTTGACCCGGTTCAGGCCGACGCAGGGGGTCTCGGGTCGGGTCGGTCCGGGCCCGAAACCCCCGTTTTCGGACCCTTTTTGGTCTTTTACCCATATATCAGGCTACATAACTCCGATTGATGCGCCGTCAGCGGTGATGTGATCTTTGGATTGAGACGGTCGTTTCGGTATATTGCACTCATGATTTCTGAGAACATTAAGTCCGGCCAGGTTGGATCGTACACGAAACCAACCGGGCCCTCGGAGCGGAAATGCTTATAACATGAGTTCCGGACGTCCGATTGACGTGCCGTCGACTTGGTTGGATTCCTCTAAGTGAGAAGTATCTTTTGGATTACTCCACTGGAGGTTTGGTCACAGGTGGAGTACGGTCGGGTTGGTTTTGACTTAAAAATAAACCTGTCCCCTGGGACGAAAAAGGCAATAATTCTCAGACCGAGCGTCTGATTGACGCGACGTCTGTTGCGTTGAGTTGCTATCGACGATATGGAACATTTAGATACATCAACTCCGGTCTTTGTGACAGTTGATGTATCAGCCTCTCGGCTCGTGGAGCGGACCCTCCCGAACGAGCTTGTTGTGTGCGGGAACCCTAGAGCTGGTTGCGTTTGCAACTGTGACGACGACGACGACTGTACAGAGATCATCAGTGGATTCGACGGCGACAACTACATCACTCAGCGATCCTACATGGATCAGTTCTACCGATCCTGTGTGGGTCTGATCCTATGTGGGTCAGCGCTCAACGGTTCTGTGTGAGCCAGCGCCTACAGATCCTATGTGGGTCTTTGCGGGGGTTAGTTACCTATCGATCCTGTGTGGGTCAAACCCTTCTTGGGTCATTGCGGGGGTTAGTACCTATCGATCCTTTGTGGGTCCGACGACTTAGATGAATCAGTGGATATATCTGATCATCTCTATCATCATACGAAGAAGTATACCTGTGTGAGCTGAAGCCTAATTTTCTTTTCTATGTGGATTGTGTTGAGCTATCCTGTGTGGATTTATGTTTTTCTTTCCTGTGTGGACTGGGTTGGACTTGGGCTCGGGTGTTGGAGCCGAATGAGAATTGATGACTTAGGTATATGTATGGGCATATACCTAAGCAGTGTCGGATGTTACTTCATGATTTACCTTTCCTTTGTGGTTTATCCTTTGTGGATACTTGGAGACCTTCGCGAGTCTCAGGGTCCCTACTGAGTAGCTTATACTCACCCCTGCACGGGATATGCCCGCACTACGTTGTGTTGGTTGCAGATGACGGACAACGTTGATCGTGGTTGAGGCTTGTAGAGAAGGACGGTACCTGGAGGTGGACCACTGGGTGGGACGTACTCAGAGAGAACGGTTGGACCCGAGGACCTGTGGAGGCGATCTGTACTCACCCTTCAGGTGGGACTTCTAGTGGGCGGCTCGATGTTGTGGCTTTACTTTCAGTTGTTGTTTTCCCTCTTGAGTTGTACTTTACTTTTAGTTTTGCGTTTGTATTCTGGCCAATTTACATTTCCGCACTTACTGTTGTACCCAGCTTTACTTAGTGTTTACTTCTTTTGATTGCTTGCTCTGTGGTGTTTGTTACTATACAAAGGCAATGACTTCCCATTTTAGCGGGATTTACACCTTGGTGCTAGTCGCCAGCCCCTGGCCTATAGAAGGCGGGCTTGGGGTAGTCACGGCACGGGCCCTGAGGACGGGTCATGACAAATTGGTATCAGAGGAGTTCTGAACTCTGGACTCTGATCTTTTTCTATGTGAAGCAATAGTGTTAAGCGTATTGGGTGTGGTTATCAGTCCAGGGAGTCCAGTGTTGGTGTGGCGAATGATGTATCCGTACACCAGGACCCTGACTTCTGATTTCCGACTTAATACACGAAAACATTGATTGCATGTGTGTTTCAAGTTTTCTATGTGATTACTCTATGTTAGCTCACCAAGTATATTGTTTGACCGTGGCGCACCTGTTTCTTTTCAGGATGGACCCACGACGACATCCAGCTAGGGTTCCAAGAGTTGTGCATGACGACAGCCCACCGAGCGATGAGGCCCCAGGTTCTGTGGGGAGACGAACCCCCAGGCAGCTGAGGACTGGCTGGAGGTAGTCATTCGGGTTTTCATGTTAGTGAAGACACCGACAGACCTCATGGTGATCCTCACAGCGAGCCTACTGCACGCGACAACATGCAGATAGTGGATCTTGATGCTCCAGGTGCATGATGAGGCATCTCTCCTCTGGACGGACTTTGAGAGCCTCTTCCACTCGGAGTTCTTCCCAGCCACCCTCCGTGCGGTGCGTATCCATGAGCTTCTACAGCTGCGGCAGGGTAGCTTGACGGTCGCCCAGTACTCGGTGAGATTTACTGATCTCTCACGCTACTCGACAGACGGTACGAGACCCATTCTTCTGGGCTCAGACCTTTGAGTAGGGATTGAGGCATGAGATCAGGGCATCACTGATCTCCCTCAGCATTCCGACCCAGGTAGGAGTACTGGAGCGAGCCCTTCTAATCGAAATCTTTCTTGTTGAGCCTTCATCAGCACCGAGACCCACCGCAGGGCGGCACGTAGCAGAGCCTTCTGCATTAGGCAGTCGATAGATGACTCATGGGTCCAGGCAGACCAGACCCTTAGGAAGACGACCTCAGGACACTGGCTCACCTGTGCGGGGCACACAGCGTGGGGCGAATCTTTCGAGAGGCAGGCAGTGCTAATCATGCGGCGAGCAGGGTCACATGGCTCGTAACTTCCCGACCCGCCGTGCCGAGGAGCAGCAGACGGTTGAGGGGCCACCCAGGCAGAGGCAGAGGGTCGACCGTGGCGGTCCACAGGGAGCTGGCGGGCAGAGATAGGCACAACTCCAGGCAGCGGAGGCCTACGACCACGACGCACCCGAGATGATTCAAGGTACTATTTGTGTCTATTCCACCCTTACTGCAGTACTTAAAGACACAAGAGAGATTTATTCTTTCATAGCCGCTATCCTTGTTCAGAGCTCGGAGATTCAGATAGAGCCGTTGGCTCGATCCTTACGGCTAGAGACTCCTACAGGAGTAGAATCGATGATTACGCACTGGTGCCAGCAGTGTGAGCTTACTCTAGGAGGCGAGAGCTTTGGCTAGGATCTTCTAGTAGCAGCATAGAGGCCTTACGACGTCATCTTGGGCATGGATTGGTTATCTACATTCCATGCTCAGAGCGACTGTATTAGGTGCAAGGTGCGATGTGTACACACCGATGGAAGTAGGTTCACCTTCACTGGCGAGAAGGAAGCCTTTGCAGCACAGGATGGACTCTCGTAGAGGAGAGGACATCCCATCACTCATCAGTTGGCTAGTCTCATCCTAGGAGCAGTTGACGTGCGGAGTCCTGGTTTTCTTGAAGTGGTGGATTAGTATGTAGACGTCTTTCCCGACGACGTTCCAGGACTACCTCCTCATAGAGAGGTAGAATTCTATATTGACCTATACACCGGGACATCCCCGATATCAACTCCATCATATCGGATGGCCCCCTCCAAGCTTCGAGAGCTACGGGTACAGTTGGTGGACTTGCAGGGAAAGGGGTTCATCCGACCGAGTGTTTCACCCTGGGCTTCCCCGATTTTGTTCGCCAAGAAGGAGGATGGGAGCTTGCGATGTTGTGTCGACTATCGTCGCCTGAACTAGGTGATAGTGAGGAAGAAGTATCCGCTACCAAGGATTAATGACCTCTTTGATCAGCTCAAGGGAGCACAGTGGTTCTCGAAGATAGACCTCAGGTCAGGATATCATCAGCTCAGAGTTCGGGACGAGGACGTGCAGATGACGGTCTTCAGGTTTTGGAATGGGCACTATGAGTTCTTGGTTATGCCATTCAGCATAAACAATGCTCCAGTAGTGTTCATGTCCCTCATGAACATGATCTTTCATCCATACCTCGATCGATTTGTCGTGGTCTTTATCGACGACATTTTGATTTACTCGACCACTGAGGAGGAGCACGCCTACCACTTGCGGGTTGTACTAGACACACTCCGAGAGAACTAGCTTTATGGTAAGCTCACAAAGTGCCAGTTCTGGATACGTGAGGTCCACTTCTTGGGACACATTATCTCTGAGGCGGGAGTTGAAGTGCATCCTATGAAGATCGAGGCAGTACTAGCTTGGGAGCCACCCAAGAGCATGACAAAGGTGCGAAGTTTCTTGGGACAAGCTGGATACTACCAGAGATTTGTGCCAGACTTCTCCAGAGTTGCGGAACCACTCTCAGATTTGACAATGAAGGGGAAACCCTTTGTTTGGTTAGACAGATGTCAACAGAGCTTCCAGGAGCTGATATAGAGATTGAACAGCGCACCTATATTGAGGTTTCCTGAGGAGGGAGTAGGGTACGTAGTCTGCTGCGATGCATCAGGGTCCGGACTCGAATGTTTCCTGATGCAGGAGTGGGTCGTGATCGCCTATGGATCACGTCAGTTGAGGCCGCATGAGCCGAACTATGCTACCCATGACCTGGAGTTACCAGCAGTGGTCTTCGGTCTGAAGACATGGTGACACTACCTATTGGAAGAGTGCTTTACAGTCTTTTCTGACCATCAGAGTCTCTGGTACATCTTCTCTCAGAAGGACCTGAACCTGAGATAGCGATGATGGATCGAGTTCCTCCAAGACTATGACTTTGAGATAGTCTATACTCATGGGAAGGGGAACGTGGTGGCCGATGCTCTTAGCAGGAGGACGTGCATTCAGCTACTTGAGGAGGCGACGAAGCAGCTATCCTCCTTGTAGATATCCTTCATGGATAGAGATGGAGTAGCCTTCCTTCAGTCACTTACATTCACTCAACCACTACTGCAGTGGGTCAGAGAGGCACAATGTGGGGACGCTGACTGTGAGACGCGGCGTGCACAAATATCCTCAGGACAGGCACCTGATGGTTTCTCCTTTGGAGCAGAGCACAACGTCATTTACAGAGGACGTACCATGGTACTAGTTTCTTTACGGGAGGAGGTGCTAAGAGAGTTTCACACATCTCCTTTGGCGGTACATCCTGGAGTTTCAAAGATGTACTAGGATCTCAGAAGACATCACTGGTGGTCGGGCATGAAGAAGGCTATGGCAGAGTTCATTTCTCGATGCCTCACCTGCCAGCAGGTGAAGGCAGAGCACCAGGTACCAGCAGGCTTAGTACAGCCCTTGGAGGTCCCGGAGTGGAAGTGGGACGAGATATCTATGGACGTTGTGACTGGACTTCCATGCACTTCTAGAGATCACGACTCCATTTGGGTGATTGTCGACCGACTCACCAAGTCGGCACACTTCTCACCCATCAGAGAGAAGGGTTCAGTGGAGAGCTTGGGACGAATTTACGTTCAGGAGATTGTGTGGCTTCATGGTGTGAAATCATCTATCGTCTCCGATTGAGATGCTCGCTTTACTTCCCGTCTTTGGAAGGGGTTGCAGGAGGCATTCAGGACGCAGATACGTTTAAGCACCACCTTTCACCCTCACACGGATGGTCAAACGGAGAGGACCATTCATACTCTTGAGGACATGCTCTGCGCATGTGTCCTCGTCTTTGGTCGCAGCTAGGAGGACCACCTACCCTTGGTGGAGTTCGTGTACAACAATAGATACAACTCCACCATCAGGATTTCACCATACAAGGCGCTGTAAGGCCGACCTTGCAGATCTCTTTTGTGATGGACAGAACCTGGGGAGTCAGCACTTGTGGGACCGGAGATGGTTCAGGCCACGACAGAGAAGGTACAAATCATCCAGGAGCGGATGAGGACAACTCAGATCCGGCAGAAGTCTTATGCTGATAGGAGGCAGATGCCACTGGAGTTCGAGGATGGTGACCATGTCTTCTTGAGGGTCTCACCTCGACATGGATTACAGAGATTTGGATGAGGAGGAAAGTTGTCTCCACGCTTCATCGGACCGTTGCAGGTCCTCAGCAGGATTGGCGAGGTGGCTTATCGCCTGGCTCTACCACCTCAGTTGCACCGGGTGCACAACGTCTTCTACGTATCTTAGATAAAGAGATATGTGCACGACCCGACGCATATCATTGATCATAGGGAGCTAGACGTTGATGATGGGGCGACTTTTACCGAGGTCCCAGTGGAGATCGAGGATCGACAGGAGCGGGTACTATGTGGACGGTCAATCCCTCTGTTGTGCATTAGATGGCAGCATGGGAATCTCCAGGAGAGCACTTGGGAGTGGGAGGCTCAAATGCGTGCTCAGTACCCACATTTGTTTCCCTAGTTTTGATGTATCTTTATGGGGACATAAAACCATGAGGTGGGAGTAATGTAAAGACCCGTAAAATTCAAGGGAAATTTTTTTCTTAATTTTCTTTGGGTTTTTACAAGAACGCAGTTTCTGACGGAACTTGATTCCAAGGCCCGGTGTGCCCAGAATTTCCATCTGAAGTTTAGCTCGGGTACGTTCAGTGAACGAACAAGCGGGAAATTCTATCTTTTGAACCGGTGCTCGGAATCGAATTCTGAGGGCACCGATGGAACCGCAGTGCCGGTATTTGCTTAGGAACACCTATTATGGAGTTGTGTTTTCACGAGAGAAGATGATAAAAATTGTGGAAGTTCAATTAATAATTAAACTACATTTTTTATTTTTTCTAAGTGGTTTTTGCTTTGGGTGGAAGTTGCGTAACTACCCAACTTCCAAAGGGAGGTTATGAGGGTGGTGGGGCCCACACGAACCCCACCCCTTCACTTAATTAAACCCCCTCAACTCACCATTATGGATGACAACTTGTAATGAATTAATTAAGTGGAATTAATTCAAAATCTAGAAATTCAAACTAATGTCTAGTTAATAAATTAAGTGAGGGATTAATTTTTTTGGGTTAGTTTCTTGTGGTGGAGTCTTTGGGAGAAAAGGCTAAGGACTTGAGGAACTTCTTCCTCTTCGACGAAGAACGTGAGGAACACATCGGTCTCTGACGAAGAACACCGAGTTCTCAGAAACTGATTATGTGACGCCGTGTACCACGACGCCGACGACGTCTCTTTCTGCGACGATTTTTCCGTGACGAATCCTCATTCGACGAACCTCCGTTAAAGCTACGCTCGAGGTAGGGGGTTTATTTAATTTGTTCGTGATTACTACCTTGACGTTCTTCGTGAAATATGACCAATTGATATCGATTAACGAGAGGGGGTCGGACCGCACAAACACATTCGACCCTCCTCCTTATCCATGTTGGTTTTTTTGTGGATTGAAATGGAAATGGCACGGCGCTATCACACCTCATGTAATCGTGCGGCAAGAAATGTGTGGCGCCGTCACGCCGTGCCGTGAAAACGAACTAGGATGTGACGCCGTCGCGCCGCGTCAGAGTAACCCGAAGACACCGCGGCCGGAGCGAGGACATGGCGGAGGGGTGCGGAGCCATCGCGCCTCACCGGACGAATGAAGGCCGCAGCCGGTACCGAGCCACGGTAGAGCGTGGGAAACGGTGGCCAGAAATGGGCCGCCGGCGTCGGAGCAGGACCGGCGGCCGGAAATGGGCCACCGGCGCCGGAGCAGGACCAGCGGCCGGAAACGGGCCACCAACGTCAGAGCAGGGAGGGGACCGGCCATCACCGGTCCCGTGGCGACAGAAACCAGCCGGCCGGGGCGGGCCGACCAGACAGGAGAGAAGCCGGGGGTTCAAACCCCCGGCCGGCCAGCTAGCGGCCCACATTAAGGGGGGCCGCGGTTACAAAACGCGGGGGGCAGTGCCCCCCGCAAACGGAACGACTCGGTCGTTCGGCCGAGCCAGCTGGCGCCGCGCGCCAGCGCACCGGGCCGGGCCGCGCCCAGTCGGGCCTCCCGGTTCGGGCCGACCCAGGGGGTCTCGGACCGGGTCGGTGCGGGCCTGAAACCCCCATTTTCTGACCCTTTTTGATCTTTTTCTCATATCCCGGGCTATGGACTTCCGATCGACGTACCCTCAGCAGATATTCGATCCTTGGATCGAGACGGTCGTTTCGGTATATTGCACTCAAGGGTTCGGAGAACTTTTGGTCTGTCCCGGTTGGTTCGTACCCAAAACCAACCTGGCCCTCGGAGAAGAAACACTTATAACATGAGTTCCGGACGTCGGATTGACGTGCCGTCGACTTGGTCGGATTTCTCTAAGTGAGAACGATCTTTTGGATTACTCCGTCGGAGGTTTGGATGTAGGTGGAGTATGATCGGGTTGGTTTTGACATAAAAACTAACTGGGCCCCTGAGACGAAAAGGCCAATAATTCTCAGACCGGGCATCCGATTGACGCGCCGTCTGTTGCGTTGAGTTCCTGTTGACGATACAGAACTTTTGGATACATAAAATCCGGTCATTGTGACAGTTGATGTATCAGCCTCTCGGCTCGTGAAGCGGAACCTCCCGAACGAGCTTGCTGTGTGCGGGAACCCTAGAGCTGGCTGCGTTTGCGACTATGATGACGATGACGACTGTACAGAGATCCTCAGTGGATTCGATGGCGACGACTTCAGCACTCAGCGATCCTATGTGGATCAGTGCTACCAATCCTGTGTGGGTCCGATCCTTTGTGGGTCAGCACTCAGCGTTTCTGTGTGAGCCAGGGCCAACAGATCATGTGTGGGTCCGATCCTGTGTGGGTCTTTGCAGGGGTTAGTTACCTATCGAACCTTTGTGGGTCAGACCCTTCCTGGGTCATTGCGGGGGTTCGTACCTATCGATCCTTTGTGGGTCCGACGACTTAGATGAATCAGTGGATATATCTGATCATATCTATCGTCATACGAAGAAGTATACCTGTGTGAGATGAATCCCGATTTGTTTTCCTATGTGGATTGTGTTGAGCTATCCTGTGTGGATTTACGTTTGGCTTTCCTGTGTGGACTGGGTTGTACTTGGGCTCGGTTGTTAGAGTCAAACAAGAATTGATGACTTAGGTATATGTATGGGCATATACCTAAGCAGTGTCAGATGTTACTTCACGATTTACCTTTCCTTTGTGATTTATCCTTTGTCGATACTGGGAGACCTTCGGGGGTCTCGGGGTCCCTACTGAGTAGCTTATACTCACCCCTACACGTACTATGACTGCACTACGTTGTGTTGGTTGCAGACGACGGACATCGTTGATCGTGGTTGAGCCCTGCGGAAAAGGACGGTACCTGGAGGTGGACCACTGGGCGGGACATACTCAGAGCGAACGGTTGGACCCGAGGAGCTGTGGATGCTATCTGTACTCACCCTTCGGGTGGGACTTCCAGTCGGCAGGTCGATGTTGCGGCTTTACTTTCAGTTTCTGTTTTCCCTTTCGGGTTGTACGTTACTTTTAGTTTTGGGTTTGTATTCTGGCCCATTTACATTTCCGCACTTACTGTTGTACCCACCTTTACGTAGTGTTTACTTCTTCTGCTTGCTTGCTCTGTGGTGTTTGTTACTTTACAAAGGCAATGCCTTCCCTTTTTAGAGGGATTTACTCCTTGGTGCTAGTCTCCAGCCCCTGGCCTATGGAAGGCGGGCTTGGGGTAGTCACGGCACGAGCCCCGAGGACAGGTCGTGAAATCTGTAACTTCAAGTGACCTTTTGGATTTTCTATCTTTCTTTTAATGTGATATTTTTATTGACTCTTTTTCAATAAGGGACTTTAAATGATGTTTCTGAGCCCAATTTTAAAATTACGATGATGCAATTTCCAAAAGGGGGGAAGGATGTATCATCCCAAGTAAATAAACAATATGAAATTTTCATATTTAATAATATTTTTGAATTAAATATCTATTTTACTTTAAAGGGGATTCTATGACTGATATTGTACTTAACTCACAACTACATGTTTCCTTGAAAAATCTTATGTTTCACCCAATGTTGAGTTATACCGAAAAAATATAAAAATAATATTATTTTAAATGGTAGTTAACACCTAGCCCCTGTATTGACGAGAATGAACACAACTAATGAAAATATGGTTATAAAAGTTTTTTTAATGACATTATATTTATCTAATAATTTTTGGAGGCTTAAAATTATAATGAATCATAATTTAAGCATGAAATACTCTAATATTCTTTAAAAGGTCGTTTCCCCGCCTTTTGAGGGTGAACACATTTTAAATATAGTTTTGGTCAATTATATATGTTTTATTTGACAAAATAAAATTCTTATTTATAATTTTGACATCAAAATTAACATTGGATGAATTTTTTGTATTTTTTTAATAAATTTCTTTTTAAATGAATAGTAAAAAATACAGTATGTTAATTAATAACTTCCTTTTATTATAGTTTATTTTTATGGATATATTATTTGTTTATGTGGTTTTAAAGTGTTGTCAGTAATTATTTTACCATTTAATCCAATTTTAGTCATTATAAGTAATTTTACATTGAAATTGGACATAACCAAGTGTCAATCATTTGATAGTTATTCTTTCTAAAAAAACACGTTTTTTTTTGACAACGAAAATTAATTTTAAATTAATTTTTTCCATTACAATGTTTTGATTTTGAAAAAATAGATTCCATATTTGGAATCAAGAGGTCTTAATTTTTTAAATTGGTGATTTTTATTTTTAAACATTATGAATATTTACTTCAGTAAATATTTTATTTATCATGGTTAAAAGGTAAAACTGGTAAATAAGGGTAACAAAATAATAATATAATAATATTAAATTCCTCTAACACGTGTCAAAATATAGCTGGTTGATATACGTCTGACCATGGAGATCCTTGGGTTGATTTTGGGGCCTCATGGAGTCACTTGGGAGTGATAATGACAGTTTATATTAATTAATTTAACGTAAAGAAAAAATGACATAAAAAAGTATCTTTTAGTGAAAAAAATTTACATGTTGTAATATTAGATATATATTCTACAATAAATATTAATTAGAAATAGAAAATTATTTCCTAAATCATGATATTTTATTTATAATTTTTAGATATCAAATAAATAAAATTATTTATGACACAAAGATGATGAAGTGTTTACCTCATTAATGTATGAATTAAATAAATAAGATTATAAAAAATAAAACAAATCCAAAACCTGTCCAATTATTATTGGATGATTTTATTTTGAACATGAGTCATATTATATTATACTTTAATGAGTTTTGGACCATTTGAAACCGATGACATGTTTATAATAAAATAATACTTTCAAACATTCATAAAGAGCCCCTCCTCCCCCTTAAAAAACGACCAGAACTCTAACCCATTACTCACACCTATCAATCCCATTGACTCGTCCAACATATTCCCCATTAATCTCTATATATCCCTATATTACTCCTAGAATACTTACCTTAGGCATTATGAACTTCAAGTAAAAACATTGGTTCAATCCAAAGGGAGATACCCAATTTAAAGGTAACATCTTCTCTTAAGTTGTTTTCTATTATTTTACTTTTCCAACCCCCTTAACTCTTTTTATTTATTTATTTTATAATAGAAATAGTATCCTCAATATAATAGGTTTTTGTTATGTGATGTATTATAACTGAACTTACACACACCTCTGTCTAATGGTTAATAAACATACTGTTTCTGTGGATGACGAACTACTGCCTCACGAAACGATGATTGTTCAAATAACTCCAACCACCTCTCATAGTGGCCATTATGATGGAAATATATTTATATCTGATATATATTATATTATTATTGTATATTTTCTTCTTTATTATTCATTAATATCATACCTTTATGGTTTCCATAATGGGTAAATGAGATAATTTCATTTGAGGAAGTGCGGACTACCGCCCCCTCAGAGTGATAAGACTCATTCATGCCATACATGGAACATATAATGGATAGAGATAATTAAATTATATATTATCTTATACTAGAATTAAAATATACATATTTATAATTTTTCTTTCATTCTAGTAAATATGAAATAGAAATGAATGTAGCATTCCTGCGTACGTAAGGCTTACCGTCTCAATGAACAGTGCAATTCATTTCCTATCTCCAAGTGTTATGTACTGTTTCAAATACATAAATATACTGGATATATCTGATATATCTGATAATAAATCATGAATATAATTATGTATATAATTTAATTTTGAATATAGGTACAACTTTTAATTAATATAAGTTCATTTTTTACTCAAGTTCCAAACGTCGACAAAATGTCCGATATGAACTAAAATAATTAACTAATTGTAATAGAAATGTAAAAAAGTTATATAAAATAAATAATAAACATTAAAAGGGTTATTAATCAATTTTAAATTTACTTAAGTTTGTTATTCAAGAATAACAAGGAACAAATGAGTCAAGTCGGACACGAGGTAAGGGGGTTCTTATCTCACTTTTAATTCTTTGATATTTCCAATGTTCGTCACTTATTTATCACATGTGGTGTGTTGTGTACTGAAATTTGATATATATTATCATTATTATCTTTATATTAATGATATTATGTGATTTATTTGGTGGTTAGTAACTTTTGGTCTTACGACTCGACTGATTTCAACGTAGCACGAGGTTTTCATCTCACTTTTTATTCCTGTGTGATTCATGCTATATTTTCCACATTTTTCTTTTGTGTGGTGTATGTACTTACCATGATTATATTATTTGTATAATATAATTTAATTTATAAGTATTTACATCTTCATTGTGTTATCCTTCTATCCTGTGTTCAATGTTTCATTAGTTACCAAATTTGTAAGGGAACCTTTCACCGAACTCTTTTTGTCAAATACTTCTTTATGTCATGTACATTAGTTTCCTTCTTCTTATGTTGGGATATGTACTTATATATCATTATTTCTTAAAATTATATTTCGATGTTATGAGAGACCATTTTCTATCTCATCGAATCATTTTATGAATTTTAATGCGTCGTCGTTAGGCTATCAAATTCTTGTATGCGATCTTCTTAACCCAATTTCCATTCTTTGGGATAATCTTATACTTCTTGATTATGTCGTGCTACGAATATGTGTGAATGACCAATTATTGTTTTACACTTAATTTACACTTATATTGGGTGTATTCTTATTTTTCACACATAATTATTTCATTTATTTATCCTTAATCTAATGATATGATCATTGCAAGGGATATTATCTCAATTTACATTCCATTGAGACTTATTCATTGCAATACACCAATTCAATTTTATATGGTGTATATACCGCCCTTTTACATATTATATAATGAATAAATTTATTCTTATAATATTACAAGGTTTTTATTAAAAGTTATTCCTCAATTTTTTGTATTCAAGAATCTTTCATTTGGTTAAGAACTCCTTAACTAATATGTTTTTTAAATGATTTGTTCTTATAAATATTTATCATTAGTTTCCATATTTTCAAAACGGTTTTAAGGATTTTTTATTTGGAAATTAATGTTTTAAAATTTTAATACTTTTAAAAGATCTAAAGTGGCATGGGAAACATTGATTCAAAAATATATTTATTAATTATTTTAAATGGTTTTGAATATGCTTTGATAAAGCATTGATTATGTCAATATTTTGAAATGATATATTGTGATTTTAATGTGGAAATTTTATCTTTCCTTTATGATTGTTTTATGTGGTATGAATATGTTATGGTTATTGGGCATTATTTACATATACGTGTAGTTCCATGATAAACCCAGGGAGAGTGAGCCCGATATAGCTCTCCAATGCATTGTGTAACATGATTGAAGTAAACATGAATGTTTATCCTATGAGATTTAGGGAATATATTGGGATGGGAATTCCAAATGTAACTCTCTACGTAGTTGTGAAAGCTCCAATGTAAGTATTTTATGTATGACATAAGTTACCTTTATGATTTATGATTTCTGTGTGTTATTCATAAATCTTATGATTTCATAAGGTATATAATTATTGAAAAGTATAGTTTCATTGTATTATATTTATTGATGGGGTAATGTTATCATTATTTATTATATAACCCTTATTGATCTTTTTATCCTCATCCCATTTTTTGAAATGTTTTCCATAGGATGTAAAGATGAATAAGGGTCAAGCATGGGATCAAGGAAATGTCATGCTGTCAAAAAATGGAACTTGACATGTTTATATTTTTGAGTTTTTATTTTATGAAAAACATTGCACTGAGTAGTAGTGTATACATGTAATATTCATGTTGGCATGTAATCGTTATGGACAAACTATATAAGACTCTAAAATAGAAAAGATCATCATTGTGAATTCTTGATTAAACTCAAGATTAAATACTTTTTAAGGGAGAGTACTTATTAAAATAATACCATAATGATACATACAAACCCTTTAAAACACTAATTTCCATGTGATAATATATCTTTGAAAAATATCAAACTTAATTGAAGACATATAAAAAGATAATGTAGATTTGAATGAGATATAATTATTAGTGGGTTACTCCATGGAAATTCAACTCTTAATACAGATGGAGAATACTAAAAAATGAATGAATAGAAAATAAAAAATCAATCAGGCCCAATTTAACCTCAAAGAAATATATCATACCATAATTTCACTCCTCTCTAAATAATAAGTAACATAGATTTATAAACTCAATGTTACAAAATATGATAAATAAGTTCTCTAGTCACTCTAAATTGAATTTACATTTTAGGGAACACAACATCCCTAAGGAATATAGTCTCCAATGATAATATGTATAGAAGGAATCCTATATATATAATTTAATAAAACATCCTTTTGAATATAATATCTATTATAAATAACATCAAATGTCAATATATGACTATCCAATATAATTTTAATAACATGGTTTACTATAAATCTATTATTTCATGGATTTTGTCACCCATGATTTCTATCTTAAGTGGTTTTAATGTAAAGAATAGTGAACAATATATCTACCCATAATGATGTAATAAAATTTGAAATGATAAATTTATTTCACTTCCTAAAGTTTCATTTTTTCACTACCATAATTTACCTACTACCCACATAATCCATTGCAAATTCAACTCAATTTAATCACCCTGTAATACTCATTTGTTCTCCAAGGGTCCAAAAAATCCATTTCAGCATTTCTATATAATTGGATTTAATAAATTCAAGAAATAACATAATATCTAATGTATCTAATACTCTACGAAACTAATTTTTCTCCCATATATCATAATGAAAACTATCTATATATAATGTCACCTCAACTCAATATTACATCCCCTAATAATATTTATAACACCACATATGATTGTGTCACCTTATTCCCACACTAAGTCATTATATTGTGAAAACTACACGCATTCATATACATATATATATGGGAAAAAGTTATTTAATTAAAGAATCCTTATTTTTATCATGATTGAAAACATTCATAATAATTGATGGTATATCAATAATTATTGCAACACCATATATCCGTTTTCCCTGACTAATATGGCCGAAAATCAGGCCTTGTGCATGATTCCACATATGTAAGAGGGCCTGAAATTACTATGAGGGCCTATGTCATTAATTGGTGAGGCCATAACCCCATTATCATGTAACTAGCATTCAATGTTAATTTGGAAGAAGTTATAAATAAATAAATATTATAAATGAAACAAAACATAAACAAAAATTAAATATAATCACTTATAGTAACAAAATGGGATACAACTCGTATAACATCCTTATGAAATGATCCTCAAACAATATTATTCAATAAATTTTATAAATAGATGAAAACAATATCTGAATTATAGAAAAAAGAAATTAGAGAGTTTTTTAACATTTCTCCAAATCATTGACTTGCTTTACCATATTTATAACTCAGCATAGGGCCCTTACACCTAGATATATCCCTAGAATGAAAATCAATATGTTAATTGGGGACACCTTGAATGTGAGAGTAATAAATCCAATATGATACCAAAAGAATATCCTTAAGATAAGTGAATCATATATATATGAGAGTGTATGAATAAAAATAAAAATTAAAAACATGAAAAAAATCTCTCTACATACCCCACACCAATCAAGAAAACATAAAACTATTTCATATCAACTTCCACTCCATGTTGTTTGGATGAGTCTCCTCTAACCATAAGTATATCCCATATCAAAATATATACTTTATCAGTAAAGGCAGTGACACACCTTAATCACCCAACCAACCCCTATCAATTAGTGGAGGCCAAACATCATATTAGACTAATTTCCCATAATGGAGGGGAATTTATCTATCAAGTCCCAAACCGTCCCCTCTATCTTAGGCGAGGACTCACAATTAGTCCTCGACCATCCCCTTTTTCTGATATTAGGACTCACATTATCATCAATGATCCAACCATCTCATTTAGGGTACCTCAATAACCATGATCCCATTCCCTAACATCAAAATAACCTTCCCTAATCCGATGTTTGGGGGAAACATCAATTAGTTCCAGTAAACCCCATTATAATAACTAGGAATAATAACTCATAATTCATCCTAAAAAGTCAACACTAGTTGAATAAAATATCCCCATAATAATAGTACCATAAGGAAAATCTGTTGGAATCTCTCTTAATAACCTCTAAAGATTACCGTATTAACCATATTCGATCACTAAATATTTTTTTTCAAATAAAGTGATTCCTCACCCCAACTCATGTGACAAACAATCAGGATATCAAATATTTATCTAAGCTAAAATGGAATACTCTAGGACCATTTCACCAAGGAATATTTCCTGGAAACATCATTTTGTAGCTTCCTATAACCAAAAATAGTTTATAATTTATAATAAAAAAATTACAAAATAGTATAATTATAAATGAATATTACATTTATATATGGATCGATGTTGAAACCATATTTATCAGGTAGATAATTACTCTAACCCAATTGAAAATATGAACAACACTAGAAAATTTGAACAACTAACCACCCTAGAAAAACCAATGGGGAAAGATACACTAATTTTTTTTTTAATTTTAGGATATTGATATATGAATGCAAAAACATGTGTTTTATTATAAGTTTAATAACAGAGACCCTACTATAGTTAGTAAACACTGCATCCCAATGATTTTCACAATGTACACTCAAATGTGCCTTTATTATTGAATTTTCATGAAAGTCATATTTTGGGTTTTTAATATTAAAAAATTAATTTCAATTTTGAATTATATATACCAGAATTATCATAAGATGAATTTTTTGGATGTTGCATTAAAAATTTATGTTTAGGTGCATAGTGAATAATATAATGATTTTTCTAGAATGATCACTTTTAAGACATTATCATATTGAGATAATAAATTAAATGCATTTGAATCATTTTTATATTAAATAAATAAATATATATATATATATATATAACAAAATTAAATCATTTAAAATCAAAATTTCGTATTTTTTAAAACTATATTTTTTATTTTGTAATCTTAAATAATTTTCCACTATAAAAAATATTGTATATTCTTGTATTAAAAATTATTTTTATCACCTCTCAGATTCTAATTAAAAAAAGGATTTAGTATTTAACATCAACATTTCCATATTAGGAAATAAGGTTAATATCCTTTTTATTCATAAAAAGTATATTACTATGATTAATGTTAATTATTGCAATAATGATAAAAAATTATTCATAGGGAATTATTTAGTTAGTATTTTTTAATTTGTATATAATAAAATAAATTAATAAATCAACAAAATTGGATTTAGAATAATTTTGTAGAATATATTTTAATATTTTTCCCTCATTCCATAGGTATAAATACTGAAAAATATTAAGAATACTTAATTATGAAAAAAATTCTTTTCTCTAAATAATTCCATTTCTATATATTATATAACATAATTTAAAATTTAATTATATCATGTTAATAAATTAAATTGGATTATATTTTTTGTAAATTTAGTTTTGTCACACAAAATTTGGGTTATAATTTTAACCTAATATATTTATTTAAAATGTAATCTACTGGGGGTAAAACTTGTTACCAAGATAAGAAATGGTAAAATGGAAAAAGAAAGTGTTAAAAGGTTTGAACCCTTTTTAAAACATTTGTTGGTATTATTGTACATGGAATTATCAACAGAAGGAAACCCAAAAATATATTATTTTGATTTTTTGGAGTCATTTAACATTGACTAGTTTAGTGATATTGTTGCAATGTCAAGGGTATTCCCAAAAGGGCCATTTTCTTCACATATAAAATTGAACATTTTCTCCCCGTCTTTCCACACTAAATATATATAATTAATTCATGAAAATATAATAATTTTATGTTAATTTAATCCTATATTAATATTAAAATCCCATTGACACCATAAGTTTTCTTAATCTCATATTTTCTACGTATCATTTCATGAGAATGTTTAATATACCATAGTGACTATTACTTACTATTTATCATTTATTCTTAATATTATTCATCCAAAAATATACTTAAAAAAGTTATATAATGATCTTAATTTCATTTTAAATTAATTTTTATTATAATAATGTGACAACCAATATTTATTCATTTCCATCCACTTTGAAAAAAATATAACAACGTTGACCGTGGATTGTGTAGACTAGAACCTCCATAATGTAATGTTTCTTCATTATTCATCATGTTTTTATATCCTTAAATAGATATTATAAAATATTATTCAAAAACATATAATCATAGAAAAATTATAATAATTATTTATTTATAATCATGTTATGAACTTCTTTAACCATATTCACATATCGGGATATAGCGTGTTCATGTTTGGGGTTGGATTAACCAATTACTTGAACAATGATATAAAATTATATATTGGATGAACATAGGAAGATATATTCTTATGTTATTATGATTTAATAATAAAATATTTGTTTTTTTGGTTCTATAATGGTTAAATTTATTATATAAATTATTATTAAAATATAATCTATGGTCACTATAATTTATAAAATAAGCTGAGAATGATTCCATTTTTTGTGAAACAATATTAAAAAACCATATAATAAATTAATATATTTAATAATAAATGGTATATATTATAATTAATATATAAGATTAAGTTTCTTAAAAAGAGATCTTGAAAACATAATTTTAATTTTTAGAAATGTAGGTGTATTTAAATAGTGAAATTGGAACAATGTAGGGGTATTATGACTCAAATTCCTCTATTTGATTCATATATTGTAATATACACATAAAAAAATTTATACAATGAATATATTATCTATTTTATGTATTATATAATAAAATTTGTTAGAATCACGTTATTTTATGAACAATTTTAAACCGTCTCTTTCAGAAGGATTATATTTTATTTTTACCCAAATTGTACGTGGGGTTTTTTTGGATAAATTTTCATTTATTGAGACTCATGATATATTAAACAAATATTTCCTTTTGTATGGTTCATAATGTTCCATGGATTTTTTTTATCTTATTCCTATTAAATTTAATTTCCTTTGAAAATCAACATTCATACACATCTATCTTATTATTTTTATTTAGGAGAATCAGAACCTATTTTTATGAGAAAATACTTAATATAGAGGGAAAATAATCATTCATTTGGGTAATTTAAAACTTTCTATTGTTTAAAAGAAAATAAATCCACTTATTAATTCATGAATTTGGATTTTTTTGGTATAGATGAACCTAGGGGTAATCACCCCAAAAGGGTTGGTTGTGAATTGACTCAATAATAACTCTAATTAATGATATGTGGGACTATGAATGTAAAAATTCCCTGAAACTCATATAGGATATGGTTTGTAATATTCATAGAATATTTATGAACAATGAAGAATGATATTTAATACCATTACCTTGGTCTCCACCTTGTGGAAAATATTAAATACAACGACATTCTACAATGGATAACCCCACACATTGATTGCAACCTATCCATATATTTATTTATTAATTGTAATACCTATTAAATTGATGATACACCATAGATTATATGATTATTATGGAATGTTAACCATGATATATACAGTATTCCATTAAATAGGGATGTATTTGTTTTCTCTATTTATCATTACATTGACATGTATGTTTTTCATCAGTTATATATTTCTTTAAGAACTGTATGATATGTATTGTTGATTATTGTTGTGATTGTGTTGGAATAAAATAGATGAATGGTGAGGCGTGACATTAAATATCCAATTGATGTATCAATAGGACTCATAAGAAAAAAAACTTGGTTTTCGAATAAATATCATTCCATTTAAATATATTTCTTAGAACAGGGACTTGAAAACATGTTTAAATGTTCAAAATTATGTATTCTATTATTATGAGATCTATAATTCTAGTTTATTATGTTTTCATTAATTATTAGGGATATATAATTCCTTTATTTTTGGTTAACTATGGCTCTATGTTGTCAACTTATTCCTTCAACAACACTTATGCCATGTTTATATTATTATATCTCCCACTATATTCTATATTATAATAAGAATCTATTATTACCCTTATCTGTTTTCCATTCCCTAAGAAAGTAGGAGGAGAACTATGTAATGTTTTCTAGGTTATTATCGATGGGAGAATAATATTCTCTTAATGTGTTCATCCTATATATTATGTATTCAAATATAATTAATATTTCTATCTAGTATTCAATGAAAACTATGTTGTTAATCCTTTTTAAGTTTTTTAAAATATTGATATAATAATATATCTACAAAAAACAGGTCTCTCGAGAATAATTTATTATAGTTTTTACCGATAACAATTTAGTCGGATTCTAGGAGAAATGATTTAGAAAAACCTAGTTAGAATAGATAAGTACAATGAAAATACATCTTGATTTCTAGCTGACTATCTAAAAAACCTAATTGTAATTTTATTTTATGATTCAATGTCATTAGATTAATATATTTATTCCATCATAGATAGGTGGTGACTAATTAGAGTAGTGGGAATCATATCAATACTTAATGTAAATTTATGGATGTACCCATTGAATAAATAAATTATTTTGGAGTTGAAACTAATCATTTCATAACCATATAAGGGATGTTTACCCATTTTATGACAGATAATCTCATCAATATAGAGATACCTACTAATGTTAATAATGTAATCATTATTATGGGTTACTTTGTACAATAGCAACCTATAAAATTCAGTATAACTACTAATCCATTTATTACAAAAAATGGATCAAGTACCTAGATAATACATTTCTTTCATTAGTATATAGTGAAAGGGTAAAAATAATCATGTAGCTATATCATATAAAGGGAGATGTAGAATGATGGTGGTTACTATTTCAAAACACTAAATATAAAAATGTGATAAAGCACCTAGAATTTATAACTTTTAATGTAGTATTATATGAAATATAATTTCTTATTGAGAAAATAGTATAAATGTAAATATAGTTCCCCAATCAAAGAAAAAATGATATGTAAAATGTAGATAAGTATGAGGTTAACATTACAAGATTATCAAAAAATGTTTTGGACTATTTTACATACACTAAGAACAAGATTATTTATTTATCTGATGTGTTAAAGATGATCTATTGAGGGGTATTTATCTCTCAAAAATAATCTTTATATGTTGATATATTCTCATGAACCATTAATATAGAAACAAATTTATCTAGGAAGCACATATTTAAGGGAAATCAAGAATACAAGAGGGCATATGATCATAATGGGAAGAATACTATGAAAAAGTGAAATAAATGGAGGATGTCAGCTTTCATATTTGATAATTATAGGGAGAAACACCGTGAGGATTGATGGATAAAAACATGAATTTAATCCATTTGTAGATAAACGGTCCATGAAGAAAACAAATGGAATAATAAGGAAAACATTATTGATGTTAAATTATTTATTTATAATTATGAGAGATATTATACAAACCAATTCATGAATCATCACATCGATATATCACATAAAATTCCAAGGGATAAAGAGATATCTTATATGATGACTGTAACTAAACATTATGTTTGTAATGATGTAGTGGTTAGTAATTTAATCCAATCCTCAATGTTAGACAATATTTTATTCGAATCAGGATATTATCACTCTTTGAAATCAAATATATTTCCTAAAATCATTAAATATTTCCCCCATACCTATGTAAGGGAGTTATCACTTGTGATATCAAGGGGAAATCCTATTTCAATTATAATATTTCTGTTTAATCCAATTATTATTTAGGTAAATTCCTTATTTTTCAAATTTTTGTTATATCTATAGTTGAATTTGATATGATCCTATGAATGGATTATTTTTCAATGTATAATGAAAGGAAATATTTCTGGGAAAGGGATATTATAATTTTCAAAGTTGAGGTAGAATCAATTATCTTTATATGAGATATTTTAACATTGAAATAATTTCTATATCCTTCCCTAATTTCTCTCCTAAATTAACTTCTAGAAATAGAGGAATATTACACATTATCTATGGATAAAGAAGAGATCCTAATAGTAAATGATCTTTCAATGGTACAAAAAAAAAGAATAAAATTTTCATAAAATAATTACATGGCCATCCACTAGTTCATGAAGTTGAGTTATTTATTAAAATCATTCATAATTCAATAATTATAACTAAAAATACATATTGAATCACTCAAGTGGAGATGGTAAAGTTTATAAAATGACAACACAATTTATATGAGAAGGGGATTATATGACTGTGGGGTTTACCCAAAAGAGCTACTATTTTATTCATGAAAAAAAGGATTTTTCTATGAGATTGAGAATCGATTATAGGGATATAAATTCCATTACTATTATGAATATGTATCAATTTGAATAATCAATGAATTATTTTATAATCATGAAGTAGTCTGTTAGTTTTCAATGATTTATCTTCACATTAGTTTTAATTATGTAATATTTATCTTGACACTAGTAATCCACAGCTAAGGGTGATTATGTATGATATAATGAAGAATAAAATTTAAACAATGCATTGACCTTATGAATTTTTGATAATTTCTTTTGGGATCACTAATAAACCATATATATATGGTATTAATGTATAAATTATTAAAAGATTATATTGATAAATATTTTGTTTTATGCATTGAAAATTTATTTTTAAAGGGTATGATCATTGATAATAATGGGAGTCATTAATAAATAATTTATGAGACTCTCCAAAAAAATTATATGAAGAATATATAAAGTCTGAACATTAGTTAAATAAATTTTTTTTTCTTGGAAATATTTTCTCTAGGGATTTAATATCTTCCGACTTTGAGAAAAAATAGAATTAAATGAATGGAATACACCTATGAACACAACTGGGATCCGAAGTTTCATGGGTTTAGTAGGTTACGATTAGTTATTTCATCAATATTTCTCCTTGTTGGCCAATAACTTCACCATGTTAATATATAGTGTTGTCAAATTTCCATGTTTAATAGAATATTAGAAATGTTTTTAAAGGATAAAGTGGTTTCTGAAAAATGAACTTTTAAAAAAATTACCACCAGGAACATAAATAGTTTTAATATATAGTGACTTATCTAAGAAATGACTTTGTTGTTTCTTTATATAGAATTATAAGATGAATTATTATTTATCAATTTAATTAATATATCGGAATAGAACTATCCAAATCATGACCTTGATTTGATAGATATAATCATTTCATAAAAATTATATAGACACTACCTCAATGGTGAACGATGAAATATATTTATTAACCAAATCAATTCGATGTATATGTTATCCTAGAAGGATCTCAAAATTGGAAAAATAGGATTGTAGGAAATACTCAAGAACTAATATTTCTTGATATACTACCACCATGGGTATGAAACAAATTTGGTTAATACATTGTGTATAAGAAATAATGTAATTATAACAATGAAAAAGATTAATACAGATCCTATATACCAGAATTTTATAATGATGTATATGGTGATTTTTTGGAAATAGAAGAAATAATTATTTTTTCAAATCAATTTCTATACCATAATTAATAGAAAATAAAGTTACATCAAAAAAGGATGATGAGGACTTACCATAGAAGATTCAAGAGGTAACTAATGGTAAATCGATTGACATAATCTATAGTAATGGAGTTATAATAATTTGAAAAAGGCTATATGTTCCATATTTAGTAGATTTGTTATCTAAATATAGATTAAGCATAAAACTACAATTTCATTATACATCTTGGTAAAATATATATGTATATGAAATTCAGAGAACATTTAAGGTGGGATGGTATGGAGTTGAAAATTATAGACTATCTATAAAGATTCTTAGTATAATAATAAGTAAAGTAAAAAATAAAAAATCCTAAAAGAAACATGGAACCTATATCTATAAATATATGTAAGTCTATAAATATTACAATGTACTTTATAATTGGACTTTTGATGACTCCAAGAAGAAATTAGGCTATTTTTTTCATTAATGATTTCATTAATATATCTTATCATTTATTAGTTATATGATAATATATACCCTTCAGTAGATTTCCAATATCTTTATCATCAAAATATTATGGTTTAATGGGAATCCTCTATCAATTTTATCTAACGAGGTTGCTCAGTCCGTAATGAAACTATATAAGATTCATCATAGGGAACTTGATACTAAGATATAAATAAACAACAGTTGTATATATCTCCCAACCATTCAAACTTTTTTGATGTATTACAGTTTTTATCAACATGTAATTACATTTAAAATTATTTTCATATACACACATAAAATACAATAGTGTTAGAAACTATCTTTTATTATAATTAAGATCCTAATATGGCTCTTGACACTGGATTGCATGTTTTGTGAAATAAGATATCATGAATTATAAAAGTCCTTTTGATAAATCAAAAAATAGATGAAACATGGGAGAATGAGAAAAATGTGAAGATGGATTACTGATAATTTTAGGTAGCCTATATATAAAAAATATTTAGGGTGAAATTACTTGAGGGAGAATGTAATACATGAGACCCTAATATAAGAGGTAAAAACAACCCAAAACTATTACACAATGCACACTCTAAATATCCTTTATTCCTATGTTTATATAAATGTTTAATTATTGGATTTAATTGGAATAAAATAAATTCAATAAAGAATAATATATATAAAATTTTTTATAATATGAATAGTTGGGAATTTTCATGGACAAAGTATTTTTATGTGGATAGTAAAACATGTTTTCTTCTTCTAGAATGATCAATTTTTAGAACATTATGATAATAAAAGAATAACAAAAAATGATTTGAATATTTTTTATAATATAAATATATATTTAAAAATTACAATAATTAATTTAAAAATAAATTTCGTTATTTAGAAAATGAGTGATTATAATTTTGGAAACATGTGTATTATTTCTCACTAAAAAACTGAACTTAGGTAATTATATTAAAAAAATGATTTTTAGAAAATATAGAAATATAATTCCATAGAATTAATTCTAATTTAATATCCAAATTTATATATTATTTAGGATATTAAATTTAGGCATAAAAATAACATTAATACTAATAAAGTTAATTACAATGATAATAGTAAAAATAGTACATTAAAAAATTTTCTATTGTGTAATTTTAATCTAATAAAATAAATTAATCTTCTCTTAATAAATATTTTAATATAATATTAAATCCTATATTTAATTATATTTTTAATCATTAAATTTTTAGCCAATGCTAAAAAATATTAGTAATACAAAATTCTGGAAACATCATTTTTCTAAAAATCATTTTTCTATATATGATTTGTTTTAATTTTAATTAAAATTTTATCATATTTAAAACATTAATAAAATTAAAAAGAGTATAAATATTGATTCATCAAGAAAATTTTTTGTTATAAGGGTTAACATATATTTTTAATAAAATATAAAATACTATTGTAAAAACTAGTTACTATAGTAAATACCAAAATGGTAAAAATGTAATAATAAAGTATTAAAAGTGATGGAAAATGTTTAAAACATGTGTGGGAATTGGGTTTTGAGGAATTAAATACCCAATTAGACCAAATAATCCATTATTTAGAACATTTAGATTCATTTACCATATAATAGTGTAATGATATCATTGAAATGTAATGTATTCACAAAATTTTAATGATCATGAATTACAAATGGGACACATCCACCCTTTCCCAGAACAAAAGTTACTTATAATTCATTCAAACAATAGAACCATTTTTCAAATTCTATGAGAATATAACAAATTTATGAGAACCTTGAGAAATTACATTATCTTAATTCCTTTTCTTACAAGGGTAATTTCAAGAGAAAGATTAAGGTACCAAATTGTTTGTTACTTACACAATATCATTTCATATTTAAGATATCTCTTCCAAACACCTCATAACAATATTTATATATTAAAGAATGATTCATTAATATAATTATATTTTATTAAATTCATGTACAACCCAATATTTATTCCCATTAATCAAATATGAAAAACAAAGGATCATTGATTGTGCACTATGAAGGCTATCGCTTCCACAAAGTAATTTTTTTGTTATCGACTTTATTTTATTTATATATCCACCCAAAATAATATATAATTAAAAAATGAAAGTATCTAAATAATATTTCAATTAATATTTTAATATGACGTTATACACCTTTATAATGATACTCACCCATCAGGATTTTGTGTGTTCAGGTATGGGTTGGTTTAACAAAATACATGAACAATGTTATGACACCTTATTATTTATGACAGTTGGAACATAAATTAAAAATCTATTAAAGATTAATAAGTAAATAAATATTTTAATGGGTTTATTTTTTATTTAAATTTTTAATAAATTATAATTATTAAGAACTAAATTTATATAAAAAGGGTATTTGAACTCAAATTTCACACGAACATAAGAAAAAACTATTTGATAAATACATATAATTTAAATTTAAATGGTCTATATTTAATTAAATATAGGTGATAAATATTTTTAATACGTGAAATAAATAAAATACAACCATTATTCAAGAAGTTATATTCCTGTATAGAATGAATCTGGATAATGGTATGGGGTTTCTATCTCAACTTCATATCTTTGATACACGTTTTTCATTATGCACCCAACATCATTTATGTAGTTTATATAATACCTATTTTATATTTAATATAATGAAAATAATTTTATGAATGATAATTGAAGATAAATTTTAATCATTATCTTTCAAGAAATTTTTTTGAATTGATACTGAGGACATAAATGAGGGTTTCTTGGTGAATTTTTTTAGGACTCATGCTACATTAAAAAATTATTTCCTTTTGTGTGGTGAAAAAATTTACATAAAATACCACGTTATTAGTTATTTTTAATGGATATATAAAGCTATATTGTTATTCCTCCTTCATTTTCAAGAGATTTATTATCTACCAAAGACTTTAAAAACACTATCTTTTCAATAGTGGAAAACCACTCTATGTTTTGGTAATGAAAAAGTGTATATAGTTTATTAAAACATACATCACTATATAGATACTACAAATATATATAGATATGAAATATATTTACCTAGGTGTAATAAAACCAAAATCATTTATTTATAAAAAACTCAATCATTACTCTAATGCTCTATGAGTTTACCTATGACTTCACAACTGGGTAGAAATTCACAGGAGATATAATTTGGAAAATTCACATGGCCTTTATAAACCATGTTGAAGAATTTTTCCAACAATTTACTTGGTGTCCTAACAATACAATATATTAAAAACAAATACTACCTTATATGGATATCAATGAACTTTTAATGTAACCAATATGTATATTTTATTGGTAAGGGTAATTCAGAATACTTGTATGATACCCCCACAACCTCTATGTTAATTAAGTGATGTTATCAAAATAATCATAATTATTCAATTATATGGTGAATTAATTTTTCAATACTTTTCATTATATGAATATTAATGTTTTTATTATACTATATGTTAATTAGTAAATTTTATTTGATCTCTTATAAAATCTTTTGGTGAATTCGTTATACTCAATCAGGTGATGGGTGTGGCATATAATTATATATCTCCTCGATGCATTAGAATGCCTACTAAGACAGAAAAATTGTCCTTTGGTGTATAATTTTTGCCTATATAAGTAGATATTCAGGGAATAAGTCCTTTAAAATAGGGTTTAATTTATATAATTATGAATTTCATTCGTATAATATTAATGATTTATATTATACAAATTTTTCCTTTATTTTCATAGATATATAATTTTATTAGTTTTAGTTGATTATGGATCTATATTTCCTATTTATTCTTTACATGTCACTGTTTCCATTTTTATGTTATGATATCCTTCAATGTATTAAACCCCTTAATGAGGAATTTATCTAACCATTATTTTTTTCTTTTCCCAGGTAACCATATATAATAACTTTGTGTAACATTCTTTTATATGTTGGAAGGCATAATATTAATCAATTTGTTCATGTTGTATCATATGATTTCAATTGTAATTTATGTATCTATCTATTCATCCAGGAATACAATGTTATGGTATCCTAAATTTTTTTTAATATATATAAATAATGTAATATAAATTCTAGATCCTTGTTTCTAGAGTATGGGGTTTTATAGTCATGAAGTTATCAAAATCAAGTCTTATAAAATCCCTTGATCAGGGAAGACACTCAAAAATATCTATGGTGACCTCATATCATTGTGTTATACTTTGTATTACTATTGAGGTGAGTAACCTGAAACTATTTCTAAAAATATAATATGAACAAAACCAATTATCATTATAAAATTCCTACATTATATGTCAAACTAGAAGGAACTCTCTCTACCTAATTAAAATTTTAAGGTTTAATAGAAAGAGGAAGAGAGATATTTATCACACTTCCAACCCCCAAACACAATGTTAATACATTAGCTTATAATTAAGTGAAAACTATTAAGGTTATGTTGTATGAAACCATCATGAAATCTTAAAAATATTTATTTTATTAATAAATCCCCTTATATTAAAAAATTCACCAGCTAAAACACTTTAAACAAAAGCTGTCCATGAGAGGTAAGAAAGAAAATTAAAAGAAAACGAACCCATAATGGACTCTATAGATACTTATAGAATTAGTATATGAATAGGATCCCATTATTTTAATTCCTATTTTGTTTTAAAAAATTCGTCAATTTATAGACAACATACCAGAATTTTTTACTCAATCTATCTTTATTTTATTTTGTTGGATTATTTTTCCTACTTAATATCTCTCAAACTATTTGAGTATGGTTAAGATAACCATGAAACAATTACTCCAAATATATCATTAAATATCATGAAAGGATATGAGATATAAACTTCCATTTATTTTTTTATGAATTTTTTTTAAAAAAAATTATTCACCACAGAGATTTTAGTTCTCACATCATTGTTTTTTATGGGAATGCTTGGCTTGTAACATGATAGATTTTTTATGATAGGTATCCTCATATATATATATGGATAATTTTAATATATATTATTAATGTACTATAGTTTATATAATAATTATTAATAAAAATATAAAAACATAAAATTCATATATTAACACGGTTATGGCATAAATCATACTTATGCGACACACCCGCTTCATTTTTAGTGAAAAATCATCTCAATTTTTTTCAAATCCATTTAACATTGTACAACATTCTAATTTAACTTATTAATCCGTTTTCTAACTCTTATATATTCCTTCTTTGTGGAATGAACTATTTTTACATTTAATGTAATATAGAAACATAAACATACACCATATCCATCACTAGATTTTGAAATTCAAAACACGACAACAATATTTCCATTCATCTTCCATTGTTTTCCTATCCTTCATATGGATTTATTGAGATTAACACAAGCTTTAATAGTTTTCTTGAGCTTCATGGTATACTAATAGTGGAAAAATGACTCAAATGTGGGGTTCATAGTAGGTTATGATGATCATAACTGGTGTAGATGATCGGTATGTAGTGTGATGCAAAAGTTATTCAATGCATGTGATGGGTGATACATGAGAAATATTGAAATGAATCCATATATATATGTAAAATAGTACCATGATGTGTGAGTCCCATATTAAAATTTCATCTAGGCGAGTGATCATTAAAGAAACAATATACAATAGGGATGCAGTGAATAATACCCTTTGGGACCGATCCTTCTCATTGGGTTAATGGGCCATCAAACTCCATAATTTTTATATTATATGAAATAAAATTATAATCAAAATTTCTAAGACGCACAATACAAAAAATTAATTAAAATTAAATTCTCAATAAAAAAGACAACTAATATTACGAAAATATGTACTTTCTCTTTTTGACACATTACATAGAACATACCCAAAACATGATTCTCCATTCACCTCTTCCACTTTTTCATGAATTATATGATAAATTTTTTGTCTAGTGGACATCCATATCTCATATTTTTTATCATTCGGGGATGATTCTTTTTTCACAAATAAAATATGTTTTACTTTATATAATTCTTATTAAAAAATATATTTATTTTCATACATCATAATAACTTTTAAACATTTCCTTATAAAAAGTAATTGAATGATAAATAATTATTCAATAATTTTATATTAAACTATAATCTAATGATATTTATTAGATAAATTTATGAATTAAATATAGACATCAACCCACCCCCTAAAAATCTAAGAAACTCAAACATTTGTTGTCATGGGGAATGTAATCTGAAAACAACATCAAATGAACTCCATGATTCTAACATTGTAATTCTAATTTTAAGAAATTTAAATGATTATAAGTGGAATAAAAATTTTTAAATCATCTTAAAAGTAAAATTCTTCAAATATTTAATTGACAAGGAAAAAATCCAACCATGTATTTTATTTTCCCATAACTGAAATGATAATTCCTCAAATATAATCTATTTATATTTCAATTCATTGTTACCATGAAATACAATTGTGACCAACCTCACATTAAATTATTTTTCTCAATATAGATGGTAAAAAACAAAAGGAGTTACTCTCATTATTTTAGTACATTTTATGAACCATTGTGTAATAAGGAATCTGATTTATACTATCTGTAAAGGAAAATATCAAAAAAATTCATGAGGTCTTTAAATCGATGATCTAATATCTCTGTGGCTTAGAGAATGTTGGTAATAATGGTAATGAAAATGAAATATTAAAGAGATGGTAAAAATCTTAAGTATCATTCCGGATAATTAATAGTTAATAATAATGAGTATATCCCCAAATTAATGATACAAAAAACATTTCTATATGTTCAAAAAAAATGTATCAAAATGTGATGGATACGTTGAATGATTCACCCACATTTTTCTCTATTTTTCTACATAAAAACTCAAAATTCCAAAATATGAACATTTCATTATATAGAATATAGGACAAACAAAAACTATAATTTAAGGGAATATAAAATCCTAATACTTTATAATATTTATACTATTTCAAATAAAATTAATCCATGGTATATCTTTCAATGCTGGTGATACTATGTTAGTGTCTATCACATTTACCAAATAAGTTTTATTCAATGGTTTTCTTACACACATTACCAAGTTTTACTGATTAATGTAATATTAATAAGAAAAATTTAATTAATAAATAACATATATACTATAAATTTAATTTATTCTAATTAATAATATTATCAAAATTATGAAAATATATTGTATATAAAAATATTATATGTATTCTTTAGTTACTAATTAACTAGAAATGAAAATATAATCTAATTGAATATAACAGAATTATTTTATGCTCCTAAACGAGTGTTGTGTTATTAAATTTAATTAATTAAATTTATTTAATTGTAATAAAGAAATATATATTAAATATATTCAATCAAATATTTTTGATATTCATCAAATTGATTTTATAGGCATAAAATAACAAAGAAAACCTAATTTTACGAATATTAGCCTATATTCTTCTAACAAAAATTTTACCACCCTTTAATGGAGAAAATGTTTCAAATGAAATTTTGGGTTCATTTATAAAATTTATATATTCAAAATAAATTACATTCTTTAAATCATAACATCAAAATTAGAATATAGTAACTTTTTTATATTTTCTGGTGTAGTTTCATTTTTTTATAAATAGTGAAAAATAATGAATCTTAATTCAAAACATCATTCTTTTATAATTTGTCACTATGGATGAAATATATTTTTTGTTTATTTATGATTAATTAGATAAATATTAGATCAATTAATCTAATTTAATTTATTGGAATCAATTTCACTTTGAAATGTGATATAAAAAATCTCAAACTTTTGAACATTCTTACTTTAAAAACACACTTTATCATCCCATAGGAGGGATTAAATTTTGATTAATGTATCAACCTTATATTATTTAAATTTATAAAAAATGAATCATTATTTGAAATTAGAATAAATTGTAATTTCCACTATTTTAAAAAATATTCAACGAAAAAATAGTGAAAGTAATTAAAATTAATTACAATGATTAAGAAAAAGTTTACCTTAACAAGGGACTAAACCTTAAACATAAGGTCCAAAATGACATTTAATATTGTCCAAAAGTCAATATATGTTCCTATTTGGACCATATTGTCCCTTGTATCTTATTTTTCCATTATTATACCCACATTTATTTATAAAGATGTTGATTAAATTAACTTTCAAAATATTTACTAGAATACTAGTCCTTAAACACTGTAAAAATGTACTCACCCCTCACACTTATTCACACCCCTCAAGACACTTTGGATAAAATAGATAAAAAAATAACTCGTAAAAATTTATTTCATAATATTATATTTCTTTATTTAAAATGAAATCCATCCAATGAATCCCTTTGGTGAAAACAAAAATTTGTTACCCAAAGAAGATACAAAAACCTTCGTCAACATCTTTGGTTTAATTTTCATTCCCCACCCCCTAAACAATAATTATCCATGATTAAATAATAAAAAAATTATCCTTAATATACTAAAATGTTTTTATATTTATCTTTCTATGTAATCTAACACACACTACAATATAATGGGTAACAAGTATACCATTTGAGTAAGGTAAACTACTGCCTCACAAAATGATAGTTGTTTATTTTATGTTTACCATCCCTCCTGGATAGAAATTATGATGTAAAAGATTATTTTATATGTAATATATGATATTTATAATTTCCATATAATTATTTAATTCTTATATAAAAGAAACATTCATGAATTCTATTTTGGGCAATATAATAACACCGTTTTGCAGATTTTTGGACTACCACTTCATTAATGTGATGCGATTCATTCACGATTTACAAAAAATGTATAAAGTATGGTTTTAAAAAACATATGTGAAATATATGATATCAAATTGAAACTATAAATAAAATATAAATATATATAGTATAATTTTCCTTATTTTAAATACGATAATGAAATGAAAGTTGCGTTCATGGATAAGTACGCCCTACTATCTCCATGAATGGTGCATTTCATTTCCTATCTGCAAGTATTATGGATTATTATAAATATATATACTAAATATATATGATATTTAAATCATTTTTCAGATTATTTTATGGTGAAACCATGACTTAATTAATTTTAACAATAAGTAACATGTCAAAGTATGCTAGAAAAAAATGGAAATTAACACTAGATTTAGTAAAAATAATGAATGATTGTTAAAAAATAGGTAATATGATATTATAATAAGATAGTATTTGATATTATAAATATGTTAATATTTATTTAATAACTTTTTAAAATATTTAAAACCATTATAAATTTTGTTAATGTTCATTTAACTGAATGGAAACATAACCTAAGGGATTCTTGTCTCACTTTTCTTTCTGTAAAGCATAAGGAATTAATAACACATACATATTTTCTGTGGTGTACTTACATTCAATTTCAATATAAAATATCATGAATTATTTTATTTTCATGTTATTTAAATTTATCATTTTATTATAATCAATTTTGGGTTTTCCAATTGAATATTTACTAAGTAATACAGGACTTCGTCTCAATTTCTATTTTGTGAGACATATTTTATTATTTTTCAGCTAATTTCTTATATATGGTGTGAATACTACCACTATGACATATAAGGTCATTATTAATTCATTATTTATGAAATATTGAGTTTAAAATTGAATTATTTAATCAAATTGGATTTTAATTATTTTTTACGAAGCGAAAAATAATTTCATAACTCAATTTCATTTCCTATGGTTATATTACGTTGTCGTTGTCTTTAAAATCCTTGGATTATGTGTCTAATAAATCTTTACTATATATTTTTTATTGAATTTTTTATATGGATTCACATATTTCAAAAATTATCTATTCATTAATTGAATTATCACAACATGGTTATGGTATTTCCAAGGGTTTACTTAATAATTTAATTTTATCGAGACTATTTATACTTGAATTTCCATCAGATGATATTATTGGAACATTGTTCAGTAAAAAATTTAATTTTATTCTTATTTTATTATAAATTAACATTATAAAGTAATAGTAACATATTTCTATTCTTTTTAAATCAAAATGTTTTTGAAATGTTTTTTAAGAAATACCAACTTCATTTTTCTCCTTAGTTAGAGAACCCGTTTTCTTCAAAAAACCATGATTTACTAAAATGTTTTCCATATTTTTTTAAATGTTACAAAATTATTTAATAAAGAAATGTTTACCATTTTTCCTTTTAAATATGTTATATAATAAACTATCTTTTCTATTTAAAATAAAGAATTATTTTAAACATTTTATCGTGAGAAATGAATGTTATTTTAATGTAATATTACATGTATAAATTTTCCATATATATTAATTCGTTAAATATTCCTTTGAAAATTTAAAACATTATTTTTTTATATTTTTATAGTGATTTTTAAAGAAATGGATATTAAAATGGCTATTCAAAATAAAAGGATATTTTCTGGAAGAATGTTTTTAATATTCTTATTTTATTTCTTAAAATATAACAACACATTATTTTAAACCAATCTGGATATTATGTATTGATACTATCCATATTATTACTATGGATGGTTTGTGAATTATTTTCTCAAGTATAGTATTAAATTTCACTTACAAGATTCTTTTTTAGTTCCCTTGAAGTATTCAATTTACTATGATCCTTACTCATTGAATTTTACTTTATTATCCATATTAGTTATCATTGATTTTAATTTTTTCATAAACCATATATCATTTTTCATACAATGTTTTTTTACTATTATTTTATTATCTATGTAAATAATGATAAATCCATATTCTTTTTTCATAATTTATATTCATATTTCAATTGTTAATTAATTAAATTGATTATAATACAGGGAATCAATTGGCTAGACAAGGACCAGTGGTTCCTAAAAATTAAATTTCCCCATGATGTATCAATAATTCTCATGTGGAAAAATAGATATGAAAATTAAATATGTTTCTACATATAGTTTTAAACCATCTAGTGAAGTGTCTTAATAGTATAGGATTTCATGCGCTCAGACATTGCATCCAATAATTAGGCATTACCTTCATTTTGATTGAGTTTTTTTATCCATGTGATTTTCACTATAAAAAAGTATATGGATGCATTTCATTATTAGTTTATAGATTAAATGTAATGTTTTTTTTATTTGTTACCTTACCATATTAATTATTACATATTCAGTTAGTTAAATGTATTGTCTTTTCAGCGATTTTCCTTTCCATATTATATATTTAGTTTTTTCTCAATTATTGATTACATGGAATGCGTTCTCAGTTATTTTTCCTGCTATACTGATATTCTTATTGATTAAATATTGCATCTAGTTTACTTTAACCTTAATTAAAGTTTGATCTAATCATAATTTTTTCCCTTTCCCTAGGATTCAATAAAGTGTACTAAGAAATATATTCCAGGATATATTAGAAGGAATAATGTTTTCCACAAAAGTCACTATGTTGTAATTTGGGTATTCATTTGTAACAAAATTCTCACACAAATATCTAGTTTACCAAGACTAATAACCAGTTCAGTCCTTTGTGGTGCAATTTATGTATATCTAATACTAATGTAATGGTAGAATGACACCGAATATGACCTTTTGGGTGTTAGGACTATACAGTTTTTAACAAATTTTTTTTTTTGAATCCTTGGAAAATAAAAATAGGAAAACATAGTGTAGGTAATATAACCCTCAAATAGACTTTGATGATAACTATAAAAGAATATCCATTAATATTTTTAATGTAGAGATCATGTGGATCTTCAAATAAATACATCCATTTCTAGAAAATGCATGTTTAAATGGTTTTCTCATATATGTACCTAGCGGTGAAATCTATAAAAAGTTATGTCGGTCATAACCTGAGTATAACCAAGTAAACAACAACGAGCCTTAATGTGAACCTAGTTTGACACTTTTGGGGGATATTTTGATGATAATTTCCCATTTCTTTTCAAACCATTATATATAGTTTGAATTTATAATTACAATGAATGACCTTGGATTCACTTTAGACTAAGGAAGGACCAATATTTAAATAAATAGGATCATGTATTTTTGTAAAGAGGTTATATTAAAAAATTTAGTTAAATGGATATTTTTCATTTAATATTATTTCAAGGATGTAAAGAATATTTAATTTGGAAATTATATTAATTTGGTTTTAGAAAAGGAAAATGACATACCCTGTGGAAACCCATCACGTCCAGCAAGGACGTTTGACATGAACCCATGAACGAAGGATAATAAGTGTTCAATGCAGACCAATGCCTTTTTGATGTGTTGGTTAATGTTTAATATTTTTGGTTAAAAATTTTCAAAAATAATTATTAATGATGAATCACTATTATTAATTTTTATTTTTATAGATCAAATAATTTACCATATTTACTTTGGAGAATAGTTATAGAAAAATAGTTAGATCTATCACTATTTTATGGGCCTTAGAGTTGTGTATTTTAGTGCTTCAGGAATCAATGTTAATTCTCAGATATCCATTTCATGAAGTAATGGATGAATTATAAATTGTTCAAAGTAAAAAAAGGATAAATATCATGTTAATAGAAATATATTAAGTTAGTATATTTTCATATATTTTGGGTACTAAAATAATTTCTTAATATTTTAAAATGATAAATAATTTGTTATCCTAATACCATAATTTCTATTGAACCAATGGACTTCTAAATCATCGTATATTAATGAATTTAAGGCGATCAATTTTCAATTGATCAATCACTTTTTTCATTGATTACATCAATCAATCTCTATAAACATTTATGCTTATCCTCTATGTATGTTTCCCTAATTTCTAGTAATGTTCTCTTATATAGAGACCTAGTTACAGGTTAGTCCTAATAACCATTATAATTCCCATTCTCACGTTTATAGAATACTTTTTACACTGATATCATGATATATAATTTCAACGTAAGAAAATTCGAACAGTATATTACCAAGATTGATTTTAAATTACGAGGAAGCAATTCATTTATGATGTGGATAATATAACACCCCAAAATTTTAATGTGTGAACAATATATTCTATAGTGTATATGACACACAACACCAAGAGTGTAAATACAATATCCTAATAATTTATAATATATTTACAATCTTAAATATAATTAATACCTGATATATCTTGTAATTAACATGATACTGATTTAGTATGAATCACACATAATAACGTGTTTTTTCAATGGCCTACAATACACGCAATGCCGAGTTTTGCAAAACTATGATATATTAATAAGAAAAAATATTTAATATAATAAGATATAAGCTTAACATTAAATAATTAATTATAAAAATACTAACTAAATATTGATAATATATGGTCTATAAATATATAATATGAATTCATTGTTTTCAAACTAATTAGTAATGAAAATATAAATCGATTAAATATAATGGAAATGATTTTACACCCCCAAAAACCTGATGTACTAAAATATTAAAATAATTAAAATTATTTAATGATATAAATAAAATATATACATTATATTTTCAATTTTATTTTATTTATAATCATTAAATTTATTTTATAGGCATAAAATAAGAAAAAACCAAATTTTATGCATAAAACGCTATATTTTTGTAATGTTAATTATAAGGATATTTAATGGAGAACATATTTAAAAAAAATTTGGGTAACTATATAAATTATATGTTTCAATATAAACTTAATTTTTGAAATATTAACATAAGAAATATGTTTGTTTATATTTTTTTTATATTTATGTTATTTTTATTTTTTTGATGAATAATAAAAAATACAGAATTTCAATTCAAAAATGTTTTTTCATATAATTTATTTATAATGTAAAATCATATTTTTTATTATTTTTAATATTTACCTAGATAAATATGGTTTAAATTAATCTAATAAATTTCATTGGAAAAAGTTTACTTTGAAATTGAATATGAAAACATGTCAAACTTTTGAACATTTTTACATTAAAACCTTCTTCATCATACCATCTATGGGATTAAATTTAAATTAATTTCAACCACTTATATGATTGAGATTTTTAAAATTGGATTCCACTTTTGGAATTATAATAATTTATAATTTATAATAAGGTATAATTATTTTTTCCGAAAAAATTAGAAAAAGTAAATAAAATTAATTACAATGATTATTAGAAAAATTAGCTTAACAAGGATGTGAACCTTAAACGTAAGGGAAAAAATGATATAGAAAATTGTATAAACTTTTTAGGATGATAATTATCATAATATATATTACCTTTTATAAAAAAAAATTAATTATTGGAACCAATTTTCAAAGGAAAAAGGTGGGTGGAATTCCCTTTTCCAAAATTTTCATGAATCCCACTCCCCCACCACAATTAAAAGGTACTAAACCCTCCCACATATTCCAACCACTAAATCCACTTTTTGTACACCCATTTATAACCAAATAGCTCAAAACTATCCCCTTAAAATTGTAGAATCTTTTTGGAATATGTTAATCCATGAAATTTCTTTCGTAAAAACCAAATAGAGTTACCCAAAGAAGAGGTAACATCCTTCCTCATGCCCTTTTGTTAAATTTTAATTATAAATACCCTGAAATATTATTATTTCATTATTAAATAAAAAAATTAGTATCCTAAATATAATAAGATAATTCTTTGTTAATATTTTGACCTACACTGACACACACTTCCACATAATGGGAAACAAACTTGTAGTTCTTGTATGATTAACTACCACATCACAAAATGTTCATTGTTCATTTTTTCTTTACCACCTCCCATTGTTTGGAATTATGATAGAGTAAATGTTTTTATATGTTATATATGATATTTATAATGTATTTATACTTCGTTAATTTTTATTTAACACTCAACTTCGTGAATTCAATTTTGTGGGTATATGATAATAACATTCGTGGATATGTGGACAACCGCCTCATGAATGTAGTGTGATTCATTGCCGCTATATAAGGATAGTATAAAAAACAGTTTTAATAAAACTATGTGGAATAAATGAGAAAATTATAATACTATAATTACTATAAAAATTTATATTAATAATTTTTCATTCTTTTAAACATGACGATGAAATAAAAGTAACATTCATGCATACGTATGACCTACCGTCTATATGAATGGTGAATTTCATTTTCTCTCTAAATATTATCTATTATTTAAAACACAAAATTAGATAATTAAAATAACCATGATAAAACCATGGTAGATATTTATGATATTTAAATCATTGTTTAAATTTTGTAGATGGTAATACCATGATATAATTAATAATAACAAAAAGGTACATGTTAAAACATACTTGAAAAAACTTGTCAATTAACACCACAAATAGTGAAAATAATGAAATAAAATTTACAAGTGGAAAATTATATATTATATTAAGATAATATATGATATTATAAATATTATTATAGTTATGGTATACTTTAGTAAAAAGTTTGAAACCATTATATATGAGGTTAAATTATTTTCACTTGAGTGGAAATACAATGTAAATTTTTTTGTCACTTCTCTTTTCTTTAGGCCTACACCATTAGCAGAACATAAATATTTTGTGTGGTTTACCTACTGAAAATTTTCATATAAAATATAGTTAATTCATTTATCTCAATTATAATTAAAAATTTTATTTGATTATTATTACTTTTGGGTCTTCCAATTCAAATGTTACCAAGTAATAAGGGACCTCATCCCAATTTCCATTATTTGAGACATATTTTGTTGTTGTACAAATAATTTCATATATATAGTGAAAAACTACCAATGTAACACATTATTTATTTATTAAATATTTCACCATTATATTATTATTTTATTTTTGAATTATTTTATCAATGTGGATTTTAATTAAGAATTAGAAATGGGAAACTAATTTCATTAGAAAATTTATTTTATTTGGGTAATGTTACTTCTAGTTTTTCGTTAATATTCTATAATTACATGTGTAATAAATTTTTAGTATATATTTTTGTATTTATAGTTTATTAATGTATTTTGAAAATTTATATATATATATATTCTATTAATTGATTTATTCTAACATCAATGTTATAGTATTTTCATTTTTTTCATCATACGCTCATTTTATTCAGGATAGTTTATTATTGAGTTTCTCTCAGTGGGGAATAATAGATAATTATTTAGTGAATTATTTAATTTTCTTCTCCTATAGTTATTTAGGATATTTCTCAAGTAATTGTACCATTTTTACATTTTTTTATTCTCAAAATTTTTTATAAAATGTTTTTTTGAAAACCCAACATCATTTCACAATTTCGTTTGAGAGCATATTTTATTCAAAAGGCTATGTTTTATTAAATAAATCAAAAAAAAATTCAACATTTGAATAATAATTTTTTTAAAAAAATTACTCCATTTTAATTTTACAAATATTTTCAACAGAATTTTTTCATCTCTCACCGAATAGGGAATTTTGATAACTTTTTTACCATACAAAAAGAATGTTCAATTTTATATTATTTTACATGTAAGTATCTACATGCCATAATTCCTTATAATAATCTATTAATCTATTTAAGGATAATTTTTAAGGATTTTTTTTAAATTGAATTTCAATAAAAAAAATTCAAAAGTTTTTTTTAAGATAAAAGGATATTTTCTTTTCACATGTTGTTAAGGTTATTCTTTTATTTCATTAATGAGAACAACCCTTATATTTACACCACTTGGGATATTTTGTATTGATACCATATTTATTATTCATTTTAAAGGTTTATGATTTATTTGGCCAAGAAAAGTATTGAAATTAAATTCTTTGATTCCTTTACTAGTAAATTTAAAATATTTAATTTCCAATGATCATTAAACATTAAATTTCCCATAATAATCCACATTATCTATGATAAATATGTTTATCAGACAAATCAAATTTCATTTTTCATTCAATGTTTACATTGATAGTTATTTTATTTTAGGGGGAAATATTGATAAATCCATATTATTTATTCAGCATAGATATATTATTAGGCACATTTGTTATTAATTAAACCAATTACATAATATGTGAAATAATTTTGAAATGAAATAATGGTTGGGGCCCAGAGTTTATATATCCCCTCGATGCATTGAATGGTTCTCAGGAGTGAAATTAGTTTAAAAAATAAAACTAGATTCTATATGTAGTTTTAAACTATCTTATCAAAGGTCTTTATGGTATAGGTTTCCATAAGCTTGAGACATGATGTCCAATAATTAAGCATTTCCTTCATTTTGATTCAGTAATTATTATCCATGAACTTTTTAGCATGAAAAAGTATATGGTTGAATTTAATTCTTATTATACTGATTTAACGGAATTTATATTCAGTTTATTAACTTTCCATATTTATTATTCTATATCCAGTTATTTAAATTCCATTTGTTTTCAGTTATTTACCTTTCCATATTATTTACTCACTTCCATCCCAGTTATTGGTTACACAAAATGTGTTATCAATTATTTTACCTTTTATATTTATTATTATCACTTAATAATTATTTCTTATATCATACTTTGTCCTTACTGAGCATTTGATCTAACCCTTATTTTTAAATTTCCCTTAAATTCAGGGAAGTCTATTAAGAAAGATATGAAATAATACACTAGATAGAATAATGTTATCCATTAAAAAAGTATGCAATAATTTTTATAATAATTTTAAATAAAAGGATTGAGTATGTATGTAGTTTACCAAAAATAATAAACAATTACATCCTTTGGGACAAGATTTACTTTTATATTTTTCCATTTTAATGATAGAATGACATAAAATCTAGAAAATTTGGGGTTAGGTCACCACATTCTCTTTATTTGGAAATGTAAAATTGGGATAAATCATACACTTTTTGACCAAACCATGTGTTATATCCTCATGATACTAAATATAATAGTTAAAACCTCATCATAGGTCAAGAATGAGTAATTTTAGACATTATAAAGACCAAAAACATTTGTTAATTTATTTCATATTTGTAAGATGGGTATAAAAGGGATAAAATGATAGAATAGTCATGAAACTATAAAATCCCAAAGAACAAGAAATACAACTTATCCTTAATTAGGAAAATATCATTCCTCCAAGGAAAAGATATCCCCTAAACTTGAATCATTTAATATCATGAACAAATACTATGTGTAACGATAAAAAGGATAATATTGGTCTATGATGTAGATATTCTATAAAAAGTAATTTATTGTTTATATGAACATAAAAGAAGAATAACTTTCAATTTGGGTCTCAAGGATAAGGGGATTATTATCAAATAATGAGTCGATCATTTTAAATGCTACATTGTTTAATGATATATTTGAAATAATGAAATTCTTTTTCCAAAGGGAAAATATAGTCGTGTATTTGTTGTTAATAATTTAAGAAATAATGGGAATAAAATGGTTTGGATTACTCTTCTAAATGGGAATAAATTATTTTTAAAATCAATCATGGGTTGTATAATAATAAAAAATAAATAAATATGAATTTCGAAAGATAAAATGATGGAACATATAAGGGAAATTTTATCTACAGAAAATGAATATTCTCCTCAAATAATGATTCAACAAATTTATACTCCCTTGATTATCTATAATAATTCAATCAATAATATCAATAATTTCACCATGTTAACAGTGATGTATAAAATATGTAATATTGGGTGTCCTATGTTATTTTAGTATCCCAAAAAACACATGTTGGAAGTGATAAAGTGGTGTATGCATGTATTCTTTGAAAACAAAAAATATATATTAAAAATGAAGTAGAGTAAAAATTAAAATCATTAAATCATAAATCCCATTCACATGGGAATATATTTCTCTATTCATTGTGCATTCATCATCATTAAGCTGTAAAATAAAAAAAACCCCTTAATGTATAAGGACCTTACCCAATTAATCTATAGGAGATTAAGTAAATTTAAATATAAATCCTAATATATTCTTAATATCATAAAATAAATTCATAAAACTAATTTTTTAACATCTAAAAAGTTATAAAAAACATAGATTATCTTTCATGAGTTCCATTTTAATGGGATTATAGCTTGAACTTTACCTTCATAACCTAATTGGATTATGGAATAAAGTTACCTTGTCTATATTTTACCATGTGAAACATTGTTTCTCATCCATTATAACTCAAACAATCATCTTCTATTTATTTTTCATGTTATGTTTTAAATGAATATATAAAAAAATACATACTAAAGGATTTATATATAACTCTTTGGTTGTATAAACATATAAAAATACCAATTTATCCTCATTTTTGGGATACTTATCATCTTATTTTTCATATTTTATTATAGTTTAGTTTTTATCTCTTTCACTACAAGATTATTTTCAGTTGGTATTGGTATTTTCTTGCTTAATAAAAAGTTCAAGATAGTTCTAGATATTCTTCTCCCATAATTTCAATGACATGACTCTAAAATTTATTAGATTTTATAGCCTCTTATTTATATTCATCAACTTATTCATTTTTTAAATTATCATATACAATTCTTAAGGGGATTGGAAGAATGAGAGGGTATGGAAGCCGCCATCGGGACCAAGCACAGTTCAGCTTTGTACGGGGTAATGCTAGCTAATCAGCAATGAAAGGGGGGGAGCTAAGGTGATCAATGATGCAAGACGTTGTGGAAGGCCAGTTCTAGTAGGGTGGGCCTATGGGTCATGTAATGGGCATGGTATGCCTCTGGGCCTTCAATTTATGTATTGCGGGTCATGTTGGGCCTTGTGCCTTGGGCCTACGGGTGATGTACGAGTACCTATTCAACCCTTAAAAGGGGGATTTTCTATAATAAAATAAAAAGAAGGCCTTCGGGCCATTCGGAATAATTATTAAGTTACTTCCCTATGATTCACGTTCCCCATTAAAATGTGATACTACCTCAAAATAAGCACCAATTTCAGAATCCTCCTTAAATTTCTCCATAGGACATTCCTTAACCTTGGTTTCCTCTAAGGGAAAATTATTCAAGGATTGAGATTTAATGGATATTCTTTTGGTAAGTTAGAATCAAATGTTGAATTTTTCTACTTTTTTATAGGAACTGCTCATCGTGACATTGGGATTGGTTATAGAACCCATATTTGGATTTGAATATACTTTTTGAGTAGCTCAATTTTTAATGATATATTGATCAATTTTATTTCCAAATGAGTACGTGATTTAATTTTATTTAAAAAAACGAAACTAAAAACATCCAACGATGTAAGAGGAATAAAATTAAGAAAGAACCCCAAGATTTAAATTATTAAATAGAAAAAGTGGGAAAATTTCAACATAATTATAAAATTAGTTTACTGGCTAAATTAGGCCCCTTGAAACTATGTGAAAAAACATATTTAGGATGAAAGGTATCATTAATTCCTATATAATAGACTCTTTTTGAATTAAAAACATAAAACTAAAGAACGCTAAATATACTAAGGCGTAATATAGTAATAAAAGGCTCGAGTTCAAATCCATATTTTTAATGAGGATAATAACATAAACACTATAGATAAAATAAAAAAACATAAAATAAAAGTATACAACTAAATAAAATAGAAAACAATGATGAATTATGTATACTGAATTTTCAATTAGAAGTTTATAATATTAAAAACTATAAAAATTGTTTATAAAAATCATGAATTTTTCAAAATCAATAATTTGTATATAAAATAGTTTTCGTAAATTCTCTACACTCTCTATATCACCAATTTACATTGTCAGGTAGTTAATATTACTAAAGAAATGGTATCACAAACCATAATTAAATATATAATAATAAACAACTAAATGGTAATTATGGAAATAATTTTATATAACTAACACTAAAAGGAAATATCTATATTTATGTACTATGGAATATCTAAATATAGATAAAGTGAGATGAATCACACTTCCCAATAAAGAAAAAAAAAACAGGCATAAGCAAATAAATAAGGGATAAAAATTATGAGTATGAATATAAGAACCCAAAATTAAATCAAATGTTTTTATTCATTTATAATAAATAAATAAAAAACATTAAAAATGCTAGAACAAAAAATATTACCCAATAATGTCGGTTGTGAGAGGTATGGAACAAAATAAAATGAAATTGACCCCCTAAAAAGGTCCACATATAAACTTCCTGAATTAGTAAATGTAGAAACTATTTAGATATAAGTACAATACATAGGTGAAAATTATCACAAATTTATATTCAAATATATCATAAGTATAAGAGATAAAAATTTCCAAATATTTATCATAAATATATTATTTTTTATGAAAAAAATTCTTTATAGTATATAATTCACATCCCAATCCACTACTTTTCATGGGAAACACATGTCTTGCAACATGAAAATTTTATCTTTTAACCTAAAACCTCCTATATCACTTTGATATTTCATATCTCGTTTTATGAAAAATAACATTTCATGAACACTATATATAGAAACACCCAAAAAACACAAAACCTTGGTTTTAATGATAATTGACAAATACATAATGATAAGACACACCCTCTTTCATCATGGCTTGAACAGAAATCTAAAATTTGAAAAATCATTACCTTTAATCAGTTTACCAATGATACAAATCCATATATTAGATAATAATTACACGTATCTCCTTTGTGATGTGAACTATTTGCGTATGGAATGAATTTATGAAACATTAATACTTCTTCAAGTAAATTATTATCATTAGGACCTGGTAGTAATGGATTTAAATTCCACTTGATATTCCATGTTTTTCATATCATTTATAGGTACCCACGTAGATAATAAGAAGTTTCATTATGGTCCTTAAATTTATAGTGGCTTCATTGTATGACACCAGTAAAAACCGAGGAACCCATAGAGATTGTGTTATCTTATTTTGTTATTAAGAGGATTTTCTGAGCTTCCCTTATGGTTTTCATGTAGTATTTTATTAACCAGATACATCAGGGATGAGAAGTATGTGCTGAAAGGTGGTGAATATTCTATTTTAAGAAGGTTTAAATGTCATGGAATATAATAATAAAATTAAATTTTGATGAATAAAATTACCCACCATGAATGATACAAATGATGAATGATTTTTGGGGAGTGTTCCCTTTAAAAATTTATCTCATGAAAGGTATTAGTTGAAAAAATCCATTTAGGATGACATATCCTTGTGGGTTATTAAGAATAACTAAATATGTTCTTCATTAATTTCACTCATTGTTAAAACTTGAACCTCTAATCAATCCCCCATGATACTCTTCCACCTTATTATACATTGTAGTATTTAATATAGTCCGTTATCCTTCTTATACTCTTACATATTAGGAAGTTCAAGTGATATTTCGTAACAGATATAATATTATTTCCTATTTTAAATTCTTCTTATAAATCAAATATGGTCTCTTTCTATAAAAAATTACTTTTTCATAATTTCTACCATGAAGAAATTAAAACTATTAATAATTTAGGATATAATTATGTATTAAAATAAAAATTAATGAATTTGATTATAAAAATTTATGCATGAAATAAATTCACTTGAAGATAACCCAAAATCTAGCCGTACATTATACCATGGATTCACCATTTTTAATCCATTTTATGCATAGATTCCCTCTAATGGTTTCACCGAAAATAATTTCAATACACTCAGGTAATTTGATACATAATGAAGAAAATGACTTGGGTAACTCATATAACAACATGCAGGTCATGACATACAACCAATTATGAATGTTATTTCATGATATAGATATAATACATTAATTTAAATGGTTAAAACATTATAGGAACTATTTGATTCAATATTGATATACGAAACACTGAAATTACCCCAAACCACTATAATTAAATATTTATAATGAAAATGACATGTGAAAATAGATTCAAAAGGGATCATGGGGATAAAAATAATTAAACATACCATGAGGGAATTACTAGGTCAAATAACACATTTAATGTAAAACACCATATGTATTAGGTAATTTCGAATCCATAAATTATCCAAAAATCATGGTATTAATTATTGTACATTTGGGTGGAGGATATGATGTTTAAAAGATTATCACCCTTTATTTTTGGCAAGTAACTATTTCCCGATACCTTTTAGTTATAAAAAGTATATGGCTGATGTTTTTGAGGGTTTCAAAAACATTTGGTGTATTATTAGAGATTTTTTATGGGTTCACAGTTATTTCACATATTTGGAAGACTATCGAACACCTATATGAAACCGTGAATAGTGAAACATGAGAAAAAAAGAAGGCATAGGGTTGGTTAACGGTCTATTTAAATTGTGTGGCTACCTAGTAAAAATCATGTTCATTGGAAAATGGATTTAGTCTTTTTGAGGTAGTGGATTTAGCAGGGTTGGTGCACAGTTTGGAGAACATGTAAGGCAACCATGCAAGGTGCATCCTTAATGAAGTGTCTGTTATAGGGGTTGCAGATAGTTTTCTTTACCGTGTCACTAAACCATGAGAAGTTTATAACTAGATTTTGAAAAAGTGGATCTAGGATGTCCTTTTATTTTAATTAATTTTTTTTATCTAAAATGACTATAACATGAGATTTCTCTCTCTCAAAGTTCATAGATGGTTATCCAATCAATTCATAGGTGATATGATGACTTCCCTTTGTGATTAGAAGCTGGTTTCTCATGGAATATGATCATTCGTGATCATTATTGTTAGTTTTCTTAGTTCTACTTCTCCCATTACTTCATTTTCATATATATACACCACTTTGAATATATTGAAGTTTGTGTATTCTTAATATGATTATATTTGGCTAGTATTATGATAGGGAAAGAGATATAAGATGAGTTCATGTTGTTTTCAAACAAGTTTGGTGACATTGTTTTTGTTGTTTATCATTTTTTTGAAAAACACTTGAGGTAAGGGAATTCTCTCTTGACTCCTACTTCTAGAAATAAATTTACTAGTTTTAAATAGTTTTACTTTATTGATTTTAATATTAAAATTGTGGTGATTTTATGATATTAATAAATTTTAGTGATTATTTATGTGTTCTGGTGAAATTACGGAATTCTAGTATTTGGTGGTACAAAGTACATTGCATTCATAATAATAAAATCTATATTTTAAAATACTGATTTGATTTATTTTTTAATGGATTGCTTGTGAAATTATTTTAATAAAAGTTTTTTTTCCATAGAATTTTTTTTCGCATGGTTTTTGGGCATACATGTTAGTGTGTGTTTGTATTGCATTACAAGGATTGGTTGAAATACGACCACATTATTATTTCCAATAGTCTAATGGAAGTTAGGATATAATTAAAATTTGATGAATTGGTATATCAATTAGAAACTACTCATGAGTATTGAAATTTCATAACAAATAATTCATGGTTAGTGGTGAAGATATGTAGAACAAAATGGTTATGCAAAAAATAGAACATGTGATGCAGATTAAAGTATTGTTTAGATGATTCCTCTAGAAAATGATGTTGTTTTGAGAAAAAATGATTTCATTAGAATTATTTTATATTTATTTATAAACTATTTTTAGGTCAAGGAATGTTTTCCCATTGATTCAGAGGTTATCTGAAGGCATCCTTTAGTTATTGGAAGCCTATTACTCATGGTAAGTTATCATTCTCAATTGTTTTCTTAGATATACTTCTCTCTTTATCTCGTTTTCTTTAATCTATGATATTTTTGTGTATATATAAGGATTAGAATGCCAAATATGATTTTATTTGTCTTGGATTTTGACATCAGAAGGGATATATGGTGGGTTTTTTGAGTTTTCATCTTGAGTTTGGGATATTTTTGGGCTATTTATCGTTTTAATCAAAACTCTCGAGGTAGGTGGATTCACTCTAGACTCATCTTTCTATAACTGATTTTATTAGTTCTGAATTAGTTTACATTCTTGATTTTCACTATGAAATTTTGGTAAAAACCATGATATAAATTATCTTTAGTGATGAATTATATTTTTTGGGTGAAATTGTAGAATCGCAGAATTTGGTTGTACAAAGTACCTTGGTTTCAAGATTTTAGAATTTTTATTTTAAAAAATATATTTTATGTATTTTTTAATGGAATTTTTGAAAATGGGTTTCCTTAAAAAAATATTTTATTGAAAGAGTTTTGGAATGGTTTTAGGGATTAGTTGTGTTTTATTGGCTAGTTTTTTCCCCAAACTGCCCCACTTCGAGATATTTCTCTCTCAAAGATCAAGGATGGTCCCCCAAAAAATATATTTGTGATATGTGGTATGACATTGTTGATTCATTTTTAGAACAAGTGGTCCTTAGTTTTCTTGGTCCTTGAGTTAAAATTCATTTTGATTTATTCTTTGTTTTGTGTTCATTGAAAGGAGTAGGATTGTCAAGACATGAAATGCTGATCATAAAAGAAATTCCTAATAGTTTTTTGATAAAATTCATGTTACAAGGGAGTTGGGTACTTATGTTCTTTGGAGACATTTATAGGATTTGGAAAAAAAAATTCATAAGTTTTTCCATTTAGATGTTCATGTTATTCATTGTAGAGGAATAACTTCCCACTATGAGTTCATTTTTCATTTTCAGTAACGATATATGATTCCATGAAATTTGTTGATTTTCTAAAAATATTGGAAATTTTTTTGAATGATTTATTATGTAGAAAATAGCATGATATAGGTATTTTGAAAAATATGTAATTTTGAAAGACATGTTAAATTTTTTCAAAGATGGTTGAACGTGGAAGACAATTGAATTTGGAAATAATTATTATGATAGCTGATGTGAAAGAATTTAAAATTCTTAGCATTCAGTTGTTAGAGAGTGGGACTTATAGACCTTGTTGTAAGTATAAAAAATAGAATGTGTTAGTCTTTATAGAAAATGATCGAAAGAAGCTATAGATAATGTGGTTTCACCTGAGCCCTAGGTGAACCAGAAACCGATTTAGAGTATCATCTATGAATTTCAGTATGTGGACACTAAGAACGAGAGGGATGAACCAAGATAAGGGGATCATTCTATAAGGTTATGGAAGTAGAATTCACCAAACTTTTAAGGTGATTCTAAACCAAAAATAGAAAATTAATGACTTTAAAGAATGAATCATATCAGAAATTTCATCAGTACACCTATTGAGATAATGTTCAAGCTAGATAAGTACACACTCAAGGATATTTCACCCTAGTGGTGGGAACTAGTAGTGCAGGGTATGATGAATCAAGGACTTGGTTGGTATGATTTTGTGGGTTTTTTCAACAAACAATTTTATCATAACCCATTCGAGATCCATAGAATGCGAAAAATCATTAGCTTGAAGTAATAAAATCACTCTTTCATAGAATATCTGGCTAAATTACAAAATTTGGTGAACTTTTCACCTAAGTTTTTGGTTATTGTTTCCCTTAAGGCACACATCTTTGAATCTGGTCTATGGAAGGTGATTCACTCAATGATTGTTTTTCTATGTATTATGGATTATAAAAATGTGGTCAACAGAGCAACATTTTTTTCAATGATACATATCTGGAGCTATGAGAGGAGGAAGTATGTTGATACCCATGAGAAATAGTGAGAACATTAATGTTAGGGGGAAAGTGGAAGATGGAAACCTATATCCATGTTGGAAGCATCAATTAAAATTAAATATATGGATCATTGAATCTTTCTTCGAGACCCATGACTAATGTTGAATGTTTCCAATGTGGTTCATTTGACCACATGATGTGAGTGTGTACACCACAAAAAAGATATTTCCATAATTTTGAAATAGGGTACATCTTCAGTGCAATTATCACTTTTCATCAAGGTTAGGTGCTTGAGACACTTCTCAGTTATCATAGCTGTTGTTTTCATCAATAGGGTGAGCACAGTAGAATTAATCACATCTGTAGAACCGAGATATCTATTGTGAATCTTGGAATTACATGACTCATCATCAAGGGAAATATCATAAAGAAAATAAAGAGAAATGTGAAGCAATGAAGAAATCATATAGAACTGGGCAGGTGATTGTGGATGACCAGTATGGACCATATACAATGAGAGGTATGATGATTTTGAATTCTACCATTATGCAAGCACTTCATGATAATGGTGCAACACATTCCTTTATTTATTTTCATGATATATAATTTCTATGTTTAAAACCTGAGATGATTCCCTATATGATAAAATTTCAAACTCCTTTTGGTCAAATATAATCTTGAGCCTTTATGTGTGGATCATGTTCCATAATATTTGGTGAAAATGATCTAAAATTTAATTTCTATTTTCTGGATATGGATGTACATGATGTAATCCTAGGTATGGATTTGTTAACAATGTCCAAGTATCACAGTAGTTATTATAAAAGAATATTTATTATTGATACTGAGGATGGTGTCAAGTATCTTATTAGAGGAGAAAGAAGTGTAAAGGTAGGTGAAACATTCTATTTGGAAGTAGTTGTTGGAATGATATCATATGAGATGGAATATTTTACATTGGCATCAATGGAAGAGATCTTGAATAATTGTTTTCTAGAAGTGTTTGTCATGTTTCCTAATGTGTTTCCCAAAACATTCTCCAGGATACCATCGATAAGGGAAGATGAGTTTACAATTTATCTCCTCCCAGATACCAGTCCTATTTCACATCCTCTTATTAAAAAAAACCACGAAAATTAAGGGAGATGAAAATGATTTTGGAAGATCTAGAAAGAAGGTTTTTCTTTAAGCCGAGCAACTCTCTGTCGACAACACCCATCTTTTTTGTGAAGAAAATAGATGGAAATGTAATATTGTGTGAGAATTATCATAATATTATCCAATTTATGATAATACATAGTTATACACTTCCACACATTGATTATCAATTTATTAAATTAATGGGAGATCATTTGTTCTCAAAATTTGACATGTTGTATGGATATCCTCAATTACGGTTTAAGAATGAGGATATTTTAAAGGAAAATTTTAGAAGTATATATGGCCATTAAGAAGAACTAGTAATGCCTTTAAGTGTTATGAATGCTACATTTATTTTTATGGGATTGATAAATTATATATTTTAGTGATATCTAGATTATTTTGTTTTGGTGTCTGTGAATGAAAAATTAGTGTATTCAATGAAAAGGGATGAGCATGCCAAATAGTTGGCTACAGTGGTTGAAGTCATGGGAAGAAATCATTTTTAGGCCAAATTATCAATGTGTGATTGTTCTATACAAGAGGTATATATATTTTTTCCATGTTATTTCCAATTGAGGTCTTCTAGTGGACTTGGATAAGATCAAAACTATTATCTCCTAGAAACCACCATATAATTTATTAAAGATATGGATTTTCTTAATCTAGATAGTTATTACCAATACCTTTTTCAGGGTTTTTCATTACAAACATTGCCTATGAATGTTTTGAAAAATATGAACATTCTATTCCAGTGGAATGAAAAATGAGAGAAATATTTTTCAGAAGTGAATGTTCACTTTAGATCATTTCATATTTTGATATTTCCATAATGCGGATAGGGGAATGTAGTGTATTGTGATTCCTCAGGGCATTGGTTAGTGTTTGTTCTCATGTAAGGAGAAAATCTGGTTTCTAATGGATTAATTCATCTAAGGGTCCATGAGAAGAACTACCCAATACATGATTTGATGTCATCTGCAGTCACCTTTGCTTTGAAGACATGACGTCATTACCTCATTGATGAGAAATTTACTCTGTTCATGGATTTTAAGAGAATAAATCATATTTTCTCCCAATGTGATATCAATATGAGGCAATGTACTTAAATGAAGTATCTAAAGATGTTTAACTTTGACTTCATCTATACACTGGGTAAAATAATTTTCAGTGGATGAGGAATTAAGTTGCAATTTGTATGATCCATTAGAAAAAGAGGCCTTAGATGAGTGGTAGATGATGCCAGTCTAAGCAAACATGCATATGGATTGTGAAGACCGAAGTGATATTATGGTTTTATTTCATGTTTCTTTTATTCATGTGTTGATGAATATGGTAAAGGAGGCAGAAATATTCTATGTATAATGTGTTAAAATTATTTTAAAACTTAATGTTGGGGATAAAGTTGAGGGATAAAAACTATATGGGAGTTATGTTTTAGATTTTGAGATCGAATGGTTTTACCTACTGTTTGTGAGGAACAAAATCTCCGTGACTACCACCATTCATGATGTGATTTTCATCCTGGCATATAAGAATCATATAATTCATTGAAAGAGTAGTTTTTTTGGGTCAGTATGAAAAAATGTTGGATGGGTTTGTTTCAATATTATTATCTTGTCATCGAGTTAATGAATAACATTAGATATTGGAATGTATGTTATAGTATTTACCTATTATAGTGTATAAATGGGAGAAAATAGATATGGATTTTTCTATAGGTCTCCCATGAATAGTTCAGAAGCATGATTCTATATGGGTGATAGTGGATTTTCTTACCTTGTATTACCATTTATTACTTATTCATAAAACTCATTCGTTGGAGGATTTTTCCAAAATATATATGATAAGTGGTAATGAGACATGGAATACTAGTCTCAATTGTGTGTGACAATGATATGAGGTATACGTCTCATTTTTTGAAATCATGAGAGAAATACCTTAGGATTCAGTTTACAATGAGTATGGTGTATCATCCTCATACAGATGGGAAATCTGGAAGTAAAATGAAATTGTTGGAAGACTTGTTGTAGGATTGTGTAATGGATATTGGTGGCTTAGGGGAAGGGCATGTTCCATTGGTGGAGTTATCATTTAACAACAATAATAAGGCCTTGACATATTTGGATCCTTTAAAATAATGGTAAGGGCGTCCATTTCATTATCCACTCTATTGGGTGGAAATAAGTGAGACATTACTAGTTGGTCCTAGCCTTGTCCAATAAATAGTATAGATGATTCAGTTGATCAAGAAATTTGATGAAGACATCTCAAAGTCCTCAGAAATCTTATGAAAATCCTCATTGATAGATATTTTTATTCACGATGAGTGATCATGTGTTCATGAGGATCTCACCAAGTCTTGTATATCATAGTTTTTTAAATTGGGTAAAGTTATCTACTTGATATATAGGCCTTTTTGAGATACAGTAATCGGTTGATGATGTGGCCTAACATTTTACATTGCCACCACATTTCTATGTGGTTCTTTTCGTTTTGAATTAATCATAGTTGAAAATGTATTAGCCTCACCCTGAGCAAGTTATTAGATTAGATCATGTTGACCTAGAAAATGATTCTTCATTAGTACATATCCTAGTGTAGATTGTGGATAAGTAAGAGAATGTATTATGTATACAAAGCATTGGTCTAGCATGAGTTTTTTGGAAACATTTCCTGATTAAGGAAGAGTACTAAGAATGAGAGAAGGAAATGAATGTGCAATATCCATAACTCATTTATAGACATAGAAATTTTATACTTTTCAGGGATGGAAAGTCCAATGGTGGGGATAATTTAGCACCCATGATTTCTAGTTAGTAATCTATTCCTAATTATTTTTAATTATAAAAAGTAGATATGTGATGTTTGGGAGATTTTGGGGAACTTTAGGATGGTTTTTGGGGATTTTATATAGGTTCACAGTTAGTGAATAGTTTGGAAAAACCATGAAACATATATAAAAAATTGTGCACAGTGAGATAGGGAAAGATACAAGTAACATGGGATGGGTACATTTTTTCCAAACTGTGCGGCTACATAACAGAAACAATGCACATTGAATATTGATTTCTGTTTATTGATGTAGTGGCTTCGACATGGTTGTTGTATGGTTTGGAGACCGTATGAGGAAATTATGCATGGTTCATCCTTATGTTAGTGTATATCACGTGTTTATCCTATGGTTTTCCTAACTGTGGACTAAACCATGCATAGTTAATAAAATGAGACACTAAAAAATGGATCTATGTAGTTCTTGTCATTTATTGCCACATTTATCCCCAAAATGGCCCTAAATTTGGATTTTTCTTTAAAATGGTCATGGAATGTTCTCCCATCAATTTGGGGGAAATCCAAAGGCTTCCCTTATTAATCAGAAGTTGATTAATCGTGATAAGTGATCTCTCTGGATTGTATTCATAGTTCTTCTCCTCCATTTATATCATTTTTTTTATACTTATGCCTTATTTGGGTAGATATAAGGATTTTGATTCCAAATATTATTATATTTGTCTTTGATTATGATGGTGAAAGAGTAATATGGTGGTTTTGTGGAGTTTTCTTCCCAGTTTTGTGAATGTTTTCATGTTGTTTATCATTTTTGCCAAAACTATTAAGGTAGGTGACTCCACTCTTGACTAATATTCCTAGAACTAGTTGGATTATTTTCAATTTGGTTTAATGTATTGATTTTTATTGTGCATTGTTTTTGTGAAAATCATTATAAAAAAGCACATTAGTGATGATTTAGGGTTTTCTTTGAAATTTTAGAACCATAGTATTTGGTTTTCCAATGCACCTTGGTTTCTTGATTTTAGAATGCTTATTTTTAAATGTGTCATTTCTTTATCTTTTTAATGTCTTACTAAAAAAAGGTTTTCAAAAAAAGGTTGTTTTATAGAAATTATTTTTGAATGGGATTTAGGAATACTTGGTAGTGTGTGTTAATATTTCAATATAAGTATTTTTTGAAATTTGACATTGTTCTCAGTGCCCAATGTGCAACAGAACATGGGATATAATTACCTTATGATGACATGGTTGTTCGATGAGAAACCAACCCTGAATATAGAACTATCATAATGAGTCTTGCAGGGTCGATGGTATGGATATGTGGAATGAAATGGTTATACCAAATGGAATGTGAAATTTTTTAAAGAATTGTTAGTTTCATTAATTAGAAATTTCTATTGTTAGAGAAAACTATTTTTCTTTAGGACTTGTTTTTATTTAGTTGTAAACTATTTTTGAAGTTGTTTTATATAATGTATTTTAAATAAATGATGAAAATATGTCTATCCAAGTGGAATGAGTAGGGATGTCATTTGGGAAAACCAAATGAGATTTCTTACTCACTAATGCTTTTTTTAACTTTGGTTCTTTTTCAGATATCATCTATAGGGACATGGGAAAAGTAAAAGTATCACATCTATTTAGCACAATCCCATGATACATGGTCTATTTAGTGAATTTTGGAACATGGATCTTTTGGATCCTTATAGTTCTACTTGTCTTCAATTAATTTTGTTTTATAGACTTTTACTATTTCATTTGATGTATGTTATTTATTTTGATGTTCTACTTGGTTGTAGTTTGATTCTGAGAAATGAAATATTACGTTGTCTTTCATTTATATCACTCATCATATAGTGTTTTATTTTTCTATGGATTAGTTGGGAAGTTACTATATTCATAAAGTTAAAATTTTCCCCCATGTATATTGAGGCCCTTTGGTATTTATTTACATCTTTCGACATCTTAGGGATGTTGTTTAAGGCCACATAATGTGTCACTACCCTCTTAATCCAATGGGGATGAGCAATCATTCTTGATAGTATTCCTAGAAATACTAATCCATTTATTTAGTTTTCAAATATCTACACCTTATGTGGGTAAATATAATGTTATGGATTCTATATATGAGTATATTTGGAATGTTTTATGATAGGTGTGGAGATATAATGTTTGTCGTGGATTTTTCACTCAGTTTTGTGATGTTTTTCATAAGGTTTATCATTTTCTCCAAATACCTCATGGTATGTGGCATCACTATCGACTCCTCTTTCTTGAAATTATTGTCATAGATTCAAATAAGTTTAATTTCTGTATTTTGATGGTGTAATTTTGGTTTTAAGTATGATATAAATCCTCTTTATGATGATTTATTGGTTTTTGGAAAAATTTATAATTCATAGTATTTGGTTGTGAAATGTTCATTGGTATCTTGATTTTAAATTTTTATTTTAAATCATGAATATTCTATATTTTTGAATGGATTGATGGAAAAAATTTCTCAATAAAAATGCTGTTTTACTGAATTTTTTTGGCATGGTTTTTTTGGCATACATGGTACGGTGTGTTAATAATTCATAATGATGTTTGATTGAAATATGACATTGTTCTCGGTCCCAAAAGTGTAATTTCATAGGTGATATAATTACCACGAGATGAAATTGTAGATCAATGGGAAACCGCTAATGAGTATAGAATTTTAATAACAAATCATGCATATTTGGTGGTGTTGATATGTGGTACAGAATAGCTATGTCAAAAAATGGATCTGGTAATTGGTATAAACTATTGTTTGTTTGTTTCATTTAGACGCTGATGTTGTTTTGAGGAAAACATTCTTTAATTTTATCTAGTCTATATTTAGTTATAACTTTTGATAGAAATTTGTTTATATAAACTATTCTATATAAATGTTTTTAACTTTTCTATCCTTGTGGAGTGAGTAGGGAAGTCATTTGGGGGAAACCTACTATGTTTTAATTTTCACCCCTAGTTTAGAACATTTTTTCCTTTTCTAATTTCATCTACTGGTACAAGGGGAAAAGGAAAAGTATCACACATCAATAAAACAACATCATGATACATGTGTTGTTTGGTGAATTTTGAGTATGGATATTTTGGATCCTCGATGTTTGTGGATGAAATGTTGGTGTATTCAATGACAAGGGATGAGTGAGAGAAACAATTGGATACAATGTTGGAAATCATGAGAGACGATCATTTTTGTGAAAAATTATATAAATGTTATTTTTGGGTACATGATGTACATTTGAATGGACATGTAATTTCTAAAAGAGTAGTTTCAGTGGATCTAGAATATATTGAAGCTATTATCACCTAGAAACTTCCAAACAATATTTTAGAGATAAAATTTTTTATTAATATATCTAGTTATTACCAACAAATTGTTCATTATTTATCATGACTAGATTCACATATGACACCTTTGAAAAAGAATATTGTTTCATTCCAATGGAATGAAGAATGCCAGAAATATTTTCAAAATGTGAAATATCACCTTACATAAGCATATATATTAATACATCCAAAATCATGATAAGGGTAAGTGGTGTATTGTGATGCTTCAAGATCTAGGTTGGGGTGATTTCTAATATAAGGAGACTATTCTATTTCTTATGGATCAATCTATTTAAGGTTTTATGAGAATAACAATGAAAAACATGATTTTGTGTTAGCTGTAGTTGTCTATGACTTAATGACATGGTGTCCATACCTTTTTTGTGATAAATTTATTGTTTTCATGAATTATAAGATATTAGAAAAAAATTTAGCACAAAGTTATTCGAATCAGAGTTAGAAAAGATAGATGGAGTGTCTCAAAATATTCAACATTGACCTGATATATACATCGAGTAAATGAAAGTTAGTAGTTGATGCATTAAGAAGTAATTATTATGCTCAGTTAAAAATATTTTCTTTAGATGAGTGGAAGCTGACATCAGTCCTGGGAAACATGCATATGGACTGTGAAGACTAAGGTGATGTTAAGCTTTTCATTCCATATTTTCTTATTCTTGATTTTGTGAATATGGTAATGGAGGCACATACATATGATGAAGAACATATTTATATGAGTTCAAAACTCAATGGTGGCGAGTACTTTGAGGGATGGAAACTAAATGAGAGTTCAATCTCGTTGTTTCAAGATCAAATTTTTGTACCTATAGCTGGTCTGAAATAACTTCTTCATGCTTACCACCATTCAAGGTTGGATGTTCATTTGAGAATAAAAAAAATGTATAAGACAATGAAAGCATGATTTTTCTCCTTCAACCTAAAAAGGGTGGTGTATGATTTTCCTTCAAGATGATTTACTTTTTATGAAGTTAAGGTATAACATTAGTTACCGGTAGTTTTGTTACAATATTTAGCTATTATAATGTGGAAATGGGAAAAAATAGCTACATATTTTGTTACAGGCCTCCCAGGAATGGTTTAAAAGCACTATGCTCAATGTGTGAATGTGGACCGACATACCAAGTCATCCCATTTCATCCCTATTCATGAAACTGATATAGTAGAGGATCTATCCAAAATATATTTATGATAATTGGTAAATAGGCATGGATGACTAGATTCAATAAATTCAAACAATGATCTAATATTTACATCTTGTTTCTGAAAATCCTTACAAAAATCCATTGTGACTTAGTTGAAAATGAGTATGAAGTATCATCCCATGATATATGGGTAATCTAAAAGGATGATACCAACATTTTAATACATTATTCTAGATTGTTTAATGTATTTTCTTTGCTCATCGGAAGACTGAATGGAATTGGTGGAGTTCCCATATAACAAAAAATATTGAGCCTCAATACACATGGCTCCATATAAAGAATTATATGGGTGTCCGTTTGGTTATCCTCATTTTTTTTGGAAATATGTGATAATTCATTAGTTGGGTAGAGCATTGTACATGAAACAATAGAGAATATTTAGTTGATCAAAAATAGATTGCAGAAATCATAGAGTCTTCATAAATTATATTCATATCATCATCGACAACCGTTTTCATTCATAGTGAGGGATAATATGGTCTTGAAGATATCTCCATGGATTAGAAATTGAAATTTTGGGAGTCTAGGCATTTTATATCGATGATAAGTATGCTCTTTTGTGATTCATGAATAATTTTATGAGGTTGAACATTTTTTCGAATTACAACAACAATTAATTGTGCGGAATACCGTGTTCCGTGTATATCAATTGAAGAGGGATCAACCATAACCTCTCTATGGGATTAGTTGGGATCTCATTTATGTAGATCCAGATTATTCACTGATACATATCCCAGTGTGGATTTTGTATAGGTAATATAGAGTCCATCACAGAAAAATCATCAGCCTAGTGCATGTTATGTAGAAACATGGTTAGATTTATGAAGAGGCATGAGAACGTGATAAGGAAATGAAAGAAAAATTGTCGGAACTCATTCAGGGAACTAATTGTTTTCTACTATTCAGGAAAGGAGAGACCAATAGCGTGGTGAATGTAGTTCCACAGGATTCTAGAAAGTGACCCTTTCCTGATTCTTTTTAAGTATAAAAATTACATGGGTGATGTTTGGGAGTGTTTGGAGAACTTTAAATGATTTTTGGGAAATTTTTATAGGTTAATGGTTAGTGAATGGTTTGGGAAAACCAAAAAAAACACCAAGAAGATATTGGTCTATGTGAGGCTTGGAAAAAATATATATTTCATAGCTAGTGCTCGATTTTTCCAAAACATGTGGTCGCCTAGTAGTAGCAGTGTGCCTTGAAAAATGGATATGGTTTTTTTGAGGTAATGTCTTTGAAATAGTTGGAAAATGGTTTTGAGACAATAAGAGGGAACCATGTGTGGTTCATCATTAAGGTAGTGTCTAGTGTATAGTTAGTACATGGTTTGGATAACAATGATACTAAACCATGTGCATTTCAAAAACTAGATCATGATAAAGTGAATCTAGGTAGACCGTGTTTTTTAAGGCATCTTTTTTTATCCTAAAGAGACCTAGCTCGATATTTTTGTCTCTAAAATGTTAATAAGGGTTTTCCCATTGATTTAGAGGCAATCTGAAGGCTTCCATTGGTTATTATAAACCAATTCATCATGGTATGTTATCATTCGTGATGGTTCATTTTAATCTTATTAGATATACATCTCCCTTTCTATCCTTCTTATATCGATGAACAATTTTGGTATATCTATGGTTGTGGATTTTAAATATGATTATAGTTGGCATGGTTTATTATAGTGGAAGAGATATATGTCGATTTTGTGGAATTTTCTACCTGGTTTTTTGATGTTTTTGGGTGCCATATATTGATTTTTCCAAAACTCACGATGTAGGTGGCTTCACTTTTGAGTCCTATTGTAAAAACTGATTATAATAGATTCAAATTTGTTTAATTATTAGATTTATAGTTTATATTGTTGTAAAAAAATTATATAAATACTATTTAGAAATAATTTATGGTTCTATGGTGAAATTTTGGAATCATAGTAATTGGTTGTGAAAAGTACCATGGTTTCTCGATTCTAAAATGATTATGTTAAAATATAGATAATCTGAATTCTTGAATGGATTTATAGAAAATGTTTTTCAATAAAAAGCACATTTTTTTAACATTTTTGGCCTATTTTTCGTCATTATTGGTTGTGTGTGTTCAAATTTATTTAAGTGGTTTGGTTGAAATATGAACTTAATCTCAATGTCCAAAGTGTAATGGAACATGGGACATAATTACCTTGTGATGGCTTGGTAGATTGTTATCAAACCGCTAAGGTATATGGAACTATCATAACTAAGCATTCATGGTTTTTGCTGAGTATTTTTGTAACGAAATTGTTATTCCAACAAAGGAACATTCAAAATGCATTAATGTATTATTTGGTTGTTTCCTTGAGAACATGATGTTGCTTTGAGAAAAAATAGTTTCATTAGAACTAGTTTATATTTAGTAATAAATGGTTTTAGTTTTTTTTCAATAATTTTTTTATATAAATGTTTCTAAATTTTATATTCTAGTGTAATGAGTATGGAATTTATTAGGGAAGTCATGTTGAGTTTTAGTACTCAACTATTATTTGGAACATTGGTGCTTTTTCAGATGTCAATTACTAGGACAGGGGAAAAGCTAAAGTATCACATATCATTAGCACTACCATATGATACATGGGATGTTTTATGAAGTTAGATCATGGAACTTGTGGAGCCTTTTAGTTATAGTTTTATTAGAGTATTATTGGTTATAGTCTTTCAATGTCTACTTTGATGTCTGTTTTATCTTCTTCTATGGTGCTTGATTTTATATTGATTATGAGAAATGAAATGTTGAGTTGTCTTTCATTTATATCATTTATCATATAGTGGATTTTTTTATGTCTTGTTTGGTTAGTTGATTTATTTTTAAATGGAAAATCACCGCCATTTATATTAAATCCCTTATCTAATTATTCCCTTAATTTGGTGTGTTGAGGAAGTCTCTTAAGGCAATGGAACATCTCACTGCCCTTTAAAGCCAATGATAAGGGATGGGATGTATCAAAATAAGTTTTCAATCAGAATGTCAAAATATTCCACTAAAAATTACTAGTGGGTTGGTTGATGTGCTGTTGTCATGGTCACAATGCAACACATCCCCACTAAGTCCACACCAGGAAATGGATCTCTAGATCACGAGAAAACCACCCCTAGATAAACTAATTCAAACCTAGAAGGCCATAATTAGACCATGAACATACATCCCACATAGAAATATCCACCCTACATATATGTCATGGAACAACCCTCACAACTATGTTTTGATCCATTTCATCTCTACACCATCATGTTGCAAGGCTATACACTACTCCATAGACCTCTACCTACTATAGAATTATCCTCCCTAAAAGATCCATACAACATAAAATCCTAATATCAAGCTACCTACTACACTCAAAATACCATTAACACATCCAGATACAAAAAATTCAAAAATAATTAAATAATACAAGGCATATAATTTATGGTGAATCAAAACTACACCTAGGGATTTTCATACTTGATAAGCATCACAAGGGCGCCTCACTAAACCACTCTTTCCAATGATATAAAAATTTCAACTCTCACTTCCAGTTATCATCTTTTATATACAAGTGTTACTATATAAAATGTATAATTATACCTTCTTTAATACATTATTTAAGTAGAAAATTTCAACTAACATTCGTTTCTAAAGAAAATATAACTATTTACACCAATAAAAAGTATTCACTTCCATGATATTTTAGTCTTAATTATCCATCAAATTTACATTGAAAATCTTTATATTTTAGATCTCCTATAATCATTTAATACATTTAGAATGTATTGGTCACAATAAGTTGTTCCAAGTGCACTATTTTTAGTAGATCTTTCAAGAATATTTTTAATTTCTCGACATGAATATTATTCAATCCCTAACCTTAAATTTTCTATCATTTCCATCTGCCAATCCCCAAAAATAATCCTAAACCTTGTAATAATTTAAATTAATATCATTATTATAAAAAAATATATTATATTAATGTATAAAACATTATTTATCAATCTCTTATCTATTGGGAAATGAAAGCATCACCATAATTATATACAATCTACCACTTCCACGAACAATGTATCTCAAGTTTATAATATACTCACATATATGGATTTAAGAATGATCTAAAAGCATAAATTTTTTTTTATTAAATAATTACTTTTTTATAATGATAAATTTTAAATTATATTAATAATTAATCTATTATTAATAAACTAATTTTTTTCATTAAAAATTATTGAAACTAGATTTTAACTTATTTAATCATCAAAAATTTCAATTAAAACTACAATTGAATGGAATTAGAAATTTATTAATAATCATATAAAATAAATTATAGCTCCAATTATAATATATAAATGTTTAACTTAGTATCAGATAAATGTGACCAATATTGACATTAAGAAGGATCCATTAAATAATCAAAATCACTAACATTTGAGGATGACAATAAACAATAATAGATGACTAGATATTTAATTAATGATTATAATTGAAGAGTAAAAAATTATATAGATATAAAGAATATTATGAAATAAGTTATTATGTTTTTAAATATTATTATATGTAAGGACAGATCATGTTCGACCAATTTGGAGTCCAATGTTTGGGGTATTTGTAACTCCTTTACCTTTCCTTAAGTTTTAATATTTATTCATGATCCACATTATAAAAATTTAGATTTATTTTATAATATCATTATATTAGGTTGAGTTTCTTATTTATTTTGGGTGAATTTAAATTTATTTTCATTTATACTTTTTAAAATGATCCTTACATAAAAAGATTATGAGGTCTATAAGGGTGTTTCCTCAATTTACCTATATCCAAGCTTGATTTCAAATTACACCCCAATTATTCATTTATATGGTTCAATTACTACCCCATTTTATTATATTATTATCATAATTAATGGATATTTTTCGGTATATTCAATTTTTTTCAAGAATCCATACGTTATATACTCTTGATTTAATTATTACCAAATTCAAAAGGGTTTTAGTCATCTCAACCACCATTTCATTGAGTCATTGTTTTTCTAAAAACATTTCATAGGATATTTTTATACTAATCTGTTTCATTATATATTTTTATATATATATTTACTATATTTAATTTATATAATCTAATCAAAATATACTTATTTCACGAATTTCATTCTTTAATAATCATAAGTTATTGTTATGAATATTTCTCACATTCTCTAATAAGTTCGCTCTCTTCCTATTCAATTTTTATTCACTCCATCAACTTTCTCCTTACTTATTTTGAAGTAAAAAATCGGAATTATTACTTATGATAATAATTTATACCTTTACAAATTTTGAAATGGAAGCTTTAACATCCATTTTTATAATGTCTATTTCAGTGAAGGTATTTTAAAATATAAATACAAATTTTATTTTTACAATTGTATATTTTGTATTTCACTCCGCATTTTGGGAATTATCTAGATTGTTTTCTCATGTGTTAATAAATTGTACTTATTTCAAGATTATATTTGATAATATATTCGAGTAAAAATCTCTAAATTAATTTATTCAAATAGTGAATCATAATTTTATCTTTTCACAATAATGTAAAAATGTTTTATTAAATTTGTTATGGGGTTTTATCCATTTTTATCATTATTTTCCAATGAACTGTCTCATAAAGAGTTATTTTTCATGAATCACATTTTAAATTCACCTTTTAATTTCCCCTCATGGGTGATTAAGTTTTTGTATCATCTAATCTGAATATTGAGTTCATTATTTGTGATTCTATTTAATGGGATATAAAACCCGTTTTCATTTCATGGGTTTCATCATTATATAATGTTTTATTAGTTTCATGTGGAATGAATGTATTATGTTTATCATTTTTAGATAGGTTGGGAACACTGAATCTCTAGTAGGGGTGTGTATATTGAATCCTTGAGATGTTTTGATTTTTTTAAATCCTTGGGAAATTTTGGGAAAGGGTAATCCATGAGATATGTTGGGTCTATTAAATCCCCAAGAATGTTAGGGTCCTTTAAATCAATGAGATTGGCTGGGTTGCATATTTCTATTGAATACATTGGATAAGATTCAATATACCATTAGGTAAGGATGAGGCTATACATTATTTTTTTGATTAAAATATAATATGTGGGAATTATTGTTGGGTTCACATCATCATGGAAAAATATAGTTAAAGTTATCTTTGTCCAAAATATTTTTATTTAATATGATTATACCTATAAAAATTACTATTTTATATTCCTTTGTTGTGATCTATGAATCATGATCATTTTCATATGATTCATAAGTCATATCTCATGGTATAATATTGATCTTTTAACATTACATAAAGATATATTATATAGAAAACTCTAAATATCATGTGTTCATTAAATCAAATTTTTCTACCATTCTATTGTTTTATCAAGATTATTATCAAAATATTGATGATATTTCAAAAAAAAATTCATTACTAAAAATTTGGGATCACCCATTATTATACTTTCCATTTCCTTGGGAAATTTTTTACATGATTATGAAAATAAGTATTTCTTGTACAGAAAATTTGTGGAAGATGGGAAAGGAATAATGTGAAATAATTTTATTAATTACATCTTTATTAATACAATAACCATTTGATTTTATTGATTTTTGAGATTATTTGTGAGATATAATGATTAATTAATACAATGATATGATAAATTATGTAATTTTTATTGGTACATATTAGTTTGTATCAAATAGTGATATTATTTATTGTGCAATTAGCACTAGATCATGGTGTTCATGTCTAGAGAATCTCAGTCGGTATTAATAAAGGTATTAGTTATTTGTGGGGATTAAATTTAAGATTTTTGTGGATTATGATGAGAAAAAAGTACTAAACACATTATGGATATAACAAAATATTGGAAACCAACATATAAGGTTGATGAACGAGACAATAATGGTTTCATAGAAATGATATATCTTTCACGATATAATCAAGTTGATGAAGGATTTGGAACATATAAATTGAGGGGTAATAATATGAAAAAAAATGACTTGGAATTTACTCTTTTGAACTATATAAAATATTATATAGTGTTTCTTATCAATATTTTCATTTAGAGTGTTGTTGATATAATCTTGAGCATTTTTGATGATGATCACAAATTCATGAAATTGTTTTTATATTGTTACCTTATAGATCCAACGAAATTTTCAACACTTTTTTTACGAATACTTTGATTTTTCTAGTAAAATTTGAAGGAATTTTTTTAAAGTAATTATTTTTTACTGATATTTTATCCAATAATAAGTATTAATTCATGAAAAAACCTTGTCTATTGCCTTGTTTAAGAAATATTACAATTCATTCTCAAAAATAATATTATAGACCTTATTTAAATAGTTAATGGTGTTATAGAAATATTTTTATATGTTTTAGAGTATTTTCAATATTTTAAACTTATAATAATTTTTCAATATTTTTAAAAGAGGTTTATAGATGTCATGAGTTTATTAAGTAATCATATTATTGTGTATATAAGTATTATATTTATGGAATATGACACTGGAGGTGGGATCATATGACCTTTTTTATTATGATTTATTTTTATGTAACTATACCCATCTAATAATACCATGTTATACTTTAGAGATAATATGACCTTGAAACACCACAATTCATTGGCGTAATACTTTATGTATGATCATCATAATTTAAAAATATGACGATAAATCATGTATAACTCTAACATTAAATTTCCAAAACTATTTAACATTGATTCTCAAATGAATTTGAGTCTTATATTCATTGGATCTAGCCTATGTGACACTGATCTATCATATGAGTTTGAGTACCATAATAAATTAAAATCATACAATATTATCGAATCTAGAATACAATGTAATTTATAAAATTTAATGATAGAAATTATTATTTACAGTAGATTAATTATTAAGATTCCATGTCATTCTTTCTGTTATATATATATCACAGTACTATTATTTGGGATTTATGTAAATTTAAGAGGGGATGTTATATGAATATTTATTAAATTATGTGTCTCTATGATCATAGTTTACTGAATATTCCTGATAATTTTTGAGAGATCATTAATGAGAAAGTATAATTTCTATTTAGAGAGTTTTCTGGAGTTGATTATAAGGATGCGATAAATCTGTTACCAATTTCCATTTAATGAATGATACTAGATTTTTTTAAAGATGTATATTTGGGAGATTACGGATATTAAATATCATTTTTCTTGAGGATTTACAATTTATAATAAATGAGGAAATACTATTAATATGGTTTTTTAATCTTTAAAATAGAAAAATAATGAAATAAGAGTTGTTAATATATTGATATGTCTCTATAAAGTTTATTTTTTAACAGGGTGAACGGTCACTGAGAAGACTTATCATTATATGAAGAAGAATATCTATACTATTTGAGAGAATAAAACATCATAAAGATCAGATTAGATCTATCATTAGGGTTTTTTACTCAATAAGAATTGTACTTCCCTAGTTTGTTCTAGTATTCTCTTACAGGCTAATATCATACACATCTATATTTCTATACCAAATAATAAATGTATTTTCCCATTGGTTGGATAGATAACATTAAAAATTGGGTTTTTAGTCATCCTTAGAGTTCTGAAATTCATTAAAAACATCTTTTTATGTATTTATTATTATTTTTTTACTTAATTTGTGAGACCAAAACTATTTGAGTAAAAGGTAATGTAATTGAACTAAAAAGAAAATAAATGATGAACTGATTCCCCCACACAATGTTCTTCTCATACCTATTTGATACTCATTATTTGGTATCCTAACACAAGATAACCATTTACGATCTCTTATTGAATATACCTTAGAACATCACTACTCGATTAATTATAATGTAATTCCAATATTTGATGGAATAAGCCTTAATTTATATATGGAGAGGATGGTTCATTATTTTTCTTCTTCGGGATGAGATGTTCTTGATTATACTCATAAAAGTTACAAATTAATGTATAAAGAGGTTTTTTTGAAATCTCTTTATGTGTTGAGTATCGAGGATAAAAAATATGATAAAATATAGCTGAAATTATAGAATACTATGTTGGAACACATTTTCTATTTTAAAAAATTCTCATTATTGGAAGATGAGGTACATACAATGGAAATATTCATTTAATATTATTCAAATTGGTAATTGGTTACTTTATTTCCCACTACCAAAAGAAATTAAAAATCATTATAAATAAAATGTAACTAAAATTTTATCTCATTTTATTAGAATATCATAGAAAATAAATCATTCACATATAAAAGGGAAGATTAGAATCATTAAAAAAGTAGTTAGATAGAATTTATTATGGAATGTAGAAGTGGTTTTTGCCTATGATGATTATAATTATGATGATGAGACACAGTTGAAACATTCTCTTAAATATCCCATGGATCAAGAAATGGAAGAATATAATTCATCATATGATGATTCAGACAACAAAAAATAGAAATTTTACTCATTAAGGAGAGAAATATTAATAATAATTAATGATGATAGAAATAAAGATAAGTCTATAAGAAACTGGAAAATTTATAAATATGAATAATAATATTAAGAATAATTTATAATAACTGACATATGTTAAGGAAATAAAGATTATATTATTGAATAAATAAAAAAATAAAAACATGAAAATAAAAACAGGAAATATATTTTTTATGATATGACGGCTAATATTAATATTGGGGATATAAGGTTGATAGTTGAAGGAGAAAAATGTTGATATGGAAAGTTTGGAAGAGAAAGAAAAATAAATCTACATAAATGATTCAATTGTAAAAGAATAATGTTCCAACCAGTATGAATCTCTCAATTCTAATATTTATGTTTTTAAAAATGAAATTATAATTTCATATGACATCGCTTTATACAAAGAAGGCTTAATTTTTATGAATATAACAGAAAATAAACAATATAATATTTTCTAGAAAACCAAAAAAATGGTTTAAATATACTCACATTTAGACAGACAAAAACATTATGAATTTTTTCCCATCATAATATATACATAGAATAGTTCATGAAAAAATATACATGAAAACGTCTTTTAACATTTTTAAAAATGTGAAAAAAACAAATTCATATAATGTGATAAAATTTCTACCGAAAGGGATTATTTTTGGGTATTTTTTGGTGCTATATTTTGAATGGAAATAAAGTATATATTTTTAAGTATAGTATGTTGCATTGTAATTTAATATATTAGAATACATCATGGGGAGACACCAATAATAATAAGTGTAGAATAATTTCAGTAAAAAATAAACTAAAATGAATATTGATAACAATAATATATTTTTATACCTATAATAACAATATTGAATATTTTGTTAGGAAAGAAATATTTTAAATGATATTGTTTCATTTAAACTAACATTATGTAACCATATTTAAAAATTTTAGAATGATAAGAATTAAATTCATTAATCACACAATAATGATATGTCTTTTAAAGAAATATAAGATAGAAAAACATATATTATAGATGGTGGTTCCCCTCTCCACATATCTACATATGTAAAAAAATTATAATTTTGAAAAATATAATGGAGGATATAATATGTTTAGTAAGGGTAATTATTTAATTTTAATAGTGGCGGAACTTGATGTCTTCATATGGTAAAGATTTGTGCTAATAATATATTTTTTCAATAGCTTAATGCATTATTTTTTAGAGTTTTACAACTTTGAGATAATGAAAATGAAGTGATATTTATGTTAAATTGATTTCTAATGAAAATATAAAATAATTTATTTATTATCTCAAGGAGAGTTAAAATTTAAGGGAATTTATTTCCTATTGGAGAAGTAAAAATGAATTTTATCTATGTTTCCATGATGAAATGAGTTTATTGAATATAATACTGTGGCATATTGCCCATAAAATTCAGGAATTGAAATATAAAAAAGATATGAAAAAATAATCAATCCTAAAGTGAGGTACTATTATAGTTTTCAAGACATGATAGAATTGTATTATGATATATAAACCCCATAAAAAAGTTGATATTCAAATAGAAGAACTATTACATATAGTACACAATAATGTGTTTAAGATAATGAAGAAAAGTCAAAAAATGATGATTTATATTTCAATCCATTAATTGATTATTTTATTATGATTAAATGTATTGTTTTTATATCCCACAAGTCTCAATATCTAGATATATTTAATTACATTAAAAAGATGGAAGAAAAAACAAATGGGTTTAACATTGAAAACCTGATATCATAAAATTGTTCTAAATATGTAAACATGTCATTCTATAAATATATTAAAAAATGGACTAAATAATAGTTTAGTTCCCCATACACCAATAAAAAGAGTGAGGTATCTGAAATTAAGAATATAAGATAGGTTGACATAGTCAGAGTTGTAGTTAAAGGTCAAAACACATCAATTTTTTACTAACCATAAGAAACAGAAACTACCATAATTATTTCAAATACATGATTTTTGATGCCCAAATCTAAAATTTCTCCTTGTAAATTTTTAATTATAAAAAACCATTTGTAAAAATAAATAATGTGCCTCAGTGTTCACAATTAATCAAAATAAAAGGAAGAACTTGAAGTAAATTTTATAATAATTATATTGAATGAAAACTCTATTGTTACAAACAAATAGATGTTTCTAACAAGGTTTTACTAAAAAAACCAAAAATATGGATTTTAATGATGTCATTATCTTTAAAATAAATTATATTGATCCAACTATACTATGATAGAAAATGTTGAAGGTTTTTTTGTTGGATTATTAAAATTTAATGAATAAATTATCCTATATCAAGAAGTTGATGAAAAGTTTTCATTTACCAAGGGAGAATAAGGAATGTATAAATTAACAGTTATTGGGTCCAGAAAAATAGTGAATTTTATTAATAAAAATATAATTGGTTATAAAAATCAGGGAATTTATTTTCGAATGAGAAGCGTGGGAAAAAGTCACACTATCCTGCATTCCAATGTTGAAAGAAAATGTTTGGAAAATCATTTGAACAAAAATAGTGGATCCATGACATTAATGATGAATTGGATAAAATAGAAAATAATGAGGCATGGGAATTATTTTTATAAACTACTAAGATAAGTATTATTTTAAAAAATGATTTTTCATATATAAACATAGTATGTGTAGATTAATTTTATGAAATAAATCTATAATTGTGTATAAGAGATACATATATGTAATGGTAATTAATTTTGATGGGGCATTTTCCCTAGTGTACAAAGAGGAAATCATTAAAATGTTTCATTCTATTCTTTCTTATAGATTTTTTTTATGAATATAAAATTAATAATTATAATTTGTGAACATAATGAGGTTATTTATATGTAATAACATGATGGATTTATTTTTGATAATTATGAAATTATTTTTATAAAACTAAATAAGTCTCTTTACATATTAAAGGATTATCCAAGGGATTTTCACATCCTGATAGACGTGTATTTTTGAGACATGAAGTTCAATAATGTATTAATAGATAGAAATATGTAAATAAATAAAATCAACACCTCACCACTAATTGTGATATTGTATGTTTATGATATCATTTTTTATAGTGATGTAGAAACGGTTTGTGATGTTTTTGATACACATTAATGAAAAATGTATCTAACATTCCTTAGTGAACTTAATTTATTCATGGGATTAAAAATTAATCAAGCCTCTAGTATTATTTTTATTTCACAAGAAATGTACGTAAGTGATCTATTGAATAGGTTTGTAAGGGAAGATGTATGGGTTTTATATATTTCTATATAATTGCGGACAAATATAATAAAGGGAAATTAATGAAAAGAAGAAATTAAAAATGAATTATGATAACTGAGTGAAATTATATTGTATTTAACCATATAAAGGCTTGATATTGTATTCTATACCACACATTGTGACAACATTATATCTACTCCAAATGAATCTCATCTACTTATATCCAAGATATTTCTCTAATATATTTCTAACACTACCAATAATGGAATTCAATAAAATATGAAAGGAGAGGAAAATCTAAGAGTTATTTCTGATACTGATTGGAAATGATCTATGGATGATAGAATGTTGAATCCCAATGGTGTTTTTTGGTTTAATAGTCTGGTCATGGAATTCAAAAAAGGAAACTTCACGCACACCATATTATATGCAGGAAAAATATCTTGTTACATAATATGAATCAACCCAAATGGTATGGATGGAAACCCATCATGAGGATATATATGTTCAATTTGGATACAAACTTATTACCAATAGTGATAATCAATGTTTCATAAAATTTTCAAAGAATACAATTAATCAATCTAGTTCACAAGATATTGATTAAAATTTTATTTTCTAAATCATAAGTAAGCTGATGGTATAATGAATAAAGAAATTGACACTTATAATACATATTTTGTTGATATTTGGACAATATTCCCACAAATTATTTTAAAAAAAATTAATGGAAAAAATTTAGATGAAGCCTTAATTCCATGTTTATGTAATTATTCTTTTCAATCTCCTATATTTTAACTTACCTATTTATTAAGGTGATGTTACGTGCATGGGTTAAAATCAATCTCCATTATTATAAATTGTTTTATTGTGTGTGTTAATTAGTTCATGATATATCTGATAAAATACATTTTAATATGCCCTATTAATTAAGAATAAGTAGTTGGAAGTAATTGAGAAGATGTGCTTATCATATAGTCAGGATGATTGACTTAACCACCCTTGTTTTATATACAGATCTTTCTCATATAAACAGAAGTTTTATTATTTTATGTATTGTTTTAAATACTTGAATGAGTTACTTTTCTGAACAAACATTGGTTTTACAATCAATAAGGGGTAGAAGAATGTGCAATATTAATTACAATTACTATGGGGGAGATTGATGTACTTTGTAGAGAATGATGTTGTATTTTTTTCAATAAATTCTTCAAGATTGCTATTATGGGATGCTCATGAAATTATGGTGATGATAGTCAGTTTCATGAAATTTTTTATATTATTAGTTCAAAAACCCAACCAATTGTTAATCAAAATGTTACTATTACTTTAGATTTTTAATGGTAATTTGTTTTTTTAATTTTATGATTGGTTATTTTGGTCATCAATTCAGTGATTGGTTTTGATGGATGATGAAACACTATCCATATTTTATTTCAAGGGATAATATTTTTTTAGATAGAAATATGAATATTGAACATATTTAAGTAAGTGATACTCTTCCAAACCTATTTTAAGATTTATTACAAAATATTTGGGATGATTTTAGTTTTTTGAGAATGATTCAGGATCAGCTGGATAGGTTTTCAGATAGATTGAGTTGATTTTGAAATTTCAATAAAGTATGTATGACATTAAAGCTAGTGGGGTAAAAAATAATTGTGAGATTGAAGGAATTTATTTCAAATGAATTATGTCTGTTGGATTTATATTAAAATTTATTTTCGTAATTTGTAAATATACATTGGGATTTATTAGATCATATAACTTTTAGGAGCTATAACACCTTGGTGTAAGATTTCATGGTTGAGCTTCAGACATTGAACTTATGACTTCGAGGTGCATATAACATTAACATAAATCCCTATTGAATGAATAAATTTTATAGTTTTATAAAATTTTGTCTTGTGTGTATTTCAAATATTTCAAATTATTATAATATAAAATATAAAATTTATTCCCATAAGAGTTTGGAGCCTTATGAGATTCGTGGAATCCAATATTTGAGTGTTTTGGGAATTCCTTTGATAGAAAATATTGTTTTTAGGGATTAAATATGATGATTCCATTATGTTCTTTAAAAACTTAAAATATTTTGAGGAAGTAATTATTTATTAATGAATATATAATTGATTATTTTTCGTGGATCTGTAAAAACAATTTTGAGTCTGCATGATCATTGAAGTGAGACACTTCAGGAGAAGTTGGGTGTATGAATTCATGAATACATAAAATTTATATCAAATAGATTTTGTGGAGTAATTTATTAGGATTTGATTAATATGTTATAATGTGGTATCTAATAATTAAGACATTATAATATTTAAAATAGGATTATCATGGTGATCAAGGAAATTGAAGACTGTTTTTCCAATATATTTAAATGTTATGAGAAATGGGTATATAATATTCACATGGAAGGTGGATATTGAAAATGGTATAATGAATGAATGTATATTTATTCATGTATTAATATATCTTCAAAAAATTTATTTTTAAAAATGCTTGACCACTATTGAGAAGGTAATTTGTGATAATAAGATGAAAATGCTGAACAATAGAAAAATCAAATGTTGTGAACATTTGAGTTGATTTTTCATTAGTGAGTTTTTTTCTCTCATCCAATAATAATTATAATTACCTTATTGGGGAGAGTATTTTTTTCAAATATAAGGATCATAATTTTCCTTATTTTTATATTTGATAATAAAATTAAATCTATTGGTCTGTGGGATAAAAACAAAGAAATAACGGGTACAAAATCATATTTAGAGAGGAGAACCTCATTAAAATAGATGCATTGGTCCATTTTTTATTTTATTTATCTCACAATTATGATAATTTGATGAATAATATTAATACATTGTTTTTATATTTGGGAATAAATTATAAGCCACTGATTCAATCCCCCCAACATCTATTAGTAACTGTTGATCCACTTAAAACATTACCTTTACTCAATGAATAATAAGTGGGCCTAACAAAAGACATACTATGAAACTACTAGGGGATTTGATTTATTTTATTCACAATCACTTGATAAACTATTATGAAATATTTGGCTAGAATATTAGAATGTAATATATAAATATTAGGATAGATATCTTAGTAGAAAAATAGAAATGTATAGCCTAAATTGAGACCTAATGTTTTATAAGTTTGGATATATATGACTTTTATAAGTTACTCTTTCTATGATAATAGGTTCTAAATTTATATTATTTTTTAATTAAGTATTAACATACCTATTATTCCATTATTTTTGTAAATATTTGGCATATAACTAAACATTAAAGTCATTTGAGGGTTTTCAATGTATATGGAAATATATGATTAAATTTAACTACTTTATTTGGATAATATATTAACCAAATTTTAGTGTTTGTATAAATATGTGTTCACTTGTATCTAGGAATTAACAAATATCATAGATAACTTCGAAAGAACATTTTTGTCATATGAGTGAAATAAATTCCAATTATGAAGGAAAAAGTTCGTATCTTAGTATTTAAATGATAGATTGGTTTATGTATTATTAATTGATATATCTTGAGTGATAAATAAGAAAATAATACCATAAAATTTTTTCATGAGAAAAATGATTAAAATTTTGTGAAAATATTTTTTTTGGGTGAGAATATAACACCTTAGGTGATATGGCCAATTAACTTTCATTATATTACATTTTTATAATTATAAATAAATATTTTTCTTCTATCTTAAGTAGTATAGTTGATTAGAAAATGGGTCTTATAAGATATGAATGAAACTAAAAAATCATTATTCATTCATAGTGAAACGTTAAAATAGTGGAATATGAAGCAATTAATTATATAACATGAAATATTACATACCATTCTAGATTAAATCCAATAAAATTACATAAATTAAAATGGGAAAATAAATAAAAAAGAATCGTATATTTAAATATATTAGATAATTTGTATCACCTTCAACCTTAAGTATCAGTATTTGAATAACTTAACCTATAGTGATTAAGAAAAAAATTAAATAGAGAATTTATGTATTGAAATCTAAAATGAAAATTAAGATAATGAAAATGTTGATTTAATATGTAAGAATGTAATGAATTTATCTAGAGTAATAGATGCAATATAGTAATTATATAAGAAATATGTCCATTAGAAATATTTTCATTGGAAATATAGTCTTTTGTAATAGGTCCATTCGATAGACATTTATCTAATAGGTAAACTAAAATTGAGTAATGTTTATTATAAATTATATATAATATTTCTCATAAATAATATCAAATGAAAAAATATACTATTTATTTAAAATGATTAATTATATAAATATATTTATAAAATACATATTGTGATTATTTTTAAAACTATAATTTCATTATTTATTAAATTGAAATTAATATTTTAATTAGAATTGGTTGAAAATATTAAATTTTTAAGATATATATAATTTATTCTAATGGGGTCTAGTAATGTGAAGTTAAATGTTTCCTTTTTTGAATAGGATTTTTCATGTTTTGATAATTATTAGTTTAATAATATTAATCACTAACAAAGAATAATTTTAAAATAAATTAATTGATAATATATAAAATAAAATTAATTGACATTATGATAGTCATAATAACCAGACAATTAATAGTTATAAATTCATTTTAGGCTTAGAAATAAGTTTTTTTTAAAATTGTTTTGATTTGTTATGTATGCGTATATAAAATTTAATTTTAATCTGTTATAGAACATATATATATATTAAAATGGTTTTCATATTTGGAATTATAATATCAAAAATAAAAAATAAGGGAAATTTCATTTGTTAGAAGAATTTTTTTTTCAAGGTTAATGTTTATTATAACTCTATAGTAGTAAACGAGATATTTCCAATGAATAGTATTTTCTATAAAAATTATCAAATAATTAAAAAAATTAAAACAATCACTTTTAAATGATGATTGTATTATAACTATGTGAAAAATATATAATATATGAATAATAATTTAATTATTAATCGAGATAAAATAAGAATAAAAACAATTAATATATAAAAAGAAAATTTATCATTAAAATAAATCTATATATTATATTTTAGGCTAAATTTTTTTTAGTGTCAAAAAAAGAGTTATATTAATTATATTCCAAATTTGGAAACATAAAAAATAAATTTTGTATGAAGGTTCATTTTTTATTTTTAGTAAAAAATGTTAATTACCATCATAATTATTTAATCAGTGTTAAAGGGTAATGATCGATAATCTACCAGGGATCAAATTTTACAAAATACAAATTATATATAGTCCTTATAGAAGTTCATTTTTTATATGGGGAACTAAATCCCACATTTATAACCAATCTTTTTTCATTATTCTAATATTTTATTTCGTCTTTACCCTTAACCTAAACTTAGTTTCTATGGGAATGTTACTATTTTTCTCTTATAAAAGGAGCTTACATCCACCTACATAAAGGAACACTCATCCTTAAAATTTATCATGAAACCCTACCCATTATAAATCTTCTATAATATTATTCCATGTTTGGTATCCTTTGGTTCTATGAAAGTGTCTCACGTAATCAATTTCAATGATGTAATTTAGGATAAGAATCAAGTCCATAAAAGAGTATTATTCACTCTCTAACCTTTTAGTCATACTAATTTAAATCTAATTCTCCTAGAAACCTAGTTATACCACACTAATATAATTAAAATATTACAAATAATGTAATTTTTTATTTATTATATTGATGGAAGAACCATTATCTATCACTCTCACATCCATTAAATATTTTAAATATAGCCAAAGTTTTGTACAAATTACACCATCTATGAATGAAAAATATCATTTTTCATCACTTACCTATATGGATGAATGTAATAATATTTTTAATTAATTAAAATTTATATTTATGATGTTATTATGTATCTATAGAGGAAAATTATTCATTCGATTAATATCTAACCCATTATTAATAGACTACCTTTCTTGATTAAAATTTATCAGAATAAAATTGTCACAAAATTCACCATAAAAAATCACAGATAAAGCACTAAGGAAAAAAATTTGAAAATTATATATCATCATATAAAATATATTTTGTTACCTTAAATAATCTATGATTTTTTGACTAATTGTGAATAAATTGGCGATCAACATCGACATTACAAAGAATATATGAAATTATCAAAATCACTATAATCCTATCATGAAAATAAATAATTACTAACTAATAAATATATAATGAATAATTATAATTTAATAATTAAAATTTTAATATATATCAATTCTATTTCGAAATAAGTGACTAATATATTTATTTCATTTATATAATAGGTTAGCATGGGTCCAACCTCATAGAAATACTAGGTAATGGTTTTTATGACTCAATATCCTATCATTGAGTTTGAATATTTATTCTCTAAACTCAATTTTAATGTTGGTTTTTTCTATCCAATGATTTTATGATATATAATTTCCTCTATATTTTATGGGGGTTTACTGTTAATTTCATTACCTCATTTTTAAAATATTCTTACTTTATATATTTCAATGTCTGTATGAGTTTCATTTAAATTTTTATTCATTGAGGGATGTTTTAAAATTATAAACATATTCTTATTTTATATGGTCTTATTAATAAACAATTGGAATATAATAATAATATTATAATATTTTTTTGGAATTACATGTATTTTCATGATTCTCTTATTTTAATTATTTTGATTCAATTGTGAATAAACATGTAAGGATTTTAGTCGACTAGAAATCTTTTTCATAGAGTAAAAGTTTTTCTACAATGAATATGTTCTTGTATGGTTATTATATTATTTCATTAATTTAATTTAGATCATAATTTAAATTTATCTATAGCTAATTTAAAATTTTAAATCAAAATATTCTACTTTGTTATTTTCCTTTCCATAAAAATATAATATTTTTCATGTATATATATATCTTCTACAATAAGATAATTCTCTAAAATTCTTATTTTCATTCATTCTACACACCTATTTTCCATTATTATTTAAAAAAAATATTCATTCTCTCTTGTGATATTCATAGTTAATTTTTCTTTTTTCAAAAATCTCTTTTTATCATCATATTTATAATGTAATTTTTAATAAATGTATTTAAAAATAATTTAAAGGGGTTTCATTTCATGATTTCTCATTTACCATCCAATCTAAACCAGTGCAATTAAAATTCATGTTTTATCAAGGATTCATTATCAATTTTTATATATAGATTATTTTTAGAAATTTAAATTTGAAAATTGTACCAAAATGTTCCTTTCTAAAGTTACTCATAACTTCATCTTTTTATGATAATGATAAATGCGTTTTATGACATATATTGTTAGGTTTTTCATCAATTTTCCACCCACCCTAAAAATATATTACTCAAATGAAGTTATATTTAATGAATCACCCTATAAATTCTGTTTTATATTTATCGTCTTATATGATTTAATTTTGGTATCAATATATTGATCTATTGAGTTCATTCCATATGACACCACATGAAATAATATGAAACCCATTTTATTTAAGTGGGGTTTTCATGATATGATGTAAGATTTTTCTATATTTAAAACATGAATATGGACTCTCCTCTCTAGATGGTATGGGTCTATTAAATTCTGATGATTTGGAGGGCAAGTTAAATCCCTAAGATGGGTTTGGTACGTTAAATCCCAAAAACTATTCAGGTCTGTTAAATATCAGAGAGGGGTTTGGTATATAAAATTATTATGAGTTTTAAGCTCATTTAAATACCTATGGTGGGTGGGTTCCAATATCAACATCCAATGGATTGATTAAGGCTTTATATGTCATGTGATTAAGATGATTCCTATACATTTTTGTTATGTTCAGGATATGATGTGTGAAAATTATTTTTCTATCTAATACTTTATAGATTGATTTAATTGAGGTTAAATTTGTGAAAAATGTTATGATTTAATTTTTTTTATTATACCAGACTTCTATATAATATTCAAAATTCTTTCTCTATAGAATATGATCAATGTATCATGATTGTGATTTGTTATTACATGGTATATATTTTATCATTTGACATTATATGTCCTTATATTATATAAAAAATCATATTGGACCATGTTATTCTAATATTAAATTTCTCCCTTGATTAATTTTTTCATCTTTATGTCCAAACTATTGGTTCCATGTTGATAAGTTTCTCACTAAAATATCAATTTAGACCCCCATTGTTTTTTTCCACTTCCCTAAAAAATTAGATATGGTATATTTCCTTGAAGTAAGTAGTTTGTGTAGAATTTGGGGGAGATGTTTAAACACCAATGTTCAATAAGGATATTATGTTGATGATATATGAAGACAGTAGACATTTTTATTTATGGATTAATAGTTTTTTCTATGAGATAAAAGGCTTAAATAAATGGATTTTATGTAAAATTGTGTAAGTGTTATTTGATTGTATTAGTTTATATCGATGATTCTATTTAAATATAGTGTTTTATCACTAAATCTGAGTGTGCAGGTATGGGGTGTCTCATGACCTATCATAAAGATAAATGAAAAGAAATATCTACATCAAAACCAAAAATTAATTATTTTTCATATAATATGATAATGATATTTAATCATGACTTTAGTTGGAGAAATAAAACACACATTACCCATGTATATCCATAAGTAACAAGATTCACTCTCTCTAAATGAGTGGTATTTTGTATTTTTCATTAGCTAAGAAGCCATAGACTTCTATAGAACCTACCAAGACCTTGATGTGAAACACAAATCATGGTCTGGTAATGCACTTATAGATATCACATGAAAAAAACTATTTCTTTCTTGTATACCTTTCTTGGTTCTTCCACTGACTCGGTCTCTTGGATTGATAGAACCACACGACTTTTGTTAACAAATCCAATACAACCTATATTGCATCACAAAATGTCAATTTTCTTGGTAAACATGTAACAATGTTTATGGTCACATAATCCCATATCCATAAAATCACTTAAAAGGGTATAAGTAACCCATATAGTGTGCTCTATCTTTATCCTTAGATAGGAAATACATTGAGTGAAAAAAAAGAATATCCTTCCTCCTAACTGACCACTACAAAAATAAATTAATATCATGATATGTCTTTTTAAACACTTATTTCATCACCCATGATGAGGCATTGGATTCCCTCGTCAAATTCACCCTAAAAAAATGGGGACCTCCACCTTTCCCTAGAGGTAGAGCTTGTTTTCCTCATCCTAATACCTTCTATGAATTGAAATATCTCTCATGATCCATTCTCATTTCACCTAAAATTTTTAATTATACTTCTGGATTACCTTTAGTCTTTTTACCAATGATTATTTTTTGAAAAAATTGAAACCATTTATAGCCTTTCTTCCCTATAAAACAATAGTATACTAATATTTGAGTGAGCTAATAAATGTTTAGTCCCCATCAGACATCCAAACTACCAACTCATTAGTCATATTATTCAGAACTTATATAATTATATTCAAATTTCACTGAATAATATAATTTAATATTGAATGTATATAGATTCAAGAACCAATAAATTTTTCCAGGTTAAAGTGTTGTGGGGAGAATATGTATCATAAGATATCATAGTCTTTGTAGATGAAAAATATCTCACCAAAGAGATAATGATACCAACACCTTATTAAATAAATTATGTAATCCATATCAAAGATAGATATCATAGATCTTATTGTTGGGGTCATAAATTACATGACCTAGAAATGAGTACCTAATCCCCTAGAGTAGAAAATCTCTTGGATCAACCCAAATGGGACCACAATAGATTGTATAAACATTCAATGGATCTAAAATATTCATAATCAAACCAGTCATAATTTTTTTAACTCTTGGAATGCTTATGCACATTGGTATTTCCTATAACTAACCATGATAGTTCTATCTTTAATTTATTCATGTGTAAACTTTTTATAAGGATCTGTGCACATTTCCTCTCTCCAATGGATTGAAACTAGTGTCTGAGTATCACAAAAAATAAAATTGAGAATTATTTAACAATTTAATTGATTATATACACAAAGTTTAATTCAAACTAAGAACCCAACCTATTACATCCAAACATTAGATTTTTATGAATAAAAAAATATATAGTTATAAGTAACAAAATACAAAAAATGAGACATAACAAGAAATGAATATCCTACAAGGTTTCTGAAATAAAAAAAATAAATCTTATTGGAAAATTAAATTCTCTTTCCCAAATTAAAAATATATTATGGTCATTACATAAATGGTCCATAAAATATCAAATAATAAGATTAAATATTGGCATAACCTGATGTTTGTATAATCTTGTGTTATGGAAAATTATGAATTTTAGAAAGGATTTTTATAATTTTTGATTCATGGATGTGAAAAATGATAAATATGATTTTGTAATGAAATTTCATAAGTTAGAAAACATAAAAGTGATTTTTAGATAATTTTTAGTACTATGAGCCTTTTCTTGAGTTGTAATGTGTTTAAAAATAATGTTTCTTCGAAATCGTGGTTTTTAGAAGGAAAGGGGGAGGAACACAGTTTGAAAATTATTAGTGCTGACCATGGAACCATAATATGTTTACTTTTGGGGGGAGCCACATGGTTTTTAAAACCATCCAACCTAAGCTTCAAAATAATTAAATATAAATACAGAGGATTACCAAGGTGAATAATAAATTTTGTGCATAGTTTTTCTAAAGATGTGTCATGGAATTATTACAGGGTAATAGCTCTATATGGTTGAAGTACCATCTATAAACCTTGAATGAGAATTGTGTGACAATTTGGGTTCGTGGATAGTGGGACCATTATGTTGAGACAAGGATCCCAAAACCTTGTGGTATAACCATGCACATCTTATAGAGGGGGGAAATTACCATTTTTTAGTATGACCTTAAAAGGTTATTTTACCTATTTCTTCCTTTATTCATCAAGGATTTCCCTCCACGCTTGCCTCCTCCCTATCCAATTCCATGGGATTATTCTCATTAATTCCCAATATGAGTTGAATTATGTTGGGTGAATTTTAATTATAATTATGATTCAATAACATTATTTTCTTCCTTTCATTCTTTTATTTAACCATATATTGATTATCTTCATGAAAGATATTAAATCATATTTTTTGAAGTTTTATGATTCGTAAATTTCTATCATTTTATATAGAACATAAGCATGATATTGGATGACTAAATATTCCTTTTTATAAATCAGGTGGTCTATTTATTTCCTATAAAATTATATCCTATTTATGAAGTGTTTTCCTTGTACTGCATGTCGAACTTTCCACATGTTGATCCTAAATTATAAATCACTTAAAATAAAATTATTAGACTATAAAATTGGTTTTATTTACACAAATATTTATTTTTGGGGGTATTCTACTCCAACTAGAACCACACTTTTAGGTGTTTTTCTTATGTATCATTGATCATTATGCCTTTATTTTGTTTTAAAACAACTCTTGAGGTGTCTTAAATAATATCTCACATGAATTGGTTAAATTGATATAAATGTAATACGAATGGTAATACTATATCACTTACCTTATTTTTAGTTATGGTGTATTTACATGGATAAAAAATGTGTTTGTAATTAAATGTAACACTGCAATAATTAAATTTATTCGACCATAGCTATGAGTCCCAAGATGTTTTTGGATGTTTAGGGCCTCGATTTAAGACTCCATTAGGGTTTGTGATATTAAATGTTATATGTAATCATGTTTTACCCTATAATCAAAAACAATCCTAAGATGTGTTAGATTATCTCTAACAATGTAATGATGAATGGTATGTTACAATTGATGATTGGAATGGACACTAACATTCCCCCTTTTTATGACTTCTAAATAAGTATATTTATGAATTCAACTTGTGAGATTGAAATGATAAGTTCCATAGGAATTAACCTTTCCCATTGATACCTTATAATATATTGATGATGGATAACCTAGTACGGAAATAAAAATGTATACTAAATTATGACATTGATAATGGTTAATCTCATGTGGAACTGATAATGGATAATATTATATGGAATAAATATCGGATAATGGGGTATGTAACTGATGAGGGGTATCATGGTATGAAACAAATGATATTATCTTATAAAACCAAAATTAGGATTCATTGGATTAACTAATTGGATCATTCTTCATTGGACTACCTCAAATAAGCTCATTGGGAATCACTAAATCTTTTACTGAGTTTACCTTGAGCATTCACCCTGGAATGACGAGGGTGGCCCACCATGGGCACGAGGTTCTTCAACCTTGTTGGTTTAGATTAGTCATTGTTGTTGTACTATGAGATGACACCATGGTAAATGGACTTGGGTCCTAGCCCATATAGGTGTGATACATGTTATATCTATGTATTCCATAGTTAATGGGTTTACTTCTATATACAGTTACTCTATGATCATAAAATTTTCTAGACATAGCATGTACATGTAGACGGGGTTCTATCACTTTATCTTTTTACCAGCAACATTTTATATACCTAAAAAAATTACATTTATATGCACAGATAGAATTTTTATTTGACAACATTGGTGGTGGCCTATTGAGTTTTACTCACACCATTTTCAGGTTGTCGTTAATAGCCAGATTAACCTCTGAACTTTATATTATGGATTGAGAATTTTTTCCTTGGTAGCGTATTATTTTTTCTATGACAATATCTGGGATAAGAGGATGAGAATGTGATTGGGATACCTTTCAGATTTAGAGTATTTTATTTATTTATTATTTTTCAGTCTATCCATTTTATAGGCATTACCTGTGGTTTTTTTATTTCATGAATACTTACTCATCAATTTAATGTATTATTGGAATATAACTCATGTTTATAGTTGGTATTATTGTCAATTTCTAAGTTATCCATTTTATATAATATTTTTTCAATTATTTATTTTCATCTATCCTTTATTTATTTCTGATTTATTTGTGTTTAGTACCAAACAAAAGGGTATATTCTCCCAAAGGTACCACTATTTGATCATCCCTTATATTCAGTATCCTTTGGTGTATGAGGAGGCATGCTTGAGGTCATCTAGAAAGTCAGCTTGGGGAATTATTTTTGTCTCTCTCAAGAAAGGACATGATAAATATGTATCCCAGACTTCCTATTAGTGTCTTAATATTTTTATGGTAAAAATGAAATTAAGAATGTGTCAAAAGATGGTGAATATCCCATGCCTTGGAATATCGAACCCACACATGTGGGAAAGAACAATATTTATGTGATGGTACTATTGTTTATACTATTTATTTTAAAAGTTATTATTATTTAACATGAAATGATTATTTTATATCCAATTGTTATTTATTTATAAATTTATTTGATTTACCACTTGGCCTAGTATTATAAGATATTAGGTGAGTTCATGTATCATTTTAGGGGCATAGGCATCACATATCATTATAATTATTAAATATATGAAATTCTTGTGTTATTAGGCTTCATGTTTATGATTATTATAGGATTGTGTGATTATTTATAATTATTTCTTGTATACAAAGATTCTGTGATTATTTGAATGTAAAATTGAATTTTCTACTAATTTAAAAGCTTACCTTGATTGGGTCATGATGTAATGCAAGTTAATTTTTTTTCAAAATAAACATAAACATTGTTTTCTAAAACATCTTGATGGTGTCATTATATTTAACTAAAATATCATTAATTAATGAATATAATTATTTTTAAAGTGAATCTCGAAGATGGAATGTAATTTTTTTGTTTTAAAAAAAATTCAAGGAATTTCTTATGGATGTTAATCAAATAGTGTGTTTACTGAATGTTATATTGGATGGTACCTTTACTACATGGTAATAAAGAAATGAATAGTGTCTCTAGAGACCCGAAGCTTGACGTACATGGACATTACATTACTTTTGCGGAATACTTAGTACATAAAAAAAACACACACAAGGACCATAATAGTTTAGTGTCTTTGGAAACATGGAACGTAATATTCTAATTGTAGTGAATGATTTTCAACATATCCCATAAAGATATTCCCTTTTTTACCTAAAAACCTTTCTTTATATCCTGGGGAAAAGAAAACATAAAACAGTGAGCTCAAATGCTCAGTAAGGGTAAACAAAAGAAATATCGATCACATCATATTCATAAGAACATAACTTTTGGAAATCTTAACCTGCAAAAGAGAGCATAATTTCATAACACGGGATAAATCATAGAAGTGAAATCTAATCCCAATAATCATAACTTAAAACATGAAACTTTGTGGCATACACACATAATCATATAGAATCATTTCTTATTAGTCAAGACTCATTGCCAAGACTATCTTAGTGGACAAAGTCCATTTCTGAGCTGAGTCACCCTCGTTTCAGTCCTGTTTCAATGAACCGGTATAACCTACCGTTCCAGCCATGTCTATATCATGAGATATAAAATCTATACCCAATGCATTGGAGGGAGATATAGTTCCCACCAATCTCATAATGATACCATTCTTATGTGTGCCACAAAATCATAAACCATACATCATAGCATAACCCATGTAATAAAAATGGGAATCTTAAACAACATGACATCATAAAACAATTCATATAAGATAAATGAATTCATAAAAATAATTTCATCACAACATAATCAAATCAATGTAATAATAGGGATTGAAACAGAACCCTATATTATCTTAGATGGAAAATAATTTTGATAAAACACTTGAACTCTATTCTTGAGGAAAATATCCTTTCTTTTTCAAAAACATTTTTTCCTTTCATAACATGTCATACAATTTTAAACTAAAAAAATTTCATTAAATATAATCTTGAAAACTTGTAAAGTATGATTGTTGGAAATAATGTTTTAGAAATCCATTCATACCGTATAAGATAAAAAACATTCTTCTCGTGCTTTTGTCAGAAAAGTCAAAAAATACCTCGTACGAAAAATGACAAAAGATTCCTTTCATATCATTTACTAAAAACTAACCAAAGGGTAAAATAGGTTTTAAACAATTGTAGCTGGATGGAAATATTATTACATATAGAGGAAACATGGATGTGGATGATAAAATACACCCCAGTAAATACCAAAGTATAAGCAATCTCTGATAAAAATGAGATTGTGATATTTCTCTTACCTTAGCTCCGATATGCTTTCTATGTGTCCGAACCTCCTATATAATGAATTAAATAATGTTATTGACTTATTCCAAAATAATAATTATTTTTATGATATCATATATGGTCATTTTCTTAGCTCCTTAGTAGTAATATTTCATTGCTACTTGTTATTCGGGTGTTTATAACTTTTTGTTCTTATGCGTGTTTCGTCGAATAAATTCTTATTATTCTCTTTAGGTTATAGATACCTACTTTCCATAATGTTATTAGTTTAATATATATAATATTAATTCATTCAATTCATTTATAGAATCATTATGAAATGAAGATCATGTAGAACGAGTCACATTACATCGTGGAGACGGTATTCCGCACGTACGCACGAGTGATGATATCGTTCCTATGATCGTGGAATTGTATTGGATTGTATGTATACTATTTCAGAATCCGTATAACTGTATATTAGTCATATATAGTCATTATTTACACCATTATACCCATCCAAGTAAGGAGGTGGTGGAAAATAGATTACACCACGGCGTGTAGACGGTATTTCGTACGTACGCACGCGCAGTGATTTCTTTTTCTGTAGAATGGATAGATGGTGAAATAGGGTTGTTTCATACTTATAATAACATATCAGTATATGGGTGATACTGATGTTATTACTTCATAATGAAACAACTAAATAATAAGAAGTGTAAGAAGAAATAAAGATGAAAGAATCGGTAATGGACATTACCTCTTCTTTGAAGTGATTCTTTGAGACCTTATTTTAGGGCACTAAAATTGGTCTTTGAAGAAGACCAGGACCTCTAGGATGTCTATAGGGAAGTGGAGAAAAGAAATTGGCAGGGGTTGGACGAGCTTGAAGGCTCAAAGTGGTGTGAGGAAGAGAGGGAGCAGGTGCCCTTTTATAAGGGAGGAGAGGGGCACCTTTGGAATAACTAAAAATATTATTTTATTATAAATTCAAGTTCGGTTTTAAATAGCTCCAAATTGATTTATTTAAAGGATAAGGTGGGTATGGGTCGAAATCCTCTCATCCAATATAATTTAGACAAGTTTTAGGTTCCTATTTTAAACTTATCATTTAGATTTAACATTAAGTTAAATAATTTTACTTTTACCATGTCTTCTTGTGTTCCTATACTATATGGTTAATAAACATACTATATCAAGACAAACGAACCCCAAGTTGTTTATTATTAACATATATAAACTTGTCTAAGTTATTTGGCAGAACCTTAGATTTTTAGGAATAAAATAACAATTAATAATATAATATTTGTTTTAAAAACTATTTTATGTCAATTTTGATACTATTTAGTAATTGATTTTTGTGAAAATCATAACATAATGATAAGTTCGAAAAAAGTTAATTAAATAAATAATAACATGTTATATTAACCTATAAAATTATTTTAATTCATAAAAAGTATCAAATTATATTTATTTGGGTATTTATAACATCAATTATGTCAATATTTCATTAATTAGATAATTACTGCATCATCGTTGTGTCATAAATAAAATATATTATTTAATGTCTAAAAATTAAAAATAAAATACCATTATGTAGGAAAGATTTTTATCTTTCTAATGAATATTTATAGTCGAATTTATCTTATGTATAACCCCATATTAAAAAATATTTACTTAATAAACATTGATTTTAACTATTTTAACCCTTCTTTAAATAAATTAATAATAAATGTCCTAATCTAATCCAAGTGGGCCTAAATGGTCATATTGTATTCCTAATTTTGTTTTTGGTCGAATTAAACTTATCCAATAGAATTAGGACATGTGTTAGGGTAATAATAATATCATCTTTACCCTTAATTACCCTATTTACTTTTAATCGTGGTAAAAAAATGTAAACAGTTACTATTCACCAAAAAATTAATTTCATCTCATTGAACCACATTTTACATACTGACATCAACCGTGTCTCTCGGATTTTTGAAATTCCACTCACAAAAGTGGTAAAATTAAGTTTTATGAAAAATTCAGTTTTTTAACTACCACTTAGTGGTTTCACTATTCATCACAAATTGAAAGTTTTCAGAAAAATACCAAAATTTCACCCTAGGCTAATTTCGATATTCTGAATCCCAAAATGAAGTCCATATTGAAAAATAAAATTTATAAAAGTTCAAAAAGTGGTTATTACTATTCATAACAGCTAGTTTTAATAATATTTTAATAGCATATCGTTGTTTAGTGAAACTCGGTATTGGGTACTACACACGCTATTGAGGAAGGTTGTGATTGCGTGTAATGCAAGGATAGTCGAGGGCGCGTGTTGTGCAAGCTCTTTTTGGTGTAGCGTACCACACAAGACATTAATGAAATTAAAAAGAATATTTTTTATAAAATCTCGGGGTGTTACATTCTACCCCCCTTAAAATGAATTTCACCCTCGAAATTCATCGGGGTTATAAATGGTTTACTATTTGAAAGTTTCTTTGATAGAAACCCATATCGTAAAAAGGAATACCAAAACCAATCTTTAAAAACAAAAGTATGAAACGTAACGGTTACCCAACTAAACTAATCACTGGGTTTCCACATAGGTGAAAATATGGATATGGAAGAGAAATCTAACCGTCATGTGCTGATGGAGAGTGGTAGAGAACATGGCTATGGAAATGCCAGCAATCACAAATCCATAAATTTTTGATGATATAAGGTACCATATGATTTATCATATATAAGAGTACTAGGACAACATTTTTGGTTTTCAAGATCATTTCCCTAAAGTCGATGAAATTGGAATTAGAAGAAATACTTTCGTGATTTCAGTATAGTCTCGCCGTTGGTCGTTATTTGGACAATTTCCACTTCATCTTTTAATGAAATGAAGATGAATTTGTCATTCGTGATGTGTTAGTAGATCATGTGATGGAATGATGGGTCATTCCATCTGTCTCAAACAAATGGTTAGAAAAGTTATCAAAAAATACATAAGTCCATATATAGTGATATTAATGATATATGGTTCCTAAAATGGACTTATACTTCATATATCATACTGATTAATATATTAAAACTAGTTTCTACTAAATAGGGACTTCCTGTAGGCCAGTGGTAGGCGATAAAGGTCAGTCGCACTTTAGTTGTGGGTTCGATTCCACGGCCTTGTCCGACGTGAAGGGTTGTCGCCCGTCCTGCGGGTTGTCCTTTATCTAAAACTATCTAATATCAAAAGTTTTATCCTTAAATAATACTAACATATGTCCAACATAATCCATTAAAATCTTTAGGCTTATCTAAAATACTTCTCTCCAAGCTCATAATATAAAGAAAATGATTACTTGAAATGTCATCAACCAAGCATGTGAATACCATCATTTATCCCCCATATAACTTGTTGGTCACATTCCAATCATGTGAATACCATAATCATGTATTCTCTTGAAAAATGAATACCCATTAAACCTTTGTGAATACATGAATGCTGTCAAAAGTTAACTCTTTACACATACCAAAATCCAAAAATTCTATATAATCAATCCATTACATAACCTTCTCCTTATATCATCCATGAGCTCATTAATACTATCAAACATTTAATTTTCTCCTTATCCCTTCATTATGCGCATATCATCTACTTTCCAAAAATATCTGAATAACCTTTCATGGTTACTAGTACCATTAATCATACAACTTCAAAACATAGGAAAGAAAACAATGAAACAATCCTTAGATGTCTCTTTATTCCATAGTACCATGAGATTACTTATACAACATTACACATGATAAACAGGTAATCATTCCACTACATTCTTAAACAATTGACTGAGCTTCAACAATTCTTTCATCTCACATATCATTTGTAGTCTCTTCATCATCATCAACATAAATACTACCCATACAACCATACTGATTCTCTTCATTAGACTTTCCCTTAGAGCATTGGTTTGCATAATGCCCGTACATTCCACATTTAAAACATTTATCCATTGTTGATGTCGTAGAAATACCATTATCCTCATCCCTAGTGTTAACTGAACCTTTTCCTTTTCACTTACTGGCTTTGTGTCCTTATTTTCCACACCCAAAGCATCTTCTAGTTCCTTTGAAACATTCTCCTTGATTCCTCTTCCCACATGATTTATATATGGGAAACTGAACTTTCTTTCCTCTATGATCATCATGAAACTCCATCCTTCTCATATTAGCCGAGTCAGGAAACTTACCAAATTTTACTTTATTGATCATATTATGAGATTGTTGATTCGGCATAATAATGATGTTTGGTCTTCCAAATCCCATTTCATTTGGTTTCTCATCATTCCATTGTCCATCATATCCTCCATTATCGTGAATCATCTTGTTTCCAGCCATTTTCTAAAACCGAAAAAGAATAGTGTGAGAGGCAAAAATCATAATAAAGGGGGAGTAACTTCAATATATAACATCTTTGGTTTAATCTAATATCATTACCATAGTTCTAGGACTATATCTTATACGTATACTTATCCTTAGGGACATCCTTAGACATACCTTAGAAATATCTCTAGGGATCTCACTAACATTCTCGCATCCTAGTTTCCAAAGGTTGACTAAACCTTTCCTCTGATACCAACTGTAGAGACTCGAAGCTTAACGTGCATGGACATTACATTACTTTTGCGGAATACATAGTACATAACAAAAAACACACACACAAGGGCCGTAATAGTTTAGTCTCTTTGGAAACATGGAACGTAATCTTCTAATTGTGGTGAAATATCTTCAACATCTCCCATAAAGATCTTCCCTTTTTTTACCTAAAAACATTTCTTTATATACTAGGGAAAGGAAAACATAAAATGGTGAGCTCAAATGCTCAGTAAGGGAAAACAAAAGAAATATCAATCACATCATATTCATAAGAACATAACATTTTGAAATCTTAACCTGCAAAAGAGAGCATCATTTCATAACATGGGATAAATCATAGTAGTGAAATGTAATCCCAATAATCATAACTTAAAACATGAAAATTTGTGGCATACACACATAATCATAGAGAATCATTTCTTATTAGTCAAGACTCGTTGTCAAGACTATCATAGTGGACAAAGTCCATTTCTAAACCGAGTCACCCTCGTTTCAGTCCTGTTTCACTGAACCGGTATAACCTACCATTCCAGCCATGTCTATCTCATGAGATATAAAATCTTTACCCAATGAATTAGAGGGAGATATAGGTCCCACCCATCTCATAATGATACCATTATTATGTGTGCCACAAAATCATAAACCATACATCATATCATAACCCATGTAATAAAAATGGAAATCTTAATCAACATGACATCATAAAACAATTCATATAAGATAAAGGAATTCATAAAAATAATTTCATCACAACATAATCAAATAAATGTAATAATAGGGATTTAAATAGAACCCTATATTATCTTAGATGGAAAATACTTTTGATAAAACACTTGAACTCTATTCTTGAGGAAAATATCCTTTCTTCTTCAAAAACATTTTTTCCTTTCTTAACATGTCAAACAATTTTAATGTAAAAAAATTTGATTAAAAATAAACTTGAAAACTTGTAAAGGATGCTTCTTGGAAATAATGTTTTAAAAATCCATTCATGCCGCATAATTTAAAAAAACATTCTTCTCGTACTTTTGTTGGAATAGTCAAAAAGTACCTCGTCCGAAAAACGACAAAACATTCCTTTCATATCTTTTACTAAAAACTCACCAAAGGGTAAAATAGGTTTTAAACAATTGTAGGTGGATGGAAATATTATTACATATTGAGGAAACATGGTTTTGGATGATAAAATACACCCCACTAAATACCAAAGTATAAGCAATCTCGGATAAAAATGAGATGGTGATATTTCCCTTACCTTATGTACGATATTCTTTGTACGTGTCCGAACCTCCTGTATAATGATTTAAATAATGTTATTGACTTATTCCATAATAATACTTATTTTTATGATATCATATATGGTCATTTTCATAGCTTCTTAGTAGTAATATTTCATTGCTACTTGTTATTCGGTTGTTTATAACTTTTTGTTCTTATGCGTGTTTTGTCGAATAAATTCTTATTCTTCTCTTTGGGTTATAGATACCTAATTTCCAGAATGGTATTAGTGTAATATATATCATATTCATTCATTCAAATCATTTATATAATCATTATTAAATGAAGATTATGTAGAACGAGTCGCATCACATCGTGGAGACGGTATTCCGTACGTACGCACGAGTGATGATATCGTTCCTATAATCATGGAATTGTATTGGAGTGTATGTATACTATTTCAGAATCGGTATCAATTTATAATAGTCATATATAGTCATTATTTACACCATTATACCCATCCAAGTAAGGTGGTGGTGGAAAATAGATTACACCACGGCATGGAGACAGTATTCTCTATGTATGCACGCGCGGTGATTTCTTTTTCCGTAGAATGGATTGATGGTGAAATAGGGTGGTTTCATACTTATAATAACATATCAGTATATGATTCATACTTATGTTATTACTTCATAATGAAACAACTAATGAAGAAGAATTGGAAGAAAATATAAAGATGAAAGAATCGGTAACGGACATTACCTCTTCTTTGAAGTGCATCTTTGAGACCTTCTTTTAGGGCACTAAAATTGGTCTTTGAAGAGAACCAGGACCTCTAGGATGTCTCTAGGGAAGTGGAGAGAATAAATGGTCAGGGGTTTTCCGAGCCTGAAGGCTCAAAGTGGTGTGAGGAAGAGAGGGAGGAGGTGCCCTTTTATAAGGGAGGAGAGGGGCACCTTTGGAATAACTAAAAATATTATTTTATTATAAAGTCATGTTCGTTTTTAAATTTCTCCAAATTGATTTATTTCAAGGATAAGGTGGGGATGAGTCGAAATACTCTCATACAATAGAATTTAGACAAGTTTAGGTTCCTATTTTAACCTTATCATTTAGATTAACATTAAGTTAAATAATTTTACTTTTACCATGTCTTCTTGTGTTCTTATACTATATGGTTAATAAACTTACTATATCAAGCCAAACGAACCCCAAGTTGTTTATTATTAATATATATTACCTTATCTAAGTCATTTGTCCTAACATTAGATTTTTAGGAATAAAATAACAATTAATAATATAATATTTGTTTTACAAACTATTTTATGTCAATTTTGACACTATTTAGTAATTGATTTTTGTGAAAATCATAACAGATTGATAAGTTCGAGAACAGTTAACTAAATCAATACTAAAATGTCATATTAACCTATAAAATTATTTTAATTCATAAAAAGTATCAAATTATATTTTTTTGGGTATTTATAACACCAATTATGTCAATATTTCATTAATAAGATAATTACTCCATCATCGTTGTGTTATAAATAAATTAAATTATTTAATGTCTAAAAATTACAAATAAAATTCCATTATGTATGAAATATTTTTATCTTTCTAATGAATATTTATAGTCGAATTTATCTTATGTATAACCCCATATTAAAAATTATTTACTTATTAAACTTTGATTTTAACTATTTTAACCCTTCTTTAAATAAATTAATAATAAATGTCCTAATCTAATCCAAGTGGGCCTAAATGTTCATATTTTATTCCTAATATTGTTTTTTGGTCGAATTACACTTATCCAATGGAATTATGACATGTGTTAGGGTAATAATAATATCATCCTTACCCTTAATTACCCAATTTACTTTTAACCGTGGTAAAAAAAGGTAAAAAGTTACTATTCACCAAAAAATTATTTTCATCTCATTGAACCACATTTTACTTACTGACATCAACCGTGTCTCTCTGATTTTTGAAATTCCACTCACAGAAGCAGTAAAATTACGTTTTATGAAAAATTCATTTTTTTAACTACCACTTAGTGGTTTCACTATTCATCAAAAATTGAAAGTATTCAGAAAAATACCAAAATTTCACCCTAGGCTAATTTCGATATTCCGAATCCAAAAATGAAGTCCATTTTGAAAAATAAAATTTATAAAATTTAAAAAAGTTGTTATTACTATTCATAACGGCTAGTTTTAATAATATTTTAATAGCATATCGTTGTTTAGTGAAACTCGGTATTGCGTACTACACACGCTATCGAGGAAGGTTGCGATTGCGTGTAATGCAAGGCAAGTCAAGGATGCGTGTTGTGAAAGATCCTTTTGGTGCAGCGTACAAAAAAAGACATTAACGAAATTAAAAAGAATATTTTTCATAAAATCTCGGGGTATTACATTCTACCCCCCTTAAAATGAATTTTGCCCTCGAAATTCGTCGGGGTTATAAATGGTTTACTATTCGAAAGTTTCTTTGATAGAAACCCACATCGTAAAAAGGAATACCAAAACCAATCTTTAAAAACAAAATTATGAAACGTAATGGTTACCCAAATAAACTAATCACTGGGTTTCCACATAGGTGAAAATATGGATATGGAAGAGAAATCTAACCATCACGTTCTGATGGAGAGTGGTAGAGAACATGGCTATAAAAAAGCTACAATCACAAAGCCATAAATTTGTGATGATCTAAGGTACCATCTGATTTATCAGATATAAGAGCACTAGGACAACATTTTTGGTTTTCAAGATCGTTTCCCTAAAGTTGATGAAATTGGAATTAGAAGAAATACTTTCGTGATTTCAGTATAGTCTCACCGTTGGTCGTTCTTTGGACAATTTACACTTCATCTATTAATGAAATGAAGTTGAATTTTTCATTCGTGATGTGTTAGAAGATCATGTGATAGAATGATGGGTACTTCCATCTGTCTCAAACAAATGGTTAGAAAAGTTATCAAAAAATACATAAGTCCATCTATAGTGAGATTAATGATATATGGTTCCTAAAATGGACTTATACTTCATATATCATACTGCTTAATATATTAAAAATAGTTTCTACTAAATAGGGACTTCCTGTAGGCCAGTGGTAGGAGATAAAGGTCAGTCGCACTTCGGTTGTGGGTTTGATTCCATGGCCTTGTCTGACGTGATGGGTTGTCGCCCGTCCTGCGGGTTGTCCTTTTTCTAAAACTATCTAATATAAAAAGTTCTATCCTTAAATAATACTAACTTATGTCCAACATAATCCATTCCAATCTTTAGGCTTATCTAAAATACTTCGGTCCAAGCACATAATATAAAGAAAAAGATTACATCAAATGTCATCAACCAAGCATGTGAATACCATCATTTATCCCCCATATATCTTGTTGGTCACATTCCAATCATGTGAATACCATAATCATGTATTCTCTTGAAAAATTAATACCCATTAAACCTTAGTGAAGACATGAATGCTGTCAAAAGTTAACTCTTTCCACATACCAGAATCCAAAAATTCTATATACTCAATCCATTACATAACCTTCTCCTTATATCAGTCATGAGCTCATTAATACTATTAAACATTTAATTTTCTCCTTATCCCTTCATTATGCGCATATCATCTACTTTCCAAAAATATCTGAATAACCTTTCATGGTTACTAGTACCATTAATCATACACTTTCAAAACATAGGAAAGAAAACAATGTAACAATCCTTAGATGTCTCTTTATTCCATAGTACCATGAGATTACTTATACAACATTACACATGATAAACAGGTAATCATTCCACTACATTCATAAACCATTGACTGAGCTTCAACAATTCTTTCATCTCACATATCATTTGTAGTCTCTTCATCATCATCAACATAAATACTACCCATACGACCATACTGATTCTCTTTATGAGGCTTTCCCTTAGGGCATTGGTTTGCATAATGCCCGTACATTCCACATTTAAAACATTTAACCATTGTTGATGTCGTAGCAATACCATTATCCTCATCCCTGGTGTTAACTGAACCTTTTCCTTTGCACTTACTGGCTTTGTGTCCTTCTTTTACACACCCAAAGCATCTTCTAGTTCCTTTGAAACATTATCCTTGATGCCTCTTCCCACATGATATACATAGGGTAAATTGAACTTTCTTTCCTCTATGATCATCATGAAACTCCATATTTCTCTTATTAGCTGAGTCAGGAAACATACCAAATTTTACATTATTGATCATATAATGAGATTGCAGATTCGGCATAATAATGATGTTTGGACTTCCAAATCCAATTTCATTTGGTTTCTCATTATTCCTTTGTCCATCATATCCTCCATTATCGTGAATCATCTTGTTTCCAACCATTTTCTAAAACCCAAAAAGAATAGTGTGAGAGGAAGAAATCATAATAAAGGGGGAGTAACTTCAATATCTAACATCTTTGGTTTAATGTAATATCATTACCATTGTTCTAGGACTATATCTTATACGTATACTTATCCTTAGGGACATCCCTAGACATACCTTAGAAATATCTCTAGGGATCTCACTAACGTTCTCGCATCCTAGTTTCCAAAGGTTGACTAAACCTTTCCTCTGATACCAACTGTAGAGACCCGACGCTTAACATACATGGACATTACATTACTTTTGGGGAATAATTAGTACATAACAAAAACACACACACATGGAAAGTAATAGTTTGTGTCTTTGGAAACATGGAACATAATCTTCTAATTGTGGTGAAATATCTTCAACATATACCATAAAGATCATCACTTTTTTTACCTAAAAACCTTTCTTTATATCCTGGGGAAAAGAAAACATAAAAGGGTGAGCTCAAATGCTCAGTAAGGGTAAACAAAAGAAATATCAATCACATCATATTCATAAGAACATAACTTTTGGAAATCTTAACCTGCAAAAGAGAGCATAATTTCAGAACATGGGATAAATCATAGTAGTGAAATGTAATCCCAATAATCATAACATAAAACATGAAACTTTTTGGCATATATACATAATCATATAGAATCATTTCTTATTATTCAAGACTCATTTCCAAGACTATCTTAGTGGACAAAGTCCATTTCTGAACCGAGTCACCCTCATTTCAGACATGTTTCACTGAACCGGTATAACCTACCGTTCCAGCCATGTCTATCTCATGAGATATAAAATCTTTAACCAATGCGTTGTATGGAGATATAGGTCCCACCCATCTCATAATGATACCATTCTTATGTGTGCCACAAAATCATAAACCATACATCATAGCATAACCCATGTAATAAAAATGGGAATCTTAAACAACATGACATCATAAAACAATTCATATAATATAAAGGAATTCATAAAAATAATTTCATCACAACATAATCAAATCAATGTAATAACAGGGATTGAAATATAACCCTATATTATCTTAGATGGAAAATAATTTTGATAAAACACTTGAACTCTATTCTTGAGGAAAATATCCTTTCTTCTTCAAAAACATTTTTTCCTTTATTAACATGTCATACAATTTTAAACTAAAATAAGTTGATTAAAAAAAACTTGAAAAATTGTAAATCAATCTTCTTGGAAATAATGTTTTAAAAAACCATTCCTGTCGTATAAGTTTAAAAAAACATTCTTCTCGTAATTTTGTCGGAAAAGTCAAAAAGTACCTCGTACGAAAAACGTTAAAAGATTCCTTTCATATCTTTTACTAAAAACTCACCAAAGGGTAAAATAGGTTTTAAAAAATTGTAGGTGGATGGAAATATTATTACATATTGAGGAAACATGGATGTGGATGATAAAATACACCCCAGTAAATACTAATGTATAAGCAATCTCGGATAAAAATGAGATTGTGATATTTCCCTTACCTTAGGTCCGATATGCTTTGTACGTGTCCGAACCTCCTGTATAATGATTTAAATAATGTTATTGACTTATTCCAGAATCATACTTATTTTTATGATATCATATATGGTCATTTTCTTAGCTTCTTAGTAGTAATATTTCATTTCTACTTGTTATTCGGGTGTTTATAACTATTTGTTCCTATGCATGTTTTGTCGAATAAATTATTATTCTTCTCTTTAGGTTATAGATAACTAATTTCCAGAATGGTATTAGTGTAATATATATCATATTCATTCATTCAATTCATTTATATAATCATTATTAAATGAATATCATGTAGAACGAGTCGCATCACATAGTGGAGACGGTATTCCGTACGTACGCACGAGTGATGATATTGTTCCTATGATCGTGGAATTGTATTGGAGTGTATGTATACTATTTCAGAATCAGTATCACTTTATAATAGTCATATATAGTCATTATTTACACCATTATACCCATCCAAGTAAGGTGGTGGTGGAAAATAGATTACACCACGGCGTGGAGACAGTATTCCGTACGTACGCACGCGCGGTGATTTCTATTACCATAGAATGGATTGATGGTGAAATGGGGTTGTTTCATACTTATAATAACATATCAGTATATGAGTCATACTGATTTTATTACTTCATAATGAAACAACTAAAGAAGAAGAAGTGGAAGAAGAAATAAAGATGAAAGAATCGATAACGGACATTACCTCTACTTTGAAGTTCTTCTTTGAGACCTTCTTTTAGGGCACTAAAATTGGTCTTTGACGAAGACCAGGACCTCTAGGATATCTCTAGGGAAGTGGAGAGAAGAAATTGGTAGGGGTTGGCCGAGCTTGAATGCTCAAAGTGGTGTGAGGAAGAGAGGGAGTAGGTTCCCTTTTATAAGGGAGGAGAGGGGCACCTTTGGAATAACTAAAAATATTATTTTATTATAAAGTCAAGTTCTATTTTAAATAGATCCAAATTGATTTATTTCGAGGCTAGGGTGGGGATGGGTCTAAATCCTCTCATGAAATAGAATTTAGACAAGTTTAGCTTCCTATTTTAACCTTATGATTTAGATTTAACATTAAGTTAAATAATTTTACTTTTACCATGTCTTATTGTGTTCTTATACTATAAGGTTAATAAACTTACTATATCAAGCCAAACGAACCCCAAGATGTTTATTATTAATATATATAACCTTATCTATGTAATTTGGACGATCCTTAGATTTTTAGGAATAAAATAACAATTAATAATATAATATTTCTTTTAAAAACTATTTTATTTCAATTTTGACACTATTTAGTAATTGATATTTGTAAAAATCATAACAGAATGATAAGTTCAAAAAAAGATAATTAAATCAATACTAACATGTCATATTAACCTTGAAAATTAGTTTAAGTCATAAAAAGTATCAAATTTTATTTATTTGGGTATTTATAACATCAATTATGTCAATATTTCATTAATAAGATAATTACTTCATCATCGTTGTGTCATAATTAAATTAAATTATTTAATGTCTAAAAATTACAGATAAAATACCATTATGTAGGAAATATTTTCATCTTTCTAATGAATATTTATAGTCGAATTTATCTTATGTATAACCCCATATTAAAAATTATTTACTTATTAAACTTTGATTTTAACTATTTTAACCCTTCTTTAAATAAATTAATAATAAATGTCCTAATCTAATCCAAGTGGGCCTAAATGGTCATATTTTATTCCTAAGTTTGTTTTTGGTCGAACTAAACTTATCCAATAGAATTAGGACATGTGTTAAGGTATTAATAATATCATCTTTACCCTTAATTACCCTATTTACTTTTAACCGTGGTAAAAAAAAGTAAAAAGTTACTATTCACCAAAAAATTATTTTCATCTCATTGAACCACATTTTACTTACTTAAATCAACCGTGTCTCTCGGATTATTGAAATTCCACTCACAGAAGCGGTAAAATTATGTTTTATGAAAAATTCAGTTTTTTAACTACCACTTAGTGGTTTCAGTATTAATCAAAAAATGAAACTTTTCAGACAAATACCAAAATTTCACCCTAGGCTAATTTTGATATTCCGAATCCAAAAATGAAGTCCATTTTGAAAAATAAGATTTATAAAATTTCAGAAAGTGGTTATTACTATTCATAATGACTAGTTTTAATAATATATTAATAGCATATCGTTGTTTAGTGAAACTCAGTATTGCGTACTACACACGCTATCGAGGAAGGTTGCTATTGTGTGTAATGCAAGGCAAGTCAAGGATGTGTGTTGTGAAAGATCCTTTTGGTGTAGCGTAAAACACAAGACATTAATGAAATTAAAAAGAATATTTTTCATAAAATCTCGGGGTGTTGCAGTGTCATCCGTGTATAATTCACTCATCAATTTTAGTTCCTTTTTAACATCATATACTTATGAGATAACCTTGATGAGGGTTTGTTAAAATTCTTATAATATTACATTTAATGGGTTTCACATAAAAAATATTCCAATTAAAATTTATAGAGCATTGAATTCATAAATTGGTAATTAAATTCTATATAAATAATCCCAGATTTGCTTGGTGGGACCCATGTTGGTTGACTTTATCATTATATGCCATGGTACTTAACCCCATGGGGGTATGCTTATTATACATAGGGATTTCTTTTAAGGAATCAGAATAAACCCATGTGGTGTAAAACATAATTGTATATTTGGACCATAATTAAATAATCCACTATTAAATGAAATAAGACCTTTTTATTCCTTTTAGATATACTGATATGAGGCTTTATTTAATAAAAATTCTAGTTACAATGTAAACAGTTTTCTCCTCGATATCTTTGAAATAAAATTTTCTTTATCTAAGGCATCTGTTAGAAATTTTGGATAAATTATTTCTTAATGAATTATATGATAATTTTACAATAATTCTATGTGGTGTCATCTAAATACAGTTCCAACTATAATTTTTGTTCTATTTCCTTTTTAACTAGTACGAGTAAAATCATATACCTGATCCTATTGAACATTATTAATAATAGTGGTGTCCTATAATGGATTAATTGAATCATTTTAGTGGGGTTCATAGCATAGAACCTAGTGTAAGGATTATTTATAATGCTTCGTATTGTTTCCTTGGATATGAACATGTGTGTTACTCATGGTTCATAGTTTTATAATTTGTTATGATAGATGTATGTAAATGGAGGTTGAGCCTAGTAACCTTGTAGGACACACTATTGATTAAATTTAAATTTCTTTTTGTTAAAATTGTGTGTTATGTGAGTTGAGATTTCACCATTATTAATACTGATATTGTAGACATTTGATCCATGATTCTACAAACTGTATGTTTTTTACATTTGATTGTTGAGTTAGGTATGAACCTTAGTTCATGAAAAAGCACAACAGTGAGGTAGGCGGTTGTCTGGATTGGTAAAACTCAAGGGGGGTATTTTGATATGAGGATACCCAATGATTGTAAACTTCCTATACATTTTACGTGCATATCATGGCCCCAAGGACTCAACAAGTGCATCCAAGAGACCCAAGATCAAATCTAGGTGGAGACATATTTATAAGTAGTGTAACAGTACTATAGCGTGAACTATAGCAATACTATGTCATTAGTATAGAAGAAACTATAGCAGTTATTGTTCGGTACTATAACATCTAGAAATATTCATCCATTGGGGCCTTGGGCCACCAGTTTCGTCCTTGGGTCCTGCAAAGCTTTCGGGCGACCCATGGAATTTGGGCTAGTTGTCTCTATGTGCCTTCGGGCCACTTCAATGAGCTTGTGCCACGCTAAGTCATTCGGGCCACATTAATATGACGATGTACGAGTCAGACAATAGGGGAAAAGCCTCAAGATGAGGATCATAGTAAAAAGATTCACCAGTGGAGAGCTAACCAAAATATTAAGAATAAGAGGGTATGACATTCCAATCGGTACCAAAACTATGCAACTCTACAAAGGATAGCTAGTAGACCAACCATCCGAATGGGGAGTGGTGATATCATGGAATGTGTTGGGGAGGAGCAGTTATAAGTTGTCTTGTCTGGGTTATTTCCTCTAAGACATACAGTTCATGTAATTGTCTCTAAGCATTCGGTCCTTGTATGGGTTAGACCTCACCCCTTGAAAGGTGGTTTCTCAAAATAATAAAAAAAGGGCTTCAATCCAGTCAACAGTATGTGATGTCACTATACTTATGTTGATCTTTTTCACCATCATTAGTCAATGATATTTTCAGCTGATCTTAGTTTTACCACTTCAGGGTGCGTATTAATATAATTGGGGGCTTTGTAACATATTCCAATAATTGGAATATAGTTATCAAGAGAGACACCTAAGGGCTAGGTGGATGGATCCAACATCCATATTTTGTGAATTGATCAATAGAGATACATGGGAGGCTTAGAGGTACTTAGCTTTTGAATCATATCCTAGTGATCCATTGAGAATTTATTTTATATGGAGAAACAAATGAAGGAGGTTTCCCATTTTTTATGTTTTCCTTAAGAGAGGTAGATTTGGTTTTAAACTCGTTTCAAGAATGATGTCCAAAAAGAGCTGGGTTTTTGTGATGATGGCATTATAATGCCTGTGATTTTTTAGAAATCACAGAGGATGTCAGTTCATTGAGATTGGAAGTAATAGGTGTCACTATTCAGGTGCTCATCCTTGTTGACTAGTGGTTTTATAGTTGATTCTGTGATCTCTGAAATGTTTCTGGGAGGTGGCTGGTTGTTCCACAAATCATAGGACATCTGTGGAGCCTAATTTTCTAGAGGATTACTGAGGGATTTCATAGCGTGTTAGGAGTACATTAAATATTTCATTATTATCATGGACTTGTTGATGAATGGCTCATAGAACATTGATTTCGGGAATGAAATAAGTGTCACGGGATTTATAGTTGTAGTGTATGAAAAATTTATTTAAGTTCTATATTCACATGGTAATATGTTAGTATGAAATGTCTCTGGGTGTCTAGGTACAAGTCAATGATCAACATACATAATAATGATGTTTATGGGCATGTAGAACCTGATATTTGGGTATATTAAAGGAATTTACTATGATAGGGAATATTTTGGAGAATAAACAAGATTTACAATGATGGTTGACCCATGGGTGAACCTTAACATGAATCTTCGGAATACAAGGTGTCCAATGTAGTTTAAGGAAACTACAACCTATTTGATTAGATTTTGTCTTAAAGAGATAGTAATACATTCCTTTATATGAAATATTTGTGTTATCATCGTTTAGATATGAGAATAACTTATTTCATTAAATCATTTTGAGTATGATGAGATAGTAATGTCTATACGCCAAGACAACTAAATATATTTTCAATCTTGATGGATGGACTAATTGGCAATTTCAATCGAGTTGTTTTTTATAGTATGAAATAAGATGGGGAGTAAAACTTTTCCCATTTAAGGGTAGTGAACCTAATTATTTGTTATAAACCAATGAATTGCATGGGAACCATTCTTGGGATGAAGTCATGAGAGGTGGGTAACATTTATTTTATAGGATGGGAGTTATTAGGTTATTAGAAATGTCATTAATTATTTATAGGGATATATGGTGCATGATATGTTATGTTTTGGAAACCGTTTCATTATTATAATGACAGGTATTATTCTTAGGTGGGGGTCCAGACTATGGTCCTTGGTAGGAGACTATCATTTGGGAATGGTTGTGGGATGTTGATACTGGTTATGTGATGGTACATTTTTCTCTTATTTTATACTAGATAAATGGAACAACAAATGACATAATTCATAGGTAATTCTTGGTATAGTTTCGAATGTGGACATGGTGGAGTCTGAGTATGGTTGGCTGACATTAGATAGTTTGAGAAAATCCAATTTAATTGGACAGGGCATGTTAACATTCCCTCTATATGTCATGCTATATATTTAATCTACAGATTATTTATCCTATAAATACCATTGAAAGAAGGGTACAAGATTCAGTGAGTAAGCTCAGAATGTGTTCATTGTGCCTTGGAACAATTTTGTTAAAATCTAGTTTTACTAATATGTTTGTTATGAATTATAGATATATTGAAAATATATTTCTTGAGGTTGTGCGAGTAAAATTATTTCGGGATTTTTATGACGTCTATGGGAATCTAGGACTTACATGATGTTGGGATGAGCCATGTGCAATTTAGAGGATAGTAATGACTTAACAAGGAAAATCAAGAATGACCTGGGTAAAGGTATTTGATTGGAAATGGATTATTTCAATCAATTATGAATAATATTTATAGTTTATATATGATTCTAAATATTTTATTCAATTGGAAATTAAAATTATAGGGGTACAATGGATTGAAATTCTCTGTTTAAGGTTACAACATTTATTGGGGACTGCTAAAGGGAAGTGGAAGAATGGGATGTAAATGTGATCATATATAAATTTTTATAGGATTTATTATGTTTTGTAAAAGTGTTTTGGAAGTATTTATGATAGTTAGATTATGTTTTAGCAGTTTAAGAATTGTATAAATGAAGTATCACTTAGAGGTGTGGTGAGTATTCAAAAACACAACATTGTTGTAATGGTGAGAAATTGTTGACCTGAGTAGGTCAGGTGATGATTTTTTCATCAGGTCTTCTCAAAGATGAGAGGTTATAATATTATTAGGTTGTATGATCTCTTTTTTTATCCTTTATGAGTTTTCTAAATGATTTTGACTTTTTTATTTTATGAAGGATAAAAATGTTAAACATATCATTGGAAGAAAATTATGTGAGTTGGAACTCAAAAAATAAATTTTCCAGTTGGGTTTATATTAAAAAAGTTTTATTAGGTATATAGTTTTTTAAAATCATTGCTCTTTGGAATAATAGTTTTTGGAATGAAAGGGGCTAGCTCATGGTTAGCACGTTGTTAGTGCTAAATATGAACCCAAACCCTATGCCCATTAGGTGTGTCACATGGTTTGTCAAGTCCTTACCCAAAGGTAACATGACCATGTGAAAAAAATATAAATTATCATAGAGGGGAATATAATGGGATGGTAATATACTGTATAAAAATAAACCTAGCCCTCTTTCTTGGACCTGTTTAGTTATAATATGTCATCATTTTGAGATCATTGTTCATAAACCCTACATCAATACTATGCGACATTCTAGATTATTCGACAATTGGAACACATAGTTAATAAAAATTCTACCAAACCCCTGATGCATAACCATATTCTTCTTAAAGTGGTAAAATCTCAAAAAAAAATCATCTCTAACCACTATATGATTATAAACCTATTTAATTATCCATTCAACCAAGATCCCCCTCTATATGTGAATCCTCACTCACATCTTCCATTGGATGATCTCACTCATTATTGGTCTGAATCAGACACCACCATGTGCGTTGTAAGCATAATGACAAGTCTACCCATACTATTTCATCATTTCAGTAATTAATTATTCTTTAGATTGGTAATTTTCATTTGAGGTCATATTTCTTATTTTTAGGCAGTTCGTATAATTATTCAATTCCTATTGTTCTAGAACCAATCAAAGAATGATACATGATGAGTAAATTTCCCTTCATATAAGGTAGGTGGTCTATTTCCTATTCTTAAATGTCCTAATTGATTATAAAGTGTTGTAAATATTCTACATGGAAAATGTTGAATAAAATTCCATTAAATTATCAAATAATATATATCAAATTACATGAATATAACCCTAATGTTCTTCAAAACCCTATACAAGGTTGGTGGTACCCTTCCCCTATAAGAACAATCCCCTATAGGGTGTTTCTCAAGTACCCTCGATTAGTATGTATTTTTTTGTTTCAGAACACCTATTGAGGAATGATAAATTATCTCTCTAATAAATCAGTTAAATTATTCTAAATTTAATTTGAATGGTAAGACCATATAAAATATCTAATGATGAGTTTTTAATTATTCCATCATATTGTAATGGGGATTGAATTTAATTTGAGGATCTAGTAATTAATTTACCTCAACAATGGAAATGATTACCATGATGTTATCAGAAGAATATGACCACAATATCAAAAAACACTTCTATTTTGGGAAATTAAATAGTTCATATGATCATATTTTCATATGTAACAAAAAACCCTCATATTGTGTGTTTTCATACCTCTAATAAATGAGTGAAAAAAGGTATGTTTGAATAAATAAATGGAATTGATAAAATAATTATCCCTTATATCTTATATATTTGTGAATTGAAGAGATATACATAGGGAGTTCAAAGGATATATCTCATGAACATTTTAATTTTCCCTTCATCCATTATATCATGTTTATTATGGATAATGTGGTATAAAATTGATAATAAAAAATTGTTTATATCACCCAACATGAAATATATAGCGTGCCACCTATAATGGATAATACGAAATGAAACCATTATCTTATAATGTGGCATGGAACTGATACTATTATCACTATATGGATCCGAAAGTCCTATATATTCTAGAAATTATCAATCATTGGATTTTCTCTTTGGATCTAACATGATTAGACAGTCTTATATTTTCTTTTTTTGGCTCTACTAGAGCCTTTTTAAAAGTCTAACTTCAACATAAACCTGAGAATCAATGAAGATGCCTCATCTATGTTCCCTTCATTATTAGAACTTTTGTTCCAAATTATGTTGATTTCTTGGACTAGAAGAAAATTCCTCTGTTAATGGCCTGAGTTCTAGGAACATTTATGTATGTTAAATGATATATCCAATGATTGTTCTACTTTGTGGGTTTACTTTAGTATACATTTAATCCATATTCATGGAATACTCTCGACATATCTTGTTCATATAGACCGTGTTATATCACTAAATATTTTTTACTTCTTACTTTTCATATACTTTCACACTATTAAAATTATATTCCCTCATTGGATTTCAATTAGACACCATTGGTGGTTTACTACTGAGTTTTACTAATATCCTTTTTGGGCCACTGTTTGGTACCTATATGGATTACCTAACAAGTAGTTAGGGCTTGGATCATAGTTCTTTTTTGTTTTATCATATGGGATATGACATAGTGTGGGAGTAGTGGATGATCATATAATTAGTCTACCTGCTATAGTTAAAAGATTGTATTTATTCATTAATTTTCATTATAGACTATTTTTACATATTTTATACTATTGGATTATTATTTATATTATGACTCAACATGTTTATGGCTGATCAGAATATTTTACATTGGGGGGGGGGGTTATTAGAACATTAAAAGTTTTCTATTCGTTATTATTGTTTTTGGGATGATTTTATCCACATTTATTTATTTATTTATTTATGCTTCCATTTTATTTATTATAGCTTGAGAGGGTATCGTCTCTTCATAATACCATCCTTAGACCCACTATTCTAGTTGGAATCCTCTATTGTGCAGGGTGGGGGGGGAACACTTGAGGTAATTTGGAGAACCATCTTAAAGAATAATTTTATTGGATCTTTGGTGAGGTTTTGACAAGGTGACTATCCAGCATTACCCCTAAACAAACATTATGAGTGACTGTAAGAAGATTGATCAAAGAAGAGGCTTTGAAAGACAATAACATAGACACAAAAGGATACACTATCAATAGTCACCAAGTGGTATGAGGAGGTTATGTTAAAAAATATTGTATAGGTTTTCATCATGAAAAAAGTCCATTCACATAATTTTATATCATATTACAGAAAATTTATTAATAATTAGAAAATAAAAAATTATTAAACTAACATTTTATGAAAAAAATTACAAGATAATGTCCCCACTTCCTTTTCAAGAACTGAAAATGATATCTTTAATAGGAGGATATATCAACATTTGAGAAAATATACATTTATAAGACATTATTCATGAGAAATTAATCCCATTATATTTTAAAATAAGAAACTATTATAACAAAAAAATCTCCATTAAATAATATTTTATATGCTAACTTGAAATCACTAAATAAAATAACCAATGGTTTAAATTATATTTAATAAATTAATATTTAAAAATATAGGAGAAATATATATAGATGAGAAAACAGGTAAATAAAATATGATAAGAATATACATAATAACAAAAGTAATAAAAAATGTAAATAAATCATTAAATTATTTAAAAACACACCATAAGTGTAAATGAGGTCAAATAGTGTACCTTATAGTAGAGTATAAAAAGAAAAAAAATAGAAACAATGTTCAAGATTATAATTAATGGAATCTATGTTCCATAATTCATAGGATAGAAAAATCATTATGTTTAGTGAGAAATCATTAACGGAGATGAAATAATATTTTTATAAATAGAATCAAAACTTAGATAAAATGGGATTATATAATACTTATTAGACTACAAGTAAAATGCACTATTTAGTGTTCATATGCATCCTACCATGAACCCCAATATTAGAGGACTAAAAAGGTATATCAAAGATAAGGAATAAAATACATTTTTGTACACTCTTTCTACATAGAACATATAATGTATCCATAGTACACAATGTTTCCACAAACTACAATGAACCCATATGGGATTGGATTCACTATGGATATCCAATGTGGGTTCTCCATCAGGAAGGACCAAAGAAATATCATCAAACTTTGATTCACCCAAATACATAAATAATCATAGGGATTTTTTTTATGTTATGGAATGTTTTATTTAGTGTTAAACATGCCAAAGATGTGTTTTTGAGATGGTTCAGTCTGTTAAAGATTATGATGCTAAAAAGGATTGAGATATTTAAAACACTTAAAAATATATTTTTCTATATTTTTTGACAGTTTAATGGTTTTAAATGAGTTTTAAAGAGGTTTTGAAGTGTTTTGAGTGCTTTCTACAATTTTTTAGACTCATGTACTTGTTTTGATATATAAGAAAATACACATCTATAAAAATACATAGGTATATGATTGGACTCATGTATCTGATGTAGTGTATAATAAATGTTACCTTATAGTGAAAATAAACATATTAGGTTTGATCGACATATGACAATTCCACACATTTGAAATAATAATTTATGAAAATTACATCGTGTTTCCATTGTTCTATGTAAAATAAGATCCCATGGAGATTGATTTCATAAACATTATTTATCCTATGTATGAATACTCTAGCCATGTTTTCAAAATCATGTAGCTATTTTTCTCTATGTACCCATTGGCATCCAAACAATCTAATTGTTATAGGGTTTCAAATTTTTATAAGTGATTTTATTTTAGGAAACCATGTATGAAGATTTTATATTTGTTCAGACTATGTTTTATCAAACTCGTATTTTATGGGGAATTAAACCTAAATTTTTAAGAAATGGTCTTTAATGTAAAAAAATTACTTCTAAAATTTTCCTTAAGATGACTAATGTGATAATTAAGAAAATAATGATACTTTTTCATATTGGTTATATGTTTTATGATTTTTATCTATAAATATATTATACTTGTCATAGTTAAGGATATTAATAAAGGATATCTCTATGATTAAATCAATAATTTTTTTGGTGATTCTTTATTTAATTGGATTTTAAACTATCACTTGTTTATAAAATTGTAGTGATTATGTAGAGTTCTTGAATGGGTAGAAATTGAATTCACACAGTTATATTCACCTTATTTTTTATCCAGATAGTTAGTTGATGATGATAATGTTCTTGAGAATATTTTAGCATGAGGATAAAGCAGGATATTGGTGTAATTTGTCAAATATAATATTTTTTTAATAATAACTGATGTTGTCAGTTATAGAGGATAACATAAATAATGAATTCTAAGTTAATAAATATGAATAGATGTTTTAGAGTTGATTTTTTTTGAAGGAAGTTAAAAAACAAGTTATTTTTTTCAATGTAGTATTTTTAGAATAAAATAGTGGGGTTTTTGAAAAAGTAGTTACCACTTTATTAAATTTAACAGAAAAAATATAATGTGAGAAATTTAATTTTTTAAATGAGGTACTTTGGAAGAAATAGTGGATGGTAAATATTTTGTGAGTGGAAAAAACTATGATAAGGAATATTGTGGTAGTAGTATGGTTGTTGGAAGGAAAAACTGATAAATGTGTTAGTACCTAAAATGGTGGTAGTGTTAATCTATGGATTTATTTTTTTATATATTTAGCAATGTAGTTTTTTTTGAGAAAATAAGAAGAATTATTTCATCATCATATCATGAGAATGTAATTATTTGTTCTTGGAAATTCATAGTTTCTAATTTAGAGATAGTAAATATACTTATACTAAAAAACTAAACTCTCAAATAAATACTTTTCATATTCATTATATATCTTATATGAAGGGATTAAACAGTTTTATAGATCTATAGGAATCTATACTTTTATGGTTTGAATATATCATTGAACTGTAATTTTTATTATCTATTACAAATTATTTGTGAAGAACCAATAATTAAGGAGACTAACTTACCAAGATAAGGAGTAGGTTACCTGATAAGGTTCAAAACCTTTTAAATTTCTCCATGACCATTGTCACATTATTTTCCTCATACAAGAGTTAGTTTTAGACTCAATGCCTGATTGTATTGAAATATAATAGGTTAGAAGGTTTGATTTTATTGAGAAGAAGTTTTAAAACCCCGTCTTAATTGATTCATCACCCCCCCCCCCAATTGAGTGATATATTTCTATGAACATTAATTTTTACTAGATCATGGTCGCTCTTTTTGACTCTATAAATTTCAAGGAATAGAAAAAATTGAATTCCTTGAATTGAAGTGGTGTTGAAATTTTGTATAGAAAAAATATAATAGTAGGATGAATATAATGTTTCTATATTATAAACATATTTTCATATAAGTTATAGATAATGCAGTATTTTTGCTACCTATTAAAAGAAATAATACAATAAATATGGTAGAAAAAAATAAACATGGAGAATAATGAAAAATAAAAAAAATGTTATTATCATTTCCTTGTTTTAAAAATTCTATAAAAATGTGATAGTGCTTTAATCAGCTAAAGAGGACAATGATAAAATGGAAATTATCTATAAAAGAAGTAGAAATAGAAATGAGGTGAAATTAAAAATATTCACACACAATTTTATAGGAATATTGTTAGATATGGAAGAGAATAATGACGAATTTTTAACTCAATTAAATTATTTTTGTTAGTAATATATAAGGGTTCTTGAAAAAACATGAAGACTCTACAATTGTTGAGAATCACATACTAAATTCTCAGAATTGTGTTGATCCTTTGATCTTACTCTATAATATAGAGAGGATATCTCCATGGATGTATTGCATAATATTCTCATAGCATATAAAATATGAAAAATTACATCTTTCAAAAAAATAAAAATATCATATGTATTTTGAGGCCCTAATACAGATGAAAATTAATTAATACTTGTATACAATATAGATTAAAGTGAATTGGGAAATTAAAAAAAATGATGTAGAAAATCAAAGAATCATTTCTATACTCTCAAAGATAATCAATACGTAAAAGAAAACGTGAAAAAGAATTTATCATATAAGATGAAATAAATATTATTTCATTGGAATTATTTATTTTAACATTCATAAGAATAATAAATCTAATTTTAAATTTGAATATGGTTTGACTAAAAAAACAAGTGAAATAAAAGATAAAAAACCCATTCAATGATGAATAAAAAATAAAGATTGTTTCATTGTGGAAAGAGCAAAAATTTTATATGAAAAGGAGAAGGAAATGGATAATCATGTAATACTAAGTTCAAAATTATTTCATCGATAAACATTACCAACTTTATAGATCGTTTTATAAATGGGGTTTCCACTTCATATAGTTAAGAAGATGATTCAAAATAAACCAAGATGGAATACATGATAAAGCATGAACTTGAATCATGTATTAAGCTCAATAATGTGATCAATAAAGAATATAAAAGGCTAGAGTGAGATATTTAGAATATCATTGAAGAAAATAATTATTTTTAATGGAATAATAATCCAATGTTGATGATATCAAGATATTTTGGGTGAAGGTTGTTGAACCTTATAAGATAATAAAATATATTCCACAATATTTTTCTTTAATTTATAAAGAATCATATAGGGTATATTCTATAGTTTTATTTGAATCCAGATGTGAGTTGAAGTATATAATGTTGGATTTAAATTTTTTTATTGGATTCATGGATGAATCTCTTAAGCCTATTGGGTTATTTTTCACATAATATCAGGTTAAATCTATACTTCAATATTCTTTTTGAAATTCTATTTTAATCAATTATGTAGTCTCAAACTCAAATTCTAGGAAATTTTTTTCCAAGAGATGTTGGGATAACCATTCTCACACATTATTATAAGAAAAATGGTTCCTATAAATACCTTAACCTCCCAAACAAAAAAAATATTGGCTGGAAATACATTATAAGAAGTAAATTATGGACATAACTTTGGTTAAAAATTTTACAAACAAAAAATAGTCATATTTAAATGGAACATATGATGTTATGGATCATTTAGGGAAAATCATAAAAAATATTCGTATAATATTTTATTACTTGTGATAAGAAATAATGTTAGGTAATGTCATCCAGATGAGAGAACACTAGATATTAAATTAATTCATGATAGAATGTTAAATATTTCAGGCAAGTATACATAGAATAGATTTGATGGTATTAAGTATGCATATGGTGTATAAACACCCAATACTTTTACACATATTATTACATGATTTTTAATATAATGGTTAATTATACAATAAACTTATCGAATGTTAGAGTATATTCATAAGACAAGGTGCATAAAATATCAACATGAAAATAAAACTACTTTATTCTAATCTCTATAATGAGATCCTAATTCTCTTTTAGCTCCTAAAAATGCATTGCATAACCTGTGGAATACCTAGAAAAAATATATGATCTAGAAATACTTATAATTGAAGAAACATGATATGGAATTATAACATGTGATTAAAAGGTATAAACTAATATCATGATAGATAATTCCCTATAGTAATCACATATCTGCATAAAATAAAGAAAATGGAATCATAAAAACATTGGAATGAATGGAAATGTTAAAAAACACAAAATATAAAATAATCATAAGTTAAGGATAACTACAAATACAACATTACATAAGATAAAGAGTCCAATAATGGATTATTTTTATTCCCAAATCACATAAAGAATTTATCATGATACAAAAACAATTCCCAATGCATTAGAGCAATATTTAGGAAACCCCATCATAACATGTTTATAAAAAAAATTATTTAGATGTAATGGGATTGTTACAGGTACCCTTTTACCTTGTTTTGAGTACTTTTTTGGGTTTTACCTTTGGGTTACATTGGGTAAAAAGTGAGAATTTTGGAAGGAGTAGAGAAAGTTCATGGTTGGTACACAGTTTTCACAAACCGTGCGCCATGGACTAGGAAATGATTAAACTCTAGATAGAGGGGGACTTCATTGATGGCTTAAGTTTTTTTTCAAACTATGTTCTCTATTAAGAGAAATATTTCCCCTGGATGAGGTAAAAATTTATGGTGCAAAGTTTAGAAAACTGCGCACCACCGACCAAGAAACCATGCACAGCTTTTTCATTAACCTTAAAACCAGTTTTTAATTCACCTAAACATCCAATTGAACCCAAAATTGAGCCCAACGGAGACATAATATATTACTATTTTTTTAGAGGTTCTTATATTATTTCCTAGGGAACTCGACATCCATTCATAGTGAATTGAATGAGTATTGAAGATCTATAAAACCCTGGTTATAGGGTTTGTCCCGATTAGATCTACCTCTCCCTCCATTCCACATTTTAGATAAAAGTAGAATTTTTATCCATTATAGGATTTAGATCTAAATATTTGTTTATTATATCTTGATTCATTTAACTATTGGCTCAAAGAATTTAATCAAGATAAACGTATTCATCATTGTTTGGGTTAATTTTCTCAAATTGAGGATTTATATTGGTGAGTGTTCTTCATCAATTAGGAGGTAGGTTGTCTTTAATAGAAATTTCAATGTCTTGATTTCCATTACATGTATGTAATTTTATAATTTCTACTCGATGATAATAAATTGAGTTTCTCATTTGAATAATTTTTTTATTTAAATAATAATGGAATTTGGAAATTAACAATATTGGGAGTGTGAATCGAAATAAATAATTGTTGAATTAATTATGGAGTGATTGAGATTATTTAAATAGAATAATTAATTGTTGAATTAATTACTGATATCCTAATATTTATTAATTTGAATAATTTATTATTGGATACATTTGTAACAATAAAATTTATTATTATTTTTAAATAATTGTTAAATTAATTAATATGTTTGAGGTGATTAAGTAGTTGTTGAATTAATTAATAGAATTGATGTGATTTTTAATTTATTGAATTAATTTTTAGAATTATGTGAATATTATGTTTTTGAGTTTGATTATGGAATTATTGAATTAATTAATGTAATATTATGATATATTGTAATTGAAATTACAAATGGAAACATTGGAATCCATGTGTGAATTGAAATGATAAATAGTTACAGTGGAATTCACATGTGATTTGAAATGTTGAATTGTAACAACAGACTTAATATGTGAATTTAAATGATAAATGGTAATAATTACATTCATATGTGAGTTGAAAGGATGAATGGTGACAATAGAATACATATGTGAACTGAAATGATGAATTGAAATAATAAAATTCATATGTCAATTGAAATAATGAATAGTAATAGTGAAATTAATGTGTGAATTGAAATGATGAATCATAACAATGGAATTCATAAGTGAATTGAGACAATGCATGGTAAGATTGGAGTTCATATGTCAATTTAGACAATTAATGGTAATAATGACATTCATTTTTGAATTCATGTTATAAATGGTAACGATGGAAATATAAGATATGACATCCCTTGGGGATAGATCAAACTCTGGCATGGGCTGGAGTAGGCAATGAGTGTTTTGGTGTCCTCGGGACACCAGTAGGCATGTGATTAAAAAAAATTATGTTGAATAAATATAAGCAGATTGCGTTATTTCTTTTATCTAATATTTATTGAATTGAAAATACTATTATAGAATAGATATTATTTTAGACGATGTTTGTCCTGGCCTACTGAGTTGTACTCACCCCCTACTCACGCTGCATGATTGGTTCCCAAATAGACTTCATGTTAGCCAAATAAGATAATGTAAAAGGAAATTTGTTATACGGATCATATGGGATAGAGCATGGATGAGAGGAATAAACATTATTTGGTACCTGATGAAGAGTTTCTAGGGTTTTATTTTATTTTTGTTTTTCATTATTGACACTTTACACATACATTGACAAGGAATATCTTATGATCATCTTTGATATTGAATTTCTTATTTTGGGTATCATGTGACATTGGAATCATTATGGTTATCGTTATATAATTAATTATTATTTATTTATTTATTGTTTGTGTATTGCTCATACAAAGGGAGTATAGTATCCTGTTTATTAATATTTTACCCTCAATGCTAGTTGTCAGTCTCTAGAGTACAGGTGGTGCACTAGAGGTCATGTGACTGGCCATCTCTGGGCACCAATGTGTGGCACCCGGGTCCGGACATCACAAAGTGGAATTAGAGCCTAGTTTTATTTTCTTTTCAGTTGTCTAACTATTTGGTAAAGGAAGACTAAAGACTTTGAAGAGCCAGGTCTTGTTCACGCGATCATCCATGAGAGTTCAAAACCCATGTATAGGGGAAATCACAAGTACTCAGGGTGGGATTATTTTTAATAGTATTCTAAATTATAGATTAATGATAGTACACCATGGGTCATCATCTTTTTGTGTGATGTGATGATTATATCTGATTTTTTGAGATTTAACTAATGGAACAATAAGGCTTGAGAGGTATGTAATCAGGATTTTTGTGGCATGAGTAATTTATAGGCATGAAAGTGAAAACAAGATATGGGTATGCAGTTGAAATTAAATTATTTTCTGTGCTTATGAAAATTGACTTGCAATTTATACCTAATTTTATATTATGAATTTTATAATGATGCATGATGTGAATAAATGGTTGTCTAATGAGATCATGAATAATGAGAATGATTTTACCTCTTGTTAATAGTGGCCTAGACTTATGATGGTTAAGGGTGGTGATAACACCACTATTTTGATCATGTGACACGGTTTGGGGAAATGTTTTTTTGTTTCTTATTGTGGTTTCCTCTTACATAAACATGATAATGTGGTGTTATGTTTCCTAAAACATTTTCTTGGTATTGTAGAGATGTTCATCCATGATGATCCTTGTTGAGATAATGATTGGAGGATACAGTTGGAGATGGTCTACCAGTAGTGGGACCGGAGGCACTGATAGTAAAGGTTGAGGAAGCAAGGGAGTAGTTTCAAGAAAGTGTTCCTCTCTTATTTCTGTTTATGGAGAGAAACACAAAGCGAATTACAATGAGAATATCTAATCCCATGTAAAAGTTTCTATTTTAGTACCCTCCAAAATTTAAAATATAGGGTGTACATTAGGGATCTATGTTTTGGATTTAGTATATCTAGACATTACTTGACCATTTAGAGACTCTTATAGAGAATAAGGTCATGCTGGCTTCTTATATGAAATGAGGATCAATGAAGTTCTAGTGGGATGTTCAAGATTAGGAAAAATAGGTTAATGGTATGTTATTTCATGATTTCTTAGAGACGTTCTTGGAGAACTTCTATCAAGAGATGGTGAGTTGGGTGAGAGAAGTAGGGTTCATGAGATTGAATCAGGGGAGTATGCCAGTGACATATTATGCTGGATTTTTTTAAGACTTATAGTGATTTGTTACATCATTGGAAGTGAAGGATAAATTTATGTCAAAGTATTCAGAGGATTAAATTAAATATTTGATTAAGTCACATGTTTTCCTCTTTCAGTTAATGATTTTTATGAGGTGGTGGGTTAGAGTCTCATAGCTGAGGGGGACATAAAAGAGGCTTTATGTTCCGGGAATATGGATGTTCTTGGATGATCAACATGCATATACTACGAGATAAGATGCATTGTTAAAAGGATGTTAACCTGGGGGATAACATGAGAAGCAGATAGGAGGAAGGATCCATTACATTTTGTCTTATCCATGTTATTTTCCACCTGTGCGGTAGGCTAATCCATTATCCTAGACATTATCCCCAATATCTAGTTGAGTGAAAATCTTATAAAAGGATGAGTCATATATATATGTTATGAAGAAATCCATAAAAAATGGTTAATGATGGAGGAGATAGATAGAATCAGAGTGTAGTAAGGGGGTCTAATGACCGTTATCAGTCTAAAAGATGGTGTTGTACTGTCCATGAAAGAAAATATAGTGGTCGTTGTACTTATTGGAAAGAAAAACAATATTAGAAAAGTGTTGCATATTAGTGGTCTACTCTAATATCATAGGGAAGGTGGGTACAATAGTTACATTCCATTCAACCTATACTGGTGCATAGTGAGGTTGTACCATCGATAGTGAGAGGTACTATTCATGTAGATTCTACATTATCTAGTGACTTATTAGATACTGTTACCTCTTTTTTTATTTCTCCACAACTTGTGAATGGTTCGATCTTAGAGGTGGATTTTTTGAGTAGGGTCTAACAGATAGATACACAATTTGGAATATAGTTGAGAGATATATGTTTGTGTAATGGGGTGTTCTCATATGGTTGTTGTGTATCATTTCTGTTGGTATATTTACATTCTGGACATGTCAGGATTCATTCTAATTAAGGGTATGGAAACATTAGTAGTGTACTGATCCCAAATAGATTTTACTAGAGGAGATTAATGTTTACATATCCTAAGGGTGACATGTAAAATGACCATTGAGAGTGGGATATCATGGTGGGACATGCCGGGAAAGTTTAGTGATTGAGGGAGCCTACGACCTAGGTTGCTAGTCCATTACTAGATGATGGGGGTGTGAAGAAGGATATAATTCAACCAATAGTGGAATAGATTCAATATTTCATCTTAAATACATCTCTAGGATTTCAACTGATAGATATGTGGAATTTACAATTTAGATCACGATGGTGGTTGAGCTAGTTTTTATTCCACCAAAAAAATGACACTAACAGAGCATCAAGAATTCAAGGATTGGTTATAAGAGTTGGAGAATAGGGTATTTATATGATGGAGTACGTCACCTTGGGGTTCTACTGAATTGTTTTCAAATAAGGCTACTGGGACTCTATGATTGTGGGTTGACTATTGGAAGTTGAATTAGATGACTATGAACAACCAATATCATCTTCTGCATATCAATGATCTTTTAGACCCGTTGAGTAGAGATAGTGATTTCTATAAGATAGACATGAGATCAGAGCTTCCCAATTTTATATTTCTACCATTTATATACTATGAACTACTTCAATTTGAAGGTATGACCTATATGAGTTCGTCCTAATTCCATTTGTTTTGTCGAATGCACAAAAAGTGTTAATGGAATTGAAGAACAAAATCATCCAACTATACCAATATTATTCCATTATTGTATTTGTGTATCACATCTTCATATTCTACATGACTCGTGATGATCATTCACAATATCTTGAAATCATCTTGAGTACACTAAGAGAGAATCATCTATACGTCAAGCTATCTAATTCTCTATTTTTGATTGATAAGGTACACTTCTTTGGTAGCATCTTGTCGGATAAAGGTGTGTTAGTGGACCCAGAAAAATATAGGGAAGTTGTATATTGGGAGAATCCCAATAGTATTTTCGATATAAATTTCCTTCTAGGATTATATAGGTATTATCAGACGTTCATTTAGGACTTTTATAGTATCATATCACCTCTTTTGAGAATTCCCAAAAGGGAGTAATGTTTTAATGGTCTGTAAACTGTGAGAATTCCTTCTAATAGCATAATAAGTGATTTAAATCAGCACCAATCTTGATCATACCAAAACTAGTTGAACAACATATGGTGTCTTGTAATTATTCTGACATTAGATGAGGAGTTGTGATAAGAAAAAGTGATCATGTTTTGGGGGATGAGCCTCAATAGTTGAGGCAACTTGAATAGAATTAACCTACACATGACCTCAAGATGGCTACAATGGTTTATTCCTTGATTTTTGGGAGAATTATCTGATGGGATAAGATTTTATGTTGTATACTACTCACAAGAGAATAATGTATATCATTTCACAATGAGAATTGAATTTACGATAGTGGAGATAGGTTTATTATATGAATTCATTTGATTTTGATCTATCATGTATTACCTAAAATGGAAATGCGTTTTTGATTCTATAAAATGGAAAAAATAGACTTAAAATATTCAGGATGCTTGTACCGAGTGGAAGATAATGTATTTTTCATAAGAAATTCATGTTGTCATTCAGGGAGTCAAGAGAATATGAATCTAATATCATATTTTTTGGTGTCTACACATTTTATCCAGATTAGAGACATGCAGTATGAGGATATGGATTTATTTACCAAGATGTAATTTCTTGAAGGTGGGGAGTCACCTTCAGATTTGAGCATTAATGAGGATGAGATCATCTATGTCACAAATCAGGTGGTTGTGCCTATGAGTATACTAGAGGAACTGATTTGTGAATTTCATGCCTCATAGGGGGTAGTTAATTTATGTGTGGCCAAAATTTACCATCACCTACTTGATTGTTTTTGTTTTTAGGCATGAAAAATGTGATATTAGGGTTCTTGAAACTATGCTACACATACCAATAGGTGAAGGCCAACCATCAATGACTTGGTGGTTTTTGCATATGTTACCCATTATGTAATGGAAATGGAAAAATATTACCATGTAAATTTTAGTAGGTCCCTTAAGGATCCCTTTAAAGAATTATTCTATTTTATTTTTTTGTGGACCGTTTGACTGTGGTAGAACATTTCTTATCGACACCAGAAACGTTCTCAATGGATCAGTTGGGAGAGTTATATGTCTGGTAGATAGTCTATTTACATGAGGTGACACATACTATTGTCTCATAACATGACTCCTGTTTAACTTAACACATATATCATGGGTATGATAATGTTCTTGTTAAAATGTTTTTATTGAGTATGAAATTCCACCCACAGATATATGGCCAGTTAGAATGTTCCATATAGGTTCTTGATGATATGCTTCATACGTGAGTGCAAGACTTCGGTGGGTCTTGTGAAAATCACTAATAACCTGTGGAGTTTTCCTATATCAAAAATAATTAGTTAAATATATATATAGAGTCATATGAGGATCCTTATGGTATTCTAGGTATATTTCCACTATACTAGATGAAGGTTGGTGATTAAGAGTGTTTGGGACCGAGTCTCACTCACGAGGCATCTGAGTAGGTACAGTTGAATGAGAATTATATTTCTACAGCTTAGAGTATACAAAAGTAATATTCTAATATATTATGATGGCCCCTAGAGGTTACAAATAGAGATGTTTTACTCCTCTAGGTTTCACATAAGATGGGTCACCGCAGGATACCGAGACATGGAATGTTAGCCCCTAGTTTTTTTGGATGGTTTGATGTTTTGGAGAGAATTGGGATAGTGTCATACAGATTAGATATTCCAAGGAGATAAAATTTTATTCATGATATTTTTCATTTGTCAAAACTTTGGAGGTATCACCCCAACCCTTATCATGTGATTCATGTGTATTATGTACTGCTTGATACCAATGTGTCCTTTGAGGAGAATTTGATGCATGTGATGGAGAGCACCAAGAAATTATTGTTGGGGAAGACTATTTTCAAGTTAATGTATTATGGAAAATATGGTATTAGGATGAAATATTTGATATATATGTAGACTTGAGGGTTCATTGGACTGATATTTTTGACTTGGAATCTTAGCAATGCCTAGTAGTGCAGCTCGAGGACGAGCTATTGTAAGGTTGGGATATTATAAAACACTGACCATTTCTAGAGATATATTAAGATCATTTAAGAGTACTCATTTATATTTACTGAATAATTTTCATTTGGGTTTTTACTTGGGGCGTGTTTGGGTAAAATGTGTAAACTTTTCTAGGATGATGGAAATTGCTTGGTTGGTGTACAGTTTTCCAAAACCGTGCGCCCCACCTAGAAAAACATGCAACCCAGGTAGAGGGGGATTACATGAATGTAGCAGCATTTTCATTCCATGTTCTATATTCAGATAAACCATGCGTATCCATATATGGGTTTCATGGATAATGCATATAGTTTTGAAAACCATGTACACCGGCCCAAACACCTGTGTGAGACTTTTTAATTAAGCTCAATGCTTGTTTTTAAAATAATTTATCTCCATTTTTATCCCAAAACTGACCCCAAAATGGATACAGAATATTGAAATAAATTTTGAATGTTACCCTATGATTTTTCATGGATTCTGAACTATTTTCATAGTAAATCCGAGGGAAGATTAAAGTTTTATACCTCTGCAGGTCAATGGTTTCTTTCTGACACAATCTCTCTCCCTCCTGCTCCTATTTCTTAAAAATTAATAATGTTTTTCTACAATAAGATCTTGATAAAGATTTAAGTTTTTCATATATTGGTTTTTTTAAATCATGGATATAGGAATTGTATAAATATAACATTCTTCATCAGGATTAGAGTTATTCTACTCAAATTGGTGATTTCCATTGGAGACTGTTCTTCGTCAATATTTAGTTAGGTGGTATATAATTCAAATTAGAATGTATTGATTTTAATTATGTGCATGTAGTTGTAGAATTTGAATTATATAATTATAAATTTTCTTTCTTTTAATTAATTAATTAATCGGGGGAATAAATTAATTGAGGGATTTATGAAATTGGAAATAGTGGGATTGTGAATTAAAATAATTATTTATTGAATTAATTATGGTGAGATTGAGATTATTTAAATTGAATAATTAATTATTGAATTATTTATTTTAATCATGATATTGTTGAATTGGAATAACTAATTCGTAAATTAACTGTTATATAGTATTATGATTATGAAATAGATTGAGATAATTAATTAATTGATTAATTAATTGTGTTGAGGTGATAGAATAGTTTTTGAATTAATTAATGAAAATTCAGGTGATTAATTAATTGTTGAATTCATTAGTGGAATGATGTGAATATGGAATTTCAATAATTTGATTAATTAATTGGGTAATTAATTAATATATTATTTTAATACATGTGAATTAAAATAATTAATGGGGACATCTACATTCAGATGTGAATTTATATGATGAATGAAATAATGGAAACCATATTATAATTGAAATAATAAATTTTAAAAGTAGAAATAATATGTTAATTGAAATTATGAATGGTAAAAATGGAATTTGAAGGTGAATTGAGGAAATGAATTATAACAATGGAATTAATATGATAATTGGGGAAATGAATGGTAATAATGACATTTATATTTTAATTATAATAAATAATTTTAACATCTAAATTCCATGATATGACCTCAGTCGAGGATAGTTCATACTCTAGCATGATCTGATGAAGGAATTATGAGTTTAGGTGACATTAGAACCCCATGGGTTCTGAATTTAAAATATGAGTCACTGAATAAATGTATAACGATTACTTTATTTCTTTTATCTATTCTTTATAAAAATTCATACACTGTTAGAGTGGATATTTTTTTTAGATGTAGTTGGTGTTGTCCTATAGAGTTGTACACACACCCTACTCATAATGCTTGATTGGTACCCAAATTGACATCATGTTTACATAATTGGATAAGGGAAAAGACCACATTATCGATGTTTGATATGTGATAGGGCATTGATAAGGGAACTACACTTGATTTGGGACCCGCATTAGAGTTTCCAGTGTATTTATTTTTCTGGTTTATTCATATTGACACTAGACATGTATATTCTCATGGAATATCAATTATTTAGCTTTAATATTGTATTTTATATTTTAGAAAGCATGTGGAATTATTATCATTATGTTTATAATTATATAATTGGTTATTTTTCATTTATTTATGTTGGTGTATTACACTGAAGGTCACAGTTTCTCCATGATTAATATTTGACCCTATTACTATTTAGATGCCTTTGACATACGAAGAGGCACACTTGATGTATTGTGACCGACTAGATCTGGGAACTAGTGTGTGGAAACTGGACTATGACTTAAACATGTTAATGATTATGTGTCCCACAAAAGGAAATCAATCATAATCCATAATCATAATATGTACCAATGGAAAAAATGTGTTGCATAATCTTGTCTAATGTCAAATGATATTTATAGATTTTCCAATGAAAAGGAGGAATTAAAATTTATAAGTTTTTATAATAAAGTATAAAATTATAGATCTTAAACTAGGGTTTTCATTTGGGAATGAAAACCCTAAATGACAATTATATTAAATAATCATGTTTTATTAAAATTTATTCATGGAATATCCCATGGAGGGAAACATGTTTCATAATTTTTTTTCTATCGAATAATAAATAATTCATAGAATGAATATAGATGGCATTATTGGTTCATATCCATAGTAAAAAAATATAAAATCAAATGATGTCATTATAAATGAATATTACTTTAAAATATCACATAAAATATTTCCTAAGAAAAAGACACTTTTAATTTTGGAATCAATTCTTTAAAATATACGAATTTACTAAATAATATGAAAATAAATTTATTTAAAAATATTTATAGATACCCAGACATATTATATATATATATATTACATCTTAATACAAAAATATTTATTACATAACATTATGATCCACAAAAGAATCATTTTGTAATAGTGCCTTTGGAAACATAGATATTTAAATAACTCTCCGTAATTGGGAAATGTCATCTCCCACTATCTTCTTCATAACTAGATATCTTCTTAAACTTATCCTATATAATACATATCAACGTAACATGGGAATAGGGTAAAAAATAAAAGGTGATCTTAGGTGGCTTGTAAGGGTAAAGAAGGGAGATATCAACATTTTAGGAGAATATGGGTATAAGAACAAGAGAACAAAATTATAAATAATACATTTGATACTATAAATCATAAAATTGAGTCATGAGATAAATATTTAGAGTTCATAAGACATGAATTATAATGGAATCAATAAAATTATCCATGTGACCATAACATTTTAATGAGACATTGAATTTTGAAAAAAATGTAAGAATAAAAAATCATTTCCTCAGTAGTTCTAGGATTATTAGTAAAAACATCATAGTATAATGGGTTTTCTCCAAAAACCATCATAGTATTTGTTAGACTCCACATGTATTAATCATGTTTTAATGATCCCAAAACCTATTTAGTCTATAAAAATGTTAACTCTATGTAATCTATCTCACATCAATTTTACACTTTCTTAGTAGAAGCTATTCAAAGATCTTAAGGGCTATACACTTAGTTTAGATACTATATATAATCTTTTGACTAACTTTATAATTATTTCTCTGACAAATGATTGTGTTTAATTATTTCTATAAGTATCACTAATTACATCTGAATACATATATTTGACTAAGTATGAGAAACCATGAAGAAGAAACGATGACATCAAGACACCGTGATATCCAGACACCGTGAACAAGAAGACATCTTGATATCCAGACACCGTGATCAAGTAGACACCAAGAACAAACAGACACCATGAAATCCAGACATGGTGAACAAGGCACCATGAGCAAGTCACAATGACCATGAGACACAGTAACCATAAGACACTGTGACCATGAGACACTATGACCATGAGACACTGTGACCACGAAACACCGTGACTATGACACACTTTGACCAATTCAGACACCATGTGAAAGAGACACCATGTAAACAACATACTGTGGAACCTTTTCCTAATATATTTTGTTGTATTTCTGTTTAATATCTAACTGTCATATTTGATGATATTAATGGACTGACATAATTAATGTTTCTTTGTAGACATATAATCAGACAATAGAAGGTACGAGGTACAGAATACACGCAATCTGTCGGCCCCAATAGAAGCACTCTATGATAAACGAGTAATGTGTCCCAGATAAAGAAAAAATGTATCAAAACACAAAGAAGAAGATGGTGGGCATAAACGTGAGTAAAATATAAATTTTAGAGAATTGTCTCATGCAACTATATTCTTCTAATGAAAACACGAAGCATACTAGAATCCCAATAACATATTCACCCTGTTAATCATCATGAAGAACACATGCTGGATATGTCTAACTTACGGCACTCTATTTTTCAGATGAGGACTCATGTACTGCATCTACTTCTTCTCATAAGTCCAGAGCGGGAAAGACTAAAAATCAGAGCACTTCTAGACCTATCTCAACCTTTCTGCTCTATTTTGTATCTTTTTATTAAAATTTGAGCAGTGTGTGTTTCGGTATAATAACAAACTATGTATCCTTCATCAAATTGAAAGATACAAGATATCCTAAATCCAAAAATATTTTACTCTTGTGTATACCAACCGACAAGTTTGGAAGAGGTCTATGTGTGGCCTGGTCATTTATACCCACAAAGAACTGTGGAAGAGGTCCCTGTGTGGCCTATACAGTCTTGTGTACTATTGTTTAACTCTGAACTAGTGTGTGGATCAATTTTTTTATAAACTGCTTGGTGGCAGGTTATCACTAAGTAGAGTAGATTAGTTCTCGGCTTGAGACTGAATCAATTGTTTCAAATCCGCTGTGCTGCTTAATTTAGTCTTCTCTGTTTTACTTATTTTCTATATAACTCAAAAATCACTAAATTCACTTTGATTTTTATTCATGGAAAGAAGTTATAATTGGATTATCTTAGTAGAATAACTTCAAAAGTAACATTAATAACTACTATTAAGATTACTAAGAATTAATCAATCTTCTAAGAAGTTATTTAAACAGTAAAATTCTTATAACTATATAACCTTGATTAACTGGCCTGTATCTAATATTTTGGAATTTTTTCTTAAAATATTTTCACAGAAATTTTTATAGTTACTCAATTCACCCCTCCCCTCTCGAGTTATCTAATACGACCATCATTTGGTATCAGATGTTGTTTATTAGGACTCTGTTTAATCTTATTCAAACTGTGATAGTAGTTGTACATTAAAGATCTCTAAATTTCTATTAATTATAAATTTATAGATCTTTTAAAGTAATACATTATTATAGATAATATATTGGAAGGTGTTGTAACCAACAGACAACTATTCTTTAATGTAACCAACTATTCTCAATGGAAAAATAAAATGAAAATGAATTTATAGAGTATGAGTTTTGAAATTTGTCTTCCAATATAAATGAATATAAGAGTCCTGCTATTGATAGAATCACATTGGATGAACCTACCAAAATAGCATAAAATAATAATTGAAAAGATATGAATGATTTATACTACTCTTTAGGAGATGAGGAATTCAATAGAATTTATGCTTGTAAAACTTCCCATGAGATTTGGGATACCCTATCTGTATCACATGAAGAAACATCTAGTGTAAAAGAAATGAGATTGAATACTTATACTATCAAATATGATAATTTTAAAATGAAACTTGATTAGCCTATTTCTAACACGTATCTTAGGTAAATGAGATTTTCAACACAATTATCTCACTTGGAAGAGAAGTCACTGTCAAGGAACAAATCATGAGAATTTTTAGATGTATATTAGATAGATAGAGGGGAACCTCTGTCTCTATTAGAGAATCACGCGACATCAATAGGCTACCCGTAAAAGAACTCATTGAGAAACTAATGATGTATGAAGTGGAACTAAATGTCAACAAGAAATAGGAGGATTACCAATGAGGAAATCAGTTTCATTCTAGACCACCACCTCTAAACACAAAGACAAAGCGAAATTGGAATCTTCTGTTGAAGGCTCCACCAGTGAATAATCATCACCTGACAGTGACGAGGAGATGGCTCAAATAACGAGATGATTTAAAATATTTTAATAGAAGAATAATTTTTTTTGAAAACCTAACTTCATGGGAAAATATGACCAAAAAGGAAATTGGAAGAAGGACTGGAAAAGAAGTGACAAGGCTGATAAAAATTTCTGATATGAATGTAAGCGCAATGGATATATCAAGGCTGACTGTCCAAATCTCATGTACCAAAATAAATATGTGGATGAGGATAGGGAGTATAAAAAGGAAATTAAAGCAACCTAGAGTGATTCTGAGGACATTTCAAGAGACTCAGAAACATCACATGATGAGCAGGTAAATAATGCCAATATGTGTTTTATGACAAACACATCTAAGAAAACAATGGACTCCTCTGTACTTGATAGAAACTATTCTAGATATGAGAGTGACTTTGAGAACATTATTAATGATGAAATATATGAATACTATAACATGCTTAAAAAACATGCAATGAACTAAAAGACAAATAGAAATCATTGATAAAACAACATGCTCTCACTGTGACTGTTAAATCCGAACTCATAACTAAAAAAGTGAAAAACACTCAACTACTCTAAGAAAACAATGAATTAAAAATGTATAATGAGAAATTAAATAATGAGCATGAAAATTTTACCAATGAGAGGAATACCCTTACTCAAATTCTAGGAAAACAAATTTCCCCTAAATACAAGACTGGAATTGGTTATCAACCCGGAAAAATAAATCATGGTAAAATAAATTATGGTTCAAGATCTAGGATATATAGTTTTATTCTACTTCTGGACAAAAAATAACTAATTAAATTCATGATAAATATTCTAATATTTCATGTGTCTGTGGAACGAAGAGAGTTTACTTTTCAAATACATTGATTTATGCTTATAGAAAACCTATGAGGAAAATATGAGATCCCAAATCACGTAATACTAATATTACTGGACCCAAACAAGTATGGGTACCAAAATATGTTTTCGATTAATCTTTTTGTAGGAAAGATGTTTAAAGAGTTCCTGTAAAAGTGCATGGTACTTGGATAGTGGATGTTAAAGAAACATGATATGATACTACTCATGCTTCAAGAATATAATAAAAATAGATGGAGTACATGTCACATTTGGTGAAAATGACAAAGGAAAGATAATTGGACTCGACCAAATCAGAAACTCTAACTCAGTTTAAATTTCTAATGTACTATTTTTTAGGGATTAAAATATAATTTTCTTACTATATCACAATTATATGATGATGGATTTCATGTTAGATTTGAATATTATGCTTGAAATATATTTAATTCTAAAGATGAATTAATGTTTTTTCTTTAAGAAATGAAAATTTTTACTCTGTTAACTTCGATTCCTTATCTTCTCAAAATGCTTCATGTTTAAGTGTTTTTCCTAAAGAGTCTTGGCTTTGGCATAAGAGACTAGGAAACTGTAATATTCACTCCCTTAGAATGTTAACTAGAAAAATCATAGTTAAAGACTAACCCAAACATGAGTTTCCAAATGAAAAAGTGTGTAATCCCTGTCAATTGTGAAAACAACACAAAATTTACATCAAACCAAAGAAATAAGTGTCCACTTCTCAACCTCTCAAACTAGTTCACATGGATTTATTTGGACAATCTAGTGTTTCTAGCTTAAATGGTATGCACTATATTTATGTTCTTGTAGATGAAATTTATAGATATACTTGTACCTTCTTTATGGATGAAAAAAGTGTATCTTGCTACTGTTTTACTAAATATTCCAAGTTTGTGGAAAATCATTACGGACTTAGAATAAAATATTTAAGAATAGATCATGGTCGTGAGCTAGAAAATCAAGAGTTTGAATCCTTTTGTGCACAAAATGATTATAGTCACAATTTCTCTTCCCCTTGAACACCTCAAAAAAATGGAGTTGTAGAAACTAGAAATAGAACCCTGAACGAAATAGCTAGAATAATGCTTAGTGAATATGACCTTGTTGGCGCCAAAATATTGCACGAACGAAAAAGATGGCCCAGACGCTGCCTCGCGAAGCACCGACGCGAAGCACCCCGAGCATCGCAGGCCCGTGAAGCTCCGAAGGCAGTACCTCTCTGCGAACGACTTTGACGTTCGCAAGCCCACCGCGAAGCTCGGGATGCCTTAACTCTCCGCGACCGAGTTTGACGTTCGCAAGCCCGCCACGAAGCTCCGGAGGCGGTAACTCTTCGCGAATGAGTATGACGTTCTTGAGCCCGCTGTGAAGCTCGGGAGGCGGTAAGTCCCCGCGGCCAAGTTTGACATTCGCGAGCCCGCCGCGAAGCTCCGGAGGCGGTAACTCTCCGCGAACGAGTTTGACGTTCGTGAGCCCGCCACGAAGCTCTGGAGGTGGGACCTCTTCGCGAACGACTTTGACGTTTGCGAGCGCACCGCGAAGCACCTGAGGTGGCATGCGAGTTCTGCTTCGCAACACCCCTTGCCTATAAATACTGGGATCCCCCTGAATCCTAGGGATGGACAATCCGACCTTTCGGATTCTCCTCTCTCGAATCGCGAAGCACTCTTTTCCCCCGGGAATCATGAGCACCGCGAGGTACTTCTACTTCACGTGACGCTTTTTCTTTGTCTCGTTTTGTGCCCCTCTTACAAGAGGGATGCCCTTTGTGAAGATCAAGGGAATTCGTGAAGGAGGGGGATTCCCAAGGGAACCCGGGCAGCCGAAGAGCGTTTATGATTCGAGAAACACCCAACTTGTACTAGTGATCCCTATACTAAGGCAGGATCGCTACACATCGCGAAGCACACTGCTTCGCAGCACCCTACTTCACGAGGCACCTCTTCTATGCGAGGCAGTGCTTCGCGAATATTGTTCCACTTCGCGAAGCACCCTCCACTCACACCTATGCCCAATGCTAAGGCCAAGGCACTCCGCTTCGCGAAGAACTCTCCTTTTCTTGGCAATTCTGCTTCCCGTGCGACCCTCCAGGTATGCACGATGTGATTTCAAAGTCCCATGGACAATAATACTCGTAGCGTTGCTTCAGCTAGTGCTTCTTCGCATAGGCACGCTAACGGCTATTGCTTCTTCGCATAGTCACGCTAACATGGACCCCTCTATGGTTCACTCTACAACCCCCCTTTACCACTGCCTTACTGGTACCTTCTCTCCCCCAAGGAGCAAAGGGTACCAGTTATGTAAGTCCTACGGGTGTGGAGTGAACCCGCCTCGTCCGAGCTGCAGGACGTTAAACTACCAAGCATCACGTCCTCAACACATGACGTTAAACTGTGACCAGACCTCTTGCCTCGCACGAAGGGTCCCCCCCAGCTCGAACATTCTTTACGCCACTCGTCTCCACGGGAGTGGAGTCACCCCTCCACAAGGGATGATATCCTCTTTATTGGAGTGGTGTATGTTCTTAAGAGTATGGCGACCCTAGTTCCCCAACGGATGGCTACACCCCTGCATCTCCGTACCTCCCCACTACCAAGGTCAGTGGAGGGAGTGATAGGGAACGAGGCACCTTCCATCATTGGTCCAAAATCCCTCCTTTGCTGCACATTGCCGCACTTTGGGCCTCCATCCTGGAGTAAGTCCCAACACCATGGACCACCTAATGTGTAAACCCCTCTTTGCTTCTCATGGATGAATCCTTCGCGACATGATCGTCAAGTCCCTGCAACCTCTTTTTTCTCACACCGAGCATTACTCACGTGGGCTTAGAGTTTGCACCGACCCTGACCCCCACCATAAAAAACTACGAGTACTTTGATCCATGTCAAGGCATGGTACGTAGAAAGCCTCCACGAGGTTCAATCCCACCACTCGGTCATTTATTCACGTCGAGTTCCACCCTCGTCCAACAAGACGTTAAACTGCATGCCCTCGTCCAACATGACATTAAACTGCAATTCCAGTATGATGGAAAGCCGTTGTGACCAACCCGAACTACGAGAAATTTTATCCATGTCAAGGCATGGTATGTTGGAGGCCTCCCAGAGGTTCAATCCCATCTCCCATCGGACCATGGTCTTTCATTTACATCGGTTCGCCGACACCCATCGCCATTCCGAACTACGAGGAAATTGATCCATGTCGAGGTGTGGTATGTAGGAAGCCTTCAAGAGGTTCAAGACCACCACTAGTGGACCCCTGGGTCTACCTTCACGTCGGTTCCCCGATGAAACCCTTTGAACTATGATGTCTTTGATCCTTGTCAATTCATGGTACGTAGGAATCCTCCCTGAGGTTCAAGCCCGTTTCTCATTGGACCAAGGTCCACCTTCACGTCGGTTCACTGACGAATTCCAACATTTGAACTATGAGGTCATTGATCCATGTCAAGGGATGGTACATAGGAATACTTCCAGAGGATCAAGACCACCACCCATCGGACCAAGGTCCACCTTCACATCGGATCACTGACGAAATCCCACTGAACTACATGGTCTTTGATCAATGTCACGGCATGGTACATAGGAAGCCTCCACGAGGTCCAAGACCACCACCACTAGGACCGTCCTGGTCCTCCTTTTTCACATCGGCCTTCCGATGTCTAACCTGAACTACGTGGTCTTTGATCCATGTTACGGCATCATACGTAAGAAGCCTCTCTGAGGTTCAAGCCCATCTCTCATCGGACCAAGGTCCACCTTCATGTCGGTTCGCTGACACATTGGACCAAGGTCCACCTTTACATTGGTTCGCTGACAACATCCATCGGTCCAAGGTCCACCTTCACGTCGGCTCGCCGGCACTATTCTAAACTTCTTGGACTTTGATTCCCTATCACGGGGATATGTAGGAGGTCTCTTCGAGGCTCAAGACCAACTTCACTGTCGCCCTTGCGATGGTCCCTTGCCATTCCCCCCTTCACTTCATTCATCCATCCATCATCCACCATGATTCTCACCGGACCTTAATATCTCGGTGAGACCATGTCGGTCCGCTATTCTTCACAGCCATCCATAGGCTGGTCCCGATATCGGCACCCCCTCACGGGAAATCCCTCAATCCGATCCATTCTAGCTAATGCTCTGATCGGGCTGATCCGTCTCCGCTGGACGTTATACTCGCGGCACACCCTGTGTTAAACACGGGAAGTAGATGAAAACCTTAGATATGTGTCTATGGCATATAATTCCCCGTGCTCGATGTGGGATGCCTCGGGCTTCTGCGCCCTCGAGAAGCCCTATAACCAGGGATAATAGACAGACATGCCGGTTCCCCAGCATCTAGACACGCTACTGATGCCTCAATGTGACTACTCCCCCGACTGCAGGTTGCTGCCCTGACCAGACACTTTGGAATGTCCCGACAGAAGCAGTGTAATTAACCAGCGTCCATAGAAACATGGCACTGGGAAGAGTTTCACGAACAACGTATTAAATCTATGAGGGAGACCCAGACAAGGTGACGAGTTCTGAGGAGGAATCCACAGAAGGAAGAACCGACATCCCATCATCCCGTTTCGATCAAGGAGAAGACGTCCCTGAATAAGGAGGGAATGCCGCCCGCCTTTAGAAAGTGGGAATGTAGGGAAACAGTGCAGTGCGTCCTCCTTCGCGGACAGACAGATGCGCGCGCCCCGGTGAAAGCGTCAGAAATAGAAATGGTGAACCCGACGTGAAATTCTTCTCCTCAATGTGGAGATTAGTAGCATTCGAGACACCAATAGATTGACGTGTCACTGGATCCAGATATCTGGCACCTAGTCCCGCCATGAAAATAGTGGGCCTGTTGTGAAACTCACCAGAAGTCGGGGCAGAAGAACGTGGGGCACTCCGTTCTGCAACGTGTTGGCGTGGATCCTTCTTACAGATGTGGAAAATGGAAGGATGTTGGGGAACTGGTTTTCAATCCTTTTCCTCGCAGTGCTGATGAGATGATCCCTTCGTTTCTCAGGAACCAGGTTGCTATTATATAGACACGATCACCACCCGCTTGCCTACGCAGCGGTAGGGGCAACAACGGAACAACCACCCTGCATGGCTCCACTACCGCCACGACGACCGCTACATCGCAGAATATGGGGCATCCACGTCCCCTCTCCCCATCAGAGATCATCCAGCGAAGGGTGATCAACAACCTTGTACGCAGGTACGAGGAGGAAGGGGTCATCCCAACTCGGGATATGGCCCACCTGGACCTCGAGGCATCCAGGCCTCGCCGTCAACGTCGCCCTAATAGGCCACACATGGATCCCCTAATCCCCACCCCAACCTTCAACCGTTTCGGGAGCCTGTCCCCGGAACGCCTCAACGACTCCTCGCCTTATGCTGATGAGGTGGGCGGCATCCGGCTTGGTCCGCTCAGGGTCCCGAACCAAGGGCTCCAGACAAGGTCTCCCGTCCGGCCGCGTCAGCGCCGCCGTCCGACTCTGCAGGAAGAGTAGGCAGGCCATGCCCCTGCACCACCTGCGCTAGCTCGTCTGACCCGACGTCAGCGCCAGGCCCGAGCTGACGACGCTCGCCCAGATGCGTCGACGTCAACAAATACAGTGGCCCGAGCCATTGACGACGTGCATCATGGAGTCCCTACATACACTGAGTAGGGTAACTCCTTCACCCAACTAGGATCGAGACCAGCACAGCCCCACAGGTAGGCTGGGTTGACTCTCTGGGTCGCAGGCCTGAGTGGTGATCTCCGCGAACTAACCCATGGTGATGTCACCCCGTAGGGGGGCCCTCCCCGTACCACTACTCCACAGAGCGTGGGCCTTCCCCGCTCTGAAGCTCGTCATGGAGGTATGCCTTGTGCTACCCCCATCCCGAAGGAAGACCTGCCCCACGGCAGTGATGCTCGGTGCGGAATCCTTTCTTGTGCCCACTATACAGGGTATGGAGTCCATCCTCCTGCCCCGACCGCCGATTTGAAGGCACTGCCCATCCGGTCCTTCTCCAACGTGGGGGCCCTCCCTACATCCTCTCTGCAACGGGTGAAGGTCCTCCTCGCCCTAGTAACTCGCGGAGTGAAGGTCAGCCTCGCTCCGCCCGCATCGATTATGGAGGTCCTCCCCATGCTCCTGCTGATTCCAACAGAGGCTCCACCCCATGGGTGCTATCCATGGAGGTCCTCCCCATGTACCCTTTTACATTTTCCCTGGTTCCCTTCGCACCTCGGCTATCTCGAGCGAGGGGCCCTCTCCACCACGGCGCCAGCGCCGCCCCGAGACTACATGATGAGAATCAACCTTGTCATGAAGAGCCACCCCGGGGGCAGGAGAGCAGGTTGTCGCTGCCACAAGAAGAGTCCTGTGAAGGCCCGGGTGGAGATCAAACCTGCCCGCTTCTCGGACTCTGAAGCAGAATGTGACTCAGCGATGGAACCTTCTCCCCGCTCCTCCGTATCAAGGACTGGGGCAGGATCTAGGTGCGTTAGCCTCATTCTTCCAGAATATGAGGTCCACCAGATTCCCATCTCCCTTCGCAGGTACATCTAAGAGGAAGAAATCGTGGAAATTCCGCAGGTCTCGACCGTGCAATCACCACCATTGTCACCAGAAGCACCCTCTACCTCTACCAGAGGTCACAGAGAGCTATTTTGGTGGACAACGGCGGTAGAGAGATGACATGAACTATCACCGGCAGTCATGACTCCTGTGCCGGAAGCTGTGGATATCAACCCATCGTATCGTGACATCGTGGCCAGGTCACCTCAATCATCATAGGATGGCCCAAAATTCGACGGCCAGTCAGCTCATTCGCCATATTCTCTTCCGCCGACTTTACTATCCCAGAGGTCTGCCTCGGTACCGCTACCGGTCCCTCAGCCGCCCCCGGGTATCGAGTGGGGCAATACAGGGCCAGACCCAGAGTCCGAACCCAGGAGCTTCTGGAGCATTCTCGCAGTGGACTACTTCCCGGAGAAGTTCTGGCTGACTGCGGCGCTGTACGTTCGCGCACCAGAGTCCTTTACCCCTGAAGAAGTGGGGTGCTTTTGTCTAACCCTATGGGCGACACACTTCCGCCTTCGTTACGAGCGGGTGTTGTACCCCAGAAGTCGAGAGCACTTCGATGAAATCAGCGAGCAATGTCGCGTGATCGATTTGGCCTCACTCGTTGTGGCCCAGCACCCTGATTCGCCAGGCCGTCAAAGCGCCCTTCAATGGAAATGTGCTCAGAGTTTAAAAGTACTTAGCAGAGTCATCAGGGAAGCTACCCCCCTTGTGCATGTCTGTGGTTGGGGACACTACGCCGCTCTCCTCTTCGACCCTATCCGACGGCAGCCCTATTCGTTATACAACATTGAGGACATGCCCCCGAGAGGGGTTCCGGTCCACATGGCTGGCGTAGTGCACAAGGAAGATGAGCTTGAATTTCCTGATGGAGACTTACCCCCCAAGGGTGTACCGCCACTGCTGGACCCATCAGGGAGGGTTACCCGTCAGCAGAGGAACCTTCTAGGCCTCCCTGTACCCACCGAGTCGCTGGTACTCAGTCGAAGTACCGGCAAGGGCAAGGAGCACGTCGGAACTGTCAAGAAATTCGACCCGTCTGCCTCTGTGCAGAAAACGGACGAAGATCCCAAGAAGGCCACGTTACGCCAACAGCTTGTTGAGAAGAAGAGGATGGTTGAGGAACTCTTGGCTGAGCGTGTTGTAGAGCGGCGACCCAACTATGGTAATCCCTGGCTGGGGCAGCAGGGGAAGGAACAATTTCCCCCTGGTGAGATGCCTCTAAGCAACCCTGATCATGCTACTTCCACAGACAGGGATAAAGCCGGAACTTATGGCAAGAGGGCGCGATACGTCTCTCCAAACCCCCCCCCCCCCCCCGAACGACGGGGCAATCTGAAGAACCCAGTCTGGGTTCCCCCAGTCGCCCCACAGGTCATTCCTCCAGTCGATCCACGAGCTGCCGATACCATCTACTGTGTTGAAGAACCTGTCAATGCACTTGTGATTAGGGATCCCTGTCAAGACAGGGACCCCCGCCAGGAGGATCATATAGCGGCACTCACAGACCGCCTCGAAGCGTTGGAAACGCGGCAGGTGGCGGTCCCACCGGATGGCAAGCCGTATCCCGCGTGGGTGGATGATATGCCCACACCCCCAGGTTTTGGGTACCCCACTTTCTCTCCCTTCAACAAGATAGGGGAACTGCCACAGCACTTGGCTCATTTTTCTTCTAGGTGTGGCCCCATGCTGGGGACCCCGGCCCAGCAAGAAGCCGCCAAGCTCCAATGTTTCGTACAGACATTGGAAGGCCCCACATTCGTCTGGTACAACCAGCTCCCTATCGGATCAGTGACCAGTTTGGAGGATCTCCGCCGGCAGTTCCTATACCAGTTCATCTCCACCACGCGGAAGACCAGCATTGAAGACCTCTTCAAGTGCAAGCAAAGGCCTGATGAGAGAGTCGAAGATTTCATCGCCCGGTGGAAGGGACTTATGTATTCCCTCGATATTCCACTGACTCAGGAGAAATTACTGACGATGTGTGTGGGGAACGTCAAAACGGAGCTGGTACCCTCCCTGATTACCTAGAACTACCCTGGAGGGTTCAGAGATTTCACAGATAAGGCTCAACGCCTTGAGGAGGCTCTGCAACAGTCTAGTCAGACACGTTCGTTGCCCCCTATGATCCTAGCCAGGAGGACCGCCAGAGCCGAACCCGCCGCGATGGCCCAAATAGAAGTCCCTAGGCAGCTGGAATTACTGCCAGTGGCACCATCCCCGCAACCCCACAGAGGTCCTCCACCTCAATCATAGGCTCCTACCCAGCAGCGACCGCCTCGGAATCGACACGTTCCCCCGTGAAATGCGCCACCTCCACCTAGGCGAGACAATCAGGCGCCGCCTCCTCAGAAGTCCCCTCCGGCCCCTCGTTAGGACAGGCCCTTAGGGCCCCCTATCCAAAAAGAAAGAACCAGACTTATTCATTCAACGAAAATCAGGTCCCTGGATACTTCTGAAGTGCTCTAGAGCAAGGGATTGTGCGCCTGCTTGAGTGCAGAAGGCCGGCAGAGGCGAATCTCACGGATCACCCCAACTACTGTCCTTATCATCAGATTCTGGGGCACACCATCAAGCAATGATATGTGTTTAAAGACTGGCTTCAAGACTAGGTCAACAACAACATAGTCAAGTTGGGCCTGACACCAACACAAGTGGCGGGTGTCTTTGTAGGGTCGGAGATCGGTAGCGACAGCAAAGGCGAGTGGCATCAGGTTCCCAGCCACAGATCCTGGAAATTAGACGATTGTATGGCTCGAAAAACATTCATCTGTGCCCATGGTATCATCTAGGTGTGCTTGAAGCAGCTGGAACCTTCAGAAGAAGTAGTCGGTACCTCTGCATCGTCTTCACAGCTGACCTCTTCCCAAAAGGGCAAGTAGCGACGACGCAAGACGAAGCAATGCACTCCGCCGGTGCCATCGTCATCCCGCACTCTCAGCGACTTTATTCCCCCTGAAATGGGGATTCCTCCCAGAATCCACCTGGTGGTGGATGACTCGTCGAGCGACAGCCAGGGGTACGCTTAGGTTAACACCGTGGAGCTGGTAATGCCCTACATGACTCCCGATGAGGGGGAACGCCTGACGAACCTCCCCAACATTTCCAGCTGACGTCAACGTTAGCGGAAACACAACCACGCCGGTCATCGAGGTACGTCAGCGGGCACTTTCAGCCAAGCCGTGCACGCTACTGAGACCAGACAGCAGGCTCAGCGCAGAGCTCAGCACGCGCAACCACATCTGACGCCCTCAGCTCTACCTCCACCGCCGTTTGTGCTACTAGATTAGAGAGAGCTGCCTCGTTCATATCACAGCCAGTCTTTCCTGGCTACTGACCATCATCCACTGTCCGATCCTAGTCTGGAGATTACTCTCCAGGATTCAACTAGTAGGCAACAGGATGTACCCAGTACTAGCCAACCACCGGTTCAACCGGCAGGACCAGCTATGCCTCCAAGTGCCAAACGACCTCCTGTAGGCAGAGGTTCGTGTTTGGCACGAACGTACAATGTCCTGAAGCTCCTGGATGGAATTCTGGCGAGCCTTTCTATCCTCGAGTCCCTTTTCCTGTCATCTGAAATGTGTGAGGCACTTGCCGAGGCCCTAAGGAGCCCCCTCTAGTTTGAGACGGAGGTAGCAGCTGCAGAAGCCTTCCATGCCGAGATAATTGAGAATGCCGAATGTCATGAGGTTATCTTGTTCTCTGGTGAAGATGAGGACCCTCCTATACAGGGGCATATCCGCCCGCTGTACATCACTGGCCACATTAATGGTGTGGAGGTCCACCGCTGCCTCATTGACACGGGTTCCGAAATCAGTCTAATTCCGACTCGGACATTGCGAATGCTAGGTCTGTCTGAAGGTGATTTAACTCCATCTGACCTCAGAATCCAGGGGTACGATAGGACCGAGTAAACCCCAGTCAGAAAGATCCTCCTAAAGACTCAGTTTGGTGGCTTAATTACCAGCACTGAGTTCATGGTCGTCTCTCAGGACACCGCCTACAACGTGTTGATGGGTAGGCCATGGCTCCATCTGCATGTAGTTGTCCCTTCGTCGTATCACCAGTTCCTCAAATACTCACTCAACGGTCGAGTAGGTGTGCTACAAGGAGATGTGTCTCCTTTCGCCTCTTGTGAGGCCCGCTATCTAGATGCTGATTATTACAAGAGTAAGGATAACCAAATCCAAGTAAGTGAGGATGAACCCGCCCTAGTCAAAAGTGATCCCTGGGCAAGCATGGATGACGCCTACATCCTCCTGATCCACCAATTGGAGGCCACGACACCTGGCATGGGGCAATGTTTTGTTGTTTCGGGTAAACAAGGAAGGCATGTTCCCGTGTCCAAGCGATGGTGTAAAATCACCTCGTACTCCTACATCAACCAGGCTCAGGTGATCTTGGAACATCCTACCCCTGTACGGTACCAGAATGTCAAGCTTATGACAACGACGATGCGCCATACGTGTCTCTGCCGCTGGGCTGGAATCAACCGACTCAGGCTGACACGTCACCACTGCTTTGATATCATCAAACGTGGCCCCTTAGGCCGAAGGCCAGATGGGATAGGGTCAATTGCCTTCGTTGCTATGGTCTCAATGGCGAGTGAGTCTTTTGATATGATGACCACTGTTTTCCAAGCCGGCACCAGCTGCCCCTCAAGATTTGATAGCCCAGAAGTGTCTCCCGTCGCGGGAAATCCCCCAACAGGTGGAGAGGAAGACCCGGAGGATGCTCCCCCCGCCTTTGAGGAAGGCGTCTCTACCACGGTTGATGAACTGGTACAGGTGAACCTTGGTAGAGAGGCAGATCCGACACCCACATTGATCAGTGCGGCCATGTCCCCCGAGGAGCGGTAGTAGTATGTAGACTTCCTCAAACAACATCGTGACGTGTTTGCCTGGAGTTACAATGAGATGCCAGGATTAGAACCCTAGGTAGCTGTTCACTGTCTGGGCCTCCCGGCAAACCATCGCGGGTTTATGCAGCCTCCCAGGAAGATTCACCCTTCTCACGGTGCTATGGTTGAGGCCGAATTTGACAAGCTTTTCAAAGCCAACTTCATTAAGGAAGTCCAGTACCCCAAGTGGTTTTCCAAAATTGTGCCAGTCAGGAAGAAGAATGGGCAGATTAGATTCTGCATCGACTTCCACGACCTTAATCGCCACTGCCCAAAGGATCACTTCCCACTCCCGGTGACGGAGTTATTGATTGATTCTATGACCGGGTTCCAAGCTCTCTCATTCATGGATGGGTATTCCAGGTACAACCAGATCCGGATGGCCCCCGAGGACAAGGAGTCCACTGCCTTCAGGGCTCCCCAAGGTACCTTTTTCTACCAGGATATGCCATTAGGCATGAAAAATGTAGGTACCACTTATCAGAGGTCCATGCACCTCATATTCAAGCCGATTCTCGGGACGCTGGTGGAATGCTACGTAGATGACCTAGTGGTCAAATCATGTCAGCGCTAGGACCATCTCAAAGACCATGAGAAGGTGTTTGGTTTCCTCCGTTCCTGTCACATGAAGATGAACCCATTGAAGTGTGCCTTCGGGGTCACCTCTGGGAAGTTTCTGGGCTTCGATGTTGGATACCGAGGCATTGAGATCGACCTAGAGAAGATCAAGGCCATCACCCAAATGCCTCCCCTGATCAACATTCGGGAACTTCGAGGCCTCCAAGGCCACTTAGCCTATATAATCCGATTCATCACGAATCTTTCCGGCAAGTGTAAGCTCTTTTCCTGGATCATGAAGAAGGGTGCCGCCTACGAATGGGATGAGGAGTGTCGGACCGCCTTCGAGGAAATCAAGAAGTATCTGCTCCAACCTCCGGTTTTGATGCCACCCATCTCTGGAAAGTCGCTGGTCCATTACGTAACCGCCCTGGAAAGATCAATCGGTGCACTACTCGCCCATAAGAATAACGAGGGTACTGAGAACAGTCTCTACTATCTTAGCCGCAAGCTTCTCGATACTGAGGTTAGATACTCCCCTATCGAAAAGAGCTGCCTTGCGCTCGTCTTCGCCGTACAGAAGTTGCGACATTACCTGCAGCACCATGAGGTGCAATTGGTCTCCCGGGTAGACCCACTGAAGTACATCCTGAACCACCCCTTGCTGACTGGCCGACTAGCACGGTGGGTGGAGATTCTCCAATAGTTTGATATCTGGTTCGTACCTCAGAAGGCCATTAAGGTACAGGCGTTGGCAGAATTTTTAGCTGCCCATCCAACTTCCAAGGGTCAATCCCTGGACCTGGATTTTCCCGATGAGACGATCCTCACAGTCGATCATGTCATCCCGTGTTGGAAAATGCATTTCGACGGTGCCTCCCGGAGCCCCACTGGTAGGAGGCTCAACGATCCTAAGCTCAATAGAGTGGGCCTGGGTATTGTCTTCATTACCCCGGCGTAATTCGTCCTGCCATACTCGTTCCTGTTGTCAGAAGGTTGTATGAACAATGAGGCAGAGTACCAGGCTCTCATTACCGGCCTCGAGTTGGCCCTTGAGATCCATGTGCCCCATCTACATGTGAAAGGATATTCCGAGCTGGTAATCAAAAAGTTTAATGGCGACTACGTCGCCAGGAAGCCGGATCTTGTACCGTTTCTAGAGTACACCCTCTGCATAATGGCCTAGTTCTCTTCTCGACCAGAGATTACCCATGTCACATGGTCATAGAAAGGTTAAGAAGACGCCTTGGCTGGCATAGTCGCGTCGCTCGCAGAACCCGAGAAAGATGATTTGATCATACATGTGGCACACCGGAGAGTCATTCCCCCCGTCAACCAAAAGGACAATGATGGCCTGCGGGTAAGTCATGTCACCACCGGACCCTCTAGGTCAGGGGTCCCGGGATCATCAGACATAGTGGTTGAAGCCACTCCCTACTGGAGGGCACCTTTTATCGAGTATCTCCAAAATGGTCACCTCCCGGACGACCGGGCCGAGCGTGAGCGGATCTGATGCCGCAAGATGTTATTTACCCTCCAGAGCGGCCCCAGTCTTGAACAAATCCTTTATACGTGGATCTTCGATGGCTTCCTCCTCCGTTGCATTCAATGAGTAGAGATTCCTCAAGTCATGCAAGAGGTTCACGCCGATTTATGTGGCGCCCATCAAGCTGGGCCGAAGCTGTCCCATCAAATCCGGAGGTTGGGGTACTTTGGGCCCTCTGTATTGGGTATGCCAAGAGATGCCACGCATGCTAAGTTCATGCCAACTTCCTGCATCGGCCACCGGAGCCCCTCCACCCCACCAAGTACTCTTGGCCATTTGAAGTATGGGGACTTGATGTAGTGGGATCGTATCCACCGGCAATAGCCCGTCAGTGTAGGTTCATCCAAACTACTACAGATTTCTCCTCCAAGTGGGCAGAGTCAGTTCCACTCAAAGATGTCAAGGACCGTTTCATCTTCGACTATGTGAGCTCTAATATTATCCACCGGTTTGGGGTCCCTCATGCCATCCTCACCGATAACAGCACCAACTTCCGAGCGGCTAAACTGAAGAAATTGTACGCCAAGTACGACATCCGTTCGAACCATACCACCTGCTACCACGCACAGGCAAATAGACAGATCGATGCGTTCAACAAAACCCTCTCTAACATTCTGCAAAAGATGGTTGGTCAGAATAAGAAAAGTTGGCCGGACAAGCTCCCCAACGCCCTCTGGGCTTATCGGACGACGACTCGCAACTCTACCCAGGTGACCCCATATTCCTTGGTGTATGGAGATGAGGCCGTTCTACCCATTTAGATCCAGCTGCCATCATTACTCACTGTAGTCAATGATCACCAAACATCAGATTAGGTAGCTGAAATCCGTCTAGCTGAATTAGAAGCACTGGACGAGAACCGGATTCATGCCCTGCACAATCCGTAAAGGCATCAGGATAAGATAGAGAGGGCCTTCAACAATAAGGTTCATCTCCGTTCTTTTCTACAGGGTGACCTAGTACTGGCCCTTCGAGCACCAATTATCCCCAGTAGGAAACCGCCCAAATTAGAACCCAAATGGGAAGGCCCTTATATCATCCATAAGGTTTACCCCAATGGAGCATACTCCTTGGTGACCATGGATGGAGAGCGCATAACTCCTCCCACCAACGCCAAGTTACTCAAGCGATAATTTGCCTAGGGAAAAAGGGTCATGCACGAACATAAACAGCATCTTCGTCCTGTAAGATGATAAAATGAAAAATGGTCTGAGCTCTATGACCTTAAACTAAGATCTCCCCTCGTCCTTACTGTAAGACGTTAAACTGCAAGCCAGTCAGGCCTTCCTGACCGAGGCTCAGCCTCAGGCCCCTTGGCCTCCTCGGGCCCCCAGCCCTCGTCCTTACTGTAAGACGTTAAATTGCAAGCCAGTCAGGCCTTCCTGACCGTGGCTCAGCCTCTCGCCCTTGGCATGCGTTGACTCTGGATCTCTAATAGGATTGTACAGTGTGGTGTGGGATTACATCCTCATCCACATCGGGTTACCCACCGTACTGTACATATGCCCAGTTGAGACACACTTTTACGTCCTCACCTCATGATGCTAAACTGCATGGCCTTCAAGAACTACGTGTGGCTTGATTCTCATCTTAATGGGATATGTAGGAACACTCGGACACCTCGTCTTGAGCCCATCCCCATGATTTTCTCTTCCACTATCCCCCTTGGGAATAGTTTCCTTGGAAGATCTTTGTGTAGCGAGGAGAAGGCATTCTTAGCCCCACTCATACAACTCCGCTCATACAAGGATTGTAAGTGTTGCACCATGTGCCCACTCCCGTTCTTCTATCCTTCCACGTCCTCACTACGTGATGCTAAACTGCATGGCCTTCAAGAACTACGTATGGATTGATTCCCATCCTAATGGGATATGTAGGAACGCCCGTACATTTCGTCCGTTGTCCCAGCCCAAAAGCCAAAATCATCCCCTCGGGTCGAGATATATGCCAGGGTGCACACATTTCCCCCAACTCATATCGAGCAAGCCTCGACCCGGCTGCACATCCCCCTTGGAGATGTTTTCCTCTTTCGCGGATGGATACAGCTATGCTTCACCCACTCCTTGACTGGGATTCCATCATTTTTCCACACCCGGAGGGACCCCCGAGAACGGGCTGGATACTACGCCCAAGGGCTCTCCTACCGATACGGGCCAACGCCCCCGAGGGCTTTCAAGCAACAAGATGAAACATGTCCTGCGTTGCGAATTTGGTCAACGGTCGACGCTCATTTGTTGCTCCCATATCAGATCACCATAGGAATGCTGCATTCCGAACATGGTCAACAGTGTCCTGGATCTTCGGGTTCACCCCGAGATGTCCTAAACATCGAGTGCAGTGATTCGTTCTAACCCAACCCGAAGTGACATACTTCCCCCCCGAGTGGTGCTAGCGGTTGGGCCCACGGCCTTGATTCACCTATAAGGGGTGTAAGGTGTAGTGTGGAACTATGTCCTCATTCACGCCGGGATCATGTACCATGTCGTACCCCTTCCCTTACGAGGCCCAACCTCAGGCCCCTTGGCCTTTTCGGGCCCCGACCCTCGTCCTAACTGCAAGACGTTAAACTGCAAGCCGGTCATGCCTTCTTGACCAATGCCTAACCATCAGGCCCCTTGGCCTTTCGGGCCCCGGCCCAGGTACTCTCTTATAAGAGTGTATGGTGTGGCATGAGGTTATTTTATCATTCATGTGAGTTTATTCTCCGTACAGTACACCTCCCTTGTTTGGGGGTATATTACTACCCCCTCGTCTCGTATGACGTTAAACTACATCTAGAGCTACGTTTGGATTGATTACCATCCTCATGGGATACGTAGGACCACCTGAATGTCTAGGATTCGGGTCCATCCCCATCTCTCGGGAATCTTCATCCCATCTTGGCCCCTTGGTCTACCCTTCCTCCATGAGAGGATTATATGGTGTGGTGTTGGATTATGTCCTCATTCACGTCGGTCTCGTAATGACCACGCCATGTACCTCTCCCTCCTGAGCTGTTTCGTCGACCCCTTTTCAGCGATTCACCAATGTGCCCAAGGGGACTCTGGTCTATTACCTGGAATGCCAAACTTTACTCGGACACGTCCGCATCTGCTTTCCAGGCTTTGTGTATCCCTGCATCAGGGCTTCCATCATCTTTCACACCAGGAGGGACCCCCAAGAACGGCCTGGATACTACGCCCAAGGGCTGTCCTACTGTTACGGGCCAACGCCCCCGAGGGTTTCAGACAACAAATTGATAAAATCCCGCGTTACGAATATGGTTAGTGGTCGATGCTCGTTTTTTGTTCTCGCCTTAGGCTAACACGATATGGACGTTGCGTTTCCGCCATGGTTAACAGCTTTCTGCTATCTCCACGCCAACCCATTAAGCCCAAAATGTCAGGTACACAATTCACACCATTCATCACTTAATCGTGTCCAAGTAGAGTCTCAGAACTCTTGGTACTTTTCCTCCGTGCACGTCTGCACGTTGGGGAAACAAGCCGCGTCAAAGGTGTCCTTCGGGGCTCTCTACCAAGTACCCTCTGATGGATACCCCACGTATTGCGATGAGGATTCCCCCCCTTGTTTTCCACACCGAGTTTCACTCACTTGGGCTTAGGGATCGGGTTGACGTCTGCGCTTACTCGAGAAGTTGTCACCATTCATGGTACGAGCTCTAAGACCATAAACTAATATCCTTATAGAACTACGTTCATCTTGATTCCCATCCTCATGGGATACGTAGGACCGCCCGGACGCCCTGTCTTCGGGTCCAGCACATTTAGGGAGCTAGTCTCTCCCCCCTATTGCACCTATTACCTCTATATAGGCCCCTCGGCCTAAGGTCTCCTTCTCTGAGTGGCATACAATGTGATGTGGGATCATGTATCCATCAATTGTGTTTTATAACATTGCTCACATTCCCCACCTAGCATCGCCTCTACTAATTCTGCGCTACATGACGATAAAATGCACGCTCGGTCCTGTCACACGACCCTAAACTGTGACCTTATCATCCTAGCCGCATGATGAAAAATGGCACTGCGTTGTGATGACCTCGTTATAGAGGACATCACGTTGGGTATTGGTCATGTTCCATGCCATTTTTCAATGCCTATCACGACTTGATTCTTGTGGCGACACCATGGGCGACTACTCTAGGCTTGTCGCTTCACAAAAAAAACCCCTCACCTTAAAGAACAAAAACAATTTATCAAATTCCGCTTCTTTTAGTGCAAGGGCCACGCCCGTGCTCCCCTTTTCCCTGGCACTGGTACCCTACCATGTCACCATTCAAGAACTACGTGAGGCTTGATTCTTATCCTTATGAGATACGTAGGAGTGCCCGGGCACTTCCCCACGGGCCCAGCCTAACTTTCGCCTTCAGTCCCTTGACCTAAAACCTCTCCCAAGGGGGTCATGCAGTGTGATATGGGATTACGTCCTCATACGTGTCAGGTTGTTCACCACAACGTACACACCCCCTATTCCCATTCACGCCAGGTGTTTGATTTACTCCACCATGTGCCTCATATGTTTCCCCCCATCCATGGTCTGAATTCAACGACCCTAAACTAAGATCTCCCTATGTGAATGGACTCTTCTCCCCCTATCTAATACATCTCGTTGTCATTTTTAGATGTGTTTTGAAAGAGCCCGATGTGTGGGATTTTCATGGGGACATTCCCCTCATCCCACGACCAAGCTTTGTGCGCTTGATGTTTGGATCCTCATCCTCTACCACATCCAAAAGGACCCTCGGACGACATGGATACTAGGCTTAAGGGATCTCCATGGAAGTTGGGCCCAAGGGATCTCTTATCATCTCGGGCCAACGTCCCTAAGGATCTCTGACAACATTTGCGACATGGTCCCGTGTTTCGAACATGGTCAATGGTCAACCCTCATTGGTCTGTCCCCATTCTAGGCTAACGTGATCTGGACGCTGCATTTCTGCCATGGTTAATAGTTATCCTCTATCGTCACGCCTCCATCATTGTGATCGAAATATCGAGCATCATGATTCACACATTGCCACTTCCTCGTGTTCAGGTGGAATTCCAACATGCTCGGCTCTATCTCTTCGTGCATCTTGGTGTGCCACATAGTCGCGTTAGTATCATGGGGCCGGTATTCACCGAGAATCCCCTCACCCTAACCTACCCCATTATGTGTTAGGAATGTCCCACCACTACTTCTTGTTTCCCACACTGAGCATTACTCACGTGGGCTTAGTAGTTTTGGCAGGATTTGTACCAACACGGTCAGGCTTCTCATCGTCTCGCATGACATTAAACTGTGCTTTCAGAACTACGTATGGCTTGATTCCCATCCTCATGGGGTACATAGAAATGCCCGACCACTCTGCTTTAGGCCCAGCCTAATCCTCACACATGGTCCCTCGACCTGAAGAGTTTCCTCCTGGGGTACGTGGTGTGATTAAGACTCCAAGTCCTCATTGACGTCGGTTTCATATCTACCGCACCACACGCTCCCTGGGATATCCCCTTTTATTCCAAGTCCTATCGTATGACGTTAAACTACAGGGGTCCATATGTCCTCAACACATGACACTAAACTGCGGTTCTACCCTGAACAAGTTCAGGATGCCCCATGTTGATCATGGGATGCACCAGAGCCTCTACCAGAGAGGATTTCACCTGTCAGTGTGGGTCTATGACTGCATTGTGCATCCAGAACAATATATGGATTGATTACCATCCTCATGGGATACGTAGAGACACCCTGGTATATTACCTAGGGTCCAGCCCATAGAAATCGTTAATCCCATCCTTCCCCTTTCCACCCCCTGGTCGGACCTCTCGCCAGAGAGGCCCTATCCCAAAGAAGGAAGGATCCATGACCAAGCCAACACGCCCATCTGGCATACTCCCACCATGGTGGTGTAACTACCTAAGTGTTGGATTCTGTTCATACAAACCATCACTCGATATTCCACGCTTTGTGTGCCCCTTATTCGGACCCTCGTCCCCTATCATGTCTGACGGGACCCCCTAACGGCCTGGTCTCTTGCCGCATCGGCTCACCTACCGTCCTGGGCCAACGTTCTAGAAGACTGGTCATGTTTGGAAGGACCCCCTAATAGTACAGGTGTTTGACCTATGGTCCGCCAATTGTCCTGGGTCAATGTCCCGAAAGATTGACCGACAATATTTGTGACATGGTCCCGTGTTTCGAACATGGTCAATGGTTAACCCTCATTTTTTCCCCATTAAAGGCTAACACAGTAAGGATACCACTTATCCACCATGGTTAACAGTTTTCCCTTATTGTCACGCCATCCCCACAGTGCTCCGAATCATGGGCATCTTAATTCACGCTCCCCGTTTCTATCTGTTCGGCCTGATTCCAGTGTCCCTGGTGTTGCACCATTCGTTCATGAAGGCACGCTGAAGAAACGGTAATTCTGTTGTTCTGAAAAGTTCCTTCTCCGGTCAGGTCTCTCCCATCTTTCATAAATCTGGACTAGTAATCCAAATCTCGGATGCTCAGAGCATCGTCTCCACTCTTATGTTAGGTGGGACGAGAAGGCAACTATCTCCTGTTTCTCACATCGGGCTCGACCCATGTGGGCTTGGGGAATTATCGCCAAACGTCCCATAAACATTGTAGGGATGTAACAAGGCGATTCAAATAGTGGAAATCGTGCGCGCTACGACAATCAAAACAAAGAAAGAAGAAATTGAAGCACGAATGTACCAATAAATGGTTTTTGGTTTGTTATAATACCCGGGGGTCGACTCCCCCCATGGACGAGTTGATCCCATCACATGAGCGTTGCAGCTCCTCCACCCATTGTCTTGTGACGTCCAAGGCTTACTGCTGATGACGCACCTCCCGCTCCTCCTCAGTAGCGGCGAGGCGTAGTTTTTCAGACATGGCTCTAGCCCTCTCTACCTCGGCCTGAATGACATCCATCTTTTCAGAAGCCTGCCTCAGAAGCTCCACTGCCTCTACCAGCTAGGCCTTTAACCGGGAGATCAGCTCAGATTGCGCATTATGAGAGGATGAGTGCTCATCCGCCTGGGTCTGCAGCTGTTGGAACTCACTTTCATCCTCCTGGAGCTTCTTGAGGTTGTTCGCCTTCCACCGCTGCCATCCCAAACTGAGCCCACGATCATGCTCCTGTGTCTTCTCATCCATAAGATCTCAGATGAGTGCATGAGGAAGTTGGGCATCCAATCCTCCAGCACACAGTTCGCGCAACCGCGAGCGGAGTCTATCCACTTCGGCCAACCATAGCGCTTGGGGGTTGTCCTTGATGAAGCGCATGATTAGCTTCCACGACTGGCGGCAGACTATGCTGCTGTCTTCCTCGTCGGTGGCCGTTTCATCCCAGTCTGCACGATTGGCAGGATCGTACACAGGATACTCCTGCAGGAAGTCCTCGGCGGGATCTGCATCTGGCGTTGAATCCGGTGTGACATCTGGCTCTAAAGCAGGCGCGACAGGAGTAGGGTCAGCCGGCCGATCCTCTTCATTGGAGTCCACCTCAATGAACTCAGGCACGACCCTACTGGTGGTCCTGCCGGCGATGATGTGTGCTGCAGCCTGAGGAGATGGAGGGACTATCGCCACCATCTCTGGCATGCCCCTAGGAGGGACGCCACCAGACATCCCTACTAGTCTTGCCGCATTAGCCCATGCCAGTCGCAGAACTGTAAGACAGAGAGGGACATAAACGTTAGTTGGCATAGTCTACATATGACGACAAGGAAACCGGTAGAGTAAACTTATGGAGATTGACTTCCTGGTGTTGATCTTGAGCCATTACTGATGGGATCCCGAGGCGAGGCCCTCTGTATACTGTTGGAAGGTCTGGAGATTCCGGAGGAGCCACCTCAGGTGATCTGGTCCTACCAGACGTGGAACTGGATGCAGCCATAGGCACGAGTTCTTATGGTCCCGCATCATCACCCACCGAGGGGCGAGAACGAGGACTGCGAACAAGTTCCTCCTGCATGGCTCAAACGTCGATGAAATGTTCACAGTGGACCAAGAACTGACCATAAGGAAAGAAGTTCGGAATGCTACCTCGAGAGCCTCTACGAAATCGTCGGAATCTGAGTCTTGATCTCCGACCTCGCCCTCCTCCAACGGGCTCCCTCCTCCAGCCTCATCCTCCCGAGAGGAGTCCTATGATTCTACCAGTAGGGGGAAACTCTCCCTAAGATCGGTGCCTGACAACTTTGGAGGGACGGTTCAATTCAACAGTACCCTCACCCGGTCTGTCATTGGGCGAGGGACACCACTAGAGTGAACGTAATCCTCCATCTCATCCAAGTATTGCTCTGCCTCCACCAAAGATGCCATGAAGCTAGCCCGGACTGGGCCTATGCCCGATAATTCCATCCAGAGGCGATTCATGTGGGCCCATATCTAGGGTGGGCTGAGGAATTTTTAGTTGACATCCCAAATGTCTCAGGCTTCTGGGAAGACAACATCCTCTGCCATGTCGAAATGACGAAGCCGCTTCCCTGGAGCCTGAGTGGATATTCTATGAAATCCTCTTGGTGGCTGCCCCTTCGGATGGCCCTGATCTTCTGGAATCACCGGATCTTCCGCAGCTGCCGCACCCTCGGCCGGTACGGGTCTCGCCACCATGGTAGCCCTGCTAACGCGAGAGGCCCTAGCTGCCCTCCGACCCTGACCTCGAGATAGAGGAGGCCCACTATCACCGACCTGAATAGTTGGCTGCTTCAGCATCTCCCCTGGTTAAGCAGCTTCGCAACTAATGGAATACTCCCTCACCAACCCGAAAACGGCGATGGATGGAGGCAATGCAATTCGCATCTTCCCATCTTCTCATGTGAACATGAGCCACAGCTGCCTCATCACACACTGGTGCTCCTCATGATGCACCTCCTCATGATGCACCTCCCAGTAGACCTGCAGGGTCAGCCGCGGGAGGCACCTGAACTGCCTCACAAACCGATGCAGGGTGTACGGTTCGCAGAGTGGCTCATGATCCACTCGTGCCACCAAAACTCCACCTCGAAAGGCCTGGAGGTAAGCCTGATGTTCCTCCGTTCCCCGCCTGTCATCAGTATGTATCCTCGCCGACAATGGGAAGGGGTGGAAATTAAACTCATCCGCCCTCCACACCCGATTCAGCACCATCGGCACAATTAGTTTGAACTGGAAGCTCCCGACCACATTCCGGATGGAGGGGAAGAATCTTGATCCCGGCGGTGAAATAGGGTTTGGATACTCATAAATCCCCCTAATGTGCGCTGTGATCCACCCATACAGGAGGTGGAAGGGCCCGCATATCCTTAAAGGCTTCTTTCCCTCGCTAATGTGCCGCAACATTCAGTAAAGTTTGGCGAGCATTGAATCCCCAGATTGACCCGATGCCCCATGTCCAACATGGAATCCATGATAAACGAGCTGGGCCACACCCCCATGCTTGTATCCCTCACCGGCAGGATCCAACCATAGATGAGAGCCGCGATGAACGCCGCCAGGCTAACTATCGGTTTTTGTTCAGTGCTGACACTGAAACCCCAAGTCTTCCATTGGTTGTCCTCCAGGACCCGCCAATACAAGTTCCCCTTACCCTGTTGGGCCGCCCTCGGACAAGTTTGAGGTCTCGGAGGGAACTCTCGATTCTCTTGAAAATTCAGGAAGCACTTGAACCATCCCTTAAAGTGGACATCCCTCACTGCCTCCTTGTCCTCTCCAGGGACGAGTGCCATCAGCACTGATGCCAGTCGCGGCATTTGCTATGTATCCTCCCACGCGCTCATGACGGGGAGGAACTCATCATACATGGCCCCCATGATCGGAACCCCAGAAATCTGGTGGACATCCCACAGGCTGATGCCCACCTCCCCGTGATGCAGGTGAAAGGTATTGGTCCTAGACGACCATCTACTCAGTAATTATGGAATCAGTTGTTTCGGTTGGTAAATGTGGAATTGGGAGGCCCATGCCACCTCATATAACCCCACTCTCCTCAGATCGACCCCAAACTCCTCGCATGAGGCACCTACCCAGTTGGCCCTGGCCAAGTCATCAGTAAAGTTGCCACCCTGGCGCAGGTCCCACTCATCGAACCATCCCTTCTTCGAATCCTGCAAAGCCGCCTTCAGCATGGTACGGTAGAGGGGAGGGGACGTCTTCGGTTGCAGTGGCTTCCCGTCAATATTGTTCACATGGTTGTAGAGACAGTCAGTGGTGACGGGTGTGATGTCCTCCTGTGCATGACCATCGGCCGCCCTGAACCATTGGTGCTGACAGGGTGTGCTCCTGAACCAGCAAGATGGTTCGTCCTTACTCTCCTCAGGGATGAATATGTCATCCCTCAACTCGAAGCTATACAATGGCAGCTTCTTACACTGCGGATAATTTTTCTGACCCTCCGATATCAGATCTGTCAAAGAAGCGTGGTCCGAGTGGATTCGGACCATCTCCCCAAGGCCTGGACAGTTGGCCATCTAATCCCGACGGGCAGCATTTGCAAGCACCCCCAATACAGCTTCTCGATGGGCCATTTCAGTTCCGGCACTCAGAAAATAATTTTTTCAGAACGGATTGCGAAGCTGGATCGCGAAGCCACCTTGTGAAGGTCGGTCGCGAAACCAAGCCGCGAAGTCTAGCCTAGGCAGGAAAACAAGAGATCGCTTGGCGCGATCGCGGAGTCAGAGACCCGCTGTTCGCCGCGAAGCTCGATTCGTGGAGAGCAGGCGCGGAGTATGCGGAGCATCGCGAAATCGAGAGCACAAAAAAAGACAATAGATCGCGTGAAGACAAAAGAGATCGACCCCTTATTTATAGGTGGAGACCCCGGAGCATCGCGGCGTGCCCCGCCCGCACGGAGCATCGCGACACATCCGGACCCGTGGCCCCGGTCAGCACCGTAGGCCATCCTCGCGAAGGTGCATTGCGAACCACCGGAAATTTTGGCGATTTACCCTCAGACATCGACCCTTCATCCTTCCGTGGCTCCAAGTCTAAGGGGGGAATTTGTTGGCGCAAAAATATTGAACGAACGAAAAAGATGGCTCATACACTGCCTCGCGAAGCACCGACATGAAGCACCCCGAGCATCACGGTCCCGCGAGCCTCCGGAGGCGGAACCTCTCCGCGAACAACTTTGACATTCGCGAGCCCGCCGTGAAACTCGGGAGGTGGTAACTCTCTGAGACCGAGTTTGGCGTTCGCGAGCCCGCCGTGAAGCTCCGGAGGTGGTAACTCTCTGCGAAGGAGTTTGACATTCGTGAGCCCGCCGCGAAGCTCGGGAGGCAGTAACTCCCTGCGACCGAGTTTGACGTTCGTGATCCCGCCACAAAGTTCGGGAGGCGGTAACTCTCCGCGAACGAGTTTGACGTTCGCGAGCCCACCGCGAAGCTCTGAAGGCGGGACCTCTTCGCGAACGACTTTGACATTCGCGAGTGCGCCGCGAAGCACCTAAGGTGGTGCGCGAGTTCTGCTTCACGGCTCCCCTTGCCTATAAATACTGGGCTCCCCCTGAGTCCCAAGGATGGAAAATCCGACCATTCGGCTTCTCCTCTCCCGAATCGCAAAGCAATATTTTCCCCCGAGAATCATGAGCTCCGCAAGGTACTTCTACTTCGCGTGACGCCTTTGCTTTGTATCATTTTGAGCCCCTCTTCCTGGAGAGATTCCCTTCGCGAAGCTCAAGGGCATTCGCGAAGGAGGGGGATTCCCAAGGGAACCTGGGCAGCCGCGGAGTGTTTATGCTTCGCGAAACACCCAACATGTACTAGTGATCCCTATGCTAAGGAAAGATCGCTACACATCGCGAAGCACACTGCTTCGCAGCACCCTGCTTCGCGAGGCACCTCTTTTTCGTGAGGAAGTGCTCTACGAATACTGTTCCACTTCGCAAAGCACCCTCCACTCACACTTATGCCCCATGCTAAGGCCAAGGCACTATGCTTCGTGAAGAACACTCCTTTTCTTGGAAATTACTCTTCCCGTGCGACCCTCCAGGTATGCACGATGTGATTTCAAAGTCCCATGGACAATACTACTCGTTCAGTTGCTTCGCCTAGTTCTTCTTCGCATAGGCACGCTAACGGATACTGCTTCTTCGCATAGCCATGCTAATGTGGACCCCTCGATGGTTCTCTCTACAACCCCCCTTTACCAAGGCCTTACTGGTACCTTCCCTCCCCCAAGGAGCAAAGGGTACCAGTTATGTAAGTCCTAGGGGTGTGGAGTGAACCCGCCTCTTCCGAGCTACAAGACGTTAAACTGCCAAGCATCACGTCCTCAACACATGACGTTAAACTGTGACCCGACCTCGTTCCTCGCACGAAGGGTCCCCCCCAGCACGAACATTATTTACGGTACTCGTCTCCACGGGAGTGGAATCACCCATCCACAAGGGATGATATCCTCCTAGTTGGAGTGGTGTATGTACTTAGGAGAAGGGAGACCCCGGTTCCCCAACGGATGGCTGCACCCCTGCATCTCTGTACCTCCCCACTACCAAGGTTAGTGGGGGTCATGATAGGAAACAAGGCACCTTCCATCATTGGTCCAAAATCCATCTTTCTCTGCGCTTTGCCGCACTTCGGGCCTCCATCCTGGAGTAAGTCCCAACACCATGGGACGCCTAATGCGTAAGCCCCTCTTCTCTTGTCACGAACACATCTTTCGCGACCTGATCATTAGGTCCCTGCAACCTCTTGTTTCTCACACCGAGCATGACTCACGTGGGCTTAGAGTGAGCGCCGACCCTGACCCCCACCATAGGGAACTATGAGGACTTTGATCCATGTCAAGGCATGGTACGTAGGAAGCCTCCACGAGGTTCAAGCCCACCACTCGGTTGTTTATTCACATTGAGTTCCACCCTCATCCAACATGACGTTAAACTGCATGCCCTCGTCCATCATGACATTAAACTGCAATTCCAGTCCGACGACAAGCCATTGTGACCAGCCCGAACTAAGAGGACTCGGATCCATGTCAAGGCATGGTATGTAGGAAGCCTCCCAGAGGTTCAAGACAATCTCCCATCGGTCCAAGGTCCCTAATTTACGTCAGTTCGCCGACACCGAATGCCATTCCGAACTATGGGGACTTTGATCCATGTCAAGGTGTTGTACGTAGGAAGCCTTCAAGAGGATCAAGCCCACCACTAGTGGACCCCTGGGTCTACATGCATGTCGGTTCACCGATGAAACCCTTTGAAATACGAGGTCTTTGATCCATGTCAAGGCATGGTACGTAGGAAGCCTCCCCGAGGTTCAAGCCCATCTCTCATTGGACCAAGGTCCACCTTCACATTGGTTCGCTGATGAATTCCATCATTTGAACTATGAGGTCTTTGATCCATGTCAAGGCATTGTACGTAGGAACCCTTCCAGACGTTCAAGCCCACCACCATCGGACCAAGGTCCACCTTCACGTTGGTTCGCCGATGAAGACCCTCTGAACAACGTGGCCTTTGATCCATGTCACGACATGGTACGTAGGAAGCCTCCACGAGGTCCAAGCCCACCACCACTAGGACCCTCCTGGTCCACCTTTTTTACATCGGCCTTCTAATGTCTAACCTGAACTACGTGGTATTTGATCCATATTACGTCATGGTACGTAAGAAGCCTCTCCGAGGTTCAAGACCATCTCTCATCGGACCAAGGTCCACCTTCATGTCGGTTCGCTGACGCATTGGACCAAGGTCCACCTTTACGTTGGTTCGTTGACGACATCCATCGGGCCAAGGTCCACCTTCACATCGGCTCGCCGACACCATTATAAACTACGTGGACTTCGATTCCCTGCCACGGGGATACGTAGTAGGTCTCTTCGAGGCTCAATCCCAACTTCACCATCACCCTTGCGATGGTCCCTTGCCATTCCCCCCCTCAACTACATTCATCCATCCATCATCCACCCGGATTCTCGCCTGGACCATAATATCCCGGTGAGACCATGCCGGTCCGCTCCACTTCATAGCCGTCCATAGGCTGGTCCCGATATCGGCACCCCCTCAAGGGAAATCCCTCAATCCGATCCATTCTAGCTAATTCTCTGATCGGGCTGATCCGTCTCCGCGGGACGTTAAACTCGCGGCACACCCTGTGTTAAACATGGGAAGCTGAGGAACACCTCAGTTATGTGTCTATGGCATATAATTCCCCATGATCGATGTGGGATGCCTTGGCCTTCCACGCCCTCGAGAAGCCCAATGACCAGGGATAATAGACAGACATGCCGGTTCCCCAACATCCAGACACGCTACTGATGCCTCAATGTGACTACTCCCCTGACTAAAGGTTGCTGCCCTGACCGGACCCTTTGGAATGACCCAAAAGAAGTAGTGTAATTAACCGACATCCATGGAAACATGGCACTGGGAAGAGTTTCACGAAAAACGTATTAATTCTATGAGGGAGACCCGGAATAGGTGACGAGTTCTGAGGAGGAATCCACAGAAGGAAGAACCAGCATCCCATCATCCTGTTTCGATCAAGGATTAGACATCCCTGAATAAGGAGCGAATGTCACCAACCTTTGGAAAGCGGGAATGTGGGGCAATAGTGCAGCGCGTCCTCCTCCGCGGACTGATGGATGTGCGCGCCCCGACAAGAGCATCGGAAACAGACCTACCTATTTATTTTTGGGCTAATGTTTTCAATACAACATGATACATAATCAATAGAGTGTTGATCATACCCATTCTTAAGAGGACTCTTTATGAGTTAAGGAACAATAGAAATCCCAAAGTTAACTACTTCAATGTTTTTTGCTGTAAAGTCTATATTATTTATACTAAGGGAAATCTTAACAAATTTCCATCCAAGAGTGATGGAGGTATATTTTTATGATATTCCATTTCTAGTAAATCCTATAGAGTGTTCCATAAAATAACGAAATGTGTGAAAGAATTTGTCCATGTTAAATTTTATGAAATACATCCACATGAGCCTAAAAACTCTCAAAAAATCCTTGAGGATGGTGTATCGAATATGAAAATCAATTGAAAATCCTCAAACAGGTCTGTGAATGAATCTGTGAAAACATCCAATTCTGGAAATTCCCTAGAATCAAGTCAAAATGAATCTGGACCTATCGATGAACCTAAAATCACTAGTCCCTCCTTTTCTAGAACTATCAGAACTCTTAAAAACCATCCTTTAGATGTTGTTGTGGGATACCTAGACAAAGGAACCAACACTAAAGCTTCTCTTAGAAATAAGTCTTAATATCAAGTCTCTTTGTCACATCTTGAACCTAAAAACATTAATGATTCTATCAATGATTAAATTTGGGTGATGGCTATGCAGGCAGAACTTAATCAGTTTGAAAGGAACAAAGTTTGGAATCTTTTTGAAAGACCTAAGGAAACATTCACCATAGGTACTTAATGGGTGTTTAGAAATAAGGTAGATGATGTAGGTAACATAGTTAGAAATAAGGCTAGATTGGTTGCTCAAGGCTATAGTCAAGAATAAGGAATTGAATTTGAGGGTAGTTTGCAGCACTAGATAGACATGAATACATCAGAATCCTGCTTGCTTATGCTGGACATATGAATATCAAACTATATCAAATGGATTTCAAAAGATCAATCATAAATGGGTAAATAGCTGAGGATGTTTTTTTTGAACAACCCCCTAGATTTACAGTCCCTCTTTTTCCAAATCATATTTTTAAACTATCAAAATATATATATGGTTTGAAACAAGCTCCAAGAGCCTAGTATGATAGAATAAGTACTTTTATTATTTCCAAAGGTTTTATGAAAGGAATAGATGATCTTATGATTTTTATAAAATTAATTTCTAATGATTTTTTATCTGATAAAATCTATATAGGTGACATTATTTTTGGATCTTCAAAAAATTCTTTATGTGTTTATTTTTCTAAAATTATGCAAAACTAATTTTAAGTGTGTTTAATGGTTGAACTTAAATTATTTCCTGGATTTAAAATATTTCAAAATAATGATGGAATTATTTTAACTAAAAGTTGAAATACTAGAAATATTCTAAAACGTTTTTTATTGGATAACACTAAAAGTATTAACACTCCCATGATTACCACTTGTAAGTTGGATCTTCATAAAGATGGAAAATCTATTGATCAAACCACTTATAGAGGAATGATTGGAAGTTTACTCTACTTTAATTCTAGTCGAACTAACATTATGTATAGTGTGTTTAAGTGTGCTCATTTTCATGAACATCCTAATGACTCTCATTTAAATGCTGAAAAGAGAATTTTCAAATACCTCAAGTATACACCAAATATAGGACTGTTATATCCTTAAGGAAAATCATTTGAATTAGTTAGTTAATTTGATGCTGGCTTTGGTGGAAATATGTTGAATAGAAAAAGAAACTCTAGAACATTTCACTTTTTAGGCAAGTCACTAGTATCCGGGTGTAGTAAGAAGCAAAATTCTGTTGCATTATCTACTGTAGAAGCTGAATACATAGATGCAGGTAGTTGTTGTGAACAAATTTTTTAGATGAAACATACATTAAAAGATTTTGGATATCAAAGAAGGCATGTACCTATAGCCTGTGACAAAACAAGTTCTATAAACATATGGAAAAATCCTATTTCACATTCTAGGACAAAGCATATTGATGTAATACATCACTTTTTGAGAGATCTTTATCAAAAAGGTGATATCACTTTGGAATTCATTAGAACTTAGTATCATCTTGCTGATATATTTACAAAATCATTAAATTATGAATGAATAGACTACATCATACATGAATTAGTGTTGATAAATCTCATGTAAATGTCTTAATATTGTATATCTTACTGTTTCATGTTTACTGTCTCACAGTTAGTGCTTCATGATTACTGTTTGACAGTTACTATATCACTGTAAAGTTCATGTTTACTGTCTCACCATAATGTTCATGTTCACTGTCTCACCATAACGTTCAGTTACTATCCCACTATAAATTTTATGTTTACTATCTCACTATAACGCTCAGTTACTATCTCATCATAACGCTCAGTTACAGTCTCACCAAAACATTCATTCTATATCTCACAGTAAAGACCCGATATGTTCTCACTATAAATATTCTTTATGATTTTTATATTTTATTTAAAAACCATATCACGGTAATTACCCTTTTCACCTTTTTGTTTTCCTGCAGTTTTACTTTTGTGACTTTTGGTATTCCTAAATGATAAATAAAAGAAGTATCATTTTTTCTCTCACATGAGCTTTCTTCTGTTCACTCATTCGTAGCCTATCTTCAAACATACAACCATTCTCTCTCTCTCTCGAACCTTAGGTGGATTCCCAAGATGAAATTCCCTTCAACATCGACTCCTAAGAATTGTAGCACAATAAACAAGAAAATTTCACCCATGCTAGAACCTGAAGGCCCTCTAAACCCAAACCTAGTAAACTGAGTTGTCATACCTGAGAAATAGGTTTTCCTCAAATGGATTCTTCCAAGTAAGTCTCTGGTTTTGAAATTTTTAAAAGAGTATGACTGTCTAGAGTGGTTTTCGATGGAAGATAGACCAATCGATCCTAAGTTAGTGGCTCAGTTTTATCAATATGTTCAGTTATCCTTTGAGTATAAAGATGGATATATTGTTAGAAGCTTGATCAATGTGCATAAATGCTCATTTTCTTTGAGGTTATGGGATGCATGCCTTAGGATACATCATGATGGAATCTATGGAGATTATTAGAGATGACCTCAACCCTCTAGTTAATTCGTTGTCTTAGAAGATTCTATGCAATGCTTGACCCGAATTAGAACCAAGATAAGAGCCATTGCTACTTAACTAGATGGAGAATCAAGGATTTTGTAAAAGTTTATATAGAACATGATTATCCGAAGAAAATGTGATTTTGTTGTATTGAAATATCAGTATGTGTTTATGATTCATCTTAAAACAAATTCGAATAAGATCAACCTTTTTATGTTTATCATTCACTATATGTGTGAACTGATCAAATCCACATCCAAGTTAACCTCCCTATTTTACTCTCGGCTTATCTCAGCCATGATGCATGCCAAAGGTATGGTTAGATATAATGAGGAAGTTATCAATTATTTTGAGTAGATCATTTCAAAAATCAATATCAAGAGGATGAAAAGAAATTGAAACCCTTGGAAAAAGTCATGGGTAGAAGAAAATGATAGACTTTATGAAAAATTCAATACTATGGAATATCAGTCATGAACAAGAGATATTTATGATCCTTGTTTGGAACCAGATGAAGTTGTTTAGTACTCTTCTAAAGAATAAGAAGAGGATAATATACCTACTAGGGAAACCGTTTCTGTTAAAGAAGACAATACTTCTGGTCCTCATGATGTTCTTGAAGAAGAGGTCCCTGCTTTTAAATATGTTGTTAATTTGGAAGAACAAACCAAGGTTGAAATGGAATCTGTTTCAAAATAAATTGAAAAAATACCATGGAAGAACCTATAGTGGAAGAGCTACCTGTTATGCAAGAGGCAAACCTTGAGGAACTCCTAGTGGAATAATCTGTTCCTGAAGTCATTCCTTTGGCTGAGGAAAGGATGGAGCTGGCTTTTCAGTTGTGTAGACAAACAATGAGTGAATAACTAAGAGTTGAATTTGTGGTAATGTATCAAGATCCTAGGCCTCTCAATTCTGAGAAGGATACAACTGTTGATGGGGAGAAAACCCGGAATCTGGAATCTACTGAAGTACCAAACCCAATTGTTTCAAGTTCGGTAGACACATGATATATGTTCCTCAGTTTCTATGGTATAAAGTCTCATGAAAATTCCTTGACCTCTCTCTTTGTTCTAGTTGAAATTGGTATCTAATATCTCCCATTCAAAAGAACCTAAAACCATATCAATCCCTATTTCTAAACCTCCATTAGACCAACCATCCTTGGTGAGTAAAGATGATCTCAGTGAATTTCGTGCTACCCTTTTGTCTGGTGTTGAAAATGTCGGGAATACCCAACCTACCATTATGACACATCTATGTGAGAAATATTCAATTTTATTGTTGAAAAATGAAAATTGGAAGATTAAACATAAAATGATTCATCATATTTTAGAAGTTTGAGATGAAAATATACTTCTTGGTGCTGAAGTGAAGACTCTAAGAGGTATGATTGATGAAATGAAAAAATAGATTCATTCGAGATCAGAGCATTCTTCTCATCCTATACAGCCTGTTGTTCCTCATGTCCCATAGGATGTTGTGTATTTGATTCAACCTCACTTAGCTTCCTTAAGTGAAAAGTTCATTGAATGGAACAAACAGATTGTGAAGGAGATGAGAGATCTTGTTGTAAATATTAACAATCTCATTGATGAATATACAAGGTGTCTTCAAAAAACACTGAACCAACTGAAATCTCTGACCTCAGCTATCAATGCTTCTAAGGAATCTGGGAAATCATCTCAACCTTCCCTAGATAGTGACCTTTTCATAACAGTGTTCAAATATGAACATCAGACTGTGATTAGTGGCATCAATAAAGATTCTCTACATGAATTTATCAAGAATAGTGGAAGATTTATTTATCTTGTCGAAATACATTCTAAAATTGCTAATGATGCTCAGTAAGAAATTACCAATAATATGGATTTCTATTTCAACCGAATCTTCTCATTGACTGATATGACAAATAATTTCATTTATCATATAGAAAATCAGAGGATTCCTCCTGTTACTCTTTCTTTCAATACCCAAATCTAAAAGCTCAAAGAATTTACTCAGTTGCTGGACAAGTTTATGAAGAATAAGGATGATTTTGAGAAGTTATAAAATATGGCAGAGAAATCATTGCATATTTTATCAAACTCCTTAGTCCCTATCTTCATGTCCACAGTACAACCGTTGTTGCTCCTGCGGCTGCACCTCTGAGACCTGGTTTTCCTACTTTCACCTCTAGCCTCACCTCCACATCCTTGTCTATTTTTTAGGAACTGAGTTAGATTAGTCATGTGATCCTTGATCAACAACTGCCTCAGTCTTCTACTACACCTACTCTCACTCCCTCTGTTTTTGAAGGCCTTCCTTTACATTCTCTATCGACAAGCTCCCTCCCTTCTTCTACCTCCACTTCATCTCCTATGGATTACTCTTCTACTGCAACTAATAAAGGAAAAGAGAAGACCATTCAGTGAAGTAGGACAATGTTTACTCATTTTTTGATGGCAATCCTTTTTCATTTTATTTACTCTTTGTAATGCAACTCCATTTCTCTAATATATTATGCACATTTCTTGTCACTTTTGTTATTCTTTTTGTTTATGCGTTTTGATAATCCCAAAAGGGGGATAAATATATGATAACTCTGTGATATGTTATAGACACCTTGGAGAAATCCATGAATTTATATATGCTACATAAACTTTCAGACTATGTTTTTAGTTCATATACTTTAATCTTATATGATTAGTGATCATCAAAAAGGGGGAGATTGTTGGACTCCTCATGTATTAATCATGTTTTAATGATCCAAAATACTATTTAGTCTATAATATATGTTAAATATATGTAACCTATCTCACGTCAAATATACAGTTTCTTAGTAAAAGCTATTCAAATCTCTTAAGGGATATACACTCTATTTGGATACTATATATTAGCTTTTGACTCACTTTATGATGATTTCTTTGACAAATGATTAATTTTAATTCTTTCAATAAGTATCACTACTTATATTTGAATACAGATAATGGCCTATGTATGAGACACCGTGAAGTATACATCGTGATATCCAGACACCGTGACATCCAGACACCATGAACAAGCAGAAAATGTGATATCCTGACACCGTGAACAAGTTGACACCATGAACTAGCAGACCCTGTGAACAAGCATACACCATGACATCCAGACACCGTGAACAAGACAAAGTGACCATGAGACACTGTGACCATAAGACATTGTGACCATGAGAGACCATGGCCATGAGATACAATGACCACGAGACACCGTGAATACGAGACACCATGACAAATACAGACACCATGTGAAAGAGACACTGTTTCCAAGACATACTGTGACACCGTTTCCTAATAAATTTTTTTGTCTTTCAGTTTAATATCTAAAGGTCATATTTGAATAACTTAATGCAGACAAAAAATTAATGTTTCTTTTTAGACACATCATTGTATAGTATGAGGTATGAGTTGCAGAATACATGCAAACTGTCGGCCACAACACATGAAATCCAACATGAAAGAGTAATGCGGCCCAGAAATAGAAAAAAAGTAGCACAACACAAAGAAAAAGATTATGGGAATGAACATGAGAACAATATACATTTTAGAGAATTGGATCATGCAACTCAATTCTTCCAAAGAACACATGAAGCATACCGGAATCCTGAGAACAACCTCACACTGTCAAACAACAAAAATAACACAAGTTGGGTCTGTCTGACATACAAGAATATGTTCTCCATATGAGGACTCGAGTTTGGCATCTACTTCATTTCAGAAGTCCAGAGCTTCAAAGACTAACACTCATAGCACTTCTAAACCTATCTCAATCTTTCTACTCTGTTGTGTATATTTTTATTAACTTTCAAGAATTGTGTGTTTCTGTATAATAACAGACTTTGCCTCCTGCATCAAACTGAAGGATACTAAATATCCTTACTCAAAAATTCTTTTACTCTTGGTTATACCCACCGACAAGTGTAGAAGAGGTCCCTATGTGGTCTGGTCACCGGTACCCACAAAGAACTGTGGAAGAGGTCCATGTGTGACCGGGATAGTCTTGTGTACTGTTGTTTAACCCCGATCCAGGGTGTATATCCAGTTTATTTATATAAACTGCATGGTGTCCGGTGATCACCAAGTCGATTAGATTAGGTATCTTCTTGAGACTAGAACACTTGTTTCATATCTGATGTGCTTCTTAATTTCATCTTCTCTGTTTTACTGCTTTACAATATAACTAAAAAATCACTAAATTCAATTTTTTAGTTAGTCTTGGAGAAAGGTTTTAACTATCTGGTGTTATTAGAATAGCTTCAGAAGTAACTTTAATAACAGATATTAAGATTACTGAGAATTAATCAATCTTATAAGAAGTTATTTAAACATTCAAAATATTATAATAGTATAACATTGATTAACTAGGATGTATTTAAATATTGGGAAATAATATTTTTGGGAAATAATTTTTATTGAAATTTTTATAGTTACTCAATTCACCCCTTCCCTCTTGACGAATCAACTATGACCAACAGTATTCATGATTCACACCAAATTCTATTATGGTGGGAAGAGTCCCTTAATGAAATGGTCTCACTCCCCATTCCATTCCAGTTTATTTAAGGGGATAAGCACCATTAAATAATGCATTGTAGTAATATATAGGTCCCAACAATTAAATAATGAAAATCATACATATATATTCTAAAATATTAGAAAATATTCAACATCTCAAGATCTATGAAAAAAAAAAAATTTCCTGAATATTTCATCATATAATAACCTCTAGAAAAGAAACAAGTTTCATAATCATTTCATCATTTAATCATAGAATAACACAATGGAAAAAAAATGATTATATATTCATTTTTCATGGTATAACTAGTGTAATAGAAACAGGTTTCAAAAACCTCTTTTCATAATTAACAAACTCCATCCAAAGAATTAATAATAATGGTATATATATATATTATCCCCCGTAAAGAATTAATATAATAAAATGATTTCTTCTTATATGAAAAATGATTTTGAAATATTACATGGAAATTTTCATGTGTGAAAACACCATATTTTGGAAATATGTTTTTAAAACTAAAAGATTAAAACTTATCATTGAAATAATTTTTTTTAATAATCATTGAAAAATAGTAAAAGATGATTTAATTTTTTTTCAAATCATTATTGGGGAAAATATCTTTTTTTATTTGAGAAACAATATTTATAACATATAACATTCTATAAATACTATAAATTTTAAATAAAACTTGAAGCATATAATATTTTCTTTAAAAAAATTATTGTTCATAATGGAAAAAAATTATATACATGATATTCACATTAAAATAAGTAATCCCTTTACATTTTTGTTAAATCAAAGCGGTCATTGTTTGTAAAATGACTTGAAAATTCCTTTTGAAACATTTTGTAAAAAAGTAAAACATGTGTAAAAATGTCATTAATAATCATTTGGATATTGTAAAAAACCTCTTTTATTTATTAGAAAACATTATTTTGAAATAATAATTATTTTCAATCGAAATGAGAAATAAAATTAGATTCTACTAAAAACATTAATTTAGACTCTTGAGTAAATAAAGATAAGAAATATGATGGGAAACATATATTCTCTTAAAATAAATCGAGGAGAATAAAATTAATCTTTTTTTGATAGACATATCATTATATATCATAATTGGAAGTATACACATATATAATCCGGATAACAATGTTATTGAAACATCAAACCATCACAACTTTGGCATCTCTAATTTTGCTTCTTTTGAATCATATGTTCCATTAAAAAACTTATATCAAATAATGATTAAATATAATTAAAAGAATTAGATTCTCTAATATTACATGAAATATGGGATTTATATACTTCTTATAGAATAATATAGTTTTATAACATAACATATGTCCCAAAAAATGAAAATTTAGATAAAAATACTTACTACCTTTGTAAATTTTGAACTATAAACCCGAAGAAATAGAGATCAAAAAATGGATAGGTAAATCTGAGTTACATTACAGATAATAATAATACTATATATTCATGGTAATTATATACACCATATAAAACAAATAGGTGGTGAATATGGCTTCAACATCACAGAAGTAAATAGTGAGACAAAAATCCCTTACCTTTAGTCTCCACTTCCTTAGTACACATTTGAAACTGTTGTATAATAAATTTTTGTTTATTATAAATAATTTAAATAACCATAAAAATATTTATCATACCATATTTTATTGAATTGTGAACTTTTATTACCCATTCTTTGATAATTCCTTGTTGATAACACATTTCGGGTAATAACTACATTGTTTTTCTTGTATTGTTTGATTTTTTAGTTTTTTCTTCTTACATTGATAGTTGTTATGATATATTAAAAATTATAAAACTGATATAAATATCATATTTATTCATTATATATTTATTTATAATTATCTAAAAATGATATAGGTTGAAAAAAATACACCGTTTATAGAGACGCTAGGTTATACATATGCATGAACATTATTTCTATTTTCTTGACGGATGAAATGAAATAAATGTAAATAATATATTAAAATTAATTAATAATTTTTATATCCCATATATGAAATATATTCATTAAATATTCCCTAATATCCTTCCTTTAATTATGTTAGTGAAAAACGAATCACACCACTTCCCGAGGCGGTAGCCCGCTGAAAAGATAGACAACGTTATCGCATACCCCTAAAATGGAATGTAAGAATTTATATGTGATATAAAAATTTAAAAAGTATAATTATATTAAAAATATAATATATATGAATTTAATCTATAATTATTACCATCCATGTAAATAGTAAATGAAAAACAAATCACATCGATTCGTGATGTGATAATCCTCCACACACATGACCAACATTATTATTTTCTGAATGGGTTTGTGGATAAAAATGATGATGTGATATTATATATTTATTATTAATAATTTTTTCATACTTATAATATATAAATAATAAATTCATCATTATATCCTTCTTTCATAGGTGGTGATGGAATATGAATAACATCGATTCAGGAGGCATTAGTCCACCGTACACAATGATGATGATTTCATATCCACCTTGATAGAAAAGGATACATATTTATATTATTAAATTAAAATAATAAAAGATATTTATATGTAATCTATTGTGATTTTCAATCATCATGATTTAACAATAATTTATGGATGTGGATAAAGAAAAAAAATTAAATGCTCATTTAGGGACGTTACATCATCATCATAAAACTTCTTTTGGTTTTCCAGAAACGAATTATTATGTTGTATTTATGAAACAAATAATGATTAGATGATGATAATATTGAATTAAGTAAGTGGGTTGTTTTTTTCTTGGCTTATCCAATTGGCATAGGATGTGTTAAGTGGAGAGGATAGGGGTTGGACTTTTATAAGTGAGAGGAGTGAGACACTTGTAATTTTTGAAAATCAATAGTTGTTAACACGTTTTTACATGTCCCAATGCTAAAAAAGGGTCCATTTTAAAATATTATAAGTTAAAACGTCTAAATAATTCTATAAAATTGGGTTTTAAATGTATCTACATCACTTCAATTCTAAATTTCATAGTTTAACCCCTAGTAAACCCATTTTCACCACAAGCGTAGTAAATAATTTTTACTATTTTAAAATTTAATTATGTGAAGCAATTGAGTTTACCATAATTATATAATATATATTATTTTTATTATAAATATGAAATAATTTTTTCCAAATTCAACTCACTAAAGTAAAATTATATAATTTGAAATGAAAATCACAATTGCAATGAGATATCAAGTTTTCCAAGAGAAAATATTCTATAGATTAAAAATTATTAATTTATAAAACATAAAATGATTATAATTAATTAAATTGGATTAATATAATTAAAATTGAACTAATTTTCCATTTTAACACATAATTTTTTTATATTGTTTATAGTTGTATATAAAATGACAATTCGTAATAAAAGTTAGTATTTTTCATTATTCACTAAAAATTTTATCATTATATTAGATAATAAAAAATTAACTCTATGATAATATAAACCTATTAATTTAAAAAATGATGGCTACTTTTCAAAATACATTTGATTAATGTTGTATGAATGATATTTAATATAAGTCTACAAAATGAGAAAAAATGCTTTAAAAAAATACATTTTAAGCATTAAGTTGGATATATTATTATCTATTGACAGGAAAAAAATATTAATAATGATAATACTTTTATTTAATAATAAATATCTAAATTTTATGTAGATAATTATTCCAAAGTGATATGGTTAATTTTTTGAGGTAAAATATGTTTGTTTCCAAAAAAATAATATTTCAAAAAAAGGTCATTTTTTTCAAATGGTTTTTATTTTCATTTACAATAAATTTTTCCCGAAATACTTAATTTTATGTACACATGTCAACTATATATATTCATAATTTTTTTAATCTTATTCATACAATCCACTGTAATGGATAGGAGATAACTATTATATTAAAAACTAATTTTCCAATAATAAGTCATTTATCATTTAAACTCAGTCTTTCATGTAATGAAAACTACACTCAGTGGTGCTTGTCAAGAAAGATAAACCAGGTGTTTTGGGTAAAAATATATCAAAAATTGTAAATATATTAGAAAAATATTATATCACCAAATACCAGGGTGTTACATTCTATGATACTTAAAATGAATTTCTCCCTCAAATGTTGTCACTAAGATATAAAGAGGATACTTTGGCCTCATTAAAACCTCATATTACCACATATCTTTCTCAATATGGTGGTTTTACATAAAACATTATAAATAAATGTGGTCCTATTTTATGGAATATTATCTTTTTGATCACGAATATAAACTAGTTTTTCATTAAAAGATAAATCACGCTCTTGTGGTATAATCTCTATATTAAGTACAAGTGAAGGGTCAGACATGTATTTCATCCAAATATATGCATGGGACACATTGTTGATTTGAGAGAGGTTTGAAAAAAGAACTATGTGATAATAAATTATTCCAATATGATCAATAATTTCAACAGTACTAATGTAAATTTTTGATGTTTCCCCTAGTTATTCTATAATGAAATTTATTGATACACATTCTCCATATTAAAATTCTATATTCATATCAATAATTTTAGAATAACCTTTTTATCCACATTGTGTTGAACTAATGTGATTCTAAATTAATATAAAACTATTTTCTTTTTCATATTCTAGATCATATCATAGTATCCTTCATTCTGCAACTTCACTATAGAACGCCAAAGATAATGCTTATTTCAATAGAGGGCTTCATAAGGATCCTTCTGAATTTTTGAGTGAAAGCTATTGTTTTATAGAAATTCATATAGATTAAGGTGTTGATCCAACCCTCCTTTGAAATAAATAGTAATAAATATTAGCAAATCATAGAGTGTTTTAAATTTTCTCCCAAACCGACCATAAATTCAAAGATGATACATTGTATTAGAACTCAACAATTTATATAGTGCTTTTTAAGGAATTAGCTCGTACTTTGAGGTAAACCTCAGAGCCCAATAGGACAAAATAGAATTTCATACTCTATGTAACCTTATAACTTCCTAAATTTATATCGTAAAAAATATTTTCTAAAGAGAAATATACCTTATTGATTATAAGTTGTGTTAACTTTATAAGTACTTATACTACAATGCTTATAAATTTGTACCCTTTAGATGTTTTATGGAGTCTCATGACAATATTTATACATATTTACTCCATTTCCATTCATGTATTTATGATAGTTATAAAATCCTATTACATTTATGTATCTCAACCTTAACTTTTTGAGATACCATGTACTGAGATACATACTAAGTAATATATCTATTTAAATTTTCCCACAAAAAATAATCATTCCTGAGTCTAGTGCTAGATGCTATAAAATTTTCATCCTATGGTGTTGGGTGCAAGCCTATTCTCCCTTCCAGATTCAATAGGTTTTCACCTATATAGAATGTTATTATTTTTCCAAAACCATATTATTATAATTCCCAAAATATTCTAAAATTTAAAAAACCCACAATTACCATAACATCAAAGATAAGGTAACCCATAATGGTTCCAAATAACTTTAATCATATTTTAACAAACTTTAAAGTCATTCTTCCTCAAATAAAATTTTCTTAATAAAATATATACAAACACAATGGGTTATATATCAATAAATTTCCTTCAAAATATCCTAAATCTTGATAACACTGATCATATAAAATCGAAAATGTATTTTCTATGAAATTGAACATATGAACAACCTTAATATCATAAAACCATGATGGTATCCATCAATATTCAGTTTATCTTACGTAATGGTATATATGATTCTAAAATTAAAGCAATCCTTATTTTTCAATATTATTTCAACCCAAATAAAATTAGTAAAAATAATTCTATAGAATAATAACTGAATCCTAATACAACAATATTTTAATCATTTAACATTAATGATTGTCATTGAATATGTCATTTCTTAGTATATAAGGTAACTCTGGGATTGGGGCATTGACTTCGATAATTCTCATGTTCCACAAACATAATTCCTTGAACTCCTTGACAATTTTTCACATTATGAACATGTTCCCAACATAGAAAACATATTTCCCCCTATTTTTATTTTATTATAGGTATTTATTCAAACATTTTTGATAGGTGAGTTTTTGAATATTCATTCCTCTATATTAATAACTACATTAACTTTTATAAAATTATATATTCCCCATATTTAACACAGTAATAATCTCACCCAAGTTTATGTTGTTAATCATAAATCATGATTCTGGATTAAGCATAATAAATATATATTTTTCTCCCATTATCATCCAATTTGGTTTCTCATAGTCACCAAATTTTCCATTGGAATTAGGTTATTCATTGTCACTGTCTATTGAAATCATTTATGCTGGATTATATTGAGTTTGTGAAATTCCAATGCGTGTCTCTCTCGAGTTTCAAACCAAGTCTCATGTAAGGACTATTGTCTTGTTCCTCGTAAAAAATTAGGTATAGATCAATGTTCCATTTTTAGATTTATTACCCCTATATACAATTGTTACAAATCTAAATCCACTTGTTGTATTATGAAAAAGATCTAATTTCTTGAAAACCAATTTCAATATCCTTTACAAAAAATTCCTGAAATTTTCTTTTATGTTGATTGATCCTTATAAATTTCCTTGGACATAATATTATATACCCCACTAATGCTTTCCCATCCTAGTTTAAAATTGATAACTACAACTTGCTTAGATATAAACTAAACTGGCCCAAACTTCTCATACCTAGTTTGTTTAATTGTTTATACCTATTTTTATGAGAGAAAGTGAAAACCCAAATTAGTTTTAAAATAAAAGGGAAATGCAGTAAGATATGAAAAATTAAATAAAAACAAGTTTGTAGTTTTTGGATTATCTTACCCTATAAAGATTCTAGTAAAGAGAATGCACCTTCCAGTCTATTTCATCTTGTATTAGATCACTATATTGTCAAAAAAACTCGTCCTACATTTGAAATAACTACTCTATATTAATCATTCCCACATTAGAACATCGTTCCATGATTATATATTGTTTATTGATCCATGACTGTTGATACTCATTAAAATTAACTCGTGGAAGTCTTTCTACGATCCTATATTTATCTTCCTATAAGGCCTTGAACATTATTGGATATAAGGGATATTCTTCCCTAGAATATAAAATAAGTTCCACCAGTCTTAATCCTCACCTATCCTCCCCTTTCCCTTTGGAACTGTCACCTTACTATCTATATTATCTTAGCATTGTCTTTGATATTCATTTTTGTTATTTTGAAAGGTCTATATTTCATTTCATACTTGGTCCTGTAGTGATGAACCTATGTTTTTTTCACTAGATCTACTAGAGAATGTAGTTTCCATTGGCTTTGGTAGCATTGAATAGTCTTTCTTGTATTTAACGTTTATGTATTTCACCAAAATAAAACCATTGGCATCGAAACATACCTTTCTAACCCATTTATTTTTCGGGCTTTGAAGCCCTCTCTCGCATGTTCCTTCCATACTATTACCTAATAGTTGACTAGCTATTACATCCTACTAATCAACCTCCTATTATTCTTGATCCCCTCAATTATTAGTAATTGGTATAGGTAAATTAATATCCAGACCATCTTGATGCTCTTCCCGAGCACACTTCTAGTCTTTCCCATCAATAGAAATCCATATTAAACAATTTCTATAAATTGTACATGGAAGTCTAATTTATGGTTTTCTCTACACCCTGAAAAGAGAGATATTTATCATGGCCTTTCAGATCTTGTGGAATACCATTAGGGGGTTTCAGGTCATTACTAAGTAACACTACCTTCAGCCCCGGATACACAAAAATAGAAGCCTGCAACTCCTTAGCTCCCCAGTGATATAAATCAAATTCAAAACACCCATGTCTAGTTTTAGACGAATGAAAACATCCACCACCAGTACATTGATAACCATCATCCCTACTTCTCATTAAGTGGTAACATTCTAATCTATCTCCGATTAAGAGACGAAGAGATTCTTAGTACCCATACTAACCTCCTTTTTGTGGCTTCACGATGTTCCTCCCCAAGACATGTCATATGAACCACTCCAAGACCATTATAATTAACATATATCTCCTTTGATATCTCATCCAACCAGATCCACCACCCATGAAGACACATTGAGGCTAGATTCCCAATCTGGCCACTAAAGACATAGTAAGTAGTTCATGACTCGCAGCCGACTACCCTCTTCCACAAAAATTCTTCTCTGACTGTAATCCAAAAATAATCCACCGGTTCCTTCAAAAAAATCATCCTCAATGAATCTATCTTGGAAATAGATGAATGAGTACATTTTTTAGACTATCTACTAAGAAGAATAATTCACCATGATTTCTACGAACTTTCAAAATATAGTATTTTTTTAAGGGAAGGTAGTGTTCCAAGAAGAATACCAAAATCGATGAAGTTGGAGATTTACACATCATATAGAAATCAGAGGCCACAAGAAGTGATAGAGGAAGAAATCATTGCATTTATAAAGATCATTACATCACAGATAAGAATGATCTTCCACTATCACAAACATAATCATTATGTGTCTTCCTACAAGAAGGTCAACACCCAACCAATCATATATACCCCAAGATCCAATGAAAAGGGGATAAAAACACATTGAAAATTTCATAATCGAGTCACCAATGTTAGGATTAATAGATTTTAATAATTAGATAACTCTGGTAGTGATATTGGAAGTTGAGGCAAGCCTTTATACAGATTTGAGACCATTGGGTGGAGCGAGATCTCTGGAATATTCAGAAGAGAGTCATGGGATGAGAAAGGATTCGTGGTAGATGTGAAGGGATACATTTTATCTACCACTATTGTATTCATAAATAGGAAAATTACAAGACATATCATACAATTTAACATTCATCAATTCCAAGGTAAGGGAAACTAGATAAATGGTGATATCAAAATCTCAATAATGTTAGAAAAATGTGATATCAACAAATCATGATTATATGGGTATTAAAATATGAGAATCCCATATTTATATCATAATCTATGTATAATAGATCATAAAAATTAGTCATGGATTAAATATTAGATGTTATATAGAAATGGGTTATAATGGAAAATAAGAACATGATCTATTAGAACATAATAGTGTCACAATATATTAATTTTTGGCATACACATAAGCATACAAAATCAATTACATTGTATTTCTAGGGTCATTGACAATAATATCATAGTGTAATGGGTTGACCACATAACTATCATTATAGTCAAGGTTTTCACCAATAATATCATAGTGATCAGAGTCCCTTTCTAAACATTACTTAATTTTCATTCTTATCATGTTTATCTCGAATGATATAAATATTAACCCAATTCATTGGAGGGAGATATTGGTCTCAACCATCACATAATAAAAATCATACATAATTTTCACCACAATATCACACAAAATTAATTATATTCGAATCTATGAAATGAAATTGGTTCATGAAAATAAATCATAGAATAACATTTGAAAAAACACGTTTCATAATCATTTCATCATAGCATAACCCTTAGAAAAATAAATAGTTTTCATAAGAATTTTATCCTGGTATAATCAATATAATTGAAATGGGTATTATTAACATATTTTCATCAAAACATAAACCATATGGAGAAGTAACAAGAATGGTATCCCAATACAATATAACCAATAAATCATACGTAACATCAAAGGATGTCATCTAATATGGAAAATGATTTTTAAATAAAACATAGATTATATTTTATGGGAAATAAAAACGATTTTAAAATAACATTTAAAAATAAGACTTTATAAAAAAATTTTGAAATAATTTTCGTTAAAAATAAACTTTTAATACTTATAAATTATGTTTTAATATTAATTTTTAACATTTATTGAGGAGAATATTATTACCAATTTGAAAAAATATATTTTTAAAAAATAACTCTTTTTGAAAAAATTTTCTCTCAAAATAACCCTAGAAATAAACAATATATTCAATAAAACATAATGTGGTCTTGAAATAAAAAATATCCACATATGTCATAAATGTTTACATTAATATTTCTTTCACATTTATGGTAAAAACAATGTTGGCCATTTTTATAAAATGAAATGACGATTCCATTTGATTTTTTTTAAAAAATTAAAAGAAAATTGGAGAAAAGTATAAATTAAGTCATTTTTATAATGTAAAAACCATTTTTAATTTTTTTTAGAAAAAATATTTTGGAAGAAAAATCAATTTTACAGAAGAGAGAAATAAAAACAGATTTTACAAAAAGGATATTTTGATATATTGGCTACATAAACAGGGATATACGATTAGAATTTTTTTACAATTCATAAAAATATAGTAATTAAATAAATGAGTTTATGGAACAGTGGATCATAATATTTCATCATGAGATGTATAAACAAAAACAACCCTTATATACAATGAGAGTGTAACATCAAACAATTACCACTTTTGTATATTTTGAACCTTATGTCCCCTTAAAGGATGACACCAAATTAAAATTTAAATATCAAAAAAATAATTTTATATATGAAATATTATGTCAAATTTTTTGTATAAACAACTCATAGAAGAAAGATAGGTTTATAACATAAATTATATCCTAGAGATTGAAAACAGAGAAAAACCACCCTTACTGCTTTGGTTACCTTCTAAATGAAAAAACGCTTGAAATATAGATCCTAAAATTGATATTTATATCCTTATAACTTTTTTGAATCATGAAAAACTATTTTTATCAGAATTATATACCCCAAATAAAAAAATAAGTGGGTAATATTGAATTAGTATCACTAATGTAAAAAAGTGAGACATTAATACATTACCATAGGTCTTAGTATCCTTAGTAAAAAATTGAAAACACTATAAGACATGTAAAATTGTATGATAAATATTTTAGAAAACCATAATTATGTGTATAATTTAGTATATTATTTACTTATGGCCATTTATGACCTGTTTATCAATAATTCATTTTAAAATTCGTGTTTATGGTAATAACAACTTTCTTTTTCGAGTGTGTTTTGATTTTAAATTCTCGATCCCATTACATTTGTCATTGTTACATGATATAAAAAGATATATAAATGATATAAATATCAGATAATTTTAGTATATTTTTAATTATAGTGACCCATACAAGTTGTAGATAGAAAATGAAATACACTGTTTGTAGAGATGATAGACTGTATGTATGCATGAACGATGTTTATATTTTTTCGATGGATAAAAAAAGTAAATAATTTATTTCAATTTAAAAATAATTTAAGGTAATTTATATCACAACTATATATATATATATTAAAATTTCCCTAATTTCATTCCATGAAAATCATATGTGAATAAATGAACTGCATCACTTCGTGAGGACGTAGTCCGCTATATACAAGAACGATGTTATAATAACCCCCACAGTATGGAATGTAAGAAGGAATATGTGATATAATTACTCAATAAGTATAATATTATTAAACATATTATATATATTCATTTATTAAAACATTATTACCATATAAGTAAATACAAACTAGAAAACATATCACATCAGTTTGCGACAGAGTAGTCTGCCATACAGACGAGCGACATTATAGTTTTCCCAATTTGGTTAGAGGTAAGAATGTTATTTGGAATTATAATTTCAAAAGTAAAATAATATCATTAATATAATATATAAAAATATTATTAATAGTTATATATAGCTCTAAGAGGTGCTTATGGAAAATGAATAACATCAATTTGCGAGGAGGTAGTCCTTCATACACACGAATGATGATTTCTTATCCCATTTTATCTAAGAGGAGAGAGATTTATGTTATTAAATAAAAATTTTAAAATAAAATTATATGTAAGATTCTTTGGTTTATATATAATCATATTTTAATAATAACTGAATAACTTTTATGAATAAATAAAATAAAATTATCTGCTAGGGATGATATCTCTTATTCAGGAAACATATTCTGATTGGCACCAAACGATTTCTTGGGGTGGATTAATGATGAATATAAGTAATATAGGATGATATTATGAGTTAATGGATATTATTTGGGAATATATTTCCAAACTAATTTTTTTTGGAAGTATTAAGATGCTTTGATAGTGGGGTGCCTTTTATAAATGAGGTAAGTGAGTCAATTGTACAATTTGAAAAGAGAAAGTTGTGCAAATATTTTCCACATGCCACAATGGTGAAAAATGGGCCATTTCCGAACCATGGAGGTCCTAATATCAAAATATTTATATTTTTTTAATATTTATGTTATTATAACCCTAATATTTTTAGTTTACCTCCCAAACCCACCCCACAATGGTAATCACCCTTTCACCTCAACAATATTAAATATTTTTGGCTCTTTGTACTATTAATAATGGTCAATTTTTAAGTTAAAAATGGCTAAAAAACAAGATTATTATTATTGAAAATATGGAATCATTTTTTTCCTAATTCAACTAACACACGTTTCTATATTTAATATAAAATTAAACTTGAGAATTGTACGAGAACGTGCATTTTCAAAGAGAAAATTTTCAAATGTTTTAATTTTTTTTATAAAAAAAATAATTCTAATGATATGAATTGAAATAATTAATTTATAATACAACTAATTTTAATTTTATAACAATCTTAAAAAATTATTTTTTAAAATTTTTAAATGAAAAGACAACTATGAAAAAATACATTAATTTTTCACTATTTATTAAAACATTTATCTTTTGGAAAACTATAAAAATTCACTCAAAAATAATATTGAATCAAGTATTTAAACTTTTTTTCTTATTTTTTCAAATAAATAATCTAAAATATGTAAAAATTAATAATATAATAAGTGCGAAAAATATAAATAATCTCTTGTTATAAATATAAAATTTTTAACAATAAAATTTCATTCATTTATATATCATCTCCCAAAAAAATAAGATAAATATAAAATAATTTCATGAAAATATAATATATTAATTTCAAAAATATAAATCATCAATAGTGATTTATCAAATTTACTTTGGTAAAAAAATTCATGCATGTAAATATTATTGATAAGAAAAATATTTTCTCTAATTTCAAATGATTTCAATTTAATTTCTAAATATCTTCCCATAGAATAATTCATCATATATACATGTGTAAACTATCAATTTTCAAAAATATGATAACAATATTAATACATGCTGTTCCAATGATAAGGTGATAAATTTAATACTAAATTATATTATTTTAATTGATTTTCATATTTTGTTTAAACTCGGTGTTGTTTTTAGTGAATGATACAATATGTGTTGTGTTTAATGCAAGATAAACATGGTGTTGTGTGCAAGGTAAAATATAGAATATATTTAATTTATTCAAAAAAATAATTTGAAAAATAAAGGGTTGATACAATAAACATGAAAATTCTATATGAAAATATTATGTATTGAGTGGTCATGATAGTGTAAAATTATTTGGATGATGTATATGTTTAAATAAAATAAACCATTCATCGATTGTTTTTAAAAAGAAAAAAGTAACCTCATTTTCAAAATTACAGGATGATTCCTTTTAAAATATATTTAAATTAAAATATAGGTCATAATGAATTTAAACTATCAAATTAGAATATTAAAATTTTTATGAAAAAATTATTGGAAATCATGGGAAAAGATATAAAAAAATCAAATTAAGTGTGAGATTAAGTACACTTTTATTTATTATTTCAAACACTCATGTTCATGAATACTAGAAAATGAATGACAAAATTTTATTCACTATAAATAACTATTGTATATGAAAAATAATTTGTTTGTTGAGAGTAAATCATTATATTTCATCATTAGAAACTAATCATAAACAATCATGATAAACATAGAGATTATATCATAAACACTCTCAACTTTGCTAAATTTTCAATCATAATCTGCATATAATAATGATCAAAGATGGATATTTAAATCCCAAAATATTCATGATAATAATCCTAAAATAAATTAATTATATGTATATAAATAACATTAAGAAACAAGTGGTGAAAATGAAATGTGTCTAATTGATATAATGTCAGATGAAAATCAAATTCCTCGATTGCAACTAATCAGGAATGTTCTTCATCATCCTAAATAATTATCATATGTTAATTATTAAATTTATTAAAAAAATTGATGTAATTTTTTATTTTATTTTATCTATCTCAATGTATTATTTATTTACATGTCCAATTATGTTCTCATTAAGCATTTTGATAATATTTGGATTGTATGTCTAAAATGACATAAAATGGTTAGACATGGTCAAAGAAGGAATTTCTCAGTTACATAAAAATAAGAATAATGAAATAATTATATTTTCTTTAAATATATTAAAATTTAAAAAATTCATGAAATATGGTTATAAAAAATGAACTATGTTACCAACATAGAGATGATAGGTTGTACAAACAGATGAATAACATTTTCATTTTTCAATGATCATTGTTGAAAGATTATAAGTATAAAAAATCATTCCAAAATGATAAATCATTCATAAATATAATATTAATTCATTAAATAAACATAATACACCATCTACATGTTTTGGTAATGAAACATTAATCACATTACTTAATGGAGGCAGTAACCCATATGTACACATGAACGATATTAATATATTTCAATTATTGTAATGTTAGGAAAAAATATGATACAATACATTTAAAAGTGATAAATATGTTATATTTTATTATATATATATATTTAATAAATTTTTATAACCATACACTAGAGGTGGGGATGTAAAATGTATTACATTTGTTCATGTGGTCGTACTCCTCCGTATACATGAATTATGGTTCTGTTTTCAAATTGATTCAAAAGTAAATGGAAGTAGGATATTTAATTCATATAAAAAAATCAGAGTATATGGTATATACATATTTTATTATATGATAATTTTTAGATAATATTTGAATGAGGTCGAAGTAGAAATAAAATGAAATCTTTGGGCTAAGAATAATACATCTTCTTTCAGACAACACCTTTATAATTATACGTAAAGCCTAAATATGATGAATTTATGATAAAAATGGAATCTATAATGTGAGGAATGATTTGAGGAATTTATTATTGTAGGTATTGGATGATAAAAATTTTTTTTGATGTATAAATAAAAGAAGATAGGAGGATTCATTTTATAAGAGAGAGGAGGGGCACTATTGGAATTACTTAAGGTGTTATATTAATTTAAATTATTTTTATTGAGGAAATGACCAAAACTAAAATAATTTTATTATAGGATGATTTTGGGTCTAAAAAATATCATAAAAAATATTTTATCAATTTTATATTAAATTTCTACCCATATCACTTTTTTTACCCACATTGGCCCTTTTTGAAGGCTCCCTTAATAATGGAGGTTTTACACTTTATTGGGGAATATATTTACAATTAAAAAAATAGACTCAAAATGGAAAAAATTAATATTTGAAACCACATTCTTATAAATTCAATTAATGTCATTTTTTGTAGAATTTAAAATATTTTAATAATGTATTATTTTAAATAAAATATCATTAATTTCTTTTTGACATTATTTATTAATTAGACTTTAAAAAATATCATAAAAGATTTAGAATTAATGGTTTAACATTTAACTATTCAATAAAATGTTATATTTGACTAAAAAATCTTGGATCAGAAAAATTTACTTAAATTATTTTACTTTTACTATTTTTAGTATCATTTATATTATTTTTCTATTAATTAAATAAAAATTGTCACTATTTTATATGTGTTTTTGATAAATATTAAATCACAAATAATTGGAAAGAAGTTACCATGACCAAAAAATACTTTATACTTCTAAAAAAATTTATAAAATACAAAATTTACTTGTTTTATCCATATGTTAAAATTTTATATTTAATAACACTATGAATATGTCATTTTTTGAATTTTCTTTACATTAAATAATATAAAAGTGAAAATTAATGAAATATGGAAGAATCGTTCCTTATTTTTGAAACATAGAAATAAATTTCCTATATAAACCCATAAAATTGGACAAATTAATGTGTTATCATAATGTTTCAATTATCATATTAATTTTAACATTATTTTCCAGATTTATCCTTCCCATGGTGAAATTATTTAATATGGCTATCGGTAATTATGACAAAAAATAATAGGGTCGTATTTAATAAATTTGGAAATCAAATTAATAATATTGCATCCATATTTCAGGGTAAAATTATAGAATTGGTAGAAATTAATTTATGATTAAAATGATAAGGTGATGATTTTTTTCATCAAAAAAATATATTTTTTTGTTGGAAAATGTTTTTAATCCAAATTCAACAAGAAAATACAAACCCTATGTATATAAATCTATATTCAGGTTTCTAGGTGGACTTTGAGGTCCGTGCCTTACCTTTCTATCTTGGGCATCAGGATACTCATTTTATTTCCTTTTTGTTCTTTTGGTAGGTTCAATCAGAGTTTACTTTAACTTGAAACACTTTTTTTTGAAATTTCATGCAGAAAAATGGTTTTTGGATTTTCTTTCATTTCAATCATTGGAGTTGTTATGGATTTACCCTCTTATATCCTAATATTATTCTATAAAAATGTTAATTCCATCCATATTATGTGAGATTTTATAACCTTGGTTCTAGTCTCCACTCTAGGGCCTATTGAAGGTGGGATTTGAGAGTCATTATCTCCCCTTCAAAATGAAGAAGGATGGGTCTGGCATTTTGTTTTCCCATCCCGTTTCTTGGTAAAGGTAGGTTGTGACATAATTTTTTTTAGTGAATATAAATGGATTATTAGTAATATATTCAAACTAATTGTAGTTCTTTTAAAAAAATTGTTATCCATAAATTCTTGAATAAAATATTCACTTTAAAATGAAAATTATTATTATTTATTATTCACTGGGAAGTCATTTATTTTAAAAATAATCACAATAATTCATTGTAAGATAATTTGGAAATGATAGATTAAAAAATTACATCCTTCTAATAAAATAAAATATCTAATATTTATATAAAATAATTGTAATATTTTACAACAAAAACCAATACAAACATTTAATTTTTTTAAATAAAATATTGATAACTGATATTTGAGTGATTTTTACCAAGATATTATCAATATATTTCATTCATTAAGACCTTTATATATATTTCTTCATGTATATAAATCTATATATACCATTTTATTTAATTTTTGGGATATAAAAATTATATCAAAATTATAATATTTAATGGTTCGTTAGGGATTGGGGCTGTGTTCAATATATGAAATCAAATATAACATACGATTTTTTAAAGTTAATCGGTGTTACATCCCACCAAATTAAATGATCCCTTGAAATTTTAACTTTATATGAGTAAGTGAGGGTTTCACATCAGAAGAAATATCTTTTTAATCCCACATCATTAGAAGGGATAATAAAAATCATTTTGAAAAGTGGGAAAAGGAAATTTTATTGTAATATAGAATAACAATAATCATGGTTTCCAAATAGATGAACATGAGTGGTAAGTGAAAATATGAGGATGTAGGAGACACATAATATCTAAATAATGATGTAGATTGACATATGTTTCATTGATCATAATATTGTTAATGATCATAAATCGATGATGTTAAAAAACAACCATTGATTCATCAATAATGAATATAATATGATAACATTTTTGTTGCTATATACTTCTTTCGTGGGTTCATTAATTTTTTAACTTCTAAAATTAGAACATAAATAAATATACTCCCTTGACATGTATAATTTTGTCCTCTAATAAATTTCCAACAAAATAGAATATTTTGTTTCTCAAATGATGAGTATCGAAGTTGAAATTATCATATGTTAATCTCTAAAAACAACATCTAATAAATCATATAATACAGAAATGAAATAATATATATTCCTTATACATTTATAAATAATCCAAAAAAATAGTCATAAAATTGTAAGATAACATTCTAAAATAACGAATCCTTTTATGGAGAAGTAAAACATTAATATGAAAAAAATCAACAATAACACCTAAATATCAACATATATATATCATCCAAATTCTTGAATTTATAGAAAATCATGTTTAAAACTCCTATATTTTAATGTATTTGATCACATATTTTTATGATATTAATTTATCATTTATCTACAATCATCATTAGTCACTCCTAAAGTAATTTTACCAAATATTTATATTCCCTAACCATATACACTCCAAAATCAGATTATTTTTTATTTAAATAAAATATATAACCATTGAAATAATATATTTTTATAAAAGTTAATTTATATTTATTCCCCATATCAAATCCCATAATATATGTTTAAATTAATCATATAATGTTCCAAAAAATGGCTATCTTCTGAATTATCATTAACCACATAATCAAAAAATATCTTTTCAATCACATTGTAATTTATGTTAAAAAAATATTTCGAAAAATAAATTCATCATTACAAATAAAACCATTTAAGTAAAAAATGATTCCATACGAACTATGACATTACATTGTCTAGTAGTAGGCATATCACACTTGTCTCCCTTCAGTAGTGGGTTCATGACCCACAACCTTACCATATGCGACGAGTTATAACCAAACATGTTGGTTATAAATTATTCTATAATAACATTAATATATTTCCTACAATTTTCCCCAAAATAAGATTAACATACTCAAAACATTAATATCATTATTTTGAAATAATCCTTCCTGATAACCCTAAGCACTACATATACCTCAACCTAATAAAATATCACTATAAAATATTATTAGTAACATTAGAATACCATCATATTTACCTTAAATTCATTTTATAAGATATTGAACATATGATCAACCTTTAAATTATAATCCTATAATGGTATCTATAACTCTTAATTTGACATCACTGGAAAACATATATTCTTCCAAAAATTATTAAAATCCATATACGTTTCATTATTTTTAAGTCTAAAATATTAATTATATAAAACATATAAAAGTAATTATTGAATACCAATACATAAAATTATCAATAAATTAACTGTATATATTTTTATATCATATTGGTTTCCTTGGTTCCTGAGATAACCATTGGATTAGTGTATTGTTATTGGAAATTACTATTCTCCCCATATATAAGACATTAAACTATAAATGTGTACTCATAAAGAACATTACATCCCTTAATTTAACTATCCAGTTATCCTTAGAAACTAAATTCTATATAACCTTCCTTTACAAACATAAACATAATCTCATTCCATTGGTACATTTCCAAGAGTGCTTCTTTATACATTCGTGACATGTAGAAAACTCAATTTTCTTCTCTCTATGGACCTCATGAAACTCCTTTTTTTCATTTATTAGGCAAGTCATATTTTTTTATAAAATTTGGTATTATTAATGATATGAAGAGATATATGATATATCATGGATTAATATTTCACTTTCCAACTCACATATCATTTGGTTGGTTATAAGTGAAATAATAACACCCTGAGATTTTTTTAAAATATATTTTTTCAAAAAAAATTAATCATTTTGATATTTTGTGTTACAAATAACACCAAGTTTAGCTTATGTTATATAAAACACAAATATGACCTTGTGTTCCAGAAAACACTGCATTTTTCTTTTACTACCTATAAGACTATATTTATCTTATATTACATGAAACAAATATTTTAAAATAAATGTGACATATTATTAAAATATTATCATTTAATATGAAAGTTATCAAGAATCCACTGGAGTAGTTGGCATTAATAAGAATAAGTAAATTATAAATTATATGTTCTAAAAATTTATATATAATTATATCCTTGGAGGGTAATTAATTAGAAAAGTAGATAAATACTATCTGAAAATAATGGGAATATTTCTCTAAAAAAGTCTTTGATGTGCACATTCATGTTTTATCCCAATAAATTAAATAACTATATTTTGATTAATGTTTTGAATAAAATTTATAAATTTTTTTAAATAAATTTTTAAGAATTTATCATTTTGTTTAGGAATGAGATAATAATCAATCAAATTTTACCATAAAAAGTTTTTTTTTCTAAAAAGCATTTTCATCACCTTTTGTTCATTTATTTTAAAATTAATTTTCTCTAGTTATAATATCTTTATTTAAAATGTATATTTATTTTTGGAACCTTCATTTCAATATTCTATTTTGGTGAAATCATTATAATTTTTAAAGAATGTAAATGTTTCAATGAATGGTGAAAAATGGTGTTTATTAAAAATTGGGATTTCTTTTAAGGAATTTTAAAATATAAAATATTTTTCAAAAATATTTAAAGGTAGAATTAGATAAATTATATATCTACTAATTTAATTTAGTTCATCAAAATAAATTTCACATTAAACTTTAAGATACAAACCTTTTCTACTTTTTCACATTTTCCTATTGAAAACTGCTACCTCATCATATCCATGGGTTTAATTTTATATTAAATTATGTAATAATGTGATTTGATTTTTAAAAAATTGATTCAATATTGGGAATCAATAAAATTTATTTTATATAATAATTTAAAATTAATTTTTCTAGAATAATGAATAATAAAAACAGTAAAATGATTTAACACAATTAGAGAAAAAATTTGTTTACTAGGGGTTAAACTAAAAAAATACGGGTTTAAAATGACCCAAAAAATCTATAAAGTCCATTCCAATTTGATATTACATCCTTATGTATTATAGTTTTTATAGATAACTTTTTTTAGCCATTTTCCATGCGAAACATGTGCGTACACCTTTTTATTTTCAAAAAAATACCGGTGTGCCACTCATCTCACTTATAAAAGGTCTCCCCATCTCCCCTCCTATTCAATATTCCAAGTAACATTAGGGTAAAATAAAAATACTATAATCCACTCAACAGTCCCCCAAGCTTGGTGGGCCTCAATGACCCATGCACATCTCACCAAATGACTAAGGCTGATGACTGGCATCGAGGACATAAGTGGGTCATTGGGGAGACTATACCCTCATCACTAGACTGTAACACAAAAAATTCAATAACTTGTAGATAATAGATAGAAAAAAAGAAAAATGATAAATAATTAATACATTAATATATAAAAAATCCATAAGTGTATCATATACAATGTTTCGGGTGACACATGTATCCAAAAAAAATTTAATTAGGTACCTGGAAATATAGTACAATACAAGAATCCAAATGCCAAAAAGAACAAATGTGTTATCTTTTTATCGCATCCCAAGATTCATATTGGTCCCGTTCTCCCTTTATTCTATGTATAAATCAACAAACCATGTTAAGGTGTTTTCCCATATCCGTACATCAAACAACATAATCTATTAAGGATCCCCAAGGGAGGCCCATGAAAGGTGTGAGATAACATCCCAATAGGAAACCACCAAAGATTTGTACATTTCATGGTGTCCAATATATCAAGATAAACATGTACATATCAAGATTGCTGAACAGTAAAGAAAAATAAATTTTTCATGTAAGATCCTTTAATAGGATAATAATACTCACTAGCCATTCAAGGATCCCTAACATACACGTGTCAGCTCTTGTAACAATAAAACGATAACCAACATAAGTAAACCACACGACCTCACCAAACATGCATATGTATCAAATGAGCATGGTATTTCCATATAATCTGAGTGAATCAGAATCTCATGGACATTTCATACTAGCGGAAAAATCATACCACAACGGTACAGATCCTAGGAGTTAAGACCAAGGCAACATCATTGAGTCCAAACAGGGTCTCAATGGAATCTAGGTATAGGAATTGGTTGGAGTCCTAGGAGAATTTCATACCAGAAAATCCCTACGCGAGTCTATGAAAACTGCATCCAAGGGGTTGATAGGTTTGAGGAATCCCACAAAATCAAGACCCAAGTGGTTTAATCAGCCAATGTAAACCACTATAATGATAAAGATCCATAGAGATTCCTCCATGGAATTTATATTATTATTTATCAATTAATACCATTTTCATTCATTACACATGAGTATCTCCACTCATTTAATCCCATTACATTCAATTATTCAACATGGGCATACCCACCCATTTATCACTAGTAACCATATAAAATTTAACACATGGGTATACTCACCCATTTTTCACCATTCAAATTCAATGAATTTAATGGGTATAACCACTCATAACAAATTAAAAAACAATCCAATTAATCCATGATGAGAGAAATGTAATCCATTTGATCCGTTCATAAATTAAGTGATTCAATTCAATATTTAATAAAATAATAAAAGGTGTAAACCAAGCACCTTGGCAAGAAACTCAATTTCGTTTAATTATTATTAACTCCTTTTAATTAGGAAATCTTGAGAACTCATCCTATGGTTGGATCAATGGGGGAAAATTTATTATTTATAAATCACACCCCATGGGTTATTGTGGTTTAGTAAACAATTGTCCATACACCTCAAATAATTATAAGGGAAACCCTAACCGGTTCATGATTATTTAATTCAATTAGATAGATCAATTTTAGGGAAGCAATGGAATGTCAATCATTTTACATAATGGCCAATATCCCTAATAAAATATAAATTTTAAAATTAAATAGTATACCACCTACCTTAGACCAGTGGTGGAGTTATCATGTTGTATAAAGAGCTGATTCTACTCATATTATGAGAAATATGTTGAACAGACCAAGAACAAGAAATTACGGCATATGAACCTATATCAAAATAGTGCAGCTGATAGATAGAAGAACATATAATGGCTAAAAATTAAGATAGATCTTAATGATTTAGATTCCATAGGATAGACCCTGGTCGAAGGAAATATTGGGCAGAGAAGAATCATCAAATCCTAGGGTAGAATTTTTTGAGAGAATAAAAAGGGCCTCAATGTTGTGTGTATGGGTGAAATGGGTTATTATGTTTAAAATATATTTTATTTTAATTTAAATTTATAAATTTTTAAAAAATGAAAGGGATGCACAATTTGGGAAGGTTTTGAGAAACCATATGCCAATAGTTCACATATTCTTATAGGATAAGGGGAACCCACACAGATTGACAGAAGGTAGAAACCCTGTGAAAAGCAATATCAAATTCTAAAAATATTACAGACCTGGTTGCATAGCTATGCAGCGCCTCTCACATGGTTTCCTCACATCATGCGGCCTACACAACCCCTCTATCTAGCCTCACACAGTTTGTGAAAACTATATGTCCGACCCATGCACATTCTTCACTAACCATGTTCTAGGCTAAAAACTCCAAAAACAATTAGGTTTTGGGGTCCAAAAAATCCCCAAACACTCCCCATTACACTCGTGACCTCAAAGGGGGCTAAAATTAGTCTATATTTAATAATTAAAATAGAAATGTTATGTATTCTTACCACATAAAAAACAATGTTCTTACAATATCCCCCTCCCATAAATAAATTTCTCCATAAATTACCCTCTATATGGTGATAATGATTTTTATATGGATAATTATGGCCATTTTTAATGTACATCAGCTTCCCGCTCCCAAGTATCATTTTCTAAATAGTTGTGCTAAAATAAATCCCAAACTAGAAGAACAGACTGGTCTCAAATAAAATCCGTACTCCTATCAGCTATAAAAATTTGATGCTCTTCAAGTAATTCATCAACCTATAAATTAACCTCCTATGGATGAAATGCATGAGACTAGTCCAAATGATAGTGGTGCAATAGAGATACATGAAAGATGTTGTGAATTTCTTTGTACCTATTAGGTAATTGAAACAGATAGACTAACAACCTAACCCTCTCTAGAAACTTGAGTGGCCTGACAGATCATGGTGAATGATTACCCTATCTCCTGATCCGTTTGTGCCCCAACCTCGGTAAAACATAAAAAATAAAATGATCCCCAACCTCTATCTACAGAGGTCATATGTGATGATTTGATTTTGAATTATTTAATGAATATTAAGTATCCATCCATTTGTGAATCAACTAGACATTATTAGAAGTCTCCTATATGAGACGTTGTCACACTAAAGCTGCATCACCTACCATAAACTATATCAAGGATGATCAGCATGACCTACTATACAAAGTCTCATAAGGTTCCATCTGTATCATAACCTGATAAATGTTATTGTATGGGAATTCATATAGGATTATATTTTTTTCCAAGATCATCCAAAATCTTGGACTCATGGTCGCAAAATGTCTTTAACCATCTGTATCATATTCATTGATTGTACATCATTCTGAGGGTGGTATGTTGTTCTAAAAAGAACCAGTGTACCCAGTGACCTCTGAAAACACTTCTAGAAACATGAAATAAAGCAGGTTTCCCAAGTTGATGTGATAGTATATGGGACCCCTTGAAGACATACTATCTAATGGATGTACAAACATCCATGTTCATTGAAACTTATGGATTACATGTTTGGAATGAAATGAGAATGTTTTTGAGTCAATTGACAACAAACCACACAACATCATTACCTTAAGGATACCTCTATAAACATATCATTAAATTCATCACAACTTTATCACATTTACATTATGGAATAGATAACTACAGTAAAATACACACTGGTCACCGAAGTTATGATTTCACCTACTGATATGTGAAACATATCGTAACAAAAATAGCAACCTCTATTTTCATACCGACAACCATTACCCATGGAGAAAGTCATGGTACATGTTGGTGACTCTGGGATGTACTTACCAAGATGAGGAATGAAATTCATGCATAAAATCCTCCCGTATGTCCCCAAGAACCCAAACACAACCATGGATACAAATGTACTCATTACTGGCTTTGGTCCAACTAGGAGGGGGTTCATCACCCGCCACACTCTGTTGTAGGACTGTGCCCATAGAATCTAATAGCTTCATCATCACCATTCTTTCCATTATGGTATATGTAACAAGTATGAATGGTAGATAATTATTTCACTATCTATCATGCTCTTCCATGTGAATCTTTAAGAACAAAAACACAAGTTTTTACTCACTATTTGTCCATAAGAAGACTAGTTTCTTGAGTCCTCCTACAGAGTGCATCGACCACTACATTACCTTTACCAAGCATGTTGGAATGCTCAATTTCAAAACACTGAAGGTACTCCACCCATATCCACTATCTAAAATTTTGATCATGATTTTTAAAAATATCATTGATTATTTTATGGTCGGTATAAAAGAAAAAACACTCACCCAGGAAATATTTTCTCATATAGTGCAATGCGTGAACAACTATTACAAGATCAAGATCATGCATCTAGTAATTCCATTCATGATGTCTCAACTACTGAGACCTACATTCCATGACTCTATTCTTTGGAAACAAAAGATCTTTTAGCGCGATAACTAATGCATATCAAATCAATTTAGAGCTCATTCCCCATTATAGAAGTATTAAGAATAATGTTGATGTCAACCTCCCTTTAATCTTCTTAAAGGCTATCGTGTAACAATCTTACCATATAGAATTTACACCGTTTTTAGTCATGCCTATTCATAGCTTGGATAACCATGATATTTCCTATATAAAACCATTATATTAACCCACTATCCCTAAGGGACTCCACATGTCAATATATTTTTTGGTTTATTTCAAGGAAACAACACTTCTCACCTACTCTATGCATGTTGATACTCCCATCACAGAGATGGCATGATCCAAGAAGTGAATTTGATCCATCTAGATGTGGTAAATTTTGAGATTAGAATACAGATTATGGTGTCTCAATGTATCCAAGGTTATATTAGTAAGGTTGTCATGGTTGTGTTGATTTTGAGAATACCTTGATATATCATCCACGAAATCCACCACAAACAAATCCAGGTAAGGATGTAACTCTTCATTCATCGCTACCTTGAAAGCTACTATCAAATTCCTGAGACTAAAATGTATAACTAGATACTATGCATAGAACATAACTTTTATAGATTTTTTTTAAAGTAAGTATATAGGGATAACATGTACACGATGATATCTAAAACTCAAATTTATTTTTGAGAACCATTGGGAACCACAAATCTGATCAAATGGGTCTTCTATCCGCAGAAAAGGGATATCAGTACTTAACTATTAGGTAGTTATAAATACGACAATACATGAATAGACTAACATTTCTATAGGATTTCTTCTCAAAAAGAACTAGAGAAACCCATGGAGAAGCAATGGGTTGATTAACCCCATTCACATCCAAGTCCTTCAGTTTTTTCTTGAGTTCCTGCAACTCCGGTGTAGCCATACTATAAGAAGGAATGGGTACTAGTATACCTCCATGAAATGGATCTATGAATAACTCCACCAATCTATTCGGAGGAATCCCATAAAATTTGTTCATGAAGAAATCCCTGAAGAACTCATCCACTAGAAGAATGTTTGTCAGGCTCACTACCTGATCATCTAGATACAATCTAGAAATCTAGGTTGTCATCCTGCAAACCCTAAATTTTATGGTCCAGTTCAGCTAGCCTAGACATCACAATAACCATTGTGGGTATATAGTACTCCCTATGTTGATTTTAATTTCACCCTCTAGTGATATCAGTCAATATTCTATTGACAAGCCATAAGTCAGTCTTCCCTGATTATGGATTCAATCACTCTCATCTTGATGACTTAATGATTCAAGATGACGTGACACCAACCAACCTCAATGGGTAACTCCTTGAACTATTCTAAATTCTACATTATGATTTCAAATAGTTTTTTTATCATCAGAACTCCTTAAGAAGAAATTATAACAGTCGAGAGGATTTTCATCACTTTTAAATATATAAAACCATGTAATTCACCTATATAAAAAAAAGAATATAAAATAGAAGAGGCTACATGGAACGTGCGTCTTAATGTATATGGTTTGACACGCTTCTTTTGGGGGGTAGTATTTAGAGAATAAAATAGGCCAACACTGTGACCCAATAATAAAACCTCACTTCCTGGAGTAGGATCACTCTTATATCTTAGTGCGTTTATTGTCTGGATTCCTCGACGATGACCACCACTACCTCAACCTGATCAACTTACATTGCTCTAACTCCATTCCTAGCATGAAGATGATGAACACGATCATAAACCTAGTGTTAGAGTTGGTCCCTACAACTCCTAGCTAGAGGTATGGGTTCGAAGAATCTTAGCATGTGGCCCATCTTACTACTAGCTCAGTACTCAACCGGGTCATGGACACACTAATTATTTATGTGTCATCTCCTTCTATACTGTTAGAAGAACACAGAGAGACCTATATTCACTACCTGAGTTGTTCCAACTCAAGTGAAGTCACAAAACAACTCTTCCTAACTGAATATATTGAACAACTAGGCTGAGCAACAACACATCCCACCTCTATTCCCCTAGCTTCCCTCAGGGTTTTCTCTGTAATCAGAAAATGATTCAAAATTTATAGGATATAGTTCAAAAAGAACACATTTTCCTATGACTTAATAGCATGTTAGAGACATCCCTAAAAATATCATTATCTATATATATCATCAGTATTGTACATCCTCACAGAACACTATGGACCTATAAAGTGTTCAAGGTTGTTGCTAACCATCATCACTACCTTCTTCAGACACATTAATGCACAAGATATCTCTTCTCTTGGATTCATAGGGTAGAAATAGTAAAAAAAAACAGGTTTTAAAATCAGCCCAGTCCATATATCGCAGTCCATTACACTAGTTCAGTATATCCCACTGGTGCTTTGAGGACCCAATTGTCATATAAGTGGTTATCACGACCCTCCTCTCATGAGGAATCTAAATATGTTTGATAATCACTAACATAATCTCAATCCATAGTTCAGAAGCATATGGTCCACCATCCCCAAAAAAACGTGGGAGGATGATGCTATTGGAACATCTGTGTCAGCTCAACCATGGACAAGGTAGTCTATGGTGCACCCTAAAATGTAAATCAACTAGATCTATATCTAGATATAAAGGAGGATCATCCAGTTTCTCATGTCCCACTATATCTACACTGTGGTTGTCACCACACTCTAGGTGCACCACTAGATGTCATCATGGTGGAATGCATTAAAATTCCAAACACAAACCTTGTAATAGAATGAGGGAAAATATCAGAGTTAAAAAGTGAAATATAGATCAAAACCCTCCTAATACAAAGTTACAACCCACCATCTACTACTAATGGAAACACTAACACTAGAAATATCACAAAACAACAAGAAACTATACCTTTTTCCTAATCAAAAGTTTGTTCCATGTCAAGTCTCGGTTTATCATTTCAAGTTTTCAATTTACAAATTTTAATTATTCAAGAGATTTGGTAGTGGATCAAAAATTCCAAATCCACGAGGGACCATAACTTTTCAGGAACTGAATATTTGGTGCCTATTCAATCCATACATATCAATTCATTATAAACATTAAATTTAAAAGGTGCATCATTTCAAAGTTCATAAGGGCCCATGCACCTTATGAACTAATGTATAACATCACTTCTCTAACCACTTCACAAATTATATCACAAAAACATGTATGGATATCAAAAAACCTATCAAAATAGCATGACATGAGTAGTAAATCCTAAATGGAATGGCATAATGCATGGTGTGTTATTTGTAACTTGTTATAATATGATGAATGAGATGGAATACCCTTGTCTCATTAGGTTTATACAGAAATAGAACCCATAATTTTATTAATAGCAAAATGATAAATAAATAAATCACCCAATTGTAGAATAAAATCAAATTCCAAAATACAAAATATAACAATTTCAGTTGAGGAAATTTGGATTTTCTCTTTATGTGGGGTAGCTGCTCCCTAGCACAACTTATTAACAAATGCCATTTCCTTCTTATACTGATCCATTGTCTCCAAATAGTATGTCAAACTAGAAATCCCCTTTGATACCCCATTGTAAAATCCCAAACCTAGATGCCACTCAATAGTGCCCCAAGCCCGTTGGATCATAGGGCCAAAAATGCATCTCACGAAATTCCAGTGGTTGCCGAATAGTATAGAGGGCATAGGTGTGTCAGTGGGGAGACTATTCCTTCATCAACCAAGAATAACACAAAAATATTTCAACAATATTAAGATTTAAGAAGTAGATAAAAAAGAATTAATCTGATAAATAATGAAGGGACGAATATATAAAAATCCCAAAGTGTCTTATATAAAATGATTTAGGTGATACGTGTATCTATAAAATAACCAAATCATGAACCTATAAATATGATAAAATTGAAGTATCCAAAAGAAAAAACGAACAAAATTTTTATCTTATTATAGTATTATGAACTTTATCTCGGTCTTGTTCTCTCCTTTTACTATGTAGCAATCCAAAAATTTTGTTTGGTTGATTTTCCCAATCTGTAACTATAACCATATAATCTATTTGTGTCTCCTAAGGGAATCTGGAAAATGGTGTTAGATAACATCCTATTTACCTACTACCCATGATCTATATTTTTCATGGTGTGCAATAAATAACAATAAACATGTAAATAGAGAGGTATATGAATAGTTACAAAAGGAGAAGTTTACAAGGCACGACCAGTACCAAGCCAACGATACTATGTATCCTCTCAAGTCACACTAAAATATAGATGATATATTATATATCAAATAAACTATAACAAACAAAAGTGAACAACATAGTATCACTATTAATCCATATATATAAAATTAACAGAACCATGTCATATAATCTATGTGAATAACATTCCAATTACCATGCGGTAATAAGAATTTTATCAGACCATAAATGGCCGGATCTGAGTTTTCAATACGAAGGTATCCTCATCGAGTCCTAAAAGCATCTCGATCGAATCTCAGTATAGGAACTGGTAAGATTCTTAGAGGATTTCATACTATACAAGTCCTATGGGAGTCCAATAAATCCATATAAAATGGGTAGCAAGTCCGGAGGCATGACAATGAATCAAGACCCATGAGAAATAATCAACCAAAGGCACTGACTACCATGTTAAATATCCATGGAGAGACATCAATGTCATCTATACCATCATTTATCAATTTATACCATTTTCATACATTACATATGATTTTATCTACTCTTTTAATCCATTTACATTCAATCATACAACATGTTTATACCCACCCATTTATCACTATTAACCATTAAAAATTTAACACATGGGTATACCCACCAATTTATCACTATTCAAATTGGAGAAATTTAAAGAGTATACCCACTCATAACCAACTATTAAACCGGCCAATTAAGTTATTACAATAGAAATATAAACCATTTAATCAATTCAATAAGTAATATATTCAATTCAACATTTAGTTAAATAGAAAAGGTGGAAAATATCACATACACAACAAACTAAATTTTCAATAATCAAAATTAAATATCTTTAATTTGGAAATCATGGGAACTCAAATGAGCGATGGTTCAAGGGGGAACAACCAAGGATTATTTATAAGTCACACCCCTTGGGTGACCATGGTTTTGTCAAATACCACCAAATCTTCTCAAAGGAACCTAAGGTCATCCATTACAATTCTAAGTTCATTTAATGCAATTAGCTGATTCAAATTTGGGGCCATGCTGGAATGTTTGGTTGGAGACATAACAACTAATCGCTTAAATAATCACCAAAACATGAAATAAAATTATTTACCAGCTAACATAGATTGGAATTAGAGGGATCATAAAATATCAAGTCATGATTTGGATCATCTTATGAGAAATATAAAGAAAAAATTAAGAACATGAAATTAGGGAATATGATCATATAACAAAATAGTGTAGCTGGTTTCTAAAAGAACAGAGAATGGGTAAAGAGGAATATATATCTTACCGATTCATAATTGATGACAAATCATGCGCTTGAAACAAAAATTACATATTGAAGAATACATAAATCCTAGGTTTCACACATTTGATAGCTTTAATGGGTCTCATTTTTATATAAATGGATGAAATGGGTTATTAGGTTTAAAATATATTTTATTTCAATTAAATTCATAACTTTTCCAAATTGTATGTGCTTTACGATTTAATCGCACAGTTTTTAAACCATGTTCCAACCATGCACAATTTTTTATAGAAAAAGAGGCACTCAAAAAAAATTCATACCATGAAGAAACAATGAATAAAATATATTTTCATGTTCTATAAAAACTACAGACCTTAACGCACATTCATCCACCAATTCTCACATATGTTATTCAAACAATCTGGCCTATACACCCACTCTATTTAGCCTCAGATGGTTTATAAAAACAATGTAGCCTTCCCCATACAGTTCTTAATAACTATGTGCCAGATTAAAAAACCCCAAAATTTTGGTTTTGGGATCCAAAAAATCCCCTGAATCCAATGACACACCCATTAAAATAAACGGTACTCATATTTGGCCACATTTGAGAATTAAAATTTGAAAAGAATGGATCCATTCCTAATACGAAAACCAGGGTTATTACATTTTGATAAAAAAATAACTACCCAAATCAATACCTTACTTACATACTCTCATCAAAGAAGCACCAGTTTCGTTATAAATCTATGTTATGAATCATTTGGTGCTAATGAATAAAATTTTCTGAAGAAGAGGTAACATCTCTAAATGAGCATTTTATTTAATTTCATGATCAACCAAATATAATTATTTTTAAAAAAAAATTAAATAGTAACCTCAAAATCATATATATATTTACATGTTATTATATTAATTTAATATGGAAAAGTCTTCTCAACTTCCATCAATTGGGTTACAAAATCAACATTCTTGTGTACATCAGACTACCACATCGTGAGCTGAGGTTATTCATTTTTCATCACTACCTATCTAAAGTGGATATAATGATGGTTTTTATGTTTATATATGATATTTTTGATATTATTATTATTTTACTCAAATAATTATATCCCATATAAATTATTTCATTCCATTCCATACAAATTCTATATTTTTCTTCATGTTAACGTTGGATTACTGCATCGAAAAATGACGTGATTCATTCGTCACATATTATTTTCATTAAAGGTATTATGGAAATGTTTAAAAAAACCAATGTTATATATATATAATTAAAATGTTTCTTTAATGTTAATATATTTTTACCTTATATTAATTTTATCTTTTTATAGATTGCAAACAATATTCATTTGTACGTTCAACCCAACTTATCAATGAACGATATATTTCATCTTCCATCTCAAACCATTACATATTACTATAAATAAATATATAATGAATATATATAACATTTTTATAATTTTTAACATTATTTAGATGATGAAAACATGTTATAATTAAGAGGAACAGAAATAACAAATCCAATCATTAATGACAAAAGAACATTTATGACAAAAAACGTGACACTAACATTGAATTGTTAATTAACATGTAATAAAAGGTCAAAAGTAAATAATTTATGGTAATATATATATATATATAATTGTTATATAATTGATTTATAATAATATTATATCTATTATATATGAGCTTTAGACATGTACAAAGAACATTGAGGGCTATGGTAAGGGAATTTCATCTCACTTTAATTTTTCATGAGAAACAGTACATATTCAACACTTGTTTCTTTTTGGTAGAGTATATACTATCCATGATTTATTTAATGATTATTATTATGAAAATTATATATATTTTTATATCCATTTTATTACCTCGCTTTCATGGGGTTTATAGTACCAATGTTACCTATGTGGTATGGGTTTTATGATACAATCTCATTGATTATCGAGATTGTTTATGTTTTTTGTTGTAATATAATGAAATGTTTGGATCCATATCTCCAAAGACTCTTGTATTTTCATAAACATTGGTTATTTCATGAGAATACATAGAATCACTTTATTTTCCTCTATTATGAATTCAATAAATCAGAATAATACTTTTAATAAAAATCATCTTTATTTCGCTCTTCGGTTGAAAACACTTTTTTCCAAAATGTTTATTTATAAAAATTTATAATTTTTTATAATTAATCTAATTATTTATAAAATAAACTTCGAACCATGTATTAATTTTTATAGAATAAAATTAAAATTATTTTTCATGTAATTTTATAATCAATGCATGTTTGGTGTTAATTGAAAATGTGAAAGGAATCCCTATTTTAAAGATCATGACTTTAACAAAATATTTTAAATAATGACCATTATATTATTTGATAATTACATTATTATATTTCAAGGGTATTTTGAAATAAAAATATCATGGACATGTTTTTTGGTTCATAATTTTTTCTTCGATTATGAAAGTATATTTTACTCAATAAATGAATTAAATGATTTTTAAGGTTTTCTTTTATACATTTCAATGTTTATCTTTAAGGAAAAGGATTAAAAAGTATTTCTTTTATTTTTAGTTTTAAAATTTAAATTTAAATGAAAATTATCTTAATCAAGAAATTATCAACAATTATTTGGAAAATAATTTTCCATTTAAGATGAAATCCACTGGTTCTATATTATCTTTAATGCAGATATGTTCTATGTATAGCATTATTATGAGTTCTCTGGATGGATTTTGTTTATAATGTAAAAATATTTATGAAACCCAATAACATTCCACATGTTATACCATTATAAAATTATTATGTTACCCACTTATTTTTCTTTGTGTAATGCTTTGATGAAATCATAGAATGGTTTTGTAACATATTTATTTACCATAGGTTATGTTATGATTAAAAAATTATGAATCCCATCTAATTTAATGTTTTCTAATATGATGAATGTTTTTTATCTTTTAGCACACATATGTACGATTTTTATTATATGTCTGATGAAACCTATATCTCAAAACAATTACTTATGTAAATATTTATATCTCATGTGATAAAAATAAGAAATAATACAATGATATTGACCCATAATGGGAAATACATGGGTCATAATCCACTATATGAAATAGGTGTATCCCAATCCACTATAGAAAAAAGATTCATCCAGACTCACAATGGGGAACTAAAGATAAGTCCTGGTCCACTAATTTATGGTCTTGTTAGTTAACCTTGACATATGAATTTGTTTAATATTTATGTGGATTCCACAATATTATGAAATTATATTATGTGTAATTATTTATTTACGATGATCTGTAACTCTTATGAGCCATTATTTCTGAAATGATAATGTTTTCTGCCATGAATCTTGTTTATGATCTATGATAGGTTGGGTATGAACTTAATCAGATATTTTCTTGATCAAATACTATTTTTATTTTCTTGTGATTTCATATGATCATTGATTAATAACTCTATATTTACCCTTACTAAGCATCTAACTTTACTATTTCTTATCCTTCAATCCCCAGGTTAAGAAGAATGTTTTAGTGAGGGTATTATTAATATGAGTACTATGCGAAAAGTTATTTTTTTGAGATGTGGAATTCATTTCATGAATGAGTAATATTGTGTTTATATTCTTAAATGACACTAAACTATTATGTCCCACTAGCTTTTGTTTATTAAAAATATTTAATATTCACATAAAAATATGTGATATTTATATAAAAAATCATGGATTTCTATAGTTGGTATCAAAGTAATTGTTTACTAAATAATTAGAGATTAGGCCTAGAAAAACATTAGTAAGATACCTATGGATATTACTTAGATTATTCCTAAATATATATCTAGGTATATCCCTAAGGATAAGAATGTGGATAAATATAAGTATATGAAAGTATTAAAATATTTTGGTGAAGGATTGAGAAATGGGTTTCTAAGAAATAATATCCATATCTGAAAACTATAAGCAGATGTGGCTTTGGTACAATGGTTTCTGTTGGTAATAACTCTGAAAAAAAACTTATTGGTATAGACTTGATCATCACCTAGTGTATGGAAATGATAATTTCTACACACTTAGATTGAAATTACCAAGGGATATGCATTATAAATTTACACAATATTTATGATCCACCATGAAGAATTCAAATAATGACCATAAATGTCCTATATTAAGCCTATGTTTTCATTGATTTAAAAAAAATATGGCATCATTTATACATAATGTTTTTATAATTATGATTATTTCCACTATAATAAGTATTTCTCATGACCAGATTTATAGTTTCTTTCAATTGATGCAACAAAAAAAACAATGACAATGTTGCGCGTGATGGAAAATGAAAGATTCTACTCTTATGAAGACAAATTTTTAGGGAGATGTAATGGAAAAATCATATTTATATTCTCACACAAATGTTTCATTTTATGAATCATTTTGTACATACAAATGAAAAAATTAGGTAACAGTGTGTTGTTAAGTCTCCCATGGTGTAATTATCACCTTAATTTTGTGGCATCACTAGTCTTCTAGTTTATGTGTAATAGACTTGTACCAATGAAAATATAATTTTTGTTATTTAGTGTTATGATATTGAAATAGTAATTTGGTATATTTGTCATTTGGAAGGAGAAATAGATCAGTGGTGGAATCATATTAAGAACATTAGGGAATAAGAATAAATTCAACTTATGGAATAGGAAGAGTACTGTGGGATATTAATTTTTAAATGCATACCTCATTTTCTATGAAAAAATATTGTGAAGGGATTACTAGAGATTAAGAAAATGTTTGATGAATCTATTAGTACTTATGGAGTTATTTTTTAATGACATTTATGGTGTAATTCAATTTTAATAATCAAAATTGAATGAAAAATAGAATTATTCTTTGGTGGCCTAAAACCATGTTTTCAAAAGTCCTTATCTATAAGAGATTTTAAAAACTATGAAGATATTTTAATTATGAAATTATTGTTGAAATGGAAATTGAAGATTCAAAACATTACTATGGTTTTTATATGAAAAGGATAGTCAAGTTTCATATAAATTCCTATTGTGGAATGAAACTCCAACCATCTGTATGCAAAAAAAATTGGAAGAAGCGGCAAGGTAATGTCATGAATGGAACTAGGTGGGGCATTAAATGGGTAAAAAGAGACCATAAATCCCATTAATGTCAAAATTTTATTAGTGGTATGGATAATTCAATGGAGGAGAATATGATTCTAACAAATTCACTAGCCACACTATAATGTTTCATGTTCATAATTTTGGGAATAATGAGAATTAATGCAACAGTCCAAGGGATAATATGGATGATAAGATACAAAACAATACAAAGTCTAAGGAAAAATGGAAATATTATCTAATCATAATCGATGAAGTGAACCATGATAATTAGGTTACACTTATCCTCTCCCCTCTTTAATTGTGAATCTCATACCTGATTTTCAATTAATATACCCAATGAAATTCGTATTGTTCACCAGTTAGAAAAAATTATGCTGATTATCTCCCTCTACATGGTTTCTATAATAATGAAATAAAATTTGATATTCTATTGGTACATGAAAAAACACAATATTCTAATGTTTATTTTTTGAATAATATACAATCCTATATAACTATAAAAAAGGCTATTATGAGCATTTATTTTTTGAACTAGTGATAGTTTATCATATATACTTATAAAATATAAATATTTACCAAAAACATAATGTATTGAATCGTAGAAAATCATTTAGTGGTATTTTCTTTAATTTTGTATTAGTTTTGTTAGGTGTCAATTTTGGATAATTTAGACGTGATTTAAATTTTGTTTAGCAGTCATTTTTTGAAACCAAAATACCCGGGGGAAATAAATTCAATGAAATGAACTAAACACAATATAATACCATTAGTTATAATTAGCAGTGGTTAAGGGTACCCAAAAAATGACATAATGTTAATTAATGTACTTTGAAATGGTTACTAAAAACTACTAATAAATATTACAATTAAAATTTCTTACTATTATATATTAAATAAAAAAAATTAAATATAAAAAATGACATCGAATAAAGTAAAACATAAATGTATGATAAAACAATCATACACACAATATACATCCATGGTCATATATACAAACATCCATAGTCAACATAATCTCAGTCTCAATAAACCCATACATCAGTCAACCAATACCTCAGTCATATATATATATATATATATCCAATGAAAAACCATGACTAATATAACCACATGGAACAAAATTCATGACATATGTCTCCCTCCACGTCACCTCGTCTACTGAAACTGACAACATCATCTAATCAACCCTAAAAACCGGAAAAATAGAAAATAATATATAATAATAATAAATTTGAATTATAGTATAACATTTGATGAAATTTTAACAAACCAAGGAGACTGATTACCATCACGCCTACCATATAACGTTTTTTGTGTATTAGAGTGGTCATCCTCATGACCACTACTGACATTTTTAACTACAGTTATAACTAAAACATTTAAAAAAATAAATGCGGAAGGAAAAAGATACATAATATATTTAAAATGTTTCAATTAAATGTTTTAATTTTGGTAATAAAATATAATAAATTTTTAGATAAAAAATAATCTATAATGAAAAACAATTTGAAATCATAAACATTCCGATTTGAGACAATATTCAACCCTTGAAACTCTAAATGTTTAAGTAAATATTCCAAATAATTTTTAAATCAATATGTAGGGTGCTTGAAATTTATATAATATTTTTTTTAAATACTTTGATATAAAACAAGATCTATATTCCAAAAATAACAAAACAGTGGTTATCTCTTGATTACACTTCAATCCAAGCTTGTTTTTTTGGGGTTTACAATTCCATGCACGTTTTAGTGTTTTAAAAAACTAAAAACATGTTTCCATTATTCACGATAATAACCATAATTCATAATGAAATTATATGAGTTCTATGATTTAAAAATTCAATATATGGTTATATTCCTCTGATTTCATGGTAATCTCACCTCGTCTTCCCAGTATTGTCCCCTCAAAACATGTTTTAAAGTATTTTGCACCATTATGAAGTGTTATGTAAGTCATTATAAACACAACACATGTCAAATTGAATTTTTTTCAATTTATATAGGTTTGAAATAACACAAAAGTGGTTTTTGCATGATTCCCCTCTATTATGAGGTTATTTAATATGTTTTTTATTGTTCCACGCATGTTTTACTATTTTATAACACTAATGTCATGTTTACGATCATCTATATAAATCCAAAATATTGAATGATGATCCATTAGTGATTAAATTTTATAATTCAATATATGGTCTGTTTCCTCTAATTTTTGGGAAATTTGATGTCGTTTTTCTGGCTATGACCCCTTAAAACATGTTTTTAAATGTTTTTATACCATTAAGAGGTGTTTATGGAGACTTTTCGACCACACCACATGTCATACTGACATGGTGTATGTGTGTACACATAGAAACTAACTCTAGTGTTTTACCCAATGATTTCACATCAATATTGGAAAATGTTATAGGGTTTTGACTGTTCTATAATTGTTTTATTGTTTCAAAAGACAAAAATGGTGTGTATGGCTATCCCAGAAAAACCTAACTTGGAATGATGTTTCATCAGTTCCCAAATTATATAATTCAGTCTATATTTATTTTACACTAATATCCGGGAAATTCAACATTATTTTCCATGTTTTGAACCCCCCCTAAAACAAATTTCTAATTGTTTTTGTAACTATTAGAACTGTTTATTAACTCATTCTAACCCAAAAACACATTAAATTGTCATGTTGTCTACATGTACATGTTAAGAACAACTCTACTATGGTTGTACCATGATTCCACATTAATATGATATCATTTTATAATAATTTTTTCCTTCTAGACACATCTTATTGTTTTAAAACACTAAATACCTTTTTTACTTTCATCAAAGGAAAACCATAAGTTGGAATGAATGTTCTAGATCCCTACATTATGAAAATCAATTTATGGTTGTTTTTTTTCTGAATTTACATAAATATGTTTTTATTGGCCTATATTTGACACCCTATCAAATGTTTTTAATGTCTTTTATATCATTATAAAATGTTTACCAAGTCATTTCGAGCACACCGCATGCAAAATTGATGTGTTTTCTATGAATACACATAAAAAATAACACAAAAATATAATTTACAATATTATAAGTCAATCTGATGTTTTTTGGAATGGTTTCGATAGTTATGAGGACATTGTAGTGTTTTAGAACACCAAAAATGCATTTCTGACTATCTTAAGAAAACCATAACTCAAAATGACATGTCATCAGTTCCTATATTTTCCAATTCAATTTACAATTTTTTCCCTCTAATTTAGGAAAACTCACAGTTATTTTTTTGACCCCTAACACACGTTGTATTTGTTTTTATAGAATTAAGGAGTGTTTACTATGTTATTTTGACCACACCACATTTCGGATAGAGAATTATTTATGAATACATGTCAAAAATAACACTACAATGATTTCCCAATGATTTCACATCAAATAGAGTTCACATTATATGATTTTAACTATTCCACACACGTTTTAGTGTTTAAAAAAACTTACAATGTCTTTAAAACGATCCTATGATAATTATAAATCAAAACTCCTTGTACTCAGTTCCTACATTTAAAAATTCAATATAATTTCAGTTATTATGATATTAAGAAAATCAATTTTTTCCATTTTGACCCCTTGACATATGTTTTTAAGGATTTTATACAATTAAGAAGTTTTTACTATGTGATTTCAACCACACCCATGTTGAATTTATATTTTTTCTCCATATAAACATCAAAAATAACTCAACAGTGGGGTTTCCCATGATTCCACATTAAACTATGGGAATTTTATATGGTTTTTACTATTCCACACAGGTTTTATTGTTTTAGAACACTAAAAACACATCTACAACCATCTCAGAAAAAATCATAACTCATAATGATGTTTTATAGGTTTATAGATATCAAAATTCAATCTATGGTCATTTTTTTCTAATTTTTGGGAAATATGATTTCATTTTCCTGGTTTTTATCCCTTAACACAAGTGTTTAAAGGCCTTTATCCCTTTAAGAAGTGTTTATCGAGTCTTTCCGACCACACCACATGCTAAATGGATGTATTATCTATTTATACACATAAAAAATAACATTGTGGTGGTTGTCTCATGATTTGACATCGACGTAGTCTTTTTATTAGGTTTGGACTGGTCCAACCTTATTTTAGTGTTTTAAAACATTAATAACAAGTTTACGACCATTTCAGAATAATAATAGTTTGGAATGATTTGTTGTCAGTTCCTACACATAATAACTCAATGAACAATCATTATCATCACATTTCTGGGTAATATAACATCAATGGTTAGGTTTTGACCCCCCCAATACATGTTTTAAAGGCATATATACCTTGAAGAATTGTTACCCAGTCATTTCGATCACACCACATGTTGGATGAACTTGTTGTCTTTTCTTAGACATCAAAATTATGACAATAACTATCGTTCCAGGATTCACATTATATTTATGGTCATTTATTATTGAATTTATAGTTCAATGAATGTTTTAGTGTTTTAAAACACTAAAACACATTTATGACCATCATAGGAAAAAAATAAATTAGAATAATGTGATGTTGGTACTAACATTAAACAACTAAATCTATGGACATTGTCCTATAATTTTGGGGAAATGAGACATTGGTTTCTTGGTTCCCCCACCCAACACAAGTTTTAAAGGCCTTTATATATTTAAAAAGTGTCAACTGAGTCCTTATGGAAAAACCAAAAATCATTTTGACATGTTTTCATCACATACACATCTAAAATAAAATAATGGTGAGATTAACAACATCCGTTGTCAATATGAGGTCATTTTATATGGTTTGAACATTCCACAAATGCTTTAATTTTTTAAATCACTAAAAACACATTTATAACCATATAAAAAAATTTTATATTTGAATGGTGTTTTTTCAGTACTTACATTTCAAAAACTAAATTGAAAATCATTTTCTTATAATTTTAAGCCAAACCAACATCATTCTCTTGGTTTTTAGCCACCTAAAAATATTTTAAGGGATTTTGAACCTTTAAGATGTGCTTATCTAATAATTTTAACCTCACCGCATATCTGATTTATGTGTGGTATACTCAAAAAATCAAAAAATACCCTAGTGGGGGTTATAAAACGATTTACCATGAATTTGAAGTTGTTTTATACAGTTCTTACAATTCCATGCATGTTAATGTTTTTTAAAACACTAAAAACATATTAACCGCCATCTCGGGAAAACCATAACATGGAATGTTGTTCTTTCAGTTACTAAATTTCATAATTCAATCCAAAGTCATTATCCACTAATTTGTGGTTAATCCATTGTCATTTGTCTAGTATGACCCTTGAACACAAATATTCCAAAGCATTTTTACCTTTAGGAAGTTTTTACTGAGTCATTCTGACCACACCGAATGTTTGATTGACATCTTATCTATGAGTAAACATCAAAATGAACTCATAAGTATGATTACCCATGATTTAAAATCAATATTAGGTTGTTTTATATGGTTTTTACCATTCCATGAACGTTTTAGTGTCTAAAAAAACTAAAATTACTTTACAACCATAACAATCAAACCGTAACTCAAAAATATAGTCTGTTTGTTCCAAAATGTTAAAAATCTATCCAAAATCATTTCAATATAATTTCCAGGAAATAAAACATATTTTTACTAGTTTTTAGCCCAAGAAAAATGTTTTAAATTGTTTGGTACACTTTAATAATTGTCTACTGATTCATTCTGACTGCACCATACTTCAGATTGACATGTTCTCTATAAAAACATGCCTAAAATCACCCATTGGGGGTTTTCGTGTGATTTTAAAAAAAATATGTGGTTTTTTTATATGTTTTGACCATTACATGAACTTTATTATGCTTTATATTCTTAACATTATATTTATGGCCATCCCTAGCTAATCCTAACTTAAAATGATGTTATGTCAATTTCTATATTTCAAAATTCAATATATGGTCATTTTTTTATTTAGGGAAATAATATTTCTTGTTCCTTGTTTTCATGACATGAAAAAAAAATTAATGGATTTATTTAACTTTAATAAGTGTTTATCAAGTAAAAACCAACGATATAAGTTAAGAGTATTTTGTAACTTATAGATAATGATATATAATTTATATTTCATGTTTAGGAATCAACCCCACATCAATCAAGTATATGGTTGATTAGTGTAACTCAAAATGCATGTTTTTTATATAAATGTTTTATTTTAGTTTTACTTATGTAATTTTTATGTGTTATTTTAAAATATGTGATAGTATATAGATTTTTCAAATTTTCTCATTGGGATGATCTATAAGGATAGATATTTCTATATGGATTATTATGATAATATTCCAAAATACCAAAACAAGACAATTTTCCATTGTCCACTGTAATTGATCCCATGTTTTTCTATAAGATTGTTTTTCTTGACATTTTTCTTTCAATATTTCAATATATCTTTTTGATTTTTAATCAATGGCACTACTCAAATCCCAACTGGCTATAGTAGTAACAGATGACAATGCCCTACCAAATACAGTTGATGGAGTAGCCCTATAACTCACCCACCATACATGAATGATATGTTCATTCCCTAAAATGATTCCAACTACATTGTTCTAGGAAACTGTTGATGATTGTGAAGGGTTCACATCCCAGACTTCGTGAATTTGAACCTATTAATAAAAAATATCAACAATGATTTTTTAAAATTTATGGACATTACAATATTATATAATTAATAAAATTTTCATTACTATTTATTTTTATTTCATTATTATGAAAATATAAAATTAAAATATATTATAACTATATAAAATCCGTAAATCTAATACAAAAAAGTTTTCTAGTTGTATAAAATGGTTTCAAAGTACCATCTTTCAATCCATATAGCCATCCCCATTTTATTGTGTTTATGGACAGTTTGTTGATATAATATATTTTTCATTATTATATTTTTTAGTAATGAAATAACATGAAATGGTAATGAAAATTAAATACTCCAATGTCATTGGTAGGGTCTATTACAAAACATTCATGAGTTTCTCGGACACATTAAGCCACATATCAATTTGGCCATCTGCATGACCAAATTCAACAGAATTTTTCAAAAAATATAAAAAAAAATTATAAAAAAACGTGACTTATAATAAAATGATATAAATAATAATGGAAAAAATTACTTTTTATAAAAATGATCTGAGACCCAATGATGTGAGAAATGACATTATTATCAGGATTAAAATGATTTTTTTAGTTACTTCCAACAAAAAGATGCAACATTAATTAAAATTCGTATTTCATGATGTTTATGTAATTAAGATATTGTAAATAATGATATTCCCCCTTTATAAGTATCTCAGTTATTATTTACAATGAACATCCATTTCTCACGAGAAATTCTTTTAGGCACTTTCTCACACATATATCTTGTTCTCAGAGATATTTCATTAAACTAATAACACAATCTCCATATAAAATATATCTGTTTCATGCCCAAAATTATCAATGTTGATGGGCTTAAAACGGTTTATGGGTCATCAAATTGAAATGACATCTAGAAATAAACAACAAAATACATTATATGTATATTAAAAAAAATTACCCATATATTTTAAATTAATTTTTGAGGAATGTTAATTGAATATGACCTTTACAACAGTATAAAATACCCCATTTTCCAAGCTCTATGAATATGACATCTAATTTTATAATTATTTCAAATATCACAATCTCCATGGTTATATTACTAAGAACATGACCATATATTTTGGTAGTGTTACTGGCAGGAAACCTGAAGCCTGAAATGGAATAAAAATCTTGAATTCCTTCATGTCCCACACATATTTTGTGTTCATGTTTTTTCCCTTCTATTGTGGACTTCATCTGTTTGATAGATATAGAATAAAATTTATAAAATAAATTCATTTTATAAAAATGACATGAATACCAGTAATGGTAATTCACCAATATTCCCTAGATAGAGGAGTGACCAACTTCTCCATCACCTGAGGTGAATCATAGAGTGGGATACCAATGACATATGGGGAAACATATGAATCTCAATAGCTCTAAAACTACTTATAATGTCATTATTTTAAAATCAATAATTTAGAACAAACATAGAAGTCTATGAAATTTTAGTTATCATATCAATTTTTAAAATAATTGAAATTAATAATACATATTCGCTACTTTTTTAGGTCAGTTAAATAATAGATTACCTAAAAATGTGTTTTTATGTTTATTATATAATATAATTGACATGGAAACCTTAATTTTCACCTCACTAATCATGTAATCAATCTGAAAAAAACCATTCTCAAGTGGGTTATATAAAAACTGACATTATATATATTTTAAAATTTAATTAATCATTTGTAAATTCATTTATTAGTCCTCCATTATCATGAAACAAGTCTTGTTTCTCCCTCTCCCAAGACCTAAATCTCTCATTTCTTCAATCTGGGTTCCCAATATAATGTTACAATTTTAGTAATCCCTTTGTTTTTTTTCCACCTCATCTTATGAATAAAATATAGATTTGATCATATTTGATGTAAACCTTGCATATTCTCACTTCTTTATTTTTGGGCATTTTTTGGGGTGGGCTCCCTACCTTTCATTTGTATGATTTTATGGACTCTATTCACACATTACTATCTTCAAACACCCAAAGGTTTTTTAGGCTAATCATTATGCATTATATTATAGATCTCCTCCTCTCTAACTACCTCACATAAATGTTACAATATCTTTTAGAAAGTATGAATTAGTTTCTCTTGATTGTATTATAGTAATAATTAGTTATTCTAATTAAATATATATATTTCTTTGTATATATTAAATTAATATTATTTTATAGAATATTTCAATCCTGAATTTTTATCATTTATCTATTTATATATCCATGTATGTTTTTTAAAAATGAAATCATGTTAAAATGGAATAATATTCATATAAACTACTTGCAATTTCATCTGTTTAGAAAGGGTGATTCGAGAGAATATTTTAAGGGTTCATGATATATATAAATACCAATATCCCTACTTATATCTTCCCTATTTTAAAGGGATGAATCCCCTTCACTAAGAAATGTTTACCTATTTGGTGAATATTTAGACCATGTATTTTTGTTTTCCTATTATATGGTTTGACCGAGAGGTTATTATCCTTACAGTTGGATTTTGTGATTTTCTCAGTTCAAGTATATTCAGTTTCACAATAATTCAAATTGATCATAGAAACTAACAACATGGTAAGTGGTTTATTATTTATTTTCATCATTTTTATATAATTATTTTTATTCCTCATTTTTTTTCATTTACCTATTTTGGTTTTGTTCTGTATATGTTATGTTTTGATGATAGATATGTAGGGGTCAGTTGTTGACTGTGTACTTTGTATGATGTTATAACACACTAATTATTTCATGTATACTGAACATTATAAATTTCATTTTCTCAAATGATAAACATTATACTACATGTATATATTTATATATACTATATTATGGATTTTATTTGAAATATTGTTATAATTTCATAATATTTTATATATATTATTTTAATTTATAAATTTCGGTTCGGAATCTAATTTTTTAAGTCCTCCCCCATGAATGTTTTTTCTCATAAAAATTTGCTATTTGACTTATAATGTTTCCCTTATTCATTTTCTATATTTTTTAGGCTGTTTCTAATATCAATATTTTTTAAACTATTCCTTATATAATGTAGGAAAATATTAAATTTAAATATAATATATTTTTATTTTTAAATGTGGGTTTATAATGAAATTATAACATAATTTTAATCAATACCCACACCCTTTAATGTTTCTTATTCTCCACTTGATATATAATCTAATAACACCACCCAAATTTTTTTTATTATGAATTACTATCATATTTTTGGAAATGCAATTGACATCATTTTATTTTTCTTGTGTTCAATACTATATGTTTTGGATTAAGATTATTCTAGCATTAATGTTCTAGAAATATGTAATAATAATCATTGTTTGATGGTTGAATGTATTTATCCTTCTAAAGTACTGTACATTTATTAGTTTATTTTACGACCAATCATGATTAATGTGGTTAGAAAAGTTTACCTTTTATTACTTAACAAACATGATTAAAATTAATATAATATACTATTTTCCATTCTAAATATCCTTTATCATCACAAATTGTTTTGACAGGATATTAGTTTTTGATATCTATTTTTGATATTTTTTATAGATAATATTGAATAAAATAAGTATTAATTCAGATAGAATATGTGATGAATACAAGGATGGTGTCATTGGTTTTTTATGGTGTTTACTAAATCAAATGTTCTAATCAATGACATGTTTTCTATAGATTTATGAATTACTTAAATTTGTAGAAGATGAAAATCAGAGTGATAAAATGTCATTTAATTTGTCTTGGTTTTATTTTATGTTACAAAACTAAAGTATTTCATAGTATTCTAGGTACTATTTTCGATCTATTGATTATGTTGAGTTGTAAGATGATAAATCTAGTCATATTGATGAAATGGTTTGGGATAATGAAGTTAAGGTAATTGAGAATGGTCCTAAAATATGGCATCCATATAGTGATTCGAAAAAAAATAATATATACTGGTTATAAAGAATTTAGTGTTTCATCAATAGTGGTAATATTGATTAACCTAAAGGTGAAACATGGATGGAGTGAAAAAAATTTTACAAAGAAATATTTTTTAAAATACATCCTTCCGACATGAAATGAACATCCAGGTTCTTATTATAACATGAAGAAAATATATTTCTTAATGGGATTTGGGTATAAAAAATTATATGAATTCCAAAATTATTTTGTGTTTTATTAGATAGACTATGAATTTTCTTAGTGTAAAAAATATGGGACATCATGGTATAAGTTGAAAGAAAAATCATATGTTGATTTAGTAGTTATAGAGGACCCTAACAAGGTATTTTGTTATCTTCCTATAATTACTAATTTGAAACATTTATTTTAAAATTTATATGATGAAAAAATGTTAACATGGAATGAGGATGAGAATATATGTGATGTGAAATTATGACATCCAGTTGATACCCAATGTGAAAGAAAAAAGATCAATATTTTCATATATTCAGAAATAAAGTTACAAATAATAGACATGAAATATGAATTGATAGAATGATTCCATATAAAAACCTTAGTGGGACACATAGTTCAAGGCATATTTTTTTAGAATTTAAAACTTATGTTCTAAATCTGTTATGAATAAAAACTATTTCATGTTGAGCCTAATGATATATTGATCAAAATAAATCAGAAATTATGTTTATAATTTCTTATCAGAATTATTTGATGATATGAAATTTTTATTAGAGTATGGAATTATGGTGTGTGATTCTTATTAAATAGAATCTTTTCAACTTCATGTATTTATTATGTTCACTATAAATTAACTTATATCCTATTGAAATTTTATTGGAAATAGTGTTAGGGGGCATAAATCTTTTATAATTTGTGAACAGTAGACTTTATATTATCCAAACCATCATGTTAGAAAAATAGTATACATAGTTCATGGAATTGTCTTTTCTATGTATCACATTTATGAATAATTAAAAAAGGAATTCAATGGCTCACACGAATTTTATAGATCTCCAAAACGTTTTCCATGAATTAGTGTTTTGAGAGGGTGGATGACATTGATTTTACATTCATAAGACACATAAATTTTCCATTGGTAGTAATATTTGGAAGAAATGGTAAATATTTTATGAAAAACCATATTAAAGATATCTTGAGGTCGAACATAAAATTGATTCTATGCATGTGGAAAAGAATATACATGAAAACCTGATTTAAATGTTAGAAGATATTCAATGGAATACTTTATATGAGTTTAATGGAAGATTTTACTTAATATTAATGGCAATACATTTGAATTTTTCTCCCACTCCAGATAGAAGGATAAAATTCCTGACCCCAACCTATTATAAATTTTCCAAGAGGGAGAAAATTATCTTTTTTAGTGTCTTTATGAGATAAATTTTTTCTATGTTAATCTTAAAATGTAAGAAATTTTTTGAATTTATGGGATTTTAATTTTCAAGGATTTAAATTCCATTATTTTTTTGTCATGATGCACCAGATATTACCAGTTGCATTACCTGTAATATTTCCCATCTATGTCATAATGACTATCATGAAGGTGTGTTTTTTTATACTCAATTTAAAATATGGTGATTGATTCCAAATATTTGAACAATTTTGAAAAATATGTAGTTTATATACATTATCATTTTGGAAATGTATTTCCCTCCATCCTTTTTTGATATCATGGTTCATTTAATGGGTCAATTGGTGTATCAAATAACAATTTTCAGACTTGAATATCTACATAGGATGTATCTATTTGAATGATATGTGAAGATATTAATGGGTTATATTAAAAATACACATTGAAATTATGCCTCTACTGTTGAGAATTATATTTCTGAATAGGTTTTTGTATTTTGTACAAGATACTGGTATGCATGGGAGCACATCAGTTTGCCTACGTCTCACCATGAATGACTTAATTATAGAGGAAAGGGGATATGTGGCTTGAATGTGAAATTTTTGAAATTTGCAGAGATAAATAAGGTATATTTATACATATTTAATAACATATATGATGCCCAAAAAATATAATATTTCATATTTATCTATGGAACCAATGATATATAAATGAAAGAGAAATTTGGAATTTGAATGTTCTTGAAAAAACTATTTTTCAATGGGTTAAAGAGATCATGATTCATATATTAGATGCATAAAAAACATTGATACGGCCAATCGGTGGTATTATTTAATTTATGATAATGTGGTCTAGGTTTGATATTAATGTTCATATATTACATATGAAACACAAGGACACCAAAAGTTCAGTTCATAATTACAGGGTATTGGTATTCATATAAGAAATTTATTTTTATCATTAATAATGAAAAAAACCCAATATCTACACAAAGTACATATTATGGGGTGATTGATGAAATATGAGAGTTTTATTATGTAATATTTCATGTTCTAGTGTTAAAATTCAAATGGTTTATCATTAAAAATAGTGTCAAATATTATGAATTTGAATGACACTAGTGAATGTGAATAAAGTAGAATACAAAGCTGACCCCATTACCATGGAGAGAAATAAATAATGTTATATATTCATGATAATTCCTATATGAAGAGGCCTATTATTTTAAAAGTAAAAAAAATATTTTGTTGATGACAAACTTGATGAAGATGCAAATTTATGTGAGATTCCAACATCAATAGAAATATTAATAAATAATATATACGAGGATTTCAAATACATGGTTTGTGCCATACAAATTTATCATAATGAATTAATGTTGGAAATAAATCCATCAGTACATTCCTAATATTATAGGTAACATATTATTTATTCTATTTTATTTTTTAAAATTTCATAAAATGTTATATAATTTTATTTTATTTTATTTATTAAAACACATATTATAACTGATAATTTATTTTTTAATATTTTTTTCTTTTTTTTAGTTTACAATTTTTACCATTAAGTAACATATATATTTTTTATTTTATTAAAAATAATTATTCTTAATATTATATGAATAAATTAAAACAAAAAAATGTTAGAGTATATTAAAAAATTATCTTTTTGATGCAAAAAATGGTTTATTATGTTGGACCATTTTTACTATTAACACATCATTTTTGATTTCTATTTAAATTTTTTATGAAATTTCATCAGTCATTAATGTTGTTATAATATTTGTAAAATATAAAAAATAGGAATAAAATTTGTTAATTATATTTTAATATAATTTTTTTTAATTAATCATTTTTATTAACATTTGTATGTAATAGTTGTATTTTTAATTCTTTACTAATTTTTTTTTTGATTTATAGGATGATAAAAAATAAATCATCTGCAACACCCCATATATATAGAGGTGTTCATTCTTATAGTAGTGCAGAGGAACACACACATTCTCCTATTGACATGTCTCCTCATCCTTTTTTACATGAGACATCAACAAACATGGGGGGCAGAGTTTGATGTTGGGTAAAAATGGAATCATATTTTTACCAAAATTATTTATTCCTCACAGTCAGTGATAGTGGATATTAATAGAAGTTAATGATAATTATTTTCCATGTGGTCCTACTGAAAACAATACAAGACTTTCGTATCATTTTAGGCTAAAAGTAAAGTTAGTATTTTGATTGATAATTGGATAAGACTTGACAAAGTGACCATATCTCACTTTTTGGAGTCTGATTTTAGCACATTTGTTATTATTTTACATTAATTGAAATTCTTATATTAATATATGTTCTCAAACTTCTTATTAGTTGAAATATAAAATACATAATATTGGAGGAGTCAGGATCAATTTTCTATCATTTTCATCTATAATGTGGAGGGATTTTAAATCAACCATAACATCAGAATTCATTTTTGGGAACACAGAACATGAGAATAGATGATATATATATATATATATATATGTATATATATATATATAAATTTATATATGAATATACTTGAATTTAATTTATTAAAATAATAAAAGGAGAATAACTTTTTTTAAGTTCGATGCTGCCTTTTATAACTATTTTCAACATCAATGATCATATTAATGACTTCATTATTAATAATTTACTACAATAAAGGAGATCTCATCTAGAAATCTAATCCCAAAACATATACCCTCTTACATTACCTTAAGAGGGGTATACGTTACAAGAAGATCAAATGATGGAATAATTTTTTTTGAAAAACTAAGGTATGAGTCTTCAAGATCAATATGGTTTTCCCTTATTTCGCTCTATAAGATAAGAAAAATTGAAGAGGGGTAAGATGAGAGAGAAAGAGAAGCATATTATAGAAGAGTCCAAGATTTTTTATCTAATGATTATAATATGTTATTATATATTTATTTAAATGAAATGAAATATTTATATATTTTGATTCATATGTATTTTTTCAATTATTATGTACATGACTTTCTTAAGGAGTTGAGCATAAAAGGGGAATTTATAGCTGACGGTGGGAAGGATATTTTAGCTAAAACATTAGGAAATCTCAAGCACATGGGTTCTATATGAGGACACACAAAATGTGTATTGGTGAAAAAGTGTTTCCACATTATGAATCTTCATCAAGGGAGGATTTATATAAAAAAATAGAATCTTTAGAAGATTATATTCAAGATATTTTTATGAATATGGGATATAAGATTAGGGAATCGGTACTGAAGTGGTTTTCAGACATGAAAATATAGTTTCAGATTACTAATCTGACTCCACCACCTCTTCCAATAGATTCCATGCCTACTTATCCTAATCATACTTCTCTACCCATATACCACACTCCTTCAAATCCGAATCTAAAACCCCCTAATCTAAAAATTCTTAGTTATTGAGAGAAATATATCAATAATCCCTATTAAATCGCATCATATAAAATGACATTATATTTTTGTGATACCATTCATCATCAATTTATATTTATATAGATCATCACATGGTCAGAATAAATGATATTATAGATATATTAAAAATAATACCATGTCATATAGATGGGGTGACTACAATTGGATGAAATATCTTCAAATTTTAGCTTGGCCATCAAGACATTTTTGACACATTACCGTAGAGGTTTGAATATATTTTATCTTCTATTCAATTTTATATATTTTTATTCATTTTATTATTTATATATTTATATAATTTTTATATGAAGTCTTTAAAGGTATTTAAATAATGTATAGACAATAATAAATACATAGTGTTACGACTCTAGATACATTTTTGAGAAGTTATGATAGAGTTTCAATATATTAAAATATTTTATTTTATTTATATGAGATTCGCATTGAATTTGGTACATTTGGGAGTGCAATGAAAGTGGGAATTTTGAAAAAAAAGAACTAGTTATTGTAGTTCAATATTATTTGGTCATCAACATGATTTGGATTTTTTTCTTGTAAGAATATTAACAAAATTTTCCAGTTCATTTAACTTATGAAAAATTTATACTTATGTTTGTTGTACTATGTATCTTTATATTTTTTTATATCGTATGAAAATAAATATGTATTTTTATTTATCGATCCAATGGTTATTTAAAGTATATCTATGACAATGAATAATGTAGAGAGAATAGTTTAAATTTCTAAATGATTTCAGAAAAATGCAATTATTTAGTGATAGTTATTTTTTATCTTCAGAAGTATGAAATATATTTTGAAAAAAGTGTTTTATATCTCTTAACATACTAACCACTCCCATTAAATTTTCATAAATATTAGCATCCAATGGTTTTTGGGTGTTTTTATTCCTATAAAGAATACACTATTTTAGCTATGCTATATCTACAGTGAAGTGAGTGAAAATTTTAGTAATGTATTGAACATCTATATTTATATATTCTAATAATTATTTATATTAAAATTAATAAATTTATTTAATTCATATAATTTTCAAATAAGGCATGGAAATTATTTAGAGATACCACATGAAAAAAGAGTTGAAATTTTAAATATGTAAAATAAATGGTGAATTTTCATTTACAATTACTAAATTTTGGAAATATTACATATAAATGTTATTTAGAATTGTTAAATTATTTTAACAACAATTTCTTAATAATGAATGTGTAAAATAATTAAGTTATTATTTTTTATTATTGATATATTAAATAATTTCATCTGGGATGGTTACAAAGTTCAATAAGGTGTGGTTTCTTAGTAAAAATTTCCTTGGTATATCATTCTTTTTATTCAATGTACATAAAAGTTAAATGATTTCTTTATAATTTTATGCTTTTTGATAACCCTTAACCTTGTAGTCCGTATGAGTTTAGTAATATACAAAATAAATGTTCAAATCATTTCATTTGGTTGATGGGATTCTATTTTAATTTAAATGTATATTGTAAACTAGATTGTTGATATTGTAAATTTTATGCTACGCTCTATCCATTATGTTGTTTGTTGTTTTTCTGCAAACATTTTTCTTGTTTTTACTGGGGAGTGGGGATGAATAGAATATTAATTTTTTATAAAATATTTTATTTTTCATGTTATTTATTTGATAACAAACATAAAAAATTTATACAGATGGTTTTTCATGTCTGTTATCAAATAACTAACATAAAACCCCTTCTTCCACATTAGTTATTTTATAAAATCTAAGTGAAAGAATGATTTATTATTAATATTTTTAACTTGTTTTTTGAAAACCGATCTGAAAAATTGATCATATTTAACGTTCACATTAGTATTTTATGTAACTGACATGAAAAATTAATTAACTTTTGTTTTTCACTTTTTTAATCAAATAGATGACATGAAAATCTTACATTCATGTCGGTTACATTAGAGAACTGATGTGGAATAATGTTTTTATATATCTGTTTTCAATTAACTGATGAGAAAAACATTCAAAAAATTATTTAATATTACAATTATTTCTAACCAGCAATATAAATGTATTAGCAATTTCTCACATAACAACGTCACTAATTAACTGACATTAAAAATCCAGAAAAGCCGATGTGAGAGTGACTTATTTTATATTGTGTCGCATGTTGTCTTATGTACAACAGAATCTCCTAGATCTGCAAAATATGATGATAGTGGCGGTGTTCTCTAATATTTTTATTGAAAAAGGATCCTAAATTTTTTATTTCTATGAATTCCATCAATTAAAATGTTTTAGATATATTAAATGTATAAAAAATGAAATAATAAAATATAGTTACAAAAAAATCTGAAAAAGGAATATGTGTATGAAAAACTTATCAAACGAAAAAATTTAATATATTTTTATTACATATTTTTACATTTAATTATATTTAACTTCATTATATTCATCCTTATCAACCTCCATTATAAATATTACAACATGTTCACCCTATCTTGTGAGTTATTCTATTTTGATATTGTTAGGAAAAATTGTTCTATGTTTTTCGGTTGATGAGATACACTTTCACAAAGAAAAAATTGATCATTATCAGACATATCATATAAATATATTTTCATTAAAAGGACAACAACAATCCAACCTTCATGTATTATATCTTCCACATAATAAACCATATTCTCTTCTGTTTCCAAGATAAAAGTATCATGCTCTGCATGCTCACTAGTATTGATCAAGTGAGGGATGTTGAAATTCGTTATATTTACTGAATATTTCATACACACCTATCAATGAAGACCCATATACATTTTAATACGATAATAGAAAACTGAGCATTGTAGTTTAATTCAATTATATCATTCAATTTTTCATAGTATCCCTCCTTTATAAGTTTAAATATACCACTATCTTTTGAGTTTTCATGTTTTCTTCATGATATATTTTACAAAAACTGATGCTAAGAATAATGTATACATAAACTCTATTAGACATCTTTAGAGGAATGCAAGCCAAATACTTCAGATCATTTTATATTTCACATCAATTCTCAATAATAAATTATCTAGACAAAATGATATAATTTGCTACTTTTAAAAAAGAAAAAATAAATACATGCCAATAATACGAATATGATTATATAAATTTGTGAAGGTCGAACCATTCAGAAATCTTTATATGAATTTATTAAGTTAATTCAATTTTTTTTGTGCTCGACCCCATAATCGCCTATTTGTTTCAAATTTTTATTCTTCAATAAATGGAATTTTAGTAAAACTATTGAGTATCACATACCCATGTGCTTGTAAAAATTCTAATTTAGTCATTCTAAAATTTGACCCCTTTCTAATTGGTCATCCAATAGGTGAAAATACTGATGACTAGTCTTCATATTGATAATTATTGGATATGATGTCATCACATCCATCATGATTGAATCTAGTCTAAACACATTTCAAATCCCTAGAATGGATGGTTAAGAAATAATTGGCTATGACACGTTAAATAATAGATCTATCTAGTGGAAATTCATTCCACACACATGATTTTAAATTACCTAAGTACCTCATGAAACAAATATGAAACATATTAAAAAAATAAACGTGATTGATTTGATAAAACTGAATTCTATAATAAAAATTATAATAATTTCAATATACCCCTCAATTTGATACATCCATGAATAGTGTACAAGACCACCATGTTTATCTTCTTAAACAGTATGAATATTCAAATATATCATGACTATTATGAATAAAGGGGGAAATGAAATCTTCAAAAGAAAGAGTTTCAAAAATACTTCTTTAATTGAGGTTATAATGATATGTTGAACATAGAGTTTTTCTTCAAATATCTCTGAAAAATGTACAAAAGTCAACTTGAACAACATTTAATTTTTATGGTGAGGTATTACACAATTCTAATGGAAACTTATTCATAATAATATATGAGTCCTAAAATTTCAATCCATGTAAATTTCAATTTTTTAAGTCAATTCACATTAATATTCTAATTTAATATACATTAGGGATTTTTAAATTATGTATTGTTTAATGTAATAAGATTTTTTCATTTTTTTTTATTATAAAAACATATGATGGAAACTTTCCATTATCATTTGTACATAAACTATGATTTATATTCACTATATCCAAATCCTTATAAGCATTAATGTGATACATTAATTTATTATACTCATTGAAGAATGTAAAAATAAAATTATCACAGAAGTTATTCTGAACATGATTTACATCAAGATTATAACATATCAAATTAAACTACAAATAATTATGTTTGGAAAATATACTATACAGATTCTTCAGATATTATACCTCAAACCCTTTCCACCTTTTTTAAACTAATTATATTTTCCAAATTCTTCCAGGATATTCATTACTTATCTAGATATTTAGGAACATTATTTCACCTTCATTGACTTTCTAAAGTCACTATCTCTATTTAATTGTGTTTTTTATAATAAATTTATAATAACCATCAAGAAAATGATGATGAATAATGAAAAACTATTTTCTAATATGAGATATTTTTTGATTTTCAAAACGAAAAATAAAAAATAGACAAGGAAAAATAATATTACTACTGTAATGTGGTAAATTTATTAGTCTAATAAAGTAACTAATTTTCCACATTAAATAAAATTCTTTTATGAATAGTTTCCTTGTTGAAGCATCATCTGTTTCCACATCATTATCTGATAATTCCCACTATTATATAATTTAAGGTTTAAGGTATACATCAATATCACTTTGATTCATTTTCATTCTAAGAAAAATCATCAAAAAATGAATTAATTATTCTTCACACACATCCATGAAATTATATTATATGGGATTTAAGTAATAATTGTTATTAAATAATTAGAAGATAAAGATCCATAAGGTTTAAAACCACTAGAAGCTAATCCAAAACATAAATTCTTAGGATCAGAAAAATACGGATATAGAGAATCAAACATGTTCCATGTGGTTGAGTCTTCTATATGTCTCATCCAGCCATCATTACTATACAAGATATCCCACTTTATGTTGTATATAGTTTTTGATTATTTGAATAATTTTTTCATGCATGGTTTCAGAGTAATATAATGTAATACATTTACATATATTTTCTTCTTCTATTTACTCCAGGGTTTCATTCATTTATACTCTCATTTATATTCATTGAATTCCATACTATTGTGTTAAATCTTATGAATTACTATTTACCAAAATCATCTCCCTTGTGAAGAATGCAATCATAAGCCAATCCATGTATCATTGTATAATCATGTCCAAGTTTGTTGATGACTTTATTCATATCATAGAATGGTGTTGGAATATTAGAGTCACTAAATAAATCATAAAGAAACACTAAAATTATAGACATAGAGTTGTCAGTAATTCCACAGGGACCCATGATATGATATAACATATTTATAAAATTAAACTTTTAATACATGGAACACCATTCATTCAATTATTTATTTCCATCATCAACTAATTTATGAAAATAATTTTTTATAACTGATGTTTTAAGTAATATTATTCTTTATAAGATCAACAAAACACTATTCCTATATATTAAAATAGTGGACATTTTATTATGTATAACTAAACATGTCATTTAACAAATTTAATTCTGAATTATCCTCTTACATGTCACTTTTTGTCATTGATGGGTATTTTCATTGTTTTTAATTACTATAAAATTTGATTTACCTTGAAATATCTAACATACATATCAATCGAGAAACTATTATAATATCAAATTCTCATATAATTAATATATATTCAACCATTTTTTTTATTACAATCTGGACATGAACTTTTTATTCTACCATCTTCTGATTTGTTTTCAATCTCATAACCTAAAAATTCAAGTAAACTCATGGAATACCAAGTAATGTTTTAAAGTGAATTAATCCAAATTTTATCCATAGGTATTATATTTTATTCTCCCAGTACATTTAGATATATGGAATTAAATTTTTAATCAAATATGTATAATCCAAAATAAATATCACCCATATTCTTCACTGTATCTTTCATAACAACAATAACAGAAAATGTGATGAATCAAACACTAAAATTTTTATTACTTAACCTCTAATATATATACATTATGAAAATAAATAAATAATTCCAAGAAACATATATTTATAACGACAAAAATTATATGGATGACACATCCTTACAATCTAAGAGGGATTTAACCATAAATCAGATTACTGATACCTTCTTAGAAACATAGTGATATTTTTACCATGAAAGTGGTATCTACCCTGATCTTATTGTCTAATAGGGATCTATCTAAAAATTGAAAAATGATGTTATTCACACTAGAAAATAGGAAAAATACCATGATGTACATAACATACAATTTAATTTTATCCAATATGTATAAACAAATAATTTTACTATCGTCCACATGAAAACATCCATAGATGGATGATGACATAAATAATCTCATTTCAAGGAATTTTTAGACCTCACTAATGACCATCATAAATCTAATTTAAAAAATTACCTTAATATATCATTTAAATATAATTTCTATACACACACATATATATATTAATAATATATTATAAATCATAATAAATTAAAAATCATGTTAAAAAATAAATCATCTACTTAAAATAAGAGTTTAAACACTTTAATAAGAGATATAGAATCACATAAATTTTTTCTGTTTAATATAATTCATGAAAACACAACTAATTTCATTTAAAAATTGTGGATTCTAATATATAATGTATTCAAAAAACATAAATGAAATATATTTTTATAATCACACAACCTAATGGAGGGTTGGGGTCATTTCCATCAATGATAGAGGGGATCAAGGTCATGTTGTGGCTGGTAGGGGGTTGGGGTCACGAACGTCACCAATAATTGGGATGGGGTAACAAAGGTAGACACTAGTGAGTTTCGTGGTTATAAAGGCCACCGAAATGGTGGTTGGGGTCATGGAGTTTTTTAAGGGGTATGAGGGTCATAGAATTACCCATCATGCTTGTCATGTGACAAGAATCACCGACATGGGGGTCAAGGCTAGGTTGGTCTCCATCGCGGGGGGGGGGGGGTTCACCACCTTAAAGGGGAGAGAGAGTTTGGATTTTGGAGGGGGTGGAGGTTCAAGGGTCTCCACTAAATAGGGGAGAGAAATGTTATTGGTTGTTGGTCGGAGGGGGTTGGGGGTGCCAGAGATGAGGGGAGTGGGTAAGGGAGGCCATAGATGGATGTGGGTCATCGTTAAAGAGGGGAGGGGGATTTTAGGGGAGGGGGGGGGGGGTCTCTACCATGGTGGGTACGTTGAAGTACCCACCAAGGAGATGATATCGAGGATAGAGTGGGAGGATCAGTTTTGGGGTCACAAATCGTAGTAGTGAGAAGGATTTGGTGAGGAAGAATTTAGGGTTTTTAAAATATATTTAGTTTCTATTTGATTAGAAGAAATGATAATTTTTAAAATAAAAAAACTAATCATTATTTTATAAAATCACATCAATATTATAATTTTTTAAATGATTTATTTTGTGGTGGTAATTAGAACTACCACTAATAAACAATCTCTACGAACTGCATTTTCTGTAGTGTACTAGGAATAATGGGTGGATTAACATTTGGAAGTGTATATGACTCTATTTATGATTAAAATAGTCTGTCTGGATTCTATATTTTTTTTATGAGTTTTAGGATTATAGTAGGTTCAATGTAATTGACACCCTATTTTAGGTTTTATGTGATAAGAGTTTATTGATATTAACAACATCTGAAGACACTCTTTTGGAAGTATGACACATTTGTATGGTATTTGTTTTAGAGAAATTTTTTGTTTTTAAAGGAATTAATTTAATCTTTGTGGACATATGATTATTGGTACAAGAAATTTTTGGGGTTTAGATTATTTTTTATTTTGAGTTACAAATGTGTTGTATTCATTTTATTTATTACCTCAACACACATAGTTGTTATGAGATAAGATTTCTTTCTATATCCACTTTCTAGAATATACATTAAAGAAGTTGTATGGTTTCCATTACTACCACATTCAACATTATCTGATCAATATTCAATGTTTAACTTGTTGTTTTAGTGAATTATTTAGAATTTTGTTTATACAATGATTGCATTCATCACTTCATATGTTCCTATAAATGATGGTCATTTTGAGAGAACAATTCAATCACAAAATGATATTCTAAGATAATGTTCCATTCATTTCAAATATGTTTGGTATAAACACATTTCTCTTGTTTAGTTCTCTTTAAATAATAGATTCTATGCATGAATTCAGATCGGTTCTTATGAGGCCCTTTTTTTATATATGTTTAGAACCTTAACTTATTGGAATGAAGTTTTAGATTGAAATATATTAGGACAAGAGAAACTTGATGAGATGTAAAAAACACCTGAGCCATTCAAATGAACATAAAAACCGAAAAAATTGATAGAAACTTAATAATTAAAATCATCAATATGATCTATAATTTAAATTGGGCGATGAGTTATTTCTATGAATTTCATCATTGAAGAAATATGGGAAAGATAAGACCTAGGTATATCAGTCACTTTGAAATAATTTATCACATCAAGAAAATATATTATCATTTAGGTATTCTACTAAACCAATCCTGGGTTCATGATGTGTTCCATGTACCTATCCAAATAAATTACATACTTAAAACATTAGATATACTAAACACTAATTTAATACCATTGGGTCATGATATTTCTGAAAAGGAATATTCAATTGTGATTCTGGATTATACAAATAATGTGCTACAAAACAAGAATAACCAATAGATCAATGTTTTTTAATAAAACCACCAACTTCATGAAGATATATAGGAACCTAAAGATGTAATTTGGAAGAATTACTATCAATTTTTTTGTTCCAATGTGATTAATTTTGAGGTTAAAGTTTATTTTATGTGGTGTATAATGTAACACCAAGATAGTTTTTGGTATATATTTTTCAAATTAATCTATGAATTGTTATATTTTGTTTTATACACAATAATGAGTTTATATTGTATTTCTTTAAAATCTAGTTTTATCATTAATTACAATAAACACCATGTTTATATTTCTTTACACAAAGTGTTTTGTTTAGCCTGCCCTATATGCAACACAAAGTTCAATGAAAACATCATATACTATTAAAATAATATTTTATAATATTATAGCTATCAAAAATCCATTTGAATGATAATTATGAATAAGATTATCTATATTATGAAAATATATTTTTTACACACACACATATATATAATATAATTTCTTGGTGACCAATTAATTAAATAAGAAAAAAAAACCATTGGAAAAAAGGGAATCTTTTTCTAAAAAATTATTTTTATGCACAAAATCATGTTTATAGTAATATACTATATAAATCACTTTTGGTGTATTAATATAATGTAATTTACATGTTATATATTTAATCAAATGTTTAACATTTTTCTTATTTGTTTTCTAGACAAGAGATAATAATAAATTCAATTTTATGCTTAAACAATTTACATTTTTAAAAGGATTTTTTTCCATTTACACACTTATTTAAATTTTTTCAATTTAATAATATATAATTTATAAAATTAAAATCATCTTTCAAATCATCATGTAATGATTTTATTATGGTAATATTTTTATAATTTTTAATGAAGATGTATTTTTCGATGAATTATTAAAAATACCTGTTTTTATTAAGAATTATCAAATATTTTAATGAATTAAAAAACATATAAAATTTCCCAAAATTATTATAATAGTAAAATATTTTAAATTATATATCAATAAGTCTAATTTAGTTAATTTAAATCAATTTAATATTTGATTTTCATAAAAAACATTTTAAACATTTGTTTATTTCCCCTTTATAAACCTTTTTTCTCATTGCATCCATGGGCTTAATTTTCAAATCACATTATGATAAATATATGAGTTGAATTTATAAAAATGGATTCCATAAATTGAATAAGATCTATATATATTATCAAATATGGTCAACATAATTGTTTACGTTAATTAAAACTAAAAATAGTGATATTACTTTTGATGGTTAATGTAAAAATGGTTTTACTGAGGGGAAAACTAAAATTATTAGAGTTAAAAATTAAAAAATACTAATAAAACATATATTTGATTACAATATTTAAATTTATATATTCATGTCGATGCTAAATTCCATTTTGGAGACTTTTTGTAGGTGAAAATGTCGGTAAGACTTTTTGAAATAAAAATATACAAATGTTACACTCACCTCAATTATGAAAGGTCACCCCTAACCTATCCTCAACAAACATTGAACAAAAATTTTCTATAAACTAAAATCGTAATTAACATCCTTATTTTCCTATTCTCGTCATATAAGACATAGTTTGGTCATAAATACATTCAATGAACCATTTTGATGCAAACAAAAAAAAGCTGTCCGAAGAAATGGTGACAACCTTTACTAAGCGTTTCATTATATTTCATCCTCCACCTACTAACATTTTAATTAAAACATGATGAAATAATTAGCTCAAAATTATAAATATAATGTAATTTTTATGCTAATTGATTAATCTAATTACTTATCCTCTTCGGTCAAATTGGTTATGATATCACAATTTGTGTGTTTGGAGGACTAACACCTTACGAACTGATGTTATTCATTTTCTATCACCACCTCTCACTTCTAGATTTAAAGATGGATTTATTATTTATATATGATATAAATATATGATATTATTGTGCTTATAAAATCATTATATAATATATAACTTCTTACATTCCATTCCTTGTGAATACGATTACAATATTTTTATGTATAGAGGACAACAACTTCATGATGTGATGTCATTCATTCATCAAATACACATTTCATGGAAGCTAATAATGATAGGATTGAATAAAAACCTATGATATATATGAAAAAAATGAATTTTTATCGATGATCTATTACTTATGACTTTATTTTCATCCTTCAAATAAATGGAAACAACGTTCATGAAAACGTATGGCTTATCGTATCTATGAACAATGTATTTCATAATCTATCTCTAATTTTTTTTGGATTTCTATAAATAATTATATAATGAATATATATATACGATAATTATTTCTTTTTTAAATATATTTATAGTATGGAATTTTGATCAGTGCAAGAGTCCCAAATATAAAAATCCAAACAGACACAATAAACAAAACAGATATTTCCCGAAACATGACATTAAAATGGAATTTTCAGTAAATAGGTAATAAAATGTCATATGTAAATCATATATGCTATGATAAATATATATTTATGGTTATTTATTATATGTAATATAAAATTATATTTATTATATAAGTGTTTCAAATGTGTAAGAAGGAATTCAAGACATATGGTATGATATTTCTTTCTCAATTTTATTTTCTTTGAGACAGATTAAATATTTTCCATGTATTTCTTTAATTTGTTGTGTATAATGACTATAAATATATTTAATTATTGTTATCATGAAAATTATTATTATTTAAATATCCATTTGAGTATCTCTATTTTGTGGGGCATATGCTACAAATGATTCCAAAATTGTATTGGTTTTATGATACTATCTCATCGTTTATCCAAATAGTGAATGTATATTCATCCATTGATGATATCTTATAATTCATCTCTCCTGAAACTCATGAAATTTATTCTTATATGGTTATTTTATGATAATACATTATATTCATTAATTATCATATCATTATACACTAACTATATCAAAATAATTTTCTTAATAAAAATCATATTGATTTCTCTTTTATGTTAAAACCCATATTTTATCAGAAACATGGTTTTCTGAAAATGTATTCAAATTTTTTAATCATTATTGCAAAGAATTATTAATGCGATTATTACCCATGTTTTAATTTTTATGATTTTTTTGAAAATAATCTTCATCTTATTATCCAAACAATTCTTAATTTTCATTTATAAAAAATGTGAAGGGAATTATTGTTTCAACATACATGAAATGCAGAGCATTTAAACCATTATTGGAATTATTGGTTTTGAAGGTTCAATGATGTGATTTAAGGTTATATTAAATGAATTGTATTTTAAGAATTATTTATGTTTCAGAATTTTTTTCTTCAAATAGTAAAGTTTATTTTTTCCACGAAATATTTTAAAAGAATTTTAAAACATCCATTATAAATTTAAATGATTATTTTTGGAGAAAAGGATTTCTAAAAATTTTTATGGTTTTTTAATTTTTAAAAATGATTTTAAAGGATAATTGGGATTCCTCAAGAAATTTGGCATGTGTCTTTTAAAAATAATTTTTTATTTAGTAAGACATCCTTTTATGTTTCATTTTATTTAATAGGTATATGATCCAGGTATATAATTATTATTATTTCTCTTAAAGGGTCATGATCATTATGAAAATATTTTTATGAAACATTTTTTTACTAATTAGGTTATACCTTGATAAAATGATAATGACACCCACATATTTTTCAATGGGTTATTATTTAACAAAATGATTAAAGGATTATGAATAATGTATCCTTTCTAGAGGATATTTTTTGAGTAAATTTTATTGAATCCCATTAAATATAATTGGTTCTAATATAATTTATATTTTAGAATCATGTATAACACATTTGAATCATTTTCAAAATGTGGTTGGTTAGAGAAATGTATTCCTCTAATGAAGTTTTTAATGATATATAACTTATCAGATTAAAATGAGAAACTTGTAGATGGGATAGATTCACTGTGGGAAATATTTTTGTGCAAGTTCTCTAGGGAAAATTGATGAATCCTGATCCACAATGTAAAACATTTGACAGTAAAGATCCACTATGTCAATGGTCTTGACAGTTAACCTTGAAATATGAAATATTTTTTCCTATATTAACAATGATTCCACACTTTTGTAAAATGAGATTATGGTTAATGGATGATTTATTATGATTTCTCACACTTATGGTCCATTATTTCTGAAATGATAATGTTTTATTACATGAATACTATTTATAATCAATTGCAAGTTGGGTATTAACTTCATAAGTTATGTTCATGATCACATACCCATAATCTTATATTCAATTTGTATATGATATTAAATAGATATCTCATACGAATAACTTTACTGAGCATGTGAGCTCACCCTTTATTTTATGTCTTTCCTATGATTGTAATGAATGGTTTAGATATGTTATTACTCAATAGGGTACTATGTGAGAAAATATATTTGGGATATGTTGAAGATAATTCATGAAAAATATTATTTTTCTAGTTTCTTGGCCCAGATCAGTGTAAGATTATTGAGAAAGGGAGGGTTAAATTAGAGATCACTTTTCTTTTTACAAATTGTTCCTTTTAAATTAAACACATATGGCTTGTTAAAGCCTCATTCCGCTCATATTTTTTTATCACCCTCTCATAGAATGATACAGTAAAACAAATCAGTGGAAAAAATTGTTTTTTTACAAGGTTCAACACCGGGACCTGCTCATTTAGGTGATCAACTTGTGGTTTTTTCTTAGAATCTTTTATCATTGTTAATTTGCAATGATCACAAATACCTTAAATTGGGGGATAATTATATATAGGAAAAATCCACAACCTGTAAAGAGTATATGTAATTTTTTATACTAGTAAAACTATAATTCAATAGAATATTTTATATCCTTCAAATCCATTGGTTTCTATTTTATTAAATAGGCTTATATAAGATCTGAAATGGGGAATTATCCAATAGAAATTGTTCCCAGGGGTGCTGCGGGTGGGGGTGTAGCAAGACCTTTTGGTGAGTTGATGATTGTTGATCCTCAGTAGGTGCCGGAGGCCTCTGCTTTGTATGAGAAGGCTGTAATTACATCTGTTGGCATCAGCCGGACTGATGCTGGTGTGGATATTCAGAGTAGGGGGAGCGGGAGTGGTGGTATGGGTAAAGGTAGGAAGGGGTGTGAATTGGCTACATGCAAGGATCATATGTATTCCCCTATAGTGAAGGATCTAGGTTCTGCTGAAGCTAATATAATTGTGGGAGCGTCAGTGGCCTTTTCTAACAAATGTAGTGGTCAGGGTAATGCTGATAGCGGTGTGTTGATAACTGTTCCCATGAGAAACTGATTCCAAGGGTTAGGAAATGTGACTCTAGATGAGAAATCTTTAGTTCATGGTGTTGACAACAGGAAAAATGAAGAACAAGAGGATGTTGCAGTAGGTAAACATGGGATAAATGATGATCAGGAAGTGGTGGAGTACCCCCATTGTTTAGATATTATTGACACGAATCATCAGTTTTAGCGGGACCGGTTAGTGAAGTATCAAGAGATGCAGATTCATAGAAAATGGGGGTATCTTGCTGAAATTGATAAAGAAAAAGATGGTGACAAGCCTTCATACAGTGAAATTATCTAAGGGGGGAATAAGATGCTATCGGTGACCCTGGAAAATAAGATTGCTTCTCCATGAGGAAAGATGATGAAGGACTACTCCCACATGCCAAATCCATTGTCTACCAGATCTACTGTCAGGAATATGCAATATTCTTCTGAATTTCTCTCTATGGAGCGGTTGAACCGATGAATGAAGAATGCTAAAGTTCTAAATCACTATGAAACCTCGGTGTGGGAATCGGTGACTACGAAAGAGTCTATTTTTCATGGAGGTTGTGATTGGTGTGATTTTGAGGATATGTAATGGTTGTTTTGGGTTTGTGATGCTTGTTTTAGGATCTTTTATTTTATTTTAATAAATGATTAGAGGTCTTGCCTCTGGCTACACTTTCTGGTTATAAACAAATAAAATAGGTAAAATTTGCAATTGAATATTATGTATTAGTACCACTTGTTCATAAGGTATAATATTTAAATAAAAGAAAGATTATTTCTCTTTCCTTGTGTACTTCCTCAAGAACATCATCATTACTGTTGTAGAGACTTCCCTTCAAATTAAGCGGTTATGCGATCACCTTCATATGGAAATAAATGGATTTGAATCCTTCTCTATTTGATCAAAATGTATATAATAATATAGAAATGATAATTCAGTGTGGTGTACAATTTTTAAAACACATGCATGAATATATTTATTGACACATGTGGTGCATGGGGATCTAAATAATTATGTAATTTTAAATTTTCTCATTAAAATACCAAATTAAATGTGTTAACAATTAAACACATTTAGTTTTCTTCATCCCTGAAATATTATTATAAAAATTTGGATATTATAATTATATCTTTTTATTGGTTGTGGGTATTCATTTTTTACAATGTCTCACTTTAGAAACTAAACTCGATATTATTATCCTTAATGAAATCCAACATTTTAAATACCTGAATGTGTTGGGGTATTAAATTACTATTATTTAATAGTAATTCATTTTTCTGGGTATTGTATTATTTCTTTTTAACTCAAAAATACATAAGGTGTGTTATTTTTCTGGGAAAAATATCTTATAAACCAGCAAAGCAGTTCAGGTGTTACCTTATTATTTTCACAATGCCAGGTAATTTATTTTTTGGCTTTATTGATTCAATCCTTTAAACACACAATGTACTCGGGTGCTCTTTATTGTATAATAATATTGATAAATGTCTCTATATCTCATCTAATATTTATGCATGAATGTACATTCAACATGTAACTCATCTTTTACATACCCTTATTTTTTATTCCACTATTCTTTGTACTGATAATAAATAAAACATGTCATTTAAAGGCTGGAGTACTTGGGCTCTCTATTAATCAATTTGAGTAATCGAAGAAATAAGGTTCTCTATATTCGTCACACCGCATGAACCCATCATGCTGATTATTCCCCTTCATCATTATTTACCCTTATTCATTAAATTCATGAAATTATTTGTAGATGTGATTATCATTTTGATCAATCCCATAATGAATTCTTAGCATATACATAATCTAGGAGGTTATTCTCCATTTGATGGTCATCACATATGTGGTTCTACTTATTCGTAACCAATGTTCATAAATATAATGCATGGTATGTTTTTTTAGTTTTCTAGATGATATTGGTTCATCATGGCCATCAGTAGGAATTTTTGACGTTTTCCCATGAGTCCCACTGCTTGTGAATGGGATAATATCCAACTAAAAATCACCAGTGAACATGGGAGGATTCTGATGGTCCTCAATACATGATTAGATATCTGAGATCATCTGAATCATACAGTTTGTGTAATATCCATCTTTTTAAAATCATGACTGAACATTACTGCAGAGTTCATAATACCATATCATACATCACATTAATCAAGGACATAATGCGACAAACAAATAGTCACATTTAGAATCTGGAAATACCAAACCTCCTCCAGTACCACTCCATGTTTTCTTTGTCTGCTTATGTTCCTACCTTCATGTAGAACTCCCTATGTTCCCATATACTAAATTCATTATTTAAGGGCCTGCCCTAATCTACTACCTTTGGGATTTCTTAGACCGGTTCCCTTTGGTATAGTATACCAGTGGGTTTGACATGATACCTTTGTCAATCTGGCCACTGGTTCAATGTGTGATGGTCCTATATTTTGAATAATCACATAATAATAATGACATATAAATAATCTGAGTCATAAATAAAAAAAATACATCCTCAATTGAAATTACAATACATCTTCTTCAGAAACATCTCTTCATCTCCCTCACCTATTCTATATGAAAAAAATATTTGAACTTTCATTTTTTCCCATAGAACCAGGAATTCAATATCATTTTGTATTTCTTCTTCAATATGCACATCAAAAATTAAAGATGTGGTTTTCTAATTATCCTATTATTAATGAAAAATTTATAAATATATTATTTTATTTTCATGGCCCTCAAACCTTATTCTTTATGAAAATAAAAAATTACATGAAAAATATCATTTTAATCTTATGGTTAAAAAAATTTCATCTTTTGACACAAGTATTTGGAAATTAAGATTACATAATCAATAGGTAGATTATACAACATGAATAATTTCTTAATGGTGACATCCAATTTCATTAAATGATTACATATAAATTCTCTAGGAATCACCTCTTCATCCACTAACAAAAATGAATATATTGACCACAAATGAATATTATGCTCAATAATCACCCCTTCAATTTTTTTTCAAAATCATTAAATATAATCCAAGTAAATATGTGGTGAAATCCATCCCCCCTTATTGAAAATTAAATTAAAAAGATAAATATGATCTTTTTATCACACCCCTTTTTTTAAACATGAAATTATTCTATATACGATGATTTATTTGTAACCTCAAAGAGTTAAATGATCTCACATGGTCTCTTTGTAAATAACCTTTACCAGATAAACATATAATCTATATAGGAAAACCTAGTGTAGAAAATAAGTGTGATACAAGAATGTTTTTCTAATATTTTAAAAAAATTCCCATGCATGTAAAATAAAGCTCATAAATTATTAATTCTCATATTGAGGCTTATAAGGAATCTTTTTTATCACTAAAATAAAAAATCATTCACCAAAATCAACCACAAAATTAAAAATTTCAGGTGAAAAATTATTATACTCCCCTTTTCACATTTCTTCCCACCAACCATGCACCCTCCATGAAGGAATAAAATTTTGGAAAAATGATGATATTGTGATTTTAATACCTCATGATTCAAAAACTCTCCCCTTCAAGGGATGCACTCGTCATTATCAACATGGTAATTAATGAAGTTCATGATGGAAAACAATTATCCTTTAGTTACCTATATATTAGATCATAAAAAATAAAATAATATGGAATAAGGAGGGACTAACTTGTTCATCAATGTTAACAATAAGGTTGATGTAATTCCCTGACCCTAGAAACCCAGAGTCAGTGCATTATTTTAATAAATTGACATGATTACAAAGTATCAAGTCCCGAAAGACCGATTGGTTTAGCAGTCCTAGAAAATAGATTACATATATGAACATTACATTACACATTAGAAAATAAAACACAACACAAATGATCCTTTCAGAACGTCATTAATCCCCAAGCATAACCATTATTATCAATCATAATACACTTCTTGGAATCCTAGGAAAATAAAACATAAGAATCGGGTGAGATCAAATGCATAATAGGAATAACAATATAGTGGAAACATTTACAAATAAGCATAAATATTTAAGGTAATGTATAAAACTAAAACAAAACCATTTAAAAAAAATTCAGCATAATATAGAAAAGGTAAATCAAATAATGCAATTTACTTTTTCACATTGATATTCTACTAGTCTAATAATCACATGCAATATCCATAGCCAATTTCTTTATGATGGAATGAATAATGCCAGATTTCAAAACCACATTGTCGTGGCCCTCCGCCAAGAATACAAATAAGATTTGGTGAAGGCCTTATGCCAAGACACTAGTTTGTATCATTAGAACTATTGATGCATCGATGATCAATATTGGGCTCCACCCATCACTTACTAAGTCCAATACATTCCTCATATCAAAAGGTTTAAACATAACATAAACATTCATATTAAAACTAGCATACGAAATATCAATAATTTATCCATAAACCATTAATGGTATAAAAATTACACATAAAAAGTTAAGCATATTCTAAAACAATTAATAAAATATGGAATATTTGTATTATAATAAATCAACCTCGATCGAGAATAATATCACGTAAAGGATATTGACATAGTTAAAAATGATCAGTAACAATATTTGAGAGAAATATCCCATTTTCAGGAAATCATTTAAAAGTGATAGAATTTATAAAGGAAGTCATTGAAAAGATATTTTTGAATAAAATTGTCCTATACATTTTTTAATGATTTGAAAGGAATTAACATTTTAAAACATTCATGTCCATATAAATAAATCCTTAAAACCATTTTGAAAACATGGTCATTAATGAGAAATGTTTAGAAGAATAAATCATTAAAACATTTAAAATTATGTTTTAGTAAAAAAGTACCTGAAAAAATTCATTTGAAAACTCTTTTATGAAACATGTACAAGGATAATAAATATGTTCTATTAGATACTTACCTAAAAAAATCCTTGGATAATAAAGAGATTGTGAAATTAACCCTTACCATGCACTTTCCTTTGGTAGAGGGTACATTTAACCTCTTGTATAATGAACATATTATGTTATTAAATAATAAAAAAACATATTAATATTTATTATATCATACATGACTCATTTATTACTTTATACTACCCATTCAATAATTATTTCTATGTTAAATTATCATTTTGGGTGATAATCGCTTTCTCTATCGTATGTGTTTTAACTTGTTTTTCTTCATCGTATCATTTATATAATAATTTCAATACAACCATAATATAAAAAATGATTTATATATTATATATATTTATAATATAAATATTTATATTAGATAGATATATGAAATGGAATAAACAATTTATGGAGATGGTAGGTCATACGTACGCATAAACGTTGTTTCCATTTTCATATCATATTCAATATAATTAAGTGAAAAAGATATATGTAATTACATATATATAGATATCCATTAATTATAGTTATTATGTCACATATTACATACTTAATAATAATATATATTTTTATAATCATCATTGAATGGTGAATGTGAAAATGAATCTCATCGCGTCATGGAGACGGTAAGCAGTACGTACACACGAGCGACGATGTCATTTTCTTTAATGATAAAAAGGTGTGTAATTAAATGGTACATTAATTTCAAAGATACATTAGAATTTTCCTTTCATTATTTATATACATATAAATCATAATTATATCAATCCAAATAACATAGTGTTGGATAACAAATTACACCACGATGTGGAGATGGTAAGCCATACGAACGCACGCATGGTGAAATTATCATTAATAGGATGGATAGAATAAAAAATATGGTTGTACAATATTTATAGTAGTATCACAGTATGTATAAGGTACTGGAGTTATTATATTGTTAAGTAAATAACAAATAATGAGAATGTGGAAGAGAAAAAACTTGAAAGATGGTGGTGAAACTATTACCTCTTCTTCGAGTGTTTTCTTTTGAGTTGATCATAAGGGATACTTAGGATGGATTTATGATAACTGTAGGTTGAACTGATGGAAGTTGGGAGGATATTCGGGTAGGTGTTGGATGAGCCAAATGGAATTGGAGTTGTGATTTTGAGATATAGGGAAGTACGCTTTTATAAGAGGGGTGAGAGTCACTTTTGGAAAAGATTAAAATGATAATTTATTATACCATCATATTCGGTTTATAATGTCTCCAAATGAATTTATTTCAAGCCTCAGCTAATTATGGGTCGAAAGCCTCTCATCCAATAGGTTTTAGTCAAGTTTAGGTTACAATTTTAACAATATATTTTATATTTAACTCTTAGTTAAATAGTTTAACTTTTATCGTGGATTCTTGTATTATTAACTATATGGTTAATAAACATACTCTAAACCTCAAAGAGAACCTCAAGTGGTTAATTAATGACATATATATGATTATTTTTTCCATTTTGCCGAACCTTATATTTTTATTAATATTATATCACCTAATAATACAGTATTTGTTTTAAAAACTAATATATGTAAATTTTAACACTATTTGGTATTTTATTTTTGTGAAAGTCATAAAAACCTTATCACTTTGAACAAAATTTATCTAATCAACCCTAACATGTAATATGAACCTTGAAAATTCGTTTATAACATCAAAAATTTTAAATTATATATATTTTAATATTTATAATATAAACTATTTTAATATTTCATTATGAAGGTAATTATTGCACCATCATTGTGTCATAAATAAATTTAAAAATTTAAAATCTAAAAATTATAAATAAAATACCAATATGTATAAAATATTTTTATCTTTCTAGTGAATATTTATAGTCTAATTTATCTTTTTTGTAACCCTATATTAAAAATATTTTTTTTAATAAACATTTAATTAAACACCTTTATCTCTCTTTTAAATAAAATAATAATAAATGTATTAATCTAATCAAAGTGTACATATTTATAGGGAGTGATTGAGGTAATCAATTAAAAACTAGTGTACAATTAAGGGCCTCAAATCCATCAATCTATGATGATTTAAAATATCATCGTTTGAACAAAACATAAGGTATTAGGATAACACATTTTTGGTTTTATGATCCCTTCCCTAATGTTGAAGAATTGATTTATTAATATAATAAGAGAAAAAAATATACGTCAAAAGTAGAGTATCATCCTTCAACTAATTCCCACCACAAACTCATTTTTAACTCCCAAATATTATAGAATTAAAAATATTATATTTATCCTAATATTATAAGGTTCCAAAAATAAGGAATTTATAATTCATTTGTCAGACCACTTAAAAAAACTAGATTATAAAAACCAGGACATTACGTAGGCCAGTAGTAGGTGATGCACCACTATCACCCTTCAGTTGTGGGTTTAAGTCTCATGGCTTTGCCGGACGTGATGAGTTATCACCCAACCTCCAGGTTGTTCTTTTTATGAAAATCCAAAAATAATCTCCAAATATGATTTAACCTTAACAATAGTATCCAATGACAAAGGTAACCGATTCCAACCATTAGACTTATCCAAAATAATTCTTTCCATTCTCACAATCCAAAACTTATAAGGAAGGTAAAAACAATGAAGATTATTCTTTCAACCTAAAAACATGTTAATACCTTCATCATGAATTCTTTTAAAACACTGTAACACCTTGAATAACCAAAAAACCTTATTGATTACATTCATGCTCCCTTATTCCTTATAGAATACTAGATATAATCCTTCTATCCATAATTGTTTTAAACCCCATCAATGATGGTATATGAAAATGATTAATGAGTTTTAATTTAGTCAAGAATATCCAATATAACTTATCCAAATCAATCATACATTATTCCAAAATCACTAAATCAGTATCTGAACCATATTATGGTTTATCTTTCACTCAACCGTATATTTTCCAAAAAATGTAACCTGTTTTGAGTCACTTTTATTGGATCTAGACAATATAAAGTCCTTAATGAAATAGCACTACAATACAATCCTTATATACACTATAATTGTTATAATATGTACATCATTAATACAATACTCAAATGACACAATTCTTTAATAACAGAATAAGAACTCTAATCATTACTCTTTATATTCGGTATTATCATAACATGATTATAATCCAATAGTAGCATTTGGGGTATACTCTAATGATTTGGACATTGATTCATATAGTGTCCCAACTCATTGCATATAAAGTATAGTACATTTGAAACCTTTTTCTTACCCTTACAATCAAGTACTTGGAATGCTTTTCCCCAAAATTATAAAAAACTCCCATTCTATTCAAGAATTCACCAAGGTTATTCATTCCACAGTTATCACATATGGGAAAATCCTTCTTTCCCATATTCCCTTCATCCATATTTTGATCTTCCATCCTTTTATTCCCTTGCTTCCCTTCAAAACCATAGACTCAAAGAATTATTTACATATCATACGAACACATGATACTATTTCTTTATATGATGAGAATACATGGGTTTCTATTTCTCTATTAAATGTTGGATTAATACCATGAATGATATGATCCTTATTTATCTTTCCATCATGAATATTGCTGGAATTCTCACTACTTCTACTAGGCACCATTTCTAAACAATGGAATACACTAGGTTAGTTTATGAATCATAATTCATAATTCCAAACATGTAAAATACCTAACGTAAATTGAAAAGATTATGCATATAATATTTAATCATAATTTTTTTTTGAAAAGTATTTATCCTAAATCCTTCACAATGTCTTAAAATGGAAATGTGAATTATCCTACGCATATCACCTAGGAGTGTCGTAACCAAGAGGAAAGCAAGGCTCATTTTCGTGTACCATAATACCCCGGGTGAAGCCTGAAACTCCTTGTTTGAGATTTTACTCCTAGGTACATCTCTCCCAGATCTACCTCTACCTGATCGTATCCAGACAGGGATGTATTGCTTATAAAATAAAAAAAATCTCAACATAAGAAAAATTTTAGGATGTTCTTCTATACTAATCCTCAATTTCTAACCTAGGGTAATGTTCTCTATTTATAGTTTTTCTAAATCTATTTCTAAGGATTTTACTAAACTTCCTCTAATACCAACTATAACGCCTCGGCCCAAAAGCCCAGAGTCAGTTTATTATTTTAATAAAATGAAATGATTACAACTAATCATGTCCAGAAAGACTGATTAGTTTAGCAGTCTTGGAAAATAGATTACATACAGGAATGTTAAATTACACATTATAAAATAAAACACAACATAAATGTTCCTTTGATAACGTCATTAATCCCCTAGATTAACCCAATTTATCATTCATAATACACTTCTTGGAATCCTACGAAAATAACACATAAGATATGGGTGAGATGAATGCTCAGTAAAGATAACAATATAGAAGAAAAATAACAAATAAGCATAACGATATAAGCAAATATATAAAACTAATACAAAAGACTTTTAAACATAAACTTAAGCATAATATGGAAAAGATAAATCAAATTATTCCATTTACTTATTCACAAGGATATTCTACCAGTAACATAATCACATGCAATATCCATAACCAATTTCATAATGATGGAATCCCTAATGACGCAATTAATAACCACATAGTCCAGGCCTTGTGCCCAGACTACAAATAAGATTTTTTCAAGGCGTTGTGCCAAGACAATAGTTTGTATCATGAGACCTAATAATTCACTGAGAAGATATAGTAGGCTCCACCCATCACTTACTAAGTCCAATGTATTCCTCAAATAAAAAGGTTTAAACATAACATAAATATTTGCATTAAAAATAACATATGAAATACCAATAAATTATCCATAAACCATGAATTGTATTAAAATAAAATATCCACAATCAAAAATATCACAAAGAATTCAATAAAATGTGTAATATTTGTATGAAATTAAATCAACCTCAATCAAGAATAATATCTCGTAAAAGATGTTGACTTAGTTGAAATTGATCCCTAAAAATATTTGAGATAAAGGCCCCTTTTTCATGAAATCATTAAAAAGTCACATAAATTATAAAGGATGTAATTTAAAATATAGTTTTGAATAAAAGTGTCTCATACCACTTTGAAACATTTGAAAGGAATTATCATTTTGAAACATTCTTGTCCATATAAATAAATCCTTAAAATAATTTTTTAAAACATGGACATTAATGAGAATGGATTAGAAGAATAATTCATTAAAACATTTAAAATTATGCTCTAGTAAAAAAGTCACTCAAAAAGAATCCCTTTGAAAAGTCTTTTATGAAACATGTAAATGGATAATAAATATGTCCCAGTAGATCCTTACGTACAAAAAACCTAAGATAATAAAGAGATTCTAAAATTAACCCTTACCTTGCACTTTCCTTTGGTCGAGGGTATGTTTAATATCATGTATAATGACCATAGTATTTTATTAAATTATAGTAGCACCATGTTAATATTTATTATACCATGAATGATTCATTTATGACTTTATACTACCCATTTAATAATGATTTCTTTGTTAAATTAACATTTCTGGTAATAATGGCTTTCCTTATCATACATGTTTTATCTTGTTATTCCTGATCGTATCATTTAGATCATGATTTATCTACTTCTAGAATATAACACATGATTTATATATCCTATATATTTATAATATAAATATTTATAGTAGATAGATATATAAAATGTAAAACACCATTTATGGGGATGGTAGGCAGTACGTACGCATATACGCTGTTTCCGTTTTCATATCATATTGAGTGGAAGTGAGTGAATAACATATATGTAATTACACACACACAGACACACACACACACACACACATATATAAATTAAATATAATTATTATTTCATATATTACATACTTATTAATAATATATATTTTTCTAATCATCATTTAATGGTGAATGTGAAATGAATCTCCTCGCGTCGTAGAGATGGTAAGCTATACGTACACAAAAATGATGATGTCATTTTATTGATTATTAAAAGGATTGTAATTGGAACATATATTAATTTTACTGAGAAATTATCAATTTTTTCATTATTTATATAAATATTACTCATCATTATATCCATCCAAATAACAAAGTGTTGAATAACAAATTACACCATGATGTAGAGACGGTAAGTCGTTTGTACGCACGCTTGGTTACATTATCATTCATAGGATGGATAGAATAATGAAAATGGTTATAACATATTTATAAAACATCACAGTATGTAGAAGGTACCTGAGTTATTATTTTGGTATGGAAATAACATAGAATGAGAAAGTGGAAGAAGAAAATAACATGAAAGAGGGTGGTGAAATTATTACCTCTTCTTCAGGAGTTTCCTTTTGAGTTGATCAAATGGGATCATAAGGTTGGCTTTTTGATCAAAGTAATGACTCTATGTTTATGTGAGGGATGTTGAGAGGATATTTGGTCTGGGGTTGGCCGAGAAAAATGGCTTCAGATGTGTGATTTTGAGAGAAGGGGAAGTTCCCTTTTATTAGAGGGTTGAGGGTCACTTTAGGAAGAGATTAAAATATTATTTTATTATACAATCATATTCAGTTTATATTGGCTCCAAATGAATTTATTTCGAGAATTTGGTGGTAATGGGTCGAAACCCTCCCAACCAATAGTTTTTAGACAAGTTTAGGATACAATTTAACCTTATATTTGAGATTTAACTCTTAGATAAATAGTTTAACATTTACTGTGGCTTCTTGTATTCTTACAATATATGGTTAATAAACATACTCTTAACTTTTGAGAGAACCTCAAGTGGTTCATTAATGACATGTATTATATTTTCTAATCCATTTGTCCGAACCGTATATTTTTAGGAATATTATATCAACCAATAATATAGTATTTCTTTTAAAACCCAATTTATGTCAATTTTGACAATATTTGGTATTTTGTTTTTGTGAAAGACATAGAAACCTTATAATTTCAAATAAAAATTATATAATCAACCCTAACATGTCATATTAACATTAAAATTTCTTTGATGACATCAAAACTTTTATATTCATATAATTTTAATATTTATAATATAAACTATTTTAATATTTAATTAAGAAGGTAAATACTGCATCATTATTGTGTCATTAATAAATTTAATAATTTAATCTCTAGAAATTATAAATAAAATACAATTATGTAGGAAATATTTTTATCTTTTTAGTGAATATTTATAGTCTAATTTATCTTATTTATAACCCTATATTAAAAATAGTTTAGTTAATAAATTTTGAATTTATCACTTTTAACTATTATTTAAATAAAATAATAATAAATTTCCTAATCTAATACAAGTGGACCTAGAAAATAATATTTTATTTCTATGGTTTTTAGGTCATATTAAACCTATCCAATAGAATTAGGACATGTGTTAGGGTAATTATAATATCATTTTACCTTTAATTACCCTATTTACTTTTAACAGCGGTAAATAAAAGTCAAAAGTTACTATTCCCAAAAAATTATTTTTATCCTATTGAATCACATTTTACCTACTGATTTGAACCTTGTCTCTAAGATTTTTGAAATTAAACTCATAGAAGCAGTAAAATTATGTATTATGCAAATTTTCTAATGTGCCTAGAAGGTGGGAAATGGACGTTAAAAAATTCAATAAAATTTTATACATCAAATTTTATTAGAAAATGAATAAAATTAATTGCATTGAACTAATATAGTTATTATTTATCTATTTTTTCTTTAAATAAATTTAAATAAATTTAATAATTATAAAAAGTCGATTTTAAACAAAAACGCGGTGTTTATCACTATTCATCAAAAAAATGAATGTTTTGAGAAAAATACAAAAAATTCACCCTAAGATAATTTTGATACTCTAAATTAAAAATTAAAGTGTATTATTTAAAATTAAAAACATTAAAGTTTCATTTATTAATGTAAAATTAATTTCCATTGTCAAAACCAAAAAGCTGGTTTTTCAAAAAGAAAAAAACTATCAAAAGATTGACATTTGTTTATATCAAATTTAAATGTGAAATTACTTATAATGACCAAGATTGTATTAAATGATAAAAATATAATCTAATAATACTTAAAAAAATTCCAATGTACAATTTAACAATATAAATGTTTTTATTTAAAAAGATGTTTTCAATTAAAATTTAGCATCTTTTACTATTCATCAAAACATGAAAGTTATCAGAAAATCGCCAAAAATTTATCCAATATAAATTTCTATGTCCCAATTCTAAAAGGAAGTTTATTTTTTAAAATTTAATATTAATTTTTTAGATATTTCATTTTCAAAAAATTCACCAATAGTTGGCAGTTAATTTGTATTTTTAAAAAATACATCCTTTGTCTAAAAAATTGAATTTGTTCATATATTTTGTCCAAGAAACACATAATATGGGTGTTAAAATTATATAGAGTATATAAGATTCATAATATAGTTAATAATATAACTAACCAGCTTTTGAACTACTAGTTTGTTAAGTATGGTGTGCTCGAACTCGGTGTTTTATGTAGCCAAGCTATTAAATTACTTTAATTAGATAACGTACTATGAAATATTGGGGTGTTACAGTAGAGATGCTTTTCCTCATATATGTTGCTCGACTTTATCCATTTTTCTTGCTTTTAGATCTTATTTTAAAATCAGATTTAGGATTTGGAAGACTAGATCATAACACACCAACCATTTCATCATGTGAGATAGTTCTTCTCTTTTTACAATCAAATCATATGAATCTCAAAAATGATGATTCATTCTCATCAAATCTTCTTGTTATGTTGGAAATTAGGATAAACATTTTCATCCATTATGTTCATATTTATTGATCATCACATAAAAATAATTATTAATTTATGAGTTATTCATTGCTAATAACCACTCATGAAATACAAGTTCTTCATGTAAAGTATTAATTTTACCATTGGAACATCTTTTTTATGTTTCTTATTCTAACTTTTTAGTTGTATCCAAATTTGTTAGACAAATCACATGAATTTATTAGGTAATACTAAAATATTTCTTATAGATTCCACATGTCTTAAGATGTGTTCTATTATTCACAACATTATTTTATGATGTAGCACTCATGTTTATATTCTTCTGAAACTTAATTCAGAGTAACCTGGTCTGTGGAATTTTTCAAATATATGAATAAGTATGAATCAAATTTCATTTCTGGTATTCCCTTCCAATTATTTATTGATACATGCATTTCTCCCTTTAGTATAGGATTAGATCTATAATTTTCTTATTAGGGATAGTTTGTCTGACATACTATGTGTTTTTTTTTCACATCTCAAGACATACTTGTCAGCTCCTATTCATAAATTCACTACATTTTATCATGGTTTTATTTTTTACTTTTGTAGATGATTTTTACATGATTGGTACATACCAGAACTCATCATAAAAATGACCACATCAATTGAGACATTCACATAGATCATCAAGATATTCATATATACTATCGATCAATTCATTCAATTCCTATGAGTTACACATATCCTTTGAAGGTTTCCTCCTCTCTTTATATATTCCCCTCATAAATTCCATCATTCAATAATTTTCACAGAACAACATATAGTGAAATCAATGCATCAGTTGATGACTAAAATTCCAACAACACCAAAAGTACCCAAAAAATCAAGATTTTCTCTTTTGTGACACATTCTCATTGTCTTTTATATTTTCTTGATTTTGGGAAATTGAATTATTATTATGTGCTTTCCTTGGGGTCTAAAAATTTCTTTAATTATTCACATTTAGTTTTGAGTATATTATGGATGTTATAATATCATAATTTACCCATGTCTTTGGGATTTTAATGTGGAATATACATAATTTATCAAAACAACATTAGAACTCAATGATTTATTTTGACAAAGTATTACATTTTTCTATTTTTCTAATATTTATATATCCTCAGATAATCTCAATCTATTCCTTCCCGAAGATTGAATCTTTTCATAAATTCTACTCTTATCAGTTGAATTCATGGAAATAAATTTCTTCCAAATAGCTTGGGAAGTCTCAAATTTTATATTTTAGAAATTTTATAGTTTCAATTATTATTCCATTCATTTTATGATGAATGAATAGTTATAATGTTCAACTGATTTCATGATTTTTCCCCAATGAATATTCAATTTCTTAATGTCATAATTTATTTATGAATCCTTGTTTAACATATGTTGTGATATGAAGTTGTTATTTTTTAGTTGAAGCTTAATCATCAATGTTATTCCATTTTGAAGTGTCTTTATCAAAATTTTCTATGAATCATACTTATTCAAAGTATTTAAATGAAAAATATCATATTTTTCCAAAATTAAAAAATTTAAAAGGAATTATATATTTAAATTTTCATTTTACTATTATATTACCGGAATTCAAACTCTCTATATTTAGTATTTTGTATATACTGGATCTTATAAGATGGAACCTAGGGATTTGATAAAACATGTTGGTCATGGATCTTTGTAAGATCAGTGAGAGGTGGAGGGGTTGAATTAGTGATCCATTTTAGTTTTTATAGGTTTTCCCATTAAATTCATATTCTATAGCCGGTAATATCTATGATACACTCTTTTTTTGGATATCATCAACTACCTGAATGATGTAATAAAATAGAGACACATAAAAGAAATATTATTAAAATATTTAGAACTAAAACATACTCCATTACATGATAAACCTTTAGTTTATTGATGGATTATATTATAATTTTAATATTTTAATGATCACTGGAACATTGAAATGGTCCAAAATGTTAGACAAAAAAATACAAACCTTATAAAGGATATATATCATTATTTTTACTGTAACCACAAGCCTTCAATGGTGATGTTTATACTAGCACCACCAATTCTTCACGAATAGTCATTATACATAAGAAATATTATATCTTCTTTATTGTGTACTTCCTCATGAACTTCAGCAATGGTAGTCTTTATGCTTCTCTTCTAATTATCGGGATCGTGTGATCAACTTGTTGATTAAATACTCATCATTGAATCTTGTTCTCTTTGATTGAATGTCAGTATCAAAATCACCAAATGATATTTTAATGGTGTGTAAAATTTTCACAACACTTACATGCACATATTTGTAAATAAATTTGGTGCATGGGGATCTTAATAATTCCATGATTTAAATTCTCCAACTAAAATCCTCAATTAAATGTGTTAAAAATTAAACACATTCAATTTTACTCTTCCTTTAAATATTAATACCCAAATGTATATGTTATAAATATGTACGCCTCTTAAACACCCCATTGAAAATAGTAATTAATTTTTTATTTGTCTCATGTGAATGACATGATTTGTTTATTATTTATCATGTATTTTATCATTTGAAATACATGAATGGATTAAGGTATTAATGTATTCTTCTATAAAAACCAATATATTTATGGGTATTACATTAATAAATTATCACAAAAAATACATTAGGGATTTTAATATTCATGAAAATAAAATTAATTAAAAAATACAAGGAGTTAGGGAATTTATTTCTTTTTCTCTTCATTTAAATTCATTAATTATTTTGGAAGTATATCTTCAATTATTTAAACGCATTAAAGAATCTGGTGTTCCTTCTTGTTCCATCACATGTAAAACAATATTTGTGGATCATCTAATATTTATGTTTGAATATAAATGTATCATGAAACACATCATTCAAATACAAATGTATCAGGGTCCTCTAATCATTATATAATAAAAAAATATTGAATCTAATTTAGAGGGCCAAAGATTATGCTCTTTGTTCTTCAATATGAATACTTGAATGAATAGGGACACTCAATTCTTCATGTGGCATTAAAACATCAATCTCCTTCCATTATTTGTTGTTTATAATTCTTAATTTGATTATTAAATGTATAAATTTATGGAATTATCATTACAATCATAATTTAGAATAAATATCCATATTTACATCATCATGGAGGTTCTACTTCATAAAATAATTATAAAGAACATGGTTCCAATTGTTAATTCATAGAAAGGAATGAGGATCATTGTGTTCCTTGTTTTTCATACTCAATGGGATTATATATGTTCAACAAGAAAATTAGATTTATTCATGTATTCTAGGTGATGAGTTATATAACTCAAAAAATGAATGAAGTTCACAAAACAAATCACCCACAAATGTGGAGGAAGATGATCCTCACCACATGATTAGATCTCTAAGATCTCCCACATCATGTGGTCTGTATTATATATATCTTTTCAAAGAATTGGTAAATAGTACCACATTCTTATAAGTCTCAAATTGGACTTCACATTCCTTAGGGTTGTAGTATAATAAACAACCCCTTTTATTTAGGAGCCAGAAATCCCAAACCCCCTTGTGGTATAACCCTATGTTATCCCTCCCAACCTTGTGTCTCCGTAAATAGTGGGGATCCATATTTTCCAATATACTGCATGAATTATACATGTTCTTTTTCTCTATTTCCACCACTATGATTTCTCGATAATGTTCCCTTGGAAGGGGTCGACTTGTGGGTCCTTTATGAACCCTTAGTTGAGATTGTCCTGGATTCTATGGGGTTGGCCTTAATTTTTTAATAATACCACAATAAAAATTACTTATAAATAATATATTTCAAAAATGAAAATTAATTTCATCCTTGATTAATTTTTTGAGCAATTTTATTCTAAAATATCACTTATTCTCCCACACTTATTCATCATGAAAAATAAATATGAACTTTTATTTTTTTCATCTCCATTATCCATTAAAGATCCCCATAAATCTTTCTCCAATATAGGCTTCAAAAATTATTTGTGTAATATTATAATTCTCGTGTTATTCAAAAAATCAAGAAAATTATATTATTGTGTTTATATTTCCTTCAAAACTTTTTCTTTATGAAAATTAACATTTTCTTGAACAATGTATTTCTTCATATTATGGTAAAAAAGTTTCATATTTTGACACAAGTATTTGGAAGATAAGATTACTTCAATAATAAATATATTTTCAATATTGATATATAATTTCATTAAATGAATCCATCAAAATTATACAGGAATCACCACATTATGCACCAACACATATTGACTTTTTTGATAACTAATTTAACTAAGTATTAACAATATCCCCATTTTTTTAATATAAACACATATAATTCAATTGAAAAAGTGGTTCAATACATAATCTAATTACGAGAAACTATATGAAATGGATATGTGGGATCTTCTTACCTCATGTTTTTTTAAAAGAGAGGAATGATCCTCCATGTTTATCTTATCATATAGACTTAAGATAGTATTTAATAATTCTATGTGGTAAAAACTATTATAAAAAGTAAATATATTGAACAATGGTGGTCTAATATATACATTAATTACCAAACATGAGAAATCATGTTCATAAATTTTCAATTCTCATATTAGGGGTTGTTAGAGATTATATATATAAAAAAATGAGAAGTCAAGAACATACATTAAAAAAATATAAAATATCATGTGAAAATTTTAATTATCATGTTTGGACTATTTTTTTCATCAACCAAGAAGTCCCCATTAATGAATAAATATTAAGTATAAAGGATGAGAGTGTGATTGAAATAACTCAAGTCTCATAAAATATCCCCCTATAGGGATGAAATCATTTTTATTTTCATGAAAATTAATGATATCCATGATGAATGACACATATCCTTTAATTCCCTACATGTTATCTCAAAACACATAAAATAATAGAAAACAAGGAATGACATACATGTTACTCAATGTGAATAGTAATTTTGAGATGTTTTTCTGAATAAAGTTTCTCCACATTCTCTAGTATTTATTATTTAAAATATAATATTCAAATATAATTATGTATTTATTAGTATGGATATTAACTCACTATTAGTTAATTATGTGAGGAGGTTCATATCTTTTTAGACATTAAATCATATTCATCTTCTAATGAAAGCTTCATTTCCTTCAATTATTATTCTTAGGATGGAAATATTGTTAAATATCTTGTTGAATTATGTTGACATTTAATGCACATATCATAAAGAACATCTCCAATACATGTTTTATCCATTATTTACAACCTTGCATGAAATTCAACTTATTCATGTGAAATATTCATTTTACTGTTTGAACTAGGTTTTCTTATGCATATTAAAAAAATTTGGGTTCCACTAAATTAGCTGGAGAAATAACAAAAATGTCCATGGGATTATTAAATGAATTTTTAGAATTTCCACATGTCATTATATGAGTTTATTTATTCACAACATTATTACGTGATTTAGCACTCATTTTTACTTTCTTCTAAAACATCATCAGAGTAATTTAATTGGAATATTTATTATATTTCAACCAAAGGATAAATCTTATTTTATTTTTGGTATTATACTCCCATTATTTATTTATAAATTTCTTTCTCCATTTGATATGGAAGATGATCTATCATTCTTATTCATGGTGATAGTTTGTTTAACAGTTACCTTTTTTTGTTCCCATCTCAACACTATTATGTCACTCTATTTTTATCTATTCATTATATTTTTTGGTAATATTTTTACGTCATCATATGATATGTTCATGATTGGTATGTACTATACCTCATCAAAAAAATGACCACTTCTATTTAAAAATTCATAGATATCATTATGATATTCATATATATTCTTTATGATTCCTTTCCTATTAATAATAATTTTGTTTTATAGGTTTCATGTAATCTACTTCATTTCTTTTTTTTAAATATATGCACTATTTAATTTTCACATAACAAAATATTGTGATAAGAATTTATTGTCTGAATCGAAAAATTCCAATAACACCAATAGTAGCCAACAAATATTGATTTGTTCTATTGTGACACATTTTGACTGTTTTTAGTATCCTTTTAATTTTGTAGAACACAATTGTTTTTTCATTCATTAGAGAAAAATAATTCATAAATTCAACACATCTATTTTTGAAGAAATAGTGGATGAATGAGAATATTTACTTATGTTTTTTTATATTTTAATGTTGAATTTACAAATGTAATCAAAAGAATATTTGAACTCATTGATTTCCTTGAAAAATGGATTGTATTTATAATGTTCCTATAGTAGATATATCCTCAGATAATATCAATATCTTGTTACCACATCATTGGGTATTTTAAAAAATAAGACTATTATCTGATGAATAATTTATAATAATTCTGTTATCAATATCATGGGAAGTATCATCTTTATTATTTCTTAGTTTCATTTATAATTAAATATATTTTTTTGAGATAAATCCCCTCATATTTAACTATTATCGGGTTTTCTCCCCTATTTAATATTGAACATCATACTCTCATTATTTAATAATGAATATTTATTTCTATAAGCTCATTATATAAAAGATTAATATCATTAGTATAACTTGAATCAACCATGTTATTTCAATTTGAAGAGTCTATATCAACTTATCCATTATCACATTTTTGACAAAACTATTTGATGAAAATTTTCAAATTTTCACATATTTGAAATATTTAATAGGAATTAAACCTTAAACATTACCTTTTAATCTTATATTAAATAAATTGATACTCTCAATCCTTAGTCTTTAGTAAATATTTTATCTTTTCATGGGGAACCTGTGGTTCACATACCACTTTTTGATCACATATCAGTGTAAGATCACTGAGTGGGGGAGGGGTGATTCAGTTATACGTTTTATGTTTATAAACTGTTTCTTTTAGACTCAATATCTATAGGAAATTAAATACTAAATTAACTCCTCTTATGTTATCAACCTCTCCATAAATTATTTTAAAAAAAACAACATAGAACACAAATAATTTTATAGGGTTTGGTACTAAGACCTAGTCCTTTCCATGATAAACCAGTGGTGTTTTTGCATATTCTCTTCATTTAAAAGTCACAGCGTTCAAATAAACCTTGAATTCATGCATAATGTTATAATAAAAACAATTCACACCATGTAATGGATTAATGGAGTTTATTATACTAGAACCAGATGACTACAATGGAATTTTTCATAATTGAACCACCAATTAATCATTATTAGTCATTATATAAAAATATATATTATTTTTTATTCCTTGTATACTTATTCAAGAACATCAATGATTCCATTGTTTAGACTTGTCTTTAAAATATGGGGTTCGTTCGAACACCTAATTGATGAAATACATGGCTTTAACTCCTTCTCTCTTAAAAAAACTACATCAGAATCTAAAAATTATATTTTAATGATGTGTACAATTTTCTCAAACGTGAATGCAGATATTTATATAAAAATATGTTTAATGGGGATCTCCATAATTTCATGATTCAAATTCTATCATTTAAATTCTCAATTAAATTTGTTAATAATTAAAAATAGTTAATTTTATTCCTCCTAAAAAATTTAATACATAAATGTGGATACTATATTTATTTCCTCATCTTAAATACACCATTGATGATGGGTATTATGTTTTCATTTGTATCACTTAAAATACCTAAATGGGTATTATCATCCTACATGTAATGCCCCATTCGAAGTACCATAATGGATTAAAGTATTAACTTCAACATCTATAACACCCTATAATTTTCATAGGTATAATATTCATTAATTTTAACACAAAAATACCTATGGATTAATTTTCCTCGTGAAACGAATTATATTTCATACACTAAATCATTTAAGTTGTTTCTTTTTTCTTCTCATGCAGCATGTTAATTCATTATTTTTGAAGTATTTATTCTGTCCTTTAATCACCGGAATGAAGAGGGTGTTTCATTGTGTTTCATCCTTCATTAAAAAATATCCATGTATCATATAATATTAATATAAAATTGTACATGTGGAAGGTAACTCATCTTTAAAATCCCCATGGATTTATTTACTCTATTAATTTCTTGGTAAAAAGATACTACATCTCATTTAACGTTCTTAAGACTCAGACTCTATATGTTTTAATGAATCATGTTCTCTCTATTATTCCCATTTCATTAAAAAATCATGCATCATAATTTAATTATTTATATTTTATCTATATTAATTAGATGCATGAATGTGTAACTATATGAAATTATCATTTCAATCATACCCATGCTTAAATATTCTCATTTAATTCATACATGATGTTCTGATTCATCTAACAGTCATTATTTATGGGGTTCCACTTATTCATTCTTGCAAGTTCATGAATATAATTTGTGGTATGTTTTTCGAACTCGTATAGATGGTAGGAGATCATTTTTTCCATCACATGGATTCATGGAAAATTGACTATGTGTTCTGCATTACAAAGATGTGGGAAGATACTACTACAAATAACCCTCGAATGATGGAGTAAGAAGATGATATTTCGGCTTGATAGATCGACTAAGATCAGTAACATTTTTTTGTCCTATATATATTCATATTTTTAATGCCCTAGGTAATAATTTTGTATTATTATGAGTCTATCATCAGACATCACAATCAATAGGTATATAATATAACAGATATCTACTCACATTGAGGAACAAAAAAATCTCAAACCCCCTCCAGTACAGCCATGTGCTTGTTCTCCCTACCTCCATGCCTCCATGAACATTATCTCTCCCTCTTCTCATATACATTTTCTTCTTTATAAATAGTACATCCAACCTCTACCACATATGGGAATTTCCAGGCTAATTCTCTAGTGTGTGGTTGATAGGGGTGTCCCATATCACCCCATTGTTCAGTTAGTTGTGGGTTCCATGTCGGTTGCACCTAGATTTTTCATAATTACACCATAAAAATGACATATAAATAATGTAATTAACAAATAAAAATCAAATCCACACCCAATTAAAATTACAAGACAACCAAATCTAAAAATGTTCATCTTTTCCACCTCTTACTCTTCATAAAAAATATACATGAAATTCTATTTTTCATGACCACCATCAATTCAAAATATTAATTAATTTCTTCTTCATTATAGACATCAATAATTATTCATGGATTCTTATAAATATTATCTTATAAAAAACATCATGACAATAATATTATTAAACATTAAGGGAAATAAAACCTTCTACATTATGTAAATGAACATTTGAATAAAAAATATACTTCTTCATCTCATTGTAAAAAAAGTGTCTTATTTTGGAAGAAGAATTTTATATTTCATATTTCTTCAAAAATCACCGGATTATAAAACATTGATAATTTATCAAATGTGGAATCCAATGTCATTAAATGATTCCATAATAATTTTATAAGAATAACCACATTATCCACCAACACATATTGAATTATAAACAACAAATGAAACTTATACTCAACACTGGTCTCCAAAGACACTAAACTGTTAGGTTTATTTGAAATGTGTTCATGAAATGTATTTAATATTCATATTAAATGTTTGATATATTTGTGTAAAATTCTTGTTCACTATAAAATTCATTCAATTTTCCATCACATTAATCATTTACACAATTCCTCGTAATTATTGTAATTTAATAAACCATAATTATCACATGTGAATCAATATTCATAGTGAGAAACAACATAATAATGAAAAATCATTTGTAGATGTCTAAATCAAGAAACCTATTTTCAATTTACTAAGAATTAGGTTTAACCTAGGCTGTAATGGTTATTATCTATTCATATCCTTCATAATAGTTTGTAAATAAATTTTTTTATCCAATAATATTCCCCTCAAGTGTAAAACTATAAGAATAGTAATGGAACACTCACTATTCCCCAAAATTATGGATGAGATATAGTATTCAAAATATTTTTTGGGTCATTACACTTAGATTTATCAATGTCAAACCGTGTACTCATGTACTATACATACATGGATTTAATTTTTTGGAAACCACTCACTCTATGATTCAAAAAAATTTAATGTATACTCTCAAAAACATAGACCTTTCCAAAGGGTTCTAACAAAATTATCCCAATACTAATACTCATAAATTATTATATATTTAAATGAAACTAACTATAGTGAACTAATCCTTCTAATACATATTATTAGTTGTTATTTAACATGAATATCCACTATAAAAAACAATGATCACAAGGGAATCTATCTTCATATAAATAGGTATATAATATATATATATAGTGAAATTATATTAAACTCGACAATGTTATTCTAAATCACTTTGAGATCCTAATACATCATGTGGTAACCTTGTGAATAGATTTACAATAAGGGAGTGCTAAAATTCCCATAAATGTAATAAACACAATAATGATGAATAATGTGTAATCATAAGTATAACATAATATCATAGAAGAGAGGGATCATGAGTAATCGAATGGGATAATAACATAAAGATCAAGGAATCATAATATCTTGTAATCTTATAAAATGTGGTAGCATAACAAAACATCACAAAATCAGAAATCATGGATAATTAGAAATGAAAAATCACATGATGGGTAGAGTCTCATATCGGTTAGGTTTACTATCAAACACCAAAAATAAAATATTATGTTAAAATATTTACTGATAAATTGGAGATATGACTTGGAAAACCCATAATAACATGTTCATAATTATTTTTTCGACAAAAAAAATCAATTGTATGGCATAAAAACAAGAAGTAACCATGTGTATAAATCTGTTGTGTAATATTTCCTCATATCGATGAATGAGAGGGTAGGAAAACTACCATCGGGACAAGGAACCATGCTATTCTTTATGGGTAAGTTCTCGTCGATCAGTCATGTGAGGTGTATGGATAATAGCCTTCAAGATGCAGATGTTGTGAAGGGGTTGTTTCAAGTGTACCATGTCTTGGGATTTTAACAACCTTTATTGGGTTGGGTTTGGGCTTTTAAACTTGGGCCTATGGGTCATGTAAGGGTTCTCATTTAACCCTTAATAATAGGATTATCCAAAATATATATAAAAAATAAGGCATTCAGGACATTCAGGTAATCATTTCATCATAGCATAAACCACAAAAATAAGAAGGTTTAATAAACATCTAGTCACGATAATCAAAAACCATCCATGATAGAACAAGGATGGTATGATCAGATTAGATACTAATTAAATCATATTTAACACCAAAGGATTTCTTTATAGTTTATAATAATCTTAAAAGAACACTTAGAATATATCTCATGGGAAATAATTTTTTATTTAAAAATCACATCTCAAACAAATACAAATTTCAAAAATATTATGATAAAACTGTTATTTGAGAAGAAACATAGAAATATATAATTGATGTTTCAGTTTATTGTGTGGTTATAATGGTAATAAATTCCAATATTTTTATATATGTTATAATATTTGTTCATTTATAGCCATTGTAAAAAAATAAATAATACATTTTTTATAAAATAAATAGAAAATTTAATTTAAAACACAATGTATAATGTCAAAAATTGATAAGGATGATTTTAATCTATCATATAACAAAATAAAAAAATTCTTAAATTTTTTTTTGAAAACATTGGTATTGATGAAAATTGTTTTTGAATGACTTGATGGACAAAGTTTGTTTTTTTAAAAAATATTTCATCCTCTATAGTTCATAAATATAGGAAAATGAAATAATACATGTATTTTATAGAAATAAATAGAGGATAATAACGTTAGTGGGTTTTAGGAGTGGTAGATCATAAAATTTCATCAAAGTATACTAATCATTAATAATCTCGATAAATAATGAGATTATAACGTACTACTCTTTTAACATTGTTAAAATTCGATTCAAAATCCCCTTAAAGAAATAAAATTAGATGGTTATGTAAATACCCATAATTATCATGATGGAGATCATAATATAAATTCATTGTATGTATATAAACCACATAGAATAAACAAGTGGGGAATCTGCTATGTGTCTCACACAAATAAAAATGATATAAAAATCATTTACCTCGAGTCTGGATCATCACAAACATTATTTATCATCCAAAATAGTAAATTTAAGTCAATTATTTACATTATAAAAAAAAATTTATTCCTCTTATTTTATATATTTCAAACCTATATTTAAGTACTTTATAAATTATGTCAACGTCAGACATTCTGATTTTAATTGGAGTATATTTAAAAAAACAATGATAGGATGAATATAGAGAGGGAGGAAATTATTCCATCATCTGAGTAATAAAAAATATGGAATAATTATCATTTTTATACATAAATTATAATTATGAAAAATAATGAAAAATTATATGAACAAAAAACTATATTATAATCATGGCGACTGTAGACTTTACTTAATCCTGGGTTACATTTCCATTTTTACAAAATGGTTATAGAAAGAAGATAAGTATTAAACTATTTTTCCAAAATAATAATTTTATAATAAGTATTAAATTATTTTCTTTAATAAAATTATATATACCATACATGTGTTGTTGAAATGGAAAATGAATCACATCACTTCATTGAGGTGGTCATCCACTTGTATACCTCAACTCCGTAATCATTTTAAAATATGTTTTAAGGGAAAAGATATATATTATTTTCATTTTAAATAATTTCTAATATTTCCTTAATATTATACATATATATATATTAAAATTAAATCCATCATTATGACCATCTATGAGAAGAATCAACTGAAAATGGATTAAATTGATTCATGAGGCACTAGTTTGTCGCACGGATGAATGATGGTTTCATTTCCTATTTTATGGAAGTGGATATGGATAAATATTATGGAATTAATATAATAACATGTAATTATATGTGAGATATTTATATTAACATATATTCATGGTTCAATAAAATTTTAAGGAGGTAGAAGAAGAAATAAAATAAAATTCATTGTTAATGAACTATACCTTTTTTCATATATCTTTATGATGATTATATCGAAAGCCATCCTTGGATAGACTTATGTTTATAAAACCACATATTGGATTTTATGAGGTATATTGGTACGATAAATTGATAGTTAATGTATGAACCAAAATTTTTTCAAACTATTAATAATAGAGGACGGGATGTGAGATTTTATAAGATTGGGGAGTGGCACTCATAGAATATCCTATTTTATTAAATTAATTAAATTAATTTTCATGGAAAAAATTCAAAAATTAATATAATATGAAAATATTTTGATTATGGTTCAAACATATATCAGAAAATATAAAATTTTCAGGTCTCAATTATCTTTTTATGCTTATCTATTTGTTCTATCCCTCATTAATATTTTTTGACAATTGTTGTGATAACAATGTTCATAGATTTTGTGGGTTAATTTAATTTCTATAAATGGAAAATTTTCTAATAAATGGACCATTTTGATATTTTAAACAATATTAAAAACACTTGTGGAAATATAGTATTTTCATTAAATTTAAATAATTTAATAAAATATTAATTAACATAAAATATCATTATTATTATTTCTGACACAATTAATTCAATTTGATTTTAAAATTTTTAATAAAAATAAATTAATTTGAATATAAACTACTATAAAATCACTAAATTGTAATAATTAACAAAAAAAATTCATTGAACATAAAAACTTCATTCAAATTATATTACTTTTCATATTTCTAATATCATTTAATTTTTTTGTTGACCAACTTAATAAATATTTTGTCTTCATTGTGTAATAATTTATGTCAAAAAATCTATCCAAAAAAATAAAAAATAATTTACGACGACAAAATAAACATTTATATTTCATATAAACTTTTTATAACTAATCATTTCCTCAGTTTATCCCAAATTCAAAAATTTAGAGTTAATAAAACAAAACAAATGAAAGTTTTATGTTTTCATTCTATAAAATAATATAAAGGTAAAAATCAGAGTAATATGGCACAAATATTTAATATTTTTAATATTTGGAAGGAAATGGATTAACTCCATTCATCTATAGAAAACATTCAAGTGATAGTGTAATCTCCGAGTCCTTATCATATTATCTTTAACCTAATTTACTGTATTTACCCTTACTATGGTAAGAATTACTTACAATGGTATCTATTCATAATGACCCAATATAGAATGTTATTATTAACCATATTTGACATAAATTTTATAAATATGGGAAAATTTTATATAATATATTTCTATATGTGAAAAAAAATTATGATTAACGAATGAGATGCAATGAAAAAAAATATTTCCTAAAAATTACTTTCAAGTATGATAATGTTTTCAAAACAAATTAAACCTAATAATTGATTAATACTTAAATTTTAATGACCATGATTTTCGATGTAAATTTTTTTTATTATATAGAATTATTAAGAGTCTATGAAAATTGACAGCGCATGATTTTGAGGTTCGTGGTTCTCGGAATGAATTTTGGAACTTTTTTTAAGGTGCCTCTAATAAATGCATGTGTGGTATTTTCTATTTTTGAACCAGTTCCTGGATTTAATATCTGAGGGCACTGTTGAATCTACAGCACCAGGATTCACTTAAAGGAGGCTTCAATTCAACTGTAGTAGGTCGGGAGAAAGAGATATATTTTGGGACAATTAAATTAATAATAATAAAATAACAAATTTATTTTATTTCCTTTCTTTATTTTCCTCCAACAGACTTGTGGTGGTTGTATGACTGATGACATCTCAAGCCATTAAATGGCTTGAATTATCAATTCATTGTAACCATACAATTGGAATTAGGAAGGTTCTCTAATTAATTGAACCCCACTAATTTCAAATGTGTTACTCAGACTCCATCTCTCCCATTTATATAGAGTTCGGGGAGAAGTGTTGGTACAACATCACCAAGCAATGATGTTCTGGTAATGTACTATGACATTAACCACTTGGAGGATGGAACTAGTTGCATCGGGCGGTGATGAGCACCACCGAATGACGAACAACGACTCTTCCTCGAACGTGGATGTTCTATAATGATCTTGATGTAGGGTATTTATTTGATTTTAGTTTCAAGAGTTTTTCAATCGTATTCTACCCTATTGCTATCAAACTAACGCGGAGACTGTGGACCAAACAAACAAAGCTCGAACCCTCTGCATTTTTTGAAATTTGGTGCATTCTTCGCGAGTATTCTTATTCAATTTAAATGAATCTTGGTATGGAGGGTGGTGGTGGCGGCCAACAACGGTCAACCGTAGAGGAGATAACAACACACCATAACGCCCCACCAATGGAGAAGGCCACAACCATTGCTGCTCCGGGTGAGGATGGCGTTCGACAACGACCGACGACGAAGGAGGTGGCGGTGTGCCATCGTGTGCTACTGGAGAAGTGGTTTTCATTATAATGTCATGAAGGACAGCGGTGGCCATCATTAACTAGCCGTGGATGGAGGGGAGTGGTGTGCCGCCGTGAACCACTAGAGGAGGCCATGTATCAGAAGTGCAATGGAGGGCCAAGACCAGCAGTGGTTCCCATGCATGACCTGGAAGTGCCAAGAGGCTTTGCCACTCCGTATTCCAAACGGGGGAGACCAATCCCCACTTTCTAGTTGGGACAGGCCCCGCTCCAGCGGTCCACACATCTATCAGGCCGCACCCCTCCATGGGTCGGGTCGTGTGAGCCCCAACGGGACGCACTCCTCCGTCTGTGGGGCCACAGTAGCCCATTGGGCTGCGTCCCTCCATGGGACAAGCCTCGCCAACCCAGTGTGATGTTCCCCCTAGGTGGGTCGGGCCGGTTCGCAGACCAGCGGGCCGAGCCTGCCGCAACCCAGCCCAACCTGGTCGGACCCAGACCCTTCAAGAACCATTTTCGCTAAAAGAGCCATAACCTGAAGTCCATATTTCCGTTTGGAGAACCGTCTACTATTATATGACCCTTAGGGAGATAAGGTCAATTTGGTATACTCCACTTGAGTTTTAGATAATGTTGGAGTATGGGCGAGTTGTATCGAACATGAATCCAACCGGGTCCTCAGAACTAAAACATTTAGAAGTCACAGACCGGGTGTCCGATTGACACGCCGTCTATCAGATTGGAACAATTATGACATGGGTCCACTGGGGTACATCTCAAGGGAACATTTTGGTAGTTAAGATATAACCTATGGCTTGAGGAGAATATCCTCTTGGAATTAAGTGTACTATGAGTAGGAATCCAGTGGCTGAAAGTGTGGTGGAGGTTGGAGACAGATCATACAGAGGGTAGTACCTAGTGATCCTATGTGGATCAGAAGTGATCTTATGTGGGCCAGATCTTGTGTGGGTTAGTGCTCAGTGATATTATGTGGGATAGCGCATACTGATTCTGTGTTTGTCATATTTTGTGTGGGTCAGCGGGGGTTAGTACCAATCGATCCTATGTGGGTCAGACTCTGTATAGTCATCCATAGAGCCTCTCGATAGAATACGATGATAGTGAGTTACAACAAGTCATCTATATTTATATACTTATACCTAGTATGAGCTCATTCATTACCATTGTGGTACTTTTACCTTCATGGTGTTACCTTTTTGGTACTTTTAGAAACATGGTGTTAACTTCGTAGTGTTACTTTTGTGGTACTTTTACATCCGTTGTGTTACCTTTGGGGTACTCTTATCTTCATGGTGATACCTTTGTGGTATTATTTCGAAATGGATCAGTTGTGCAGATTGATTAAATATTGGAGCCTTATGTTTCCTCATGTATGAGATGAGTATATTTTGATAACATTGGTATATGTATGGGCATATACCTAAGTAGAGTTGATGACTACTTCATGATTTTTAATTGAGGTTTCTCTTTGTGGAACTCTGGTAGACCTTCGGGGGATTGGGGTCCCTAATATGTATTATTATACTCACCCCTGCATGGGTTATTCCTTCACCATGTTGTGTCTTGGGCAGAAGACAACCATCTTTGATCGAGGCTGAGGGAGCCAGGACTAGATGGTGCTCAAAGGTGGACCATTAACTTGATGAGACAGAGGGACTATTGACCATGAGTTGAAAATACCTTTCATGTAGGATCCTTGGTGGACATTCCAGGAGCTATTTTCTCTTTCAATTATACATGTACTTTCCATTTTGGGCTTGTATTCCGGCCCCTTTACATTCAGTACACTTTTTACTACAATAACTTATTTCATGGTAGCTCCATGTTGTGTTCTAGGATTGTGTGTTTGTCTTGGTTTAGAGGTAATTCCTTCCCATTATAGGGACACACATTTTTATTTCTAGTCGCCAAACCTTTGCCTATTGGTGGAGGGTTTGGTGTAGTCAGAGAATGGGCCCCAGGGGATGGGTCGTGACAAAGTGGTATATGAGGAGTCAGTTCTATCGAAGAACAAGAACTCTGATATTTTCAATGTGGTAATATTTTTAAGAGTAATGAGTTTGGTTTTCAGTTTGGGGATCTAGTTTTGGTATGGTGGCCAAACTATCCATACACCAAGACTTTGAATTCTGTTTCTGACTTGGTGCACGAAAACACAGATTACGTATGTTTTTGAAAAGTTTTTTTCTTTTAATCTCTTGAGTTAGCTCACTAGGTATAGCTTGTTACCGTGGAACACCTATTTTTTCAGGATGCCTGCCGGTAGACCGCCAGCCAGGATTCCAAAGAGAGTATAGGATGACAACCCACTAAGCCATGAGGCCTTGGGACATGGCCCTCTTACTGTGTTATCACCTTCGGGTGGTGTACCATCATCACCACTACCCGTTGATTAGCCATTTCCACCAGACCCACTAGTAGAGGGTCCATTCCGACTGAGCACATTGCATTAGTTTTAGCAGAAGATTCCTCTAAGGGTGCGAGGCGAGGTGGATCTAAAGTCGGATGAGGAGGGTTGGAGGTTGTGGCCAGAGTTTTTCATTTAGTTAGGACACCAGCTAATCTAAGGGTGATCCTAGCTACCAATATCTTCCAGGGAGTTGTTGGGAGATGGTAGAGTCTGACACTCTAGTTACATGACGAGGAAACCCTCACCAGGGCGGACTTTGAGGGCCTTTTCAGGGACGAGTTCATCCCAGTGACTCTATGCTCAGTGTGTATACCGGAGATGATGCACTTACAGCGGGTAAGTATGACCGTGGCCCAGTACACGTCATAGTTCAGTGATATCTCCTGCTAATAAATCAACATGGTATGGGACCCTTTTTCAAGGCCCATACCTTTATCAAGGGTCTCCGACAAGAGATGAGAGCATCGATGATATCGCTCAACATTCTGATGTAGGATGTGATGCTTGAGCGAGCACTTTTTGTAGAGAGAATCCTATGTGATCAAGAAGCGATAGCGAGATCCACCACCAGATGTCGGGTATCAGAGTCATCTGTAGTAGATAGTAGACTAATGACACAGTGGACCTAGTGGTCCAGACCTTTTGGTGGACGATCTGAGGTTTTAGGGTCGGTGGTGCGGGGCTTAAGGGACATTGGATTATAGTTGAGGAGTAGGTGGTGCTACTCGTGTGGCGAGCAGGATCACATGGATCGTGACTACCCAAACCATCGTACGAATGACCAGAAAATGGTAAAGGGACCGCTGGGGTAGATTTAGAGGTTAGAGTGAGGAGGTCTGCATGATAGTAGATGTGGTGGAATAGTTGGTCGTGTAGCAATAGATGGGTGGAGATTCGAGGTTCTACCGCCAACACCTCTAGGTGGTCCACCCCAACCACAGGGAGTAGGAATACATGAAGAAGCATAGATCTATGCAGATTAGTCATATGACCATGGTGCTCCGGAGATGATGAGATGTACGATATATGTCTACCCCACCCTAGCTGGAGTACTTGTAAACATAGGTTCAATTCATTCTTTTATTTCCATGACCCTCATTCAGAGCTCGGAGATTCCGATTGAGTTGTTTTCTCGATCCAAATGACTAGAGACTCCTACGGGAGAATATTCGATGATTAAACACTAGTGTAGGAAGTGTGAGATTACTCTAGTAACTGAGAGATTTTTCTGGGATCCTCTTCTAGCGGCGCTGAGGCCTTATGACATCATCATAGGTATGTACTGGCTATCCACAATCCATGCTCGGATAGACAGTATTAGGCGTAAAGTGGGGTGTTTCCATGAGGATGGGACCATATTTTCCTTCACCGGTGAGGAGGGAAAATTTTCAATACATGATAGACTTACCCAAAAGAGGGTGTAACGGATTACTCATTAGTTGGCTAGACTTTCCCTTGGAGATGTTGATGTTGAGTGTTCGAGTTTTCCTGTAGTGATGGACCTGTATGTTGATCTCATTTCTGATGATGTTTTCGGACTACCTCCACATAGATCGGTAGATTTTTACATCAACATGTACCACTGAAGAACACCTATATCTACACCATCATATCGGATGGCTCCTAGAATGTTTCGTTAGTTATGGGTATAGCTAGAGGACTTGTAGGGGAAGGGGTTTATAAGGCCCAATGTTTCTCCATGGGAAGCCCCAATTTTTTTTGGCACGAGTGTGGATGGGAGTTTGAGACTCTCTGTGAACTATTAGTTCCCGAACCAGGTGGCTATGAAGAACAAGTATCCACTTCCAAAGATTGATGATCACTTTGATCAGTTGAAGGAAGAACGATGTTTTTCAAAGATAGACATCAGATCATGATATCATCAACATAAGGTACGAGATTAGGATGTGAAAAATATGGCCTTCGGATGTTAGTATGGCCACTATGAGTTTCTGGATATGCCATTGGGTGTAACCAACGCCCCTATAGTGTTCTTAGGACACATGGGATGGATCCTCCAACCATACCTCGATTGCATTGTGGTGATCTTCAACGATGAAATATTGGTTTACTCCACAATGGAGGAGAAGCATGCCTACCATCTTTAGATAGATCTAGATACACTTCGAGAGCACCATCTTTATGGTAAGCTCTCGAAGTTCCAGTTCTGGATACAAGAGGTCCACTTTCTAGGACATGTTATCTCGGTGGCTGGAGTTGAAGTGGATCAGGCAATGATAGAGGCTGTGCTTGACTGCGATCCCCCTAAGAGTGTGGTTGAGTTGGTGAGTTTATTGGGGTTGGATTGGTAGTGCTAAATATTCTTACCCGACTTTTCTAGAGTTTCATAACCCTTGTTAGTGTTGTCAAAGTAGTGATAACAGTTCATATGGGAAGAGATATGCCAATAGAGTTTTCTTGATTTGAGGTAGAGTCTAACGAATGCCCCCATCTTGAGACTACCAGAAAAGGGTGTTGGGTATGTATTCTACTGTGACGCATCAGGGACCAGACATGGTTGTGTCCGGATGCTGGAGCTAGTAGTGATCAATTATACTTCATGAAATCTAAGAAAACATGAGTAGAACTACGCTACCCATGACATGGAGTTAGCATCATTGGTCTTCACCATGAAGATGTAGTGACACTACCTGCTGGGATAATGTTTTACAGTCTACTATGATCACAAGAGTCTCAAGTATATCATCTCACAAAAGGACCTAAACCTGAGATAGTGAATTTGGCTAGAGTTCCTCAATGATTATGACATTGAGATAGTCTACACTCCTGTGAAGGGGAACGTATTAGGATACGTACTCAGCAGGAGGTACGGTCTATAATTGCTGAGTGAGGCAACATAGCAGCTAGTTGTGATGCAGATATACTTTTTGGATAGATATGGAGTAGCTTACCTTCAGTCTATTATTATCACTCCCCCACTTATTTAGTGAGTTCGTGAGTCACAACTTGTGGAAATTGACTACGAGGCTCAACGTGCTCAGATATCCTCAGGGTATGAACTTGATTTATTTTTGGAAGGTGGGGGCACTTTTTCCTTTTCAATGGACACACCATGGTACCAGTGACGCTATAGGGGGAGGTGTTTAAGGAGTTCCAAACATCCCCTATAGTGGTGCATCCTTGTGTGGAAAATATGTACTAGGACAATTGGAATTAAAACTAGTAGCCCCAGATGAATAAAGAATTGGAAGAGTTTGTTTCACGATGCCTCACTTGTCAACAAGTGAAGGTTGAGCATCAGTTTCCAGCAGTCTTAGCGCAGCCACTAGAGGTGCCAGAGTTGATGTGGGATGGTATATCCATGGACTTTGTGATAGGGCTTCCACGTATATCCAGAGTACATGATCCCATATGGGTGATCATTGACCAAATCACCAAGTCATCACACTTCCTACCCATCCAAGAACAATGATCAGTAGAGGGCATGGGATGCCTCTAGGTACATGAGATTGTACGGCTTCATCGGGTGCCATTTACGATCGTGTTTTACTATGATTCACATTTTGCATCCCAGTTGTGGAAGGGATTATAGGAGTCGTTCAGGACATAGCTATTTTTTAGCATATCCTTTCATCCTTAGACAGATTTTTATATGGAGCAGACCATACATATACCCAAGAACATTCCCCGTGCTTGCATCTTATATTTTAGCCGCGTTTAGGAGGATCACATTCCCTTGGTGGGGTTCACATACAACAAAAAATATCACTCAAAAATTGGTATGGAAAAATTATAGGCCTTGTACGGTCGACCTTGAAGATCACCGCTATGCTGGAAAGACCTAGGGGAGTCAACACATATGGGACCAGATATGGTATGAGCTACAACTGAGATGGTTCAAATCATCCAGGAGTGGATGAAGAATGCACAATGTTGACATAAGTCTTATGATGATAGGAGATGGATACCTTTGGAGTTGTATGAGGGAGACCATGTCTTCCTATGGGTCTCACCTCGATGTAGATTGTGAAGATTTTCCTAGGGTGACAAGTTATCTCTGAGATTCATTAAACCTTTTTAGGTTATCAACCGAGTTGGGGAGGTGGTGTATCTCATGGATCATCCCCCACAGATGCACCGAGTGCATATTGTTTTGCACGTGTTTTAGATGAGGAGGTACGTGCATGATCCATTACACGGAATCGATTACGGTGAGTTAGACATCAGTGATGGTGTGACGTTTATAGAGGTTCATTTTTCATTTAGGATCATAGGAGCGGGTCCTTCATGGACGGTTTATACCTATAGTGTTCTTTTTATAGAAGTATGAAAACCTCCAGGAGAGTATATGGGAGTGGGAGGATCAGATTCATGCCTATTACCCCCATTTGTTTCCTTAGTCTTTGTTGTAGATTTTGGGGATGAAAATCCCTATGGTGGGGAGAATGTAATGACCCAGATTTTCATTTTAAATTTTTTAATTATATGTAATTATTAAGAGTCTATGAAATATGATGACATGTGATTCTGAGGCATTTTATTACTAGAATGAATTTATGTACATTTTTAAAGGTACATTCAGTAAACGCATGAGCGGTGTTTTCTAACTTTGGAACCGCTACTGAGATTAAAAATCTGAGGGCACCATCGAATTCACAGCACTAGGATTCACAAAAGGGAGGCTTCACATCAACCGTAGTATGTTGGGAGAAAAGAAGGATTTTAGGACATTAAAAATATAACAAAGTTATTTTATTTCCTTTATTTCTTTTCCTCTAATGGATAAGGGGCAGTGGAAGGACCAATGACATGTCAAACCATTAAATTGCTTAACTCTTCAATTCTTTATAATAGTACTGTAGGAATTAGGATGGTTCCATAATAAATTGAACCCAATTAATTTCACGTGCATTACTCACCCTCCCCCTCTCATATTTATATGGAGATTGGGGAAAAGTTTTGGCATGACTTCACAAAGTGACAATGTTCTAGTAATGTACTATGAAGCAAAACACTTGTAGGACCGAATCGATCCTAGCAAGCGGTGATGAGGACAAATGAATAACAAACACCAAATATTCCCCGAACACAGATGTTCTTCAATGATCAAGATGTAGTTTTATTATTTGGTTTTAGTTTCAATAGTTATGAATCTTATTCAACCATCTTTCTTTCAAATTAACAAGGTTAGCGCATTCCAAATGAACCAGGCTCGGACCTTTCATATTTTTTTTTGGGTTTTGGTGCATTCTTCACAAGCATTCTTATTCGGATTGAACGAATCTAGTATGGAGTTTGACAGAGGTGGCCGGAAAAGGCCCACCGTAGATGAGATAGTGGCGGTTCACTAGTGGAGAAGGCCATGACCGTAGTCGTGGTGGGTGACAATGGCGGCTGATAATGGCCGACTGTATAGGAGGTGGTGGTCCACCGTTGCACGCCGCCAGAGATGTGGGTCGCGGCAGACAACAACGGCCATCATCGATCGACCAAGGATGGAGGTGACTGGTGCGCTGTCATGTGCCCATGGATGAGGTCACAGCTCAGAAGATGTGGCTGAGGGTCGGGACACAGAGCGGGTCCCGCGAGCGACCGGACATCGCCAAGTGGTTCTTCCTCTCTGCCTTCCAAACAAGGGAGACCACTCCCACCATGCAAGGTAAGAAATGCCCCACTGTAATGGGACACACCACTAGTAGGTTCCACCCTTCCATGGGTCGGGCCGTGTGAGCCCCAGCGGGATGCACCTCCAGAGGGTCGTGCCTCTCCGTGGGCTGGTCTACGCGAGTCCTACGGGATACGCCAATCCATTGGCCGGACTGCTCCAGCCCCACAGGCTACATCGCCTAGGCGGACCGGGCTGAGGCCACTTCAATAAATCCCTGCCAGGTCAAACCTAAACTGGGTCAGGTCGGCCCATACCGGGTCGGGCCCGGTCGGTCCGACTGGGTCGGACCGGACCCATACACTTCCAGGCCCAGTTTCACTAAAAGAGACATAACGTGAAATATAAACATCCATTTGATGAACCGTCTATAGAGTTGTGGCACATGGAGCTAGCTTGTCTTTTTGGAATACTCCACTTGAGTTTTGGAGAAAGTTCGAGAATGGACGGGTTGGATCAAACCCAAATCCTACCGGGTCCTCGAAACTAAAACGCTAATAAGTTACAGACCTAGATTCCGATTAATGGGCCATAGGTTGCATTAGAACCCTTATGACATGGGCCCTCTAGGATACTTCTCCATAGAACATCTTGGTGGTTGAGATATAACTGATGGCTTGAGGTTTGGATCCACCCGGAATCATGTGTACTATGATCGAGAATCCAGTGGTTGGAAGTGTAGTATAGGTTAAAGGCAGATCATATGGAGGTTAGTACCTAGTGATCTTGTGTGGATTAGCATTGACCATATGTGAGTCATATCTTGTGTGGGTCAGTGCTCAACGATCTTGTGTGGGTTAGTGCATACCGATCCTCGTGGGTATGATCCTATGTGGGTCAGCGGGGATTAGTACCTATTGATTCTTTGTGGGTCAGTCTCCATATGGTCAGCAGCAGAGCCTCTCGACTTAATATAATGATCATTATTTACAACTAATCATCTGTACTCATGTACCTATTCCTTATGTGAGATAAGTCTTTACCTTTGTGGTACTTTTACCTTCGTTGTGTCACCTTTATAGTGTTAATTTGTTGGTACTTTTACACTCATGATTTTTCCTTCGTGGTGTTACCTTTTTGGTACTTATAACATTTTGGTGAAACCTTCGAGTTGTTACCTTTATGGTACTCTTACCTTTGTGGTGTTACCTTTGTGGTATTATTCCTTTGTGGATCAGTTGTAAAAATGACATAAAAGTTGGAGCCTTGTGTTTCCTCATGTATGATATAAGTATATTTTGATAATTTAGGTATATATATATGGGAATAAACTAAGTCGAGTTGATGAAAACATAGTTCTTTGTGATTGAGGTCTTTCTTTGTGGTTTTCCTTTGTGGAACTCTGGGAGACCTTCAGGTGTCTCGGGGTCCCAACTGAGTATAGTTATACTCACCCCGACAGGGGCTATACTCGTACATTGTTGTGTCTTTTGCATTAGACAGACAACATTGATCGAGGCTGACGAATCTAGGACTGGATGGTGCTCAGTGGTGGACCATTTGACGTGACATGACTCAGTGACTACTGATCTTGATCTGTACCTATCCTTCAGTCAAGATCCTCAGTGGGTGTTCTAGGTGTTGTTTTCTCTTTTAGTTGGACTTTTACATTCTAGTTGGGTTTGTTTTATGGACCCTTACTTTCAATACACTTTTTACTATAGTATTTTATCTGTGGTTGCTTCACGTTGTGTTATTGATATGTGTGTTTTTACAGGTTTAAAGATAATACCTTCCGATTATAGGGATACACATTTCTGGTGCTAGTCTCCAACCCCTAGCCTATGGAGGGCGGGCTTAGGATTGTCACGGAACGGGCCCCGAGGGACAGGTCGTGACATAATTAATTTGATTATAGATAATATAATAGAAAATAATTAATTTGAAACTATATTAGAAAAATTTTATTTTTTGAAATTTTGAAGTAAATATAGTTTTTTAATTAAAATATGTTTTTAACCATTTATTGGAAAATCAATACCTTCTAAAAAAGTCACAAAATAATTATATTGTAATTATAAAATAAATATATCAAAAATTATATCCTATTAGTCAAATAAAATTTCTAAATATACTAAAAATTAATTGTTAAATTTTCTAAAAAATATCATAGAAAATAATTTTTGGTGAAAAAATATTTTTAATGAATAAAATAACATTTCTAAAAATTATTTGATTACTTACAATGAATTTATCAATATTATTAAAATGTGTAAGTACCTTATATATATTTTATAAATTAGTAAATCATATTCAAACCCACCAATTTAATAGTTCGGTTATAATATTGTTATTTTAAAAATTAATTCATTGTTTTTAAGGCTCGGTGTTGCATATTGTATATGCTATCAAACATAGATTTTTTTAACTCAAATGATTTTACGTGGAGAGTGTGATAAATATGTCTACATTTTTATAATTTATATGAATGTATTACCTAGATAGATGAAAAATGATATGAAATTGAAGGTTATTTTGAAGTCCATGGAAGAGATATAATGCATTATTCTGGTTTCATTGATGGCTAGTAGAAAAAAAATCAAGATAATTGAATGTGGGTAATCCCCCTACATGAATAGTGAAAAAAATAATTTTGAATAATATTGAAAACCATAATAGTGGATTAGTTACCATTCAAAATGGTATCCATTAACAAATTAGATCTTTGGATTGGTAAATAATAAACCATAAAATTTGAGGTAGAATAATAGTTTATATTCTTAAGGATTGAAGAATAATATATTAAGTGTTAGTTGGATATATGATTATGTAACATAAGTTCTTTTAAAGAATAAAACACGAGTCATTAAATGTTTAAATGATATAAGTAGAATTTATGAATGAAGAATAAATAATGGAAATCAAATTTTGATAATAGATACTACAAATTCTTATTATTTAAATAAAAATGGTGAATGTTTTTGTGGCATTGAAGGATTAACCATTTGGTCTTAAAAAGTTTATTTAAAATTTTCACGAATGAATTTGTGAGATCTATTCCCAAGATAATTATAGACTAATATGATTCCCTATAAATATTCTTAAAATGGAATGATGACTCTCAACAATCACAGTAATTTATATATTCTACCTACTAGAACATAGAATCTTTTTAGATTATATTTATGTGGTCCTTTGAGGGAAAAATAAAAAAGTGTGGATTTGTATTAAATCACATATATTAATGATTTATCTAAAATTACTAAGGTGATTTCTATCAATTAAAAATTATATTTAGTTGCTTGATTCAAATATTTTGAAAGAATAGTAGAAATTTTTATGGGGATACATATTATGAAATTGAGATTAGTCACTCGAAGAAGTTTAAATGTCATGGATTTGAATCGTAACATGATAAAAATGAAGAAAAATATACAATTAATCACACCATATACACCCTATTATAATGTAGTTATAGAGAGGAATAATTAAAGTATTATTGTGATTAGGAGGGAAAAAATATCTGAAAATTAATTTTAAAATATTATTGGAGAGATTCAATTTGTGATTTTTAACATATACAACAAATATTAATTTTAAGAAGGAACCCACATTTTAGTCCATATAAAATCTGTTATAAATTGAAAAAATGCATAAAATTTCATTAAAGTGTTTATAATTCCATGATATATAATGATGAAATGTTTGATGCTTCGAATGTTTAATGATATATCAGAAGAAGGGATCATTATGGGGTAATTTTTAATGGAATTTGTTATTTAAGTTGGAGGATATTTTGTAACATTCATGTTTACTTTTCATATTTAATTATTATTGAAGACTACTAAAAAATAAAATAAACAAAATAATAATATTTTAAATTTATAATGGAAATACAATTCACATTTCATATTAGAATGTTGAAAATGAAAATGAGTTCATAACACCAGTTATTGATGTCATATCCAAATTTATTGATAATTAATATGTCTCAGGGATTGACATAAAGCAGATTTATATACTAGAAATACATGTTTATAAATAAATTTTCATTTGTGAACAAGGGGATTTTATCAAGATAGAAATGTGGCTGATTCTAGGAATTCACACAGCTCTAATATAACATGTTGACCCAAATTCATTAGATTAATTTTTGTACCATATTTAATGTGTATAAGATATCAATGATAAATTAGATCATATTTATAAAAAATTAACTTTGGATACACCCCCTAGACCAAATGACAAGAATTCCAATGGCACTAAATGGGTGTGTAGAATCAAATCGAATGAGGATGTTGGTGTAATAATAAATATGTATACGAAATTATGAAAATGATACACTCAAATGGATGGTATTGATCTTGAATAAAAAAATTCTTATGAAAGAGTTATTGTATGTCTAACTATGAAGGTGTCATGTCATCATGAATTTTTGTGACTGGACTTCACCGACACCTAACTGTTACATGGAAAAGGCTGACTGTCGGTGTAACCATCTAATCAGTTGATGCACATACAAGTCAAAAAACATGGCTCACAAAATCAAACCAATTGTCTACTCCTAGGGGATCTGGTGCTATGGAACCTCATTTGGCTCTTGTACTGGAACTCACAGAGTGCGATGTGATTGTATGCATCCTTATCTTTCATTGTGGGTAGAATATGATGCTCGGTATTAGAATTGTATTCTACCTATCCACTTGAAGGAAGGATATTTCTTGATGGCCCCTGAACTGAGGTGTCATCACTCATCAAATTGTAATCACAATTCTGAATTGGAAACACAGTTTTCTCTCATTATGAATTCTTCTTGAAAGGAAATTATGACATAAAATAATTTGATGAATATATATACTTGAGGAGTAAACACATGAAGTTAGTCAAACAACATAATCCTATATGATGTATGCACCAACATTATGTTAAAAAACATATACGAATTCATAATTGACATGAAGTACTTCAGAGTACAGGTTAATTGATGCATCATCCACCACACCTATAATACGATCCCATCCTAAAAGATGCACTCAAGAAATGTCGACACAATTTCCCTAAATCTCATAAAAACATCATAATGGGAGAAAACTCTGAACACCTTATTAATGTTGAAACACCTATGATACCAATATAGCATGACCCAACCCATTAGAGCATCCCTAGTAGATTGAAGGCTAAGATACCACTATCCCAATCCTAACATTCTAGGATATGGTTTGGAAAAAACCACCAGAAATTGTCTCTAAAATGGGAGGCATCTACCTAAATTACATGTATACAAGAACCCAACTATCTATATGGATAAGTAATACTTAATATTAATAAAATAAAATAAGATACAGAGAAAAATCCTTTCACGTAATAACCTATACGGATTATAAAAGAGTATGATAGTGAAATTTTTAATGTAAAGTGAAAAATACTTGCCAATCCCAAAAAGATATCCCAACCTGATAATAATAAAAAAATGAAAGAAATATGCGAGAGAATAAATCATGATATATAAGACCCCAATGCTATTCATAATAATACGTAACCAAGTATCACTAAGCACCACCAATTCCACTACCTAAATATCCCTCATTTTCAGAAGACATTACATGTCTGAGAAAAGACCATGCGTGCGTGAATATATACAAACCCAGTAAGACACATAGAAAACTAAAGATGGAGAATTTGAAGGAAATATATATGTAGTCAACTCAAACTAAAGATAGAAGGTAACTACACCCAATAGAGATGATATATATACACATAAAAGAAATATAGATGATACAGAAAGGGGATATATATCTCATATTCTAGTGTAGGACGATGAGTCTACATGCATCTTTAAAATCAACCATTGACGGCCAACATCTTATGTTACTTTCTGAATAAGTAATGAGAAGGGACCACAACAGGACACTTCTACAAATATCACTGTAGATTAATCTTAAATAGATAGAGTGAAAAATCCATAGTATGATAGGGATTTACTATCTGTATATATTTACATAGAATATGGATGACTCACAGAATGTAGTAATAGGAGTGTATCATATCTATGTATAGAGAACTTTTACTATGAAGTTATAGTGGTGTGCCACCTCTATATATGTACAATGATTATGGTGGAACCTTACCCAAGTGTGATAGGGGATTTACATTTATATTGATAGAGGACTCACACCATTTTGCGATAGAAGAGTGCTTTTGTTGTATCTGTATAATGAGTATAGAGGACCCTTGACCTAGTGCGGTAGGGTAGTACCATATCAATGGATAAAGGACCCAAAACAATGTGTGATAGTGTAGTCAAACTATTGTATCTATATAATGATAATAGAGGACCCTCAACCAAGTTCGATTGGGGAGTAAAATATTTATGGTTATAGAAATTGTGCCCCGACGTGACAGGGGAGTATTGCCTTTGTATCTGTACAACGAACATGGAGGACCCGAAACATAGTGTGTTATAGGAGTATCATATCCATGGATAGAGAAACCTCACTGTAGTGGGGTAGGGTAGCGATTTACCAATATTTGTACAATGAGTATGGATGCCTGATGCCCTAATATAACAAGGGATTACCATCTCCATGGATACGGGACCGGCACCCTTGTGTGACATTGGAGTGCCACATATGTCTTTATACTCTCTGATGAACCTGTATGCTAACTATCATCATAATACATCACATAAGGAAAATTTATGCTCAAAAAAGTCATATATAATATTTCAAAATCCACTATAAGGACCCCCCATCATATTCTATGTAGAAAAAACATAGGATAAGTAATTCATGGTATAAAATCATGGTCAAAACCAGGGATATACAAGAGGTAAAATTTTCAAAGAGTAGTATATGGAATTTAAGGGGGTCTACACGACATCTGCCTAATATATAAGGGGGTTAAAATAACATGTGACCACACCCGGTATACAGGACATGTTCATTCCAATATGTGGATCACTAGCTAGGAAATATTACACTACATGGAAGGGTACTACACAATGTTTCTCAACCTCCCATAGTTGAGCCATATTCTGATGGCTTTGCCAAAGAACCCCCAAAATATGTGGCATGTCCAACCACCAGAGGTCCTAGCTATGTAAACCTAGAAGATTAAATGACTTACCAAATAGGGTCACACAACTTATGTTCTAGCCACATGGTGTGTTACCCTACTTTTTTTTCCAAAACCCATGATGCCACACTTGTGGGACTACACTACATCTGTTAATCCCAATAAATTTCATAGTATCATGATTTTTTAAGAATACAAGATCCTTATTTCTACTTCCTGATCCACTTATACTTCTATTAAATCAATCCTCTTTAACCTATAATCATGCTAAAAATGAGGAAAATTATGAAAAATATAATTTCCTCAACCTGTGGTGGATGAAAATCAGAATTCATTCACCCATGGGAGTCCTATAAAATTTCTCGCACACCTCCCATGCTGTTGCCATTTACAACTCATATCTCAAATCCAAAATCCATAACCACAACCAAAATTCTATAAATAATTACCTAACAAAAACTGATATTTTCATTTTTCTGAGATCTGCTATGAACTAGGGGATCCATTAATGTTTAGAACCACCCAAAAATGTTGAACCATAGTCTTATAGGCCAAAAGTGAAGAGTGAAATGAAAGAACGGGGGATGGAATATTAAAATATTGAATCAATAATTATCCAAATGATATTTTTGGAATTATGATAGATCATGGATATTTAGGGTAAGAAACATTTCATAACCAATAACAAATGGAATAAAACATTTACAAAGATACGCAAGTTCATTTATAGGATAATATTAAGCCCAGATCATAGAATAGTAGAAAAGAACATTATAAATATTTTAATATATGGTGGAAACCATTATTTATGTTCCCCACCACATGATTGGATAAATTTTTGTGAATAATACATTTTTCAGTGATGAGGATGATCTACTACATTTAATTCATAATGATTTACATTGATCTGATCCCTAGTTGTCGTCTGATCTCAATCTATAAATGAAATATGAAAAATCCTCTTTTTAATGATCTGAATGTTACTAATACAACCTTCATGATTTTCTATAATAGGATAATTAAATAGATAAATCAGATTTTTGAAATAAATGATAATTAAATTAATTTATTTCATTAATCTACTTAACATACTCGTCAATGGCTACATCATACAGACATTTAGTATCAACCATCTTAGGTCAATCCATGGTTAAACCCCATACCCCGACTACAACCATAGTCTCATATTTCATATAAAGGTATCCTTTCATGAGATATTCCACTATTTATGTAAAAACATGCATGTGTGATATATAATATTTATAATATTTTTATAAAATGAATTTTGGGCTCACCGAACCTCAAAATCATCAACCATCGCATCTCCTAGATCTGAGAGTATTCATTAATATATTTTTATGTATTTAAAGGAACAAATGTGTATGTACATGAAATCCCTTGAGTGACCCTATAAATTTACTGATTATTCACCTTACATGATATATTATATGTTTTTTAACTATTAGTTTGGAATTTTTGAAAATGAAACCTCATAATTTTCATATATAAGAAGCTATATAGATGGGTCAAGATACCCATGTAAGGGATGTATCTCTTATAGTTCATACATTCATGTATGAGGGTGTATTTGAGAATTCTACAACAGCTACTATAGTTGTCACAAACTAGATCTGGTCACCTTTAAAACCGGAACCCGACCCAGTCCTTGGAAAGACATGAAGGGGGTTCCCAATCCCCAAGGGTTGGAAAAAGTGACCAGGCATCATAAATGAGTCTTTGGGAAAGATTTACTTGAGTTCAAAAACATATGACAAACAAAAATAAATAAATAAAATGAATCTGAATTTTTACCCCAAACAAGAATTTAATAATATTTATAATAGGGATATAGGGTTTATAAAAAGCCCAAAGACTACAACAAAATAATAAATCCAAAGTTAACAGCCCATGAACAACCTCAAGGAAAGTGGGAATAACCCTCAATCAATCTCCATAATACTACACCACGAAGGACCTCTAGAAACCCAAACCACCAGTTTTAAGAGCATTTCCCAGACCTATAAAAAACATTACCAAGTATACTTAGGCCCAAAGGTGTAAGTAGGGTGTGAGCCAAAGCCCAGTAGAATTCAACCACAAAAATATTCCATGTGATAATCATTATATGAAAAAATATTTCAAGTTTGGTAAACAAGAAATGGAAGTGGAAATCATTATGAGATGCTACCAAAAATTAAATTAGTTCTCAAGTGGTCTATTTTAATGAATCGATACTTTTAAATAAAATGAAAAAGAAACTGAATCTCATCATCCAAACACACTATATTCCAATGATTATTATAAAATTTCTAAAGAACACTAGAAATGAGAACACCCTTAGGCACTAGCTAGTTCTGGGTCCTAGGTACCTCGTATCTCCAAGGAAGTAACCATAGAAATATAAGTTCTTGTGCACATGAGCCACTAGTAGGGATCATACCCATAACCTAGTGGTACTCCAAAATAATCATAATCATAGTTTAGTTAGTGTTTTAATTGTAATAAATGAAATGTGAAATTGGGGCCAAACCCCACGGGATCAATTGTATATTAGTGCATGTCCACCCACCTAGATACCTAGGAATTCCCTCTTGTGCATAGATAAGTTCCAAAAGCCATGAAATACTATTTTCACATTCAAATAAAATTTCCAAATCACACACACACCAAACATTTCACACACATGTCACATAATTTCCTTTCCATTAAAGTTCATTTTGAAACCAAAATCGCTTCAAAACAGCCCACAAAACATTTCACAAATCATTCACAATTTAATAAATAATTTAAACAATTTTATAAAACATTTACATAGTAATAAAAATCACATAACAAACCTTTCACATTACAAGGGACTATCTCAAAATTACACTCCTTCCAAAAAAAATATCCAACATATTTTCACCTCTTATAAAAATCAAAAAGCCATTTAAAGCATTAATAAAACTATTCCAAGGATGGTAACCAAGACTTGAACATAAAATCCTTCTAAAAAATATATCTTGAAACCAAATTCATGAAAATAAAAAAAAATATAATTGGTAGCCCAATAACCATTTAATAAAACCATTTCCTAAACCATAAAATATCCACAAGTGGTACAACATGGAAGACACGTGACAAACACACATTTTTACATAAAAATCCTAATTTAAAATTAAATGTTCGTCTAATGCTACCAGAAAATGTTTTTGAACCAAAAAGACATATTAGGAACATTATAAATAAATAACTCAAGATATCCAACACATCATGAAATGGTTACACATGGAATCACCTACAACAAATGTCAAAACTTTAAATCCTTGTGAAAAAGTTCACCGGCACCACCACTGCACCACAAGCGAGTTAACTATAACCTAAAACTATAAGAATAGTCCAAAAAACCAAGATTAAATCCTAGGTTCGAATCCCTACTTTTGTGGAATTAGTTACATCACAAAAATATGGACAAATGCCTAAGAAAAAGTAAGAAACCATAAGAAAATGGGAGAAGGAAGGAAGAAAACTCGCTTACGTGAATGTCTTTAATAAAGCACCACAAATACACATGTAACTGAATTTCAAAACAGCCATAAATGAAAGTGAGTTTTTAATAAAGCTGTATTGGTCAAGTGTGAACTAAAATGTTAGGAGTAGAGTAAAAACAGAAGGAGTTAGAAAAGAAACAATTTACCTATACAAATCTAGATGTTTTGAGTAATCTCGAGAAATTTTTCCCAAATTTGCGTTGAATATGAGAACCAAATACATGAAAAATAACAGGGTGCCATACCTTGGGTAAGTAAGAATGAGTGAGAGTTTTAATCAATGAAAACCCTAAAAATTTAATGAGGTATTAAAAAGTTAATTTTTTTATGCAGGAAATGGGCTTATGGGTTGGCCTAGTACGTAAATAAAAAACCCAAATCAATCAAGATTATGGATTCTTGTGAGGTAAAAATGGATATAGTGGTTTTAATATACTAGGGGATAACAATTGGGAAGTTTAATGGCTGTGAAATGTTAAAAAATAAAGAATTTATAAAATAATTGTTTTTAAAACATGAAACGGGCTTATGGTTTGGCCTAAATCATGAAAACACATACTTTCCACCAAAAATAAATGGGAAACCCTCACAAAAAAATCAAGAATAGTAAGTAAATAAATAATACATTGAGAATAAATTGTGTATGGGGAATCTCTTCTCACCATAAAACATTCTTCCCTCAAAAAGCCATAGAAAGGCTAAAAGAAAAAAACAAACCCAACTGGAAGGCCAAAATAGACTCCTTTACCATGTTTTTCCCTTCCCAAAAGTCCAAAACCCTTTCAACTGACCAATCCCAGAATTCATAATCCCTACAACAAAAATATTCACCACTTCATAAAATGATCAAGCACATAAATACTACATACCAAAACAAAACACCTCAAACACTATCCAAACAAGACATAAGAAACTTACCTGTAATAAACAACTAAAACGAACGAGGCCCCCAAAGTCTTACTTCATCAAAACCGTCGGGTGCACTATAATCCCAATGTTTACTCAAGGAGGATGTTGGATATAAAATAACTTATATTGAGATGAACTATTTCAAGATTAAAACTTAGGAAAAACTACGTTTCTGATATGGAGAGACACAAAAAACACCCCACCATAAGGGGAAACTCAATTTCTTTTTCAAAGATTGAATCAGAACACTAACCGGGGGAGAACCAAATGGAATCACAAAAAAAGTTGTATAAATTCATTATTATTTTCAAAAAAATCATAAATGAGACTCATTGTTGGTCTCCCATCTATAAGAACCAACCATATTAACTGACCAGCACAAACCGACCTGAAAATTGCCTAAAATTTAATGATTTAGAATGATCGGATAGTTTGGGAAACTATGCACTAACCATGCAAAAAATTCTGTCCAAAGGGGAAGATTTTTCATAGTTACATGGGTCGAGGTGCATGGCCATATGGATACCGTGCATTAGCTACTTTCTTTTATCACACAGTTTCCTAGGTTTGCGCACAGTTTCTAAAACCTATGCGCAAACCGTGGTCTTCAATATGCCTCGCCCAAATTTGATCATTTTCACTATAAAATCAATGGAAAACCAAGGTAATAACATGAACATTTGATATAACCTGGAAATGTGGTCCTCCCACCTCTACTATTGAATGTGAACAAATCGAACTAGACGACGACGCAAGAGGTTTAAACAATTCCCATATTTCATTCTAAGGATTGGACTTGGACCAAAGGTTTGAACAACACTAGGATTTCCCTGACTACGTGCCAATTTCATTCTGGGACCTATGGGTGGATCTTAAATGATTTATGTTTCACTTGCCTCGCAGTCCGGAATTTGAAACCCTCGAGAAAAACTTCTTCATCAATTGCCACAAACAATTACACTGTGATCTCATATTGGTTCAATGAGACATGGGAGACATCAAACTCACATTACCCTAGCCCATCATTTTACCAAAAGAAGGTATTAATGGATGCACACATCTAACCCCTTGTTTCTTCGGATGGGAATAAATAGAATGAAAGGACACATAGAAACACCTTCCTCTAAAGCATAGAATTATGGAATTCCATGAAGGGTGACACATATCTGAAAAAATAGAGACTCTCATATGATTGCACAACCTTCACCCTTACAATCTAATGAACACATGACACTGCAAGGAATCACCCAACATGACCATTGTGGATAATAAAAAACAAGGAGAGATACCTTTTTATGAGTCCAAAATAGTACATGATTCCAGAAAGCATCCATTTCAACCAATCTTGGCATGATTTTCCACACTGGTGGCCTATCATGAATTATTTCTTCGATGAGTCTAACGAAAGACACAAAGGCATTTTATGACATCATTCTATACTAACAACCCTGAACTAAATTTATCTTAGATTACTTGGGCTAATTAAGAATCTAAGTTATATTTCAACCTCCCACAACCACACTCCCTCTACATGGGGATTCACATAACAGAAAAAGAAGAGGGGTAAACTCAATTTCCAAAGCTCAAGAATAAAGTCTTTATGTTTATCAACTAGAGGATCATCCAATAGAGAATCACCATGGGAAATACATCAGTCATGATTTAACTAATTATGGGGGAGTAACCTAGACAAAATGAAAATTAAAGGACCCAACCGAGCTGGTCATTTGGTCAGAAAATTCCACAAACCAGAACCTAACACATAAGGGGATCCACCACATTGGCCTCCCAATCTTTTTCTCAAAAGAGAACACTGACCAATGCTTCATTACAACTTATCTATGAAACACCAACCCCAAAAATCATTTAAACTTGTGGGGTTCATGAACCCGAAACATACTATAAAAAATCACAAAAAACATAATACACACCTCCAAGCCACACATTATAAAAACACAACCCTTTTCTTGTAAAAATTTCATAAAAAATTACTGTTTGTGGGTTGCGCATTTACCAATGGTATCTTATGAGCCTCACACATGCTTGATTACATGAAACTCTGGGAACCCATCTCATATCCCTCTTGACACTCTTCCAATAATGTCATTAACCATCCATATCCCATACAAAAAAGTGCATGTGGTCACCCTAGAGAACACAAAAGACCAAAACCAAACCTTTCTCCATCTGAAAATCATAAAATTTTAACCACACATTCCCTTTCTCATTACCACTAACCATAAAATAAAATACAACTTGATGGCTTAAAAAAATTATAAAAGCACCCAAAATTCAACAAAAACTCACTTTCATTCATTGCGTAGCCATTTTAAACATTTCAAACTCAATTTAAAAAACATCTAATTTCCTGAAAAACTCTATTTCATATATTAGTATTTAATTAAGAACTCAACTCTTGTTTTTTAAAAACAAGGTTTTAAAATTTCATAAATATTTTCAAGTGTTCATTAGTTACCAAATCAAATACCATCTTCAATCCCAATACATAAATTCAATAAATCATTATTCCATTCAAAACAATTTTCAATAGTACAGAAAACATTATTTTATATAGATTTTCAAAAAACCCACATTAACATAATTTATGTTTTAAAAGGTAGTGTAAACAATCCATTTTCCATTTCAAAAGAATTTTTAAAATTCATTTCCATGCTTTCTGAAATAAATCAACATCCACTTTATTTGAGAATAATTTCACAAAAATTTCACATTTCTTTAAACCATGACATTCTTATTTTAAAACCAGATTTCAAAGATTCCAAAACAAAAAGACCCAATACAATATGAGAGGAAACTAGTGTTAGTGGGTGACTTTGACATATTGTTGCCATCCATAATCCAATCACTTTACCATCACAAAGAGTGTTCTAGAGTAATATCCCCCGCACCACATGGATTTCCAGGTCCTATGAACTCATTGGGACCATCAACCCAACTCTTTTTTCATTTCCCCAATCATCAACAAACCATGAGAAACAATGAACATAGATAAAACCCAACTTCCCCTAGATACATGAAAATCATCACGAGGTGTGTTGGATATGCACCCAAATCATAATCACAAATAAAAATCCTAACCATCCTATCCCAGAACAACCCTGAGTCTTCCCTATATAACATGAACCAAGAGAGAAAACCTCCTTTGATACCATTTTTTCATGAACCAGATCAGTTCGCCTTCAAATCCAACACTCGACCTGATCCGTGGAAAGACCCAAAGGGAATTCCTAATAATCATGGGTTGGCACAAGTTCCTGGGTATCATATATGAGTGTTTGGGAAAAATTTACCTGAGTTCAGAAACATAAGATAACCAAATAAAACAAATTAACTGAATCTTAAATTTTTCCCCAAACAAGCCTTCAAAAAAAATTCAGAATTTGGAAACACTGTTTATGAAATTCCCAAATACTAAAAAAATAAAGAACAAATGGACAACCCAAGAACCAATTAAAGGCATGAGGGAATCACCCTCATGCCATCTCCACAATACCACACCACGAAGTACCGCCAGAAACCCAGACCACCAGTTCTAAGAGCTTTACCCTAACCTACAACAAACATTAAAAAGTCTACATAAACCAAGAGGTGTAAGTAGGGTGTCCAAAAAATCACACAAGGAATGCACCACTAAAATATTCCATGTGATAATAATTTTATTGGAAAAAGCATGCATGTTTTGTAAATATGAAATTCTAGTAAAAATCATTAAGAAATGAAACTTTAAATAAAATCAGTTTTCAAGTAGTATATTTTAAGGAATCAACAATTTTAAATAATATGCACAATATACTAATTATTTCCATCCAAATACACCATATTATGATGATGAGTGTAAAATTTACAATGATCACTAACAACGAGAACACCCCTAGGCACTAGCTCGTTGTGGGTCCCACGTACCTCATATCTCGGTGGAAATATCCATACAAATATTTGTTCTCATGAACATGATCCACTAGTAGGGATCATACCCATAACCTAGTTGTTAGACAATATCATCATCAATATTACTTATTTAGTGATTTTATCATCAAACATGCTATGTGAAATAGGGGCCAAACCCCACGGGATCACTAGCAAACTAGTACACGTCTACCCAACTAGAGGCCAATATTTTACCTCTTGTATTAAAACAAGTTCCAAAAACCTTGAAATTACATTTTAAAATTAAAATACCATTTCCAAATCACAAACACACCATTCAGACCACACACATTTGACATTATTTCCTATTTCATTCAAATTCATTTTGAAACCATACTGACACAAAAACAGCCCACAACATGTTCCACATCTCTTTCACACTATAATAATATATTTAGAAAATATTATAAGACATTTACATTATATTACACAACACATAATATCCATTTAACATTAAAACTGACCATTTGAAATGTACACTCCTACGAAAATATATTTCCAACATAGTTTCACCTCTTACATAAATCAATAAACCATTTAAAACCCTTATTATATAATTGCAAGATGTGAAACCCAGATTTTCACATAAAATAATTCTATAAACCCAATTTTGAAACCTATATTTATGAAAATATTACATACAACTATAATTGGAATCCCTATAACCATTTAATAAAACCATTTAATGAACCATAAAATATCCCCAAGTGGTACAACATGGAATACACAAGACAAACAAATATATTTACATAAAAACACTACTTTAAAATTAACCGCTCACCCAATTCATCCAAAAATATTTTTCTAACAAAAAATAACATATAAGGAACATTATAAATAAACAAAATTATTAAATCCAACACATTATGAAATTCCTACACACGGAATCACCTACCACTAATGTCAAAACACCAAATCATTCTGTGAAAGTATACCTGCACCACCTCCGCACCACAAGGGAGTTAAATAAAAACTAAAACGACCATATTAGAGCTATAAACTCAAGATAAATCCCTAGGATTTAATCCATACTTTCTGGAAATTAGGTACTTCATAAATATTTGGATAAAACCCTAAGAAAAAGGAAGAAACCCTATGAAATAGTAGAATGAAGGAAAGAAACCCACTTACTTGAGATATATTGAATAAAACGCCCCAAATATAGTAGTAGAAAAATTTTGAAATAAAAAATAAATTTGAGGTTCGAATAAGGATAATTAGGTCATGTTAGATTTGAAATGGAGGGAAAAGTGTAAAAATTGAATGAGTTATAAAAGAGACAATTTACCTAATCAAATCAACATGATTTGAGAAATCCATAGAAGTTATTCCCTTATTCACAATGAATATGAGATCAAAAGAGGGGAGAAACATCATGGGGGCATGACATTGGTAAGTAGGCTCAGGTGAAAGTTTGAATTAATAGAAAACTATGAAAATTGAATGTGATATTATGGAATTATTTATCTAATGCAGAAAATGGGCTTACGGGCTGGAACAATATATTAATAAAAACCCCAAATATATCATGATTATAGATTCTTATGTGGCCCAAATGGATATTGTGTTTTAATATACCATGGGATGCCAATTGTAATTTTGAATGGGTGTAAAATGTTGAAAAATTAAGGAGTTATAAAAAATGAAAATTGTTTTTAAAATATAAAATGGGCTCACAGTTTGGCCCAAATCCTGAAAACACACCCTTTCCTCCAAAACTACATGGGAAAACCCCACAAATAAATTACTAATAGTAATTAAATGAGAAATAAAATTAAATTAAGTCTTCTATGTGACAATAATTTTTTAAGCCATGGATCCACTTCTTCCTAGACTTTTTCTGAGGGATACTATTCGAGGCTAAAGAGATCGTAGGAAATTGGGTGACTACTCTTTTGATTTCTAGATTCAGCATCCCTTATCATAACAGGGTACCAGGGGACCCATGGATAATGAATATTGGATAAAAATCATCAATTAATTAATATTTTTATTGAATAGTCTCAAGGACCAACATGTTATTATGGATAGTTTTAGGCTTTAGGTACCCATGAGGAGATTGCGGGGTGTCATGAACCAAGATTAGATAATTGAGGGTTTGACATGGGAGACCATATAGAGTATATTTTTAATAGTTTATAGAGGATATTATGAATCCATATCTATATCTGGAGTTCATAGAGATTCAATATGAGATATTTTGGTATTTTCTTAATCTTTTTATTCCATGGAATTACTTCTCCTTTCCCCTCTTTTGGTAGGATATAAATTATAGAAGGATAAATGGTTCATGATTATAATTTATTCAAATATGTAGATCTATGTCAATAGCTTATGAATAATAATGTATTTTGGGGATCTACATAGGTAATCGAAGATAAAAACGGTTCTAGTGTAAGGAAACATCCGGATTTCATTCCAAACATTTTATGATGAGAAGTAGGGCTTCTAGAAACATAGTGATCCCCATTTTCATTAGTAGGAAAATTAAGTGTGAGGTGGTATTGTCATGTAGTAGTAATAAGTAATAGTAGAGAATTTTTTCATTATATTACTATAGGTAATAGGATTCACCCCTTGTATCAATTGTTGACATAGTAGAAGATATATTATGTTATTTTGTTCATTCTCTGAAAATGAATCAATGTTATGAATGATGGGAAATCATCAACCAATCTATTTTGTGGAACTATGGTTGTATTTACAAATCTATGTTGAAAATAAGTGAGCTTCATGTCATGATAATGATAGGTGATTTCAGTAGTTGGCATATATTTCATAGGGGTCAATGAATCATCTGTTTTAGGGTTCTTGGGAACAAAGTCATGGGACATATTCATGAAGATCTTATAACATGAATCATGCTTCATCATACAGAATGAAGGTACCATATACAATTAGAGGTATGGTTATGAATAAAGCTAATATTTCTATTGATTTTTTTAATATAAGGGCATCAAATTATTTTATTTATTCTTAATTAGTTTACGGGTTAGAATCTTTGGTTATGTTTTCATCCTTGTTTATTTACATTTCAACATTATTAGGGAACATGGTTAACCATATCAATAAATATAGAGAGTTTCTTATAGTACTTCCAATTTATAAAAAATTATACAATATCAAAATATTTGAGATTAATAAATTCAGTTTTATTTTCTGCATAGACTGTAAGACTAGTTATACAGAGCACATTGAAAAATACACGAGGGGAGTATCCTTTACTACATCTAAGGGGGATATGTTTTAGTTAACTATAGAGTGGGATGTCAAATTAGATATAATAGGACTATAACAAAATTTGTTTTGATATATTATATTATAGGTTGAAATAATGTGTCTTTTAGTAGATTACATAGTTCTCATTAACATTTTCCTCCAAAGGTGGACTATTACTTGGATTTCATTCTCGGTGGTTTCTACGAACATCAAAATAATAACAGAATTGAAATCAAGAGTAGAGTTTCCCCAAAATAATAGACTATATTGAAAAAAAATCATATGTCATCATTAGAGTTGATGAAATTAAATATGTAGCCTATGGATCTAGATGTAGTGGGAATTATCAGACTAATCCCTTCTCTTTCAGTTGCTCTGATATTATTTTATAAGAAGTTGGACATACACCTTTAGATGTGTCTGGATTATAGAAAGCATAATCAGACCACATTGAAGAATATGTACTTGTTTCAAAAGATTAATTATAACAACATAATTTTTAATATAATATTTTCCTTTAATATTTAATGTGTTTTATAACTTGCATCAAACACAAAACCAAAGAAAAATGAACCATGGAATGTTAAATAACCTTTTAAATATACATATTTAATTTATTGGTAAAAATAGAATTAACTAAATTATAAAATATATGTATAAATAAAAATAATGGTATTATTAATGAAACAATATTTTTAAATAAAATTATTCTCTATAAACAACATATAATACTAAGTTTTTCTTTAAAATGTAACGTTCTTAAAAATTGTCTTTTTATGTTTTTTTATCCAAAATAAAAATATAATATGGATTGAGAATAATTTTTATGAAAATAATATACTAACATTAATTTTTATTATTAATTGATTTGAAATATTATTATTAATTGTTATTTTTTTCAAAATTTGTTATCCTCCCTTGAAAGTAGTTTTCATTCCAATTTTTATTTTTTTATTTAAATGATAAATTTAAATATATTGTAAATACACATTGGTTTTTTATTTATCATGTTAATATTATCATAATATTAATTTTTTAGAAATTCCTGCAATAATCTAATGTTAGGTGAATAATGAAAAAATGTTTTTAGAAAAAACTACAATATTTAGGAATTTATCAATAAATAAGAATGAAAAAAAGTTTATATTCCTTTTTAATTGAAAACATTAATATTTTATGAGTAATGATATAAATTTTTAAATTCCATTATGGATTTATAAAACCCATGTTTAATGATTCATTAAGTGGTGTAATAATTTCCCATAAATTAAAATATTTCTCGTATTTTTTATGTAAATTTTATTTTTTGACATTTCAGTTTTGGTTTTTTATTGAAGAGAAAAATATATTATTATTTTATAATAAACCTAATTTTTTCATGGAAACTAAATTTTTTTAATTTTACTAGGCACCTAAACTTTATTCATAAAAATACAATTTCATCACAAAGAGGGGTTTTTCACATTTTATTCATTAGTGTTATAATTAATTTTTCATATATATATAATTTTTATCTTATATAATATATTTCATCTTTTTAATTAATAGGTTGATTTTTTTAAAAAAATTATTTTATTTTAGGATTTAAAATTACTTACTTATATAGAAACTCTTTACCATAGTACAAATGGAAATAATAAAAGTGGTGAATCTATGGGTAAAGGGCTAGAAACATGTTAAAAACACGTTAATTATTTAGTGGTTGCGATATAATCAACCTTATGTCACACAATAATAAATTATTCTCCCTTTTTCATGGTAATTTATATGTGAATTATGTGATCCTTTTATATTAAGTTGAAATATATACATAAATACTATCATTAAAACATGTAAAATGGGCCTCTCACCACCCATTTAACACCACCTAATTTTTTTTGATTTACTATTGATACTATTAAAAGTTTAATTTCTATATAATCCATTTTCAGCCTATTAGTATTATTTTAAAAATATATTAGCCTATGTCATATGTTTACAAAGTATCCTCAATAGTGAATCCCATGTCTCTATGTTTTTTAATATTACCTAATTTCTTTTCCGTTCTATATTTCTCTTTTAATTATATTTTTCTCATTACAATACAATGAAATAAATATTTTTTAATATTTTTTAATATTTTTATAACGTAGTAAATATTAACCAACATTCCCTTTTTCCCTTAAGGAAAATAATAATGGTATTCATTCATGTGTACAAATTATCACCTCTATTACACATATTGTTTCATATTCTTAAACCACCTTACACGATTCTTCCTAATTTTTATTAATAAATAAAATTTATAATTAATTTATTTTATGATTAAAAATATTAAAATTGTTCGTGTTCTATGAAACACAAATTCATCAAACATTCATTAGAGTGGACTACCACCTTAAAATAATGATTCATTTCCATATGTATTTTCATCACTGTCTTATATGTTTGTTCATGAGAATGAGTTTATTGACAGATATTAGTTTTTTTAAAATTTTAAGGATATGTAACGAAGTTTTTTTGAACATACTAATAATATGATCAATTTAGAACAGTGGTAAATTCTACCATCCAAAACATCTTTCTAAGGGAAAGAAAATTATTTATTCATACTATTAAATAACATTGTATTACTAATAATAATAATATAATTAGATAAAATTATAAAATATAACTCCAACAAAAAATAAAAAAGGTTATTATTATCTTTTATATATATTTGAAAACTATTTCACCTCTTAATCATCCTTAATTATGTTATCTTCTCCTTTGCCTTGGATTAACCATATAATTTGATAATTATAAAAATGTATATCATGGATGAATATGGGAATTTAATTTAATTTAATATATGATATACATAATTAAATAATTATTTGACATTATTTTTTAAAATGTATCATTAATATTAAAATCAATTGCTAAGATACCCATTTAAATTTTCTAAAAATGATCGAAACAAGAAGATCGTCGATTTCATCATTAAGGATCATAAACAAATATCCATAGAAATAAATTTTTCATTAAAAAAAATTATAAAAAAATAATTATGATACCTTTTATGGTTTGGTAATAAATAACTTTAAGAGAACAATAGAGAATGAATATAATATAAAATGATCAAGATTACCCACACCTGATATCAACAATATAAAAATAAAAACTAACATACATGTAGAGTATAATTTTAAACGAAGTCTATAAATTCATATAGATTTGAAAATGTGTCTATAATGCGCTATTATGATAGTTAATTTTTTAAAAAGGTTGATAGACCTCATTCCATCAAAGTATAAATTATGGTAAGGGGTTCTTTATCTCAAATATAAATTTTTTACTTGTTTATATTTTTCACCAATTATATTAATATATAGTGTAGATAATTACCATTTAATAATGTATATCATTAATCTATAATTATTTATGGTACTTAATGTTTGATTAAAAATTTTATCCTTGAAGATATTTTTATTTGAGTGTTTATAATGTTATAGGGGTTTTCTTGGTCATTATTATGATTCATTGAGACATGTTACATGTTATAAACCATGAATCAATTGTATAGTGTCTATTTATTACCTATCCCATGAATATCCTATACATTATTTCCCTCTAATTAATTTTATGTACTCATCCATGAAATTTAATTTTCATCAAATTTATTTTGACACAAATGTTACCCCATCATAATTCTTTAGGTTAACTCAATTTTCATTCATTGAGTTATGATTTTTCTCTTGAACATATTTCATATAATTTGGGTAAATTATTTCCAATTATTTGATTATGTGGTATTATATATTTATTTACATTATTTAAAACATGTAATCTATTTCATATTTTCCATGCATCAGGTTCTATATTTCACATAATTGATATTAATAATTAAAATCTACCTTCTTTGAGTTGTAATATTCCTTCATGATATTTGATTTAATATTATTCAATAAGCCTAACCTGATATTTTTATTATATAGTAATATATATTGCTATCTTGCATAAATTTACTTTTAATGATGATGTTTAACCTTAATGAAGCCCTTACCCAAAAACTAGATCATTTCTATGAAAAATTGGTATCTCCTTTAATGATTGTATCACCTCCTTTTCCATATTTTTCTCTCTCTCAAATGTAATAATTTATAAGTAGAAAAATAATTATGTGATACATCAAAAGATTATATATTTCCCCACATCCTCATATAATAAGGTTATTTTTTAAATCTTTTTATGTTTTGCGATTTTATAATATATACTTTTAAAAAATAAAAAGTTCTTCCTTTGAAGATCAAATGTTTTATCTTCCAGTCTGCATTTTCTTAGACACCCTAATGTCTTTTTCGAGAAACCATTTTTGAGATTCTTTTTATAATTAAATTTTCTATAAAATTTAACATCACTATTTCAAAAAATGTATTCTAAATGGCTCGTAACTTCATCAATGCGATAACAATGAAGATGTTTTTTGAAAACCCTATTACATTCATAGTTCCATTTTTCTTATTCTTATTCAATATTATTTAACGTAATAAAATTTAGGTTTAATGATATACCTACTATATTATATTTCTATGTTGTTATTATTTTGTCTTGAATTCATGCTATCAAAAAATATAATTCTTGATCCATTATTATGTGTTACAATTCAAATCATTCTACATTCATGGGTGTTTTCCATATATGTCAATAAAAATAAATGATTATTTTATTACACCATGGATATTAACATTTTAAAAAGAAGATATTCATTTTTATGGATTATTCTATGTTCTTTTATAATAATGAAATGATCTATCACTACTTCTTTTTCCAAACCATCCATTGTGAATTGACATAACTATTCTTTCAATTCCATTATTTTTTGAATACCATGTTTTCCATTACTTTGATTGAAGGTTGTTCACTATGATTCCATACATTTATTAATATGGGATATTTTTAAATAACCAAATACCCATGCCTTATACACTTTTAGTTTTATAGATTCATATGTAGAAAAATATTATATCTTTTAATTTTTGAACTATTTAAAATTATTATATTTTTTATTCTCAGATTGATTTTTATTCATTTCCAAATAATTTTCACTATATAGAGTTTATGCAATTAAATTTTTTCATTGGATAGGTTATAATCTTGTCAACCCTATAATAAACATGGTGAAAATGTCGGCGTACCTTATTTTTTTATTCCAATATAGATGATTATTTTCGTTCATGATTATGTGTTTTTTTCTCATTTTCCACATAATGAATTCATTTGACTTAATTGGTGATAGTTGGGGCCTTATTATTGTTAGATCCTTGATGCATCCATATGTCTAGGTAGACAATCTATATTTTGTGTTTTGGTGTTTGATAGAAAATAATATGATACTTTATAGATATAGAGCTTTGATTGTTTGACCATGATTTCTAAGACGATGATGCATTGGCTTAGGGAATTGAATTTTTAATACAATGATATTTTATTATATATTTCACAATAAATAAATATACTTTCTTCGATTGAAAAAAATACATATAGACATGTTTCTATTTGAACCGTATTATAATTTATTATTATAACATAGCATTTAAATTTGTGGAGTGTGTAAGAATAAACACTTTTTTAATATTATATATAAATTTTTTATATAAAGTTAATATAATGATAAATAAGTACCAAATGTTTGGTAAGGTCATTATATGTTTTAAAAATTAAATTTTCATCAAAAATTGGTTGTGTTTCTTATAATGAACAACTAATATAATTAATTTATCCCACTTTTCAAAAACGTATTTATAAGAATAATCATAATTTTATAAATAATCATTCTAAATAATTCTTAGAGGGATTGTTATTATAATTTTGTGAAACTATTGATGTATTGATGAATAGTAAAAGCTATGATATTTACTAAAACTTGTATTGGTTTTAAAATAATTTAATAAATATCATCTTTTTGAAAATTATTTGGAAAGATACATTAAATAATTTATATTATTAATTAATGAAATAATTTTATTGGAAATATAGTGGTGATAAAAACATTTTATAATCATGAAAACAATTTTCCTAGAATACTGTTTTCCATAATGTAATTTATGATTAATTTTCAATTAAGTCCTCAAAAATATATGAATAGAATTTTATAAAAGGGATTTCGTATTTTGAATAATCATATACACTTTTTTAATGAGAAAAATTTAATTTCTTATCATAATGAATATTTAAAACACTATGAAATTTCATCATGGTTAAAGTTAAAATAGGTTTAACTAGGGGTTAAACTAATAGATAAGTGTATGTTCAATAGTTTAAATTAATTTAATCATATTTTATGGATAATATTTAGACCCCATAATCACCCAAATGAAAAATTTATTTTCTTTTTGATGGATTTTCATGTGTATGACCTTGTTATATTTTAGTCATTTATGAAATTACTAGTGTGTCATCTCTAACTCTTATAAATGGACACCCTTTATCTCTTTTAACATCATAAATTTGGGAAAATAACTTGACCAAACCCTAAAAAATTATCTTTTAAAATTCCCTATACACTAATTATTTGTTCAATTCTTCTTTAATGTCTATTATAAGGGTCCTCAATAGGGGATTAAAATGTGTCCAACTAAAAAATATATATTCTTCCTCTACGACATATTCCAATTTATTTTCTCTTCAACCTCATATAAATATATGATATTAATAAAAATTATAATTGTAATATTATAAATATATTTAAAAATTTTATGATTATTAAAATACCATTATTCACCCTCTCTTCTATCAAATTGGAAGTTAATGTATCTCTCGTGCATTCATGTGGATGATCAACTTCATATAGAGAAACAATTCATCTTTCATCGCCATTATAAATGGATGGTGATTATGATGGGTGAAATTTTTATATATTATATTTAGGATATAATTATAATTTTGAAACAATAATATCATATCCCCCTTATTACTTTCCAATCTGTTGGAAAAATATTATGTCACTCATGTGTACCCGTCTACTACCACATCCATGAAGAGATGATATTTTTTTTTATTTTTTCACTATATTTATAGTAATAAGGACAATTTTAATGATTTATATATATATATATATATATATGATTTAATAATAATTTCATAGAGTTTAATTACACTTTCAATTTTTCACATCCATCAAAAAGTTAATAAGGTTATTATTCATTTGTACAACTTATCATCTCCCTATGTGGTATTATTCGTTCATCTCTATCTACATTTAATGGATGAAAAATTATTATAATGAGATTATATGATATTTATAATAATATTAAAATTATTTAGATGATTAAATTGTGAACTATGTATAAGGGCTAGAACTACTAAACTGAATTCTCATCAGAAAATAGCCATCAACCATAAACTATGATCTTAATAAAGAATTAATAATTATTAAGTTATAAAATGTTATTATTTGACCATATATTAAATTATAAGTGTGTAAATGAAAATTTAATTGAAATATAAAAATTAAAAATTTATTATATAGTAAGTTAGGGTAATTTCCAGAAATTATAACTCATATTAAGGGTTTTATATTATAATCTCATTATTTTCTAGGATTGTTTATAGTTAAATTTAAATTTATGATTTTTTATGATATAACTCTCTATAAACTCATGAATTTTATTCCCCAATGATTATTTCATGAAATTATGTGTTTACCTTTCACTTTCCAATCTTATAGAACTCAATATCCAAAAATAATATTTTTTTTTGAAAATAAACTTTATGTTTCTCCAAGGAAAATAATATGGTTTATTCCATATCCATGTTTTCGAAACAAAATCACAAATTATTTTAAACATTAAAATTTTTTTCATAAAATTCTTACCGGTATTTTAATTTCTAAAAAATATTTGTAAATAAACATTCTTTTAATTTTTATAATTTGGAACTATTAACTTTTTTTCAACAAATATGAATGAAATTATTGTTTTAACATACAAGGGTTGAATTAAATTTTATTATATAATGAAAAATAAATGATTAGATTCATACATTAAAACTTTTAAGGGTTATTTTAATGGAAACTTTTCTTCTATTATATTTTGGTAAAAAAGTTATATTTTAAATATGGGATTACAATTTGGAAAGGTTATTTTCATAAAAATTATTCCATGCTATCTTTTAAAATAATTTTCATCTAACAAGATATCTTTTGAAGTTATTTATGATTTACCAAGGATAATATCCATTGATATCATCCTTATTGTAACACAATATTATTGAATTTTTTTATTTTCCATGAGTTGTGTTATGATGAAATAAATAAATATATATGAAACCCATTTCATTTCCATGTATTTTAATATATACATAATGATTTATTGTTTTTTAACAAATATAAATGGATTTTTAATTTTTATGGGATAGTAAATAATTTTATATCCCTACAAATCATTTGGAAAATATTTAAATATCATGATATAATAAGGTAACTAATGGGGATTAAACAATATATGGTAAGGCAATCAAACCACTATTATAGTTGTAGAGTGAACTTTTAATGGTGATATGATTGAATGGGGAGTGAACTAAATACACTATAATAATAATTTTCAGTGATGCATGATTAAGGAAAAGATTTTTTATTTTTATGTGTATGTGATAAACTTATGTCTTATGGAAATTTTATGTTCTGACAGCTCAAGTTCTTTGATTCTATCATGAATCATGTTTTCTAAACTGCCAAGAGTTATTCCATGAAACAATATTATAATCTATAATATACATGTTATGGTTTTAAAAAATTATGTCCATGATATCATAACCTTATTTGAATGTTATGTTCAAGTGACCAATGATATCTCCCCTGACAACCATTATTGGGAATCTTAGATAAAACATTCTTATATTTAAATTACCCATGTTATGATGGGAGGTTTCAAGTATTATATGTCTAATAAGGATTCTAGTAACAAAATAATATTTTGGGTGATGGAATGTCCCCCTTCCGGAAGCCACCTAGAGGTGCCCCGTACTTGGTTGGTCACACAGCCTCAAGCACATTTCCCCAAACGATAGAGGCTACCGACTAGTAGTGAGGGCCTCGGGTGTGATAGTGGGGAAACTATGCCCTCTTTGGAAGAGTACACATCAGATGTAAATAAAACAAGCAATAGTGGAAGCAGTAAATATCCAATAAAAATTCCCAAGTAAACAGCGGAAGACTAAAATAATAAACCAATAGATAAAATATGTATATATAAAATCATGCATGATACATATCCAGAAAAACAGCCAACATGTCACAATTTTGGAAATACAAACAATACCAAAACAAGTACAAAAGAAAATATAAATAGATCCTCAGCATTGCAAGCCTATTCTTGGTCTCATGCTCTCTTGCTCCAAAGCAATGAAGTACCAGAAGTCAGAGGGTGCCTGTCCTTGTCTATACCTGCAACAAAATAGTCTGATTGGGCCAAAAAGCATGACCCAAATAGGATGTGAGACTAAATCACAGTAGGCAACAACCCGAAGATCTGTGCCTTAGAGTTAGTGAGAATATGACAGGTAATATTACAGTACGCAGTAAACAGTAATAGTAAACAGTAGGCAGTAATCAGAAAGCAGTAACCGGATGATATACAACAGTATTCAATCCACTGAACAACAAGTAGTAGTGAAGAAAATAGCTAACCACAATAGGAACCCCTCTAAGAAGTACTCATAGCCAACCCCTCTGGTCCTATCCAAGAAGTACCAATAACCCTCTGGGAAGTGCACTCAGCCTAACCCCTCTCATTTGGTTATACAAAATTATAAGACTCTTTGGCGATGCTCGCTCAATAATTTCCACTTATATTCTATGGTTGTCAGAGACTCTCTGAGGAAGATCACGCAGTCTAACCATCTTATAGCCCCAAGGTCTAGAAAATATCTAAGGAATCTCACTCGGTCAATTCCTCCTATATTCTCAGGTCTATCAAAGACTCTCTAAGGAAGCTCACTTAGTCAATTCCTTCTCCAGCCTGGAAAGGTTTTAAAGAAATTCAAACAAGGTAAAGACTCTTTAAGGAAGCTCACTCAGTCTACCCTCTGGTAGTCTATAATATCCAAGATTTTCTGGGAAGCTCACTCGGTCTTTCCTTTGTAGTCTATAATGTCCAAGACTCTTTGAGGAAGCTCACTTTGTCTACCCTCCTGTAGTCTATAATTTCCAACACTCTCTTGTAAGCTCACTCGGTCTATCCCTTATAGTCTATAGCACTAGTTTCTCATGGTCCCGTGACAGTCAGTGCATAATGATGCTATAAGGACCAAGTACACCTAAAGATCTACTTGGCTAACCATTCTACAGAATAACAAAAATGGCATGAATATTATTCCATCATACGGTCACAAGGCATGGAAAATATGTATAATGGCCAAAGGCTAATGAAATCCAAAGCTCATAAAAAGAACTAGGAATGGGAAAAATATCGAAGCATAGAAATTATCCTTAATGATGATCAAATTACCTCTACACAAGCATACAAGCAAGGCAGAAAAAAGGGGGAAAATGGTAAACATGCAATACCCCATTCATGGGTATTGGTGGAAATTTGCACATAATCAAGAATACATCGAAAGGCAAGGCACAAACCACCTACCTTGATGCTAGGAGATCAATATACTTTGTCCACGCGGCTTGATTCTCCTTAGAATGGTGTAGATCTATAAAAATGCACAAAACGGTCATCCCATGATATCTTCAGAAAGAGGTGAAATCATGGAATGAAACTCAACAAGAAGGAAGAGCTCACCATTGCGGTTCCAATGCAATCGACGATGGTCAATTCGAAAAACAGACGGAGGCTCAGGGTATCAGACAATGTTCATGGCCGTACGGACACTCCTGGATAAAGAACCATGAGAAGAAGACATTTCTATCAATTATTTGTGACCCCGGTCAGTTTAATGAAAAAAAAGTACATGGCGTGTACTTTGAAAATTTCAAGATTTTCATCTTTTACTCAAAAATGACCAGAAAAGGGAAAACATACCTGAAATGAAGATCTGCGTTTCATAAAAACATCCCCCCTTAATGAAATTAGTCCCCAAATTTCCCTAGAGAGGCGTAGAAGAAGAAACCCCGAATAGCTCCGGCCACTACGATCGTAGATCAGACTCCCTCAGCCAGGTCTCATCCTATACACGCCCATGCTGCCATAGCATCCATACCAAAAGAACAGACCATCCACAGAGAAACTTCATACTCCAATCGATAATCTGGAGATTATGGTCCTCAAATGATGCATCCTCTTCAAGCTCAACCTCCTCGGGTTGAAAGATATGAGATGGGTCTGAGAAGTAACAACAAAGCTTAGAGACATGGAAGACATCATGAAAAGCCTGGTACCTATGAGGTAACTAAAACTGATAAGAAACCAACACAACTCTATCCAAAACCTCAAAAAGTATGATGTACCACGGTGAAAGCTTACCCAACCTCGGTGTCCCAACCTCGGTGCGACACACAGAATAACTTGATCCCTGACCTCGAACTCCAGAGGTCGTCTTCGCTGATTAGTATAAGATTTCTGTCAAGACTGTGCAGTAGCCATCCTATTCTTAATCAACTCTATATACTCTGAGGTATCTTGAATAAGATTACGTGCCCGAAAAGATACCTCTCCTACCTCTAGCCAGCACAAAGGTGATCAGAATGGCCTACCATACAAATCCTCGTAATGTGAAATCTGAATAGTCTTCTGAGAACTGTTGTTATCGGCATAATCCACAAGAGAATATGCTTCACCCAAAAACCTCCAAAGTATAGAATCCAAGGTATGATCATATCCTCAAGAACATGAATCATATGCCCGTTCAGAACATCTGTCTAGGGTGGTATGCTGTACTCAAAAGTACATGTGTACCCAAAGCCTTCTAAAGCCCCTGCCAGAACCGAGAAGTAAAATGTGCATCCCTTTCTGAAACAATAGAGTGTGGAACTCCATGCAGACGTACAATCTCTGGGATGTAAAACCTTCCCAGCTAATCAACAATGAAGGTATCCTTGATCGGCAAGAAATTAGAAACCTTCGTAAGTCTGTCGACGAAAACACAAACGACATCACTCCCTAGAGGTGACCTCAATAACCCGGTCACGAAGTCCATCGCGACATCGTTCTACTTCCACTCGGGAATGGGTTACTGCTGTAGAAGCCCTGATGTTCACTAATTATTCACTTTCACCTGCTGACAAGTAGAACATTTCTTAAAAAACACAACAAAATCTCTCTTCATACCTGGCCACCAATACTGGCGGTGTAGATCATGATACATCTTGGTGATTCCAGGATGAACTTCCCAAAATGAGGAACAAAAATCCCACATCAACTCCTCGTGTATATCTACTAGCACCCATACGTGTCCCTGGAAACACAAGATCTCATCCTTTCCCACTGTCCATCCAGGAATAGGGTCCTCTCCTGACACACTATCCTGTAAGACTAGGCCTTCTGAGTCTAATATCTACCTCATCCATACCCGATCAAGAAGGGTAGAAGTAATAACTACAAGAGATAGAAAAGTCGACCCCCGTTTGTCGTTCACCTCTAAATGAATCTCAGAGAACAGAGCCATAAGATACCACTCACTATTGGCCTCCTGAACTGCCTGAATATGAGTTCTTCTACTAAACGTATCAGCCACTGTGTTTCCCATTCCCAAAATATAGGCAAGCTCAAAGTCGATGGAATGAAGATACTCAACCCACCTACGGTGTCTCAGATTTAGATCATGCTGAGTGAATATGTACTTGAGACTCTTGTGGTCAGTGAAAATAACAAAGTTCTCTCCCAGAAGGTAATGTCACCAACAAATTAAGGCATCAACAATAGCTTCCAACTTCAGATCGTGCATTGGGTAGTTCCTCTCGTGTGGACTCAACTGCCGAGACCCGTAAGCAACGACCCCATCTCCCTTCATAAGAACAGCTCCCAGCACGACACCTGAAGCATCACAGTAGAATGTATATCACTTTCCCAACTCTTGGAAGACTAGTGTCGGTGTTGACGTCAACCTCCCTTTCAGCTCCTGAAAGGCTATCTCACAAGAATCTGACCATAATAACATTGCACCTTTCTTGGTCCGACCTATTAGTGGTGCTACAAGGTGTGAAATGTCCTATATGAAACATCTGTAGTATCTCGTATGACCTAGGAAACTCTTCACCTCAAAGAAATTCTTTGGCTGCTCCCAAGAAACTACAACTCTCATTTCCTCTGGGTCTTCTGATACTCCTATATCTGAGATAACGTGACCCAAGAAGTGAATCTGATCTATTCAAAAGTGGAATTTTGAGAGCTTATATTGTAAATGATGCTCTCTTAGTATACTCAAAACTATCTCAAGATGGGTATCATGGTCATGTGGAGTGTGAGAGTACACCAATATGTCGTCCACGAAAACCACAATGAAGGAATCCAAGTATGGATGGAAAACTCGGTTCATCAGCACCATGAAAACTGTGGGCACATTCATGAGACCGAACGGTGTAACCATATAGTCATATAGACCATACATGCTCTATAATGAAATAAGAGGTATATATGATGGTCTAACATGCCACTGAGGATCGTCAGACCTCAAATATATCTTTGAGAACACCCAGGATCCTCAAAGCTGATCAAAGAGGTCATTGATCCTCGGTAAGGGATATCGTTTCTTGACCGTCAACCGGTTCAATTTCTGATAATCCACACAGAGCCTTAGGGTGTTGTCTACCTTATTCACAAACAGGACAGGTGAACCCCAAGGAGAAGTACTGGGTCAGATGAAACCCTTTTCCCGCAACTCCTCCAACTACTTCTTGAGCTCCTGCAACTCAGGTGTATCCATCTTTTAAGGAGTAATGGAAACGGGTGCCACTTCTAGCACGATCTCAATAGAAAATTCTACCTCACGCTCCGGAGGCAAACATGAAAAGTCCTCCGGAAAGACATCCCTGAAACTATCCACCACTGGAAGAAAGTATAACTGTCAAGTCCCCTGGTCATCCATATAAAGGTTGGAAATCTGGGATATAAATCCTCCTAGACCATGGTGTTCTAGTCCAGCTCTACCCGCCTGGACATCCCACTCACCTCTATGAAGAAAATATTCACCCTCTGGTGACATGAAACTCACCCTATGGTGATAGCAATCGATGACTACCTGGAAGGGAACTAACCAGTCCATACTGAAAATGACATCATAGCCTGTCATCTCTAAGACATAGAGGTCCCATAAGAAGTGACACCCTGCAACCTCAAGAGGGAACTCTCTACACTGATGTATGCTAGACATCTTCATTCCCAATGGTGTGTCAAGAGTCAACATGTCAGTAGACAAAAAGATACATAGCCCAAGGCTCTCCACAACAACAACATAGATAAAACTATGTGAAGCACTAGTATCGAAAATGGATGACGATAAAACTGAGGCTACTAAAATCATACCTCGAACTGTAGAAGGTCCAGGATCCTACTCTTGATGGTTCTGCTCCACAAGGAATGTCAATCCTATACCGTGGCCCTGCGACCCTGGCTGACTACCCTGAGCTGATCCACTCTTCTATCACTAGTAACCTGGTGACTGATCACCATGGTTGCGACCTCCACCTCAGCCCGAACGGCCGAAAGAACTCCAGTACCCAGACTGGTGAGAAACTGGAAATACATCTCCTATATGAGGGGTCATAGTATAACCCCTACCGCCAGCTGTAGGTTAGAAGATCTGACAAAAATGCCGAAGATGGCCCATCTTGCCGCATGATCGGCACTCTATCGGGTCTATCTGACTTTGAGGCCTAGAATTACCTCTCCTACAACACTAATATCATACAACCTTTCTGCAGAAAGATACATTCTTCCTAAACTGATCTCCTCGAGTAGACTCCCTATGACGGTTCCTGCTCTTAATAGGAGGAACACTGACTCTGGATGTTGAACCTCCCTGGATCATCACTCCAGAATCTCTCAGATTTCACTCAGTGATCAGCGCTTGGTTTAAGATTGAGGATATAGAACTCAACCTGAAGATACTCACCTGAGAATGGTTCTTCTACCTGATACCATCCTTAAAAATCCTAGAAAGAAACAACTCATCGCTTGATGGAATCAGCGTGAAGTGAAGAAACTCATTAAAATGAGACGAGTACTCCATAACAGAAAGAGTACCCTGATCGAGACTCATACACTCCCGGGATCTGTTAGCCCTCAATGTCTTTGGATAGAAGTAATCATAAGAGATGCACCGATACTCATCCCAAGTCATACTATGATGGAACCTTGACTATGAGATCACCTCCCACCACCTCTTGGAGGTGTCTTTTAGCATATACGTATCAAGCTTTACCCTCTTATCAGGAGGTATTTCCAGATGCTCGAAGATTTTCAGTGTGTCGTCTAGCCATGACACTGCATGCTAGGGTCGTACATCCCTTGAGAAAGTAGGAGGATGCTACTGCTGAAACACAAATGTCAATTCAGCCATCGACGGGGCAGGAGGCGACGCTCCCTGAAAGGTATGCATCATCCTCATGAAGTCCTCCCTAAAATGAGTATCAATTCCAGCAACAGGTATAACTACTGGTGCCAAGGCTGGAATAGCAGGAGGTCCCTGATTGACCATATCCGGTGTCTGATCACCATCTAGTAGCTGACGTATGACCGGAGGATGTCTCATAGGCATAGCTCTAAAAGATCAAAAGCACACATTAAATCATAATTATCAAGGATAGAGAACACAAGAGTACAAAACATGAATAGGAGGGACAAACACTCATGTTTCCCTAAAAAAACTACACGGCATATATAAAAAATACACAGTGTACTCCTTAAGGCCATATACATGATCGTGTACTCTTTCCACCTTTGGTCGTGTAACAAACTAGACTACACAACGTGTTGTCCTCTACACACAACGTGTACTTGAACTTCGTTTCCCTTCCCGAGTCTCCTTACATGAATAACTCACACAGTCCTCTTAACCCTAGATTACATGGTGTGTTCACTAAGGACATGGCATATACTAGACAAGGTTTCGCGCCCCGTGTTGTTAGTTACACGGCTGGCTTCATGGATGTCCCTCACACAGCGTGTTCCGAACAAACACAGTATTTATATGAGACATAACATCATCCCATGTTGTTCATGACACATATGTGTACCTAGAAAAAGACTACACAGAGTGTTCATACCCAACATGGTGTTTACTGCATGAGATTCCCCGACCCGTGTTGTTAGTGACACAGACGGGTACACTACTCACTACTACACGGCGTGTAACAACTATACACGGTGTGTTTCTGAAAACTTTTTCACCACTTTGTGTTTCTCCTCAAACAGTCAGTGACATAGTTTAAAACTACATGGTGTGTAGTCAAGTACATTCCGTATATTCTGGGTTTTTTCGGGCAGTAGCTCAAAATCTACATTGAAGCCCAGAAAACACTGAAATACAAACATGAAGGTGACAAATTCCGATCCGTGAGGATCTATAATCCCTACAAACCAAAGATTGGAATCTCATACAAATCATATACAAGGGAAACAAGTCAATGATCCACCAAGTTCCAATTCATGAGGAACCATAACACCTCAAGAACCAAAATTTGGAGTTCATTTAAGCAAAGAACAATACAAACAATTCTTCTATCAAACTGTAGAGATTCTATCAAAGCATCTATCACAACAACATGCATAATCGAAACAACATCTATCACAAAAACATGCAATCACTAATAAACCCTAGATGGAATGGAAAGAATACATGGAATGTGATTTATAGCAAGTGCCCATATGATGTATGAGATGGAATACCATCATCTCATCGGGATATGAGAGAAATTGAACTGCACTAGCATTACAATAACAACACAAAACATGTGAATCACTCTAGGTGAAATCATATCGACCATAAAATCTCAAACCAGACACCTGCAATATTGAGGTTGATTGGATTTTACCTATACACAGGTTAGCTATTAATAGGCACAACTTATTACCAAGTAGTGAATCCTTCATATCCCTAGATAATGGCTAAAAACAGTATATCAAGAGAAAATAATCCCTCTGATACCAATTTGTAACGTCCCGGTTTCAGAAGACACCCAAAGTCGCCCCGTACACGGTTGGTCACATGGCCTCAAGCGCATTTTCCCAAACGCCAGAGGCTGCCGACTAGCAGTGAGGGCCTTAGGTGTGACAGTGGGGAAACTATGCCCTCATTGGAAGAGTACACAGTGGAAATAAACAAAACATGCAATAGAGGAAGTAGTAAATATCCAACAACAATGCACAAGTAAACAGCGGAAGAATAAAACAATAAACCACTGGAGCACATATGTATATATGAAATGATGCATGATAAATATCTTGAGAAAAAATCCAACAGGTCACAATTCTAGAAATATAAACAATACCAAAACATGTACAAAAGAAAATATAAATATCTTCTCAGCATCCCAAGCCTAATCTTGGTCCCATGCTCTCCTTCTCTAAAACAATCAAGTACCAGAAGTCTAAGGGTGTTTTCCCTTGTCTATACCTACAACAACATAGTCTGTTTAGGCCCAGTAGCATGACCCAAACAAGGTGTGATACAAAATATTAATAGGAAACCACCCGAAGATCTGTGCCATACAGTCAGTGAGCATATGGGATGTAAAATTATAGTTAGCAGTAATTAGTAACAATGAACAACATGCAGTAATCAGCAAGCAGTAATAGTATGATATACAACATTAATCAATCCATAGAACAAAAAGAAGTAGTGAATCAGACATTTAACCACAACAGGAACCCCTCTGGGAAGTACTCGCAGCCAACCCCTCTGGTTTGTTCATACGAAATTATAAGACTCTCTTTGGAAGCTCGCTCATTCAATTCCCCTAATAGTCTAGGGTAGTCAGGGACTCTCTAAGGAAGATCATGTGGTCTAACCCAATTATAGTCCCAAGGTCTAGAAACTATCTGAGGAATCTCACTCGGTCAATTCCTCCTATATTCTTAGGTCTATGACAGAATCTATAAAGAATCTCACTCAGTCAATTCCTTCTCCATCCTGGAAAGGTTTTAAAGAAATCTAAACAAGGTAAAGACTCTCTGAGAAAGCTCACTTGGTCTACCCTCCTATATTTTATAATATCCAAGACTCTCTGGAAAGCTCACTCAGTTTATCCCCAGTAGTCTATAATGTCCAAGACTCTCTAAGGAAGCTCACTCGGTCTACCATCTTGTAGTCTATAATGTCCAAGACTCTATGGGAAGCTCACTCAGTCTATCCCTTATAGTTTATAGCACCAGGTTCTCATGGTACCATGCCAGTCCATGAATAATAAAGCTATAAGGACCATGTACAGTTAAGTATATACTTGGTTAACCATTCTATAGAATAACAATCATGGAAAGAATATCGTTCTATCCTACGATAACAAGGCATGGAAAACAGGTATAACGTCTAAATGCTAACCAAACTCAAAGGTCATAACAGGAAACAAGCATGGGAAAAACATACAAGTATAGAAATTATCCTAAAAAATGATCAAATTACCTATAAAAAAGCATATAATCAAGGTAGGAAAAATGGGGAAAAATGGGAAACACACAATACCCCGTTCATGGGTATTGTTGGAAATTTTCAGATAAACACAAAGACTTCAAAAGGCAAGGAACAAACCTCCTAACTTGATGCTAGGAGATCAATATACATTGACCACGAGGCTTTATTCTCATTAGAACAGTGTAGATCTACGAAAACGCACAAAATGTTCAACCCACGATATCTTGAAAAAGAGGGGAAATAATGGAATGAAACTCAAGACAAAGGAATAGCTCACCATTATGGTTCCAATGCAATCGATGGTGGTTGATTTGGAAAACAGACAGTGGCTTGGGGGATCGGAGTATGTTCACGGCCGTACAGATGCTCCCTACTGAAGAACCTTGAGAAGAAGACGTTTTTGTGGATTAGGCATGACCCCGGTCCGTTTAATGAAAAAAAAGAAAGTACACGACGTGTACTTCTGGGGTACATAGCGTGTACTTGGCCATTCCGTACTCCACATTATGCTGCCTCTACATCACTCTTATACACCGTGTGTGTGGCCCAGACACGGCCAACACACGGCCTCATGTGGCAACAAGGTACACGACATGTACTTTGGATATATCTAGATTTTCCTCTTTTTATAAAAAATCACCAGAAAAGGAAAAACATACCTGAAACGAAGATTCGGGTTCTTACAAGTTATTATGTATATGTGTTATTTAAATTATTTTTTGGTATCCATGTTTCCAAATACATTAAAAAATAAAATTCTATCCTTGAAAATATTGTTATATAATGAATATTCATCTAATAAGATGTAATATTTATATATTTAAAGGATGGGTCGATATAGTTTGTAATAGATAATGGTTTAGTTACCTAGGAAAACTATAATGTGAAAATTTTATTGAAGGATCTTATGATAATAAAACGTATAGAAAAATATCATATTTTAGGGTAAGGAAAGGATTATGGTTTTCATATAAAAAACATCACTATTTGGATATTTCAAGTTTATGTTTGTGTTAGAAAAAATGAATCTAGGGGTAATAATTTTAAATTATGTTACTTGAATATATCTCAACCATTATTTCAGTACACAATGAGTGTACCTTTAATATTAAACTTTTTTGAAAAACTCAAGATATATTCTTGGGATAATTCACATATTATTTATAAACCATTATAAATGATTTTAATAGATAATGACCATTAATTACAAAGGATAATTCTAAGGCATCATATATTTAAATTAATGTTTATCTAATTAGATATAGTATAAATTATTTTTCAGTATTATGTGGTTTCCCACTATGATTTTTTATTTCTCACACTGTGATTTTTTGTTTTAGTTATGTTTGGAACCTGAGGGAACTTTGTTAATGTCTAATTGGACTGAATGGATAATTATTGCCCTACTGAGAAAAAAATTAATAAGAGATATAGAATGATAAATATTATTTTTATTCTAATATAAAATTCTCATTCTATGAATCACGCTGGTGATGAAAATGAGAAAAATATAGAACAACATTATGTTGATCCATTCATTAGGAAACATAATCCTTCTTTGAGTAGGTACACTAATCCATATGTTATTGTGAAATGGATTAGAACCATTTAAATAATGTTTTTCATCCTCTAGTGTACATTAAATGGTAAATTTACATCTTAATTTTATCATTTGGAAGGAAAACAGATCAATGGTAGACTCTTATCAATTACATGATCCAATATTAAGCAATTTATTCCATGGAGAGGGATATTATTGAGAGAATATTTAGAATAAGCACCTTACATGTGTTATTCATTCAAAAATGGATAAGGATTCCATTTAGATAAATGAGAAGGATAATGAATCCATTATTATATATGAGGTAATATTTTTATGATTTTCCAAGTACACTATTAGTATTCTCATCCAACCTAAATGTATTATTTATCTAATGTTTTATGGCCTTAAACCTCATCTTTGAAGGCTTTTATGAAAAATGTTCGTGTGTAAATATAATGAAATACTTTTATGTATTATCGATGTTTGGATGTATAATGTAATTACCCATCAATATAATGGGTTTGATAAGAAAATACTATTTAAACAAGAAGATAATTTTAAAAATCATGGATAGAAGAAAATTAATCTTCTTTTATGATTAATGTCTTGAAGCACATATAGAGGAAATTAAGTTAATAGCACTCATAAACAATTATCACGTGTAATAAAAATTTATTTGCTATTGTGATTTTGATGTGATGGGAAGATAAAGTTAGCTAATAATTTAGAAAAATAACCACTAAATTCATTACTTACTCTTCAATGTTTTAAATACTTCGTGTATGTGAATTACGCTAATAAGTGGTCTAGTAAAATGGTTATTTATTATTATCAATAAAAAACCAATTAAATATAATTAGAAAGGTATGTTTCACACTTATAATTATTGTCAATGTGTGGAATAATAAATAATTTATCAAAGGTACACACACCATCCACTCTTGAACAACATATTTCTTATTTAATTATAGATCTCTCCACTATTTTATATTTGAATAATTTATTAATGGAATCAAAATAAAAACAAAATGATATGATGTTGAATTAGAATTGAAAATTGACTAATGGTATGCTTATCACATATCATGTCATCAATTATTCTCTGAGTAATTTTTGTTGGAATATGATTCTCATTAATCCAGGTATCCTCCACATAGTTGAATTTGATGTTATACATTGCATGGATTGACTTTACATACATAAATATCACATTAATTGCTAAAAAATTAATGTCACATTTGATAATTCAAACCAACCCATGGTCATCCACTATAGTGATGATAAATATGAACTTCTGAGAGATATTTAAAAAATAATTTGGGTCTTAATTCCTTTTCTCTAGAGGTGTGTTTCTTATATAGTTAGGGAGAAACACAACATCAAAGATATAACTATTATATATTAGTTTTTTAAAGTAATTTATAATGAGTTTCATATTCATCCTTTGAATATTGATTTTGACTTTTTTTAGTAGAAGTCATATATATTTCTAAATTAATTTAAAAGATTCCATATACATTAAACCCATTTGTGTTGTAGAAATAGAGAATAGAACTCCATGGGAATCATGAAAATGTATTCATCATCTCGGGGGATCACCTTGGGGTGAACATGTTCATTTTGTTAATAATATATACGAATGAATGTCACACTATATTATTTATCATGAACATAAAAAAAGTTCAAATCAAGAATAAATATCATATTCCATATATTGAAGACTTTTTCAATTATTTCAAATGAGCTCAAAATTTATCTAATATTGATCATCAATAATGATTATATTAGTTTTGGGTCAAAATTTAATACATATCCAAGAAATATTCCTATACAAGGTCCGTAAAATATGAAATTTTAGTGAATTTATTTGTTCTCACTAATTCCATATCTATCTTAATGGATTTAATGAATATAGTCTTTAGAAATTACCATGATCAGTTTGTGGTAGTATTTATAAAATAATAATATTATATATTTAATTAGAAATTAAGAACATATATATCACATAAGTATTTCATATAAGATCTTAAGGAAGAGTTTTTTGTATGAAAAAATTTACCAAGTGTGAACATTGGCAACAAGAAGTTATATTTTTTTGGTCTTATAATCTCACTAGAGAGTATATTAGAATATATATACAAGATATATTATTATAGATATTTGAACACACCCAATAATTTGACTAATAACCATATGTTTAGGATGGAGATGCTTTGTAGGAAATTTCTCACAAATACCAAATCCAAAAACTGTGTTAACTATAAAGGGACACACATTCAATTGGACATATGAATGTGAATAAATTTTCAATGAACTAAAGTGTAGGTTAATTTGAGAACATGTGGTAACATTTCCTTACCATGTATAATGGATTGTGATTTATAGTGACACATTGAAGAATGATCTCGGATTCTTCCTTGTGTAAAAGGATTTTGTGATAACATCTTCCTTAGTAAATTTTTTTATTCATATGGGAAAATACCCAATTCATGATTTGAAGTAATCTTTGGTAAATCATAATTGATATTATAGAGGCATTATATTTATATATTAAGGTGTGGCATATTTACAAATTATACAATTTTATAGTATATGATAGCTTAGATAATGTTGAATATGTGACACATAAGATGGTTGATTTTATTATATATTATTACAACTAAAAACATTAACACATTTAGAAATTGAATAAGGTCAAGATTCTTAAATTCATAATATTCAGACAATCTTATCTATATTTAGGATAAAAAAATAACCAATATATTTTTATTTATAATGGAACGATATAAAAACCTAAAAGAAATGGGAGAAATAATATCATATTTAAATGATTTGTCAATAATCTATTCTAGTAAAATTTGAATACGCATCTAAGGATGATGTACAATGAAAAAAATTTAAGCTATTTTGTTGTGTTCAACCTCAATTATGATAGAAGGTTAAGGTTTAAAAATTATTTATTTTTCATATCAACACTAGTCATAAAGGATGATCTATTGGAAGAATCTCATATTTCACCATGTATATTCATCCTGGAAATATGAAAATATATTAAAATTTCGACAGTTATTTTTGGTAGGACAATATGGACAGATATATTGAAGTGTATCTATCTCAGTTTATAGAAATCCCACAAGTTAAGGATGAAAGGTATAATTTTATGGTAGATTAAAAAAATTACCCATACCAGAGATGAGATGGGGAAAACAACACCATGTATTTAATTATTATACACCCCAAAACATATAATGTCTATAATTAAGTTTGGTTTATTTTCAACCACCTTGGAATTAGTTGAGTTCATTTATATTAGAGAATATTTCACTCTTGACCAACATTACTGGGTATACATTTTGGATATGGTAAGTATTCGTGGAGTAATAATTATATTTTATCAGACATGGATATGATGTTTACATCAATATTTTGTGGATTTATTTAGTAAGATATGGATTAAAAGTTGTCTTTTAGTACTTTTTATCATCCTCAGATAGATGTCCAGTCACAAAGAACAATTAAAACACTATTGGATATGATGATATCATGTTTTATGGATTCTTATTGTTCTTGGGATAAACACATTCCTCAGGATGACTTTTCATACAACAATAGCTTCCACGTAATTATTAGAATGGATCTTAATGAACCCTTTAATAGAATGTGGTTATAAATATAATGTGTTGGGAAAATGTGGAAGAATGAAATATACTAGGAACTGATCTAGATAATGTAATGGTTGTGATAGTTATACCCATTTATAAAAGCCAGGACTCTTCAGATTTGATATAAATATTTTGTGATAATTAACAACGAAATATTTAATTTCATGTTGGTGAGAACATATTTCTAGGACAATCTCTACAGAATAAGTTAATGATATTTAAAAACATGGAAATTAGATCCAGAGTTTATAGTTACCATTTTAATTATTGATTGATTATAGATGGTTTTTTGTCACTTGGTTCTTTCACCGAACATCTCTCAAGTTCATTATAAGTTCTATAAATCTCTCCAGAGAAAATAAATACTTGATCCATCAAATGGACTAAACATAGAGGTTTTGACACTAGGGAATGATCTTTTGTATGGAGGATAACATGTAAAAATCTGGATTGATTGAGATAAAATGCTATAAAACAATACTACTCACCTCTAAAATGATCTTAGAGTAATAATAAATATAAATAAGAAACTATGGAACTTGAGGATGTGATGAAATAAAGATATCCAACTTTTTTATTAGAGTGATGAAATTTAAATAAGGGAATTAATTTTCTATATAGAATAATTTAACACACTAATATTTTATGATATATTTCACTTTAAACAAATATATAATATTTGATTGTTTCTCATAAATGCATCCTCAATTATAATTGATCCATAATACATGTTATCATCAGAAAATAATTGTTAAATTGGATATGTAAGTAGGAATATAATTTTTTTTAAATTATATATAAATAATTTAGTTAAATAAAATAAATCTTTAAATGTGATAATAATATTTAGTAATTTCATTGTATTCATTAAAAATACATTTTTATTCATAAATGGCATATATTAATTTCTGTGAAAAAAATAATATAATTAATTCATAAATATTTTATAAAATGTAAATGAAAACAATAATTTCATTTTTGATATAACATTTTTAAAATTATCTTAGCATGAATTAAATATAATTATTTGAAAAAAACATTTATCAATTAATAGTAAAAATACATATTTCTATTATGAATTGTATCTTTGTTAATTGTTATTCTCATTATTAAATTCTAATTAAAAATCGTTTTAATTTTTTTTTGTTCTTTTATATTATGATTTATCTTAGGAATTATATACTAATTAATTCTATGATAAACACTTTTTATTCATTAGAAAACATTTCCCCTGGATAACTATTTATCATTGTGTTATGCAAGTTCAATTTTAAATTAATTCCAACCATTTCTATGAATTGAATTGAGTAAAGTTAATAAAATAAATTAATTATTTGGAATAATAATTTTCATATTCTTGTAAGAGACTACACTACCTATTTCTTCCTAAAAAATAGTAAAAATAGTGTAAATTTCTCACTGAGGTTAAGGTAAAAACAAGATTATTAGGGGGTCCAACTAAGATATAAGGGTATGTTATAAAATTATGTTAATCTACCTAAAATTTTATTCCAATTTTAAATTAAATTTTATCCCACGTTTTAAATTTCTATATATTTGGAAGCATTTTTATTTATTATTTATTTATTATATATTAATCTATTATGAAATTCTATGTGTTTTCTCTCTCCCAAAAATAAAATGGAACCTGTTTTAATTTTTCATTACTCCACTTTGAGAAAAATATATAAATAAAAATCTACAATATTCTCTTATTGACAACAATATTCATGAATTATTTGTGCCGGTGTTCTTGAAATATCATTCCATGGGTCCTTTATAAGGTATGTAAAGGAGGCTTTCAGAATAAGTGTTAATATTCTTTCCCGAACTACTTCAATTTATTTCTTTTTCTACCCAATTAAAATATATTTAATTGATTGTAAAATAATAAAATAAGTATCATAAATAAAATAAAATGTTTTTCTGATTGTTTTCTTTCCATTATTCACCCTCTTTTTAGTCAAATAGAATGTTAAAGTATCGCTTGTGTGTACTTATGGACTACCTCCTTCACATAGAGATACAATTAATCTCTTATTATGATCTTTAATGGATTTTTATTATGATGGATTAAAGATTATATATTATATTTTTGAAATAATAGTTATTTTGGAATTATAATATCAAATATACCTTATCGCCTTCCTAACCACTGGAAAATGATAATGTTGTTCATGTGTACATGTGGGCAACCACCGACAAAAAGAGATATGATGCATTTTTTCTATAATACTTCACATAGATAGTAATAATGATTTATTTAGGGAATATATATATATATATATATATATATATGATATTATACTTATTTTTTGGAAAGGTGATCTATAATTTATAATTCAATCCTTCCACTAAAATGTTAATTCAATGTCTATATATTTGAATGACCTTCCATCTCTATGAATAATGTAATTAATTTTTCTAACTATATATTTTATGGAAGAAACTATTTATATATTGAATATATATCATATTTATATAATTCGTAAAATTTTGTATATGATGGTTCCATGAACTAATTACAATACTAGAACTAACAGGGTAAAATTCTCATGAAAAATAATTTTACACATAGAAATGATTATTTTAAAAAAAAAATACTAATAAATGGATGATGAAATATTTTAATTTGATTATACATGAAATTTTATGATTGAAAATTATTCTATTATTGATGAATAATATATTATAATTGAATATAAAGGAGGTTATATCACATTCTATCCAATTCATACTTGATTTAAGGAATTTATATTACAATCTCATTATTTACAAATATTGTTTATGATATTGTTGAAAATTATATACTTCAATGATCCAACACAAAATATACTCATGACATTTTTTATACTATATTTATTTTTAGAGATTAAAAATTTTCATTTTATTTTTCCTATTTAATGACTCTAGATGTCAAAATAATATTTTTATGGATAACTAATTTTATTTCAATCGTCGATCGAAAAACTATTTTCCTCAATATCCATGTTTTTTAAAAATGATTCCATGATTTTTTTCAATTTGCTGATTTTTGTATAATGGGATTTTCAACCATTATTTTCATGTTTAAGAGTAATCATCCTGTCATTGTATGAATGAGTTACTTTTTACCTCTCACGAAAATCATAAAAGGAATATTTGATTTAATTTAGTTGGAAAGGAATTAATTTTCTGCCATTATAAACACCTAATTATTGGATGATTAATTTAATATTTATTTAATCGATATATTAAAATAAAATTTTTTGTTTTAAAAGAAATTATTTCAATGTGAAAAGAGTATTTTTTTTAAAAACATTCAAATTTATCTTTTAAGGATATTTTCATATAATACTTCATCCTTTTATGTTAATTAGAAACGTGTAAGTATGGAATTTTATTGAAAACCCAATTATTTTCCTCAAGAAAAACCAAATTTTATTGAAGATGGAATGAAAACAATTAATTTTTAATTATTATGAAACTAAATCAATATTTAAATACTTTTGATAATTCAAACGTGAAATTTGGGGAATACCAATATGTGGTTTTCTTTATAAGGAATAATCCACATAGTTTTTGTGGGTGAATTGATCAAATATTTTATATATTATGGTTATGTATTAATGAAAAATTATTTTTCAACCTTTAGTGTTCAAAACATGAATAATTTATTTTAGCTACATCTCCTTTTAAAGATGAGGGAATCAGGATGAAAATGACTCCACATAGTGGAATGAGTTCAAGAAATTGTTTTTAAATACATAATTTCATTATATTATTTCTTTAAAAATGGGGAATTAATTCCATGAGAAAAAATTGAAGGATAATAAATCCATCAGTGCCCATGAAGAATGTTTTACAAGACATGTTAGGTACACTTATAGTATTATCATCCAAACTGAAATTAAAACAATTAGATTATTCAATGTCTTAAAAAACTATATCTAAAGGTATTTAAGCTTAAAATAAATCACTATATACTAATAAATCATTTTATTTTATATCATGGTTGAGACAAGGAGTAGAGTTACCCATAAAGAATAGGTATTTGATAAGAAATGAATGATAAAATTCAAATGAAGTTATAAAATCATGGAGAGAAAACGATTTCGTTTCTTTTATGAAAAATATGTGGTAGGAATAATGTAGAAGATTTTCCTAAGTGAAATAGTAAATATTTTATTTATGTAAAGGATGGTCATTGAGAAAATAAATTTTGAAGTGATGGGAAGTAGAATTTGGCTAAAAATTGAGAAAAAGGACCATAATATGCACCACAAACAATCTAGTTTTTTAAAGCAAAGATTAAAGGATTTATGCTAACTTGTTCTCAAATAGGAATTTTAATATATATGATCAGTATCATTAGATGCATACACCCAAATACAATGGTAAATATCACGTGATTACTATTTTAAATGTGGGGTATGATAATGAAGTGGTCAAATATGAACTTACCTAGAACTCTAAAACAGTTAATGTATTATATAAATTAGGATCTACCCAATATATTATATATAAAGATTTTTATAAGAGTATCACAACACCAAATTAATTATTTGACATTGAATTATCTTTGAAACACCATAATGGTTGGGTGATATAATCTTAAGAAAATCGTTATTCTCTAGTTGAGGATTGTGGTCATGTGCATCTTGAAAATCTCATTTTTCTCCCTATAATTACATATAATGTTATCCTAGGAATGGATTGGATTTATTTTCAAAAATTCCTCATCAATATACATGGAAGGGATGTGTGGTTTGATTTTGTAAACTATCCTTTGTTTATCTATGAATGGGATGATAAAAATAAAATTATAATGAAAATTACATCTATTATATGGGTCTTGATTCTTTTTCTAAAGGGGTTGTTTATCATAGATAGTTGGGAAGACAATTAAAATTGGCGATATTATTATTATATGAGTTTTATTTGATATTTTTGAAAAATATTTTATGGGTATTCCATAAATCAAGATGTTGGGTTTTCATTAATTCTCATACATAGTATTAACCAATTTCTGAGACTCAATAAAAAATGGATCCAAATGAGTTATATGAATGAAAAAAGAAATGCATAGAATATATTAAAAAGCGATTAATTCGTCCATGTCCAAGACCTGGGAGTGAACCTATTCTTTAAATTAAGAATAAAGATCGGTCAATATGAATTTTAAATAATTATCATGAACACAACAAGGAAAAAATCATGAATAAGAATAATATTCCCCGTATTGATGATATTTTATTGATGACAAGGAGTTAAATATTTTTTCAAGATAAATTAATGATCTGGAAATTATATGTGGAAGGTCAAACATTAACGAATACTCATGACAGCCTTTCATACAATGTGTGGACAATGTGAATTTATAGTAATTCCATTTTGTATTCTCAATACCTCAAATATCTTCATAGATTTAATGACTAAATTCTTTAGATACTAACATTATCAAATTATGTTAGTCATTATAAATAATAATTATATATAATCAAAGAAAAAGGAACAAAATAAACAACTCTTGGTTATTTTGCTAAATACCTTATTGAATAATAATATTTAGAAAAAATTAACATGAAAGACTATTTATTATAAAATATTTCTTTTTTCTAGGTCATATAATCTCAATAGAGGGTATATTAGTGGATCCACTAATGACAGAAGTTATTTAATTTTGATGTGGATTAACTATTATGACTAAGATCTATATATGTCATTGTATAGAAAGATATTGTCAACTTTTGTGGATAATTTCTCCTAGAGATATAGTCCACTCACTATGTTTACTCACAACTGAGCCTTTCTCCTTTATAAAAATGAATGTGAAAAAATTTCAAGGAACTTATGAGTATATTTGTTAGTACACCTATGCTTACATAAGCCTATAGTATAGAATGGTTTGTGATATATATTGATAAATCTATAAATAAACTCATATGAATCCTCATGAATAATGAAATGGTATTTTCTTATGTCAAATGAACATAGACAATTCATTTGAAAATTTACCACAATCCCAATCTAGATTTTTTTGTGGTAGTTATTGAATTAATGATTTGATGGAATTATCTTTATAGAGAATGGTACGAGATATTTACTGATAATAATACATTATCATATATATTCATTAAAAAATAGTTTAATATGAAAAACAGAATATAGTTGTATTTCATTAAATATTGTGAGTTATCAATATATTACCACCCTAGAAAAAATATTTGGGTTCTATATTCCCTATACTGATGAGATCATGGTAGTTTTTCAATGATACTGGCCACAATGAATATAATATTTATATGTTTCCAATAGTTGGAAATGAAAATATTTAATGAATGGGAGAAATATTATATAACTCAAATAAGTGTTCAATAATTAATTCACGTTATGATTAATGAGGCAGAAATTCATGATGTAGAGTAACAAATTAATTTAATATATATTCTTATGTTCAACCTTGATTGTGATAGAACGATAAGGTTCCTGAATCATGTATGTGTCATATAAATTTTAGGATTGGAAAAGGATCTATTGTATGAAAATCATAGGTCACCATCATATTTCCATTTCAGAAGTATAACGATTTTTAGTGATCTAAATCTGTATTTACTATGGGACAACAAAAAGGGAGGTATATCTGAATATATTTCATGGATCATTGTTTTTCAGTAGTTTAAGGCTAAGAGACAGATGTTTAAGGGTATTTCACAAAAAATACCCATACCCGAATGTTAATGGGAAAAAATAACCATGCATATAATCTTTGAGATCCCTAAATGTTCTAAAGGATTTAATTATATTTAGTTTTTAGTAAATTTCCTTATAAATTCAGTGTTGTACATTTGTAGTAGAGAATAATTCTCTCTGTATCAGAATTCCTTGTTATACCTTAAAAATGTGGCCAGGTTTCGAAGAGTAACACATTCTATTGTATCTTATCGAGATCCAAGTTATACATTAATGTTCTTGTTAAGTCATTAATAATATATATATTCATAGTTATTTTATAGTACATATATTTCTCATAGAGGTGGAAATTATGATAGAAGCAATCCAAAACTAGATGATACACTAAGATATTGTTCTATGTTATTCAATGTAGTTTGGGATCAAAACTATAATCTACTTACATTTCCTTAACAAAATATATTATACTCTAAAATATAGAAAGCTAATTATGAATCCCTCTATGTAATGAAGTATAAAACTCAAATGTGAGGGGATGAAGTTGTGGAAGTAATTATTTTTAGTCTTGGGCTAGAAAAGGAAAATAAGAATAAAGTCAAATCCATTTAGTATCACATCATGGGAGTTCAAAGTTGACAGAAAAATCATATTGACAATCATCAATGAAATATTGAAATTGATGTTGGTGAGAAGGTATTACAATGAATTAATACATTAAATGAAGTAATGTGTTCTTTAATTAATGGTATTTTTATTATTAGGTATAGTGGTTACATTGAGATTCTTGATCGAGTAGGCATAATAGATTTTCACTTAGTGATTCCACTGAAACTCTCCCAAATTCACAATGTTTTTATGTGTCTCTCTTAAGGACATATATACCAAATCCTTCACATGTACTGGACTCAATGGTTATAAAAATAGATCAAAACCCTTCTTATGATGTATAATTGGTAGAATCTTGGATTCAAGATATAACACAATATGGGAAAAGACTACTTAATTGGTTAATGTTTTGTAGAGGAATAAAATTTTTAAGAAGATATATTGTCACCAAATAAAGCGATGAAAATGCGATATTCATATTTTCTTTAATAATTATGATGAAATATGAAGGGTGGTATTCATTTTAATGTTTATATAATGAAACACCCAGAGATATTATGATATATTTGTCATTAAAAAAAATGAATTATTGGATGGCTGGTGATATATGCTACCCCATGTGTAAATGATTTGTATTATATAATATCTTTATAATATATCTATTTCTTCAGAGATGAGGAGTAATAATAACTGGCTTATAATTACATATAATTTTATTAGATATATGAATTATTTTTGAAAATATAAACATATTTTTTATGAAATATATTATATCATTCATAATACATATTTCTAAAAATTTATATAACTAAATTATACCACTTATATAAAAATTATTTCACAAAATTATCTTTATTTTTTAAATTATCTTTTCATAATTAGCATATAGCTTATTTTTTGGAGTTTTTTTAAAAGACTTATTTTTTAGATGAATAGGGAAAAATAATAATTTTTATAAAAAACTGTATTTTTTAAAAAAAATTCAAATTTACATTATTATTTTAAAATGGTCTTAAATTTAGTATTAGATCAATTATATTAATAATACCAAATTTAAATTAACTATAATTAATTTTGTGATAAAAAATTTTATACTTAAGAAAACATTTTCGTGGGAAACTACATTGTGTCACTTTTTCTAGGCTTAATTTTAAATTAAATTCTACTTATTATAAAAATTGAACTTAATAAATTGGATTTAATATTATGAACTATCAGTTTAATTTTTTTTGAACATTATGATAAACTTTCAATTCTAATTGTAACTATTAATAATCAAAAGCAAAATTCACCATAGTAATCTTTAAAATGGGTTCATTGGAGATTAAACGAAGAGATAAAGGTATGATTGTGAATTAAAATAATATATGTCATACTCTATTTCTATATTTAGGACCCTTCCAATTCGAACATAGAAATTTATTTCCATTTTTAATCATTTTTCTTGATTATGAATTTATTATATTTTAATCTTTTAATAAATTCAATATGTGTCCACTCCAACCCTTATAAAAGGACACCCCTTATCTATTTTATTTACACCACTTTGAGCGATATAGAATGAATAAAACCTATCCAATTATCATTTAAACATATATAGTTATTAATTAGATATTATGTTTTATAAATTCCCTTCTAAGGGATATTAATAGGGGAATTAAAGAATTCCTACTAATGTTGAAGAAAATCTCATACCCAACATACTTAAATTTATTTTTATGTAAAAAACTCTAAATATATGGAATTAATTAAAAGTTTATAAATAATACGTCCTAAATATAGATAAATGTTATTATTTTTATGAAACTACAATTATTAACCCTTTTTTCATGATATATATATTGAAATAATACTATGTTCTACATGTGGACAAACTCCTCCATGTAGAAATATTGTTCATCTTCCATCACCTCATTCATGTATTTTTGTTATGATGGGTTTAGGATTTATAAATATTATTTTTATTATATAATATTTATTTTAAATTATAATATCATAGATATCTTTTTACCTTAATATCTATAAAAAATGTCAATGACGCTCGTGTATACATGTATAATACCACCTCCGTGACGTGATGCGCTTTTTTTCATTTTCAATTTACATGGATGGTAGTTATGATTGATTTAAATAATATAGAAGATATTATTGATATAATATTTAATTTAAATTTTTCTTGATAGTTTATTTATTCATAAATTAAAAATTTAAAATAGCTTTCATGTGAATGTATGCCTAACCGTCTCCATTAATAAAGTAAATAATTTTTTCATCTCTATCTATTATGGATGAATATATATATATATATATATATTTATAATATTTTATTTATATCATGATTAATATTTTGGAAATGATTTTAATAAATGTCAATATATAATGACCAGAACTTCTAAATTGAAATTCTCATGAAAAAAGAAAATGGTGACACCCGTAAATGTTGATTTTAATGCGTATATATTAATAAATTGGTGTTGAAATGTTGTAAGTGGATCATATATGATATTAAAAGTGTTTAAATGAATATGTTATATAATTATAATAAATTTAAATTTATAATACATGAGTTTATATTGATGTTCAAGTAAGATGAGAAAATTGTAATGGTTTTATGTGACAATCACATTTTTTACCGAGAATATTTATTAATAAGTTTTATAAGATAGAATATTATGATATACCTCCAAATAGAATCATATATATTCTTATCCTATGAATTTTTATTCTGAATAAATATTTTCTATTAATTTTCCTCTTATTATGAACTCAAAAACCTATATATTATATTAAGGAAACAAAAATTTATTTATCTATTTTGTGGAAAATATATTTTCCTCCATAACCATGTATTCTGAAAATGATTTCAAAATTGTATTTACTATTCTCCTTTTATTTTTTATTGTCAATTTTATAAATTTTTTAATTTATAAAAAAATCATGAAAAATGAATCTTTTTATCATTTTCATAACGATTTACTATGGACTTTCTAATGAAAATGTTAAAGGAATCATTATTTTATTAAACAAAATGAACATTATTTCCTTCCATCGTGATTTATCAATTATTAGAATATTTTTTATAGGTTTAGAATGATATATATATGTAATATTTTTAATGAAATATTTATTAGAGAATTATATTTTAGTGAAGTGATTTTGAAGTGATAACATTATTTTCCATAAGAAATATTACATGAAATATTTTAAAGTGATATTCATTTAAGCTAACATCCATTCTGGTTACTTGATGTCTAATGAGAATATAATCCAATGATAAAATTCTTAATCTTTCTTTATATTTCTTATTATTATTACATGGAGATGTTTATGAAACCCTTATATTTTCCATGTATTATGTTATAAGTCAATTTTGGAATGTTATTGAAATCTATTTTTTATCAGCACATTATGATATAATCCAAATTATTTTTCATCATATGGAAAAAAGATGAGAATATTATTATTATGTAACAGGTGGGATAATAATAATATATTTCCTCTAATAAATTGGTAAGATATTGATATCATATGATCTAAAAAAGACTAGAATAGAGAGTGAACCCATTTCTATAAGGGAATATTTCTATTATAATTGTCTTTGGAGTGAACCTTGACCAATGATATGATGGAATTGGAGTTAACCCAATCCACAATGACATTCATGTCAGTGATTTGGGACTAAGGAAAAAAATATATTTGATTATGGGCAGTCTATAAACCTATATATTATGATAATTTAATGCTCTAATGGATAATGTTTCTAGTTTAATTTATAATTCACATCCAATAAACTGTCATGTTTTATTCCATGACTCATGATTCTTATCAATGATATGCATGTTATGGTTTTGAAACATAAAGATCATGTTCCCCTTGCCTTATTCTCATCTTATATTTCATTGATAATTGATGTCGACATTTTATATTCTTATTGATAATCTAATCCCATGATTTTATATATTTACTTCCCTATGTCATGATGAATGGTATTAATAGTGATATGTCTATGAAGGGGGATACTTATCATTATCATTGTGGGTGATTTTGTTGATATCGTATGAACATGATTTTTATGCATCCAATGTCCTAAAAAAACTAAATATATATGGTTATAGCCATGATATTAATGATATATAATGAATATTAATCTGATAATATGTAATTTTTTTTAAAAGTTTAAATACATATAGAATTAGTTTTCATTAATAAAGCATTTCATCACTAAGGAACCATTTAAAGATCTACATGTGATCTATTTATTTACATTTAATATCATGAATATTGTAAGGTGCCATGATTTTAAGAGAAGAATATTTTTTTATATAGAATATGACATTAAACAAAATTGTTAAACAACCCATGAAAGAGGATTGTTCAAATTTAATTTCTTTGATAGCTTGTGGAACACGCGACTCTAAGTCGAAATAAACTGTAATATAGAATGGTATTATAACCTATCCATTAAATTTTTGATTATGAATATAAATAAATATGTTATGAAAAGTATATATTTTTTAAATATGTAAAAACAAATTCATTAGTTATATAATTATTATGAATTTTATAATATCGATTTGAAAGAAAATAATAGTTTTCTGAAAAGCTATATTTTATCTACAGGATGGTTTAGTCACCCTGTAAAACATAATTTAATAATAATAATTAAAAATATTATTATTGTAATTTAAAAAAAATTATATTTTTAACTCATCATATAAAAATTATCATAGGGTGTTAGTGGTATTTTTCCGAAATATTTTATTATTTAATGAATAGTAAAAAATTGAATTTAATTGAAAGGTTATTATTTGATTAAATTATTGATAAAGTAAAAATATATTTAAAGTAGGCTTAAAATTTAAATTTGCATAATAATATATTTATTAATCTAATATTGGTCATTTTAATCATTTTGATGTTGAAGTATGATATAAAAACTTTGTGAAATTTCAAACATTATCTCTATAAAAACCAGCTCTCTCATGGCATCATGGATATTAATTTTAAATGACTTTCATAAAATCAATTGACTGAATTTATATGAAAGATGAATACTTCTATTTCTGATAGATTTCCCTGTAGTGGTAGAGTCATATTGAATCCACAGAATAAGGCATCCTCATTAGATTGACATTTTAACATATATGATTATATAAATAATTTACACATCATGATAAGTATGAGAAAAAATGGACCATAAAAGCATACCATTAAATTATTACGATTTATGAAAATTTCACATTAAATAGAGGGTAATGGGTTCCCTCTAGAGGCATAGTATGTATTAGATTTAATCTAACCCAATGTTGGAGAGATCTAAATAATTCCATAAGTTCCATAATTAGGGTGTTTTTTACCTTTAATTTTAATAAACCTATGAATATAGATATAATGAATATATTTATAACCAAAATCATTTGAAAGTTAATTATAATAATTCATAGGATTAATAAATTGGGGGAGATTTAATTTAATGGAAAAAAGTTTTTTTATGAATAATATTGTTTCAACCAGTCCATAACACATGACTAACTTAAAAAATTCCCCCTTAAAATGGATAAAAACATTCTAGATAGGTTAGTCTTGATACCTGAAGAATCATGCACTTGAATGCATTTTTTATGGGGTATCACAACTTCTGATGGTTAGTAGTGGCCTTCCATAGGGTTACATTAGTACTGTAGCTATAGAAGAAATGATTAATTTCATTATTATGTTGATTACATAGGAAACTTTTTTGAATCCAAGTTCATTATAAAAAAATTTCTCAACTTCTATAACCCCTTGAATCGATTAAAAATAATAATATGGGGCAGATTGTAATCCAACGGATGACGGTTCCTATACAAAAAAACATCAAATTTATAGAATTTATAATTGACCACCATTTATTTGACATCTATTGAATGTATTTATAAATAGAATTCCATTTTCACATTAATTAATGCATTTATATTAGTTTTATTTTAATGATAATTTAAGATCTTAATAAGTGGAATATCAATCTAGTTGAATGACTAGAAACTCAAAAATGAGTTGTTATTATCTAGGCAGTGGGAGTCCACTGAAATGCTTGAATTAGAATCCTTAAGATATATCCAAATGGAAGTGTCCACAATGTATAAATAATTATACTTTATCATGTTCAAGATTATTCCTCTAAAAAAGGCATGTCCATATGATATACCACTAATTATCCTCAACATGAAATTATCCTATACTGATTGATTGAATTTGAAGAGTTTTTTAATTCCAAGACCCCCATATTCAATATGTTGACAACATTTCCAGCATGGGATGGTATAAATTCTACATTATATGAAGCTACCACTCCTAGAAAAATTCTAATTATATTATTTAATGTAATTAATGAGACCATCATTCCATTTATAAACCATGAACAATTAGACAAATTTGAAAAAAATAACTACATTGGAAATACTAGTCCTTCCATCCATTACAGAAGTCTTTACATTCCATGAATCAAATTTATTAAATTATGTTATATTTACAATTTTCTTATGTTTATTTATATATAATTCACACAATTTATTCATTGATTAATTCTCACTTCAACATTCTCATCAGTGAGGGGGTTTATTTCACAATCTCATTCCAATCAGGATTGTTTATTCTTAAATTTCAGTTGATGGAAATTATTTGAAAATTATCTAAATAAAAACATGACATTTTCTTATATTATGGTTATTCGTGAAATTTTTTGAAAATATTCCCATTTTAACACACATTGGTACTTAAAATAATAGGTAAAATGTTTTTATAAAAATCTGATTTCATTTCTCTCTTCTATTACAAATCTGTTTTCTTACAAAACTAATCATTCTAAAACATTTTTGAAAATGTATTTAACCTTTTAAAATATATTTATTAAATAAATGTTTAAATTGGGTTTATTTTTACAAAATAAATCAATGGAATATTTTTTCTACTAACAAGTTACTTTTCTAACCTTCTTATAGTGCAAAAGAATGTTCTTTCTAACATGAATGAAATTTTTGGACATAACCTCATAAATGAAAATAATTTCAATGAATCATATATTTAATGTTTAAAAATATGTTTTTAATGGAATTATTCTTCCAAATATTATGAATTTTATTATTTTTTAAATGTGATCATCAAATAAAATAATTTGAAATATTTTTATGTGTTAAAAACTGATTTTAAAAATGATTAAGATACTTTTTCTCAAGAAAATTTTTTAAAGATGTTTTTATAATATTTTAATTCTTAATGACCGTAGTACATCATTTTAAATATAATAAATTATTGATATGTTTAATTTAAACAATAATTATTCTCCCTCTCATTGGTGTATGATTATTTTTTCCAAGGATGGTATTGAAATTAATTACATGATTGTTTTTTAAACTACATTCCCTTGATATCATTAATTTCCTGTGATCATTGGACATTATATTTCTCAAAAAATATATATATTATTTATCAGAGTTAGGTTTTATACTTATAACATATATAATTTCAAAATAAACTTCTCTAAAATGAATGTCATTTTTATCTTGGGAAATATTGATAAATATTTATTCTTTATATAATACAAAAATTTGATGATAATTTATATTTTTTTATGAATTAAATAGTTGATTTTATATATGTGGAATTATTTGGAAATTAGAGTCATGGGTGGGGCGAGGTTATATGGATCCCCTCAATGCATCGATTGTATAATGGGACAAATCAATTGGATATCCATAGAGAAATAGGTTTCTACCTATCAATATTAAATTTTCTCATGGATAGATATTGATGCTATAGGTATCATGTTCCTAGGACACATGATGTCAACTAATTATGATTTCCCCTATTAATACTTCATTTACCATTATCCATGAAATTTTCTCTATAAAATTACATTTGTATGCATTTCATTCTCAGATTATTTATTAAATTTCATGTGTTTTCAATTATTTTCATTTCCATGTCAACTTTATCTTATCTAGTTATGATAGTCATGATATTGAATAAATTGATTTATTTTTCATTTATATACCTTTACATAATGAATAGTATTGTGAATTAATTTAAATGTAATGTGTGTTCAATTATTTACCTTGACATGTTGATTATTTTTATTCATACATGACTTCTAACACTATAGTTAACCCTTAATAAGTATTGAATCTCTACATTATTTTTCATTATTTCTCAGGATTTGATGAAGTGTAATATTTTTGATAAGAAAGGATATTCTAGGTGAAATAAATTTATTCCTTAAATAATAAAATTATGTTTTAATTTTTTTTTCAAATATAATATCAAAATCATTTTTGTGTGTAGTTTACCAAGACTACTAAACTATTTTCTCCTTCGAGATGTGATTTCTTATATCTTGTGGAAATATAATGATGAAAAAATGGATCCAGGATACTATTTGCATGGATTCAATAGTGTGTATTAGAGGAAAATTATTTGAATAATTGGAAACTATATTTTAGAAAATAGAGGATGAAGATCATAACCCTATGATATGCTTTGAATGTAATTAGATAAGAACATCAAAAGAAATTGGTAAAGAAAATATTATATGGTTTTCCAAAGAAATAAATAGATTATTGGATTCTAAAACTGGACATAGATATAGAAAAAATATAACTACATGTAGTAACATCGAAATGGTTGTATTGGGATTCACCCAATCTTTACATGGTGCACAATAATGAGGCTTATTGTGCACAAGGTTTGAAACTCATGGTGGAAATTAATTGGATAATTCAAATTGTTATTATAGACCACTATGAAGGATTTGATAAATTAATGAAAATTAAAAAACTAGGTTAACACTAAGGTTTATTAGATATAATATAAGTTGTCACAAAGAAATGGTAAAATATTTAATGTGTGTAAAGGATGGGAATACAGTGAATAATTGGTGATGAAGAATTAAGAGTATGACAGAGTGAAATATGTATCATTCTAGGGATCTATTAGTAGTCAATTGTCTTAAATATGGAAAACTAGGGAATTATATATGTTAATTAACTCATATAAAGGTTAATTACTAGAATAAGGAAGGACCGGTGTTCAAATAAAATAGTAAAAGTATTTATTTAGATTATATAATTATATTATAAAATACTATTTACCAATGGTATTTTGGTTTAATATTAATGATACATGTAATAATTAAATTAAATTTTACAAGAATATATGTCCAAATTAAAATAATATTTATGGATACCAAAATGGTGTTATGAGTTTATTCTTTATAATAATTTCAAAGACATAAACACCCTGATTTATGTTTTTGGTGAAGGGAGTCCACAACCATTAAAAATATTTTTGATGAAGTATAAAGAAACTACATGTTTTACTAGAAATTTAATTTAAAGAGTAATGAATATACATTTTATAAATGCAAGTATAAATTAATTTTTATCATTTATGGTTAATATGATCATTAATGGAATTGTTATAATAGTTGAATAAGATTATTAGAGTTTTTGGGAAACATAATTAATAAATAAATGGTACTAATAACTATAGTAAAAATATTATTTAATGATTAATGTTTTTCAAGGATACCCAAAAATTTGTTTTAAGAAATTTTTTTGGAATTATACTATTATTGTTTTAGAAAAAGGAGAAATTGTATGTCGTGTGACAACCCATCATGTCTGGAAAGGTCTCATGTCTTGGACCCATCACTAAAGGACTCTAAGGGTTTAATTCCAACCACTATCCTAGGAGATATCATGGTTAATGTTCTATTATTGTTTATTCATATCTTATATGAGTAAATATTATTGATTATCCATTGGTGTTACCACTGAGTTTTAGAGATTAATGAATTATATTGGAAAACTTGTGTTAACCATATTGGATAGGGGAAATAGTTAGAGATAGGTGGAAACACTTTTTTCTATTTAATATTTCATATGATCCTTTAAAATTGAAATTTAATGATTCATGAAAAAAAATTATTTTTGTATATCCATTCCATGGAGTATGTGATGAATAAGAAATTGATCAAAGAACAACCATGGAATGAAATTAATATTAAGAAATAGAAACATATAAGGTACGAATATTTCCTTATATTATTAGATTTAAACAAATAACTCAACTCTATGAAAGAAATATTGAAACAAATTTTTATCTTAATATATTCAATTATATTGAAACAATGGACTTTTGAATCATTATGGATTTTTATAGTTTTGAAGCTATTTTTTATCTTAATATATTCATTTTCATAATAAGCTTCTATAGTTCTATTTTTAATAAAAAATTTGTAAAATGTTTCATAAATAAATATAAATTGATGAACTATTTTCAATGTGAAAATGGTATTTTTATCTTGAAATATTCCATGTATCCTTTTAATAAAATATAAACCAATGATTAAAAAAATTTAATATATAGATTTATTCAAAATTTTGTATGTATTAATCTCATCTATATATCTATAATATTCTCTCTTATATTTATGAGGTGGTACATTATTTTTTCCATTGATGAAATTTCTTCATTTAGATCTGTTGATTATGATATGAGGAAATATTATGGAACACATATTTTCCATGGGGAATTCTTATGTTATACAAAATTATTTATTTTCTTCTTGTGACACACATAAATTATGTACATTTTATAATGGGTATTCCAAGATAGTGCTCTAGTGCATTAAGAAGATATTTTTTTCCATGAGACTTCATGTATTATATTTTGGAGTTAACATAATCTATTATCAGTCTTCTCAACCAAGTGATATTGTCTATGAAAATATATATGACTCATTTTTATCTATAGATATATATTTTAACAATATTTACTATGAATATATGATATTTTGATATCATGATGTTTATTTCATTTTCCATGTGATTACATATGAGACTTCCCTTTTATGATATCATTTAATTTATTTTACTAACTTGTTGTGTTTCACAATTATTCTTATTCACATATAGGGTTTTTTATCTCACACCTATTGCATATATAGATCCACGGATATACCATATTTTTTAGGATCTCAAAAGGATTTTGGATATTATTATGGAAGAAAGAATAAATTAATCTTATAGACTAAAATTAATGTATTTGGAAACGTGTATTCCAAAGACACCTGGCCTCAGGATCATTCGGTTATAATTAATGTTTTTTTCAAAAAAAATTGAAGTAATAATTTCCATAAATGGTATTTTTCTCTATATGAGTGGTCTTCTGAGAAAGAATAGAGATTAATTGACTAGTTGTTTGAATGATTCATGAGTGTAATTATTGATCAATTGTTGATGATATGTTCCCCCTTAATTATCAAAGATGACTTGGTGTACTATAATAAATATAGTTTTTATTAAGATTCAAAGTTCTTAGTGATTCATGAATGGCTATTGGTGACTAAACCACTTCTTGGACGGTATTATGATGGATAGAATGTGATCTATATAGTTGTGAATGTTTTGGATCTCAAATATACGATGGCAGAGTTGATGATGGAATCTCATGTTTACTAGGGGCTGTGAAACAATGGCATATAAAGAAGTATTAAGAAATTAGTCGATGGTTCTGGTGTCCATGTTTGAGCAGAGATTTTATTGGGTTTTTATATAATTTTCAAGTCAATCAGATGATTATGTCCAAGATTTATTGACCATGTTTATTTCACTAACCGTTTCTCAAGACCATATGGATGAGGGATTTGTTGTTGATGGATTTCATTACATAGTTTGTAGGGACCATATGATGTCTATATGTTGGGTTGTTTTTAGTTGAAAAAAAGATAGTGGTGGAATATTTCTTATTGATCTAAAAGACTCATTCTGTAGATGATTTAGGATGACACTATTTTCTAGAGATAGTGTAACAGCATATACTAAATACAACTATACCATCTGACATGGATGCTCATTTCACTTCACAGTTTTGGAGTGGATTACAGAATCTGATGGAAAAATATTTGAAGCTTAGTGAGGTGTTCTATGCATAGACCAATGTGTAGTTAGAGAGGACAATTCAAATACTAGAGTATATGCTTCAGGAATACACCCAATATTTTAGTGTAAAATTGAATGATCACCTATCATTACAATAATATGATAATAATAATAGTTATCAATCATAAATTCATATGAAACCATTGAATTATATTTATGATAAGTGTTGAAACTCGCTGTTTTTTCTAGGTGGTAGGTTGGGTAGTTATTGTTATCCAGAGTATGGAACAAGAAGCCTCTAATTTGGTGTAGTTGATTTGGAATATATTTTTTACCACTATGAGTATAAATTGATCATATCCTAAATAGAGGAGAATATATTTGAAGTTATTGGTTGGTGATAGGGTTTTTTATGAGTGTCTCCTTAGTAAGGGGATAAAATTCTATAAAATTAAGGAATGATGGATCCATGATTTTATGGACTATATGATATTATCAATCATATATAATATTTTCTTACCATTTAGTTCCCTATCTCTGATAGCAAGGTATAAGTAATGTGTTCAATTTGACTCATCTTTGGAGGTATGATCCTGATCCTATGCATGTGAACAACAGTGAGGACATAGGGCTATAAGATGTAACATTTTTATTGGAAAATAGTTCATGGATTATGGACCATAGTGAGAAAGTGTTGAGGAAGATAAAGGTAATACCTTTTCTTGTTATTTTTATGAATAATAATATTAAATTGGATACATGGGAGTGGTAATATAATTATTAGGCTCAATGAAATGAGTTTTCTGAGCACGAACTCCAGATACACTTCTCTAGGATGAGAATTCCTCAGAGGGTGGAATCAAAATGTATCAAACTTTTTAGGTACGTTATAACTTTATTTGGACCCTTATATAAGTTATAGTGAGTTATTATTTGATTGGGTGAAGTATTGGGTAACTTCTAGAAAATAATAATTGTTTTTATGATATTTTCAATAGGTGTAACGTTTGATGAAAAATTTGTAAGATCATAAAGTTCTTATTAATAAAATTTACATCTTGTGGAAAAAATGTCAATTATCCTCGCATGATCATAACAGTACTAAAGATAGCCAGGTGACATTACTAAAGAAAATATGTATATTAGTATAGATTCAATAGCGTATTTTGGTTATTAATTACTATAATATATGTAAAAAGCATTTGTTTACATAGAATAAGTTTTGTTCCTCACATAGTTATTGCATGTTTTGGTAAATTAGGCAACATAACTATGTAAGATAGCATAATGATTAAAAAATAAATTTTATCCTAAAACATCACCAAAAATCTTCATTATCCCACATACTCATCAGTTTCATAATCTTATGGAATCTAATGGTCATTATTAGGAATTTCTCTTCCTATTAACACCAATTCTATTGGCTCTAGTGGATTTTCAGATGGGAATTCTTGGATGGATGTATTATTTCTTCAGTTATTCATGATAGTTCTTGATCTCCTACGCATCCCATGAAATTAATCACATAAATAATCTATATTTTATAGATTAATGTATTATATAATGATATAATGGAGAATCCTTTTTATATTTTTTGATAGTTTTTTAATCTTGAATATTTTCCTTCCTCCCATGAACATATCTACATATTCCATTGATAATAGATCTCATTGGGTAATTTGATCTTCCAATTAGAACACATCACATTCTAATTAATTAATATTTATTCCCAAATTATGATTTTGATTAGTTGGGAATGGATATTGGGATAGTTGGTACATGTAAATTATTCACTTATTGCAATAGGAAATTGAAATAAGCAAACATGAGGTAGGGATTCATTACCTTGAAGGGACTTTATATAAAGTTTTTTTTCATGATTATAATGTTTATGGGTAAATACTCTTGAGATAAATTTTATGATATGTATGATTTGGAATTTATTATTGTGTTTGTGTGTGGACCATAAGACCTATGAATTTTCTGCTATAATGTTTTTAAATAATTAGTTTGTGTTTGACCTATGAAACTTAATCATTGTGGGATACTATTGTACCTTTTAATAAATATCATTTACTATTTTAATGCATAAATAATGAAGGTTCTTATCTAGAATAAAAGTGATAGGTGAGATCATCAGGACATGGTTATCCCTAAGAGTGAAAGCATATGCTGATGTGACATGGATTTTGTGACAGCAATGGGACCTAGAGATAGGGCAGGGTATGATAGCCTTGTCGCATGACACAAGATGGATGATGGGGTATGATGACCTTATGGCCATAACCAAACCAAAAGAAGATGTCTGATGTCCATGTTACCAATCCTAAAAATGGATATCGAGTGGTATGATCTTATATCACAATGTAGTAGAGGTAGGGGCATGATGAACATGTTGTCTAACCCAAGGTTGAGCCATGGGTGAAATAACTGTGTCACATGACCCAAATATTGATAAAATATGGGCCTTAATCTACAAAAAAATCCTTGTTCATTGATATTATATGTGATTACAAACAAGAAATCATTTCTCATATAGAGCTAATACTGGTGTCGTCAGGGCTAGTTATAGGCTGGTTAGCTCCTGATCCCTGATGCATGACTGGTTCTTGGTTTAAATATTTTATTTCCATTATGGTATAAAAATTTATAATAATTTTAACTTTATGTTAAAGACATATTATTTTTTTCTTGTTTGGTTTATAGTCACACCATACAATAAATATCGATACAGGGATAAATTTCATTATTATGGATCAAGATATGGGCCTGGACCCTGCATTAAAGCGTTTTATATGAGAAGATTCTGGGTATAGAAAAATTTTAGATAAATAAAAAATTATTTCTAATGTGATTTATTTAACTTTCTCTAGTTGTCATAATTGGTTGACCGAGGGCACTAGTAGTCCTATGGTAAGTATTTTATGATAAATATTCCATTTGATAAAACATGTTGATTTCTTTTTAGTTTCCACTATGTTTTTTTGGAATGTTTATTTTCACATTTCTGTGATTATGGTTTATGGAAATTCTTATGGAGGGTGCAGTCTCCCCAAAAGAAATGTTCTGACTATCGTCACTAATCATTATCCTTTAAAAAATGGGGTGACAAACATGTTTTCATATGACACAATAGTCAAACCAAGTTATTCAATTGGGTAATTTGACATTATATTCAATCATCCAGGGAAAATTCTATTTCAAAAAGAAAGGAATGTAATGAACTCAAATGAATATATAGAACCCATATTAGAAACATACATCATAATTAAAAAATATATATGAGCATAAGAAAATTAATTTAATTAAATTAGATCAATAATATATAATAAAAAAATATAAATAATAAAATCATCATTATGTTCAGAATAATAATAATTTAAAAATTAATAAACAAAATATAATACCTTTTACATGATAAATCAAGATTATAAACCTATATTAAAAAAATATTTTTTTAAATCCAACAAAATTATTATGTGTAATGAATAATTCATAACCAAATTAACTATAGTAAAAATAATAAATTTATTAATAATTATAAAAAGGTGATAATATACATTAACATTATACTTATAATATCATTAAAAATTCACATTCAAAATAGTAATCTATTCAAATTAACTATCTAAAATTCTTAAAATTACCTCATAATATAAATGTTAAATATTTTTATGAAATATAATTTTTCTCACCCATTATAAAACAAATTTCTAAAATTCAATCATAATATATAACATCACATGTCTATTGAATATTTAATGGAAAATTTAAACACAATTTTTTTATTATTCATCTGGATTAAATTATAATTCATGAAATTGCATGAGAATGTAACCAATTACTAAATGGATCACTAATATCAATAACCGATTGTGCATTCTTGAATTCATTAAAATAATATTTATCATATTTAAAAATTAAAAAAACATTAAATTAGTCAATAAAAAAATTATAAACACTCTCATAAATTTATACATCAAATTTAATTAATTCTAAACTTCTTTAGGTCAAACATAAATATTACAAAAAAATTCCTATAATTGGTCTGATTTAAAATCTAGTGAGTCATGAAGCACTCACATTTGATTTCATTATAATATGAAATAAATAAAATAAGTTAATTAATATAATTATTTGAAATTATATATTACTTATAAAATATAATGGTATAATAAATACGATTTTTTATTAAAAACACCGTTTTTCACCATTCTGGTGCACATTGATTAGATACGTGTAATACTTATAAAAATAATATTGGAAAAAGATATAAAAACTCATTAATTAAACATAACTACCATAAAATATTACAATAAATTATGAAATTTAATATAAAACTACAAATAAAAAGTATTACGTATAAATATATATTAGGGGTAGTTAATACAATGTATATTTTTTTAATGAATGCACTATAATAATACTATATCCAGGCTAAGTTGTTTTATAAAAAATAAAAAATAATGAATGTTTAAAAATACAAATTTAATGTTGTAATAATTTATATAATATTTTATTTATATTGAACGAAAATAATTTAAGTAATTACACGATCAAAAATATTGATTAGGGTTACCCCTACAACAACCATGGATTTTTCATCAACATAATGTGTTTATATAATCCATTATAGATGTGTTTTTGAATATTGTTTTTGTTATTGAGTTTTATATGTTTCTAGTTGATTTTGGAAAGTTTTGGAGTCTTTTAAGGGGTTCGTAGTTTGGTCATAGTTAGGGGAAACAATGGGAGGCACATGAATGGTGCATGATTATCCAAAACCATTTAAAACCCCCCATAGACTATGTGAAATTGGAAGTAGGATAAAATGATGGTTGGTTCATGATTTTGAAAACCATGTGAACAAACCATCTTGGTTTCCATATTGCCAAAAAGCCTCATACAGTTGGATCATGGTTTAGAAAATAATATGACCAAATAACATACGAAGGAAATTAATGATCTTAATTCCATGATTATGGAGAGAAATATCTCAGTTATCTGAAACTTTTCCCCTTGTGATTACGATTCTCGAACATAGGGATGTTAGGTTCCCTCCCAAATATATTCCATACATTCCTAGTCCAATTATGATGGATTTAGTGGTGTGTGATCATGTGAAATCATGGTGAGAGATCTATATTTTCCCTTTCTTAATTATTCTTCAAGAACTACCCTTCTTACCCTGAAATGAATCATATATTAGGTATTATATTGTATGATGTATGTATTTTTATGTCATCTAAATATTAATTTATTGATTGTTTATAAATTGATGATGGATATAATAAATTGTTTTCCTTTCATTGATCAATCTCAAATATTGCATCTTAAGAGGATATTAATATATATGTCGGTCTATACCTTTAATATTGTATTATAATACTGTTGTATCTTATTCTAAATCCATGATTTGATCAATTTGGGATTGTTTTTGGGGTTTTTGTGGGTGATAGATCTATTGAATTAGTGATCAGATGTGACTTAGGTATATCTCCTCAGCAAGTTTCAAATGATTTTTTTCAATTAGATAAATATAGAAATTACATACCAAAGTGGGACATTATTTAGATTTTATGCATGTGTGTGTGCGTTTATTTCTAGGTAGGGTTTTTTTGGTTGGAATGTTAAATGTACATAGAGTTTCCAATGAGAGCATATATGGATGTTTTATCAGTCTCATTCTATGTTTTATATTATTGAAGTAGTATTTCACAGCCTGTGGAATGATAATATTACATTTTGTTCATTGTTATAACATTTATTAATTGCATAAAATTTATTGTCAAATTTATTATTGTGATAAGTTTTTCCTTCCTATGTTATCAATTATATATTTTTCTATGATTTTATAGTGGAATTTATGTATTAGTGTTTAAGATTACATGTCACTATGATGGATTTTTTTTGAAAGCATGGAGGGGGATATAAGGTAACTAGACTCATTTTAAATAACTTATATATGATGATTATCACCTTTTTTTGGAAGTTTTTACCAAGGTAATTACACACATAGTTATATTAGTATATATATATGTTTATTTCCCAATAGATGGAGAACATCCATGACAATGTGATTGGGTAAATTGTTCGATATTGTTATGAGTGTGTAACAAAAAATGAGGTTTGGTAGTCATGTGACATCGAAGATACATTCCCTTCCTGGTGGGAATGGAGTTGTTCCATATTGGTGGAATGATCATATTAGGTAAATTAAATTTATGTTACATATAATGATCTAAGTAATATAGTTTAATATATTTGATAGTCATTTGACATAGCACAAAAGTTGGTATGCCCAGGTTTCATAGTGGATTGGTTGGTGCATGATCACTTGGTATTGAGTCGATTGTACTATTGGGTGTGAATTAACTTTAGATAATCTCATACACATCAATATACATATGAAATTATTTTAATAATGAATTGGTTTCTAACAAGGATTACTATCACTCCCTTCCTGGGAATCATAATCTATGAGAATTCATCATGGTGATGGCTCTGCTGAAGGAAAAGATAAATGTGCTAGGTTTCATAGGGGCACAGATTTGTGATATGGACACAATATTAAGATAGATAATAGATTATTTCCTGTAAATTTTTATTTATTTTCCTTTTTAGTTATATTTTTTACTATTATAAAATCAATATTTGAGGGTCATTGAATACATTGTGTGACTTAACATGACATATATTATAGTATTTATTCATGTTATTATTCTATTGTGTCTTTTATATATTATTGTTCTATTATACCATCAAATGAATTATATGATTACTAACGGTATAGTAACCCTACATTACATAGACCCTCATCGTTGGTTGATAGCCTCATGATTATGGCGATGTGTGCATGAGGTTTTGTGGAACTTCATCTTGGATCCAATGATTTATTTCTGGATGATACAAAATAGAACTTATGGTTGATTATGACTTATTTTGGGGTTATTATTGAAATGATATAGATTTTGTGGATCTATGGGGATCATCCAAGTCCCTGGCCACCTTTCTGTGTGACTAAAATTAATGTTAATTGAAATCGTATTATTCGTATAGTTTTGTGGCATTTGCGTGTGTTCATACAATATGACTAGGAAAATATGATGACATGTCATATATATATATATTGGGTGTTTTTTATATTTTTCTTAATTAAATGTAGAATTTTTTTATTCTTTATATGCCATATATATACTTCGTACAATTATATATATATATATATATATGTATGTATGTATATGTATATGATGGAAATAATTAGATTCACATGTTCATTATAAAAATGATTTGTATGATTCTAAATAACCTTCTAGTATAGTCCACTAGGAATCATCCTTGTATATAACTTGTAGGGTTATATAATTTGTGTGGGTATCTCTTATATTAGGTCATCTAAAAGTATTCGTGATTTAAATCCCATTCATATAACTTATAACGACTTCTATTGTCATTTTAAATACAAATTGAGGTGTTGAATATGTTACTTTAGTATTTTAAAAATAATGTAACCTTGGATACACTATAATGACCCTATTACAGTGTATTCACAAGTTATACCATAAGTTTTGAATGAAGGATAACATAATAATTCTCTCCCATCAGATATAATGGTATAAAGAGTGAACTGACCCTATAATGGAGTCTTATATATTACACATGTTCATAGTGGATAGGTGTAATGAATGATGGTTGACTATGTAGGGATTTTCATCTCTTTTATCTTCCATCATTCAAGGTATCTGGTTCTCCAATAAATACCAAGGACATGATTGATATCATTTATGGTATCATTTAATTATGGAGAGATACCATGGGGAAGAATGGATGATAATGAAACATTTATACTACAAGGACTCTCCAGAATGAGGTGTGGTGTCATGGCATAGGTAGGTTGGAATGAGGTACTTACTTTGGAATCCTTCATGGATATTTTATTTGAGGATTTATTTCCAAGCCTATTGATATAGGACCATGAAATGGAGTTTATAGATCTTCATCATAGAACATTGTTATTTTAATCATAATCATCTCTCTTAATATATTATCTATGTTTCACTCGCCTATTGATTATGAATGATGTGTATAAGGAAACGAAGATCAATATTTTATTTTTCTAGTGGGAAGACATCAGGTTTGGTCTTTGACCAAACTATATATGAATATCTTCTTTATAACACCATACGGGGCCAAAAGAGGGTAGAAGTTTATATTTTCCTCAAGATTATAGATCATGGAAAAATGGAATTAAAATTATGAAAACTCATGGAACATCTAGTAGTAAGAGGAGAATGGATGATGAGGTAATATAATATGAAAAAAGGAAGATAAATGTCGAGATTCTTATACTCCCTCTATAAGAGGTTGTGTGTGTAAATGAATAAAATACTCATACATAGATATTATATATTTTTAAATGAATAATAATTAAATTAACCAAAAAATCCCATAGGATTATATTGTTTTAGTTCCTTTGGAAACATGTACACATAAATAACATATTCATAAGCTAATTGAACAATCTCCCATTAAGTTGTTCATAATTAGAATGCTTCTTAAACCTATCATAAATAATGAATTTCATCATAACCATGGGAAATGAAAATATGAAATGGTAGCCACAATTTTCATTATAATGGTAAACAAGGGACATATTTACCCATAACTGAAACATAAGGGTATGATAACATGAACAAAAAATGTGAAATCCATACCCTACATATCATTGAACATAACCTTTCATCATTGAATAAATATGTGTATCTCATAATAAATTAATCATAAGGGAATAAATGAAAGTTTCTAATGAGAGAATAAAATTAGCATAAGACATTGAAATTTGTCATACACATATTCATGAAACTCATTTCTATTAAATTCAATGCTCACATCAAATGCTATCATAGTGGAATGGTTTCACTCCCTAAACCATCATTCTAGCCGAGGTTATCTCCCAATACAATCATTGCAGACAATGACCCTTAAGAAAAGAGGTTCACCCTCTATTCCATTTTAGTCTATATCATGATATATAAATCATTACCCAATTATTTGGAGGGAGATAATGTTCTCACCCATCACGTAATGAAAATCATGCATATTCCTTACACAATATCATAAATACATCATCATACCATAAGCCATGACATTATTTTGCTTTCATAAATATTTCATCAAATTATAACCTGAGGAAAATATGCATGATTCATAATCATTTCATCATTTGATCCAAGAAAAACCCTTGAAAATAAGTGGGTTTCTTAATCATTTAATCATGGTATAACACATGTAAGAGAAGCAGGTTTAGAAAATATATTATGATGATAAACATAAACCATTTAGAGAATGAATAAGAATGGTATCCTCGGATAATATCCATAGTAAAGAAAAATCAACTTCAAAGGATGTCATATTAGGTGAAAAATGATTTTGAAATACGTCGTGGAACATTTCATGAGGAATATAACTTTTCATTGGAAATAAATTTTCTAAACTAAAAAGAAATAATATTTTTTAAAAATCCTTTTCATTGAAAATAACATTTAAATATTATAATTGGTTCTTAAAAACAATATAATTCAATTGATTAGTAAAATGATCTTTCATATTTTAAAAAAAACTTATTAAAAATAAAACATTATAAAAAACGTTACATTAAAAATAACCATGGAAATTTATAAATCAATATTTAAAAACTATTTACAAAAAATTTGGACAAAAATATGATTTCCATTATAAAATATATTTTTAAAAAATAATACATTTCAAAAATAATTTCCTTTTAAAATTACACTAAAAACATATAAGGAAGGTTTTAAAATTAATTTAAATAAATTATTGAGTAAAAAATAAATTTTTCATTAAAAATATTTTTAAAAACAATAATGCCTTTTTTAGAACATTTTTCATTGAAATTAATATGAAATAAATAAATAGGAATCCTTATAATCATTTAAAACATTTCTTTAGTGCAATAAAATTTCCACTAAAAACATTTTAAAACATAAATAACATTGAATATAATATTCCTAGAAATAACATAAATAACATGTAAAGGAATATTGACTGAAAATAACAGTTATGATTGTGGGAAATTCCATTCATATCGTGCATGTTAAATTAAGGGTTCCATTAAAATTATTGGTAAAAACAAAGAGGAATTGTTTAGAAAATTAAATAAGTATTCATTCAAATTATTTTTTAAATAATCAAAATATGGATTAGTATTTATTTAATAAATAATTGGAATAATTTTCTTAAAAAATTGAAAATATTTTTTGAAAACATGGTTTTGTATTAAAAAGGGGTTTTGATCAATGGCAGAAATAAATAAAATTTCTTTAAAACATTCTTCAAAAATATTGATTATATAAAGAGAGGAAAATGATGGAAAAAATGTGTTATTATGAAATAACAATAGGAGAAGAAAATTAATTCATTCCTTAGTAGATAGAAACTAATATATTAACATCATAAAGAGATTCACAAATAATGCTAAATAATAATGAGATTGCGTCATAAAATCTTTTCCAATTTTATAAATTTTAATTGTAAATACTATAGTGGAATAACATTAAAACCAACATATATTATCATTATAATACATATATTTATGATATTTCATGTCAAATGGTATGTATATACACCATATAAAAAGGTAGGTGTATAACATTACATGTGTGTTATGGAATGAAAATTGAGACAAACATCCATTCTTGCATTCATAATTTTTTAACCCAAAACCCTATAATAGATAGGCCATAAATTTTTTATTTAAATCCATATTATTTTCATATAATAATAAAAAAATGGTTAGTGTTTACACCACATGAATTAACTATGTCTTTAATATGAAATGAGTCTCATAGAAGTAAAAAACTGTGATGAAATTTCAATACCGCTTTTGTATTCTTTTTAATCATAAGTACAAATAAATAATAACAACATAAAACCTTAAATATCATGAAAATAATTATATTTTTAATATAACATTATTATGGGGACGTATATTCACTCCATACACAAAAATGAGTGGTGAATTTACGTATGTCTCCAATAAATAAATGATAGACTAAAAAACCCATACTATAGGTCTTAACATTCCTCATTCATGTTATTAGAAAATATATAATAAAAAATATTATTATAAATATATTATATAACCATAAATATATGTATCATACCATATAATAAATACTTATGAACTTTTAATACCTGTTTAAGAAAACTTATCCGTTAATGTCACATTTAGTGAAAAACATTCTTTGTTTTTAATGTATTTTTGGATTTTTTATTATTGTTTCTATTAATTTTTTCATGTTTAAATAATATATATAATATTAATGGTGATATAAAAAACATATATATTCAATATATGTGTATTTATATGGATTCATATAATTTAGAGGTAGAGAATGAAATAAACAGTTAAAGGAGAAGGTATGTTGTACGTACACACGAATGTTGTCTCAATTTTCCTGACATAAATAAAGAATGAAATTTAAATAATATATTAACATTATATAATAATTATATTTCCCACATAAATAATATATTTTTATGAAATACATCCTTATTACCTTTCATATAAATCGTTAATGAATGGATTTTTATTGCGAGGGGGTAGTAAATTGTACACATCAGTGATGGTATTGTATTCTCCTAGATGAAAAGGTAAGAAGTAATATTTTATATGAAGATTAAAATATAATAATAATATAATAAATTTCATATAAAATAAATAAATACATCAATATATGCTTCAGTGTGAGGTAGGGATGGAAATCGAATAACATCTGTTTGCGATGTAGTAGTTCATCGTACACTTAAAGGATTATTTCACAAAAACATTATTCATGAAAAGAAAGATATAGGTTATTTAACTAAAAAATAAAATATTTTTATTTTTATTATAATTGGATACTATGTACTCATGTTTTATTACGAATTTAAGGAGGTGGAGGAAGAAATAAAATAAAATGATTGGCTTGGGACGTGACCTCTTCCTGAAACAACATTTATTAGTTCGAACCAAATGAATTCATATGATTAATTTATAACCAAAATATATATTAATTTATGAGAGGAGGGAATTATGGAATATATTTTGGTTTATATTGGATAAAAAAAATATTTTTATTTGTTAATAGGATATGAGAGTTGATCCCTTTTATAAGTGAGGCTCATGGCACACATTAATTTTTTTAAAAGAAAAAGGTGTACCCATGTAATACAACTTCCAATGGAATTAGTAAATGTAAAATATAGATACTAGAAGAAATAAATTCATATTATGGCCATCCAACGGTTTCAGACATGTTTTGGATCATTTTGACCCATATCATTTTATTTTAAATAACGTTAAACTCATTTTTATGTTAATAATGCTAAATTATTAGTACAATTTTTACTATTAATTATGACCCATAATTAAATTTAACTTATTAGATAATAACAATTATTCTTATTAAAAATATTTAATCCATTGTTTCAAATTAAATTAACATAAATTTGAAAATTTTATTTAATTAATTTTTACAGGATAAGATAAAACATTCTTTCAAAGAGAAAATTTTCCGTTTGCATAGATTTTATCTCAAAATTCTATATGAAAATGACTGTAATGCCATAAATTGGATAAAAATATATATTACTGAACTAATTTTTCTTTCAATCCTAATTTAGAAAAATTATATGCTCCTAAAAACATTTAATGAAATGACAAATTATTAAAAAAAATTGAATTTATGGTTATGCATCAAAAATTGTATATTCCCATAATATTTTCTAAAATTAATCCTAAGGTAATTTAAAAACAAAAATTTCCAAATTAAAAACTATTTTCTCAGAAAAATTATAAACTTTTCAAAAAAAATTTAAAATAATCAAGCAAAAGGAAAAATGATTTTTAGAAAATACATGTTTTACGCATTAAATTAGATTTATTCTTATCTCTTGTTTGGAAAACACATAAAATAAATTTAAAACATTGTCATAATTTATAATATAAAACATTAATTAATATAATTAAAATAAAGTGACTTGTCTAATTTATTGATCGAAAACACATTTTTTTCACATAAAAATTATTTTGTAGAGTGAGATTTCATTTAATCACAATTAATTGTTATTTTCATTTGGAATTAATTAGTCAATAAATAATTAATTATATTTGAAATTTTAAACAATATTTTTTCATTATATAGTTATTTATATTCATATTTTCTATTCCAATACCTAGGTTATAGTATTTGGGACCATGTTTAATGGAGAATGAATTATGAAAATTTTTCTTTTGAAGATTGTTGTTCTTTGTTGTAAAAAAGGAGAAATCAATTCACATTGTAAATGACTTTGAAAATATGATGATACATTAATGATTTGTATTTCAAAAATATCCTATGTTATTTAGAGAACTTGTGATGCATTCTTTATCATTTAAAGAGAGAGTAGAGATGCTTCCAAACATATTCATTTTTGATAGGAATGAAATATGGTGCAAGAAGAAGGGGATGTTACAATTTGTTACATAGAAAATTAGATGATTCAAAAGATGGTCAATCAACAGTTAAAAACATTGTAGATTAGGTTCGTGATAAATTTATATTACCACGAATCATTATGGGTGTTTATGTCGAAGAATATATTTTAGGTGGTGTCATTTTATACTGCATGAAAATTATTGGGAATAAAAAATAATGAGTTTGTTTTTTGGAAAATGAAGGATTTTAAAGAAAAATAGTTCATGGACTATTAAGGAAAGTTTTCTGACTGCATGGGAGGTACATTGAGTGAAAAAGTAAAATTATAAAAGGAATAGGTTCTGCATAGCAATTCTCTCCATACTACGAGGCGTGGTACAAATACCGTGTATGGAAAATTATTTATGGGAGGCTTATGATATGTAGAAGTTTATTCGTTCAAAAATGCTATTTCATTTGTGGAAGAGATTTCGTGATCCATTTGTGGATGGAATCAGCCTCTATGAGGATGAAAATATCTACACGGAGCACTGAGGGAAAATGGTTCTATGAATTCTAGAAGTTTGTGATAAGGCTTATCAACTGGGGAAATCATGCAGAAATTTGAGTATCCACAAATAATTATTTTTTGCTGAAGAGATCAGCCAATAGAAAGGGATAAGGGTACTATGATGAAAGAGAGCAGTCTATAGTTAATATAGAACCACTATGAAAATTTTGATAAATTTGATTATAAGTAATTGTATATTTATTTTCCTATATAAAGGACTTTAATCCCATCATTATTGTTCAAAAAAATATAATTGATCACGTATTCTGAAAGAATTTTTGGTTGTCCAATGGTGTTCTTGAAGGAGTCGTTCGTGAAGAAGAACAGTTCACATATGAAATACTTTTATGAAGAAGATGGTTTCATTGAGTAAGTATTTTCTCAAAAGAGAGATTTCATGAGAAAAGCACATGGAAGATGTTTTTGGGGCTCTGCATCCCTCAAGGGAAATGGGACTACATTGGAAAGGTGGTCCATGAAGAATATTCCATAAGTAGAGAAATGATAGTATAAGAGAAAAGATAGTCTGTGAAGGAAGAGGTTGTTCATGGTGAAATAGGTAGTCTATAAAACACTCATTCCATTAGGCAAAAATAATGTTTGTGGAGGATCCAAGCAATTTTTATAGGGAAAAAACATTTTGTAAAAGCACTGTAGGATGTTCCTTCCAACTTTTAGGTGGGAAAGATAATAAATTTTTTGATATATAAAATTTTTGGGTGTTAGTCAAGAAGTAAATTTAAATTTTATGACATAATTTTTCTTTAGGAGAAGCACACACTCTATTGGATTGTTTTCATAAGTTCTACATGAGTTTAGGGGAATATACTGCCCATTTTATTCCTCTCAAAAGGATTATTTTATAGTGGATTGTGTAGTATTTGATTTCTTCCAAACCATACCAAGGACATAGCAAATAATTTTTAGAAGTGAAACATTTAAATTATTTTGTTCCTATTGATGTGTGGTTGAATTATGTTCATCATGAAAAGAAATATTTAACAATAGGTGAAGGTTGTTTCAGGAGTAAGAAAACAGAATAGAAAAAGGCATCATTTATTCACCCCTCCCCCTCTTAATGATACTTGAATACTATCTGGGAAATATCAATATTTGTCATATTAAATAATAATATTTAAATATAATGTCACGTATCATTAAAACATAGTGTTTTCAATAATGATAGCTACACCCAGTGTTGTGTGTGACATAGGATAAACTTTGTTATTCATGTTGTTAAAAATAGAAAAGATTAATTTCTTTTAAAAAATAACAAAATATGAGGGTGTTACATTATACTGCCTCAAATAAATCTCATCTTTACAATTCAAACATGTTCTTGGTAAACATGAGTTTAACATTTCAAAATTCCTTTATGAGAAACCTATAATATGATATGTTTTAATCAAACATATTTTTGGAACTGGAGAAATGGATGTGTATATGTTATCCCTAAAGGCACATATTATGGTTCCAAATTGTAAAACATATTTGTGAAGTGAAAAATATACATATAGGAGACTAATAACACCCAAATAATGATGAATTGTGATATAGAAAATATTTATGAAAATTTTAATGACCCCAATTACATAAACCAAGGAGGTGTAAATAGGTGATTGGATCCATTAAAAAATAATGACAATAAGAATAAATTTTATTGTAATATCCTTTTCTCAATGTTGTGTAATATTCATGACAAGATATAATTTATTTATATTACTCAACTTCATAATAATAAAAACATACTTTGGTTACTCATTTTTTACTATACACTTTCTCTGAAACTCTAATAAATTAGTTTCTCATGATTGAATAAGTAAATAAGATATATAAAAGAATGAATAGCCATTAATTATATCTCTAGTTAATATAAACAATAAAATTGTTAACACAAGTTATGCATAAATATTCATGTGGTGAAATAATACATTAATCACTAAATCCTCATCCATAATTCAACAAAATCTATTCCATATATGGTTATCATTTTAAAAAATACAAAATTAAAAACTTATAAATAAGGTCACAAAATTTATAAAAATAAACGTATCATTAATCCTAAATTTTAATAATGTAAATCTTGATTATCACATACCAAATATGTGAACTACTTATTCATATATTTTATTTACTCTTGGTAACAACCATAATTTCATAAAATCCATAATTAAGACAAAGAAATTCATCATTACATTGGTATAATAACATATTATTGAATCCATTCCATAAATCGAAAAATGATTTAAACACTGTCAATGTAACCATAAACTACATTTTCAAAAATTCATTATTTAGTTCCAATGTAATCAATACTACAGAATGTACATTCTTCATATGAATAATCTATTTATCCAAATTAAACACCATTTTCTCACTATCAAGAACAAATTTAGGGTTATTTCCCCTAAATAAACCTATAACAATTTCAATAAATAAATTTTCTTGGTCATCAATGCCTTCAAACTTATTTTTTCAAATACATGTTTAAAAAATTATACTGAACAAACCTTATATATTTCATAGATTATATTACATAATCATTAAATTAAAATACATAAAAACTTCCATCATCCCACTTATTTCTCAAAACATTAATTAAAAATCATCATCATATTCCATAATACCTATTTCATACAATTTTAAATATGAATCATTTATTTACATTAATCAGCCTCTATTTAATAATGCTTCTCACATTTAACATAAAAATACTATTAAAATATCCCATACCTTTTATATGTCAATTTTTAATCTCCACATCATTAGATATATAAACAATACTCATACCCCCCTTTTAATTATCTTCATGATATTTCTGTATAGTACATTGATTATTATAATCATCATACTTTCCACATTTGAATCACTCAACCATCAATGATGTATAAAGAAGAATATTATTCTAATCTATTTTTTTAACAAAAAAAAATCAGTTTTCTTCTATAATTAATATCATTGTGTAACTGTTTCCCACAATAAAAACATGTTCTTGTACATATAAGGAATTCACTTGGTAACTTATTCAAACATTCTTGACATATATGAAACTGAATCTTCATTCCTTTATGGTCTCCACCACCTGAACTCTCAATGAACTCTATCATTATACTATTTAGTGAGTTTAGGAGTTCGTTAATGTTTAGTTTGTTAATAATATATAGTGATAAGTAATTTTTAATAATTCAAATATCCTTTACACCATCTATAATCCCATTTGGTTTCTCATCAACACATTATCTATTGCATTAAATGTTGATCTACTTCTTTATGGTCCCTACCATTGTTGAAAATCAAACACTATAGTGTCATTAACAATAATCATAATGGGAAACTATATAATCCATTAAAATAATTCATTTGATGTCCAAATATTAACAGATTATTTTTAATCTATGAAACTTTACGTATATGCTAGATTATTCATAATCATCATCTATTTAAAAACATTATGATGGTTCGTAAAGAGTGTGATTATCCAAAGAATATACATTTTGAGTATCAAACTAGAGTGTATAAAGGCCAATTATTATGCACTAATAGATAATATAGTCTATATAAATGCTCCCTTTTCAGAGTTACTACTTTATTTTCCTCAACTCTAGAGCCAAATACACCTTAAGAATCTTGTTAAGGATGTAATTTTTTGTAAATCACATTATTAGTCACCTAGTAAAACTCTAGGACATGTTTGTGAACATTAACTCATCATTAGAAATATCCATAGGGGTATCCATATGTTTTCTCAAACTTATTTCAAAATGATAACTAAAAATATCCTCTAATTCCATCTATAATTACCCAAACTCATCATAAATAGATATTACATATTTTTATATGAATATTCATTAAATTAAAAAATCAAATTCTTGAGGATCATAATGGTATAGTTCTTTTCGAATCATAGACACATAAACAACTAGTCCATGAGTGAGTTAACTCATCTCCCACTATTTTATTATAAATATATCATTTCATAAATATATCATACATAATACATTTCTTCATAACTTTGGTTAAGGGGACATAATAACGGTTGAAGTTAAAATCTGATAACGAGTAAATAAAAGAAATACATAAGCATAATTTGATCATAGAGGTTTGAGAACATGAGCATAACAAGGAAAACCATACCCCACTTATCAAATATCATAATATTTAGTCACGAAATAAATATATGATTTTTATATGATATGAATCATAAGGTAGAAAATTAGCATGATCAATGGGATAAAAACAATATAATATGAATTGGAATTGTGACGTACACATAAGTATACAAAATCATTTCCACCGTAGTCATGGTTCACTCCCAAAACCATCATAGTGGAAAAGGTCCCAAACTGAAGAGGGTTTACCACCCATTAGATTTTTATATATCTCATGATGTACAAATTAGTGCCCATTACATTGGTGGGAGATATAGGTCTCGCCCATAAAATAATGAAAATAATATGTATGTGTACAATAATTTCATAAAACATTCATCATGTCGGAACCCAAGAAATAAAATTAGTTTTATAAACATTTAATTATACCATAACCTATTAAAAGGAGGCGTGATCCATAATAATTTCATCATTTCACCATAAAATTACCCTTGAAAGTATGTATGTTGTATAATACTTTTATCATGTTATAACCCACGAGAGAGAAATATCATTGATAAACATACTATAATTATAAAAATAAACTACTCATAGAAATAATAAGAATTGTTGCCCTGGATAATACCATAGTTAATCTTTTATAAAATCAAATGACGTAATCATAGATAAAAAATGATTTTGAAAGATCACATGAAAATATTTTTGAACCAAATTACTTATCATTGAAAATCATCTTTGAAAACTAATAATTTATTAAATATTTTGGAAATACATTTATTTGAAAACATATAAAGGAATATTTAAGGGTATTTTCAATCATTTCATGCTGATAATATCTTTTCTTCATTGAATAAAATTCTTTAAAAAATAAATCAATTTAAAAATAAATTTCATTGAAAATAACATTTAAAATATATAAAATATGAACTAAAATAATTTAAAACTTTTTATAAGGAATATATAAGAACTTATTTTTAAAAAAACTAAATAATAAATCATTTTGAAAATATTCTTCACTAAAAATAATTTTCAAAACATATAAAGTAATCATTAAAAAATAATTTAAGACATTTATTAGGGAAAATATCCTTTCTACATTAAAAAGAGTCTTTAAAATATCATTTATTTTTAAAATATTTTTTTTTGAAAATTACTTTGAAAATATATAAATGATTATTTAAAATCAATGAAAACATTTTTTGAGAAAAATATCATTTTTGATTTAGAAATCTATTTTTAAAACATAAAAAATTAAGACCATTTTATTTTAATATAAAGGTAAAATATATTTACTATAAACCTCAATGTAAATAGTGTTCATGACAATGAAATTCAATTTATTTTATAGACATTAAAACAATTGTTCTTTTTTTGGGAAAATCCAAAAGGGAATTGTTTGGAAAATGACATGAAGATTTAATAAAAATAATTATAATTTCAAATATATTTAAAAATGTGATTAATAAATTTTTTGAATAATATAAATAGTATTTTTAATTTTTTATTGGAGATATGGTTTTGGTTTAAATATGGATTTTGAATGAATATAGAAATAAATATATTTTTTAACAAAATAATTATATTCATATATTAATAACATATATAGTGAAAAATGATGGTAAATCATGTATTATTATGAAATAAATAGAGGAAAATAAAAATCATGATTTTCATGATATATTTTTCGTTTGATTTTTTTTATATTATAGATAATAATAAAGAATCTCAATAAATGTTTAGACTGTAACATAAAATATTTACCCCTTTTGTAACATTGAATTATAAAACCCATGAAAGAATAACATTAATAGAAACATTAAAAACCATGAAATAAATAAATTCATGATATAATTTTTCAAACGGTTTTTACATAGAAATGTTATAATAAGATAAGTTCATAACGTAACATACGTCTCTGGGAAGGAAAATTGAGAAAAAAATCATGTATAGCATTGGTATATTTCGAACTATATACACCCTAAAATAGATATCCTAAAATGGATTTGAAAATCCCTTAATTTTTAAGGAGAATAATCACAAAATAAATTAATTTAATGTATATACACAACATAATATAAAAAAGTGGTCAATCTAGAATTTCTATCAGTGAAGTAAAAATGTTAGACATAAATCTATTATTGCTTTAGTAATATTTTGAATCATAAGACAAAATAAAGAATAAAATCAAGAAAAACATTTAATATTATTATGATAATTATATTAGTTATATACAATGTAAATTTTTAAGTCTATAAACGTCATAAAAGAAATGAGTGATGAATTTTCATATGTCTCCAAGAAATAAAAGAGAGACCGAAAATCCATTACCTCAAGTCTTGAATTACTTTAATCGTATTAAGACCACCTTTTTAATAAATATAATTTTATTATAAATATATTATATAATAAAACATATATATATATCATATTATATATTATTTACTTATGAACTTTCATTATTCGTTTTTAACAATTCCATGTCAAAGTCAGATTTCAAAAAATAAGTACTTTGTTATTTGTGATTTTTTTATTTATTATTTCTGGATCTCATATATTGATCATGGTTCTATAATCATAAGAATTTTTAAAATAATAAAAATTTCATATATACTCAGCCCACATATATTTATAGTGACCCATATAATTTGGAGATATAAAATGAAATACACAGTTCATGGAGATAGAATGTTGTATGTGTGAGTGAATTTTGTTTCCATTTTAACCTGATGAAATAAAAAATTTAAGAAATGTATTATCATTAAAAAATAATTTTAATTCTCTATATATCACATATGTTTAGTATAACCGTTCTTATTACCTTTTATGTAATTCTTGAATAAATCACACCACTTCATGAAGAAGTAGTCCACCAGACACATGGGTGACATTATCATATTACCATGTAATGGAAAGTAAGAGGTAATCTATGATATCCTGATTCAAGAAGGATAATAGTGTCATGAATATCAAATATAAATAATACATATATCATTATATCTATCCATAGGAGGTGGTGGTGGAAAACGGAGAACATTGCTTTGTGAGACAGTAGTCTTCCGTAAAAATGAATTATGATTTTGTAACTCATTTGATGTAAGAAGATAAAGATTTAGTTTATGTGGTGTTCACATATAATAGGATGTGAAATCAAAACATTTCTAACATTCCATTGTGTAGTATAGAGAGTGGTAAAGGGTATCTAAAATGAGGATCTTCACAATAATCCACCTACTAATTAAATTTCACTTATACTACTTATTTTATTGTTTCTATTATTTTATAGAAACTTCATAATTTTATGATGGAGGAAATAATCCAAATATATATTAAAATGAAAATAAAAATTGAATGGATAAATTACATTTCCTATCTGGGTTTTGATTTATATTCCTTACATTAATCATTATAATTGATTAAATTTAGTTGGATAACCCAATTAAGATATACCACCATTGGATTAATATTATTTTATTTTTGGATTATAACATATTTGATGGATAAGGAAATTATATTATATATCCCTCTATAATCAATGTTTATGGAACACATTAATTAATAATTTGACGTCTTTCATAACTTGGATCTATCATATGTTGTTTCATCCCTTGAACGGCTAAAATCCATTATATGAGGAGATTATGTTCAACAGAAGGAATAATAAATATTTAAATAAATGAATAGAAGTGGTTTTGAGTTCTATGTCATTGTTGGAAATCTACATAGACATACACTTCACTCTTTCTCATCACACACATAAATAAAACAAATTAAATGAATGAAAGATTTCATGCACACCCATTCCTCCCAAGAGGGAAAGACATGGTTTAGTCAATAAATATTGTATATAAAAGGTCACGATGTAAGAGCTAAAATTTGGAGATTAAGAAAGTTATAAATAAAGTGATACCATGGAATAAAATGAAGAACATATCACATTGAAATAAAAAAGACATAATGAATTACATGATAATAATAATTTATAAAAAATAAACACCCAAAAATAAGTGAAAATAGAAAACAGAGGAAAGAAGCATCAAGCCACGATAGTCTTGTGATCCTTTTGTCAATGGCACAACATCCATGTTTTATTATGGGAGATAAAATATCTTCTTACATTTTCTCCTTTAAATATTAAGTAATTTTGTAAAGCATTAATTATATGTTTTCTATAGATATTCCCCATTTAATATTTTATATTCTCGGTAGTTTCCAAATTCCTACACTAACTTGAATTCCATAGTGATTTTAGCACCATCTACCATTACTGTTCAAAACAATAGCATAGAGTGTAGTCATTAGAAAAAGGAACCTCATTCCTTTGGTAGTGGTTCACTTCATCTCCTACCACCAAAAACCATGGTAGAATCTATAGTAGATCTATCAAATAATATATTTCCTCAGCCTTCACATTGGTAGAACACACAATAACAGGTGATTCTTTCATATCTACCATTACCTAAATAGTATATCAAATTCACCATTACAACAACTGTAGATCACATCTACCATTACACTAACGGTATATCACACTCATAAGTCATTTAAAATTTAATTTATCATATTAAAAATATCCACGTGGTAGTTTATAAGGGGACAACAAAAATATTTCCATTGTAATTCTCCCTTTTTCATCACTTTAGTTCAGTGATGAAATCATTGTCCCTCCTCATGTAATATGCTCTTCATAGTGGCCACATTGCCCTCCACTTAGTTCATGGGTGGAAAGGGTGTGTGCTAGCAAGGGATTTCCCATCGATGGGTGTGGTAGATACGATGGGTTCCAATATCAATAAATATGGTCATCATTGGGTAAAAATTATCTTCTTCAATGCATGGATTTTGTTTCCTAGAAATAGAGAATCAGGGCATCCATCCAATGGCTAGGAAGTGATCCTTAAGGGTATTAAACCTTATTAACAGACATCGGCTTGATCTTGAAATCTATAGGAATATCCCCTGGTGATCTAGGTAATTTTAGAGGTAGTCTGTGACATTGATTGGTGGAGATGATGTTGATAAAGGCATTGTGTTCTATCTAAGGAATGATGCTCATGTCTGAATAAAGAAATGATGAAATTTTTATAAAAATGATTAGTTCTTTCTGATTTGTTGTCCATTGTCCCATATTAGATAGTTTACATGATTGTTTATGTATAAATGTGTCACATCCTCAACGAAAAATCCAGCTATATGGATGGACTCCCAGTTACCCTACACATAATATATCGGGTAACATCAACATGTACATCTCATGGGAGCATAAGCCCGCCTATACTCCCTTGGGTTCCTCAACATGTGGCATGATCCCTCACCACCATTGTTGGATATCTAGGTGGGATTCCGTGGCCAGTTAGCCCTTGTGACTAGATTTGCGGCTAGGACCCATTAGTTGAGGGCTAGTTTTAGGATAAACAATTTTATTATGGAAAATTTATTTAAAACTACATAGTTGATGGAATTATCATAAGATTATATTAATTAAAAGTAATTATTAAATTCCTTATTTAAATCATTTTATTTCTTTAAATGTATTTTAAACAAATTTTTCAAAAAAATATAATTACTTGGGAAAACATATTATTAGTCATGAAAATTGTTAGAATTTTCTTAAAAATACATAGGAAATCTAGAGTGCATAAAATAACACCATAATTAAAATATGAATTTCCTCAAGCATAATATCTACAATTTTAATTCAATAGTTCCTTAATTTTACAATTATTCATATTTTAAAATTAGTGTAATTAAATAGTTATAAATTTTATGGAAAATGTTTCAATTCTTCATAAAATATCAATTAAATTTCATACTTTTCAAATAAAAAATAATCCATGTATTTTTCATCCCCACATTTGAAAATGGTGGATTAATTTCTTTCATTCATCCAAGTTCCTCAATTTATTATTATTAAACATTCCAAATCATTCTATACCACACCATTGAATCGTTTCACTCAATACACATGATACAAATTATTATAGAGTAATTCTCATATTCCGAGATCATGCTCCTAATCCATAGGATTTCAAAGGAACTAATTTATTAACATTATAAAGAAAATAATGAAGATAAAATACTAAAGATTTTTCAATGAAATATCTAATGAATATGAGGCTTATTATTGGTAAGAATGGATTTTTAAACATTAGGGCTCATGGAAAAGTTGTCTCCCTAATGTAAACTTCATAATATCAAAATTAAGACCTTAATATATATCTGAACATTGAATTAGCAAATCCCCCTCCCCAAGACCAAATTAGTTCAGTATCAATGAAATAATAATAAATAAATTTATCCCATTTCGATTTTTCTCTACTTATATACATCATTATTTGAATTTTTTTTCAAAAAATATTGAAAATAAATTCTTTGAGAAATATCACTTCTATCACCTAACCACATATGAAATAAATCAGTTGTCTATTAATGGAGATTTTATATTGTTCCATGTCACTACCCATTCATAATTGTTTCTAAAAAAAGTGTGATAATCAATAAAGTATGATGAATTAATCAACAACCTTTATCCATAACCACATTACCACCCCCACAAAATTTATCAAACAATGTATTTCATCACTTTCACCATGTCTTCCCTCACCCATATACTTCCACCTAAAAATACCAAGAAAATATTAATAGTAGGGTAGTAATAGAAAAAAAATTACATTAAACATATCTATATCATAACAAGATTTTTCATGGTCACAAAGGGATAAAGAATGAAGATAGGGTATTATAAAAATATTACTAAATAATTTAAATGTTTATCTTCATGGTCATTAATATTCTGAAGTTCTAATTAAATTTATATAATGTTACATGCCCCATGATCATTCAAGAGATATTCTCTTGATAAATTAGAAAATATTTGGTACATAAATTCTCTTAGGAATGAGATATATAAAATTAGGAAATAAATAATTTCATGACTAATAAATATAAATCAATTCAAATAATTATTTGAAATTCAAATCCTAAAAATATTAGAGAAATGTCATTTACATGAATCAACCAATTCCTAAAAATCAGGAGTCCCCTTTTTAATATCAATGCTTCTTTCAAATGATTTAATTCTACATTTTAAACACAAAATAGAATTTTTATGTAAATATATATCATTGAATCAAATTTTTCTGAAGAAACTAATATCTGTCAGATATATTGAGTAATGCATAATTTCAAATCATGGGCATGAAAATTATATTAGAAAGATCAAAATATTGTTTCCATATAAATTTATTGGAGTTTAAATGGTGAAAATTATAATTATGAACTCCAAATTTCTTAAAGCTTTAGTACTCATCATACAATATTTTTGGACTTCCTTATTCCATAATGATCGTTCGTGGTTAAATTTTTCAATTAAGAAAAAGGATATTGTTAATAAAGATAAATATTATTGATGGATTGGGGGTGTACATAATTCCTAGTAATGAAATTGAAATCTAAATTTCTTCAATGAAAATTAAGAAATAAGATTTGGAATAATTCCTTATGTGAACTGTATATTTAATAATACCTCTAGAAGGTTAGTACCAAACATTATCTATAATCATTTAGTGGGTGAATATTCTAGGTTTGGAACCCACACAAGCAACTTTTCCCATCTTCCACTTCCTCTTGGCTGTCGAGGAGTCCATGGATAAGGTACACCGATCTAACCCATTAATAATTTGGTATAAATATATAGAGGAGGTAGGATGAATCATTGATCATTAACATTATTGTTTTATATTTATGAAACCTATTCTTGACTACCTAGTTCATTCTCAATATTGGATAAGTGATTTGTAATTTCATATCGAATGGTAAAATTTATTATTTTTTGGAAGGAATTTAGACATTAAGAATGATAATAAAAACATCCCATTTTAGTATGTGAAGCCTATATCTCAGTTTCTATAGGATATGTAACCGGGATCTTTTTATTATCCTCCTTTAATTCGTGGTCAATAAAATCATGGACTTCCATGAGTTCTTAAACAACTGGATATGATTCTTTATTTTCCTATTCCAAGATAAAACATATATTATACAATTATGATAATTAAAAACAACATGAGTTAATACCCAATTTAGATTGAATAAAATAAAGTGAGAGAGAATATAGGATATGACCAACTACCTTTTTATGTTTGGATCCAATCACCTTCTTAGTGGTACATGTTTTTTGGAGTTGTATGGTTGAAAGTGGAGGTAGGTAGTCGGGATTATCTATCCATCCCAGAAATTACCCCATATCTACTTATTCCACCTCTCCCATTACTAAAGAAATGTATTGGGTTGTTTTGTCTTATACATTATATGGAATTGGGAGACCATTTTGAACATCATACTAGTTATAGACATTATCCATATTTTATTGCTCACCAATATATAGGTTAGTAGGTAAGTCTTTAACACCATGATTCCATTATATCTCATTACAGTTATCTAGAATCTATTCATTATGATGGTTTGGATTTTGATACTCCTATAGTTTATTATCAACATCATGGATCTCTTTATGAAAACTAATAAGCTTTGGTGGTGTTTCCTCATTTAGATTCAGTATTTGAATATCAATCATAATATAATTTGGTATAACCATAAGTTCTTTAAGAGAGACAAATGTCTCATGAATATTCAATATATTTTCTTCTATTTCAGTGAGTTCTTCAAGACTTATACATATAAACGATTATATAGAACTATTACCACTTACTCTTGATCCTAAATTTAAGTGTAATTATTTCATGAATTCATAAAAAATCATTATAAATCATCTAAAACAAACTATATATTTCATTTAAGTTTTTGTTTAATAAACTAAAGAAATCTATATTCTATCTGAAGAAAATAAAAATAAATGTGAATATTTGATTACCTCCCCGAAAATCATTCTTTTTTTCACACACAAGTATTTGGGAAAGGACAAAATAAAATTTATAATTTTTTCTAGTTCTTCATAGAGGATGACTATGGTTTTTTTCACTTGAGTATCTTAATATATTTGTACCAACTTTTTATGTTTAACCTATACAAATTCCTTATAATTTTTTATATTAATTTACGGAAATAATTGAATTTTAGAATTGAGAAAAGAATGAAAATATAGATTTATATGAACTGAAAAATGGAATGGTGAGAGAACCTAGGATTTTAGGTTTTTCATTTATGATCATTAAATTATTCATGATGATTTGTTAAATTTAGTATAATAAATCAATTATATAATCTCACACTTGGTTTAATATTATTCTATTTAGTGATTTTGAAACTTCTAATACATTTTTAAACTAGATTCCACCTCATAATATAATCAATATTGATGGTGCACATCATTCCAGTGTGTGACACCTTCCTGGAATCAAACCCATCATATATTGTTTCATCCTTTCAAAGACTCAAATCATTCATGTGAATAGATTATCTACCGTGAAAATAAGGTAAAATATTTAAATAAATAAATAGAAGTGAGTTTTAGTCACAAGTCGTGGTGTGAAATCTACACACACATACACATAAATCATGCTCACCACAAACATAAAAAAATAGATGAAATCATGAACATAATTCAGGTACACCCTACACTCCACTAAGGCCAAGACAAGGGTTTTTCACTCATTTTGGTGTGAATGAGTTCACATTAGAATATATGAGAGAAGGATAATGACAAAATTTGAAATATATAGAGCCTATAAAAGAAAATAGAGAATTAAACACATTGAATTAAAAGATACTAAATATATTAAATGAAAAAAAGAGACAAAAAAGTTGTATCCTAAAATAAGAGAAAATATAAAATATTGAAAAGCTATAGTAGGAATACAACCCTCTGATCCTTTATTAGCAGTGCATCACACCTGATTTTATATAGGGAGGTAACCTATCATCTTCTTTCATTCTTTAAATCGTCAGTATATTGGTCATGCATTGAATATATATTTTTTATGGTATTAAATATTGAATCTGCTAAATTAGTGGGTTTTCCAAAATTTTAACATTGAATCACATTCAACACTAATGGTAGCACTGTAAAATTTTATTAATCACAAAACAATCATAAAAAATATTTTTTAGGAAGATTCTTATACTTCCTTTGGTAGGGCATGATTTAAACTCTTATCTCTCATAGTAGTGGATATATCGGTAGTAGCACATGAAATGCATCCACAACCCTAGCCTCCTCCTTAGTATAATGGATGAAAATAGTGATTCCTGTATATATACTATTACATAAATGGTAGATCACATCTAAATTTACACTAATTTTATATCATATATACCAGTTGATTAATGGTACATATTCCTCAAATATCTTCTACAATTACACTAAACACATCAATAAACTCTACAGGGTAGTGAATAATGGTACAACACAAAATTGCACTTTGATATTCTCACTTTTTATTCACTTTGGCATGGTAATGAAGTCATGGTTACTCCTCAAGTTATCTGTCCCCCATAGTGGTCAGATTGATCTCGTCTTCATTTTTGTCATTAGTGTGAATATCATGCTGTGTGGAGGTGTGGAATTTTGGTTGTAGTCTATTTTAGCTTAAATTTGATCCTCTTATTAATTATTTATCCTTAAGTGTGGTCATATTCTTTTCATTCATGTCTAGATTCTCTTTCATTCAAATAAATAATTTCGGGGTTCATCTGATGTTTACGAAATGTTCATATGTGGTCCTTGCCTTCAGAAATGTATATAAGGTTGAGCCTATGGTCACTATGAATCATACATGGATTTACCAATAATGTAATAGGTGGTCGGAGATGTCAAACTATAGAGAAGTGGGTGAATAGTTGTGGTGGGTTCTCTCCAATCTGGGGAGCATGTGGACGAAACCTAAAATAATGTAATTTCTTAAAAATTGAACAGTTCCCAATGATTTCATTTTCCACATAATATTTGATAAGGGTACACAATTGTTAATATATAAAAGGATTATATCAGCAGTTTAGAATCCTATTTTGGAGATTAGATCCTAGTTACACTACATGCACTATATCAGGATGTATTAAAATATTCAACTAGTGAGGTCTTTTTCCCACCAATTATCCTGTACATTCCTCTCTACAATCCATTCTCCCTCACTAACTATGTGGTATCTACTTATGGGAATTCATTGATAGCTGGCCCTTATGGCAGACTAAGTGTCTTGGACCCACTAGTTGAGGGATTGTTTTAGTTTGGCCAGTTTTTATGGGAAATTAATTTTAAAACATTTTCATTAATTTCATTCTAAATAAATATTCTTAATTTAAATAAAACATTAATTAAGCTATTTTAATTAATTTTAATTCTATAATTTCATTTTACACATATTTTCAAGAATAAATAATTTCTTCGAAAAAATGATAATTAATCGTCAAAAATCATTAGAATTTGATTAATGATATTCATGAAATTATTATTTCATCACTATTTCATTAAAATAATAAGATATTACTACATTTAATATAGTTAGGATATTTCATATTAATTTTTTAAAATTAATTGAAGGTTATAGTGGAATAAAAAAAATGCATGGTTCAGGACATTACATCATCCTCATAGAACATCTATAAGTTTTCACTAAAAGAAATAATTGGTTGTATTTATGAAAACATAATTCTTGTATTATAAGATAATGGAATTAAAAAATTGATTTGGGTAGAACAAATCTGAACCAAAAGTTTTTTATGTTTGAATAGGATAGTATCGGTGTGGCCTTTTATATGTCAGGTGTGTTTCACAATTATATATTTTAAAAAAATGTGTTCCCATGTTTTTTGAAAACCACAATCATCCAAAAATAGACCAAAATAAAACCTAAAATATGTAAGGTTTAAGTATGTCCACAAATGGTTATTGGATATTTTTTTTAATTTTTAACTACTACCATTTTAGTGTACACCTCTAGTAAATACATTTTTACATTAATCACGGTAAAATAATTCCTAATTTTTTTTATTAATTAATTTAATAATTAAATTTCACCTTATTAGGTAATATTAATTTTTCTATTTATAAATATGGAATCCATTTTTTGAAATTTAAATTACAAAATTGAAAAAAATTAATTTAAATTTAATCGCATAGACTTGATGAGAAAACAATTTTTTAAATAGAAATTTCCAAATTGTTTTCAAAGAGTATATATAATAATTATAAATTAAAATAATTCAACTGACTAAAATTATATTAATATATATTTAATTGATCTAATTATTCTTTTTAATCCACCATAATAAAATTTGTATGTTTTTAATGCTTTATTAGAAATGGAACTTCTTGTTATAATTAATTGTATTTCTCTATTCATGTGAAAATCTATCATTGTTAGAATTTATCGAATATACATCCTAATATAATATTGATATTATGGTTTAGAAAATTAAATTTATTTCATTAAAATGTTTTATACATTTTTCAAAATTTATTATCTAAATTAGTGTGATAAAGGTGAAAGAACATCTTTTTGGAAAAATATAGTTCTTATGCATAAAATTGTCTTTATTCATATATATTTTTCAAAAAAACACATAATATGAATGATAAATATTTCATTGAATATATAATATAAATTTTCCACATAATATGAATTATAAAAATGTTTTTTTAGTAAATGATTTATTTTATTTTCAAGTAGTTGTCATTTTAATTTACAATTTATTATTCAACAAATAATTAATTTTATGTACCTTTTTATAAAATATCTATTAATACATTATTGAATCCAATTCATAACATTCAATCTAATGGATAGGTGGTAACTATAATATTAAATAATAACATTTTAATAGTATGTCACATTTTGTTTAAATCTAGTATGTGTGCAAGGAAATCTACATGTAATGTTTCTTGCACGGAAGGAAAAAATCAGTATTGAATTAAATTAATAATATGAAAATTATTAAATTTATTTGAAAAAAATATTTTAAAATATTGTGGAGTTTTATATTGTGTCCATGTAATAAAACTATGGAATAAAAGGGAATTTTAGTGTATAATGATTGAATAAAAGTAAAAAAAATCTAATATGTGATTATGTGTCATATTTTGAAACTATTATCTAATAAATCAAATTTATAATCTAGGTTCATGGGTCAGGGAGTAAGATAGTTTCCTCCATAGTAGACCCATGCACCACAAATTTCGGTAAATATGGTGAGTTGTTCTAAGAAGAATGGCATGATTTGTGGAATTGATAAGGTTCCAGCTACTAGTGGGAAGTAACCTTTTATAGTTAGTTGTATTGTTTTGAATACCTCTAAATTATCAAAAAATTTATTTCATATAGGATATTCACATTCATTTATATCTATTCAATCATTGGATTTTATATAGTTACTAGTTACATTTTCTTTTTAGTTACCCAGTCCGGACACTCCCATTGCGAATAATGTATACCATATCCTATGATGACATTAGTTTCTTATAGTTTTCACTGTCTGTGGACACCTACGGGAATTCGTGATCTATGATATGACTCAGTTAACTTTTATATTCATAGATAACATATAGACCAGTTATTGGTCTCATATCAACTACTAGAGGGGATATATATTGATCAATACACGTAGAGTATAGGGCTTTATGTTACCTAGTGAGTGGGATATTAGAGTACATAAGATACTATTGGACCTATGTTAGATTAGATCAATCATTCCATGAGTTTTAGTCTTGGGTCATACTTCCGAATCTATAGTAACCCCTTTCATATTCCCTCTATTAGTGTATTTTTATAAGGATATTTTCCGAAAAAAACATCTTATGTTTTCCATTAGATATGGGTTTTGATTTTTAGATTGATCTTCTTTCTAGGTTGAAATCGATATAAATTTATCATTTTCATATTACTATAACATAATTGATTGATTTAAAGATTAAGATAATGAACATGAAGGTGAATGGATTTATCCAACTGGAAACATATCCATGGGTTGATCTGTTGATGTTTTCCAAAAAGTTATATTATAGTTTCTGCCATTATATTGAAAACATGAAGCATAATTTGGTAATGGTAAAAAATAGAACACTTTAACAAGGATTGATTATCTATTAGATTAGTTATGGGTATCCCAGTTGATAAATAGTAATGATCTCCATTCTAAAAACCATATAATATGGATAAGAGATGATAGTGTCCCCAAGATTGTGTTTAGATATAGATATTGATTGTTGTGTACCATATCAATACTTTTGGATTAAAAAATTATTTAGTTGTACTGGTGGTTCTCATGAAAAATATTTTCAATCCATAACATCAATTTGCTATCACTTTTTTCATGTATTAAATCATAATATATTCTAACACATTGTATATTCTTTCTAGAAACCTTGAGAATGTCATGAGTACACTTGGAGAACATCATCTCTATTTGAAATTTTTTATGTGCCTCTTTTGGATTTAGGATATTCCATTACAATTTCATGTGATTTTATAGGAATGAATTTAAATGGGAATATAAAATATTAGGTTTGTGATATCTTTTTCACACAAATGAAATGTTTTTTAGATAAAATATTCCTTGCACCTATGGGGTCTTACTTATGATTTATAGAAAAATTCATTTGTTCGGTAGAAATATTTAATGAGTTAAAAAAATGTGGCTAATTTTGATTTCCCTAATCAGTGTGAGGATATATTCCTTAATGTATAAGTCTATTGAAAAAAACATTATTTTCTGTTCTTCATATGCAATTTATTGGTTGCACAGTGTACTATGAATACTTTTTTGTTTAGTTGGGAGAATTATTATATATTTGAGAACTAGTTTTCCCTTTTGGATCATGTTAGCTCTACCACCATGAGTACACCTACTTGGATCATGACCTAGATTTAAAAGTTGTGTACTATGTCGTGAATTTTTAGAAAAATAATTTATTCAGTGATTGAATTGTCATCTATTGGGACCAAAATATCTTATAATAAATCTCTCAATGGGATCTCAATATGAGGTAGATATGTCGGGTGGAGATTCTAAAGAAATTGAACATTGAGATATTCTAGAATCCAAGAAATGGTAATGTCATTAAAGATTTTCATAAAAGGAAAATGTAAAAGGAATTAGAAATTTGAGAGTAGCCTTTGAATGAAGAAAAAAACTCTGATGAGTTTGAAATGTGTGTTTCTTATAGATGAATCAGATAATTTTGAAGTTTTTTATGTCCTCCCAAGGTGATAATGTCTTCCTTTGTCGATCAAGTGAAAATAATCCAAGAGTAATATCATGAGTGTATGGTGATGTAGGAGTACGTGGCATGAGATGATTTTATTACAGGGTTGTCCTTAAATAATGATGATGTGATTTAAATACATGAGAGAGTGGTTGTGATAGACTATATGATGGAATATCTAATGAGATAGACTCGTGATTCAATGTGGGACGTGTATTTATGGAAGAAAATATGTAACATGACATCTGATTTTAGTTTTTGTGTCCATTTTTGAAGAGGGAAATCTATTGTTTTCATTATTATTCTCTAATTCCCCAAGGAAAAATATTGATCATCAACATCAATTTGGTAAACTTTATCCAACTATAGTTCCTATGTTCATGTGGTAAAACATGTAAATTGAGGATATGATAAGGTTACCCAATACCCTAGGGAGTCATGATACTTTTTTGGTGGTATTCAATTATCTAATGAATGTAACTCATTTCATACAAACTGAATATACTCTTTTAGTGTATGAGCTGGAAAAACTATATCTATGGATGATTCTCTGCCTACATGGAGCTCCTTTGATAATAATATTATATAGTGACAGTTTTCTCAAATAATGTTTTGGTTAAGGTCTACATAATGTTGTAGGTACTTAATTGAAATTTAGTAAAATGTATCATCTATAAAATAATATAAAGTCAAAGAGGTTAATCATTATTTCAGAGGATATTTTGTGGGAATGAGGTTTATAAATTATTAGATCTTAGAATGGTCTCGTGTCCTTGGTTGAATTCATATAAAATATATCTTATTGAATTCAATTGAGATGTCTCTTTTTGAGGCACTAAATGGCTAGTCATGTCATTCACCACTATATTTGTATGAGGTAGGAGTGGGACCTATTTTAGTTTAAATATTTGTTAAATATACCTCTTCTATAATAAAATTGATCTATAAGTGATTTTTCACCACTCATAGTTACTAATTATTATATAAAATATATGTGAATACCCTTGTAATTTTTTTGTGTTTGATTGAGTTCTTTTGCGGGTAAATCCTCATCTAGGGAATCGATAATCACAGTAGCAAGGGATGCTAAAACAATGATTTATTGGACATTAGGATATTTTTGAGAGAGTTAATATATTATCATACTATTTTAATCATCCATCATTTTACGCTAGTGTGGAATATGATTTCATTGTGTCTTATATTCTACCATATAAGTTTGATCATATACATGCAATCGACTAAATGTATGTTATGCTGAACCCTAACACATCATTGATGGAAAACCCTATATGGATAATGGAATGGTTCAAGAATGTATTTGAGCTGAATAAAATATATCTTTTTTAGATCATGTGGGATCATATATGAGTCTAGAATGAATATTAAGAATGCGAATCTGATATTCAAACTCAGTTTGCTATATTATTCAACCAAGATTACTAGAGACACTTTTTTAGGATGATAATTATTAAGAGGGGATAATGTAATGGAATTTAATTTTTCCAGTGTTTAATGAGTTAATTACATATATTATTAATGTTTATTTAGATAATAATTGTGTTTTATGGTGTCTTGGGATTTCAAATTGATTTTTGAGATTTTTTGAGTCCATTAAGGTGGTCTATGGTGAGGGGGAGTAATTTAGTTCTCCCTACGAAATTGTGCATCCTATTTGTAGAAGGATTATGGGAGGAAAGTGGTTAGTACATGGTCTAGGATAACCATTAGATATTTCAAACAATCCTTGAATCATGATAGAGTTAATAAAATCGTGGTTGTAGGATGATTTACCAAACCATGCGACTAAATCATGCAGGTTCCTATAAGAGGTAGAAAACCATTCATGGTTGGTACATAATTTTGAAAAACCATGTGAGTGTAAAATTAGTGATATTAATTCGTTATTTATGGACCAAAACCACTCCATTCACTCTCATTCTTATTTTTATTCATAGATATTTGAATCCTGGGAATAGTTTTGGACAGACTCAGAATAATACATTCATTTATAGTGTGTTTATATTAGATCTAGTGGTTTTGGATCATGGTAAATCAAGGTGTGATATCTATTTTCTCACTTTATTCTTATTTCCTATATATATAATCTTATAACCTTTAAATGCATCACATTTCATTCATATCATATCTATATTTATGGATTTTTATATCAAATAATTATGAATTCTTTGATCAATGATATATTAGTGACAGATTTAGTGCATTGGTGGAATTTCCTTAATTTATCTCAGATCTAATATCATTATCATATCTCAAGAGGTTTTGTTGTGTAGTCCATTCTCTATTAGTATATAAGTAACATGAATATTATTCTATAACATTGATTTTAATTAGTTGGGATTAGTTTCAGGGGTACTTTGTGTGTGGGATCGATCTGGTATGTTACTAGGTGTTACTTGTGTATTACTCACTGACGATTTTCCAGGATTTTTTCCAATGATATATATTTAAGAAATCCTTATTAAATTTTGAAATTTTTTATAATTTTTTATTATGTTTGGTTTTATTTATTACTATGTCGGGAATATTTCATGGTTTGTTTGTTTAAAAAAATTATCTGGCTAGTGAGACCCCATTTTCGGTGGATTATGCATTCTTTTATATGTTGGGTACAATTTGAGAAGCCTTTCATAAGATGTAGAATGATGGAATACCGTATTTTTAATTGTTATTTATTTAATTAATTTTTCAATATCTCATATATTGTGGAATTTATTATTGTTATTTTTCCCCTTGATTTGTTATTCTTTATATATTGTATTTTCTAAGCTACTGGAATTTATTAATATGGTTTCATGTTTATAAGTGGCCCTGATAGATTTAGTCAACTTTTTAAAGGGGGGATGTTGAGTGGCATGAATCATTGGACATTGCAAATATAGGATGTTTAGTACCTTATATTGGTATTATATTCTAAATTTAATTCCTTTTTTATTGGATGATAGTCCATATATTTTGGTATGATCTAACGATGGGGAACGCACTTGTGTAAGAGAGAGTTTCCATTTATGAGGAATCTTGTGCATTTGTATCATCAGGTAACCAAGTAGTAATAAGTCATGAGAGACACATTCCCTTTATATGGATTGTGGATTTATTCCTTAATTGTGTTATGAGAATTGTCTTTAATGGTGGACATAATTACATGGAATGATTTAAGTTATGTAGTTGGCTATATTTGACATTAATTGTGTATAACATCAAAAGATGTTTGAATAGGGTTCATGGAAGATTTTTTAGGGAACAATTTCTTGGTATGTGAATAATTATATGATTGGGTTTAAATTTAATTAACACTATCTCATATACTTTTATATAAATGTGAGTTTATGTTAAGGATGCATTGGTGGTGTCATAATCGGATTATAACCTCTCCCGAAATTAAAATTTGAATGTCTGTAAGAACATCATGGTTATGGATATTGAAAGGGAAAGGATCCTAAAAATTGTTTTTAATGATATTATAGCAAGGAGATGGATATTGTTCCATGATTGAATATATATACATTATTCTGAACATTTATTTACATTAATTTAAAGTTATATTTTTATACATGTTTACATGACACATTGGGGTCCATTTGTTACTTTGTGTGACTTGGTATTATATCTGTTATAGTATCAAAACATGTTATCCTATAAATATGAATTTTTCTGGGTTATTTACATATCTTACTAACCAATTATTTCTATGATTACTGATGGTATAGTCTCAAAAATTTATTTTTACCCTCACGTCTAGTCATCAACATCTTGCATATAGAGAGGAATGAATAAGGTTATATAGAACTTCGACTCGAATTATATTATTCGAGCTAAAGGATCCAATATATCCCTCACCACCATTAATAACACAACTACTACCACCATAAAATCGTTATCTTATTTATTATTTACAACACAATTTTCAACATATTTTGTAACACCACCATAACAATAACCACCACCATGATTATCATCATCACCAAGTGATGGGTCAGTGAATGAATCAGAACCACTGGTGGAAATGATTCCTTCATAATGTATATTCAATATTTCATAGTGATAAGATACCTCATAGACTCATTGGTAATATATACCAGAATCATGTGGCTGTTTGATAATGGATATATTCTATTAATTTCATTATTTTAACAAATCACTTATTTATAATAGATTCAGTATATGATTCAATTGTTATCAATTATAGACAACACATTGTTTGTGGAACTTTCTGTTCATTAATAAATCTAAAAATCCTAGTTGATAATTAACATCATATTCAAATGATCATTTATACCGAAATGGTAATTTCCCTCTCTACCGAGGGTCAAAAAAATCTAAGAAATTAAAGAAAAAATTAAAAACTAAATGCATTTATTATTTAATATTTTTTCAAAAAATATATATTATTTTATTTTATCTAACTTTATATTTTTTTTGTATCACTACTTCTTCTCATTCAGCTGAATTTTAATAGTTGAGTATTTGTTTCCTGACCATCAATATCATTTTTAAAAAAAATACATTTATGTAATTACAAAACAAATAATAATAATATTTATTTTTTCCAAAACTAATTATAAAAATTACTTATTTTTAGAAAATTTTAGAATACTATGGAACTAATGAGTGTGAAAATATTTCATTTATAAATTATTTTAATTATTCTTATTTGATAATTAAAATATTAAAATATAAATTTCTGAAATATTTTTTAGGAAAGCCAATTAATTATATTATATTATAACTGACGAATAATGTATGATTATACAGTCAATGTAAGACTGGATATATAGTAAATAAATGAAACGTTTTTACTGGATTGAAAATCAATAAATAAGTAACTCCCTCCTTGTGGTTTTTTATTCACTCCATTTATCCCAAAAAATCATATTTATTGGACCTCTATACTTGAAATACCTATATAATATTATATTCTTATTCATTCTAACCATCATAATTATTATAACACTACTACATAAGATAGATAATAGAATTTATATGATAACATATAATGATTTCATAGAAAATATAAATATATATTTATAATTATACCCAGTTCTATACCAATTCTTTATCAAAAGTTACAACACCCACCTAACACCGTGATACTTACTACATGAGTAGGATGTCATTATATTTTACCAATGTGAACAATTTAATTTTATATTATCTCTTAATTTCTCATTAATATAATGATCATTATTATATTAAACCATAATATATTTCAATATATCCCTAATTTAGCATATTTGTGTACGATCACAATGTCTGGTAGTTGAGGAAATATAAAAACCATCTTAGAATTAAAATATATAATTATAAAATTAATAATAGAAAACTAATTACAAATATTTACAATATATATATATATATAATTGTATCATATTTGGGGTTCATATACATATCATTGGTATAGTCGGTATCTTCTATAACTAATACATCAATGATAGTTGTAATTACCTTAGTGGAGATGAGAAGAGGAGAATTTAGAGGTGGGGTAAAAATAAAAGGTCCTAACTAGTGTTCTTATGTTTTATTTACATTCATTCATATTTTTTATAATCATTTACTAATATTCAATTTCATTTACCATAATCTTTTTTTGAAAATTTCTTGCTTGAAAATCAATGTACAACCATGGTGTCAATTTGTTTGAAAATTCTTAAAATCACCTAAAAATAAGTATATATTAGTAAACACATAATCAATGAAATCTAATTTCTAAAATTAACAAAATAAATAATAATTTAATTATTTAGTATGTGGGGTTTTATTTATATAAATATCAAAATTGATATCCCCAATGACATTTATATCATGAAGATTCATAGTTCCCTCATTGTTGATAATAAGTGGGGCCCTGAGAGGAATGTTAAAATTAATTGGAGTTAATAACCCATAATTATATACATGATGAAAATATATACAAAAAGGGAAATTCCATGGAATAGTGTGTCAGAAAATATCATGGTCTATACTAGGGTTTTTCATATTATTGTGAATATCCCTATACCATGTTGTTGTTTATATTAATATATCATTTTTTGTGATAACACATAAAATAGAAATTTTATGAGTCCAAATATTATAATGATCCATTTATTATCATAATATTATTATTAAATGAAGTTAAAACATATAACATGATGGTTTGGACATTAAAAATAAAATATAGAATAAAATAAAAATATTTTAATGTTATGTCATTCATTTATTCTATAGAATTATAAAAATAAAGAGGATGAATATTTGAAAATTATAACCCTATATAAATTAGATTGAACCTCATGTAGTGTATGAAATTTGATACAACTATCAAGCTATAATTTCCCATAACGTAATGAAATATAGGTTCTACAAAACAATATTTGGAGGGTAGTATTTTCAACAAAATAGAGATTTATGTGATCTGTGGATAACCTTATAAAAAAGTTCATTTTCGTTTTTCCTTTTTTATCAATTCCAAATGATTTATTAAATCACATATCAATATTTTAAATGTAAAAAATTATTTACATCATTCTTTAATTTAATCTAATATTTTTATAATATCTTGTTGTTTTTTGTTTTATTTTTCGATTATATTTTGATCATAGTTATCCTCTCTAAAACCTAGTAGTCACATCAGATACACTAATAAAATATTTTTATTGATTATTTGAGAAATATATAATTTTATTAGGTATATTTATTCAAGTAACAATAAATAGAAATCAGAAAACACCCTTTTTATTCCTTGTTATGTATGGATCATGAATTATTCCACAGAAAATTCGGTGGAGAGTTGTCAATTTTACAAGACCACACCATATTTGAATTAAATTAAAAAATATAATAAACATATGATAATAATGAGAAATAGACCACCATAATACAATGAAACTATACTATAGTTTGGTGAAATTTATTATGTGATCCATGATATAAATTTCTTTATATAATTCCATAATCAATTTTGTATATGAAATTTTGTTCCTCTAGAAGTTCTTCCAGAAACACCATGTTAAAAACAAATTATCTTCCCTAAATTTTATCCTCCAATTTTTTTTAAAATTATAATTGTTTATTCTATGTTCATAAGACCAAAATACCATGAACTATAGTGTTTTATAAGCCATTTTGAGTAGAATGACCATTTTGAATCTGTGGGTGTATTTACAAAAAACCAAAAATATTTTTGTACATGTGATCTAGGGTGAAAGTGAATTTACATATTTAAAATATCATAAAATATAATAGTTTTTATATTTATGTATTAATGGATAATAAATCTAAATATAAATTTTTAAATTAATAAAATAATATGGGAAATATACTACAGATAATTTAAATTAGATTATTATTTTAAATTTGAAATTTTAAAAAATCTATAATGAATGTTTTAATAGAGTGTCTAATATTTCAAAACAATGTTAATATATTATTATAAAACCATATAATTTTTATTAAAAAAAGTTACTAGAGAAAATTAATTTATTCATTTTTATCCACTATTAAATGATAATTTTTTTAAAATTTTTTTATAAATTGTTCATAATATATTACCTCATTTATATATTAATAAATTAATCATTTATTTTATTTATTCCAACAATTATCAATAATTAATAAAATGTAATATTATTAATTGTGATGTATCATTTAGTTTAAATGTATTAAATTGAAAATTTAAATTAACGAACATTTATTTTGTGAGTTAAATGTTTTGTATAGTGTTTGATCTCACATTCTTCCTTGAATATTTATTCTATTATGTTTAAATCTTAAATTAAGATTTTTCATTATAGTAAATATTCATTTAGTGTCACAATTTTAATTTAATTGAGGTGGTTCTTGAGTAAATAAACATGGGTAGTTGGACATTGGGTATCAATTATAACTATCTAGGAGACATATACTATGTCTACACAATTAGGGTTAGTTACATGTTACTTTAATCTTAGTCTAATGTGGATTATTGCTTTCATATGACTCTAAAACATTACATGAAAGGGTTTCATTAAACATTGCCTTCAATACCCATGAATTTATGTTAAAATAGTTGGCCTTTATTTTTTTTATAGTAACATAATATATGATTTTATTTGATGTTTTACTAATCAATATGGTTTTAAAATATTGATTTGGTTGAATAAATAGTGATTAATAACTAAATTATTGGACGAATTTTTAAATGAAAAAGGAAATACAGAAGATAATATAGTGATGTTAAATCAATTTGTAATAATTAATATTTTTCATATTATTTCCAAATTAAATTCTTTCTAGGGCCTTGATCATTCACCTGGATGGTTCATACCAAATCTACGCTCCCAATATTAACATTTGTAATTATATTAAGTAATTATGTGTAAATAAGTGTTAAATTCAAATGTTTTTTCATGTTATTTGGGTTTTAATTAGATTAATAATAGTTCAGATGGATACTATATAAATACTATTTATTTTAGAAGTATAACAGATTGGAAAAAGTCTTCTCTAATCAACCAACTAAATGTTGTATATGATCTGATTGGAATGGTGTCCTACCTAAATAGAAAAATTAATAATATTCACATGAATTAATCGTAATTAAATAATGAAATTTATATCTTTTTTCACTAATGGATTTGATGTATTCAAAAAGGGTTCATGAGATTTATGTGGTCACCTATAATAATTTTTTTTATTAAAGAATGGTAAAAAATTATACTCATAAAATAAAATCACCCATTATAGATAAAATAATATCATCCTTATAAACAATATCATTGAGACCATTATTGAAAAATAAGATGTGTAATTGATAAATTTATTATACTACTATTAAAATGTTGGAACTATAATTAAGTGACAATGAAAATTCATTACATTTCTACCACACCTTATTATGTAACCTAATATTGAGGTAGTTCAATAGTTAAATCAAATATATTATTTGAATAATCCTGTAAGTATTCAATTAATATTTAAAATGTATTTTTTAAATATAAGATTACCAAAGTGAGATTTTCCCCCACCCATGAACTCAATATAATTAGTTATTTTAATGAATTATAGAGGATAAAGTCCTCTATTATGTCATGTTGTCGATGTGGAATTCATTTTTCAATCATCGATGAAAATTTAAAAAGAATTTTAATGAGTTAAAAAAATCATAACACATTTTTTCAAATCATTGAGTATAGATAAATTGGGAATGATATGTCTTGGATCGCATGTTGAGTTGATAGTAAAAGTGAAAATAAGATGAAACTATTAGAAAATAAATTTATTGGAAGATAAAATAGTAAATCTTAAGACAACCATGAAATTTTATTGAAACATAAAGTAGTTTTTAGGAAATCATAGGTGATTATTCCAATAAATGATTTAGTTCCTGATACTTGAAGGTGTTTGAGATACTCAGTGGAAAATCTATCTTAGGTATCTAGGTTATATACATCCAATCTACAATATTGTTGTTATATAATACCAAATATATATTTTATGTTTTTGAAAATATATAATATTTTAAAATCTTGGAAATAATTGATGATGATTTCAATTTTATTTCTTGTTATAATCTAAATGTTTATTAAATCATGGATTAGACACAATGAAATAATTCTATATCTAATGGATATACAAAATATATGTATATTTTTATATCAATTCTCTTATATAATAATTGAATTTATATATTAAGAAATAATTTATATGAAAAAATGTGTGATATGCATGGATTTTTATTTTTATAACACTATAACATGCTTTTGAAAAAGTTATGGGTAAAATGTTTTTTATATTATATAAATGAGTTTATATAATAAATTAACAAATATATAATGGAAATATTTCTCACCACCCAGTTGTTTAAAATTTTAAAGAAGAATATTCTTAAATTATATATTGATCTAAACATATATATTATTATATTAGATATATTTTTATTGATATAATTTTTCAAAACATATATTAAAGTAATTATGTGCTATATTTAAAACACAACTGATTTTTTGTATCATAAAGATATATTATTAAAATAATATTGTTTCTAAGATGCTTTTGGGAAAACTTGTAGTCTTAAATAGGGTAATTTAATAAATATTAAAAAATAAATCTAGTCAAATTCAAATTTAAGTTCACATAGTGAGGAAAATTATTATAGGGTGTTTCATTAAAGAATATTTTAAATAGTTAAATTTAGTTACTATAATTATTTTATATCACAGTATATCATAACATAGTTGAGGATAAGTAGGTAATGATTACATAATTTAGGGTTAAATTTTGTTACAAAAAAATCACAAAGACATTATTTACAGAATTGTTCCAATAATGATGATGATAATAAATGTTTTAAACGTTATAAGGGGGAAATAGTAGATATTAACATCATAACATATGATATTTTGATATAAAGAGTTTAAATACTTTGTTCAAATATTTTATCATTAGGAATATGATTACTATGTCTCTCTTTTATTTAAATCATCATTTATTATATATGACAGTCAATAAAAGATATTTGTGAGATGGTTTTGTTGGATGGTATCATATAGTTGTAGAAATAATAACCTAAATATAAAATGAGTTTAAAAAATCATTAAATTTAAAAATGATTATGGTATATAATATTATATATTATATTAGATAATATAAGATGGGTACTAAATTATATTGTCTATTTTTTCATAAATCTGTTTCATAATATGAAATGTATCATGTTATACAAATAGAAATATCTACCTAATCATTTTTAATTTTGGATACATATAATTATTTAGGTGAATTTAAATTTAACTATTAATTTAATGAAATTTAGTATTCTATATATTCTTTTCATCATTATAATTTAGGTTGTATTCAAATGGTATGGTTATAATGGATAATATTTTTTATAGGGACAAAAAAATAATGCACATGGGACACAAAATAGGTTTTGTATGCTAGATGACGTACAAGTATACCACATAGAGTGTTATAAAACTTTTATTCGGAATACTAGGTGTTTATGATTAATATTGAATCCCAATACATAATTTTGTAAATATACTTAGAATGGGGAACTTCTTTATTTGATAATGTTCGTATAAAATCATAGAGTTTTTTCAAATAAGGGGTTGTTAAGGTGTGTCAATGATCTTGTCATCTGTTGAGGCTTAATAAGGATGGGATTTTCCCTCTCGATTAATGAGTATATAAACAAAAAAAATTGAGATAGTCCTATATGTGTATCTTTTATCTATTTATGCTAAATGTTATGTGATTATATATATAGATAAGGGGAATCTAATGTCTTCATCTGCTTAATTGAATGCCATTTGATATCAAACCACTCAGTCTATACATAGTGAATCAAGAATGTTTGAGTAGGATATATGGGATTGATATAAATCATATCCCAAGGTCACATGATTCCAATACCAATGGATTATATGATTATATATACTTGTATATTGAACAAAAAGTGGACAGAGGTATGGAGATTTTTGTTTTTAATAGATTTCATGCTATATACATTTAAATATTGAGTAGAATCGATGTTTTTATAAAAGATCATATTTTTTTACAATTATGGATATGGAAATTCCTAATTTTCTAAATGTTATAAAGGATTTTCAAGTCTCACTCTGTGGTTTTATAAATGAGGATCATGTTATAAATCATTGAGAAGGTACCAATTTTTTTTGAAGGATATCACAAAAAAATTATCTGATAGTTTTTCAAAGGATTCTATGTAAAATATATATTAAGGTGTAACATGTATGATACTATTTAAAAAATATATTTGGAAATATCTTAATGGATTTTTGGATATTACTTAGCAAATTATGAAATATTATTTACGAAATCGTGATTTCTCTCTAATTCAATGATATTTTAGTAAAAGATATATATTTATGAAAATATACACTAAAAGGACCTAACCATGAAATTTTTAAATGGAATATTTCATAGTATATGCCAATGTCTTCCATAACAAATTTAAAATCATTATGACATGTAGGTTTTTGTATGGAATTAATATATTTTCTAAAAACACTTACATCAAACATCTTATCTATCTAAAAAATATCATGATCAATTTTTCTTCATTATATAATGATTATGAGGATTCTAAATGTGCATGATTATTATTTAAATGCTAACTAACCAACGTGGGTTTTAAAAATAAATATTTGCAAGGGTGAATTTTTTATTTTGTTTTATGAAATGCTTGAGTAATCTGTAAATAACTAAAATTAAATAATATAAAAATTTGAGACTTAAAGTATTATAAAATTTAGTTTTATCTTTATAAACTCTGTGTGATGTCTATAAATCATAATGATATTATCTATTAATCCCTAACATCTATAAAACCATTGAAATTACAAGACTAGAAAACAATGGTCTCAAATTGATCATTCCCCAACATCATGACAATCAAAAAATCAGTATATACCCTTCTTGAAATATTCTTTTTGACTACATCATAATGATAAATATTTAATCATTTATGAATTCTACCATTAATAAGATAATTTTATATCATTTAACTAATTTATTTCCATCAATATAAAATTTATAAAATATATTTTGGTTTTAAGATATCATTGATTTTTTCCCCTACATTCTAATAAGAGTTATCCCTTAAGAAATACCTCGTTTTTATGGGAATGATGGGAAAAAAATCGTTGTATATAAATACATTAGTAACTACTCACATAGTAGAATACATGTTCTTTAATGAATATATGTAGGAGATGGTGGTGACATCTCCAATTGACGTTGACTAGTCAAGTGGTATGATATAAAATAAATAGATAATAGACTTATAAAAGTTGTAGTTGAAGAAGGAAGCCAATTTTTTTCTAAATACTAAAAAATATTAATTATATGAAATAAATATTTCAATTAAATATAATGATGTTTTTATTATAATAAAACTATACTCACATGGGTGATCACCTGTTATAATCCTTCATCTCAAATACGGTTATTGCTCTAAGAAAGCACATTGCATATAGAATATTCATAATCTAACATAACATGAGTTAATTATTACTACATACATAATATAGTATAAATTGAATAAATTTTAAATAAATTATAATATTAATCATGAATTACTCTATTTTATCTTAATTTTCCAACAATGCGTCAGGTTGGCAATAATCCTTAACAATTGAAATGTTTTTATCATGATATCAAAGACTATCATGATAACCTACAGATACATTATATAGGAAAATATCATTTGTATCATCCCAAAAAATTGGGCATGGTATATTTTAACAACACCAAAATGAGGATTTAATAACATTTTTTATATTTTCCATGTAATGTAGGAGAAACTATTTTTTACTATTCATTATTTTGAAGTAAACAATCCACATCCACTATAGTAAATTCATATTTATTGATTCACATAACTTGTCTAGTGAATGTATCAAACAAAATACATTTTTTATAACAATTGTCCCTTGATTTTAATATTATAACATATTTATTTTCTTCATTTCTCTATAAAATGACATATCATTTTTATATGATTAGCCACCAATTTTTACACAACAAATAGATATCAAATCATAACATTGAGATATCATTTTGATTTATCAGTTTTATGAAATTATTTTCAATAATGAACTCCAATCCATTAAATTAAATTGATTTACAGTCATGTTCCACAATAGTAGGACTAAATGGAAATGATCTAATAGCATTATATAATATCATACTTCGGAAACTTTTGACCTCACCTAAATAAATGCTTGAATAATATTATCAATTGAGATTAAAATATTAAAATTTTACCTCAATTATATAATTATAGTATATTCTTACCATGAATAAAACCTATGGTTATGAAACATAGCTCTCATTAAAAGATATAAATAATAAATCATTTTATTTATAAAATTATTATAATGTATGTGATTTTTTTTTATAAAAAAATTATTAATAATAGAAAAACTATAAAATATTAATATAAATTATCTCATAATGGATTTTCATTGATGAATTCATCCATGAAATAATAATTAAACAAAATAATTTCAGGTGTCATCACCATCCGCTCAAGAAACAAATTAATAAACAATAATGATCCTAAAACACCCCTTGCAGTGAATGCATAAGAAATAGTATCTTAATTTCATCAAATTTCTTATCATAATTTCTCATTGGTGGATTATACCTCATATTGACATCATACGAATATATATAATATAAATTCATGCACTGGTGGACAAAGAACCTCTAAGAATCAATTCATTAGGATAATTATTATTTATTATATAATACTTTATACCTAATACCATTAATTCATTGGGATATATATAATAACAATAAAATGGGCCCTCAATAATAACTTCTCAGGGAATTCACAAAGAAGGATATCTAATGAAAATGATAGTGGATGGTATAAATACATTCTATAAATCATATATAATGATCTATGACTTTTATTTTATTTTATCCATATCAATTTTGGTTAAATTATTAGAATATTTTTCTCTATATAAGTTATCAAAATACACTATAGATACCTTTGTATTTATATCCATCACTTGTTAAATAATTATTTCAAGAAACTCATTTAATAGAATGTGATCAAAAATAAATTTAAATGACATTAGCTTCATCGAAATCTTATTCCCTCAATTTGATATATTAATTAAATTCTCATTTGGAACCTAGAAACTCTCTAAAATATGTAGAAATTATTTTCTCTCTATGGAAGAAAATGAATAACATGCATGTGTAACAGACCACTTATTTTAAATAATGACCTTTCTAAGAAGTTCTATCATAATTACCTTATCCTACATGTTTCAATGTTATATTAATTTTGTGTTTGGTGATGTTTCTAGAAAACATTTGTTATAATACATAGTAGAGGATGTTGTTGTGTGTTAATGTTGTCATGGTATTGAGTAAATACTGATACACCCCATTCCTCCACGGTATGATTCACTTCAATTAATATAATAGCTTTTATTGTATGCAGCTCTGAGTTCTAGCACACCACAACTAATTAAACTAGCCATTTAAGAAGAATTTATGAATAGTAATATCAACTTTTTGAAATTTTTATAAATTTTATTTTTCAAAATCCTCTTCATTTTTGGATTTAGAATATCAAAATTAGCGTAGGGTGAATTCTTTATATTTTTCTGGAAACATTCAATTTTTGTTGAATATTGAAAAACACTATATTATTATTTAAAATTGAAATTTTCTTTAAATCATTGTTTTTTATTTAAATTTATTTTAAAGTAAAAATAGATACATAATACTTATTTTAGTCCAATTTAATTCATTAGAGTCATTTTATAATTTGATTATATATATAAAATTTTATTGAACTTTTTAACTTCTTTTTCCTACCTTCAAGAAACATTTTGAAATATTCATAAAACATAATTTTACCTCTTCATTGAATTTAATTTCAAAAATATTACAGACATAGTTGTAATCAGTAAATAAAATTTGGTTTAATAGGATGGAAATAATTTTTCTTGAATTGTAACTTTTGAATTTTATTTACAACGGTTAAAAGTAAATAGGGTAATTTAAGGTTGAGATAATACTATAAAACATAAAATTACCCCAACACATGTCATAATTATATTGGATATGTTCTATTGACCAAAATCAACATTAGAAAAAAAATAAAGTCTTTCGTAATCTATATTGGTTATAGTAAAACATTTATTATATTTTATTTAAAGTATAGTTAAAAGTGTTAAATTCAAAGATTAATAACTAAACAATTTTTAATATAGGGATAAAAATAAGATAAATTCTACTGTAAATATTCAATGTAAATATAATGTTATTACATGCATCATGATATTTTATTTAAAATTTTTAGACATTATATAATTAAATTTATTTATCACACAATGATGATTCGGTAATAACCTTATGAATGAATGAATGAATGATATAATTGATATTATATAGATTAAAAGAAACGTTAATTGAATCTTATGAATCCATCCACAAATTTTATAGTTGAATATGACATGTTAGGGTTTATTAAACGTGTTTTTTTGAAGTAATAAAGTTCTTATAACTTTCACAAAAACCGAAAACTAAATAGTTCCAAATTGACATAAATTAGTTTAAAAAATACTTTTTTATTAAATGATATAGTAGTCCTAAAAAACACATATTTGAAACAATTAATTAGATAATGATAAATAATTAATTAATTAACCACTTGAGGTTCTCTTGGCATTTTATATTCACTATATTAACCATATATCTTAAAAATAGAAAAAGACATGATAAAAGTTAAACTATTTAACTATGTGTTAAATCTAAAAGATAAAGTTAACATGGTGATTTAAACTTGTCTAAAACGTATTTATTGAGATTATTTAGACCCTTCCCTACATTATAGTGGAAAAAAATCCATTTGGTGGTATTATTAGCTGAAAAAAAAAATTATAATAAATTAATATTCCAATATTTTCGTATAGAGCCCCTCACATGTCATATATAAGGGAACTTCTCCTACTCTTATATTCACACCTACAAAGCCATTTGGATCGGCCAAAACCATCTCAAATATCCTCCAAAATACACTAAATTTATCATAAAGGCCTTACATTGATCATAAATCCAACCAATGGTGCCCATTTGTTGAAATCAAAAGGAAGCACCTGAACCAAAAATATTTATTTTATCACCTCTTTCAATGATATTTTCTTCTTCCACTTCCTATATATATGTTGTTTCCATAATAAAATAATAATTCATGTACCTTATAGATACATAGATGTTATTATAAATATGGTACAATTGTATTCATTATTTTATCAATCCAATGAATGAAAATTTCACCATACGTGTGTAAATATGACTTATAGTCTCTAAGTCAAGGTGTAGTTTTTTATTCAATACATCATTATTTGGATGGGTATAATAATGAGTATAATTTATATAAAAAATAAATATTACATGTTAATGATTCTGTTCATGTTTATATATATATATATATATATATTCTACCATCCAATTTCATACGATTTCACCATTAATAGAATGATATTGTCGCTTGTGCATACATAAGACTTACTGTCTCCATGACACAATGAGATTTAGTTCACCATCATCACCATTTAAGAATAAATTTCATTTGATGATTAAAAATAAAATTTAACAACTTAATATAATTCTTGATATTAATAAAATAATTTCGATCCATAACAAACATTACTTACATAACAAAACATATTAAGGAAAATGAATCAGTTAACACCTAAAACAATGATACTACTGAAATATTATTAACAAAGCAATATTATAGGATAATATATAAAATAATATTTATGTATGTGGATATTTTATAATTTGATAACAATCATTTATCCATTATACAAAATTTTAACATACCATCTTCTTATGTAAATTACTAGGCAAGAGTTAATTTTACAATCTCTTTATTATCTGAGGTTGTTTATACGTAAGTATTCACTAGGACGTCTTTATCATCCACATCTGTGTTTTATAATAATGTATTTCAAAATATTATTTAAAATTTCCTGTACTATGGGTCAATTTAATTTATACCCTTGTTTTTCTTTTTATAAAATGTTATAAAAGGAATATTTACATCGTTTTCCAAACAAGGTACAATATGACCTTTTTGAAAAATTATAGAAATAATGTCTTTTTAACTTATACAGTGGGAACTACTATTTTTTCCATTATAACACCTTTGAACCATCCCTTACAATATTATATAAATATTTTCAAAATAATTGTTTTATTTTATAATTATAAAACCTTTCAATGATTTTAAAGTAGAAAGATATATTTATCTCAGATAGTTTTTGGATTGATTTCATCTATGGAAACATCTATTGTTGGTATTAATGATTAATTGAAGTTGATTTTTTTAATACAATATTCCATATTGTATTGATAGTTTTTTCATATATTTGAATTTGGATGTTCTTTTTTTATTTCATTCACAGTTTATGGAAATGTATTAATATATTTTATACTAGTTTAATATAAATTTTTATGTTAGGTTTCACCCTTTTCATATGAGGAATATATTATATGTAGTACGTGACGGGGGGTGTTATAGCCACTTGACGAATCAGTTGTTCTCATGTGAGAAATGAGTGTCCTAATAAAAAGCCTTGACAAAATGTATATTTAGGGTCTTCTCACGAGGCCTTCACTGTTGGGTTATGATGTCCGACATTATACATTCCATCATTATGAGAATAGCTATTGATTTTACATGTGATTATTCATCTAGTAAAATATCCATGTGAATAAGTACATGGAATTATTTAATTTATAATTTCCATATAATAAAAATGTTTTTGTTAAAAAGGATTTGGTTTTAGTCTTATACACTACCTTAAATGTTTATGTTTATTTATGATAGTTTCTTCAATATTATTATCCTTACTAAGTATCCGAGCTCACCCTTTCTTATGATTAATTTTTCTTGGATGTAAAGAAGTATATTATGACTCACCAACAAGGATAGGCTAAGGTATATGAGTTTATTTAAAGGAGGACAATGTTTCTTTTTTCATTTCATAATGTTATGTAAAACATCTGTATGTATCTAGTACTTCCAACGTCACTAAAAAAATCGGTGTTTCGGGACTTGATCTGTTTTGTTCATGCCAATGTTATTTAATAATGAACATAATCTGGGTAACTGGGATCAGTGCGTTTTAGTTGTATTAGGGAAATTTTTTTAAAAATATTGGAAATTAAATTTATAAAAACACTAATTATAAAACATTAACCTAAGATAGGCTTTGAATATTATTATAGAAGAACAAAAAAATTGGTAATATATATATTTTGTGGGTTTTCCAAGAAATACACCCTTGTCTATATACTGCTAGTGGAAGAGGTTCTGGATGTGATGTACAAAGGAGTGAAAACTCTAAAAATGGATTTCGGGCTTGGCATGGGGTATCCTGGTACCTGATAACAATCCTTAGTGGGAACCTGGTTTGACACTCTTAGGGGATATGCTTATAATAATTCACGTTTTTTATAAAAACCATTATGAAATATTTATAGTTAAATACTTCCCCAAAGTAAACATTTTTATGATTATAAATTATATGCATAAATTTTTCAATGTGTGTTAAATTTTTTTGTAAGTTTATAATTATACATTGTGATTCATAAACTAGTCTATTGTGTACCATTATTTATAAGTGGATTCTAGTGGAATGAAAGGAAACCCTATAAACTCAACTAATCTATATAGGGATTTACCTTCTATTCAAGATAATTATAATGGAGCTAGTGATGAAACTGGTGCCGAACAGCTCATAACCATACTCAGACTACTCACTCATGTTATTAATAATATCCTTACATGCATGGAGCACCTAGATTCACAACGGAGAGGGTTAATGTTAGATTACTTCATGAAGAAACCACCACCATAATTCAATGGGACTAAAAATCCATTTGAAACTGACCAATGGATAAGTTCCTTAGGGAAAATATTTCTTGATTTGTGGAGTAGAAAAAGAGGAAAATTTTCATGGTAGTTTATCACCTCAGAGGAGATGCACATCAATGGTGGTCATTAATTTAAAATATAAAGGAGGATGAAAAGTATAAAATATGGAATAGAGGGAGTTTAAATATATTTTCATATAAAAATAATTTCCTCATGACCATTGATCTAATATAGAATGGAAATTTCAGAGTCTGACGAAAAATGAGGATGACTATGTCACAAAGCATGTGGCTAACATTACAAGGTTAGAAAGGCATGTTGCATATTATATATTTAACCCAATAATTAACATTGATCAATTCATTGATAGGTTGAAACCATTTCTCTGACAAGCATTAGTCCCACAATCCTTCTCATCGTATGAAGATATAGTCTCACGTGCAATCAAGATAGAGAAGGAATTCTCCAATTATTGTGACATTAAAGTGATGAAATTGAAGTAGATATCTTCTGAACACTCTGGAAAAAGAAATAAGGGAAAGAAGGGAAAATTTGACATTCCATCTTGTAGTAATTTTTGGAAGAAACACCATGTCACATGACTAAAAGGGATGGGAGTTTGTTACAAGTGTGGAGAAAAGGGACACTATCCTTTTTTCTGCAAGGGGAAGGAGGAGGTTTTAAATTTTCAGTGCCTAATCGCGTTGTCGAGCCCATCAAATTAGTTGTTTAATTTTGACTAGAATTTCTGTAGTATAGCAGCAACCCTTTGTCATCTCTCGACTGATCCTTAGATCATTAATTAAAATAGAGGGTATTGATTATGAAATTATAAGTGGAATGAGGTTTTGTAAAACATGGGGGTTTGGCTATTAAATATGAAAATATAAAATGAGAGTGATAAAACAAAGTATAAATTATTGAGATTAATTAAGTGTGATCAACTCGGGTTACTCTCATGATGTTCATCATTCATCGCATCATGATACAGGGTAATGATATTTTAATCTGTGGTTTGTAACACATAGAACCATAATGTTATTGAGTTTATACTAGGATACCTCCTAGGGTTTATTCGAAAACACACAATGATTCACCAGACACCGTCGATGATTGGGTGATTTTTGTTCGACATCATAACCGAAACTCACCAAGGTAACACACGAAGACTAGGATGTGTTGTCATGGTTTGTATGTTATTTCATTATGATACCATGACATAAATGTACATGACCTTGATTGTGCTTATGTGAGTTAAATTGGCCAATATGAACCACAAAAACACCGCAATTGGAAGGGGGAAATGATAGTGGTGAACGATGTGTGAAACATCACATGAATGGGAACCCCCAAACATGATCATTTGAGTTGAGAAATAATACCATTACATAACTCAATAAAATAATAATATATTATGATGAAAAACAACACAACAACCTTGAATTAAAACTATCATTTAAATATTACAAACATGAAGCTTGGGATTTACATCACGTTCCTCCCCGGGTTATTAGAAGGGGTTTAGAAATCCATGGGAGGGAAGGAAGAAGATGTTATTAAAGTAGAACTTAACATAGCCTCTAGAAAATCTAGTTATGATGAAAAGACCTCTTTGGGACTCTAAAATGGTAGCACCTTGCCTTGGCTTCAAACTCCAAAATGGGGTTCCCAAGATTCCAATTTATAGGCAAAGTGGAATGTGGATTTGGGAACCCTGATCTCATGAACCCTTTTTGTCCATGGTTTTGGCCATTAATAAAGCAATAAGTCACGTTGAAAAAAACTATAGAGTTTTTGTTAGACATCCTTTCTACCTCCATGTTAAATTTGGCGGCCATATATAGAATATAATAAGATATATTTTCAAAATACATAGGCAATGTTTTGACCCCGTGAAGATCCACTTTATTAGACATATCAGCTGGTATAGGCCTCTTAATGGAAGAATTGGGATTCAATTCCTTCATATAAAATTGATCTCATTAAATTTAGGACCAGAGCACAGTGTTGAAGTACATTTGGATTCACAGAGTAGTAGAAGAATGCGTTTTAGTATACTGGTGTTCTTGGATCGGGTGCAGAATGGCCCATTTTTCATGGACATTATCATAGGTCCTCCAAATCACCTCCACATACTATATAATTATCAAAAAAAGTAAAATTCCCCTTTTTAATAGTGTTAAAATAATTATTTAATCAAACATGGAGTGAAATTTATTATTATACTTGTAATTTTCAATACTAAGTCAGTTTAATACATTGGTATAAGGGTGAAATAAACCAGTGAATCGTGGAATGATCACACCCCAACACCTAAACACTTTCACTCCAGGGCGAAGTATAATATCCTAATAATGTCCCTTTAATATATAAAAGGTGTGAATATTTCCAAGATTCTTTTGAAATGAAATTCATCATGTCTCTTCTGTGTAATCAATTTTCCTATAATTTTTCTTTTCTCACAATCAAATTTGTTGAACTTCATTTGTTCATCCATGAAACATGTCACAACCTACCTGACCTTAAAATTTTTCATCTTCCCTCATGTAACATATGAAATTGGATTTATGCTCCTTTCCCAGAGTTTATGTGATCTTACTATATGCTTGCCAAGATTCTCATTTCTCTACAGGCAGAAACTAGTGTTCTATTCAAGAGAAATTTCAACATATTGTTCTGAGGTTCAAGGGTTGGTAGGATTTAATGTTTAAAAATTTAAGGCAGAAGATTAGTTTTTAATCTCTTATGTACAAAACATGTCAAAATTCAGCAAGTGTTCACAATTAATGTACACACTAAAACCTTCACAAAGTGTATCACCTCTAACTCACTCTCCTCGTTGTCAATTTTTGTGGGTTACAACCAAGCAATTAATAATAACGAGTAAACATCCTCTTTTATCCATTTTATCTTTTGATCTATTTTTTAAAATGTACATGACTATTTTTTTTAGTTTTTCTTTGATGATAAAGACTGAAACATGTGTAAAACAATGATGTAATATGGCTTGTAGACCCATTCACCATGGAAAATGTTGGAAACCATTATATCAACCCATAACAATAATTATCTTCCTATGATTCCCATGGAAACACAGTCTCTCCGACACTTACTGAAAATAAAACATGAATATAAAAAAGATATGGGTATGTAGGGATAAATTAGATTGTAATTTGGATACCTAATAGGTATTTCATGGTCTCAATGTCTTAATAAGGATAAAATGTAATGTTGGAAAAAATAGAGGGTAATTGTAAAAAGGGATTATCAATGAATGATTTCCTCTATCATTAATGTAGCATACTTGAATATTATGGCATCAAATAGAATCAAGGCAAGTTATAGTTTCTCTACATGACTAGAGACTCTCATGAAAGTGATTAAAAGTAATAATATACAATAAAGGGCATTTAATTTTTCTTGGGTAATGGATTAAAATATTGGTCAGTGCTAATGAGGAATAGTTTTCAGAAATCCATTAAACACCAAAGAATAACGTGAAAATAAAAATTCTAGAAAAATATTCCATATGAATATTCATTTGAAAAACATTTTTTCTTAATCAATAGAATATTCCACAAAATATACTCAAGCATGAAAATGATTTTGGATATTCTATGTAAGATCATTTTTATCTAAAAACATAGAATAAAGAAAAAGAAATAAAAAATGAAAACACATTTTATTTTAATTTTTTTAGATTTTTCTATTTTGTTAAATCCTAACTATGTCATGTTACCCTCCCCCAAACCTAGAAGTCACATTGTCCACACGAAAGTGTTTTAAATAAATATTAATGTAAATAAAGGTATGGATAAGGGACGACCTGCTAAATGGTGTCATATGTGGTATCTATCAGTTGGATTTCCTCCAAGAGATGCTTTGAAAAATCATCATAGAAGTTTTTGAGCCTCTTACCGTTGACAGTAATCCTTTGTACACTATTCTCATGAAAACCCTATATAGCACCAAAAGGGTAAACATCAGTAATAGTATATGGACTCAGCCATTGGGAACGAAGCTTACCTGGGTGAAGCTTTAGCTTGTAATTATACATGAGAACCTTCTCACTAATATGAAACATTTTTGGATGTATCATGATGTCAAGGATAAAATTTATCATCTCTTTATAGATTCGAGAGTTTTCATATGTATCACATCAAATTTCTTCCAACTCTCAAATCTGCAGCTTTCTATATTCAACTGCATTTGAAATATTCATATTACATTGTTTAATAGCCCAATATGCACAGTGTTCTACCTCCAATAGTAGGTGAAAATCCTTTACAAACAAAATTATATATGGTGAGATTCCAATTGGGGTTTTAAAGGTTGTATGGTATGCCCAAAGTGCATCATCCAAGTGAAAACTCCAATCTTTCTTATTGGGTTGTACTGTTTTTTTCAGATTGGTTTAACTTCCCGATTTGATATTTTTACTTGTCTGTTAGTTTGGGGGTGATATGTAGTGGATACATTAAGATCAACCCCATTCTTACGAAGAAAAATTTTCATGTTGTGATTGCAAAAATGTGAACCCTGATCACTAATGATGAATCTTGGTAAACCGAAAATTCTAAAAATCCAAGACCTCAGAAAATCAACAACCACATGAGAGTCATCGCTCCTAATATCCTTTGATTCCACCCATTTAGTTACATAACCAACAACCAATAAAATAAAAAAAATGCCAAATGAATTTGGAAAAGGCCCCATGAAATCAATGCCCCATGCATCAAATATTTCATAGAATAGCATGGGTTGTTGGGGAATTTCATTCCTCTTAGAGATATTCCCTGTGAATTGACAATGACTACATGAAATGAAAAATATATGTGAATCCCTATACAATGTTGGTGAATAAATTCCGGAGTCATGAACCTTTCGAGCTATATGTTGAGAGCCAAAGTGGCCCACATAGGCCAAGGTGTGGAATAAGGTCAAAACAGAGGTGAACTCATGGTCAGGGACACACCGAAGAAGTACTTGGACACCACAAATTCTCCACAAGTATGGGTCATCCAAAAAGTACCAACAAGAATCATTCTTAAGTCTCTGGAATTGTGAAGTGGTAAAATCAGTGGGGACCTTGGATGTTACTAGAAAATTTACAATATCAACATAATAGGGGGTAAGATCCATAACATCACAAAGGGTCTCATGAGGGAATAATTATCCAATGGGGAGGGGTGAGTCAACATGATGGTCCAATAGTGGGGAAACCCTACTAATCTGGTCAGCTACAAGATTTTACACTCATATCTTATCTCTAGCCTCAAGGTCAAACTCTTGGTGCAGGAGCATCCATCAAATGAGAGGGGGCTTAGCTTCAGGTTTCTTTAGGATGAAATGAAGGTCAGCATGATCAAAAAAGACAATGACTTTTGACCTGATAAGATATGAACATAATTTTTCAAAGGAAAACACAAAAGAAATATGTTCTTTTTTAGTGGTCGTGTAGTTTTCCTAGTCAGGGTCAAGGGTACATGAGGCATATGCAATGAAACGAGGAGCCTTCTCAACCGTTTGTGATAATACTGCCCCAAATGAAAAGTTAGAGGTATCACACATTAGTTAAAAGGGGAGATCCCACCATGGAGGTTGGAGGATGTGAGGTGATGTGAGTCTCCTTTTTAGTGAATTTTATTCATCCTCACAATTTTTATCAAACAAAAACTCAGAATCATTTTGGAATAAATGAAACAAGGTTAGTGAGATCTTTCTCAGGTCTTTAATGTATCAGTGGTAAAAACCAGCATGACCGAAGAAATATCACACCTCATGAAAACATTTAGGATATATAAGGGTTGAAATTAATTAAATTTTTTATTTATCCACTTGAATTCTATATTTTGAAATAACATGCCCAAGAACTATCCCCCGTTCAACCATGAAATGGAATTTATCCTAATTTAATACATGGTCTTTTTCTAAGCAACAACAGAGGATAGAACCTATTCGATCTAAAAAATCATAAAAAGAGGTTCCATAAAATGTGAAATCATCCATAAAAACTTCCATTCAATTTTCTAGGTACTCTGAAAATATACTCAACATAGAATGATTAAACGTACCAGGATCATTAGGAAGACCAAAAGGCATCCTTCTGTATGAAAATGTGCCAAATGGACAGGTAAATGTTGTCTTTCCATGATACTCAGGGGCTATATTGATTTGTAAATAACTCGAATATCCATCAAGGAAATAATAATTTGACTTACAAGACTATCGTTCTAACATTTGGTCAATGAAAGGTCAATGAATGTGGTCCTTCTGCATGGCTTGATTCATTCGACGATAGTCAATACAGACTCGCCAACAATTTTTCACACTTCTTGGAACCAATTCATTCCATTCATTTGACACAACTATTATTCCTGTTTTTAAGGCACAATTTCCACTGGGCTAACCCATTTACTATGAGATATAGGAAAAATGATCCCTGCATTAAGTAATTTACTGACTTCTAATTTTACCACATCAAGGAGAGTGAGATTCAACTGACATAAAGGTGTTCTTATGGGCATATCCTCATCATCCAAAAGTATACAGTGCATAAAAATAGGTGGGCTAATCTCGGGAATATCAGCCAATGTCCATCCTATTGCCTTTTTAAACTCTCTCATTAGATCAATCAGTTTTTATTTCTACTATTGAGAGAGGTTATTGGAAATAATGATGGGAAATTGTTCAATACCCTCAAGATAGGAATATTTTAAATAAGATGGATGTTGTTTTAATTCCAACACCAGGGGTTTCTGGACTGAGGGAGGGGATTTAAGGGGATTGAGATCCAAAAAATTATCTATGTTCTCATATTTATTATCTAAAGATAGAGAATATTTTGATGTGATATTTTTTGAATCATCGACGGTCATGGGTACCTCAGATTGAACACACTCATCAATTAATGCACAAAATTTACACTTTTTAAAACCCACACAACACTCAATACATGACTGAAAACTCAAATCATCCAAGGGTTTAGAAGAGGAAAATGAAATAGAATTTGGTTTGAGGAGAGAATTGTGTGTGTGTGAATCATTTGAGATCACTTCCATTAAATAGATAGAAATAGTGGAGCGCTCTTCAATGGGGTGTTTCATAGCCTCATGGATGTTAAAACTGATCTTTTCTCCTCATAATTCAATGGAAAGTATACCATTGTGAACATTGATGATTGTATTTACAGTTTTCATGAATGACCTCCCAATTATGAGAGGTGCATGTCCTTGGGGTCCGGTATCTTCCATCTCAGGAATGTAGAAAACTGCAGGGAAGATGATATTCTCCACTCTTACAAGGACAACCTCAATCACTACTATTGGATGCATATTACTTCGGTTGGCATGTTTTATGACATTCCCTATTGGTTGAATCTCTCCATCCTGTAGAGAAGTGTACATGGAGTGAGCCATTACATTAATATAGGCACCAAAATCTATCATATCATCATAAAAGAAAGTCTCACATGTGGTACACGGTATTGTGAATGTTCCCGAATCTGTTCATTTTGTTCGAATTGCTGGTTGAATCAAGGCCGAGACATTCCTCCCAATGTTGACTCTCTAATTCCACTTCATCCTTCTTCTAGTGGTGCAATGTTATTTATGAAATTTTCTATAATAGGGAATTTTGTTGACTACATCCAACAATGGAATATTAACTTGAACTTTTTTAAATGTATCCATTATTTTATTTTCTATATCATTTTCAAAGGTTTTTTAAGATTTAGAGAGTCTTTGAGGGAATGGAATAGGAATGGATTGTTCATGGGAATCCATAATGATAATTTTATTTCCTTTTTATTTTTTTCATCATTGTAATCCTTTATGGGTGGAGAAAGAGTATTTTCAAGAGGGGGACATACCTGTTTTGTAGAATTAGTAAAAGGAGAAACTTTTTTACCACTACGATGTGTAATTTCTCATAAATTATCTTTGTCCATAGAATTGGAAATGGGTTGGGATGGTAGTTGTCCATAACCTTGCATCTTATGCTCACTGATGGTGTTCACCAATTGTCCCACTTGAGTTCGTAGGTCTCGAATTGCTGATTGTGTGGTATGCTGGAACTGGAGGTTCTGGGTTTCCATTTGTTTCACCATATCCTCGAGGCTTGGTTCAGATTTGGGAGGAGGAGGATGATTTTTTTTGAGAATTTGAAGGATATGAAGTTTTTATACCTTGGCCTTGTGTATACCCATTCTGCTTAGTGTATGATGAGTTTCCTCCTTGTCGGTATAGGGGATGTGTTTTCCACCCATGGTTTGGATTTGGCTAGAATTGTTCCTTCTTGAGGGGAGGTGGTTGTTGGAATGGACGCCCTTGGAAAATGGTTGCACAAGAATCAGGTGAATCTTGATGTTGTGAGCACTGGTCGGAAAATGACTATTGTCAGAACAAATACCACAATGTAATGGAACAGAAGGAGATAGTGATTTACCTTATGCTTGAGATAATTTCCTTAAAAGGGTATGCATCTCATCAAGTTTATTATCTACCTTTTTTCAAGGGATGAATGACTTACCTCATGGACTCCACGGGTTGGTGCAATTTCTCGTGTACCAAATTGTTGTGCATTTTGAGCCATGTTGGCTAATATGTCACGAGCGGCAGAATGAGTTTTATCAATTAGGTCACCACCAGCTGCTGCATCTATCATTCCATGATCAATGGGGACAAGTACCTCATAGAATTATTGGATTAACAATTTTTCACTAATTTGGTGGTGGGGGAATTTTGAGCTACGTCTTTTTAATCTCTCATAGTATTCATGAAGGTCCTCTCCTTATGATTGCCTAATTCCACATATTTCTTTCCGAATTGGTGCAGTTTGGGAGGAAGGGAAGAAATTATCTTGAAAGAGTCATTTAAGGTCATTCTAGCCCCCAATTGTAATATACAGATAGTATATCCTATATTTGGCAACACCATCATGGGATAAAGGGAAGGCTCTAAACTTAATTAGGTCCTCAGAAACATTTTGGGGATTCATGGTGGAGCAGTCTATATGAAACTCTTTGAGATGTTTTTGAGGGTCCTCACCAAGAAGTCCATTAAATTTGGGAAGTAGGTGGATGAGGCATGATCTCAACTCAATGTTGGATACTTCCTTGGGATATTGAAATTATCTTGGCTCCTCAAAAATGGCACCAAGATTTGATCGTGTTGTTGAACGCATCAATTTAGCTGTTTAATTTTGACTAGAATTTCTACAGTATAGCAGCAACCCTAGGTTGTCTCTCAATGGAGCCATAGATAATTACTTTAAAAAGAGAGTTTTGATTATAAAATTATAAGTGGAACGATGTAACACCCTGAGATTTTATGAAAAATATTCTTTTTAATTTCATTAATGTCTTGTGTTGTACGCTACACCAAAAGGAGATTTCACAACACGTATCCTTGACTTTCCTTTCATTACACGCAATCGCGACCTTCCTTGATAGCGTGTGTAGTACGCAATACCGAGTTTCACTAAACAACGATATGTTATTAAAATATTATTAAAACTAGCCGTTATGAATAGTAATAACCACTTTTTGAAATTTTGTAAATTCTATTTTTCAAAATGGACTTCATTTTTGGATTCGGAATATCGAAATTAGCTTAGGGTGAAATTTTTGTGATTTTCGGATAACTTTCATATTTTGATGAATAGTGAAAATTACTAAATTTTAATTAAAAACAACTTTTTCAATCGAAATAATTAATAGTGATAAATTATTAATTTGAGTGGTTTTAAAGTATATTTAGAATATATTTTTACAATTTAATACAATTTTGGTCATTGGATGTAATTTCACATTTAAACCAGACATAAACAAGTGTCAATCTTTTGATAGTTATTATCTCTTAAGAACACGCTATTTGTTTTGACGACGGGAATTAATTTTTAAATTAATTAATTCAACTGATATGTTTTGAATTTGGTAAAATAGAAATCATTTTTGAGTTCATAATATCAAATATAGCTTAGGCCTAATTTTTGGTATTTTTCTGAAAACGTTCAATTTTTGATGAATAGTGAAACCACTAAGTGGTAGTTAAAAAAAACTGAATTTTTCATAAAACTTAATTTTACCGCTTCTGTGAGTGGAATTTCAAAAATCCGAGAGACACGGTTGATTTCAGTAAGTAAAATTTGGTTCAATGAGATGAAAATAATTTTTGGTGAATAGTAACTTTTTACTTTTATTTACCACGGTTAAAAGTAAATAGGGTAATTAAGGGTAGAAATGATATTATTATTACCCTAACACATGTCCTAATTCTATTGGACAAGTGTAATTCGACCAAAAACAAACTTAGGAATAAAATATGACCATTTAGGCCTACTTAGATTAGATTAGGACATTTATTATTATTTAATTCAAAGAAGAGTTAAAAGAGTTAAAATCAATGTTTACTTACTAAAACATTTTTAATATAGGGTTATACATAAGATAAATTCTATTGTAAATATTAATTATAAAGGTAATAAGATTTCGTACATAATGGTATTTTATTTGTAAGTTTTAGACATTAACTAATTTAATTTATTTATGACACAACGATGATGCAGTAATTATCTTATTAATGAAATATTGACATAATTGATGTTATAAATACCCAAATAAATATAATTTGAGACTTTTTATGAATATCAATAATTTTATAGGTTAATAAGACATGTTATTATTTATTTAATTAACTTTGTTAGAACTTATCATTCTGTTATGATTTTTACAAAAATCATTTACTAAATAGTGTCAAAATTGACATAAAATAGTTTTTAAAACAAATATTATATTATTAATTGTTATTTTATTCCTAAAAATATAAGTTTCGGCCAAATGACTTATATAAGGTTATATATATTAATAATAAACAACTTGGGGTTCTTTTGGCTTCTTATAGTATGTTTATTAACTTTAGTGTAAGAACACAAGAAGACACGGTAAAAGTAAAATTATTTAACTTAATGTTAAATCTAAATGATAAGGTTAAAATAGGAACCTAAACTTGTCTAAATTATATTGGATGAGAGGATTTAGACCCATCCCCACCTTAGCCTCGAAATAAATCAATTTGGATCTATTTAAAACCGAAATTGACTTTATAATAAAATAATAATTTTAGTTATTCCAAAGGTGCCCCTCTCCTCCCTTTTGAAGGGCACCTCCTCCCTCTCTTCCTCACAAAACAATGAGCCTTCACGCTCGTCCAACCCCTGCCAAAATATCTCCTCCACTTCCCTAGAAACATCCTATAGGTTCTAGTCTTCCTCAAAGAACAATTTTAGTGCCCTAAGAGGAGGTCTCAAAGAGGCGCTTCAAAGAAGAGGTAATTTCCGTTACCGATTCGTTCACCTTTATTTCTTCTTCCACTTCTTCTTCTTAGGTTGTTTCATTATAAAGTAATAACATAAGTATCACTAATATACTAATATTTTATTATAAGTATGAAACAATCCTATTTCACCATCTATCCATCCTACGGAAAACGAAATCACCGTGCGTGTGTACGTACGGAATAACGTCTCCACGCCGTGGTGAAATCTATTTTCCACCACCACCTTACTTGGATGGGTATAATGGTGTAAATAATAACTATATATTATTATTTTAAAGTGATATTTATTCTGAAATAGTATACATACACTCCAATACAGTCCCATGATCATGAGAACGATATCATCGCTCGTGCGTACGTACGGACTACCGTCTCCACGACGCGATGAGATTCATTCTCCACATTAACCATTAATGAAGGATTATAATGTATATATAATAAGTAATCATGAAATATATGACATAATAATGATACTGGATTTATGTGTATATATATTTATGTCATCTACTTAATTCCACTCAATTCAATAACGAAAAGAAAACAGCGTTCATGCGTACGTACGGCCTACCGTCTCCATGAACGGTGTATTTCTTTCCATTTATCGATCCATTATATATATGTATATTCTGAGTATATATTATATATAAATCATGTTTTATATTATATAATTAATTAATAATTCTCTAAGTAATCATATGAATAATTACAAGTTAAAACACGAACGACAAATGAGACGATTTTACCCAAAATGCTCTTTAACATGGAATTTAAAAAAGAACGGGTAATATAAAGTCATAAGTGAACCATATATGATATCATAACAATGAATATGATTCTTTAATATGTCAATAACATTATTTAAACCATTATACAGGAGGTTCGGACACTTACAAAGAAAGTCGGACCTAAGGTAAGGGAAATATCACAATCTCATTTTTATACGAGATTGTTTATACTTTGGTATTTACTGGGGTGTATTTTATCATCCATATCCATGTTTCCTCAATATGTAATATTATTTCCATCCAACTACCATTGTTTATATCCAATTTTACCCTTCGGTAAGTTTTTAGTTAAATATATGAAAGGAATCTTTTGTCGTTTTTCATACGAGGTACTTTTTGACTTTTCCGACAAAAGTACGAAGAATGTTTTTTTAACTTATACGGCATGAATGAATTTTTAAAACATTATTTCCAAGAAGCTTCCTTTACAAGTTTTCAAGTTTATTTTTAATCAACTTATTTTAGTTTAAAATTGTTTGACATGTTAATAAAGGAAAAGTGTTTTTGAAGTAGAAAGGATATTTTCCTCAAGAATGGAGTTCAAGTGTTTTATCAAAATTATTTTCCATCTAAGATAATATTGGGTTCTGTTTTTATCCCTATTATTACATTGATTTGATTATGTTGTGATGGAATTATTTTTATGAATTCCTTTATATTATATGAATTGTTTTATGATTTCACGATGTTTAACATTCCCATTTTTATTACATGGGTTATGCTATGATGTATGGTTTATGATTTTGTGGCACACATAAGAATAGTATCATTATGAGATTGGTGGGACCTTTATCTCCCTCCAATGCATTGGGTAAAGATTTTATATCTCATGAGATAGACATGGCTGGAATGGTAGGTTATACCGGTTCATTGAAACAGGACTGAAATGAGGGTGACTCGGTTCAGAAAGGGACTTTGTCCACTAAGATAGTCTTGACAATGAGTCTTGACTAATAAGATATGATTCTCTATGATTATGTGTGTATGACACAAAGTTTCATGTTTTAAGTTATGATTATTGGGATTTAATTTCACTACTATGATTTATCCGATGTTATGAAATTTTTCTCTCTTTTGCAGGTTAGGATTTCCAAAATGTTATGTTCTTATGAATATGATGTGATTGATATTTATTTTGTTTACCCTTACTGAGCATTTGAGATCACCCTTTCATGTTTTCTTTTCCCCAGGATATAAGGAAAGGTTTTAGGTATAAAAAAAAGGAAGATCTCTATGGGAGATGTTGAAGATCTTTCACCAGGATTAGAAGATTATATTCCGAGTTTCCAAAGACACTAAACTATTACGATCCTTGTGTGTGTGTTTTTGTTATATACTAAGTATTCCAAAAATTTAATGTAATGTCAATGTACGTCAAGCTTCGAGTCTCTACAGTTGGTATCAGAGGAAGGTTTTAGTCAACCTTTGGAAACTAGGATGTGAAAGAGTTAGTGATATCCCTAGATATATTTCTAAGGTATGTCTAGGGATGTCCATAAGGATAAGTATACGTATAGGATATAGTCCTAGAACTATGGTAACGATATTAGATTAAACCAAAGATGTTAGATATTGAAACTACTCCTCCCTTTATTATGAGTTTTGCCTCTCACACTATTCTTTTTGGGTTTTAGACGGTGACTGGAACCCGAAGGAACCGTGTTGATCAATGCAATGGACAATGCAATGATTGTCCTCCTGAATAAACAAATGTAATGGGAGATGGAGTGCAAAATCTTATTGCTATACTTACAAAATCTATGAATCATTCTGGACTTCCAAATGAGCAGAGAAGGGAACAATATTCTATTGATTCCTTCATGAGGCAACGTCCACCTTCTTTCAGTGGGACTTCATATCCACTTGTTGCTGAACAATGGATCAGTACCACTGAAAAGATATTTTCAGTTCTTCAATGTTCTGAACATGATAAAGTCATCTTAGCAGTATATCGTTTGGAAGGTGAAGCTGATAAATGGTGGAATCTTATCAAGAATACGAGGCCAAGAGATGAAATTGATTCCATGGAATGGGATGAGTTCAAGAACTTGTTTTTCAGTAAGAACTTCCCTCGTATTCCTTGAACAAAGATGGAAAAGGAGTTTCTTGAGCTGAAGCAGAAGGATGATGAATCTGTTGGTATATACGAAGCGAATTTTGCAAGACTTTCAAGGTATGCATCTGGCATTATCATCCAACCTGAAAGTAAAGTTGATCAATTTTTCAGTGGCTTAAAACCAAGTCTTCGAAGGGCATTAGCTATAAGAGACTTCAGTAGCTATGAAGAAATTGTGCGTTGTGCTATGAAGGTAGAAATGGAAGTTGGTGTTACATATCCATCTCATGGTTTTGACAAGAAACGAAAGATGGGGTTCAAGGAGAAATCTCAGAATAATGGTGAAAAGAAGATGAATGATTCCTTATGCACAAAGTGTGGAAAAAATCATGGTGGATATTGTCTTAAAGGGACTATAAAATGTTTTAAGTGTGGAAAATAAGGTCATCGAGCAGCTGAGTGTCGAAGTAATGGAAAAAGGGTTTCTAATGATGTGAATAAAGCAAACACTGCAGAGAACATACCACCAACACTTCAATGATTCAAGTGCAAGGAAATGGGGCATTATGCTAATAAATTCCCTAATCCAAGGGTTAGTGATGATCGACATGAGCAACCGCTTAAGGAAAAGGACAAAGGGAAGTCACATGCGATCACTATTGGCGATGTTGAATATGTCAACGATGTTGTGGAATGATTAAGTGTTTATTTAATGGGATTCCAAAATAATGTTGTATCATGGAGTATTGGAATATTTATGTATTGGTCTAATGTGGTATTCAAAGTGATTGAGATATTTTTGTAAATTAGATGATATGCGCATAATGAAGGGAAAATGAGAAAATGAAATGTTTAACAATATTCATGAGCTCATGATTGATATAAGGACTAAGTGATATCATTGTTTGAGTATATATAATTTTTAGGATTTCGGTATGTGGAAGGTGTTAACTTTTAAATACATTCATGTTTTCACTGAGGTTCAATGGGATACATGATTAAGGCCTTTGAATGTTTGGAATGTGACCAAAAAAACATATCTTATGATATATGGGGATCAACGATGGTATTAAATCTCTGGTAATCATTTTCACTATATTATGAGAGTGGACTGTAGTATTATGGATAAACCTAAAGATTGGAATGGATTATGTTGGACATAAGTTAGTATTGTTTAAGGATAGAATTTTTTTTCGATATTATTTATGGGATATTATAGTAGTATAGTTTTAGAAAAAGGACAACCTACAGGACGGGCGACAACCCATCGCTTCGGACAAGGCTGTGGGAATCGAACCCACAACCGAAGTGCGACTGGCCTTTATCGCCTACCACTGGCCTATAGGAAGTCCCTGGTTAGTAAAAACTAGTTTTATTATTTTAAGCAGTATGATATATGAAGTATAAGTCCATTTTAGGAACGATATATGATTAATCTCACTATAGAATGACTTATGTATATTTAATAACTTTTTCTAACCTTTTGTTTGAGACAGATGGAATGACCCGTCATTCTATCACATGATCTGTTAACACTTCACGAATAACAAATTCAACTTCATTTATTTAAGAGAGGAAGTGGAAATTGTTAAAGGCACAAACAACTGTGAGATTGTACCAAAATAAAGTAAGTATTTATTCTAATTCAAATTCATCAACTTTAGGGAAACGATCATGAAAACCAAAAATGTTGTCCTAGTGCTCTTATATCTGATTATTCAGATAGTACCTTAGATTGTCACAAATTTATCGCTTTGTCATTGCTGGCTTTTCCATAGCCATGTTCTCTACCACTCTCCATCAGAACATGATGGTTAGATTTCTCTTCCATATCCATATTTTCACCTATGTGGAAACCTAGTGATTAGTTTATTTGGGTAACTGTTACGTTTCATACTTTTGTTTATTGGTTTTGGTATTCCTTTTTACGATGTGGGTTTCTATTAATGAAACTTTCGAGTAGTAAACTATTTATAACCCTGACGAATTTCGAGGGCGAAATTCATTTTAAGGGGGGTAGAATGTAACACCCCGAGATTTTATGAAAAATGTTCTTTTTAATTTCATTAATGTCTTGTGTTGTACGCTACACCAAAAATAGCTTTCACAACACATATCGTTGACTTCCCTTTCATTACATGCAATCACGACCTTCCTTGATAGCGTGTGTAGTACGCAATACTGAGTTTCACTAAACAACGATATGCTATTAAAATATTATTAAAACTAGCTGTTATGAATAGTAATAACCACTTTTTGAAATTTTTTAAATTCTATTTTTCAAAATGGACTTCATTTTTGGATTTAGAATATCGAAATTAGCTTAGGGTGAAATTTTTGTGATTTTCGGATAAATTTCATATTTTGATGAATAGTGAAAATTACTAAATTTTAATTAAAAAAAACTTTTTCAATCGAAATAATTAATAGTGATAAATTATTAATTTGAGTGGTTTTAAAGTATATTTAGAATATATTTTTACAATTTAATATAATGTTGGTCATTGGATGTAATTTCACATTTAAACTAGACATAAACAAGTGTCAATCTTTTGATAGTTATTATTTTTAAGAACAGGCTATTTGTTTTGACGACGGGAATTAATTTTTAAATTAATTAATGAAACTGATATGTTTTGAATTTGGTAAAATAGAAATCATTTTTGAGTTCATAATATCAAATATAGCTTAGGCCTAATTTTTGGTATTTTTCTGAAAACGTTCAATTTTTTATGAATAGTGAAACCACTAAGTGGTAGTTAAAAAAACTGAATTTTTCATAAAACATTATTTTACCGCTTATGTGAGTGGAATTTCAAAAATCCAAGATACACAGTTGATGTCAGTAAGTAAAATGTGGTTCAATGAGATTAAAATAATTTTTGGTGAATAGTAACTTTTTACTTTTATTTACCACTGTTAAAAGTAAATAGGGTAATTAAGGGTAGAAATGATATTATTATTACCCTAACACATGTCCTAATTCTATTGGAAAAGTGTAATTCGACCAAAAACAAACTTAGGAATAAAATATGACCATTTAGGCCCACTTGGATTAGATTAGGACATTTATTATTATTTAATTCAAAGAAGAGTTAAAAGAGTTAAAATCAAAGTTTATTTACTAAAACATTTTTAATATAGGGTTATACATAAGATAAATTAGATTGTAAATATTAATTATAAATATAAAAATATTTCCTACATAATGGTATTTTATTTGTTATTTTTAGACATTAACTAATTTAATTTAATTATGACACAATGATGATTCAGTAATTATCTTATTAATGAAATATTGACATAATTGATGTTATAAATACCCAAATAAATATAATTTGAGACTTTTTATGAATTACACTAATTTTATAGGTTAATATGACATGTTAGTATTGATTTAATTAAATTTTTCGAACTTATCATTCTGTTATGATTTTCACAAAAATCAATTACTAAATAGTGTCAAAATTGACATAAAATAGTTTTTAAAACAAATATTATATTATTAATTGTTATTTTATTCCAAAAAATTTAAGGTTCAGATAGATCACTTAGATAAGGTTATATATATTAATAATAAACAACTTGGGGTTCTTTTGGCTTCTTATAGTAAGTTTATTAACCTTATAGTGTAAGAACACAAGAAGACACGGTAAAAGTAAAATTATTTAACTTAATGTTAAATCTAAATGATAAGGTTAAAATAGGAACCTAAACTTGTCTAAATTCTATTGGATGAGAGAATTGCGACCCATCCCCACCTTAGACTCGAAATAAATCAATTTGGATCTATTTAAAACCGAACTTGACTTTATAAGAAAATAATATTTTTAGTTATTCCAAAGGTTCCCCTCTCCTCCCTTATAAAAGGGAACCTCCTCCCTCTCTTCCTCACACAACTTTGAGCATTAAAGATCGGCCAACCCCTGACAAAATCTCTTCTTCACTTCCCTAGAAATATCCTAGAGGTTCTGGTCTTCCTCAAAGACAAATTTTAGGGCCCTAAGAGGAGGTCTCAAAGAGGCGCTTCAAAGAAGAGGTAATTTCCGTTACCGATTCGTTCACCTTTATTTCTTCTTCCACTTATTCTTCTTAGGTTGTTTCATTATGAAGTAATAACATCAGTATCACTCATATACGGATATTTCATTATAAGTATGAAACAATCCTATTTCACCATCTATCCATCCTACGGAAAACCAAATCACTGTGCGTGCGTACGTACGGAATACCGTCTCCACGCCGTGGTGAAATCTATTTTCCACCACCACCTTACTTGGATGGGTATAATGGTGTAAATAATAACTATATATTATTATTTTAAATTTATATTGATTCTTAAATAGTATACATACACTCCAATACAGTCCCACGATCATGAGAACGATATCATCACTCGTGTGTACGTACGGACTACCGTCTCCACGACGCGATGAGATTCATTCTCCACTTTAACCATTCATGAATGATTATAAAGTATATATAATAAGTAATCACGAAATATATGACATAATAATGATACTGGATTTATGTGTATATATATGTATGTCATCTACTTAATTCCACTCAATTCAATAACGAAAAAAACAGCGTTCATGCGTACGTACGGCCTACTGTCTCCATGAATGGCGTATTTCTTTCCATTTATAAATCCATTATATATATGTATATTCTGAATATATATTATATATAAATCATGTTTTATATTATATAATTAATTAATAATGATCTAAGTAATCATATGAATAATTACAAGTTAAAACACGAACGACAAATGAGACGATTTTACCCAAAACGCTCTTTAACATGGAATTTACAAAAGAACGGGTAATATAAAGTCATAAGTGAACCATATATGATATAATAACAATGAATATGATTCTTTAATAAGTCAAAAACATTATTTAAATCATTATACAAGAGGTTCAGACACTTACAAAGCAAGTCATACCTAAGGTAAGGGAAATATCACAATCTCATTTTTATCCGAGATTGTTTATACTTTGGTATTTACTGGGGTGTATTTTATCATCCATATCCATGTTTCCTCAATATGTAATATTATTTCCATCCACCTACCATTTTTTAAATCCAATTTTACCCTTCGGTAAGTTTTTAGTTAAAGATATGAAAGGAATCTTTTGTTGTTTTTCATACGAGGTACTTTTTGACTTTTCCGACAAAAGTACGAAGAATGTTTTTTTAACTTATACAGCATGAATGGATTTTTTTAAACATTATTTCCAAGAAGCTTCCTTTACAAGTTTTCAAGTTTATTTTTAATCAACTTCTTTTAGTTTAAAATTGTATGACATGTTAATAAAGGAAAAGTGTTTTTGAAGTAGAAATGATATTTTCCTCAAGAATGGAGTTCAAGTGTTTTATCAAAATTATTTTCCATCTAAGATAATATAGGGTTCTGTTTTTATCCCTATTATTACATTGATTTGATTATGTTGTGATGGAATTATTTTTATGAATTCCTTTATATTATATGAATTGTTTTATGATGTCACGATGTTTATGATTCCCATTTTTATTACATGGGTTATGCTATGATGTATGGTTTATGATTTTGTGGCACACATAAGAATAGTATCATTATGATATGGGTGGGACCTATATCTCCCTCCAATTCATTGGGTAAAGATTTTATATCTCATGAGATAGACATTGCTGGAATGGTAGGTTATACCGGTTCAGTGAAACAGGACTGAAACGAGGGTGACTCGGTTCAGAAAGGGACTTTGTCCACTAAGATAGTCCTGACAATGAGTCTTGACTAATAAGATACGATTCTCTATGATTATGTGTGTATGCCAAAAAGTTTAATGTTTTAAGTTATGATTATTGGGATTTCATTTCACTACTATGATTTATCCCATGTTATGAAATTTTGCTCTCTTTTGTAGGTTAAGATTTCCAAAATGTTATGTTCTTATGAATATGATGTGATTGATATTTCTTTTGTTTACCCTTACTGAGCATTTGAGCTCACCCTTTCATGTTTTCTTTTCCCCAGGATATAAATAAAGGTTTTAGGTATAAAAAAGGAAGATCTTTATGGGAGATGTTGAATATCTTTCACCAGGATTAGAAGATTATATTCCGAGTTTCCAAAGACAATAAACTATTACGATCCTTGTGTGTGTGTTTTTGTTATGTACTAATTATTACGCAAATGTAATGTAATGTCAATGTACATCAAGCATCGGGTCTCTACAAATGAGGATTTGTAAAACTTTTAGGTTTGATGAGTAAAGATGAAAATAGAAAATGAAAGCGATAAAACAAAGTAGAATTGAACAAGATTAATTATGTGTGATCCTCCCGGGGTAGTCTCATGATGAGCATCCTTCATCTCTTCATGATATAGGATTTTAATCTTTTAATACCTAGTTTTTAACACCTATAAAAAAAATTTCTGAGTTTTTACAATAATACCTCTGAGTATTATTCAAAAACAAACAATGATTCCCTGGAAAACGCCGATGATAGGGTGATTTTTGTTCCACATCATAACCAAAACTCACCAGGGAAACACATGAATAACTCAATGTGGTGTCCCCGTTTGTATGTTATTTAATTTTGATACCATGAAATAATGGTACATGACCTTGACAGTGCTTATGTGAGTTCAATTGACTAATATTAACCACACAAACACCAAAATTTGAAAGTGGAAAAGAAAGTGGTGGATGGTGTGTGAAACATCACATGAATGGGTACCCCCAAACAAGATCATATGATTTGAGCATGACATACCAGTACATAAAACAATAAAATAATAATAGAGGATGATTAAAAACAAAAAAAACAACCTATAATGAAAAATATCATTCAAATATTACAAACATAATGTTTGGGATTTACATCCCATTCCTCCCTGAGTGATCACAAGGGGTTTAGAAATCCATTAGAGGGGAGGAAGAAGATGTATTGGAAGTAGAACATATCATAGCCTCTAGAACTTATAGTGATGATTAAAAGACCTCTTTGGGACTCCAAAATGTCAACACCTTTCCACTGGTTCCAACTACAAAATGGGGTGCCGAAAGTGCCAATTTATAGGCAATGTGGGATGTGGATTTGGGCACCATTATTTCACGAATCCTCTTGGTACATGGTTTTGGTCATTCCAAATGCATTAACTCCCTTTTTCCATAACTATAGAGTTTTCGGAAGACATCTTATTTACCACCATGGAAATTTTGGATACTAGATATGAAATATAATAATAGATATTGCAAAAATACATAGGCAATGTTTTGACCCCATGCAGATTCACTTTATTGGACAGATCACCTTGTATGGGCCTCTTAATATACAAATCGGGCTTCGGTTCCTTCATTTAAAATGTATATAATTAAATTTAGGACCATTCCACAACATCTCATCCCATTTGGATGCACAGAATAGTATCTATATGTGTTTTTGTATACTGGTGTTCATGGATCATGTGCAGAATGACCCATTTTACATGGAATTCATCATATGTCCTTCAAATCACCTCCACCTACAATAAAATTATAAAAAAAGTAACATTTACCTTTTTAACAGTGTTAAACACTAAATAATTTAATCAAACATGGTGTAAAATTTATTATTATACATTTAATTTTCAATAAAAAAACAGTTTAATACATTGGTATAAGGCTGAAATAAACCAGTGAATCATGGAACGATCAACTCCACAATTGTAAAAAATGGCACATAATGCAAATGAATGTCTTATGCATCCATGAAACTTACCTCAAAAAAGGAAAAGGGATAAATTCCAAGATTATGTGTTCACAACTACTGAGGTGGAAGTTTATAATGACGTGGTGGAAGGTACACTAATCATTTCCTAAAAATTAGATAATGCTTTATTTGATTCTTGATCAATGAATTTTTTCATATCTTCCCAATTTTCCAGTAAAATTAGATATTTCCAATTTGAATTAACAAGGGACTTATTAGTCAAAAATTATAAGGGATGTAACATAAAAATAATTTTTTTTCAATTAGTCACCATTAAAGCATATAAATGTGCTTTATCTACTGATCCTGTTGTCATACCCATGATTGAATTTGATATAATCCTAAGTATCGATAGGATTTCAAACCATGATGTGAACGTTTATTGTAAATAGAAGGAGGTTAAAGTATTTTAAGATGATAGGGAATCCTTTATCCTTAGACAATAATCATCAACATCTAATTCTCAATTAGATCCACTCTTATTATCTCTACATAAATCAATTATTGGGGAGTAATGGAGTGAAATAACAATGGTTGAGGAAAGGAATTTTCAAATAAAGGATGTACCTATTGTGAAATAATATGTTTATGCTTTTCTAGAGGATTTATAAGGACACCCATTAGAACGGGAAATTGAGTTTTCCATTGATGTAATTCCTAGTTCAAGGCCCATATTTATGACACCTTATAGAATGTCTACTGTGGAATAAGTGTAACTAAAGAAACAACTAGAGGAATTGGGTAATAAAGGATTTATTCTCCCAAGTGTTTCTCTATGGGGATCCCTTGTTCTTTTTGTTAAAAAATATGGATCTATGAGGTTGTGCATTCACTATAAGGAGATCAACACTATAAGAATAAATAACAAGTATCCCCTACCTCACATTGATGATTTAATCAATCAAATTCATGGAGCTCAATATTTTTCATAGATTGACCCTGGATATGGATATCATCAAATGTGCATAAATAATGAAGACACTCCAAAGACAACATTTTGAAATTGTTATGGTCATTATGAGTTTATTGTAAGGCCTTTTGGACTGACTAATTCACACTATGTTTTCGTGCATCTAATAAATAGTGTTTTTAATTTATATCTTGATGATTTGTAGTGGTATTTATTGATGATATCTTGGTATATAGCAAAATCACTAAAGATCATGGAAATATCTTGTGGAATATTCTAAAGACTCTTAGAAGAAATGAATTATATGGGAAGTTTAGCGAGTGTGAATTCTAGATTCAAGAGATTTCATTTCATTGTCGTCTTGTTTCTATGGATGAAATCTCTGTTGATCCTCCAAATATAAGGGAAATCCATGAATGGCCATCACTTTTGATTATAAGTTATTTACACCGTTTTATGGGTTTAGCAGGTTACTAATAACATTTCATCCAGAATTTTTTTTGATTGGTAAACCCATTAACAAATATCACACATAAAGGGGTTAAATTTGTTTTTAAAAAAGTGTGTGAAGAATTTTTTGAATAATTTATGATAAGATTAGTCATTTCTCCTATATTGACTCTACCATCATGGAGTTATAGGTTTGTTATTTATAGTGATTCATCAAAGAAAGTACTTGGTTGTGTCTTTATATAGAATGGTAGAGTTAATTCATATGCATCACGAAAGCTAAAAAATAATGAAAAATACCACTCATGATCTTGAGTTATAAACTGTAATCATAGGTTAAAATATATGGAGACACTATCTCTATGGTGAAAATGTGAGATATGTACTGATCTCAATAGTTTCAGGTATATTTTCTCACAGAAAGAACTCAACATGAGGAAAAGGCAATGGCTTGAACTTCTCATGTGTTAGGATTTCACAATACACAACCACCTGGAAAGGAAAATAAGGTGGAATATGATTCAAGTGGAAAGGATCACGGTGTTCTAAAAAATATAATAGTTTAAAGGGTTCATATATTTATGGATATAGTAAACATGGATATGAGAATAATCATGAAAGGTCAAACATCAATCATTTTTCCAATGGTTTCCAAACCATCATTCCTAGAAAGGATAAAAATTTACTAGTGGGATGATAAAGAGTTTAAGAATAAAATGAAAGTTGTGAATGATAGGAGATTGATTGACTTTTTATATAAAGATGGATTTTTGAAATTTGGGAAGAGGTTGTGTGTTCCCAATATACTTTATGTAAAAATGGAATTGTTGAATGATGTTCATATATCGAATTTCTATATACACCCTGGTAGCAATAATATGTATAAGGATTTTAAAGACCATTTTTTAGGAAAAAATGTAGAGGGAGATAGCTGATTATGTATAAATTTGTATGGTTTTCCAATGGGTGAAGACTAGAAGACAACATCCTAGAGGATTCATGGGACCTATTCCCATACCTGAGTGGAAATAGGATGATATTACGATAGTCTTTGTCATGAGGATACAAAACACTCCTAGAAGGAATGTTACAATACGAGTCATTGTGGATCATCATACCATGTTATCACATTTTCATGATATAAGAGAAGGTTTACCACTTGAAAATTAAGCAATACTATATATTAATGAAGTTTCAAGACTATATGGTGTACCCCTATTGACTTTTTCTAGTTGTGATCCCCATTTTCAATCAAGATTCGAGAAAAGTCTTCAGAAATCCCTACATACTGAACATCTTTTAAGCACTGCCTAACACCCTCAAATTGATGGACACTCAGAACGGACTATTAAAACCATAAAGGACATGCTGAGATATTTCTCACATGACATTCATGGTATGGGATCAGTATTTTCCTTTGGTAGAATTTTCTTATAACAATTTTATCCATTCAATTATTTTCATGGAACCATATGAAGTGTTATATAAAATGAGATGTCGCATGCCAACTTGTTGGGATGATGTTGGTGAAAGAAAACTCGTACACCCAGAACATGTTGAGGAAATAGTAGAAAATGTGAATATTATCCAGACCCATATCAAAGCAACTTAAATATGGAAAAGGCGTTATGCCAATAACTGATGTAAGGATTTGGAATATCAATATGGGGATCATGTTTTTTTAAAGGAATCTCTAGGGATGGTGTAATATGATATGGTAAAATGTTAAATTAAGCCACAAGTACATCAGACCATTCAAAATTCTAGAACGAATTGGAGTTGTAGATTACCATTTGGAAATGATTCCATTTCTCTCTGAAGTTCAAGATGATTTCCACATATCAATATTGAGAAAATATATTCCTGACCCAACACATATACTCAACTATGAAGAAATTGATCTGGAACCAGATCTGTCTTATTGTGAAGAGCCTATAAGGATTCTTGATACAAGAGAACAAGTGTTGAGAAACCAGACAACTCGTCTGGTAACATTTATTTGGAGAAACAATAAAATGGAAGAGGAAATGTGGGAACCTAAGGAATATATGATGAAGAAAAACCCAGATATACTTATAAAGTAATATTATAGAAATTTCAAGGATGATATTATTTGAAGGAGGGAAGAATGTAACACCCCTAACATCCAGGGTATGCTTTTATTTGATTAAAAAAATAGATTGTGTTGTACGCTACTCCATGTTCTAGCACACCACAACCTATGAAACTAGCCACTTTAAAAGATGTTAGGAATAGTAATACCCACTTTTTGAAATTTGTTAAATTTTATTTTATAAAATGTACTTCATTTTTGGATTTGGAATATCAAAATTAACTTAAGGTGATTTTATGGTATTTTTTTTACAAACATTCAATTTTTATAAATAGTGAAAACACTACGTTATTATTTAAAACCATCATTTTATTTATATATTTATTTTTCTTATTAATATTCATTTTAAAGTCAAAAAAATACATCGTACTTATATTAGACCAATGTAACTCATTGGAGTCTTTTTATAAGAAGATTAGATATATAAAATTCTGTTGAACATTTTAACGTATTTTCCCCACTTTCTAGGCATATTTGAAATTCTACATAAAATGTAGCTTTACCACTTTTGTGAATTGAAATTCAAAAAATTGATAGACACAGTTGTCATCAGTAATTAAATTGTGGTTCAGTAGGATCACAATATTTTTTAATGAATAGTAACTTTTGATTTTTATTTACCATAGATAAAAGTTAATAGGGTAATTAAAGGAAGCAATAATACTATAATAATATAAAATTACCCTAACACATGTTCTAATTTTATTGGATAAGTTTCTTTCACTCAAAATTAACCTTAGGACAAAAATAAGATCATTTTTTATCCATTTGTGTTAGATTATGACATTTATTATATTTTATTTAAAGAAGAGTTAAAAGTGTAAAATTCAATGGTTAATAACTAAACCATTTTTAATATAGAGTTACAGATTAGATAAATTCGAATATAAATATTCATTAGAAATATAAAAAATTTCCTGCATCATGCTGTTTTATTTATAATTATTAGACATTAAAAAATTATATTTATTTATGATGCAATGATGATGTGGTAATTACCATATTAGTGAAAGTTAAAAATAATGGATATTAGAAATATGAAAATAAATTTAAATTGAAATTTTTTATTCCATCAAAGAATTTTTAGATGAATATGACATTTTATAGTTGATTAATATACTTTTTTCGAATTAATAATGTTTTTATGACTTTCCAAAAAATCTTATATAGTGTCAATATTGACTTAAATGCATTGTTTAAAAAAATAATATTTTACTAACTTATATAATAGTCTTACAAATATATGATTCAGAAAATTGACTTGGATTATGATACATATTTCATCAATTAACCCTTTGATATTCTCTTGGAATTTTATTGAAACTATACTAACAATGTAGTATAAAAAACAAGAACATATAGTAAAAGTTAAACTATAAGAAAAATAGTTAAATCAACAGGACAATGTTAATTTGGTGACCTAAAATTGTCTAAAACATATTGGTTGAGAATATTTCTATCCATCCCCACCGTAGAATTGAAATAAATCCATTTAGAGGTATTAGGAACTGAAAATAATTTTATAATGAATTAATATTTCAAGCTTTTCCTAAAGTTACTCTGACCTCTTTTATAAAAGGGTACTTCCAATTATCATAAATTCAAACATCCAAGTCCATTTGTCTTGGATGAACCCATATTATATATCCTCTCAAATAACCTCACTTCAACTTATATTCCTTATTTGATCATAATGAAAACCCATTGATCCCTTTGGTTGAAATCAATAGGAATCACCCGAAGAAGAGGTAATTATTTTATCACCTCTTTCAATGTTAATTTCTTCTTCCACTTCATCATTCATTGTGGTTTCCATACTAAAATAATAACGATAGTACCTTTTACATACTGAGACGTTATTATAAATATGGTACAATAAAATTCATTATTCAATCCATCCTATGAATGAAATAGTCACCATATGTCCGTACGTACAACTTACCGTCTCCACGTCATGTTGTAGTTTGTTATTCAACACTTCCTTATTTGGATGGGTATAATAAGTAGTATAAATGATTTAAATAATAAATATAACATGTTAACTATTTTTTATATATAATATACCATCCAATTACATATAATTTCACCATAAATAGAATGATATTGTAACTCAGGCATACATACGGCTTAACGTCTCCACGACACGAAGAGATTTCATTCCCTATAGTAAACATTCAAGAATAATTTTCTCTTGAAGATTAAAAATAATGATTAAAAAACTTAATAAAATTATAGATATGAATAAAATAAATAATATCCATAACAAACATGACTTACAAAACGTAACATATAAAGAAAGATGAATCAGTTAACACCCGAAACAATTATAGTACAGAAATATTGTTAACAAATAAATACTGGAGTATCATATATGATACAGTATTTATGTATGTTGATATTTTATGATTCAATAACAATTAAATAACGATTATACATAATGTTAACTTTTCCTTGACTAATTAAATGTACATGGTAAGTGTTGATTTTACAATCTCATTATTATTCGAGGTTCTTTATAGGTATGTATCCACTGAGACTTCATTATCATCCAAATCTATGTTTCATAAAAATATATTTCAAAAAAATCATTATTTCCTTGAATAAAGGTTAATGTAATTTATACCCTTGTTAGATTTTAAAAAATCTGGGAAGGAAATCACTCCATCATTTTCCAAACAATGTACTTTATGGAAATTTTTTAAAATAATAGAAAGAATATTTTTATAATTATACAGCGGCTGCATATATTTTCTGTCATTATAACATCTTCAATGATTTCCTTAAAATATTATATTTATATTTTCAAAATAAATGTTTTCTTTTATAATTATGAAATAGTTAAATTATTGCAATGTATAAAGTTATATTTCTCCCAAACAGTTTTTAGATTGATTTCATCAATGTCCGCATCTATTGTTGGTTTTTATATTTAATTGAATTTGAATTATTATGATACAATATTTCATATTTTATTGACAGTTTTATGATATGTTGGACTGTGGATGTTCTATTTTTATTTAATTCATAGATTATGGTTAAAGTATTAACATTTTTTATGCTTGTTTAATATGAATTTTTATGTTATGTTTCACCATTTTTATATATCGAATGCATTGGACATAGTAAGTGATGGGAGGTGCACATTATAGCCTCTTGAAGAATCGGTATGTCTTGTGAGACAAACTACTATCTTGGTACTTGTCCTTGACAAAATTTATAATATGGGTCATGGTACGAGGACTTGTCTTTTTTATTTACATGTATTGAATTATACATTCCATCATTATGTGATAAGATATTTATAATACATGTGTTTATTCATCTACTAGAATATCCATATGAATAAGTAAATCAAATTATTTAATTTATCTTTTCCATGTTATGTATAATTTTAGGATTAAAATGATTCTATTTTAGTGTTATACATTGGCTTAAATATTTATGCTTATTTATGATAGTTTCCTCTATATTGTTAGCCTTATTGACCATCTGAGTTCACCTCTTATGTTTAGTTTTATAAAAATGTGGAGAAGTATATTATGACTGACCTGCAGGGATAGGCTAAGGGTTATGAGTGTGTCCAAGAATGGAAAAATGTTTCTTTTTTATTTCACATTGTAATGTAAATATTATGTATGTATCATGTACATACAATTATACTAAACTGATTAGTCTTTCATAACTTGATTTATTATGACCATTCCAATGTTATTTAATAATGCACCATCTCTGGGTAACTAGGGTAGGGGTGTTACAAATAATATAGAGGAAATTGTTTTATTTAATTTATTCCAATAATTATATTTTTTTCCAATCATTCACCATGGAGGGATGTTCAAGGTGGCTACACCATAGCGATTTCAACCGTTCTACATAGCCATCTCTGTGACTGTATAAGATAGTGATTTTGTTTTTTTGGTCTTTTGGAGTTATGTGTTTAAATAATATATATACATCTTAACATGGGGTATTAATTTAATTATTAAAGAGGCTTTAATGAGGGGTCCCCATGTGAAGTAACACGTGAGGAAACAAGTTTACAACCCATTTGTTTCTTTGTTGTATAGTTATGAAGGGTTTTTGGGATGACTCCATAACGAAATTCTCTCCTTAAACAATAGAGGTTCAATATTATGTTCAGAGATCTGTATATATTCAACATTTTTCTACATAGAGGTTAAAATCTTGCACTTTCTAGCCCACAATACATTATTCTACATCATAGTGGTTTACTAATAGTGTTCTCATACTCATGATATTCATATTATTTCATAGTGGTATCTTCTACCACACCACTATTCCATGGTGGTCCAATCTATGCTATGGTGGTTTTTTTCATTGCACGTCCAAGCTACAATTTCCTACTTGTTTTGCGGTTCTTTATATGTCCCTAATGAGATCCTCATTTTTTCTTCACTATCCGAGAAGTTATATTCAATTATTATTCTAACTGAGCATGAGGAACTCCATTGACAATGATATTTTTTGGTATTTTAGGGTGTGTAATCATGATTAGTTTGGTGTAAAAATCTTGTTCACAAAATGAAACCCTTAGAAACAATTGATGTCAACATTAACATCCTTGAGTTAGGAAGTTCCTTACCATTTGGGGACTTCATATTTACTTTTCTAGATAGTGTTGTTCATATGTTCACACGTTTCTATTCTATATTGATGTTAATTTAATATGGGTTTCTGTGTTGATTTGTTACCCATATGTAATCCTTTTTTCAATGAGAATTTATAGATTATATTTTACCATGTTTGATGTTGATACACATGTTATTACATGATGCTATTATATTTACCATGATTCCATGATATATTTATTTATCATGATATATATTTTTGGGTATTATATTACATTTAGAGGTTTTGAGATTTGTACATGTTATAGGTGACAATCATGGTATGGGTTCTCCTTATAGGGGGAGTGTGCATGTTGTGCTCCAATAATAACAGTGTATCATTATTGTAATGTCTCCATCCCCATAAAATAAAATATAATTTTTCATTTATTATATTTTTATATAATACCTAGAATTACATCTCGAAGGAATGTATAGTTTATTTGTTTTGATAAACATGAAAAAAGATAACTCCCATATTACAATTGATTAAAAAAACTATAAAAAAATAATGTTTCAAGAATATAATAAGTCTCTTTATCATATCCTTTCATATCATTAAAATTACACATCCTGGATTCATAATAATGGGAAAAAATAATGGTGAGGTCAAATGGACATTAAGGGTTATATATATCTGAATATATTATCAATCAGTATGATTAAAAAGTATATAAAGGTAAAAAACTAAACATGATTTTATTTTAAATAACTTGAAAATATTTAATAGATTAGGCCTAAGGAATATGGAATGGTTATTAACTATAAAACCCAATCCATTTTATCAATAAAATGAAATTGAAAATTCGTCATGAAATGATACATTTTCTAAAATCGAATAGATATTTATAAAAAATGAATTCTTAATGAAAGAAATTATTAATTATTGAAATTAAACATCTCATACATCAAGATTCCTCTACTATCATGAACCTTCACAAGATAGTTTTAAACAGGATGATAGGTGCGCACTAGAAACCCATTTAACTAATGTTATCAAAATGATTCATCTAACAAGACTACTGATGCACTGACGGATATCAATAACCAAACCCTAAACATATCTCTATGTACAAAAAATTCATCGTATATCAAGTAAATGATTTCATTCATGAATTATATGTCTTACCAGTAAATATGTTTATTGATTAAAGAATGCCTATTTTTAAGTGTTTCATCAAATAATAAATTTAAATTTTTAGTAAGAAAAATTTATAAAAATGGTATATGGGTAATGAAATTACAATATCCATCATAAAAATAATAAATATAATAAACTGATTGGATCTTCTGAAGGATAAATGATAGTATTTCGTCAATGATAGTAAAAAAGAATACCAATTGAAAGTGATACTGTAAAATAGATTCTTTTCTCTTAAGAAACTTTTAAATTATAACCACTTGAATGAATACAATTCCATTGAAAAATTAACCATAATGGGGAAATATGTATTGATATTATATAAATAAAAGGGGTATTTAACACATCACATAAATTTTAATGGGTGAAAATTAACAAATATGTCTCAATGAAATGTAAATTGAGTTGAAATCCCATATATTGATCATATGATTGCAGCGTCGATCAATCAATGTATTGATTATGTTCATAATATGTAAATCCACAAAATAATGTTAAATAAAACATAATGTAGTAAAAATAAATTATAAATATAATATAATAATATGAATTATAGTGGAAGAGTAATATATCCCACTGAAAATAATAAGTCTTGCAATTATTTACCATTTGGTATCATTAAAGTAAAATACCCTTGGATAATTAAATACAAATTAAAATACATAATAACCTAATATAAATATTATTCATGATATTATATCTCAAAGGGTTAGTATATTAAAAATATAAAAGGAATTAAGTGAATATTAGTAAAATATGCCTCATGAATGGGAAATTGAGACGAAGGCCCTTACCTCATGCTTTACATTAATTGTAAATGATCTAAAATTTTATATAATGTTTTTAAACATTTTATTAATTTATTTTATAACAATTATAATATTTAAAATGTCATATATGATCATTTTATAACCATTTTTTCCCATTCATTAATAATATTTAGTTTTTAACTGTTCTTTAGGTGTTAATTTCCTTGTTTTCTCTTGCATGTTTTATCAGGGAAGGCCCGGTTCATGGGTATATGATACAAATAAATATTCTCTATAATTATATAAATTTTTAATATATAATGTTTACTCATTTGATAAATTTATATAATGATTATTTAATGTTTTACATGGACTATGTATCACATCTCTTTATAGAGATGAGATTCTATAAGTAAGCATGAGCGACGATATCAATCCCATTACACATGAAAGGTTATGAAAATGTGTAATATTTTAATTTTTAAGAATAAATTTCATATCATATATATCTAATATATTATTAAATTTATCCTTATTAATTTCCTTTTATTGGGTATGTGAAAAAAGAATCACATCATTCGTGAGATGGTAGTCTGCAGTACACACGAGCGACATTATCATGTTTTAAACGACAAGGACAGTGAGAAAATTTAAGACATTTGTAGATAATGCGATATAATAATATCATAAATACTATATAAATATTAAAATCCTTCATTATATCCATCCTTGAAATGTGGGGATGGAAAATGATGTACATTGGTTTGCGAAGTCGTAGTCCATTATACACACGATCAACAGTTTGGGATTCCCATTTGATGGAAGATGATATGGATATTTGAAATTACCCAAACATAATAAAATATATGTATATCATATTTTACTAGGAAATTATATAACAATAATTATATAATATAATAGGGATGTGTAATAAAAAAACAAAATAAAAAACAGTTGTTTAAGAACATTACATCTCTTTCAGAAAACATCTTTAGGTTTTCACTAAGGAAATTCCTAGGAATTATTTATGATCAAAAAAACTCTATGATTTTGGAAGAGGATTAAGAAAATTATAAGGGTCGGTACAAGTATAAATAATGGAATTGGATGTGTGAATAATAGAGGAGAGAGGGTGGCATTTTATATGTCAGGGACATGACAAACATGGAATGCTTCAAAATATTAAGTGATACCCTTGTTTTTAACATTCAAAAAGATTAAAAATGGGTAATTATAAACTCTTAGAGGTTATATGGTCTCAATATATCCATTAAATTGTTTTTTTACATGTATTAAGAATCTTTTATCTATTATCTTCTTAGTTTGACCCCCCAATGAACTCGTTATTATCGTACGCAAAGTAATTAATTTTTACTACTTTTACTATTCATAACCATTAAAAATAAATTTAAATTACTAGATAATATAAAATTTTACGATTCCAATTATATAATAAATTATTTTAAATTCAACTCATATAAATGGAATAATTAAATTTAAAATTAAATCCTCATATGCGTCAAAAGGAAATATTTTTCAATGAAAAATATCAAATGCTTAAAAGATTTTATATAATATTTCAATATGATATTTATAACTATAATATAAATTAGTTGACTTGTAATATAATTTAACTAATTTTACTTTATAAAAAATTTAAAATATAATTTACTATTGTAAATAATTTTAAAAAATGTAGTTTCTTTAAAATAATCAATGATGTTTACTGTTCATAAAACAATCAATCCTTTCTATAAAATATTAATAATTAACCCCAATAAAATTTTGAAATTTATATTTAAAATATTAATTGTATTTTTTACAATAAATTTTATTAATATTTAAATAAATTATTTTCAATTATTTTTGAAAAGCACGTATAAAGAGCCTTTTAGAAAAATACATTTTTTCATAAAACATTTACTTTTCTTTCAAATAATTATTATTTTATTTTTAATTTTTATATTACAATTAAATTTATTTTATAAATTTAATAACCACATAACATTAAATAAAATTATATCTATTCATAATTATTGACTAAATGGTTTTTTTATAATGATCATGTATTTAATAATAATATCAAAATAGATTATTGGGATTCGTTTAAACCTGATTTTGCTTTCACTACAAGATTTTGAAGTGGTTAAATTTATTGAAAAAATATATATATCGTAAAGTATTGTGGTTTTTATTCTATTCTAATATTGGTTTTTAATTTCATATAATCTATCAAACATGATGTTCTTCTATTATAATATCAATGTTTTATATTATCCCTTCCTTAAATTAATTATGTATTCACAATTTGATTGTTTCACTAAAAAATCAGGGGAATGATATTTGAAAATGCCTTTATCTAAAAACCCATATCATAATAATAGTTAACAAATCATACACTAAACGTAGGGAAATAGGAATATAAATTTCTATCTATTAAAAAAAATCACTAGTTTTCCATGTATGGTGATATTGGTGGAATGAGAAGATATGAACACGAACTAAGAACATATATAATACAAGAGTGATCGATATAATTTATATCATGAATGTGAATAATAAATTAAAAGATAAGGAAGAAACATATATCTATTATGACTTCAAATTCTATATGATTCATCAAAAATGAAGCTAACATGATAAAATTTTTATTCAAGATCCTTTATCAAAAATTGGGGAATTCATTTACAATCTAACAATATATAAAAATAAACATACTTTATATCTTTCATTTTCATAACCCCTTTTAAATCCTTTTGTTGATCATCAATTAATTACCACTTCATCTCATACTCTATGAAATGAATATCTGAAAAAAATTTATATTTCGGAATATCTAAATTTAACTTTTAGTAGATCACAATATCTATTAAATAGTGATAAATAATTCCTCCTTTTTCAAAATCATTTCCAAAACCAATATATTTTTCACAAGTTATTTAATCCTTAATAGTTACACCATTTCTTCAACATTCATACTTATCCATCAAGTCATTTATGTAAAAACAATGACATATTATATAGAATAACGTACAGAAAAAGGTATGCATGGAACTATTATCACCCTTCGGTAGTGGGTTAAAGCCTCATGGACTTTCTAGAAACAATGGGTTTCAACCTGCATGTGGGCTATAAATTTTATAAAAATATACCCAAATAATTATTATAGTGATTTCATTGTTTAATAACCCATAATTACCTCATCATCGTAGTATAATAGACCCTAATGGTTACCAATGATTGTAAACTTATGTCCAAAATGTAAAGGCATTATTCCCCACATTACTCTTTCATATTCTAAACCAATAGGATGTATTCCAAAAATTGTTATCATAAAATATCGATTACCATGTTATATTACTACCATCAAAATTTTCAAAATTGGTGTATAAGACATTGAATGGTCAATATTAATCTCATAAACACATGATTGTATTCATAACTATTATGTTAATTAAAACATATATGTTTCTAATAATTAACAAAATCCATTTACACTTTGTGATTATTATAAAAAAAATCGATTAGTAAAGATAATTATATAATTTAATCCTCCAATCACAATACCTAAATACTCTAACCATTCTAATTCAATATAGTTCTTTACTTGGTTTAGGTTTTAATCTTTATAAGTGGTAATTAACTTAAATAATTCCATGATTCCCCACATTAAAGAAAATAACTATAAATAGATCCCTAGGGTTGAATTTTTCTCCTCCCATCTAAATATTAAATTTAATTGTAAATTAATTACTTTATACCCTTCTTTTACATATAGAAAACATTTTCCATTTCCTTTGAGGACCTTTACAAGGTTTTTCTTTCCACATTTCTGATATGAAATAAATTGATCCTTTTTCATCCAGGATGTCTCCCACTCGAGATCTAAGAGAACTCAATGATTCTCTTAATTTGTGAGTCTAGGAGTTGGATAAGAAATATGTATTTGATCAAATTATGAAATAACTAATTAAGAATAATCAACAAATCATTAACTATTATCATAATATAATTTGGTTTCTAATAGTCACCACATTTTCCTTCATATTCAATGTTAGCATGATTCCTTGGGGTTTGATTTATTGGATGAAACCAAAAAATCAATATGTGATAATTAATAATCATAGTGTGAAAACCATATAATTGTTTATTTGGTTTATAAGGCATGAAACCATATTTTAAATCCATAAAACCATATTTTTAACCTATTTCATTCATTGTCAGCATTTATTCAAATCCACCACAATGGTTTGTAATGATAATGGGAATTATCCCACATATATCCACCAAGAGTTCCAAACGTGGTGTACAGTAAGGCTCATTGCCATGTACTAAGTAATTCTCATGTAATACCCATAGAACCTTTTTTTCATTATTAATCCATAGTATATCTGTGAGAGATTCATTTCCACTTGTATTATATAGGCATGGGTGTGTTTATGCGAAAAACCAAATAATATCTATCCCACAAAACATCTGGAGAATTATTCTATACATGTATTAAAATTCATTCATAGTATTATATTCCTTAATAAATTATTCTCCAAATAAAGTTCCCAATTTTTTAAAAAAAACATTATCTAATACCCACTACAATGAACTTATCCCTCATAACCCAGAGGTAGTGTCTGAATTATTACATTGACATAGGATACAGGGATCCACATCTGGATGGACCATATAATTTGGTAGTCCTGGTAAACTATATTCATTCATGATTACCAAATTACATTTGGATAAAAAATTATTATTGTATTTATTGATGAAATCATTATTTCTTCTAGATTATCATTGCATATCATTAATAGTGAACTTTATCGAATCCTTAGAAAGGGAACAAAATAAGGGTGCTCTTATATGCTTCATAATGGTTATGTACAATTGAATATTTAATGAATCAATAAGAATAATAATTATGGAAATTTAAATAAATAAAAACATGTTTTATTTATATTAATTGATAATAATGAATAGATTAGGCATAATCAATATGGAAAGTTAAATAACTAAAAACACCTATCATTACATTAGTTAACTGAGATTGAGAATCCATCCACATATGATATCATTAGAAAACATTCATATAAAATAAAAATAACTAAATTACTAATGAATTAAATTATTAATTATTTTATTTCATGATATCTGGCATCATGATACCTCTAATGTAAAGAAATTTAATAAGACTGTTTAATATTGATGGGTGGGTGTACACCAAAAACCAATTTGACTAAGGGTATCCAACATATTTGTCTCATGAGGACACATATTCAATGATGGTAAATAAATAACTAGGACTCAATTATATATTAATTTCAACACATTCTACATATATCAAATTATTTATTTAATTCATAATTAATATACCTTATCAACAGATATCTATATTGAGTAAAGAATACAAATTTGATAATATTTCTGCAGTTAGTCAATTAACATTAAATGTAAACACCATATATAAAAATGTTATATCATTAAGAAAATAATAATATACATGATACTAATAATACAGAAAATAAAATTATTGGATCTCCTCAAGGATAAATTTTATCATTACTTCAACGCAAGTAAAATCAATCAATAAATAATGTTAGATCGTAAAATAAATTCTTACCACTTTTGTAACATTTAAATTGTATCCCCCAGAAATAATAATTTTTAACTGAAAAAATATACATCATTAATATATAGTTAATCATGTTAAATACATAAAATGGTCATTATAAACACCACATAAAACTGAATGTGTGTACACTCAAAAATATGTGTCAATTAAATGAAAATTGAGAAAAAATGCATTATAATGATCATACCTTTGAATTGAGGAGTAATAAACGAATTGATTATTTTTTTAAATGTTTAATAGATATAAAAATGTGTAAATAAAACATAATAAAATAAAAATACATTTCACACGTAATATTTTAATATTAAAGATAACAAGGAAGTAATATAACCATATGAAAACAAATTGAGTTGGGAAATTCCTTATAAGTGGGTAACATTCCTGTAATATCCTCTTTTATGGTGTAATTCCAATTAAAACTAAAAAGACCATTAAATATTATTTTTTTAAGATATTACAAGAAAATTGATGTAGTTTAAGTACCATATAAAATGAATTTTGTGTGTGAAATTACAATATACCTCAATGAAGGGAAATGGAGATGAATCCCCTTACGTGATGCTTACCATTATTTTAATGAACCTTATCCTCATATATAATTGTTTTAAACCTGATATTAATTCGTACTGAAACCATATTAATTTTTTTAATATCATATATGATTCTTTAATAGCATATTTTTATATTTCTCTTAATAATATTTCATTTTTAACCTTACTTCGGTTTTTAATTTCCTTGTTTTCTCATGCATGTTTTTTCATGAAAGATATTTTTATTTTTCATATGATAGATATAAATCATAAAAAAAAATTATAATAATGTTTTATATTTCATATTTACTTATTTTTAACATTTTTACAACTATTATATAACTTTATACATGGAAAATTAATTACATCAGGTCGAGGAGACGGTGGTTAATAGGTATGCATAAATGAAGGTGTCATTAAATTGATGATTAATGCTCAACGAAGTGGGAGATATATTAATTTTAAAAAATAAATATCACTTCATATATATCATATATATTCAAAAATAATATCCTTATTGATATTCTTTTATAGTGTATTTGAATAATTAATCAATTCACATTGTGAGGTGGTAGTCATCCATAAATTGGAGTGACGCTATAATTTTTTAAAGGACATTGAATGTAAGAATTTGTAAGTGATATTATAATTAAAGGTGTTTAATAATATCATAAATATAGTATATATTTATTCAATCCATAATTATATCTGTCCTTGATATGTGGTGTTAGAAAAATAATTACATCATTTTGCGAGTCGATAGTCTATCGTACATATGATCAATGATTTATTTTCCAATTAGGTGGACGTAGAGATGGATAAGGGTCTTAAAAATTATAAAATTACAAAAAAAATATATGTTATACTAATATTATTGTATAATTATGTTTTAAAATTTTTTTATGTGTTGTGAGATGAAAAAACTCAAAAGCTTATTTTATGATCTGTGTCTCTTCATTAGACAACATCTTCATGATTAAACTAGAGTCCTTACTAGGTTTAATTTATTATCAAACCAAGGACTATAAGATGTTAGGAGAGGATTTAGGTTGGTATTTTATCATTTTTTGGATAAACAAAAATTATTTTTCTATGAGGATATGATAGTGGGTGGCCTTTTAAATGTGAGGGAGAGGACACCAATCGATTTTGTCATGACCCGTCCTAGTGGGACCCATGTCGTGACTCCCAAAGCCCTCCACCAATAGGACATGGGATGTTGACTACTACCGAGTAGGCATATCACTTACATGGGAGGTGGGGCATTGCCTAAGTACGTGTACACATGCACACATCTCCAAGACCACAACTTCCTAAATGTAAAAACCACTAAGGAAAAATATGAATACATACAACTAATCCTAACAATCATAGTACAGCGGAAGTAAAATGCTTGAAGTAAAACTGGTCCAGAATACAATCCCACAAAAACAAGAGTATGCTAACTACAAAGTCCCACATGTTAGCACAAAGAGGTATTGGGACTGCAGCTCATGGCCGAAGGAACACCTCGACCTGTAGGGGACTCAGAAATCCTGGTCTGATCCTGGTATACCATGGATTCTGTCAAAAGGCCACTCATATTCACAAGACACGACACGTTCTAGCAAAGCCCGTGTAGGGGTGAGTATAACAATTCTCAGTAGAGGCCCCTGAAAACCACAAAGCAATGAAAAAAGTAATGGTACAGTCATATCTAGCCAGTATATGTCTAAAAAATATATAGCAAGATAAACACAATCCATATATACTCAAAAGTCAGACACTTTTTCTAGAGACAAGTCACACAACCACATACCACTGCTAGGGATTCAGTTCGATGGTTCCACGAAGAACTCATTTGGGTTAACTCACTCCATGAGCCTGATAGTCCAGATGACATCTGTCTGAGATGTTCTTTTTGTCGGGAAATGTTATGAGATATAGATACACTCATTTTGGGAGAACAGACTTCTGAGTGGGAAAAGATCACAATACATAGATGAGGATCAATTCCAGGGCCTTGGCAGATTCTAAGACTCAACCAAATTCACCTGAAAAGTAGATTATTGGTGTCCTGTAAGAGAAATAACATGGATAACTAGCTCTACATATGTTCAATAATAGATATAGGATCTCACTAGTAGCCTCTTGTAGGGATACTATACTATATCTTGAAATGTCCTGCTTTAGGGTTCATACTTCTATTAATGGAAATGATACTAGACCTTCAAGGGAATGAGAAATATGGTAACTAACCGAAGAGAAACTTGTCAAAGGAATGGTGGAAAAGATAATAAAACCATATTCCAATATATATACGGTGTGTAGAATGTGTTATAAGATATGTCTCTCAACTCTGGGTACTACCCATGTAAAACAGCCCGAGTCAGAAGAACATATCGAGTAAAAAAGTAAGTACATGGCATGTGTTGGGGACTAAAATCCATTTCCATGTAACCAGGGTTCCCTTCGTGTACACGGTCGTGTGCTCGTACATGGTCTCAACTCGTGTGTGCCATCCCATGTTACCAGTACATGGGCTAGTCTGTGCAACTGGCATGGTATGGCCGTGTGGTGGAGTACAGGACTGTCTACCCACCCTGTGTTTTTGTATCTTGCGAGATGCACACCATGTCTATGTAAGAACCGAAACATAATGTGATGATGGTAAAACACCATGTTTAGGATTCTCGTCACCTAGAACTCCAACCACCGAAGGGTGGGGCCCACATATCATGTCCCCTCGGAGGCATGACATGTTCTTCATCACTTGTCGCCTGAAAATCCTATCTGTTGCCTCTAGTCCACACAGAGTGTTCATCGTGACACACACTGTGTGTTCTAGAAATTTCTTGAATCACAATGTTGTTATGCCATGCCTTAGTGAAGATTTTATCATCATTATGATGATCTTTTTTCTCTGAAACTCTTGATTCTAGGTCACCCCGATGTCACAAAGCATTTTTTGTTGTTTTTGGGCCTCAGATCAGCCCTGAAAACATGTTTCAATCCACCCACATGAAGAACACTCGAAGAACAGTCTCTCTCGTTCCATGACAATTCTACTTTACCATCATTTTTTCACCTCTTCTTGGTCTTCATGATGTAATCTATCCAATTTGAGAATCATTGTGTTTCTAAATGGATGTGCAAGGATCCGTTGTTCATAACCCCGCGATGAACATGAAGAACATGGGGTAAAAAGGGCTGAAATAAATAATAATCAAATGAGGAACGACCCTCCACTATCATTCATCATGGCATTGATCCACTCACATTAATAGGTTTAACAATATAATCAAAATTAAAATTAAAAAATTATCATAAAATTAATTCCCAAATCAAAAACCCAAAAAGGAAACGAAATTGACACCCTCCTTCATGAACGCACAATCCATAGATCAGCCTATTTGTGGGTTGATCTGCATTGGACATTTAATCTAGGAACTGGGAAAATAAGAATCAAAATAAAAACCCCTACCTTGATTTAGTTGAAGAAAGATCGCCGCATCGCGTTCATTGGCGAGGTTTGTCGAATCTGAGATGGATCGATCGATTACATCATTGTTTTCCACAAACATGTTCTCCTCCAAATGTCCAATGAATATTTTTAAATTCATAGGGTTATGTGGCTGACCCTATGAACATTCCATAAGAATGTATTTAAAGGGGAGGAATGAGGTCACTGCATAAAAAATGAAACATTTAAAATAAATTAATTTGAAATTCATTTTATCTACATTAAAAATGTCCAATAACATAGATTCGCAACTGACCCATGCCGATCAATGTTAGCCCCGTGTAAGGTATATTCAGTGCTCTGAACACAATAGTGCCCTCAGATTTCTGATCCGGGAACCCGTTTAAATGTAATTCCACTTTTTCAGGAAAACTGCTCACACCCACTGTTTAAAAGTTTAATTTATTTCATTCATTTATTCAAATAACTTTGGGCCTCGGAATCGCCCTCTTTTGAAAATATTTGTCTCAAAAATAATTCCATATATTATTTAAAAATATTATGCACAAAATATGATACATTAAATTCTACCCACCTTAGGGAGTTGCTTCCTCAAAAAGATAAAACAAGAGTTACTCAAAAAGGTGTGGGTACTGGGCACATATCTGATCTTCCTTCTCCCACATTCTCCCCTTAAGATTCCCATGCTGTCATCAAATGTGAATCAAGGGAATCAATCTATAAGGCCCCGGACTTATACATTACTTAATAATGAATTAAATGAATAATTCACATAGAGGATCTTTTCAGGTTTAGAGTTTTAGAGAATTAGGTCATAACTATTGCATCTCAAAAGATTACATAGTAGACACTTCTACTAAGTTTCCATAAAATAATAAAACACTTAAAAGAAACACGTCTAGTTCCATGTTTTAGATAGAATGTCTTTCCTTGATCCCATCCTTGACCCTATTAATCTTTAAGTCCTGTGGAAAACAATTCAAAAACTTGGGATGAGCATAAAAAATCCCAGTAAAGGATACACAATGAAGGAAAACTGTTAGTTTTTCAAAACAGCAAGTAAACCATGAGTACTTTACCAAAGTAATACATTTGACCTTTACGAAGTAGTAAAAACTCTTCACATAATAAAATACCATTACATACCCATTTGTAACCAAAATATTACCATAAAACCCATATAAAGAACACATATCATATAGAGGTAACTTGGGACATAAATATACTTAAATGGAATAACCATACGGTCGACTTCCACACATACTTAATGGAATATCCATACGGCCGACTTCCATACCCAATGCATTGGAGGTTTTAACGTAACCACCCATCCTAGTATTCACGGCACCACCCGTCTTATGGTTTATCACGTAACCACCCATAAAATGTCGAAGTACCATCATTACACATAAAATATTGAAAATATAAACATTTCAAAAACAACATTTCATTTGAAATCACAATAAGTAATTCCATGATATTGAATTAATCAATCCATTTTCAAAAATCATTTAAAAGATATTTTTTTAATAAAAGTGTCCCATACCACTTTGAGGATTTTAATGGAATTATAAATTTTAAAACAATAATGTCCATATAAATAAATACTGAAAACCATTTTTAAAACATGGAAAATAGAGATAAAGATTTAGAATAATGAATATTTAAAACATTTAAAAAGATATTTTTGTTAAAGAGTTTTTAACAAAATGATATACTCTTGAATACAAATAATTGCGGAATAAAATTTAATCCGAACTTTATAATATCATGAGAATAATGGGATTCATGATATAATTTTTCAAAGGATAGTATACACACCATATAAGAGTGAATTGGTGCATAACAACAGTGTAGTCTCAATGGAAATGTAATTTGTGATAAAATCCATTATAAAAATGGTATCCTTAAATTAAGGATAAATCTACCACATAATTATGTGTGAGAAATATAAGTACACCCAATATAAGTGGATATTAAGTATGAAATAATCATAGGTCATTCACACATAATCATGGAAAAACAAAACCAGTGAAATAGATATTTTACTCAATGAAATGAGTTTGAGATATGATTTCCCATAAAAGTTTGTAAGAATTTATCAATGAGATTATTATGTATATAAATAGTATATCCACACAAAGGATTGTGGAAATTACAACATATAGATTCCACACATAATCGTGGAATAATAAAATCAAGAAGTAGAGGTTTAACACAAAGAATTGAAATTGGGTTAAGAAGTTCCCTTACATAAATCTGACAGCCTAACGGCGTCACTTTAAAATCCTGAAAATGAGTTGATGAGAGAGAAAATGGTATCTCATCACTTGGACATAAAATTTACATCAATAAGGATATATAAGAACAAATCCCAACATAATATTATGTGAATTAAAAGACATAACAAAAGAAGTCTTTTAAAAATTGGAGGGTGAAAGGTTCCCTTACCGACTTAAGTACCTTTCGAAACGCACACCCCATGAAAGAAGGACTATAAAACATAGATGTAAATACTCCTAAACGAATGTATATTACACAAATATTATAATAATGGGAAGTAAATACACCACTCAGAGGAAATGGTGGAAAATGTAGCATAAATCTCATGGGAATAAAAGTGAGATGAAAAATCCCTTACGAAAACTCGGCAGCCGAATGACACCACATAAAACTTCCAAAAATGGATTTACGAGATCAAATAGGGTCTCTCATAATATGAAAATAAAAATTAAAGTATGAGGAATATAAAATAACATCCCCAAACATAATAAATATGATCTTAAACGAATTGAAATAAAAGAGAGTACTAAAAAAGAAAGAGAGAGGTAAGATCCCTTACGAAAATTCGGCAGCCTAACGGCACCACATAAAAATTCTTAAAATGAATTAATGAGAGTAAGAGGGGGTAACTAATCATATTAAAATACAAATTTCCATATGGTTAATATTAAAGAACATCCTCTAGCATAAGAACATGGATCATAAATGAAATGACATAAAAGAGGGTACTTGAAAAGAAAGAGAGAGGTCGGATCCCTTACCTCAAGTCTGACTTGTTTTGTTCATTTCATTATATTCCTGAATAATAAACTATGGTCAATTTATAATTTCTTAATGATCTCTTTTAAATATTATTATTCTGTTCGTATCACATATTATAATGTTATAATAATTGGTTAATAATGTGAGTTCATATAAGACGTTTTTGTCGATGTTTGGTACATGAGTCAAAAATGAATTTGTTTGAAAATGATTGTCCATGTAGTTATAAGTAAATCATCCCCAGAATAGTATTAATGATTTAAATATCATATATATCTAGTAAATATTCATTATATACTACTCCATAACATTTGGAGATAAAAATAAATGAAATGCACCGTTCATGAAGATGGTAGGTCGTACGTACGCATGAACGCTACTTTCATTTCTTTGTCATATTAATGGAATTAAAAATAATTGAGAGATACATATATTATAATTCCAGTATAATATATATGTTATATAGGTCACAATTTTCATTAATTTCATTCTTTTTTAAATTCCATGTATTGCATGAACGGGTCACATCACTTGAGGGGGTGGTAGTCCACACTTCCTCGTATGAAATTATTGCATTTTCACAACATGAAAAGCATAAAGGCATGTTTTAAATATAAAATTCAGAAGAATATAAAAAACATAAATACCATATATATCATATATAAAATATAGTGACATCATAATGGCCACCATGAAAGGTGTTAAGAGAATATTGAATAATCATCGTTTCGTGAGGCAGAAATTCACCATCCACAAAAACAGTAGGTTCATTAACCATTAGACGAAGGTGTGTGTAAATGTATCTAGATTACTTAACATAACAACATCCTAGTATATTTAAGATACTGTTTTTGTTACAAATGAAATGAATAAAAATAGTATAGAGGGTTGGAGAAGCAAAATAAAACAAAAGAACACAAGGGAAGAAATTACCTTTAAACCGGGTAACGCTTTTTGATTTGAGCTCAAAGGATTCATTGGAAAGGATTCTTCCCAAAGGTGAGGCTTAAATGATGAATATAGGGATGTGGGGAGATGAAATGGGCAGGGTTTTTCCGAGGCAAAGGCTTGAGAGGTGTGGGAATGGTGGTAGAGGTGGGAGCCTTTTATAAGAGGAGAGGAGGGGAACTCTTGGAATGTTATAAACTTTTACTTTATTATAAAATGATTTTCGGATTTTAGAGGTCCCAAAATTATATATTTCTAGGATAAGGTGATAATAGTTAGAAATCCACCCATACAATTGGTTTTTGACAAGTTTAGGTCTTATATTTTACATTATCTTTTCATTTAATTTAAATCGTTAAATAATGAGGCAATCACTGCATCATCATGGTGTCATAAATAATTTCATTTATTTAATGTCTAAAAAATATGAAAATATATATCATGATGTAGTAAATAGTTTTATCTTTCTAATTAATATTTATAGTCAAAAATATGACTTGTATAACCCCATTTAAAAATTGTATTAGTAAAACAACCCCTGTTTGTGACATTTTTTTAACTTTAAATAAAAAGATATTTATGTCATTTTCCTACCAAAGTGGCCCCATGGGGTCCCCAAGTTGACCCATGGATTTTATTGGTCGTCCATGACACTTACAATGAGGGTAGGACATGTGTCTATGCCATTTCATATTATTAGAACATTATTTTTACCTAAAATTACACTAATTACCTTTAATTGCGATTAATAAAACATAAAAGTTACTATTCAACAAAAATTATTTTAATCTAATTGAACGAAATTTTACTTCTTAATGACAACCATGTATGTCGGATTTTTGAAAATCAAATCACAGAAGTGGCAAAGTTTCATTTAAACGAAAAATCCGTTTCTTTAACTACCACTTAGTAGTTTCACTATTCATAAAAAATTGTTGTTTTCCAGAAAAATACAAAAAATTCACCCTAAGGTATATTTGATATTCCAAATTAAAAAATGATGTATATTTTACAAAATTGAAAACATATATGTCGCATTAATTAATTTAATAATTAATTCCTTCTGTCAAAACAAATAGTGTGTTTTTAAGAAACAATATCTATTAAAAGATTGACACTAGTTTAAGTCCAATTTCAAAGTGAAATTAATTCCAATGACCACCTTTGGATTAAATGGTAAAAATATATTATTAATACAATTTAATCTCAATTAAAAATATAATATATCCATATAAATAAATCAGATTAAAAGGAGGTTTTTAATTAAAATGCATCATTTTCAATAAAAATGATCTTTATCGGAAAAATAACAAAAATGTACACAAAGTAAATTTTGATGTCCAGATTATAAAGAAGGATTTTATTTTGTCAAATACAACATATAAAATTTTCAAAAGTATATTTAAAAAGGGTTCTCCATCAAAAGGTGTTTAATCGACCTTTTAAAAAATATTAGAAGATTTATGCGTAAAATTGTATTTATTTTCATTTTAAGCCTCTAACATTTATTGGATAAAAGTAAAAATATTTGAAAAACGTATATAATCATTTTGTAGTTAGTTCCATTAATTCCCTCCATTACAATGTCTAGGCGTTAACTACAATTTAAAATAATATTATTTTATTATTAGAGTGCAACGTAAGATTTCAAAGAAACTCGTTGTTGCGTATTGGGTACGCCATAGAGCATAGTGTTCCCTTTTAAGTAATATTAATAATTTTTCACTAATATGGATAAATATGAAAATTTCATATTCTTTATTTACCTGGGGTGTTACACAATCACCCATGATGGATCCTCTACTAACGATCCTTTATCTCTACCCGATACTCAGTAAAGGTCTCTCCATCCTCGATGTCCAGCTCACCTCAATCGATGACGTGTGATTGGTCATGCACGTACCTCCTCACCTACGACACATGGAAGACATCATTTACTCGGGGAAACTGTGGTGGTAGAGCTAGGTGGTATGCAACCTCACCATCACTATGCATTATTTGGAAAATTTTGATGAACCTCAAACATAGCGTGCTACCGGCCAAATCACTATAACTCTCGTCGAGGAGAGAAATGAAGGAGGACATGGTCTCCATCCAAAAACTCCATAGGTCAATTTCATCTGCAATCATAAGACTTTTTTCAGTTGTGTGAGTTCTTCTACTGCTCCCAGATGATATGCACCTTCTCGGTGGTAGCTCACACCAACTCTGGACCCTTGAGCACTGACTCTCTAGGGTCGGCCCTAAAAAGAGGTTACCAGCAGGGTCACCTGTATAATTCCTTGAACAGTGCCATACCAACAAGGGATTTGTAGCTTTTGTTGTACACAAACTCCACCAATGGTAGGTGGTCCTCCCAACTGTGACCAAAGTCCATGATATAGGCATGAAACATATCCCCCAGAACAATAATGGTCATCTTCGTCTAACCACTGTTCTAGGAATGGAACACCGTGCTCAAGCATAGCTGAGTCATGAAAGCATTCTACAATACATTCCACAACTAGGATGTGAAGTGGGTGTCTCGATCTGAGACTATCGTTGAAGGGACACCATAAAGCCGAACTATCTCTTGCACATAGAGGTTCGCCAATCTCTCTACGTAACCTTGCTCTCTGATAGCTATGAAGTTGACCGACTTTGTGAGTTCGTCAACGATCACCCAGATCGTATCATGCCCCTTAGATATCAGTGTTATGCTTGTCATGAAGTCCATCAATATTCCATCCCACTTCCACCCTAGAAATTAACAAGGGAGCTAATCATGATAGAACATGGTGCTCATCCTTCACCTACTGGCATGTAATCCATCAAGAAATGAACTCCTCAACTAGCTATATCATGCCTGACCACCAGAACTTCCGTTGGAAATCCGGGTACATATTCTCCACTCTAGGGTGTATATCTAAGGGGTATGTATTAAACACCGTCAAGACCTCCTCCTATGATGCCACTTTTACTACATCGTGTCCTCTAAAGAGAACAATGAGCCCCCAAAATTAAGAATATTCATCAAGACCATGTCCTGTAGATAACCAACAAGTATGGCATCACAGTCGCTATCCCCTTGTTGTGCCTACCTATATCACTATAAGAGTAAAGGGGTGACAACCATCGAATGAGGATAAGATGCATCCTCTCTATCCATAAAGGATAATTCTAATGATGGAAACTGTTCTGTCACCACCCTCAACAGCTACGAGAATGATCTCCTCCTAAGAGAATCTGCCACTTTGTTCTCCTTACTTGGAGTATATATGATCTCAATATCATAGTCCTAGAGGAACTCTAGACAACTCCTTTGTCTCAGATTTAGATCCTTCTATGAGAATATGTATCAGAGGCTCTTGTGCTCATAGTATATAATAAACTTATCAGCCATAAGGTAGTGTCTCCACATATTCAACGCGAATACCACCACTTCCAACTCAATATCATGGGTCCCAGAGTTCAACTCATGTGGCCTAAACTGGTGAAAACCATAAGAAATCACTACATGTCTCTACAACAAGACACAGCCATTCCAGGCCCCTAATGTGTTGCATAAAACTATGTACCCAACACCGTCCTCCGGAAATCTCAATATCGGGGAACTCTTGAAACTCTATCTCAACTTCTCAAAATCATGTTGGTGGATCTCCATCCACATGAAGGGTTACCACTTCCTGATCATGGTTTCCATCAGTGCTGATATCTAGGAGAAACCGGGACTGAATCTATAAAAATATCATGCCTTCCCAAGGTACCTCTGCACCATCGTTACGCTCTGAGGTGGCTGCCATGATAACACTTCCTCCACCATAGCTCAGTCCACAACTACTCCATATTCTAAGATAACATTTCCAAGAATGTAGACCTATTTAATCAAGAAATAGAACTTCAAAAGATTCCCATAAATATGGTGCTCTTGGAGTGAATCTAGAACCATCTGTAGGTGTCTCGTGTGCTCCTCATTTGACACCAAGTACACAGGATGTCGTGGATGAATTCCACTAAGAACCGGTCTAAAAATAGCTTGATGATCTGGTTCATTAATCCCATGAATATTTTGGGGGAATTATTCATGTTGAAAGGCATCACCATGTACTAATTGTGACTGTAACAATATCTGAATTCCGTCTTCGGTATATCCTCATCCCGTACTCATAATTCGTGGTTACCTAATCGAAGGTCAACCTTCGAGAAACATTTTTCCCCTCTTAATAGATCGATGAGTTCGTCGATCCATGGTAGTGGAATCTTTTTCTTCACCATCACCTGGTTAGGAATCGTTAATCCATGCACAAATTCAAACTCTCATCTACCTTCTTGGAAAAAAAACTGGGGCCACCCAGGGTAAAACGCTAGTTCTCACGAACCCCTTCCTATGCATATCATCCAACTGTACCCTCAACTCGCAAAGGTCTGAAGGATCCATCCGATATAATGGTGAGGAAATCAGTTTTGTCATGGGGTCTATGTTGATTCAAATGTCAATATCCCAGTGGGGAGGAAGCCATGGAACATCTTTGGTAATGGCTTCCTTGAACTCCACCACTACTACTGGGAACTGAAATCTCACAACATCTACTACTCCAAGGATGAGGCTATCTAGCTCTTGAGTGATCAGATTCACCCTCCAATGCATGATCCCACTCAGTGATATTTGGGTTTCCTTTTCACTGAAAAAGGAAAACATCGTCTCATCACTATGGAAACATTTCACTCTTCGCCTAAAGTTGTCAATCTAGGAATGGACCGAAGATAGAGAATCCATACTGAGAAAACCATCATAAGGCCTCCATGCTGCCACCAAGAGGTTCTAGCTGAAGATCTCACCTTCGAGGATAAGATCACACTATCTATAATGGTGTGTCATCATCGATTCTCCTCCTGTATGTGTCTCCAAGCGTAAGGGTATAGTCAAAGACATTAGTGGAATCTCATGGTTTCACACTAGCCATGTAGTGAGGAAGGAATGACTAGAATATGTGTCTATATATACTGAAGCTATGTTATAGAAGTCACAGATCATAACTCAGATCATCCCTTGAGTCCTTGGGTCATACGCCTCGACTGCATACAACTGCCCCTACCGTCATCCCCCATCTCCATGGCCCTAGTGAAGACCTCCTGGGGGTGGTGGTAGATGTAGGTCAAAGAATATTCCACCACCAACAGCTATACCCTCTCCTCTGCCATGTCCCCTGCCTGGCGGGTCTGTCTGCTCCACACTCAGCCTTTACATCAGTGGTCCGTCCACCACTTCCCTGCCGGTTGATTGATGGGTTCGACACTGTCTAGCGAGAAGTCCCTTATCATTGCACTAGTAACATCGCATCTCCCTAGGTTGACTGGATCTAGCCTAAGAGCCATGGATTTTGGTTCCCCTTTCCAGGGTCCTCATGTGACGTCTCCCACATCCAGATCCTTGGGTCAGACATTAGCTCCCTGCTACCAAGGTCTCTGCACGTTTTTTCCTGCTGTTGACTGTCACCGGCTGTCTCTAGTCTTCCTAGAAGCTCTCAATCACCTAGGTCCCACTCAAGTACACGAGCATAAGTTGAAATTAATAAGGGAACTATACTAGATCAGATGTCCCACTATATACCCTGCTAGTAGGTTCGTGCTCTAAAGTACTGATCCCTGACCATATCCATCGAGTACCTATAGAGGTAGGTGAACCTAGATGAATAGTCAATTATCATTAGACTTCCCTACTAATGATGAAGAAGCTCCAATATACGTAGTTCATTTAGTGTAATTAGAGAGAACTCCTAACAAAATAGTCACTCAATATCTTTACAAGATAGAGTCTCCTCATAATGGGTTTTAGTGGTTAGACTCCACCATCATCTCGTTGACCTTGGAAGAAGGCTCTCTCCCTGGATAACCATCTAGTTTTCTGGTGTCCTCACTAGATGAAAAACTGTGGGCATTTCATAAAGATAGTCCTCATCTGCCTGAGGGTCTGGAATGCCTCAGACCCTGAGAGGGCTCTGTATATGGAACTCATGGAGTTCACTCAACATGCACCCCTCGTCTTTCGGTTCTACAAGTAACAGGGTCTGCTCCACTGGTGGGGGAATAGTAGGTGCACAAGCTAGAGGTAACACCTAGGGAACTGGTCAATGTATCTATGCCTCTTCACTGAGGAGGTAATCTTTGTGGTAGTGCTGCTGAATCCTAGTGGGTATTCATCGTGGAGGCATCCTGTAAGAAAACAACATGTACCATGGTTATCTAGTATGTCTAGATATATGACACAAATGACATGGAAAAAAATCCAATCATATATGATGCTTGTACCATTCTTTAACTTCCCCACTACTAGTGTTTTCAAGTATCGAGTCGAAAAGAAGTTTATCAGAGTCCTTGTGTATGGATACGTCGGCCTCCCGCACCAACATTGGAGTCTCTATCCAGAAATCCAATCTTGAAACGCTCAACACAGTTGCCCCAAACCAATCTCATAGAATCTTGGTCCTAAGATAGATCCTACCACCTTTGATACCACTCTATCATGACCCGTCCTAGTGGGGCCCGTGTCGCGACTCACTAAGGACGCCTCCAATAGGCTAGGGGCTGGTGACTAGAACTAAGTAGTAATATCACTAACATTTGAGGCAGTGCCTATGTACCTACACACACACACATATCCAAGACCACAAATGCTGAAATGTAAAAACCACTAAGGAAAAAATTCATGCACACATCTAAACCCAACCGACAGAGTACAACATATGTAATGTCAAGGAAGTAAAACTGGGCCAGAATATAATCCCACAAAAACAAGGGTCTTCAAACTACAAAGTCCTACCTATAAGTACAAAGAGGTACTGGGACAACTGTTCATGGCCATTGGAACATGCCAATATGTAGGGGACATAGAAAAATCTATCCCATCATGTTCTTCCCTAAACTCTATAAAAATGCTGCTTGTCATCACATGACATGACACGTGTGGGAAAAGCTTGAGTAGGGGTGAGTATAACAATACTCAGTAGAGGATCCCGAAAACCAAAAAGAAATAAACAATGTAAATCTTCTGTCATCACTACAAATTATATGTCTACTAAACATATAGTAGGAGAAAAAAATCCTTATATACTCAAAACATAGACCCGAAGTCTAGAGACAAGTCACACAACCTCATATCGTCGCAAGATATTCAGTTTGAAGGTTCCATGAAGCACTTGTCTGGGAGAACTCACTCCATGAGCTTGATGGTCCTGATGACATCTGTCTGAGAAGTGCGGTTCTTCGGGAAAGGTCACAAGAGATAGATATACTCATTTCAGGAGAACACACTCCTGAGTGGGAAAAGATCATGATCCACAAATGATAATCACTTACAGGGGCTTCGCTGATACTGCAACTCATCTGAATTAACCTTCTTAATAAATAATCGATGTCATATAGGATTAGTCATGTCAATACCTGACTCTACATAGGGACAAGAATGGATAGAGGATCTCACTCTAGGCCTCTCGGATGGATACCTGACTCTATCTCCGAATTTCCTACTGATGGGATCATACTCATGTTGAAGGAAACGATATCGGACCTTCAGGGGAATGAAAAAAGGGAACTAACCCCAGAAAAACATGTCCATAGAACGGCGGAAAAGAGGATCAAACAATGTTCCTGGATATACACAGTGTGTAAAAATGGTTACACGCCATGTCTCTTGATTTTGGGTACTACCTATGCAGAACAACCCGAGTTAGAAGAATATTTCATGTAGAAAAGTTTGTACATGATGTGTATTATAGACCACACCCCGTGTCCAAGTAACTGGGGTTCCATTCGTGTGCGCGGTTGTGTTCCCATATAGAGTTTTAACCCATGTGTTCCACCCCACGTAACCGGTACACAGGCTAGTATGTGTAAGAGGTCGGTTCTAGTCGTGTGCGAGAGTACACAATGTGTACCCACCCCATGTCTGCGTATCTACCAATATACACGCTGAGTCTATGTAAGGACCTACACACCATGTGACAATGGTCACATGCCGTGTTTCTGGTTCTCGTCACCTAGAACTCTAGCCGATGTTTTGTGGGGCCCACATGCCATGTCACCCAGGAGGCACATTTTGTTCATCATCGCTTTCCGCATGCAGACCCTCGCCACCACCTCCATACCACATGACATGTTAAATTAGACACACGTAGTGTGTTCTGAAAATTTATAGAATCTCAAAACTACTTCAGTGTGCCTCGGTGAAGCTTTTATCTTCATTATGATGATATATTTGCCACGAAACTACAGATTCTAGGACTAACTGATGTCTCAAATCTATTTCCATTATTTTTGGGACTCCTAATAGACTGGAAAACACGTACTGATCCACCCGCGTAATGAACACTCAAATAACGGTCTCTCCTGATCTGAGCCGATTTGTCGTCCTCCATCGTCACCGCACCTCCTCTATGTCATCGTGATGTCGAATCTCCAATTTCGGATCGTTCCATTGCCAATCATTTGTGAAACAATCCATTTTTCATAACCCCATGAAGAATGAGAAGAACGCAGGGTAAAAAGTGAGGAAGAAAACAATAAAAAAAGTAGGAACTCGCCTCCGTCATCATTCGTCACAACATCGGTCTATTCCCATTAAAAGGTTTAATAGGAAAATAAAAATGAAAATTAAAAAATTATCATAAAATAAATTCCCAAATAAAAAACCCAAAATGAAATGGAAACTGACACCCTCCCCCAATAACACATGATCTGTGGAACACCCTTTTTGTGGGTTGATCTGCGTTAATTGTTTAATCCAAGAACGAGGAAAATAATGACCAAAATAACAACCCCTACCTCGAATCAGTTGAATAACAATCGTCGGGCCATGTTCATTGGTGAGGTTCATCAAATCTGAGATGGGTCTATTGATCGCATCATCATCGTCCTCCAAGAGGTTATCCTCCAATGCTTTGATGGAAAATTGTAAATTCATATGGTTATGTGGCTAACCCTGCAAACATTCCATAAGTATGTATTTAAATTGGATTAATTAAGTCGTTGTGCCAAAACGAAAAATTTTAAATTAATTATTTCCCAATTTATTTTATTTCCTTTAAAAAGTTCCAAAAACTAACTTTTGTAGTCGACCCATGCCAGTCGATGTTAGGCCTTGCCTAAGGTAAAGTCGTTGCTTTTAACGCAACTCTGCCCTCAGATTTTTAATCTATGCACCTGTTTACGAGTACTTCCACTTTTTCCGGAACATCGATCACACATTCTGTTTAAAAGATTAATTTATTTCAAACATTTATTATCGGAACATTAGTCCTTGGAATCACATGATGTAGAAAATAATTTTATCAAAAATAATTCCATATAATATTTAAAAATAATATGTAGAAAATCCGAGACATTACAATTTTTTTGAATAGATAATGTAATACCCGTGTTTTTCAACTTCCACATGCATCCAAAATTAATAATTATCAATCTTTATAGTTTATAAGGTCTAAATAGGGTCATAAAATGGGATTTTTACATGTTTATTGTCATTTTTCAACATTATCTTCTTGTTTTAACCCTTGGTAAAACTATTTTCACTTTAACTGTGGTACTAAATTCTTACTATGTTAACTATTCATAATAGTAAAAAATTATGTTTATTTTATTAAATATTATAAATAATGATGATTAAAAATATTGAATCCATTTTCCATATTAACTTTATATAAGTTTTATAATTCAGTTTAAAATTAAATCAACAGACGCGTCGAGAAAATCAGTTTTCCCAAGAAAATTTTCAAATGTTTACAATGTTTTTATATCAGAATTTAACATTAAATTGATTTCAATGAACTGAATTTTGTAAACTATAATATAATTAAGATTATACTATTTTAATTCATATTTATTGAATATTTTCATATTATAATATTTTAAAAGGCAGTTTTTCTTAAAAATTAGTATTTTCACTACCCATCAAAAAACTATATCTTTTAAAAAATTAAAAAAATATTTCCAAAGTACTATTTGGACATTTATATTTTAAATATGTTTTCTATTTTTTAAATATTTATTCTATATAGAGTAATAAAATTAAATTATTTCTGCAATGTGTGACTAGACGGCCTTTTTAAAGAATAATGATTTCCAAAAAACATTTTTTTTAATGAAATTATTATATTATTTAAAATAAATAGATAACCACTGAATTTATATTATAAATTAGTAAAACATTTAATTTTAATAAATGTTTTTCCATATTCATAACCCCATAATTATTTTCTATGTCATAATTGTAACATTTTAAATAATGATATTTTTATGGCATATTTTTTTAAGTAAACCTGGTGTTTCAATCATTTCATGATATTAAAGAGTATAATTTTTGTAATAAATATGTCCTAATTTATCAGTGTGTTATATTCCCTTATAATATTAGTGTTTCAAGTCATATATGATATCGGACATGATGTTTCTCTTTTTAAATCCAAGGGTGCTACAATGATATCCTTCTGTCTTGGGAAGAACTCGATCTCATAAGGATTTTGGGGAACATGGCTACACACTTTTCTTGAAGATATTGAGTATCATTTATACATGATTCCTTATGGATACCAATGAACATGTAAACTATATTACTTCAATATTAATTGTGACATGTCGATATCCATATGGCTAGTACTAGTTTGACTCACATATTTATTATTTATAATACATAAAATTTAGTAGGTACAACCGGGGGTCTATACCGTCTTGGTTCATGCATGGAAACCAAGTGCGTGATTTTAGGTTTGTTATTATTGTTTCAAAATTTATTATTATCATGGAATATTTCATGAAAAATCATAGATTACCTAGTACATTGATGCTTAATCTTGTAATAAAATTTCCAAAAGTGAATCCTCATTTTGCACGGGTTGGGGAATAGCACCTAGAAGTAAACAAGATCAAATATGGAATGAATTTTCCAAAAAATAGTGTACTAAAATATTAGACATTAATATTTTCAAAATCCAAAATAGATAATCAACCAGAAAAATGGGTAATAAACAACAGAAATCATTTCATCATCGATGTACTTGGTATATAATAAGATGAAAACTTAGACATACTATCAAATAATTTAATAACATCTCCCCTACCCACCTCCATCAACACTCTAATGTCCAATGGATTAATTACATCAACCAAATTTTGGTGGGGATTTCCCTTTTCTCTAACACGGAATAAGAAAAAATAAAAACGCATAAAATGGTAGTATATGTCCAACAAATCATAGTTGGGTTTTCACATGTTTTCTATAATATATTCCATAAATATAAAAAATAGTTATTTCAATTAAAATAAAATAGGGATTTATATGGAATATCATTGTGAATAATTAAAATAAACATGAATTCTTTTAAATTGTTTTAAAACATTTTAATCATCAAATTAAAAAAAAATTTATATAAAATAATATATATATCTTATTTGGATTGAGTAAAACAGTTATATGATTAATTTAATATATATAATCAAATCATACACAACATGAAGAATGGTTAACTACACTGGACTGTGTTTGTTTTTGGTTATAGAATCCTCACAGTTAACCATGTGTGTACACATCCCTCACCCTCAGGATAAATATAAATCATCAATATCCCGTTGTTGATAATAATGATGAACTAGGTATTTAAGAGTTTTCATCTTTAATAACTTTATAGGGAATCAAGATACAAGCATTCAGGTCCCAAATAACCCACTAACTACACAAGATCACATATGCTCAATCAATCAAAAAGTAATTTTCAATTCATATCATTTCAAAATAATCATAATTTATAATTCATTTACCTAATTTTCAATTTCAATATGGCAATTAATTTTCAAAACCAAAATGTGGAATTTTTGTCAATTATTCCTAATTCTATCAGAAACCAATCATGGGATTTCATCATTTTAATTTAATATTTTTTTTCACAACAATTCTCAAATAATTTCATCATTTTTATCATTTTCTTAATTATTCAGACGATTCCAATTCCATTAGATTTTTAGATTGTTTCCAAATTCGATTCTATATTTATTTTAATAATGAAACCATTACAAATCATGGTTTTATAAATAAATAGAAATATAATTTCAAAAAATTAATGAAAATAAAGGTTTCAATTACATGGATAATATAAATAGGAACCACATACATTTGAATAAAAAATCTATAAGTCAACACCTTCAGTGGGGTTGTCCAATGAATAATGAAGGCACAAAAGATCTATGAACACAACATAAAGTCAATATTCAACATAATAGTGATAAAATCCAAACATTTCATGATGATACAATAACTGTATGGGTGATAGATTGAGATTATGGAAAAAACTACTTGAGAGGGGATCCACCTACCCAGAGAGATGAGCCACAGCAACAATCTTGATCAATCACTGAACGAACAATTTAGAAGGTTCATTGATCTTCAAAAACTGATAGGAAAGAATATAGATTGATAATGATAGGTTCCAGGATAAAATTAAATTAATATCACTATTATGACACCATGAAAATAGAAAATTGTGAGAATTACATGGAGTGTAATTCCATTACACATATGTAATACATGGATGCTGAAAAAATAAAAAATACTTATCTTTTTTATTGAAACATAAATTTACTTACGTATCATGAATTAAAATTATGTGATGTGTAACATTTTACGCCTTATAAATCATAATGACATGTTCCTGGTGAGAAATACTCATCATGTAATCCAAATAAACTGTCTGTAATCATCCAATAGATATTTGAAAGCCCAGTTTTTAATAGAAAAATTCTAAAGCAGCCACAAACATTCTCCGAGCTCAGTGAGAGACCAAAAAATCCATTACCACATCTATACCAAGACTCCATTAGTTGAAACAGACATACATCCCTAAAATTTATATCATTTTCCCCTATAAAGGCTCTCTATCCCTTAGAATCCCACATACGCACCCAAACATGGATGAAAAGAACATGAACAAAGGATTACCTAAAAAGTGTAATGGTATGTTATGACCTCCCCACCATAAAAAATATTGTCCCAATAAATCCCATCAATGATTTTTCATTTCAAATAGATAAGGGAAATTCTCTCTCATCAATGACTCAAGCTCCCACGTTTCATGAGAAACCAAAAAGTGCATTCATATCACATAGACGAAAGGTATTTTCCTCCCATGAAGTACCATTATATTAGAATCAATATTCCTGACTTTATGCTCATTCATTGAAAAATTAGTCTCCACATCAATATCCTCCATGATCAGTACATTTTATGGGTAAGAATGATACTTTTGTAGTATCGATAAATAAATCATATCAAGTAACTACATTAATGAAATTGGTTGATATAAATTGTAAGATACTCTCCCTACCTTCTTGACCATCTCTAATGATCCCACAAACTGATGATAAATATTAAATTTCATTCTAATATATTAATGATCCAACTTAGGTGAAACATTCAAGAACACCTGATCAAAAATAGAGAACTCCTACAATCATCTACATCTGTCAACATAAGACTCATATTGGTTCTACACTATCAACATTCTCTGATGAATCAAAAAAAAATCATTGTTGTCGTCTAATGGATAAGATTGAGTCTAACCAAGTATGTTTCACTAATAATAATAAAAATTAGAGATTTACAGATCCTTTAATAAAATTCCTCAATGTGATTTATTTTGATTGGGGATAGGTATTAAATTTTATTAATAAACTCAAAAAATCCTACATTCCCATCCCAATATCCACCAAATTTTATCATTTAGGAACCTATAATATCCTCAAGAATATATTTAGATCTCTCTGTCTATGAATCACTCTATATATGGTGTATCATACTGAACTGAAACTATGATCTCATTTTCTCTTAAAGACCTCACAAAAAAATGATCGGTAAAATGGGGATCTCAATCATAAATAACAATATAAGGAAATCCATGTAATCAAGAAAAACTATTTCAAATTGAGATTTCTCAAATCATCAAACTTGGTCATTTCATTAATAAGGTTAAAATAATATAATTTTGAAAATCGATGAATCAATATCATATCACAGTATTATTTTGAAGGTTATGTGCAAAACCCACCAAGGAGTCCATAGAAAATGTGTCCCACTTCCAAGTAAGCACTCGAATGGGATAGAGAATACTCAGAGGCTTCTAATTCTCATCTCTAACCAAATAGGATGTATAAAAATGTGAATAAATTGTGATTTCAAATCTCATACCTAGACAAAAAAATCATTGTTTCATAATGTAGAACATCATCATTGAACTTGATTGCACTTACCACTAAGAACTATGATAGCCTCTAGTATTAATAATCATTACCGAATGAGGTACAATGTTACTTTTATGGAAACAAGGGGTTCCCTCTATAGATAATAACAACTTAAAAATGATCTCCCCACTATAAAGAGACTCTAAAATTCCACATAACTCTTCATCATGCTACATCCCCTAACGATTCTTCTCAATAAAAGACGAGGATGATTGAACACTTACAAAAAAACAAATTCCACGTCCCATTAAACTCCCAAATTCAACTAAGAAAAAATAACAATCATGTTTCTATATTTTGATGATTGTTTCAATGCCTGGGTTGAATTTTTTTTCTCAATGCAACACCAACGACATTCCCCATCACTGGGGTCTAGGTAAGTTCAATATAAAAATATATTAGGTTCTCCACCAACTACCTCTATTGAACATCCAAAAAACTCATTCTTGTGCCATAAAAAACAATGTGAAACCTTTCTCTTAAAATGGTTTTCTTCCATCTTTTAATCACCTACATCATAACTGCACGTGAAATTTCATGGATAAGGTAATTATTCTAATTAGTACTGTGATTTCGAGAACCCTATGCTTCTACATGATCACCATGAATAATAATACCACCCAGATCAAAACCTTGTCCATATCAAATGGAAAAATACCCTTTCATGGCCTCTAAAAGTGTCATCCTTATCCTAGAATTTAATCTATGTTTCATATCAACACTATCCTCACCTACATTCCTCTTCATGTTATTTCAATCATCCAATCATCAAAGGGGACCATGGATAGGATGGAGAGAGTTTTGTTCGCTTTTCTGTGGGATGCCAACCTATCTGGCCATAGCCATTGGGCATCCTGGGAGCGTATAGAGAGTCTAGTGGAGGAATGTGTCATGGGGTTATGTGATATTTATGAAATCATGCAGGGAATTCAAGCACAATTCCCATGGGACATCCTCACTAAGAAATTGTTGTGGGTCACATTTTGCAAATCCGGATATGGTGATCCTTGGAGGTCTGGAGAAGAAAGAAGAGAAGGCCTCTCTAGACTGGCTCTATACATGTTCGGTTATATTGATGAGCTTGGTGACCCAACTAGATGGATTATTGGAAGGGGGTATATTGGCTTTTGGAAGGATAACTAGGCCGGGGAAAGGCTCTTTTTCTTGGGTTGTCCTTCCCCCAATATTTCTTTCAATGAAGCAAGAAGGTATCATATATTCCTTATGGTAGTATTTAATGAGGATTAGCATACGATGTTTCATAGTATATGCATGGTTGAGGAAGAATACCGACACTATTTCATGGGTTCGAATCTGGACTCCATCTCCACCCGAGAGTTTAGAAGGAGCCGACATGTGGGGGTTGCATCCGATGACTGGGATGTGAAGTACTAGTGTAAAGAAATCCCAACCAAAATGGCCTTCTAAGATTGGCGTATTAATAACATGGATTTTCCTATGAACAAGTGTATCCAAGGGAGGGGAATTTCTTTAGCCTCACACTGCCTCTGTTGGTCGATCTTAAGGAGGGAATCTTCCGACCATATTTTTGCGCAGAGTGACTGGGCGGTAGAACTCTGGTCTCTCTACTCCCAAAAACAAAGGGTTGGCCTTCATCAGTCCACCTTCAATAACCTCATGTACTCTTGGATTCACGATGTGGAGAGAAAATGAATGGAATGTAGTGTACAAGATATCATCTTTGCCTCTATCTATTGGACAATTTGGGAGGCAAGGAATTGTTCTGCTTTAGGTAATCGGACTACTTCTTCACTTATTTTTTTGAGGGATAAATCATTAATCTATGAACTATTCACACTCCTCAATGGGATCCAACAATATACCCTCTTGTGTAACTTTATTCAACATGCCCTTGTATCTTAGTGGTTCAGGGGGCAGGTGGGTGAGATGGAGTCCCCCTTCCAGCGGGCTGAAACTCAATGTTGATGGCTCTCATAGAGATGGTTTCATGAGCGGTGGTGGAGTTCTTCACAATTCTTGTTGTTCAGTTCTTGTGGTATTTAGATATTTCTATGGTCCAGGTAACTATTTGGGGGTGGAGGCATGAGCGCTACTATCTGGGATCCAAGTCTTCTAGGATCGCGGCTTCCAAGTGTCTAAAGTGGAATCAGATTCAGAATCCTTGGTGAGGATGGTCCAATGTATGCATGAGACTCCTTGGGACCTGTCCTATATTATCAGAAAGTGTGCTATGGAAATCGCATTGGGTAAAATAATTCACCATAGTTGGAGGGGGACTAAATTTTTTGTTGATTCTCTTGCAAGCATGGGACGGTCAGGAGAGGGGAATATCGTCTTTGATAGCCTAGGGTCCCTTCCGCTGGCATGCCAAATTTTTGCAGAAAATGATTCTCTAGGGCTTCACTATTTTCACCTGCACTAAGGGGTATTTGTTTTGGGGGGGGAGGGGGTTCAAACCTCTTTTTTACAAAATAATAATAATAAAGTAATTTTTAGTCAGTAAAATCAATAAAATAACTTTTAAATGTTTCATCCCATGAGAACTTCACCCAATTTTTGGTGATAATGGTCATCAGAAAATCCATCTTCAATAATTCTTTGAAAGAAAATTTAAATACACTGGTAAACCCAAGAACTAGTGAATATAAAAAACATTCTATAGATTAACCCATGTCATAAAATATTTCACCATATCTGGAACAAATTTGATACCATGTTCTGACTCCATGGGTCATAAAAACAATACATCCCAAATCTATTAATCACATGTTGATAGCTTCTCAAAGATTATTATAATTTCTAAACAATTTAAAAAGTTCTCGTATATGACGCACATTATCCTCCATGGACTAAAATTAAACCAATATATCATCCAAAGTTCCAAGAATTAATGTATCCTGGTACTCATTGAATATTATTTTCATCAAAAACATAAATATTGTTAGAGTATTGGTTTGACCAAATGGCCTGATAACATACTCTTTGTGACCGTACCTACAATTGAATGCAGTCTTCTAAATGCAAGATTACAATTTTCTCAATTGCTGATAAGTTGATAAAATATCAATATTTGATAACAAAATATCCTCTTTAATTTGGAAAAATAGATCACCAATTCATGTAATTGGGTACTTATTCTTTCTCGTATATTGGTTGAGTTTTCAGTAATTTATACAAAGTAAAATTTACTCCTCGACTTTCTTAGAAAAGAAAACAGGAACAAATCAAAGAAACACATAAAAGCATTTAAATTATTTATATAATAGATCATTTGAAATAGTCTTCAACTATTTCAGTTCATTTGGTTGCATATATTAAGAAGTAATAGACACTAGTTGACTAATAGGAACTAAATCAACAGAAAACGCTACCTCTCTTATCGATATATGACCATAAAAATAAAAAATAATCTCATAAAGACCCCAACATAATTTTCCCATAGCTAATGCATTATTTTTTTACCATATAATATAAACATGGAAGTCATATACCAAAATAATGAACAATTTAGTATAATTGGAAAACAATATACATACATAAGTTCATAATTAAAAATTGATATGAAATAGAACAAATCAACATCTTTTGAATCAAAGATAATCTCAGAGACTATCCATCAAGGCCATTAATAACACACTTCTTCCCATATTGGGGTAAAATAAAATATACAAAATGGGTGAGCTATGATGCTCAATAATGGTAAGTAATACATTGAATAAAAAAAATAAAAAACATGGTGAATAACTAAATGTAAACATAACATTAAATCATGATATTTAGCAAAAAGTGGATGGAATTAAAGGATTTAAATTCCTTCATAACACATAACCATAGATATTCTAATAGTATAATAATCATAGGGACAACTAATTACTAGCTTAATAATGAGGGAATTCATAATACCATACATCCTAATCATACTGTCAACACCTCTCCTAAGACCCCATACATAATATATAAAAACTCCGGCTAGTTTATCTCATTTGACCTACCGATGCATCAATGTGAAATAGAATCCATCACCAATTACATAATAAGTATAATTAATTCCTCACATGAAAGGGTTGAAACATAATAAACATATAAATTCATATTGAAGCTATCATAAGAAATTTAAAAAACGTTCCATAATTAGTAAACATAAACACCAACCAATTAGATTAATATAGTAAATGGTATCAAGATATAACATCCAAAGTAAAACTAATCAATATTCATTCCATAAAATATGGTAGAGGATATTATAAAATATTAATGTCAATTAAACATTATAATAAACAAGAGTGTTGAAATAAAATAAAATACTCTTATAAAATCATCGATAAATACTGTAGATAAGTAATCTTTTACTTTTCCAAATACTGTTCTTTTGAAAAATATATTTTTATAAAACAAAAATAAAAATGATATAGTATTTTCATAATAAACATAGTTATTTATGAAAAATAATGGCGGATTAAAATTTACTATAAAGTTCACTTGAAAATAGGAAATAATTTGATATGTTTCTTTGAATCGGGCTTTCTGATCAGGAAAAATATTAGAAATATCATTATAAAACATGTGACTTCTCATAAAATAACAAATTTTTATTATTGTTAAATATATATAGAAAATTCACAAATAACTTAAGAGTAAATATGAATAATTATGAATTTAATTGGGGTTAAGAGTAAAAAAGAGTAACCCGAATGAAATTGGAGGTTTGGGTAGAAAACCAACATCTTATGTCTGAAGGTGTTCTGCAGATGACCTTAACATCCTGTATAATCAAAATAAATACTTAAAAAAATTAATTAATAACCTCTTCTACAAGTATTTAATTTATTTTAATTTTTTATGTTTATTTATGGACTTTTTTGAGTTATAAGATACATTTTTTCTTGAATGTGTTTATTTCCTTGGTTTTCACGATTGATATACTTTTATATGAGTAATTATGTTCATGTAAAATGGGTATAATTATTCAGAGTTAGAATTTCATGTTATAAATGAATAAATTGAAATTTAATTTTTAATTTTTAGTATTTTTCCAAATATTAGGATGAATCATTAGATAACATGTTAATGATTATTTTTTGATTAATTTTAGTGAGTTTTTAGAACAATGAACAAGTTTCATTAAATTATTTAATATCATATGTTTACAATGGTTCACGAATCATTCACATGATGTAATGAATATTTTAGAATCTAGTAAGACCATAAAAATGGATTCATGTCCGTACATGATGGAAAAATTAATGAAAATTAGTTCTTCATCAATAAAGGATGAAAATCAGAACAGCTCGGATGTTGATTACATTTTTAAAACCAAATGGAGAGAGAGTAATGAGATTGATAATTGATATTCCATTAACATGATATAATTACACTATATATATTATAATAGTGATATCAGTATAATTTGGATAGATAATATGAGTAGATAATAAGATAATAAAATAAATTGAAATGAAATTAAAAGAAAAAGAAATAGGGTTTACCTCTTCAATTATCCTACTTGAGTACCTCCTTTGGGAATTGGGGTTTGGTCTTTTGGTAAGACCAATATATCCTGGATGTGGGAGAGAGATTGGGGAATAGTATTTTGGGATAATTCTGATAATCTATAATCCTTACAGCAGTGATGAGAAGAGGGAGTGAGGGGTGCAATTTATAATGAAAGAGAGGGTTGACTTCTCGTTATTTTATTAATTATTTTATAATGTTTTTCTCAAGGCAAAAAATAGTGTTGAATCTTATCATTAAATAATGTAGTATGTTTATGTGAGTGGGGATTAAAGGTTTATTTCCAATGTCATGACTCAAGGAATAGATTATTTGGCTTAAAATGTATTTATATTGTAAATTACCATATTTTACTATTCACAAAATTCAAGTATTTCAGAAAATCCAAAAAACTTCACTGACTAATTTTCGATGTATAGAATTCAAAAATGAACTCAATTTTATGAAAATAATTTTATATGTCTAATAAATTTAATTTTTAATTAGAATCAACATATTCTTCAAAATATAGTCTTAAATTTGTAACTAATTTTATAACATTGTAAAAAATTAACTAAGGTCTTATAGAATTATCCTAAAATCATACGAAAAGATATAGATTTAAGAATTATTCTTATGAAAATTAATTTTCTCTTCAATCATTTTATTAATTATAATATTTTCATTAAATAATTATGACTTAAAAAAATTCCAATAATTAAATATTAATTTTTGAAACATTCATTTACTAACACGATGATATACTTATATCATAATTTCATTAAAAATATGGAAAAATATTTTATATACTTTTATTGGTGAGGTTACTACTCTATTGGCCGATTTAATGTTCATAAGGGTCGCAATACTAATCATAAGATAATGTTAAACTTTCATCAGTATAGGTTCATTAACTTTTATAAATTCATCATATTTTATTTAGTCTTCATTTCTAATGTTTGTATTATATTATATAAGTGATTCTATATTTTCTATTATATATTAAATAATCATAAGACGTGAAATTTTTTGATAGTGTTCTAGGTCATTATATTATAACCTCCTAAAAAATTTAATCATGAAAATTTCAATATTTTCATCCCCATAAAAAGATTTGGGTAGTTCTTTATCATAAGCTCTTTTGGCTCCCATGCTACCTCTTAAATTTATGATTTTTCCAATGTATCTTTACCATCTGAGTCATCCAATTCATCCACACATGTTCTTTAATATCTAGAATCTTTATATTATCATCATAGTAAGATCTGTCTGGTTCTAATTCTATACCATTAGAAGTGGGAACATGTGTTGTGTCTGGATTGTACTTCTATAACACAAATACATGGAACACATTGTGTACCATAGAAAGGATAGTTGGAATTTCCAAAAGATATTCCACTTCTCTAAATTTATCTATCATTCTAAAAGGTCCAATGTACATGTGTATCTATTTCCCTTTATTCAAAAATATTATAACACCCTTCCATGGAGATACATTTAACAAAATGAGATCTCTCAATTCTAATTATAGATTCTTCCATTGATTACCGGTATGACTCTTTTTCCTTAATGGAGAATTTTTTTTATGGGTTTGATTGGTTTTTACATTTTCTGTTGTTTCCTCCATAAGATCTGGGCCTATAAGCTTCCTTTCCCAAACTTCATACCAACTTGTTGGTGGACGATATCTACTTCCATTCAATTCATAATATGATTATATTTGAATGCTATAATATAAACTATTGTTATAGGAAAACTCTACTAAAGGTAAATTCTAATCCCAATGACCTTGAAAATAAATTGAGAATGTTATGAACTTTCCATATAATGTTTTGATCATCCTTTCATATTTCCCGTCTATTTTTGGGTGATAAGTAATATTCATACAAATCAAAGTATAAAAATAATTCTGAGGACTTTTATAGAATAAAAAATTTAAATCATATATCTGAATCAAAAAAATATATAGAGGTGCTCCATCAAGTCTTATAACTTCATTGATATAGATTCGTGCGAGGAACACCAGTGTAAAATTATGCCTTGTAGTAAACAAATGTGAATATTCGGTAAGTAGATCAACAATTAACCATATTGCATCATGATTTATTTTAGTTTTGGGTAATCCATTGAAAAAATCCATAGTGATGTCAACCCATTTCCATATAGGAATAAGATTAGGTTTCAATACTCATCTAGGATGATTCCTTTTATCCTTCACCTAATGACAGACTAAATATCATGATACATAATTTTCAATTTCCCACTTCATAATATCCCACTATAAATGTTAAATATGATCTCTATAAATATTAGTTCTACCATGGTGTATAAAAAATTGATGCTATGGGAATAATCTAATAACTCCGTTTTTAGCTCAAGGATATAGAGAACACATATCCTTCTCTAAAATTTCAAAATTTCATAATTATTCACAAAGTCTAACAAATTACCATCATTCCCCACATTAATTTTCATTTGAATATTGTCTTCATCTCAATGAGAACATTTTATCCTTTCTAATAAATATGGATGAGAAACCAAATCAAAATGTAGTGGTGTTTCACCATTGTTTATAACATCCATAATCATACTCACTATATCCATATGCATATGATCCTTATCAAATTTCTTTTTAACCAGAACTCTTTGATACTTAATCCTCAAAGCATCAACTACCTTATTTTTCATTCATAGTTTATAGTGTATTGAAAAATCATAATCATTATGCAATAAAATCCATCACATTTTCCTCACATTGAGTTCTCTCTGTGAGAATATATATTTTAGGCTCTTATGAACCATATATATCTCACATCGTTAACCAAAGACATAGTTTCACTATAACTTCATAGAGAAAATTACCTCTCCTAACTAAAGGCCATGATTTGGATAATTATATTCATTATTTTTTCACCACCTTGATGTATGGCGAATAACCCTATCATTTAGAAAATTGTCAAGAACATGTGCTTTCTTTAATTAGTCACTATAAATCACAAATCCACCATTTCCCAAAGGTAGATTCAAGATTGGATCATTTACTAACCTCTTCATAAATTCTTCAAAACAGTTTTCAATTTTTTTTTCAGTAATAAATTAACCCCTTTACGAGTATTCTTGGTTAATGGGTTAGCTAATCAGTTAATGTTTTGAAAGAAACACAGATAATATCATGCTAAACCAATAAAAATACATTCCTCAGTTATTTTCGTCAGTGTAGAAAATTCAGGAAATTATTTGTTCTTCACATGATCAACTAAGATTTCATCCTTAGAGAAAACATGGCCAAGAAGAAAAATTGGTCAAATCCGTAATTCACTCTTTCTAAACTTCCCTTATGACCATATCTTACTAAGAATGTTCAAGAAAAGTTTCATGTTATTATCATGATCATCATAAATTTTGGAGTATACCAAGATATCATTAATAAATACTACAAATAATTCATCAAGATATTCCTTAAAACTGTATTCATTATATCTAGGAAAATATAGGGTGAATTTGTCAGTACAAAAGGAATTACTGTAAACTAATAATTCCCCCACCTAGTTTGAAATGCCATTTTTGGAATATCATTCGTCCTCAAATTAAACTGATGATATCTAGATATAATTTAAATATTCTAAATTTATTGAAATAAATTAATTTGATAAAAATTCATTAATGTGAGGCAGGGAATACCTCTTCTTTATAGTAATATAAACAACTTCCCTATAATCAATGCACAACCTAATGGGTCTATCATTCTTCTTGATAAAGATAATAGGGGCTCCCCGTGGAGAAAAACTAGGTTGTGTAAATAATTTATCACTCAATTCCTCTTTTTGTTTCTTCAGATAAAATAATTTCATAGTGTACATTATATAATAATACATTCATATAGGCATTAAACCATGAATTAATTCAATATAGAACTAAACTCCCTCCTCTAGAGGATGTCCAGGTAAATCCTCTGGAAATACATAGATATATTATTTCATAATAGGTACATCCAAAATCTGACGATTTATTTACTCACCCATATATATTCCATTATCATCTTCCCCAAGAATTGAATTTATTAGAGCTACTTCGGTGGACCTATATAAGAATCAAATGGATAGGTTTCTTCTCTAAAGATAAGGTAATCTACATCATTCTCAAAAGTTAAAAAATATTTCTTCTTGCAATATATTTTCACATCATAATTTTTAAATCCAATCCATACCGAGTATTATATCGAAATCAATCATGGGTTTGATGATAAGGTAAGAAAATAAAGTACATTTATGCATCATAAAGTGTACATATTGAAAATCAATGTTATAATGATACTTCCATTGGGAGTTTTAATTGAAAACTCCTTTATTAAATCAAATTTGAACTGTCAAATTTTTATTAAAAACATGAAAGATATAAATGAATTATATGATCTAGAATCAATTAATATTTTGTCTATGTTTAAGGAAATGATCATAGTTACTTCCAACATATCATCAGGAACTTAAACATTGGTAGTTGTGACCACATAATCTTGTCCTTGTCCCCTTGGCCTTATTTGGTAAATGTTTCTTTATTTTTTAGGTAAATCGATTTAATAACATCCCATTACATTTGAAATTGTAGAATTTAACATTTCTGGATTCATTTTTTTCCTTACAATCATGGTATTGAGGGCCTTTTCTTCCACACTTGTAACAAACACCCATACCCTTAAATAAAGTGCTAGAGTGTTTCTTCCCAAAAGTATCATAAGATGGAAAATAAATTCTTACCTTCTAACACATTACCTTATTTACATTTGTTGAGGGTTCAGAATCCCTCTTATTCCTTACCAATCCTTTTATGTAATAATACCTAGAGTATTCTGCATTATTCATGATAGCACATGAGACAATATCAATATATAATGATGAATTTTGGGAGACCATTTCCCTCTAGAGAAATGGTTTTAAACTATAAATTATTATATCATCCATACTCCCTGGATTATGTATGTTGTCCGCAACATGCCTTTCTAATATTGTGAAGTAGAATTCATATTTGGAAACATTTTTATACTCTTTTTCTATTAGACTCAATAATTGCCTCTCTATATCAACTTACTACTTGTGATGAAAATATTTTTAGAGGAAAAATTCCTTAAAATCCCTTAATTCAATATGTGTCATTTCTTCCTCAAATATGTTTTATATTAATTAGAAAAAATTGATCTGAATCACCCGATTTATGATAAACATTCATGACAACCTTATTTTATTATTACCTCCCGAAGTGATAATTAAATTCTCTAAGGATCTTATCCACTTCCCAACTATAAATATGTTTTTAGTCCCATTGAATGATGGATCTTTTTGTTGAATAAAGCAATCAAATGTTGTTCCACCGTGTTGTGGAATAGGATGATCCATAAGGGTATTTTTAGTTTTTCATAAAAAGTGTTATTTGTCACATTATAGTTATAAGCTTCTCATCATAGGTCTCAGCTGTAGAACCGGTATCATTATCATTATTAAGAGGTAATCGCAATATGGGATAAGTGCATTCACGTGGTTTTCATTCCTTTCAATATGTTCCATTTCTAAATGATGGAATACACTAGATTAGGTTATGTATCATAAAGTATAATCTTACTACTGTCAAAATAATTAAAATGAATTGAAAATATATGCATAAATATTCTCATATTCGTAAACATTGTTTCTTTGGGGACATCTTTAATGTTAAATCCATAATTTTGGTTTTTTTAAAAGAAATTAGTTATCCAAAGAATATCCCTTGGGAGTTTCAAACTAGCTGCACAGTAAGGGTCGTTGATGTATACAATGTTACCCCAAAGTTAGGACTGAAACACCATGTTTGAGTTGATACTCCTAGGTATACCTATGAAAGAACCAAACCCAATTTTAGTATCCATACATTGATGTATTTCTAGGAAGACCCACATAATCAATTCCTTAAAAAATTTCATGTATTTTATTATATTATTATCCTCAAATTCAATATTATGGTTATGTTCCATATTCTATGTTTTCTAAATCTATATTCCATGTTTTATACTGAAATTCCTCTAATAGGAACTATAAAGACCCATTCCCCAGTTTCCCAGAGTTGAAACCTTATTTTATTACCATGGAATATAAATAGGAATTTATATCCTAATGTAATCAATATTTTAGTAGCTTGGGAAAAAATGATATGTACACATAAGATCAAAATCACAACATGAAATGAAATATATCATATCAACTTCTTTTGAATCACACATAAAGGCCAACATTATCTCTGATTGTCATCTATAATACCAATCCTAGGGAAAAATAAAACATAATAAATTGGTGTGCTCAGAGGATTGATAATGTTAGCTAATACAGTGGAATAAAAAATATAAATAATGGTGAATAACTAAATGTGCACATTGCATTAAAACATAATCTTGAGAATAAAATGGAATAAATTAAAAACTGATAATTTCTTAATAAAGCATGACCATGGATATTCTACTAGTCAAATAATCATATGATAAAACAATTAATATCTTCATAATGATATAATTTATAATGTCAAACATTATAATTATACTTTCAAGGCCTTATCCAATACACCAAAAATAATGGGTAAAACCACAGGCTAGTTTGTCACATGAGACCTACACATACATTGAGGGGATATAGTGGGCCTCTCCCTTCAAATACTAAGTCCAATTAATTCATCATAAGAAAGGGTATAAAAATAATCAACACAAAAATTAATATTTAATTTAACATATGAAATGTAAATAACTTTACCCAATGGGTAAAAAAACACAAACCATTCAGAGTAATAGGTTGAATGGTATCAATAATGAAGATACAAAGTAAAACTTTCATAAGAAACTCCACAAAATATGATAGATTATATCATAAAATATTAATCCCAATTAAATATAATAATATAAAATAGTTTTTAAATAGATTAAACTACACATATAAAATTGTCAAGAAATACATGAGATAAATACTATTTTACTTTGCAAAAAAATAGTTAATTTGAGAAACCATTGTATAAAACCAGAAGTGAACTAATATATACTTTTCTTAATAAAATAAGTGATTTTTTGAATATAATGGTGGGTTAAAATATATTATATATTTCACATGAAAATGGGTAAGAATATAAGATGTTCCCCTGAATTAGGATTGCTTATCATGATGAATTCTAGAAGGACCCAATTAGAACATGTAACTACCCTTAAAATAAAGAATTATTTTTATGGGTAAATTTATAGAGAAAATTAAAAAATTATTTGTGACTATATAGAAATAATTAATAAATTCATTGGGGTAATTATAGAAACAGAGTATCCCAGAAGAAATTGGAGGTTTGGGTAGAAAACCATTAACTTCTGTCTGAATATGTTCTGTACCTAACCATAACATCCGAGATAATAAATTTAAATTCACAAATGAATAAATTAAGAACCTTTTTTATTTTTTTTTATTTTTTTTATTATTATTATGTTCATTAATGTTCATTTTAATGAGTTATAATAAACAATTTTATTGTTCGAGAGCATTTTTTTCCTTGATTTTCATGATTGGTATACTAGTATGAGTAACGATGTTCATGTAAAATGGGTACAATTCATCAAAATCCAAATTACATATTATTAATGTACAAATATAATTTTAATTTTTTATTATATTTTTCCAAATATTAGGATGAACCATTATATAACATTATAATGATAATCATTTTTCTTAATTTTAGCAGTTTTTTCAACCGCAATGAAGTAGTTTTATTCTACTACTTAATATCAACTGTATAAAAAAATCATAACCTCGAAGAAGATATAATAATTATTTTAAAATCTAATTCAACTATAAAATTTTTTTCATGACCAACATTGAAGGATAAATTAAAGAACAAATGATTTTCATATGCAACGTTTTTAAATCGGCACCTCTAGGAGGATGATTTCATTAATAAAACAAATTAGAGAGAGAGTAATGAGATTGACAATGGATATTAAATTAACATGATATCATTCTATTATATAGATTATAATGGAGATATCATTATCATTTTGATATAGGATTTAAGTAGATGATATGAAAAGAAAATAAATTGAAATAAAATGTCAAGAAAAAAGAATAAGGTTTACCTCTTGAATTATCCTCCTTGAGAACCTCCTTAGGGAATGGGTTTGTTCTTGTTTGGAAAATCCAAGACCTATTATACATGGGGGAGATAATAGGTAAGAGGATTTGGGAATAATTTGTATATGAATTGTGTCGTACAGTTGTGAGGAGAAGAGAGGGTGAGGGGTGGAATTTATAGTGGAGGGGAGCAGCGATTTCTCATTATTTTATTCATTATTTTATTATTCTTCTCAAGATAAGAAATAATTTTGATTTATGTGAAAAAATATAATAATATGTTAATTTTATATATAAAAAAGTTTTCAAATATCATCCATGACTCATGGAATAGTTTATTGAGCATATTATGTATTTATACTCTAAATTACTAAATCTTATTATTCACTAAATATTCAAATATTTCAGAAAAATCCCAGAAATTCACCCGAAAAATTTTTAGACGTGTATAATTAGAAAAATAAAATTTATGAAAATTATTTTATAAAAATGAGATATGAATTTTTTAATTAAAATCATCATTTACTCCAAACATAAAGTTTTAAATTTATAACATATTTTATAACACCATCAAAAATTAATTAAGGTCTCATAAAATTATGCTAAAATCATAAGACAATAGAATATTTATGTATGAATATTTTTTAGGAATACTAATTTTTTAAAATACATTTAATAATTATATTATTTTAATTAAATATTTTGGGATCACAAAAATACCAACACTTAAATATTAATTTTTAAAATATTCATTTACAAACACTATTATATAATTATTTTATAATTTCATTTATACGATGGAAAATTTTTATTTATAATTTCATTGGTGAGGTCACTATTATATTGGATGGTTTAATATTCATAACATTCACATTACTATTCTTAATGGTGTCTTACTATTTCATCAAAATAGATTCATTGACATCTATAAATACCTATTATTTCATTCATTCTTCATTTATTATGGTTGTATTGTGTTCTTTATGCGATTTTGTATGATATATAAAATATGAAATAAACATAAGAAAGAAAATTTCATTGTTAGGGATCCAGGTCGTTACAAAACATTTTGGAAAACTCCATGAAAACTGAATGGAGATCATTACTAATATATTATCACTCCATGAAAATGATAAAACACTGAAATTACCCTACCGAACATTAGAAAATATGCTATAGATATACAAGATCTTAGGTCTGGTTCTCCTTGAAATACATGACACAACCCATTGAGAATGTTGAAGGATACCCATAAAAGATTATAGTTAGTCCAAAACAGATGAATATTCAACCAATCTATCTGAATAATGAGGTTTGTAGATTTCATACCAAGGACTAAAAAATTCAATTATAGATCAATCTATGATAATTAGAAAAAAAATCAGAACACTAAAGACTATTCCTTTACTTAGTTCATAGGGAAATAATAATATCCATCACCTAAGATAATGTTCCTATGAGAAGGGTAAAAATATCAACAACATGGATCGATATAAATGAGTGATATAAAATGTTATCATATAATTAAATCACTATGAATGAATATATAGTGATGGTAATTATCACATTTGGTATAGCTCTATCAACTTACCTTGCAGACTCTTCCACTTGCCAAGAAGCTCTATTCCAATTTCCTATGGCTGGAACCCCTTTGTTCATAATGAAATTTATTTCACCATAGTATCTTTTTGTTGTGATTTACATGTTCCTCTTTGTAAAATATAAAATATATAATAGAATTTATGCATGTTATCTTTATATCTGGAAGAACTATAGATAGTGTGTGCGTCAGGGAAAGCATGTTCCAATGAACAACTTTACCACACTAGAAGAATATCAAATTGAAAATTCTCAGCACTGTATGAGGTTTATGATAACCCTTTTATTGAGATCCAACTTGAGTATCATCATGTTACATATTTCATTTAAAATGTCCCCTAGAACTTCCACTGTGAGAAAATGGAACCCCCATTAAAAATCACTTCCCATCCAGATCAAGCTCAACTATCAACGAACATTCTAGTTTGTCAGTATAAGAAGAGATATTCAATAACAAAACACAGGAATTAATATCAACTATAACACCCATATTGAACCATATATTATTCTTCATATCATTTGATACAATATCATGTGAAAACTATAGAAGCTCAATAATGATTTTTGCATACTCCATCATGTTTTTTTAGTCTGCTAGAGGTTGAAAAACTCATTAGCCTTAGAGAATATAATAAATTCTAGATAGAACGGGATACTGCAATGATCTTTAAAGTAATAATATTCCAAACCCCCATGATTATTATCTATTAAAATTTAATCCAATAATATCATGATTGATCTATATTGTTTTAATGTAATACACATTACAATAAATGATTCACACATTTTAAAGAAATGAAAAAGAATATCTATCTTTCTCAACAAATCCTAAGCCTCTTAAGGATCATTAGGCCCACAAGATGATGGCTAATTATATAAAAGGAACTATTGAACATGATTTTTAGATTCATCCCTCTATGGTTCCATGTCTTGATCCTAAATGGGAATGGTTAAATATTATTATCCCATAGATTGGAAAATTTGCACAATAATGACCACAAGATTGTGTTCTATGGGAGGATTCTATCACTAGAGTACTATAGAAGATTCCTCCTATGGCCTACTCATTTTATTCCCAGTGAAATTATGCTAAAAACATCAGAAGATAAATTCTATGGAATCATAAAGGATACAAATATTAAAAACTCATATAATATGGAAAAGAATATCAAAACGATCAAGCATAAATTTATTGTTGATATTTCAATGTATTCTAAACCAAAGAAGAGAAAATACTCGAATCAGGTCAAAACATTCCACAAAGACACATTCCCAATCACCCATTGCTACATAAGGCTCATTATGGTGAGATCTGGATAAGAACTCATTCACAACTACCTTTTAACAGTTTTTCATAATTTTAATATTATCCATTTTTATAAAACAACTCTCAAATCATTTCCTCAATTCAATAAATTTTAAAATTCTTCCCACAATTAAAATTCTATTGGAATTGTGGGTTTTTTCAGAAACAATTCCATTTCGAGTTCCATAATCAAGTCATTCCAAATAATTTATTTAAAAATCAACTAAAACCTATTTAAAACAAATAAAATAAAAAAATTTATTTAATTACAAGCCTAATCCAAAAAGGAACCACCTTCCTTTTAATAAAATATTTTGAAATCCACACCTCTATCAGGACCCACCAATGCAAAAATGATGGTTTGAAAGATCTAGGAACACAAAAAAGAATCAATATTTAATGAAATAGTTTTTTGATCCATCCATTAAATGTGGATCCCTAAAAACATAATGAAGATTGAAAGATGGATTATAAGAAACAACATCAAAAGAGATTTTCCTATATGGAGATATGAACAACAACATCAACAACAACGAAAATAAATTGCCAAGAAAACAATCTAGAAGGATAGAATATATCAAAAACAACCTAGGTAAGTATCTATGTCAAGAGAGAACTGTTTCATGATCTAATGAAATGAAAACTTCTCATAATAAACCATAAAAACACTAATTCATAAGAGTTACATGGCATGGAATCACATTATAGACCTTGTAATACATAGAGGCTGAAAACACCATGAAATGTGTCACATTATTATTAAAAATCTATTTATTTCCTTACATATAATTATTTACAAGTATATTGTGTGTAATCCTTTACACCTTGTGTAACATCCCAAAACAGGTGTCTCGGTATGTACTGCTACATGAACTCATACCTGTCTCCCCATATGATATTGGATGTCGACAAATAGCAAGGGCCTAATATCAATCATGGGGAGACTATACATCCTTTTTCAAAGTAACACACCATAAAAAATCAATATTCAACAAAAAAATTATATAAAAATAACCAGAATAATACCAACATCACATTCTGGCCCAATCAGGTAAATACAATATCAAAACTAAACAATATATATTAAACCACAAATTATGTGTCATGCTTCAATTTGCGAAACAAAAAATAAATAAACTCACTAAAAACTTGAAAGAGGGACTCGATAAATGGACTATTACCTTCTCTATTCATCATCATAACTCCACCATCAGACCCATGGCTTTTTCCTTCAACATTTACTCCAACCATGAAATCCATTTAGGTAACGACCAGGCAGCGCGATTAGGGTGTGGGTTCCAGTTAATTGGCTATCACCAACAATGTCTAACACCTTTTCTAGTCGAACTATGTATGTAGCTGTATAAATAATAGATAAAAGAAATAATGTAATAATTTTAAACTTCTTCAATTACTCTTTATATAACCACATAATACCTGGGTTCTTGAGGACTCCAGAACTCTCAACACCTACAATGTCCCATGACGGATTCTAAACTATCCCCTTGGGATATTTTATCTCATAATTCCATCATAACCATTATCCTTCTCCATTCAAAGATGAATTTCGTTACTACCATTAACTTCCTCAATTCACTTTTTAATATCGTTGTTTCCATTCATTGTCTCAACTCACATACAAATTCAATTATTACAATTCATCATTTTAATTCACAAATGAATTCCACTGTTATCATTTATTATTTCAATTAATATATTAATTCCATTTTTATCATTCATAATTTCATTTATTTTATGAATTCCATTGTAATTATTCATCATTTCCATTCACATTAGAATTCTGAATTTATCATTCATTATGTCAGTTTATATATGAATTCCAATGTTTACATTCATCATTTCAATTCACATATATCACAATAAAAATTTAATTAATTAAATAATTAATTAATCATATTCAAAAATTGAATAAACACATAAGTATATTAATTAATTCAAAAATTAATTAATCACCTCAATTCAATTATTTAATTCAATAAATAATTAATCATCTAAATGTTTTATGAATTCACAACAATATCATACAATTATTTCAATATTCAATTATTATATTCAAAAATTTCAAGATGAAAATAATTAATCACATAATTAATTATTCAATTTTAATAATTTCAATCTCTCCATAATTAATTCAACAAATTATTATTTCCACTCACAATCCCAATTTCACTAATCCCTAATTTAATTAATTCACTAAATTTATTATTTCAATATAAAAACTAAATTTATAATCATATAATAGAAATTATACAATTATATACCTGTAATTGAAATAAAGAATTTATGATTTGAATTATAGAACAATGACCTCAATATTGATGATAAAAACTTATCATAAAATATCACCAATTTGAGAAGATCAGTGATGATGAATGATATCCTTATTCAATTCATTGATCTGGGATTTAAAGTAATCAATACCTGACAAACCTATATCTATATCTAGATCTAAAAACAAATAAACATCCCCCTATTATCTAGGAATAGTAAAGGAACATTAGTTTTATAGGAACTCTTTAATCCTAAACGATGGATTTGAACATAAATCAACTATTCACATGCTAAAATAAAATACATTAGTTTTACTTGGTTCACCACTAATGGCTAGTCCAAAGATCAGATGCCGACAGTATCTTGTTCACACAAAAAAAAAGTAATCTCCACTAGTTGTGGAATAGAAGAGTTCAAACACAATAACTCTATTCCAGGAACACTCCATTTAAATGATGTTTGGTATTGAAAAATGAATCCCTTGAATCACTTTTTTTGAATCCTATTATCTAACATATTTGCAAGGATTCTTACTCAGTTTATTTAATTGATGGTCTCTTCAATAGATTAGAATTGATGTCTTTGTCTCTATCTAGTACATCACTCTACATGAATCATATTTCTGAATTAAGATAGATTAAAGAACTATTTCATAATAAAAATGTTAATAAACTACTTATCACAAATCTCAATCCTTATCGAAGATAAATTTTTTCATGAAACCAACTACCTTCATGAAATGTACTACTTCATCCATTAATTTTGGTTCTTCTTCCACCCATAATGTTGCATGACATGGAATGAGTACTTCACGGACCACTTATTATTTTTTGGACCTTCCCTAATTAATAGACTAATTCTTCTTCCAAAAAATACTTCTACTTTATAGACATTTATTCTCCCCTCTGGAAAATTGATGTACCAAAGACCACATCCTATATGCAAGACATTATTCTCCTCCATGGACCATTACCTCTTCCGTGGTCTGCCTCTATGTCCATATACTCATTTCCTTTATGAGATGTAGAGACATGGAAACCCCTTTTCATGAACTCTTCCTATTAACCAATTCACCCTTCACGAAATCCTCCCTCAAGAAATATTCTAATGTATGGAATTGTTTCCATGTAAACCACTTTGAACTCAGTCAAATTATTCTTGGAATAAGATTATTTTGTAATGAAAATAGAGATAGATAATGATGGGATAAGCAGTCCTTATATTGGCATTTATATCATAAAATCATGCTAGTCCAAATCACCCAAATCATCAATGCGGTTAAACCTTCATTGTGTACCGTGTTCCCCTCATAAACCATTTTCCATCCGCGTTCTTCATAACGCCTCTAATCCTTCACATTTAATGATTTATTCCTCTATTCGAACCCTTCATGGATTTTAAAATCACCACATAGTTTCCAAAAAAGGTGAACCATGTTATGAACTGTAATCATTCAATGGAATAATATCCTTCCATGAACTATAATCCTACCTACGAACATTTTTCTCTACATGTTTGTCATACTGCACATCACGGTTCGTATAGCTCTTATACATGGAAATACCATATTTTCCTTTTTTTTTCTTATTCCACATCCCTCTTATGCAGTTTGTGAACTGTGAATTATAAAATGGAAAAAAGTAAATTACAAAAACATACTCCTATTTTTGAGACAAAAAAATTTGGTAAACACTAGGAAATGACACTGACACCAACATAGTTGTCATCCTGAACAATAAGATCACTTGTCTTGCAAATTCATTGACCATCCCAAGTGGATTGAACAAAACAAAATAAAAATTCCATTTCCAAAAAATAATAACTATGTGTCCTACAAGAGATACAATAGGGACTAAACCACTTACCCTAGGAGGTGAAGATCTACAACCCACCGATCAATTCACCATTAAAAGAGGTTTTTATCCCGATTAAAACATTCAAGGGCCTCCAAAAATGAAAATAAGTTATTATTTCAGAGTCAGGGTCGATTGGGAATTAAAATGCTGGTTATGGTATTTTTAAATCTAAATTTTTGGGTACACTAAAATTACATGCATGATGAAATGGTGTATGCCTACATGATCAATAAAATTGTTGGTTTTGGTTTGTAGAGGTGTTTGGAAAATGTTTAGAGGATGTATAGAGATCTTAGGTTTCTAAAGGCTGGAATAAGGTGGATTTCATGGTGTGTAAACATTCAACATGATGTGAAAGAGGACTTCACAACATTTAAAAAATTTACACAAAAAAAAGAGGGATTCATGATGTTTATTATATTGGGGTTTAAACATATATAATATAATTAAGATTCCATAATTTTTCAGGGGAAATAGAACCTCGATGATTAGATTACATTAAATGGCATTAAACATCATTTAATACTATAATACAATGTAAATTTAATGTTTTTCAACGTAATTCTCATTCATTGAATCGTGGGTACTTCTTCTTCTCATTTTGGTTGAATCCATGGCACCATGAGGTGTTGTGAAATCCCTATGTGATCCTTTGATCATGGTATTTGTTCATTGGTGATCCATCATCCATCATTGGTGAATTCTCCTCTCGTTATCCAATGTTTTCTTCCATTATTCTCTTAGGAATTTGTTGCGGTGGTGTGGTTTGGATTGGGTTGTGAGTTTGGGATTCATTTTGATGGATCCATAGTGTAGTATAGGTTTATCAACATTTCTAGTTATGTAGTTATGGTTTCTTGTCATTTTTATTCTTTGTGAATTAAAAAACTATTTAGAAATATTCTATGAGTTAGGGATTCCTGAATTTCTCTTGGGTTATGTATCATGTGGGTGGGGTTTATTTGTTTAGATATGGATAATGGTTTTTTTATTTAATAAATGATAATTTTTTTAAATTGGTTTGAAAAGGGAAAAATAGGTTTTTTTCATGCTTTTACACCTCTGATATTATTTGATATATTTTGATTATTTGGTCTTGATTCCCTTTTGAAAATTTTCTTCGTTTGGGGATTTTTTTGTTGTATATATTTTCGATGATTTCATTTTTGTTTTTTATTGATGTGATATAACCCTAAATTAAAATTAGTTAATTAATAATATTTTGATAATAAATTTTTTTACCCAGAATTTGGTTTCTGTGATAACAACCCTAAAATATAGTTGAATTTGATAAAATACAATTTGTAAATCTGTAACTAGATCATGATGTGTTGTAATAGAAGACTATGCTTTTAGGTGGTGAGGTTATAGTTTGTGGTATATGATTTTTGGGTGGTTAAGTGATAATTTGTGGGATGTGATTTTAGGGTAGTGAGGTGAAGGAATGTTAATATGTTTCTAGAATGTGGTTTCCTTATGCTAGATGCCTAGGTATTGATGTTATAAATATGTAATTTTTTAGTAATGTCTATAATGACTTGGGAAGATTTGTGTAATGGGTTGAAATGGTTGATAAATAATTAAATGGTGTGTTTTTTTGGTTAAACGTGATTGATTCTGAATAATGAAAATATAATTGGTTGGAAATATGAAATGAGGGTTGTGTCTTGTTTTGTTGTGGTATACATTTAGATGTGGCAATTAATGGTGATAATGTAGTGATTTTGTTATTTTTTCAAGAACCCATATGTTGTTGTTATGTGTTTGTTACTATATATATATTCTTAATATTCTTATGATTTCTATATGCACCTCACCTGCCTTGAGAAGTATGTTTTGAACACCTGCATAGTCACATGAGGGTTGTGTTTCCCAAAATTCCAGTGGGAGGATGGATGGTCGGCCAATCACCCTTCCTTTATTCTTCTTCAAGGAGTGGTTCGTATTTCATAAGATATGTTTTCTAAAATTATTTTAGTGATTTAGGTGAATCAATGTGGTATACTCAGAAGAGGTGGGAGCCCAAGGAGACTTATCATTGGGTTTTGGGTGCTACTAATCAGTAGGAATGTGGTGCAGGGTACCCTTTCATTGATTTGATTTACCTTATATAATATTACATGACTTAAATTACATGGTTATCATGCCATGGTGGGGTTGGTATGTAAGTCCTCATACTTAAAACATTAGTTAGTCATGATTTAAATAATGAATTTACATTGGGGATCTTTTCATCTTTAGAGTTTTATAGAATTAGGCCATAACTATCACATTATATCTCCAAAATTAAAAAATATCCACTTTTACTTAGTATACATTTTTTCATAAAATAAAAAACTCTTAAATGAAATAAAACATGTTTACATCCATGTTTTAAATAGAATGAGTTTTTCTGGATCCCGTCCTTAACCCTATTCGTCCTTCAGTCCTGTGAAAAACATTTCTAAAACCTGGGATGAGCATAAAAATCTCAGTATGTGATATATAAAGAAAGAAAACTATTAGTTTTTAAAAACAACCTATAAACCATGAATACTCTATAATAATTAAATACTTTTCACCTTAAAGTAGTATCAAAAACACTTCACTGAATATAATCTCATTTATTACAATTATTGTAACTAAATGATTTCCATAAAGTCCATAGAAAACAACATATAGAATATAAATGTATGTTTGGACATAAACATACTTAAATGGAAAAACCATACGGACATATTCCCCACATTTCACTAAATAGAAGGTGATTATAACGTATCCACCCATCCTTGGTTTATCATGGAACCACCCCCCATTTGGTTTATTAGAAAACCACCCATGAAATGTCCAAGTACCGTTATATAATAATCACACATAAAACATTGAATATATAATCATTTCAATCATAAAACTTCATTTTAATTCACAATAAATATTTTCAAGATATTTAATTAGTAAATAAAATCACAAAAACATTTTCAATAAAAAAATATGTAAAAATTTAATAAGGGTTTTCTTTTTTTCCTTTTAAAAATCTTAAGGAATACAGAGGAAGCCAAATAAAAATTAAAGTGGTGAAGATGCCATTTCCACCATATACATTAAAAACATTCATTCTGTCATTTATTAAAATACTTCATAGATAAATATTCCCTTTGAATGCAAGTAAAAAAATCAAAGGTTTTATTATACACCATGTAAAAGAAGGAGGTGTATATTATCAAAACATGCCTCAGTGAAAGGATATTGAGACGATGCCCCTTACCTCATGTCCGACTCCACTATTTCATTCTTTAATTTCATGAATAATAAACTTATGTTAATTTATACATGCACTAAAACCCTTTTAGAGTTTATTTTTCCTCTTATATCACTTATTACCTTGCTATAACTATTAGTTAATTCTTTGAGTAAATATCATACATTTTGTCGATGTTCTAAACTTCAGTCAAAAATGAACTTGTTATAATTATAAATTGTCCATGTGATCAAAATTCCATTATCTGTAGAATGATATTAATGATATATATATCATATATATAATATATATATAGAGTATATATGTATTTAAAATTTTCAAAAATATTTTAAAATAAGAAATGAAATGCACCGTTCATGGACATGGTAAGCCATACATACGCATGAATGATAATTTCATTTATTTATCCTATTTAAAAGAATGAAAAAAATGATAAATAGGTATATCATAATTACAATGTAATATATCCATTATATATTTTACATATGTTCCTTAATTCTAACTTTTATACATTCTATATAAAGCATGAATGAGTCATGTCACATTGAGGGGACAGTAGTCTGCATTTCCTAAAATAAAATTATCTTATTTATAAAACATGAAAAGAATAAGGTTATGTTATAAATGATAAATAAATAACCATATATATAACATAAATATTATAAATATCATATATAATTACATTTTCATCATAATGGCCACTATAAGAGGTGGTAGGAAAATCTTGAATAATCACCGTTTCTTGACGCAGTAGTCTGTTGTCCACAGAAACAGTTTATTCTAAACCCATTAGATGGAGGAGTGTGTAATTTGTATTTTTAATCCTTCAAATAAAAAACATAGTATATTTAGGATACTGGTGTTGTTATGTAAACAAATAAAATATTAAGAGCATAAGGAGTGGAGAAGAAAAAATAATTGAAAGAAACTTGAGAGAAGATGTTACCCCAAATCGGGTAAATTCTTTTGATTTGAGCCAAAGGGATATCATGATTTTCCTTATTCCTAGGGTAAGGTTACTAGGAGGAATATAGAAATGTTGGAATCTTCCAGGATCTGATTTTGGATGAACCATGAGGCTTGAGAGTTGTGAGTAATGGGTTAGAGGTGATGGCCTTTTATAAGGGGATGTTGGGATATTTAAGAATGTTTAAAAGTATAATTTTAATATGAAATTATTTTATGTTTCAAAAGGTCCTAAACTCATTAAATTCAATGAAATTATGTGTTTAAGTCGAAATAAAATCATTTAATAATAATTGGATAGGTTTTGGATAATTTTTAGTCCTTATCATTTTTATTTAACCCTTTTTTATACTAATTTCTCATGAATTTTACACTTTGGGAATTAAAATAGTTACCAAAACATAACAAATATCCAAAAGAGTCAATAATGAAATTTTAGTCTTAAGATAACTATTTCGCTGAATCTTATATATTTTTTAATTTTGTAACATTTAATAGAATATTTTATATTTTAAAATATGAATTATGTCAATTTTGACTCTATTCATATGATGAGTTTTTAAAAATCCACAAAAACATGATTGATTCGAAAAACCATCATTAATAAAAATATAACATGTAAATATCATCCAAAATTTTTTTTGGATGTCATCAAAATAATAAATTATATTTATTTTAACATTTATAATATCATTTATTTGAATCATTTATTAATGAAGCAATCACTTCATCATCACTGTGTCAAAAATAAATTTATTTACATAATCACTAAACATTATAAATAAAATACCATGATGTAGGATATCTTTTTATATTCTTATTGAATATTTATTGTTTAAAAAATAAATTATAAAACCCCATATAAAAATACTTTTACTAAAAGATAAATGTTTATGTTACATTTTCCTTAACATTAAATTAATTTTTATAAATTGTCAATTTCACTTCCAAGTGGCTCCATGGGGTCCCAAAATCCCCCCATGTATTCCCATGGCCAGACATGTAACATATAATAGGATTTTTACATGTGTTAGGTTAATTAAATATTATTATAATATTATTTTTGTACCCTTCTAAACCAAATTTACCCATTAACCAAGGTAAATAAAATATTTAATGAAGTTATTATTCCTAATCTCTAAAAATAAAAGTTAACTATTATCACAATTTGGTCCTCCAGATTCCAAATATGGAATCCATTTCTCCAAATTCAATACACTTAAGTTGCATAAATTAATTTAAAAATAATTCCCATTGTCAAAATGAAAAAGCATGTTTTTAAGAAACAATAATTATCAAAAGATTGACATTTGTTTATGTCTAATTAAAAAGTAAAATTACTTCCAATGACGAACATTAGATTAAATTGTAAAAAAAATCTAATTACACTTTAAAACAAATTAAACGGACAATATAATTATATAAATAAATTAGATGAAAATATAGTTTTTACTTAAAATGCAGTATTTTTCACTATTCATATTAAATGAACTTTTTTAGAGAAATACGAAAAATTTACAAGATGTAAATTTAGATGTCCCACATTTAAATAAAAGTATATTCTGTCAAATAGAACATATAAAAGTGAGAAAACTATATTTAATAATCTTTCTCATTCAAAATGTGTTAAAAATACCTTTTTAAAATATTAGAGTATTTATGATTTAAATTGGATTCATTCCCATTTTAAGCATCTAATTTTTGTTAGATAAATTTAAAAACATTTAAAAATATATTTAATCATAATATGGTTTGTTCTGTTCATTACTGGAAATAGAACAGCTAGGAGTTAACTACTATTTAAAATAATAATAATAATATTGTATTAGTATAACTCAACGTTTTGGGCAACATAAGATTTCAAAGAAACCCATTTTTTGAATGTTGAGTATGCTATTGAAAAAAGTGTCATCATTACAATAAAATTAATATATTATTCATAAATATTAATATATATGAAAATTTATTATTCCATAAATACCTGGGTCATTACATCCTTCCCCCCTTTTAGAGATTCCATCCTCGCAATTTCAAAATTGGCCATGGAAATTACATTTAAAGTATCACATCAAAAAAAGAGTTAATAAAACAGCCACATTAAAAGAATAAATGGGAAGTACAAAGGTCACCTGACATAACACATACTAGGATTACATATAGGAAAACATCTATATGGAAGAGAAACTAACTCTCATAGATTAATATAGAGTGATGGAGAACTTGATCACAAAATTCTAACCACCACAATACCATAAATTAGTGGCTGGATAAAATTTCGATGATAAAAGCAAGCGTGTAACATTTTTTCTTCATGATATTTTCATAGAGTTGTAGAATTTTATTACTACCGAGACTAAGATAAAAAAGAAATATACTTACTTGAAATGTAGTGTTTCATCCAACCATGCACATTCCCTCATCATTCCAATATTTTATATTTTCTCCAAAACATACCCAAATCTAAAATCCAAATGAAAATTAGACAACATATGGAAAAAGAGTACCTATAAATGATTCCAATACATCTCTATAAAATTTTATGATCTTACAATACCCCCACCTTATAATATATTTTCCTCGATCTGTACTCCCATGAATCTCTATGATTCAGAGTAAAAAAGATTGGTCCACTACACTCGCATATCCTCTCCTCTCACCCACGATTCTTCTTGAACAAGTATATGTTTCTACAATACATAAACTCTCATCACAGTATTTCCCCACCACACATTCCAAATGTGATCAAACATATGTATTAGATGATTCTCAAAGGATGCAAGGGTATCAAGCTCAATATCATCCCCAATGATCACATGAGAAGGGTCAGAGTGATGTTGTCCATGTTTTGACACAGGGAAAATATAATTCCTTCATTGAATCTCTATAGAAGATACAATTAGCAAGGCACCTGATTGATTCTCTTCACAACCTCAAACGGCCTAGTGAAACTGGGCACCATCATCTTTATCTTTTTATCCTATTGTGTCCTAAACTAGGTGAAACATGATGGAAAACAAGATCACCCCTATAAACAAAAGGGGTCATTGATGTCTCTATCCATATGAATTATGCCTACTCAGAGACATATCCATACATTTAAAAGTCAAATTCACTTACTCTGACATCTCCTAGATGAGACTTAGTCCTAAAAACTCTGACTAACCCATATCTATCAAGTGTAGAGGTGATCTGTATAGCCTATTATAAGGCACCTAATATGATGACATCAAAATAATTTTCTTCTAAATGTTGTTATAGGTGAACTCCATCAATTCTAGGTGTTTCTCCCATGATCCCCAATGTCATAGACGCCTGATCATAGCATGTCCTCAACCACTATAGTAGTACAGTCTGACATCCCATATATCTATGGGTAGAATGATGTAATAAATATAACCTATGTACCAAACTCGTTATACATTCAATTCTAGATATATGTTGTAAAAATGTATTCATGTTATGAAAATTTATTATGTGGCATCCTGTGCAGATGGAATATATCATGAACATATATATGTGAAAAATTGTCCACTTATAAAGGCTCTCTTATTTGTTGAGAATATTATACCTTCGTCAGATGGTCTAAAATCACCTAAATATGATCATTCTTATGAGGAATCCACATGATACCTACCATAATTTCTATAGGCATGTCATCCCACATAATTTCTGTAATGGTCAATGAATGTAGTAAACCACTACGTCAGTTGTTCTAGTCATTCACCTGCTAACAGGTAAAACATTGGATCACAAATCCTATTATCATAATTTTTATTCCAAGCTACCAAAACTGTCGATGGAGGTCAAAAAATGTTTTTTTCACACCATGATGAACCTCCCACTTCATGTAATGAAACTCATTCATAATATCCTGTTGCATTCTTAGAGTCACTATAACATGATCCCTGACCTAGAAGATCTCATCTTCATTTGTTCACTAATACAAAGGTGACTTAAAATCTTCAAGGATTTCCCTAAATGACAAATATTACATATCCTAATACTACATTTTCATGATCTGGCTAAAAAGTTTAGACTCCATAGAAAATGATATGACAGTCATATTCTAATGACACAGCTGAACCATAACAATAATCTCAAGAAGTAATTTCACCGTCATCCACTCATCAATAGACTCCTAAACTTCCTGAGTCTTATTTTTCTTATTTAGAGCATCAACAACACTATTTACCATATTGGGTATATATTTAATCTCAAAATAAAAGGACTAAAAATACTCGACCCACATCCACAAAAAGATATTCAGATATCACTTCAAAAATATTTACATTAATATCTTATTATCAATAAACATAGTAAGGTTTTCTCCCAATAGATAATGTCACAAGCATTTCATGAATAGTCCACTATATCCCTCTCAAGGATGTGTGTAGGGTATTTCAACTCATGTGGCCTAAATTTTTGAGAATCATTTAGAATTAATCAATATATCTATGTCAAAACAACTCCAATTCCATTCCCATAAGCTTTAATATACACTATGTACTTTTCACTTAAATTTGGTAGGATCAGGATTGGTTCTATGGTCCAAATCATCTCTAGATTCTAGAAATCATTATCACATGCTTCCGACCATTAAAACATCAATACCATCATGGTTAACACTAAAAGAGGTGTTTTAAAATTGAAGAAGTCATAAATTAACCTTTTATAATATCCTTCTACCCATTTAAAACAATAGATATTGAAAATGTTCATTGGTTTCTCCCATGAAACCACTACCTAGACCTTCTCTAGGTCTACTGATAAACCTTCCTCTGAGATGATATGACAGAATAAGTGAACCTAATCAATCCATAACTAAAACATATATATCATTGTGTATGTATAACTACCTCTTAGAAAACCCAGAATGATTTCAACATGATGGGAATAGCCATTATGAGTCTTAGTGTACACCAAGATGTCATCCACAAACAATACCACAAACCAATTGAGTTATGGATAAAATATTATTGTCATCAAGGTCACAAAAACATTCATGGTGTTTTTCAGCCCAAAAATAACTACAATGAACTCATATAGGCCAACATGATTCTGAAATTAGTCCTTAGTATACCAGAAGTTCAAAATCCCAACTAATGATACCCTACTCTCAAATGAATCATGATGAAAACACAAGCTCCTCTCAACTAATCAATTAGATCTCCAATATGTTGTAGATGATACTATTTATACATTGTAATCCAATTCAATATTCAATAATCCACACATTAGCATAGATACCTTTTAGTATTCTTAACATATGACACTGGAGAACCCCAAGGTGATGTACTCGATCAGATAAACCCCTTATCCTCCAAATCCATTAACTAAGCCTTGGGATCTGGATGTACATTTGGTACTATTAGGTATAGAGGAATAAAAACGGGCCCCGCCCCAAACATGAGCTCAAGTGTAAACCCCAGATCTCTCTTAAGAGGAATCCCTGATATGAATTCTAGAAAAACATTCTAAAACATATACAATATGGGTAGAAATAAATCCTAAATTACAAATCCGATGTCCAACAAAAAAATAGCTACATAGTTGTCAATATCCCCATGTTTTTGGTGGACAAATACTACATGGATCACCTTTATATCCCACTCCCCACATTGAATATACCTATCCCATTCATGAGATAACCATAACACTCATTTGGAAACAATATGTGTGGGCTTGGTATGCAACTAGCCATTCAATACCCACAATTTGGTCAAATCTGGACATGTAAATGATTTAAATATCAAAAATAAAGAGATACTCACCATCCTCAGGAGAACACACATTTCACAAATATATTTCCCTATACCATAATTCTAGTGGTGTATCTATACTCAACACCCTGCTCATTAAATCCACTATTGGGATCAAACTATTCAAAAGTTTTATAATAATATATGGATGAGAGGAAACAGTGTTAAATAAGATGCTAGATATCATAGAATATATAAGAATAGTACCTATCATTATCGATAGTACATCATCACTCTCCACAATTGTATGATAAATGGCATGTATTTTTAATTCCCTTATCCCCTCTGAGGAATCCTATGTCACATTTTATGCACCAATATGATTATACGATCACTTCTTCCCATAAGTACCTCATCCACCACATATATCTCCATGGCTAGTAGAACTCCATCTTCCATCCAAATATGGGGTAGAATATCCCCTCCTTGAACCATGGTTCTATCTAGATCCTCCATCAATCCCCAGCTATTACGGTTTCTAGAAATACTACTATAGATGATACATCCTTATAATTGATCAACACTCTACTGGTTGTTGGGGATAATGTCTATAATAGTTCCCATTTGTACAACACTCATAAAAACTAACTTCGGTAAGAAACTGAGTAACAGATCCTTCCACATTTCTACTCATTCTATCACATGGATAACATTTTCATATAGATGCTTCCTCCGCTCCGAAGACATACCTCTTGATCATCAACCAATAACCATCTATGATATACCGGAAGCATCATTTAGGATCCCCTCAAATATAATACCATGATCCACCAACTCTGAAAACTTATTTAACCAGAATAGGATATATTGGGACATAATCCAACATTTATGTCCATCCTATAAATGGACCATAATAGATGAATAGACTCTTATAATGTTAGAGAAAAGCATAGAATTTCTAAAAAGCAACCAGAATAGTCTATTAGGAACATACTGCTCTGTGTCAACCTCGTAAACCCTTTTTCTCTATCCTACATCAATATGTATGGATATATGTTCTCTAGAAACTTATATATGAAGTCTTTCAATAATATAACATTAGTATATATAGTACAACCCTAAAAATTTCACTAGTGATTCACTGATCCTTGTCGTATGTAACAAGAAAACATGGCCCTCTTCTCAATAAAAGACTCCAAATGTCCAGTATCATCTCAGTATACTCAATCAAAAACTCAGCTTCCTCTGGTCTGTATTCTTCAGTAAATGACCGAGGGTGCTTTAACAGATACTTCCATGTAAAATCATAGATGATATTTACAATCCCGCACCGAGTCACTCTCCATAGGCTTTATAAAACAGGACAAGTTCACTCAAAACTAATCCTCTACTTCCTCACCTAGCAATATCAGTGCCCCATGTCCAACTAATGGTAGATCATCTACAACCATATCCTCCATTCATTCTCTCAAAAAGTGTTTTCATTGAGAAATATCTCTATAATTACAAACATATATCATAGGAAACATAATAAAAATTTATCATGTAACTAAAAAAATACGACAAGGCACAATAGGTAATTTTACCCAAACCCCACCACACGGTCATAATTGATGTTTTATCACTACCCTTAACCATCCTACATCTAAGTCATGGTAAAAAATGTGAAGATAATTCTAAATATTCTATTATATTATTATACACCCACTTTTTGTCATATTGAACCATTTTATAATCCAAAATTTCATATTAGGCACCATTTTCAGTTCAAATTCACAAGCTTGGATGAAAATTCAAGTTAAAAACATACACAAAAAACTATTTTCCCATGAATTCATAAAATTATTCCTTAAAAAAATAGACCTGAGTGCCTCGAATTATTTATTTATACACATATCTCATTCCCTACGAAGCCATGAGTCAACTATCAAAAAAATCACAAAAACAAAAATCACATCACAAAACAAGTGCATCACCCAATATGAAATGTCATCAAACTGTAACTACAATTACCAATAACAATCATCCAACCCTGGGTACATGGGCTTTCCCTCGTACATGGGTTATCTACTCCCATGCCCGAGCTCATGTCTAAGGCCTGAGTCTTCTATTTTTATTTCCTATATTTCCCAAATATTTAGACAAAAGGAATGAAAATAAATATTCTCTGATACAACTTTCTAACAGCATATCTCATGTACCACACACTAGTGTGCTAAGATACACCACTATGTCACCTCGGTCATTCCTACCTATACACTATAGGCATAAAAAATAGTTAGGGTCTAATATAATTCATAGAGAGACTATACCCCTTTGTTACAGTATAACAAAATTAGATATAAATAATAAATAACCAAATTATATAACCATAAATATAATAATAGCAACATCACGTGATGACCAAAATTGGTAAATACAATATCAAAACTGAATAGTAGCTATTCCATGCCAACGTACATTTCAAGCATCAATATGAAGAAACCCAAAATAAATAAAGACATTGAAAATAGCCAAGAAGGTCTTGAACCATGTATGGTTCCCTCATCCATTCTCTATCCCAACTCCGCCATATAACATAGGTCTTTTACATTAACCATTCCTAGATCCCTGATATCAATTCGGTTATTGATTGGGCATCCTGAGTAGGGTATGACTACAACTCTATAAGTCTCCACAATGGAGTTTAAATCAATATGCAGTCAAATAGTTTATATAGTTATACAATTAATAAATAAAAGCTTTAAAGGAAAAAATTTACACTTATTTAACTACACTTTATTTTACCACATGACACATGGGTTCCCGATGATACCTGAACTCTCAATTCCTTATTTGGCATGTTACAGTGTCAGAACTATCCCTGAGGGATGTCGTATTTTAGAATTTCATTATTTCAATTCCTCATCATATTCAACATATTAATGTATTTGTTACCATTCATGTTATAAATTCACATATGAATCCCATTATTACCATTCATTGTCTCAATAAACATATGAATTCCATTGTAACCCTTCACCATTTCAATTAACATATGAATACTTATGTTATAATTTATTTTATCAATTCACATATGAATTCCATTATTACCATTCATGATTTTAATTCACATAAGAATGAAATTTTTACCATTAAACCTTTTAATTCACATATGAATTCCATTGATACCATTGTTATTTTGAATTCATATATAAATTCCATTATTAGCATTCATCATTGCAATTCACATTTGAATTCCAATTTTACCATTCATTATTTCAATTCAAATATTTGATAATAAATCATTAATTAATTAACAAATTATTTCAAAAATTGTACAATTTTGTATTAGAAAAATTAAATTAATTAGATAAACAATTTACTTAACATATAAAATTCATTAATTAATTCAAAAATTAACAAATCACGTCGACCCTATTAATTAATTCTGAAATTAATTAATCATCTAAATTGGACTCATAATACCAACAATCTCCAATAAATAATTCTATAATTAATTCTCCAATTAAAAAATTTAAACATAATAATACATAATTAAACAATTAATTATTCAATGTATATAATATCAATTTTTCTTTAATTAATACACAAATTAATTATTTTAATTCACAATCCCAATATTCCCATTGTAAAATTTCCCTCAATTAATTAATTCATAAAATTAATAAAATCATTATAAGTGACTCAATTTCTAATCATCAAACAAATATTCTAAAATTACATACAAATGATTGAAATCATGTCTTTTGGATGTGAATTATTTACTTCCTACCTCAATATTAATGATAAACGCTTTCCAATGGAGATCCCAAGCTGGAGTGGAATAATTATGAAGAATGAGATCATGATTTAATTCCAAGACACCAGATTAAGAAAAATAATTATATAAATAATGTATATCTAAATCTTGAACTGACCATGGATAAAAATTTCAATTTTATTTGGGAATTTTAGTGGAAGAGAGAGATATAGATCTAATTAGGATGAAACCACTTACCCAAGAAGGTGCAAATCATCAACCCTCTCTTCAATTCACCTATAAAGGGGGTCTATATCCCTAGGAAACCATCCAAGATCCTCCAAAACTGAAAGGATTATATTATTTTCTATAAAGGGATTATTAGGGATTCAATTAGGTGTTGGGTAATTTTTAAATTTATTTTTTGGGTTAATTAAAACTTCATATATGATTTTTTAGGTAGGGGTGCAGATTTTATCAAATAGTCCTCCATATCCAAGCACCTCATCATGGGTAAGGGGTGAAATATTTCTCCTTTTTGGGTTACATTGTCTAAAAAACCATGTTCCACCCCTGAAATATTTTTGTTTAAGGGGTTTCAATGTTTTCTAGGGAAGGGAACATGGTTTGAGAAAACCATGCACCAACCGTCCACATTCCGTCCTCCTTACAAAATTCTCAATTATCATCAAAATTCACCCTTAGGGAAAATAAAAGATAAACATACTCCACAAAAGGAAAAATAGTACCTGTAAAAGATCATGAGACATCTCAAGAAATTTTCAGGATCATACACCATTTAAATATTCATGACATGTTCCCAAAAATAAATACATGATGTGTAAAAAAAAATTAACATTATGTAATCATATGAAAAATAGAAAAAATCCATGTTATTAATAGAAAACGCCAAATATTCCCAAAAATACCTAAACATGGATATAACCATAAAAATACATTGTAACATTTTTATATGGGCTCTATTAGTTAAAACAAATATGCATCCCCAATCATTAAATCATTTTCCCCAGAAAAGGCTCTTCATCGCCTAGATGCATTAAAACTATCCAAAATGGGGAAAAAATTAAGTATTACTTAAAAATAATGATGGTATATTAGATCATAAATCCATTATAGATTTTTTTTCATTTGATAATGATGTTTTAGTGGTGTACTACAAGGTTTAATTACTAACACCTCATATGTGAATTTTAATGTCTGTGAAAAAAATAGGTATTTAGGTTCTTGAAATGGAAATTGGTCAATTGAAAATAGTTCAGTTGAGTAGTGTGGAGCTGAGGTAAGTATCATGAAAAACACTAGTGTATTGGGGTTATATTATATATTTATTAATTTTCAAATATTTACAATACATTGTCCTATCAATTTTGTTTCCCTTTTGATTACTATATAAAAATTATTCCATATATATAGTCTCCATATATCAAATTGATTTTTATATTTTTTTTATCATAATATGTTTGGAGATACATGATACTGAGGGTATAGTCTCCCCACTTCAATGATTATACATTCATTTTTATTCATCAGACATGTCTGTACGGGGAAGCATCCATGAGGTCATGTGGAACATTGGTTTAGAAGAATTATTTTTTCGTGAGGCATAATGGGATAAATATCCATTATCATGTTATTAAGTTTTTTCTATAGGATATATATCCACTAAAAAAATATTAATCCTAACATTGTCATGTAATTTTTCAACATATCCTTAATAGAATGTGTAAGATTTATTTTCAACCATTGTGTTGTGAAATGTATGCAATTTATATTTTGATAAAACATAGTATTAATATATGAAGGTCTTGTAGAGTGAATTGGATGATGTTTTTATATATATATTTTTTCATAATATAATGTTAATGTCTTGATTCTTGAATGAATCGCCAAGGTATTTTATCATTAAAGACCTATTACACGAGATGTATCATAATGGATTTTTTTGCATTCATGCATATGATTAATGAATTGGATGAGGTGTTAAGTCATGAATTATAAGACATTAATTTACTCATTCAATTTTATGGATTATCTTATAGGAATATATAAATTTCACTTCCATGTGATAGGAAATGAGAGTTTGAGCCAACACAATTTTTAGTTGAAACCCACTGGAACCTGATGCTCTCATCATCTTATTCCTTATCCCGGAATGATGGTAACACATTATATCAGATACTGGACACCAATAATATGATGAATTATTCTTGAACATCCCATGTATACTTTTGGAGGTTGGATTATATTTTTAATCCACATTAGTGACCATTATTGTTTATAGATTATGATGAAGATAACTATTTTTATTATATACATATAGTACATATTCTATTAATAGTTTCATTCATTTATAGTGTTTTGTACAATTTGGATAATCCAATATGGAAATCATTGTTTGGGTTTCTAAATAACTTATATTACCTCTAATATGTGTTATTATACCCATTTGAAATTGAATAGTGGTATCAAATCATTCAATTTTAGTCAAATACATGGAATTCTGTTTTGAAATAAAGAACACTCATCCTAACATTACATTCAGATAATATAATGCAATACACAAACATTTGACAATACGTTATGAATTAATTTAATATCATGAGAGTCTATAAGGTTGTGATTATGTTATATATTAACCTATGTTTGTAATTAATTTTTCTTATTAGGAAACATAGTCTTCTCTGAGAGACCGTAATGATTAATTATACGATATTGTATTATCCATTGAGTATCTTGTATTCCATGTATTCAATAACATAAAATTTGATGGCTTTTGACATTATTTTACAATGATAACATAATATGGAATTTACGGACCAATGTACATTATATGATAATTTATCCTATACCCATGCCAAAACAAATAGTATCATAATTTCCCTACCTCCCATGATATTATTATACAACACAATGTATGATTCTACTCATGAGTATTACATTATGCAATAAAATTGTATCATCTGTGTACTTGATAATTAAATATATGATTATATATCCTAATCATCATTATATGGAATGATATATATTTTAAAATAAGTTTTTTATATATAAACATTATTACGATGATTTATAAAAGGCTTCTATATTATAAAATAAGAATAAAGAAATTAAATTTATATAATGAATTGATCTTAATAGATATTTTTAATTGTTCAAATTAATTTCTTATTTTATGATATTATTTAAACCGCATCATAGGTGTTTTTTTATGATTGATATTATCAAGGTTTAAATAATGTGATGTATATAGTATGAAGATTATATAAAATGTTTATATAATATAAATTGGAATATAAATTTTTTAAAAATCAATCAATATCATATAATAAATTAAATACCATATAAAGAATAATATAAATATTTATTATTATTAAATGAATATAATGTGTTTATATTAATGATTATGGAGTGAGTATATTGATTAACTAATATATAAAGTTTTTTTAAATCGTTTTTTATTTAATAATCATTCATAAATATTTTTGTAATGTTTAAATATTTAAAATAACCATTTATTGAAAAGTTATTAAATGTTTAATTGATAGACTTAAAATTCGTATATTATGAGTCTGTCCATGATTTAGTTTGACGATTAACATAATTTCAGAGATTTGAATACATGAATCTATGAAATTAGATACTAGGTATAATAAAACAATTTTTTGTTAAGTGATAGTGTTAAGATCACATGGATTTTATGTAAATTAGAATATCTCCCAGTGGAGGGTGTAAAGACACAGGTATTTATAGAATAATACTTCTTGATTTCTATTAATAACTATGAATAATATATTAATTTTATGTCAAATGGGACAATTCTATCGATAGCATACTCGACATGCAACAATGAGTTTCTCTAATATCTTATGTTGCACAGAACATTGATATATAACGAAATATAATAAAATATTATTATTATTATTATTTTAAATGGTAGTTAACACCTAGCCATTGGAATGGAAGAAATGAATTGTATCATCTAAATTTTGAAATATGGCTTACACTTGATTAAATAATGATTCATTGGTTACCAAATTTATTTGAAATGAAAATAAAATCCAATTGAATATAAAGGATATGATTTTATGAAAAATTATTTAAAAAATAATAATTGTGTTCTTATATCACTTTTTATTGATTTTTATTTAATGAAAAATATATTTTATTTTTTAAATTATAATTTGTTAATTTCAAATTATATGTTTTCTTGATATGATTTAAGAAAAATTTAATTTTCCAGATAACAGAAGTGTTTTTCTAAAAATGATTTTTTACTGCCATTTGATTGAGAACCTTTTTAAAATCTATTTTTTGACATTTTAATATGTTATATTTAGAAAAATTAACTTCCTTTATAGAATCGGGACATAAAAATTTACTTTTATTGAAAATTTGGTATTTTTCTGATAATGTTCATTTTTTATGAAGAGTGAAAAAATACTACATTTTAATTTAAAACCATCTTTTAATATATTTTATTTATCTATATATATTTTCCTTTTAAATGTTTTTAAAGTATAATTGGATTATTTTTTATCATTTAATTCAATTTTTTTTCATTTTAAGTAATTTATCTTTGAATGTGGAAATAAACACATGTTAATCTTTTAATAGTTATTACTTCTTAAAAACTCTCTTTTGGTTTTGATAATAGGAATTAATTTTAAATTAATTAATGAAACATATGTGTTCTCAATATTTATAATGTATTCAAAATTTGGAATCAGGATTTCCAAATTGTGTAAATTGATACCTTTTATTTTTAGACATTATGAACATTAACATCCGTAATTATTTTATTTACCATGGTTAAATGGTAAATCTGGTAAATAAAGGTAAAAAATACTATTATAATAAACATTAAGTTTCCCAACACGTGTCCTAATACTATTTTATGAGATATTTCTTACCATGGAAATTTTTGGGTAGATTTTGGAACCCCATGGATCCACTTGGATGTGAAAATGACATGTTATAATAAATAATTTAATGTAATGAAAAATGTAACATAAACGTGTATCTTTTGATAAAACAATTTTCATATGGGGTTATATAAGTGATATATTCAAATATAAAAATCCATTATAAATTTATAACGATTTTATAAATCATGGTATTTTATTTATATTTTTTATAAAACAAATAAATAAATTTATATATGACATAATGATGATTTAGTGATTACATTATTAAGGAATGATTTAAATAAATGAGATTATGAATATTAAACTAAATTTATTTTGAAACCTTTTATATAATCCAGTAATTTTATGGATGTGTTTGAATTTTTATCTTTTAATTAATGATTTTTTTTCTATAGATTCAGCTTTTTACAGATTTTTTAAAAAGTCATGATATGAATAGCATAAAAATTGAAATAAATTAGTTTCTAAAAAAATATTATTTTATTACGTGATATTACAGTTCAACAAATATAATATTCTCCACACAACTTATATAATGTTGAAAATGTCATTAATGAACCACTTTATGTTCGATTGGAATTTTATTGTTACTATATTAACAATATTGTTCGAATATACAAAAAGATATGGTAAGAATCAAATTAGTTAACTAATGGTTAAAAATAAATGATAAGTAGAAATTTGTAACCTAGACTTATCAAAAACCTATTGGTTGAGTGTTTTTAGACCTTAAATCATATTATATTTTAAATAAATGGCATTGGGACCATTTTGAATTGAAGATCAATTTAAAATAAAACAATATTTCAAGATATTTTTAAAGTACCCCCCTCTTATAAATTGGCATCACCTCTACCCATTTAATCACACATCTAAAGCCCCTTGGATCATCCAAACTCTTAGAAAAATAATCTCCCAAAATCCCTCCCTTCCCCTTGAAATCCTTACATTTGGATGATGGCAATTCAAGAAAACATTTTTGCTCAAATGAAACCTTGTTACATGTTTTAGTGGTAACGTCTTCTCTAAAGATCCCTTCCATTATTTTAATTCTCCACTGTCTATTATATTCCTATTATTTGATTATATAACAACACCAATATAATAAATATACTACGATCTATATATGAGAATTATTCAATCTACACTTACACACACCTCTATCTAATGGATACAAACACGTTGTTTCTATGTATGGTGAACTACTGCCTTATGAAACGATGATTGTTCAATTTCCCCTACCACCTATCATGGTGGAAATTCTGATGGCATTGTATTTATATTTTATAATTATATTATCTCTTTTATAATGTAACTTTTATTTACAAAAATACCTTTATGCTCTTCATGATTTTTAAATATGACAATTTCATTTAAGGAAGTACGAACTACCGCCCCATAAAGTGATATCACTCGTTCATTCCATACATAGAACGTATAAAGGCTATAATTAATGAAATTATGTAACTTATATATCATATTATATTATACTATAATTACAATATACCTATGTATAATATAGTTTTAATTTATTTAATATGAAAAATAAATTAAATAAGCCTTCATGCGTACGTACAACTTAACATCTCCATGAATGGTGAATTTCATTTCTTATATCCAAATGTTATGGACTATTATAAATATATATATACAATAGAAATATATGATATTTAAATCATGTATACTATTAGGGTGAAATATACTTTTGACCACATGGAAAAATTGTAATTATAACAATATCATTTTTGACTCAGGTACCAAATATCGACAAAACAACCGATATTATCTTAAATAATTTTGTTCTTTCTATAACATGGTAATAAGTGATAAAAATGGAATAATAATCATTTAAAATGTTCTAATGAATGTATAAATTAGTTTATAATTATTATTTTGTATGAACATGTAATATACATGTCGAATTGGACTCAATGTAAGGGACATTGTCTCAATCTCCTTTCATTGTGCATATTTCAAGAATATACAACTCCTTTTATACAGTGTATATTAAAACCCTTTGAATTTTATTATCATTCAAATGGAATCCTTTTTATATTACTTTTTTTTTCTAAATTACAAGTGGAATTCTTTTAACGTATGCGGCGACACAGACCTTAATGTTTTCGATATTTGGCTTACTATATATACCATAATGTTTTAAAAAGTAATTGAAATCCCTTATTCCCTGTTAGGTTGTTTTTGTATTGATAATGGTTTTTGAAATGGATTGAGTATTTCAATATATTGAAAGGATTTCATGTTATTTTCAATGAAATTTTGTTAGTGAAATTTTTATTTTTGCAATATTTTATGCATTATGAATATATAATGGTACTTAGAAATTTGACGTGTGGTTACGTGATAATCCTATGATAGGTGGTTATGCGATAAAATAAATGATGGGTGGTTTCATGATTTACCAAAGCTGAGTGTTTACGTTATAACCTCTAATAAATTGAGTATGGATGTCCACCGTATGGTTATTCCATTTAGCGATATGCGTGGAAGTCGACCGTATGGTTATTCCATTTAAGTATGATTCTGTCTCAAGCTACCTTTATATGTTATATGTCGATTTATATGGGGTTTTGGTAATATTTTGGTGATAAAATGGCCAAGAAATTAACATATATTTAGTGATGTATATTTACCACTTCATAAAGGTGAAATATATTAATTTATAATAATGTATTCATGATTTTCATGTAATCCCAAGATTAATAGTTTTCTTTCAATATGTATCCCTTATTAAGATTTTTATTCTCATCCCATGTTTTGAATTTTTTCACTGGAAGTAAATCATAATAGAGTCTAGGATGGGATCAAAGAAAATATATGTTTTTAAAACATGAAATGATGTCATACTTCGTTTTAAAGAGTTTTTGTTTTAAGAGAAAAAAGGATAGTGAGTAGAAGTGTGCACTGGTAATATTCAAGATGTTATGTATAGGTTTTGACCTAATTAACCAAATATATAAACCTGAAAAGATCCTCAATGTGAATTAAATTAAAATTATCGACTTATCTCAAAATTAATGAATGTTTAAGGCTGGGGCCTTATAGTTAGAATCAACGGTCGGTTTAGATAGCAGTAGATGATATGGTGTTATTTAAGCATAAGTGACATAACTATAATGATTAGAATATTAGATATAGTCATAGTAATTTTTGATAATGTTAAAGAGTTTAATATAACATGAATAGGGAAATATTAGTGATTACCCTCCTCATAAGAGAGCTTGTGATTATTTTACAAATATACTCACAATGATCTTTTTGGTTTTAGAGTAAATGGAAAGATCTAGAAGGATCTAAATATACAATGGCTATGAATTAAACTGCGGTGGTTTTATGAATATGAAACTGAATGAATTGGGAGATGCAACGAGAAATCTTTGGTTTATTATTAAGAAACTATTTTGAGTCATGATTAACCACTTTAAACATGGTGATTTTTATAAGGAATCATATATGTGAGAAATGAATCCCAATTTATGTTTAGGTAATAATCTTATATTTATGCATTTTAAAAAACCTATGTGTAATGAATGTGGAAATAAACACCTAGGAAATTTTTTCAAAGGGATGGAAAGACGTTATAGATGTGGTAATGAAAGTCATAAATCAATAACCTTCTAGGGAAAAGGAAGCATTCGGTTGACTCTACGAAAGGGAAATATGTTCTTTCCAAGGGACCAATTGGATATTTAAAATGTGGTGGACATGGTCATTACTCAAATGGGTGTCCAATGAAGAAGGTTTAGGAATGGGATCATCAAGACCGTACAAATATATTATCACCAATACTAAATTCCATTACAATTGAAGATGAAAATAACTAAAAATAACATATTAAAGGTATGGATTATTTCTTATCTCATGTTTTGATATTATTGAAATATTAGGACATTATTCATTATTATTTTATAGGAATGAAGTATAAAATAATATTATAGAAAACCTAATATAAAGGACCTTGAATATTGTTCTATGATTAAGATGTCTACATTTTAAGAATTGAAGAGTATTTTTGGATCTATGAGTGATGAAATGTTTTAATGATGGGATTACATTGGAAGACTTTTAGTATTTTTAACCACAAGTTTTTTATATCAAAAATTTTATTGAAGAAGATTTATTGTTTATTTTCTGATTATTGTTATAAAGAACTATTAGGGTTTATATGATTCTTTAATAAGAGGAAATTAAGGGTTATTACTTTTTGGGTTGAAAAATGTGAGGTATGTAATAACCATTGAGGTTAAAACATGTTATGGTTATTTTAAACGATTTTATAACAATTTTTTAACTATATATATTTTGAAAATGGACAACATGTAGATCTTGTGAAAACCTATTGTCTTAGAAAATAATTCTGTAATCGAACCTACAACCAAAGTGGAAATGGGATTTATCTCCTACCACTAGACTACGTGAAGTCCTTGGATAGTGTGAGTTTTTCATTTTTGTTAAAAGATATTATGGATCTGGAATAAGATTATTATGAGAACATATGTTTTAACAAATAAATAGTCTTAGTATTGAAAAATTATATGGTTAGTAAGTGATAAATGTAAATTTAGAAGACATTCTATATTTTGGGAACACTATATGCTTGTAGAAAAAAGTATAATACTATAGGATTTCATTTGTGGAGTAAAGGATGAAAGATTATTTTGAAAAAATCGTTCTTTTTATTGTGGACATATGGAGATTTGGTTATTTGTAGAAATGATTAAACTATCATAGATAACATGTTGTTAGGTTAATTAATTTTTATGTATGAGACTTTAAGAGTATTCAATTTTATTTGTATATAAATGTTATGATTTACCATGGAAGACTCTGTTATCTAATTTGTATGTGTTTTGGGTTTCAAAAACGTTTGAAATTATTTTGAAGAAGTTTAAGGAATGTTTTTTATTGAATGGTATTTGTTGAACATTGTGTAGAGTCCCATACATGACGTAGATAAACATTACATTACTTTTTTCGAATACTTAATACATAACAAAAACAGTCACCAAACGATCGTAATAGTTTAGTATCTTTGGAGACTTGAAACATAATCTTCTAATCATGTAGAAAGATCATCAACACCTCCCATAAATATAAGCCCTTTTTTCATACCTAAAAAATTTATTTATATCCTGGGGAAAAGAAACAATATAAAGGATGAGATCGAATTCTCAGTGTGGGTAATCATGGAGAAAATAGAACAGACTGTATACATTTGAACATAAAAACATGAACATAATGTTTAAACATCAAAATCATGGGAAATGACATAAAACATTGCAGTACGTAAGGAATAGATCATAATGGAACAATAAAATAGCTTGGAAATAAAACTTGTAATTGTGGAAAAATGTTAAGAATGTGATATTATTTCCATAGTATCCAAGTCATTGCTGCCAAGACCATCTTTGTGGACAAAGTCCCTTACTGAACCGAGTTCACTCTTCATTCCAGTACTGTATCACTGGACCAAATTAACTTAACATTCCAGCAATGTCTATCTCATGAGATATAAATATTTACCAAATGAATTGGAGGGAGATATAGGTCCCACACATCTCATAATGAAATCATTCTTACTTGTGCCACAAAATAAATATAAATCATTCATCATAACCCAAAGAATAAAATGGGTTTCATAAACGTCATATCATAATAAGATAATCCATATAAAACAAATTAATATCATTTCATCATAAGAAAAGTGAAACCATGTAAATAATAGAGACATTATACACATATTAAATAATTTCATCTTAGATGTAAAATAGTTTTGACAAACCACTTGAAATGAATTCTTGAGGAAAATGTCCTTTCTTCTTTAAAATCATTTTCTGTTCACAAAATGAGATGCAATTTTAAAATAAAGGATTTGTTTTAAAATAATCATGAAATATTGTATAGGTATCTTCATGGAAATAAGGTTTTATGATACCATAAGAATCCGTTCATTCCGTATAAGTTAAAAAAACATTCCCCTCTTACTTTTGTTGGAAAAGTCAAAAAGTACATCGTATGGTAAACAAAAGAAAGATTCATTCCATAAGATGTGGTAAAAGTAAAAAAGGGTAAAAATGACTATAAACAATCATGGAATAAAATTAAACATTTTATGTATACATTTTGAGAACATATGGACATGGATAATAAACATAACCCCAGTAAATACATACGAATAAACAATCTTAGATAAGAATGAGATTGGAATAATTATCCCTTACCATATGTCCAATTTCTTCCATATGTGTCTGATACTCCTATATAGTGGTATTAAATATATTATTATCTTGAAAAAGAACCATAATAATATTTATGATATCATATATGATTCACTTGCGACTTTATATTATCCGTTCATTTGTCAATTCCATGTTAAAGCGGCATTTTGGGTAAAATCGTTTCATTTATCGTCCGTGTTTTGACTTGTAATTATTAATATGATTACTTAGATCATAATTAATTAATTATAGAATATAAAACATGATTTATATATAATTTATATTCATAATAAACATATATATAATAGATTGATAAATAGAAATAAATACACCGTTCCTGGAGACGGTAGACTGTACGTACACATGAACGCTGTTTTTTGTTTCCATATTGAATTAAATGGAATTAATTATATGAAATACATATATATATATATACATAAATCCAGTCACATTATTATATCAAATATTTCATGATTTATTATTATACATACTTTCTAATCATTCTTAAATTGTTAACATGGAAAATGAATCTCATCACGTCGTGGAGACGGTAATCGGTACGTACGCTTGAGCGATGATATCCATCCAATATTTATTGAATGGAATTGGAGTGGATGATATAATATCTTAGAATCAGTATGATGTTATAATAAACATATATAGTTATTCTTTACACCATTATACCCATCCAAGTAAGGTGGTGGTGGAAAAACTGATTACACCACGGCGTGGAGACAGTATTCCATACGTATGCACGCGTGGTTATTTAACTTTCTAAAGAATGGGTAGAAGGTGAAATAGGGTGGTTTCATATTTATAATAACATATAATTATATTATTAATACTTATGTTATTACTTTATAATTAAACAACTAAAGAAGAGGAAGTAAAAGAAGAAAAAAACATGAAAGAGTCTGTAGAAGAGATTACCTCTTCCTCGACGCACCTCCTTTAAACTCCTTCATAGGGAAATAGAGTTGGCCTTTTTATAAGACCAGAACCTCTATGATATAACTAGAGAGGTTTAGAAGTGGAATTGGCAGGGTTTGGATGAACTTCAAGGATCAAAAGGGTGTGAATAGAAGAGGGAGGATGTGCCCTTTTATAAGGGAGGAGAGGAGAACCTTTGGAAAGTGTGAAAATATTATTTTATTGTAAAATTATCTTCAGTTTTAAAAGGTCCAAAAATAATTAAAGATAAAGATAACATGACTCATGGTCGAAATAAAATCATCCAATCAGAATTAGACATGGTTTGGATAATATTTTAATCATTATAATCTTATGTATTTGAATCATTTATTAATGAGGTAAATACTACATCATTATTGTGCCATAAATAATTTAATTAATTTGCTGTCTATGAATTATAAACAAAAAACTAACATGTAGGAAATCTTTTTATATTTCCAATTAATATTTATATTAGAAAAGATAATTTATATACACCCTTATAAAAATTAATTACTAAAAGATTTTTGTTAATGTCAATTTTGTCATTACATTAAATTAATTAATCCAAATTGACATTATCACTACCAAGTGGCTCAATGGGGTCCCAAAATCGACCCAAGGATGCCCATGGTCAGCCAGTACTCATTGAATAAGGTTATAAAAATATTTAAGGTAATTTTGAATTATTATAATATTCTTTTAACCTTGAATTACCCTATTTACCTTTAACTGTAGTAAATAAAAGTCAATAGTTACTATTCACCAAAAATTATTTTCATCTTATTGAACCAAATTTTACTTCTTGATAACAACCATATATGTCGGATTTTTGAAATTCAATTCACATAAGTGGTAAAATTTTATTTAAATGAAAGAGTCAGTTTTATAACTACCACTAAGTGGTTTCACTATTCATCAAAAATTGATGTTCTTCAGAAAAATACCAAAAATTCAGCCTAAGATATAATTGATATTATGTATTCAAAAATGATATCTATTTTTCCAAATTCAAAACATAGAAGTGGCATTAATTAATTTTAAAATTAATTCCCATTTTTTAAACAAATAGCATGTTTTTAAGAAACAATAACTATCAAAAGATTGACACTTGTTTATGTCCAAATTCAAAGTGAAATTAATTACAATGAACAACATTGTATTAAATGGTAAAAATATATTCCAATTAATCTTTAAACACAATCAAAAATATAATCCAACCGTATAAATTTTTTCGATGATAAATGTTGTTTTTAATTAAAATATAGCGTGTTTTTACTATTCATTAAAATGTGAAAGTTATCAGAATGATATGAAAAATTTATCCAAATTAAATTTTTATATCTTCATTCCAAGGAAGAATTTTCTTTTGTAAAATTGATCTTAGAAACATGTCAAATACTATATTTAATGTGGGTGTTCCATCAAAAGGAGGCAAAACTACATTTTTTGAAAAATACTTATTTTACCCGAAAAAATTATTTTTTTCTCATACCATGTTCTAGAAAATATGTAAGATGAATAATTATGTTATCAAATCCAAAATTTAGTTAATACTATTCATAACGGCTAGTCCATTATAATATAATAACAATATATCTTTGTTTAGTGAAACTTAGTATTGTGTACTACACACGCTATTGAGGAATGTCGCGATTGCGTGTTATGCAAGCCAGATCAGGGATGTGTGTAGTGAAAGCTCCAATTGGTGTAGTGTACAACACAAGACATCAATGAAATAAAATCTTGGGTTGTTACATTCTTTCCCACTTAAAATGAATTTCTCCTTTGAAATTCGTCAGGGTTATAAATGGTTTACTACTTGAAATTGTTTTTCATAGAAACCCAGATCATAAAAAGGAAAACTAAAACATAATTTTAAAAAATGAATTATGAAACATAATGGTTACCCAAATTAACTCATCACTGGGTTTCCAAATAGGAGATCATAGGTGAAAATATGGATATGGAAGAGAAATATAACCATCATGTAATGATGAAGAGTGGTAGAGAACATGGCAATGAAAAATCCAATAATCACAAAGCCATAAATTTGTGATGATCTAAGGTACCGTCATATTAATTGGATATAAGAGCACTAGGAAAACATTTTTGGTTTTCAAGATCATTCCCCTAAATTTGAAGAATTCAAATTAGAAGAAATACTTACTTTATTTCGGTATAATCTCACTATTGTTCGTGCCTTGAACAATTTCCACTTCATCTCTAAAATAAATGAAGTTTAATTTTCCATTCGTGAGGGGTTACAAGATCATGTGATATAATGATGGGTCATTCCATATTTCTCAAACAAAAGGTTATCAAAAGTTATCAAATATACATAAGTCCATCTAAAGTGTGGTTAATTGTATATAATTCCCAAAATGGATTTCTACTTTATCTATCATACTGATTAAAATAAAACTAGTTTCTACTAACCAGGGACTTCTTGTAGGCCAGTGGTAGGAGATAAAGGCATGTTGCACAACGGTTGTGGGTTCAATTCCCTCAGCCTTGTCTGACGCGATAGGTTGTCTCCTGTCCTACGGGTTGTCCTTTTTCAAAAACTACATTATTATAGAATCCCATCAATAATATCAAAAAAAAGATCTAGCCTTAAACAATACTATCTGATTTCCAACTTAATCCATTCCAACCTTAAGACTTATCCAATATACTTATGTCCAAGCTCATAGTATAAAGAGGGAAATTACTAGAAATGTCATCTAGTGATCAAGTGAATACCATCACTTATCCCCTATATATCTTAAGATATATCATGTTGAGCACATTACAAACATTTGAATACCTAAATCATGTATTCTTTTGAAACATGAATAACTATAGAACCTTAGTGAAAACATGTGTTCTATCAAAATTTTACTCTTTCCACATACCAAAATCCCAAAAATTCTATATACTCAAACCATGATAACACTTATTCCTTATATCAATCATGATCTCATGAATACTATCAAACAATTTATTTTCTCCTTATCCCTTCATTATGCGTATATCATCTGCTTTCAAAAATATTTGAATCACTTTTCATGGTTACCGGTACCATATTATTATAGAAAACCACAATGGACCAATACGCAGATATTTTAATATACTATAAAAGTACATCAACAACATTATTATTGAATTCCAATACATAATTCCTTAAATCCATCATCTTCAATGATTGGAATGGAATAGGTCCATCCTTGATTTAGAAGTAACTTTTTAAGTCAGGTCATTGTGTTGGGTAATGCCCATGTTCTCTACAGATAAGACATTACATTCCATAACAGTATGTCACTCAATGACCCTTTTCTCCACAGAGATAACATCTTCCCCTCCATTTGAGGTATTCCTCAAGGTTATTATTCCCGTATTTAGAAATCTCAATCTCCTTTTCTTTATGCTCCTCACCATGTGAACATGAATAAAATTACATCATCCTCTTATTTGATGACTTAGGAATACAACTATATTTCACCATGTTAATCATATATTGAGATGACTGATTCAGCATAATCACAATATCTTTCTCTCCAGGCGTTACATAATTTTGTTGATCATAGTCACCAATTTTTCCTTTCGAATCAATGTTAACTGAATTCCTTATTGTTCCCTCCATTGACTAAGACCAGAAACCATAGTGTAAGAAATAGTTAAAATAACGAGGAACCACATAAGCATAAAAAGTCACTTATGGGATGTCTAACATATCAAAAATTCCGTAGTCCATGACAACATAGGTTCACGCTCGGTTATTCATGATCATCAACATAATTCTAGGACTCTAACCTATACGTATACTTAACGTTAGGGACATCCCTAGACATACCTTAGAAATATCTCTAGGGATTTCACTAAAGTTTTCGCATCCTAGTTTACAAAGGTTTTTAAACATTTCCTATGTTACCAACTGTAGATACCCATAACTGATGTCCATAAACATTACATTACTTTTGTGTAATACTTAATAAATAACAAAAATAGACACCAAAGGATCATAATAGTTTAGTGTCTTCGGACACTCGGAACATAATATTCTAATTATGGTGAAAGATCTTCAACATCTCCCATAAATATCTTCCACTTTTTCTTACCTAAAACCATTCATTATTTCCTGGGGAAAATAAAACATATATAGGGTGAGCTCAAATGCTCAGTATGGGTATGCATGGAGAAAATAAAACAAACTATATACATTTGAACATAAAAAACATGAACATAATGTTTAAACATCAAAATCTTGAGCAATGACATAACACATGGAAGTACGTAAGGCATAGATCATAATGCAACATCAATCATGGTAAAATAGATTAGAAATAAAACTTGTAATTGTGGAAAAACGTTAAGCAAAATATACCTACATATAATAGATCAATAAATGGAAAGAAATACACCGTTCATGGAGACTGTAGTCCGTATGTACACATGAATGATTTTTTTTGTTTCCTTATTGAATTGAATGGGATTATGTAGATGACATAAATATATATATACACATAAATCCTGTATCATTATTATTTAATATATTTCATGATTACTTATTATATATACTTTATAATCATTCTTGAATTGTTAACATGGAAAATTAATCTCATCGTGTCTTTGAGACGGTAATCTGTACGTACACACGAGCAATGATATCGTTCCCATCTTTACTGAATGGAATTGGAGTGGATGAAAAAATATCTTATAATTAGTATGATGTAATAATAACCATATATAGTTATTATTTACACCATTATACCCATACAAGTAAGGTGGTGGTGGAAAAACTGATTACACCACGGTGTGGAGACAGTATTCTGTACGTACGCACGCGTGGTGATTTCATTTTACGAAGGATGGATAGAAAGTGAAATAGGGTTGTTTCATATTTATAATAACATATTAGTATATAATTAATACTGTTGTTATTAATTTATAATGAAACAACTAAATAAGAAGAGTATAAGAGGAAGGTAATTTGAAAGAGTCGGTAGAAGAGATTACCTCTTCCTCGACGCACCTCCTTTAAACTCTTTCTTAGGGCACCAGAGTTGGTCTTTTGAGAATACCAAAACCCCTATAATATTACTAGAGAGGATGATAAGAGGAATTTGTAGTTTTTTGCTGAGATTAAATGCTCAAAAGGGTGTGAAGAGAAGAGGGAGGAGGTGCCATTTTTTAAGGGAGGAGAGGGGCACCTTTGGAAAGTGTGAAAATATTATTTTATTATAAACTTATCTTTGGTTTAAAAAAGTCCAAAAATCATTAATGATGAATATAAGATGACTCATGGTCAAAATAAAATCATCCAAGACGAATTAGACATGTTTTGGATAATATTGTAATCATTATAATCTTATTTATTTAAATCATTTATTAATGAGGTAAATACTGCATCATTATTGTGTAATAAATAATTTAATTTATTTGATGTCTAAAAATTATAAAACAATACACCAAAATGTATGAATTATTTTTAGCTTTCCAATTAATATATATAGTCAAAAATATAATTTATATAACCCCTATAAAAATTAATTACTAAAATATTTTTGTTAATGTCAATTTTGTCATTACATTAAATAAATTAATCCAAATTGTCATTATCAGTACCAAGTGGCTCAATGGGGTACCAAAATCGACCAATGGATTCCCATGGTTGTCCAATACTCATACAATAAGTTTAGAAAAAGTGTTAAGGTAATTTTAAAATATTATAATATTCTTTTAACCTTGAATTGCCCTATTTACCTTTAACCACAGCAAATGAAAGTTAAAAGTTACGATTCACCAAAAATTATTTTCATCATATTGAAAAAAATAACTTCTTGATAACAACAATGTATGTCTTATTTTTGAAATTAAATTCACAGAATTTGTAAAATTTCATTAAAATGATAGAGTCAGTTTTTTAACTACCACTAAGTGGTTTCACTATTCATCAAAAATTGATGTTTTTCAGAAAAATACCAAAAATTCATCCTATGATATATTTGATATTCCGAATTAAAAAATGATGTCTATTTTTCCAAATTCAAAACATAGAAGTGTAATTAATTAATTTTGAAATTAATTCCCATTATCAAAACAAATAGCGGGTTTTTAAGAAACAATAACTATCAAAAGATCGACATTTGTTTTTGTCCAAATTCAAAGTGATATTAATTCCAATGAACAAAATTTGATTAAATGGTAAAAATATTTTCTAATAACACTTTAAAAAAACTTAAAAATATAATCTAACAATATAAATTATTGCGATAAAAAAAATTTTTTTAATTAAAATATAGCGTGTTTTGACTATTCATTAAAATATAAAAGTTCTCAGAACGATATGAAAATTTTATCCATATTAAATTTTTTCACCCTTATTCCAAGTAAAAATTTTATTTTTCCAAATTAAACTTATAAACATGTCAAAAACAATATTTAAAGTGGGTGCTCCATCAAAAGATGACAAAACTGCATTTTTTGTAAAATATTTATTTTACCCGGAAATTTTATTTAGATCTCATACCATGTTCTAGAAAATATGTAACATGAATAATAATTTTATAAAATTCAAAATGTTTTTAATACTATTCATAAATGTTAGTCCATAATAATATTATAAAAATATATCGTTGTTTAGTGAAACCTGGTATTTCGTACTACACACGCTATCGATAAAGGTTGTGATTGTGTGTAATGTAATCCAAATCAGGGATGCGTTTAGTGAAAGATCCATTTGGTGTAGCATACAACACAAGACATCGATGAAATAAAATATCGGGTTGTTACACTTTGAGTATTGTTTGATGAATTATGGAGATTAAGAGTAGTATTTCCTTTTATAATGGATTATCCTTTTGGGATTATCTGATATTGTACTAATGATTTTTGTTTTGTTTATTGTCTAAAACAATTGAAATATATGGTTCATCTTTTGTGGACTATGATATTCTATATAAGTTTATTTTATCACTTCAGGTGTGATAAAGTCATTGTGAATACGAATAGTTTGGAGAAAAGATGAGTTTGTGGTTAAAATTTATTAAAGGATGAAACTCTACTTGAAAGGTAATTATATTTCATTATGTTCTTATTCTATGTATTAAACTAATTCTTAAAATTTTCCAATAGAAACATAAAAAAACAAACTATATTTTTATTTCTGTACTGGGGAATCAAAGACCGATTAACTCATCACATGTTTGTGGTTTTCTTATTGTTATTTCTCCTGGTCATGTTTTCTTTCTCACTCCATTAGAACATTATGGTTAGTTTTCTCTTCCATATCCTTGTTTTTATGGAATCATTGTATGTTTTATGTTATTTGACCTTTGTAATTCTCTTTCTTTCTTTTAAATTCATATTTTAATTTACTCTGTTTTCAATGTGAGAATTTCAATGATGTTTCTGAGCCCAATTTTAAAACGTTTTGGATGAAATTTCTAAAATGGGGGAAGGATTTATTGACCCAGGTATCTATAGAGTAATATGTTTAAATTTCTATTAATTCTTATCAATAAGATACTAATTTTATGTTAGTGGGTATGATTCTTCTGATATCGTACTCGACACAAATCAAAGGGTTTCTCGGAATTCTTATGTTGTACACATCTTTGAGTCCTACCAAAATATAATACAATAAAAATATTATTATATTCAATGATATTTAACGCTTAGCCATTAGAATGGCAGGAATGAATAGTAACAACTTATTTTTTAAATATTGTTTACATAGGTTTAAATAATGAATCATTGGTTACCAAATTTATTAGAAATGGAAATAAAAACTGATTGAATATATAGGATGGGTTTTTTTGAAAATCCATTGGAAAGAGAATAATATTTTTTTCATATTACTCTATATGGATATTAATTTAATGAAATTTTTTTGACATATATTCAATGTATTGTATTAAATTAATATTATATTTTTTGTAGATATTAAAAAAGAAAAAATTCTAATTATTCAGATAAAAGAAGTATTTTTCTAAAAATGTTGTTTTACCACATTTCATGGAAATCCATTTTTAATCTTGTTATTTTTCCTTTTATATGATTTATTTGAAAAAATAAATTCTTTTATATAATTGGTACATCCTATTTAACTTTTTATGAAATTTTCATATTATTTTGATAAATCTCATTTTTTAATTAATAGTGAAAGAAATTATGCATTATAATTCAAAACTGTCTTTTCATCTAACTTATTTATATAGTTAGATTTTATTTTTAATGGTTTTAATTTTTAATTAGATTATATATTTATCATTAAAATAAATTTTTTCATTGGATTTAATTTAACATTTATATTAGACAAAAACACATGTCATTATTTTTATAGTTATTACTTCTTAAAAACCCACTTTTTAGTTTTGACAACGGGAATTAATATTAAATTAATTACTGCAGCTTCAGTTTTTTGAATTTGGAAAAAAGGATTCAATATTTGGAATCAGGATGTCAACATTGTGTAAATAGGTACCTTTTGTTTTTATAAATTTTTAATAATAACTTCAGTAATTATTTTATTTACCATAGTTAAAGGGTAAATCTAGAAAATAAGGGTAAAAATTAATATTATAATAAAATTTACCTACCCTAACACATGTACTAATACTATTGGATGTGATATGTCCAACCATGGTTATCCTTGGGCCTATTTTGGGACCCGAAGGACCCACGTGGAGGTGAATGTGACATTTTATAAGAACTAACTTAATATAATGAAAAATGTAACATAAACATATATCTCTTAGTAAGACAATTTTTATATTAGGTTTTATAAGTTTTATTTTCGAATATAAATATTCATTAGAAAGATAAAAATATTTCCTACATAATGGTATTTTATTTAAAAATTTTGGACATCAAATAAATAAATTTATTTTGGACACAATGATGATGTAATGATTACATTATCAGTGAATATTTTAAATAAATGAAGTTATAAATATTAAAATAATTTTATTTTGAATCATTTTATGAAATCTGTGAAATTTTTGGATGATTATTACTTTTTATTTTTGAATTAATAAGGTTTTTTTGGATGAATCATTTTCTTATAGATTTTTAAAAATTCATGATATGAATAGTATAAAAATTAACATAAATAAGTTTTTAAAACAAATGCTATTTTATTAAATGATATAATAGTCTTAAAAATATAATGATCAAAAAAATACCATAGATATTTTTTAACATGTCATTAATTAACCACATTATATTCTATTGGTATTTTATAGTAACTATATTAACCATATATATTGAATATAGAAGAAAACATGGTAAAAGAAAAATTAGTTAGCTAATTGTTACAAGAAAGTGATGAGGTAAAATTTGGGACATAGACTTGTATAAAACCTATTGGTTGAGAGTTTATTGACCCAAATGTATCTTATCTTTGAAAAAAATTACATTAGGGCAAGTTGAAACCTAAAATCAATTTATAATAAAATATTATTTCGAGATATTCCTAAATTGCCCATCATCCCTCTTATAAAAGGGCATAACCTATACCCATTTATTCACACCTCTGAATACTCTTAGATCATCCAAACTATAATAAAATAAGATACCAACATGACTCTGTTACTCTTAGAATCCTTTCCTTATTCATAATCCAATTCAATAAATTCTTTCGGCTCGAATCAAAGGGACTTACACATTTTAGAGGTATCATCTTCTCTATAGTTCATTTCTGTTATATTACTTCTCCTCTACCTATTATATTCTTATTGTTTGATTAAATAACAAAAACAGTATCCACAATATTCTAAGATTTTTTAATGATATTGATTATAACTACACATACAGATACCTCCATCTAATGGATACGGACATAATGCTTCTCTGTACGGTGAACTACTGCCTCACGAAACAATGATTGTTCAATTGTCCCCTACCACCTCACATGGTGGATATTGTGATGGTACTGTATTTATATATGATATATATTATATTTATATTTTCTTTATTATAATTTAATTTTTATTTTCAAACATACATTTAATCTTTTCTTGATATGTAAATACGATAATTTCATTTAAGGAAGGGCGGACTATTGCCCCCTCAAAGTGATATCACACATTCATTCCATACATAAAACATATAAAGTATGGAACAATTTACTTATGTAACATATATATCATATTATATTATACTATAATTATAACATACCTATGTATCATTATGTTTTCATTTCGTTAATAAATCAAATTAATGGAAGTAGAGTTCATGTGTAATTACGGCTTACCATCTCCATGAACGGTGCATTTCATTTATTATCTCCAAATGTTATGGACTATTATAAATAAATATTTACTGGATATATATGATATTTTAATCATGATTACTATTTTGGAGATAATTTAATTCTTACCACATGGACAATTTGTAATTATAACAAGGGCATTTTCAACTCAAGTACCACATATAGACAAAATGGCCTATATAAACTTAAATAAGTATGTAATTTTTATAACACGGTAATAAGTGATATAAAATAAATAATAAACTATAAAAATGTTCTTAATAAAGTAGAAATTAACTTAAGTATATTATTTAGGAAGAACAAGGAACAAAGGTGAGGAATCAGACTCAAGGTAAGGGACTTCATCTCAATCTACATTTATTGAGGAATATTTTGATAACATACACCTCCTTATTTTATAAAGTTTATAATAAAACCCTTTGACTTTAAACTACATTCATAAGTTATCATTTTTCAATGGTGCATTTTACTAAATGATAAAGTGATTTTTTATCATATGTGGAAAAAATGATCTCTCCACTACTATAATCGTAAATTGATATTTGGCGTCATTTATAAGCCTTAATATTTTCAAAAGGAAATGAAATCCATTATTCTGTTTTTGGTTGTTTTGGTATTGAAAATGTTTTTTGAAATTAATTTAGTATTTTCATATCTTGAAACTATTTTTTGTGATTGCAAATGAATTGTTATTAGTGAAATGTAGATATTTTCAATAAGTTATATGTTATGTTTATATAATGGTACTTGGACATTTTGTTGGTGGTTACGTGATAAACCAATGATGGGTGGTTACATGATAAACCAAATGAGGGGTGGTTCTATGACAAAAGAATTGATTGAATTTTTATAACTTCCAATGCATTGGATATGAAAGTCGGTTGTTTGGATATTCCATTTAGTGATATGTGTTGAATTCAACCGTATGGTTATTCTGTTTAAGCATGTTTATGTCCAAAGTTACATTTATGTGTTATTTTCATCGTTCTATTGGATTGTGGTAATATTTTGGTTATAGAATCGGTATGTAATGAGAATATCTTCATGGAGGTATACTTACCAATTCTTAAAGGTGATATGTATTACTTTATAATAATGTATTAATGGTTTACATGTTTTCGCGAGACTAACAGTTTTATTTATTTATGTATCCCTATCTAATCTTTTTAATGTCATCCACATTTTTTAAATGTTTTTCATAGGACATAATGTATAATATATTCAAGGATGGGATCAATGAAATGTTTTGCAGTTAAAACATTGAACGATGTCATATTTCGTTTTAAATATATTTTTATAAGAGAAAAAAACGATAGTCAGTATAAGTGTTTACTTGTAATATTCAAGATGTTATGTATTATTTGTGACCTAATTCGCTAAATATGAAGACCTTAAATTAACCTAGATGTGAATTAATGTCAAATTATCAACTTATATCTATATTAATTAATGTTTAAGGTCGGGGCCTTATATAGGTACATTGGTAATAGCTTTCCATTGCTCTAGAAGATTATGATTTACTCTATAATGGACAGACATGGACATATGTTAAACAAAGATCACTCAAGTGGAGTATCTAAATTTCTTATAATTCTAAATAATTAAATATATAGTTCATGTTCCTCATAAATGAGATCAGTTTGGGTATGTATAAATAAATTTGGCTTCTATTTTTGGGAGTATAGAATAATGTGTATGTTGTGAAAAAAAGTCACACATAACTATGGTTTTAAAATATTAACTAGGAAGAAGGAATATAATTGAAAACTAATCCACTGATATTATATAGTAATAAGGGAATAACATGATATAACATAGTGATATTGAACCCCGTTCAAAATAATATGTGATGTATTCATTACAAAAATGAACTATTGACATCCTTGGTCATTCACTATGGGTGAACCTAACCAATAGGTTCCCACAGATTATCTTGTGTATGGAATTTTATGTAATTGAACCCACTAGAATAATGAAACCTTTAAAATCAAGTCATATCTATTATTTGGGAAATCCTATTCATTATGACACAAAATGAATCATGTTAAATGAATCTATATGATCCGTTTTGTTAATGTTTCATCCACTAAGCTATTTGAGTGTCATATATGATATGATTTAAAATAGTTTTCTATAATATATATTATTTACATGATATTGGGCATATGATATAAAGAAATATATATATTTTCTACAAATGGATATGATGTTACTATAAAAAGGTCATTATTTTAGTGGGTTCCATTAGAAATAAGTCCTTGTTAAATGGTAATAATACTTTTAAACCAATTGATTAAATATTCTTTTATTGATAAAAAAAATCACCATCACGAAAAATAATATTATGATCAACCTTATATAAAGGGGAAACATAATGTATTATACTCGTGTGATTTGATTCTTAATAAAATTTATCATTTATAAAAATAAATTTTATTGGGTAGAGAAACCCCTTATGAGATAACCATTTGTTAATGTTGTTCAATCGGTGAGTCTAAATTCTTATGGGAGGCATAAAAAGGATCACTAAATGTCTCAATGGAATTAAATTCATGTGTGAACCTTTTAATTTTAGACCTATAAAGTCAATATTATTGGGTAAGTCAATGATACATAATATGATTGGGTATGTTAATGTCATAGTGAGACTAAAGGTTTCCATAAAGATTATAATTGTAAATAAATATTTATGTTTCTATTTACAGAAGCGTTCTGAATTGATTAATGAATTTAATGAAGATTATACCTTATATTATAATGTGTTGAAAATAAATTAACTTGGAATTCAATTTCTATGTTTTTGTTTTATAGTCATTATAATTGAGTAAAATTTAAAAATAGAAGAATATATCCTAAATGGGGAGTCCAAAAATGTTTCTTAAAGTACAGAGTCGATGTAATGGAATCCTAAACAGGTTATCATATAAGAGGAATAATGATTCCATTTGATGGAGTTGGTTTTTATAATAAAACTCTATTTTTTTCCATTCCATGTATCAATGTTATTGAAAATGATTTTTTTTGTTTTGAAGGTTATATTACACCAGATTCATATTTATGAATTTTTTGTAAGTTTACAAGAGTTCAAAGTAAATTTATAAACTAATAGAGCCTATGGTTTTCCTTTAAAGTAATTTAGTAAATAATTGATACATTTAAAATTTGTATTTGAAAAAAAATTATCTGGATAATATAAATCTATGAAGATGATTTATATATTCATCTCATTGATTTTTTATGATAGTAGAATATTTTTGTTAATAATTAGTTACTAGGAACAAAACTAATGATTAATATTACACACTGGTACTTGAATCAAAGATATCTATAACATGTTTTGAAGCTAAAAAATATATTAAATTTTTTTATAGGATAATATTATTTTATCTAGATGCTTATTAAAATATGAAAGAATAATTTCATAAAAAACATCAATGATACATTTTAATGAAAAATGACTTCCTTGAGAGAAAACTTCTCTAAAAAAATAGTATATTTTATATACATAATTAGTAGTATATTTTTAATATATCGCAATTTTTCATAGATAATAACTATTTGTTAAATGAAAAATAATGTGTGTAAATTTTCAGTATATTCAAAATTAAATAGTGTCCATGAGACTTGTGAGAGTAAATTTTAATTTTGAGATGTTTTATGAAAAAATATCAGATATGTTTTGAATTAAATATACTTTCATATAATATCATAAATAGTATAGTATATGTGATAGTAATGATAAATTAAAATATTATATTGTTTTACTCTAAAAAAGATCATATAATTGTTTCCTATTGGACTATACTAATCATAAATTAACATGATTTTCATTTTATCCCAATGTAGTTTGAGATGTTCTAGAATGTAATAACTGAAAATAGTTACACGATCTACCAAAATATTTCAAGGATGCTTTTTATAGGATGTGATACAAGTATTATGATATTAAAAATAGAATTATTTCTATTTAGATAACACAAGTTATCATCATATCATTTGAGTTTGTGAAATTAAAATGTTGAATATTGTTATGATATTAAACATTAAAAATTTGATTCCAAAATCAAGACAGTATTTAATATTTATTTCATTATAGATGTTACTCACTAAAAATTTTACTAAGAGTCTTTTATCAAGAGGTCACATAGAGATGTGGTTACAATAACATATGATATGATGTTTTAACAAAACTCTCTAACTTCTAAAAAACATAAGGAGATTTTGTAAATTTGACATATATAATATGTTTGACATGTTCTTATATAGTGAAGTACTAACTATACATCAAAATGTTTTAAGAATATGTTTTTTATATAATAAAAGGGAATCTCCACATTTTCATTATTTCACATTGGATATGTAAATGTATATATTGGTATATATTTCCTGAAATGTAATGATAAGCATAAAATTGAGTTATCTAGAATCAATATTCAACATAGAGTGTTATATAAAATAAAAAATGTTATGGTTAGAATGAGTATGATTTTTATTAAGGTATCGAATATGATTAAGAGGTACAAAAATAATTTTAGTGTTCTTGATGAGAAACATAGTATACCTCATCGAGTGTCATATTTTATGTCGCTGGAATAATATGAGTTCATTAATCATATTGTCCCTATTATTAAAGGATTAATAAATGTCTCGAATGTGAACTATTATACATTGATACCATTATTTAAAAATCCAAATGTCTTAGTTAATCATTGGATGTTTGGGTATGTTGTTAATCATCTCATTCACTGGAGATCAATGAAGATGGGATTTTTTCTCTCATATGATTATTATGAAAATTGGTCCCTTGATTAGTATAGATATAAGATTATATGACCATACCTATATAGTATGTATGATTTACTTATCTGTTAATATGTGGGTAATGTGATAATCTTATCCATAAAGATATAGATGACATATTATAAATTCATTAACCAACGCAGTCTATACATATATAATTGAGAACATAAGTGTTTTCTATATTGGATTTTCATACTATGTGTTCCATGGTCACTAAATGTAGTGGAAAAGGTAACATATTATTGTTCATGTAAACATGTTATGAAGCTTGTGTAAAAATTTATTGATATACATGTGATTAAAGGGGATCATTCTAGATCCCATTGTTTCTAGAGTATCACTGATTCCTTGGATGAGGCTTTATTGTAAATACATTTTTGGATCTAGATATAAATATTTATTATAAATTTTTAAATGTCCCATGAGGTTACAATTTGTGGATGTCTGAAAGAGGATTGAGTACAGTTCATAATGATTCTCGAAAAACTATTTTAGATTTAATACAAAAGTGTTTTGGATGGGTTTTCAAAATTTATTGTATATAATGTTACACATGGTGCGGTTAACAATAGATTTCAAAAAGTGTTATAGAGGATATACAAATTGATTTTTGGAAATTTTTCACTGGTTATTATATAGAATACCATATAAGGTCTTATGAAACAATTTATTTTTGGATTTAGTAAAGGTGGGAAATTAATGGAGATTATCTTCCTTAAAGATTAGTCTTGAGGATACATAGTCACAAATGTATCTATAAGATCAATATTTAATATATTTAGTTCAAACATATCATTAATCATATATTAAGAATACATAGCTTCCAATATATCCATAGGCAATGGACTAATATTGAATATAATAAATTTACTATAATTTTCATGATATATATATATATAATATGATGTCTCAATATATAGTTGTATTATGATTTGTATGAAATGATTCTATTATCTATGATTTTTAGTGGTAAAATGTTACAATTTTTATGTTGGAATGAATCAACAACATAATCTACCACTAAATAAAATTTACATGATATGTCATGATAAAGATAATTTCATTTATAGATGAGATGCATGAACATGTTGAGGTACTAACTCATGTACTATAACACTTGAGTTATTTTTTAATCAATCTATCAGTATTCTTGAAGGACTTATTAATCCAACTACCATATGATTTTCAATATATATGAGAGTCCACATGATGTTTATAAAAAACACCCTAGAACACTTATCTCTATTAATACCCTTCTTTAGCATTGTGTGGTGATATTACACAGTAGAGGATATCAGATTCCACTCTTATGATGAATGATTCATGAGATTACCATGTATACCTCTATTGGAGGGATACCCTTTAGTGCCACTATATAGATCTTTATAATCAGAATACATAAAATAATGTTTTTGTTGAATATCATTAGTGTATAATACTCATAATGTTTTAAGTGTTTATTTTTCTAAATTGTGAACATGGTTATTGTAATATGTCATTGAGAAGTTGTTTTTTGGTTTTTAAATTTATTTTTTTTTCATTTATTAATTTTTATTTTTCCTCTTTGAAACCCAACACTTCGTTCATCATTTCATCCCTTGATATAAAAAATTACTACAATTAACAATCCAAATATTTTTTTACAATATGAATCATGGTTAAACAATAATGAAACAAATATATGGAAAATTAAATTAAATGATGGAATAAATTTTTTCCACTATTTGAAGTGTGAATATTTCTTCATATATAGTATATTTATAAAAAAAAGCCCACTTTTCCAAATAAAATTGACCCCCATGGGGTATTCTATGAAATTACATCCCAACATACTCAATGGTGGTTTGCCATTCTCAAAAATATTATCAATACGGAATAGATAATTTTTATTTGGATATCTCATCGATAAGAAATGGTAATTTATAGAGAAAATAAATATATGCTTATGTTAATTATTAATAATAACATATGTTATCCATATATTAGTCCAAATAATTTTTTATTTTTTTTAATAACCAAACATCACTCTATAGGTAGATAAAAAATATATTTCACATAAGAAAATAATTCATTCGAAATAACTGATTCCTTGAAGCAATATACCTAAGAAACATCATGATCAACAATTGATTTCACAATAAATTATTAGTAATAGAAACATATGAATATCATCCATATTATCATTCAACATATATATACATATTTTCTTGAATGTTTAAGTCTTCCTGATAAACATCCAAGATGAAATATAATATATATGAATAAATGTGTACAATGTGTATATCATTAAGTGAGTCATACAATATAGATTAAAAAATTCACATGAAAACACCAATCTTACTTTATGTATCCTAAAAGAAAAATGGATAGTTACTTTGATATATTTATTCCATGATAATCCATCTATTATATACACCAAATTCTCACTATTTTAACATTTTTATGGATTTCATCTCATATCCACCATATTTTTATAACCAAAACATTAATTATAGTCTCAGAGTAAAAGGAATGTGTATTATATGAATATATATAACCCAATAAAATATGCCATATTTATTTGGTATTTATTTAAAAGTATGACATAACTTAGAATCTCTTATAGATGGATTTTTATTGAAATAAAACATAAAATATTTTTTGATATCATGAATTTTATTAGAAGAATATTCAATATGGACAACTATATTTTAAGAATCATAATAGTTTTATAGAATTTTTTCACCCTTAGAAAGAAAGAAATTATAATTTTATATGATAGTCATTCCCAATATTAAAAATATCATACATGGTTTCCCTATGAAATAAATGAATCATAAACTAAATTTTTTTTATATTGAAATATCCGTGTTGCACTATTGTCTTATCACCCTCAATCACTAACTTAAATTTCTCAATGTTTTCATTCTCATTATTGGTAATTGTATATGAAATTTAATTTATTATCATTCGTTTTAATTTTTTTCATAGATTTATGATAATATAGAAAAATAATTGGATATAAGTTAAATACCACATATTCTAAACCACACCTCTTAGTTTTTTAAATATATTTATATATTTAAACGATTTTTATATTATTATATCCTACTTTAGGATTTTTTTAAAATCTGGATCTATTGATATGGAATCTTATTTCTTTTTTAGTAAACCATTTCTTGAAAATGAAATTCCAAAAAAGAGGATTGAATAATCTCTCCAAATAAAGAATTGTTCAAAATTAAATCTATAAATATTTCATGGTTATTCTAAAAAAATTTAGATACTTCAATAGAGATCACATATGCAGCATATATGCATTATAAAATAAAAAATTATTATTGTTTACAATAAATAACTCTTCATTAGTCAATGTATTTTTTTGAAGAAACAATTGTGTAGTTAAAAATGTATATAAATTTATAAAATAAAATAATATATAATTTGTGTAAGAATTTTAATTTATAAAACCATTTTAGGGCCTCTAAAATTGTTTATATTAGAATATTAGAATTCCAAGAACCTGGAATGTGTACAAATAAACCCATATTAATAATTTCATAGAATGTGTTCGTAGGGGACAAATCCGTGAGGGAATATCCTGGTCTGTGTAGTAAAATCGCTATGTCATATGTTGATCTAAATGAAATTCTACTCCTTTGCAATGTTCCTTGTGAAAGAATTCATTATTGGGATGATATTGTACATGTGGTTCCCATAAATTAAACTAATTCATTCATTGAATAGCCAGTTAATTTTACCTCTATAAATGATCATCCCAATGAAAAAAAATATTTTTTGAGATGAGGTCTTATCGTGGGACATTGCAAAAAAAGTGGTTTCTGTGTTCGGGTGTTGATTATCATCTTTGAAAATGATAAATTTTCATATATTATGTCTTTTGAGGCCTATGGAATCCTCCTCTATCTCCCACAAATATATTCTCGAGGCTAATCATAGATGATCCGACATGACGGTATTTGGTCCCTCTATTCTTTTATAAAATTCAACCGAGGAAAACCAAATAAAGAAGGAATATAGGACATATGAAAATGCAATGTAGAAAAAGTGGAGCTGAATTGGGAGAGAATCATCAATTCCTTGGGAATATCCTACCACCTAGCAATAAAAAGGAATCAATGATCATTTTGTCATCCAAAAACATAAAAAATCTTTGTTGACGCCATTATTATCAGCACAAATGGATGGCCCCTTTTCAAAATAGCACCCATCATTGAAAAAATATTATGTGGGGAGAATCATTCTCCACATAGAAAAATGAGACATGGGTGGAACATGATCCCACATAGAAAAATCCTATGTGGTCAGAAGCAGGCCTCGTGTAGTGACATGATACATGGTTGAAACCTATGTCTGTGTAGCACCATCCAATATAAATGGTACCATCACCCGCATAGAAACATGCTATGTTTAGGGAAACTCATCCCACATAAGAACATGGTAAATGGAATGGGGAATCCTAGGGGTTTCTACTCTCCACCTTTAGTCACTTTCTTCTTTTATATCATTGGCCCCCAATTTGGACCTTCTACAACCCAGTCTAACATAATCAGATGAAGGCCTCTTCGAATTCCACCTAGAATGTATGATTAGATCAACATAATCATCATTTCTCCTTATAGATTATATATATACATGGTAAGTGGAGTCATTTTTGTATCCTTCTCTACATGTGGGGCCCTTATAATTCATTCAAGTCTAAATTCTTGTGGTAATGTGGGTTCCGACCATGGAGGTGCTCATGTGAACCTCCATGTTATATGGATTGAGGTAAACTGCTAGACATTCATTCTGATGGGTTTCAATGTTAGTCACTCCACTCTTCCTTGAAAAAAATGGAATCCCTTGTGGAGATATCCCCTATGAATTCTTGTAAGAGGTAACACTTTTTTCTCTTCGCCTGCACAGGAAATCGCTAAATGGATCACCAGATGTGACTATCTTAAATTCTAGAATAGAAGAGGATGTGTGAACTCTAAATACCCTCTTCCTCTCCCTATTGTTTTAAGACATGATTACCCCCTACATGAAGAAAATATTAATTATTTATAATATAATATTCATGTTATTTATTAATCAGAGACACCATTATTAGTGCCCTTTACACTTTGAACATTATTTCACATTATGATTGTAATTCCCTCTTAAAATGAACTATTACATGGTACCTTCTTGAACATCTCATAAAACACATAATGGTATTGATTTTATCTTTATATTTTATTTTCACATCTCCCATGATATAAGGAACAATTCATTATTCTGTAGCACTAGAAGATTCAATTTTTAAGACCACCAAAGTTGGATTTGAACCAACCAATTTCTAGGAGAAGTGATATGGACAACAACCCAATAAAAGTACTGTAGAGGATAGGATTCCATCCCAATTATTCTGAAACATTAAATTAAGATCTATAATATTTTGGTGAAAATTTTATTAAATAGTGGCCTAAGCTAATTCGGATGTTTTAATGGTTTTCCAGGCGGCCCAAGTAGATGGTGTAATTCTAGGCAAGATTCTGAGACCAAGAAAAACAGTCAACCATTTATATCATATCTCATGAATCACAAATATTTTTGGGCTGATATTTTACACGATATTAGGGAACACTAGAGCTACATTTTATCCTTCTAGGGACCACTCTAATTCGTCCATATATAAGGTCCTTTCATCACATCATTTCGGTGGATGCAAGCTTCCTGGAAGTTCGGGGGAAGAGTGGAAAAGTCTCATCTATATTAATTATCCACCCACCTAGGACCTCCAAAATTAATTAAAGAAACAAGGGAATATGGGGGCTCGACCAAAGGCTTCCTAAATGAAAATTTAAGGCCGTATTTGGTGGAGTATTTTGAGGATCTTGGAGCTTTGTTTTCATTGTAATGTTATTATGCCAATATGTCTTTGTAATGTGCTTCCTTCTCATGTAATTTGTTCAAATCACCTTCATTTTCAATAAACGTTCTTCTTCACATCTTATTATATTCTTATTTATATCACCTTGATACCGTTGCCTCATGGTTTGAACTTATTCACACCAACCCTTGTGATATTGTTCACACAATGTTGGTGTGATTGTGATTTTTTTTTGTTTTTTTACTTCTTCAATTCCACCCTCGAAATTCTACTTCCTGCTTCCGTTGAGAACTTTTCATAAATGGAGTGCTAGAAATTTTATGGGTTGATCTAAGGGAGTAGCAAAGGGCTGGATTGAATGTTATTCCTCACTCGCTAATTTTTATTAATTTCTTTTATTTGAGTTTCTTTCATTCAATGGTTTATATTCTTCCTCTTCCATATTTAATTTATTCGCCCCACTTTTATGTGCTAATTAGATCCTTTACCTTGGAATGATCATGAAAATTATCCGACATGTGTATAGGTTGTTATAATGTGTTGTGAAGGTGTTTAATTAGTAAGCGATGTGGTTAGTTTGAATTCATTTCATGAATCCTTCTCAAGTTAATGAAATTAAAATCGTATAAAAGGAATTCATCCAATCCACCCCGAGAAATAGCATATGATCAACTCATTTTCTCATAAATTGAATTCATGTAGATATTGTAAGGTCTGTTTTCAAACCCATCTAAAATAATCCCAATTAGGTCACTTCATAGCCCAAAATTCACACTTTTTATTGTGTGTCCTAGGATCTTATTAGGTCCTTGAGGATTCGACAATGCAAGCTACGCTGCTAGCGACCGCATAACCCTTAGAACATGGGTAAATTTGGGAGAGACCAAATTTTGGCACCATTTTCAGGGGCCCAAGTATGTTACTAGAGACAATATCATCCTTTTCACACCCAAAGTTCTCTATTCTCACCCCTATATCATATCTTTACCCCATTATATTTGTGTGCGTCCTGAGAATCTAGAATCCAACTTTCTGTCTTCACTAATGGAGTATAATCATTGGGATGATAAATATTTAATTGATAAATTTCCAGCCCTCTAAAGGATGGTTGAAGAGATGAATCTTGGGGAAGTCCATGATGATCAACCACATAAAAATTCTATTCCTAAAACACTGATTTAAAAATCTTGTAATCAAATGGATATAATGAGTTTCGATGTATCAATTTTGATATTACAACTACAAAGAATTAATACTTGTGAGGAACTCATCCTTACACCAATTTTACCTTCCAAAACCTTATGTGATGTGTCTAGTTTCAGAAAAACCTCTAATGAATTTATGAAAGAACTGACCATTGGATTTTGGGTAGGGGAAGTGAATCAAGAAATTGTTGAAGGGTCTTTAAATCAGGGGTAAATTGATTTCATGTGTTCACAAGAGAGAAATTTCACATCGTGGATCGAGTCTCCTATATATAACTCTATTGATGATTTTCCAAAACCACAAATCATTGAACCATTGACAGTAATTAAAAACATTGAGTCCATACCCATTCCTAACACTAATTTCTCTACTTTTATTGTTGAATCATCTATTCTAAAGGAACCAATTTTGTTGAGAAATTTGGAAAATAAAACTGAGTTAGATTCAAAATCACAACCTGTGTTTGAATGTTCTATGCAACCCAATATCAAAATTATTATCCTTCCTTCCCCACCATAGTATCCCTTCATGTGGTATAATCAGGAGATTTTAATTGGAAATTCATTCTTCTATAGAAAACAAAAAATATGGAATGATCATTGATTTCTTAGGAAAGACTACAGAGGAATCTAGATCACCCATTTATGATATTGCTTAGATTTTTCCAGTCATTGTAGAACAAATTATTGTACATGAAAAAAATTCTAAACAAAGTATTAATCTCAATAAAGTAGAATTGTAGAAATATAGGGTCTTTAAAATGTTGATAGTTGGTATTGGGTAAGTTAGGGGTTCATGTCGAGCTAGCGATGTAAAACAAAATCACTTCACAAAAGGAAACTCGTGGTTTTCATGTTTTATATTATTTAATTAGTACATCAGACTGTTTACATGTTCTTCTTTAATGATTAAGGATGTGTATGAAAGGGGAGCACTATATTCATCTATTTCACGTGGTGTGATCCCTGACTAATATCGTACCCAAAAATTTAAGAGAAGACAATGTATCATTAGTTTATTTTATTTTTATGTCTTTATAGGTTAAAAAAATAAAATATTCATAATTTAGATTGTTGACATTTTCTTATTTTATGAGTAAGGATGTGTATGAATGGGGAGCACCATATTCATCCATGTCACATGGTATGATCCCTGAGTAATACCTTACCCCGAAATTTAAGTGAAGACAATGTATCATCAGTTTATTTTATTTTATTTTATTTTAGGTAAAAAATATACAAAAAAATATATATAATAAAAAAATTAAATATATGTCGTAAGTCATTGAGAAAATCCTATCACAACCATCCAAGTAGCTGGGACTCGAACTAGAACTAAAGGGAGACTGGGGAATGCATTTTCAACATCAACCACTAGGTGAATTCATTGCCTAATTTTAATTTTCAATGTCTTCATTGAACTTATCTTCTACCCCATCTAATTTTTCATTTCTTTAAAGACTAGGGATAGTGTTCTTCTATGTTGGGGGGAGATTAAATAAAATAATTGATTCTTTTTCATCATAAAATTTGTGGAAGGAAAATTTTCATAATCCTTGAACATTATAACACACATTGAAAACTCCAAAATAGGATATCATGTAATTTTCCATGCCTTGATTCGGATTTTAATGCATCTTTATGTTCATGATCATAGATTTTAGAAAGTGCGGTTGTTCGATGTGATTCATCACTGTTTATATTTTCATCCATTTATTTAAACAAATCACAATGCACCTCCTCTAGATTTTGGGGTATTAGTTTGAGTTCTTGGGGTCCATAATAAATTTCATAGGGTTGGTGATTATTTTAATTATAACATCAATATTAAAAAAAATGCACATAGTGGAATGGATTGACCTAATGTGTGGCTTTTGGTACATTGGGATCGTGACTCAACATTTATCTTGCCCAGAGTTGGGAATTTTATCTCTATTTGTTGTAATTTGATTTTTTTTATCGAGTTAACTCAAGATGATTCCCAAGTACGTTAGCTTCACTTGGTGCCCTATGGACTTTGAGCCTGGGATTCTTCGGAAAATCCTTGCTACATGGGTTGACTCGATTGAGTTGAATTTCAATTACCATGAACAAATTGCAAAAAAAAACAAAAAAATGGAAAAAAATGAATACTCATTTTAATTTTGAATTTTATTCTTCCTAGTTCTTCCATCTTTTCTCCCTCTAATGAAATAAACCCCCATGTCTATTGTGACGCACAACACTTCATCATGCATAACTAAAATTGGATAAAATATGGAAATAAATTTGAACAAAGGAATGGTCTTGGGCTTGGGATATTCCTATGTACCTGGATTGTTTTAAATTATTTTTATGGATTTCATAATTTTTTTGGTGTGAGATTTTTGGGTGAGAAATGTGTATTAAAAGGTTTTTGGAAAAGGGAATTCAAATTTCATATTTTTTAGAAATATTTTGATCGGGACTAGAAAAAATCAAGATGGGGGTGTGATTATCCCATAAAAGAATAAAATATTCATTGTTTATAATATAATATTCACGTGCTTAATTAATCATAGACACCATTATTAGTGCATTTTACACTTCGAACAATATTTCACATTATGATTGTAGTTTCTTCTTAAAATTCTCTATTACATGTTACCTTCTTGAACATCTCATAAAACACATAATGGTCTTGATTTTATATATATTTTTTATTTTTCAGGTCTCCCATAATATAATGACCAATTCATTCTTTTGGGGCACTTGGAGATTTAATTTCTAAGACCACCAATGTCAGCTTTGAACCTACCACATTCCGGGCGAAGTGATTTGGACAGCAGACCAATAAAAGTAATTTAGAGGACACGATTCTAGCCCAATTATTCTGAACTTTTATATGAATATAGATAGTTTTATGGGGATCATTTTATTAAACAGTGTATCAAGATAATTCGTATGTTTTAATGGAGTTCCAATCGTCCCAAGTTGACGATGAAATTCTGGGCCAGATTCTGAGGCCCATAAAAACCTCTATCCATTTAGATCATATATCGCAAACTGAAAAAAAAATTGGCCAAAATTTTATAGTATATTAGTGGTAATCAGTAGATACATTTTATCGGTATGTTTCCCACTCTAATTTATCCATATAGAAGGAAATTGTTGCCCGTCATTTCGGTGGATGCAAGCTTGCTGCCACTTCGGGGGAAGAGTGGTGAAATCTCGTCTACATAAATTGTCCACCCACCTAGGCCCAACAAAATTAATTAAAGACACATGGAAATATGGGGGATATACCAAAGGCTTCATAAATTCTTATTTAAGGTAGTATTGGTGGAGTATTTTGAGGATATTGGAGCTTTGTTTTCATTGTAATGTTATTATGCCAATTAGTCTTAGTAATTTTCTTTCTTCGCATGTAAGTTGTTCAAATCACCTTAGTTTTCAATAAAAGATCTTCATAATATATTATTCTGTTCTTATTAATATCATATTGATACCTTTGACTCATGTTGTGAACTTATTCACACCAACCCTTGTGATATTGTTCACACAACGATGGAGTGATCATGATTTTGTTGTTTTTTTTCTTCTTCAATTCCACCCTCGTAAGTCTACTTCCCACTTCTATTGAGAAATTGTCATCAATAGACGGATATCTATTTTATGGTTTGATCTACGGGAGTAGAAAGGGGATGAATTGAATTTTATTTCTCACTCTCTAAATGTTATTAATTTCTTTTATTTTAGTATCTTTCATACAATGATTTTTATCCGTCCTCTTCCTTATTGAATTTATTCTCCCCACTTTTATGTGCTAATTAGATCCTTTACCTTGGAGTGCTCATGAAAATGATCCTAAATGTGTATAGGTTATGATCATGTTTGGTGAAGGTGTTTAATCAATAATTGATGAGGTTAGTTTTCATTCATTTCATGAATCCTTCTCGAGTTAATGAAATTAAAATCATAAAAAAATCTATTCATTCAATCCACCCGGACAAATAACATAGGATCAACTCATTTTCTCATAAATTGAATTCACATAGATATCTTCAGTTTTCTTTTAAAACCCTTCTAAAATCAACCCATTTTTGTCACTTTTATGTAAAAATCAATCTATTTTAATTGTGTGTCTAAGCATCTTCTTATGTATATGAGGATTCGACAACCCATGTTACATTGTAAGCGACCGCTTAACCCTTAGAACGTGGGTAAATTTGGGTGAGACCAATACATCATCCTTAAATTGACATTTTAGATCATGTGGTATTCAAATCTACTAATTCTTCCAATTTCTCACATTGATCGTAACTCATGTGGGCTTGGAAGTTATTAGTGACGATTACATCCTCATGATCCGAAATATTCTAATGGGCCTCCAGTTTAGTGTAATCCTCAACCATATGGTCAATGGGAATTATCTATAGATTTAATCCTCCACATACACGAAAATGGGTCACTTGTAAATTATAATCACCCACCATGATTATAGGGTCCCCCACAAGTGTAAGACCCAACTGAACAAACTATGTGGGAAGTGATTTCCAACTCACTGGGATACATATGAAGCCTCCCTGAGATCAAAATCCAACACCCAAATTAAAATAATATTCTCCAGTCCATATTTCTAGTTTTCTCATATCCACTCAGGAGACCACATCACTTCTGAGTCTCTCAGGAATCCCTGATCTAAGCACCTCACCAAAATTTGACTAGGAACTTTTCACATGGATATACTTTCTACATGATGTTATATTTGATGGTTCAATCCTCATCACATGACCATTAATGGTGATGTTACCTATTAAGTGGGACCAAACTACGTGGGTTTTGATTCCTTTCATGACGATACATATGAATCCCATTATATATGTTCTATCCCAACATGAAAATATCTTTTGTGTCCATAGATAAAATTAAACATTTGATCCCCATAATACATGGATAAAAACTATTATTATACTAATGAATGACTAAAGAATATTTTATATGTTCATAAATGGGTACCATTGATGTAAAATATTTGATACATATAAATATTCCTATCAATGGAGAACCTTGGATACATACAAATGATTCTAAACCCATGCTAATTCAAAAAGAATTTTCAATTCATGGTGATCCATGTATACATATATGGGAATGATAAATGGATTTGTGAATGCATATTAAATTTATTAGAGTAACATAATAATAAATATTCCCCCCTCCAAAATGGGTTTGATGAGCCCAACATCCCATCCTCTCGCTGATATGTGTTCTTCAGTTTTTTTGGACAAGTTACCCAATGAAATCATTCCATTAGAATGATGTTCCATGAGTCATCACGGATATGATATTCATTGGTTGTTTTTATCATGAGAAAAAACACATTATAGACCATTAATAATTAATAAAACTGATGTAAATTATTGTATGTAACTCAACCCCATGCAATAAACCCTTGGACTAGTATACTAACATCAAAAACAAAATGGTAAACCCAACATTAATCCTTAACCATGGTTGCAGTGTTACCCCACATCAAACCCCTCTTTCATCCAAAATGAAAGAGGGCCAAATAAGGCCATGAACTAAGAAATATGTGATGAGATACTAATTTTATGTGGTTCTACTCTCTGTATATGCCACATATATTTTATGCACTATTCACCACAACTCTCTTTTATCCAGCAGCACCTCACTATACTTTAAGGACATACACATCAACCACTGCATAGATCATATCCTCATCCAAACAAATTATTATGTCTCCCACTGAGCATATTCAACACTTGGTTTCAAATGCATTGGTTCGAGAGTAACACCATAAGAGTACTATTGTAACCTTGGAAGAAGTGCGACAGGCTCTCCACTCCATGAATCCCTTCCAACTACCTTCCCAAGGATAGTCGGTGGTCCAGAACTAGATGACACAATTTTCTATATCAAACCATTATGGGAGCCTTTCCCTATAATGTTATAACGAGGTCCTCCCATACCTTACGGAGGATGATGATGGCATCCCCAACAAGTTCATCTCAAAAGCATAGGTGTCCCATCAATTGGACCCTTCTGGTAATTTTCTACATCAACTCTCTATGGATCAGTATCCTCACCATGCAAAGTATATTACCCTATGGTCCCCATCCAATGTCAAGTGGTTCGAGGTCCCTAATTCATCTCACATAGGTTTATTTACAATCAATCATGAATAGTCTATTTTATTTATTCCAACTGAAGATGCCTTTAATGTAAATAATGGGGAAACTATTGAGCTTATGAAAATCCCTACTCACTAGTATGGATCACATTATGTAAATAAGATGGAAAATGAGTAGTTAAAAATTCCTTCTCAAAAATATCAAACCTACCATGATACTATAGTGCAAAAAATATTTGAGTAAGGTTTTATTTCATCTCACTCTCATCAATACTGTTAGTAATATATGATAAAAAATGAGAAGATAAAAATCCTTAATCTATATCAAACCCACTATGAAAATATTGTAGAAAATCGGGTGAAAATGAAATTCAATGCTCTCAAATATGAATCCCGCTATGAAAATAAAGAAAAATTTAATGGGATGATGAAAATTCAGGAATGTTACTTTCAATTTTAACATGAAAATGTAGTGAAAATAAGAGAATTAAAATAGCACATCCTATTTGTGAATCAGGAGAAGACTTGTACCGCTTCCCCTATACAAGAGAACTATCACTACCTAATAGAAGAAAATTGAGGAACATATATGGAACATTTTCTACCTCTAACATTATAATTTGTGTATATTACAATTCCCACCTAGGAAATTCCTCAACACATCATAGAAATGATGGAATTTCAAACATCAATCTATGAAAAAATCTTACAAACATTCCATGTTTTAATCACATCCATATAAATAGTTAAAAGTTGGGCCCACGAACCCACCTCCTTCACTGGGGTGATTCATCTAAACAATGAAGTTGTTACTCAAGAGAATAAATGTATGGGCCTCAGACTAATGAGGGTTGTCAATATAATTCTAAAATAAATTGAAAATTGGATCAGGAAACAATAACCTTTCCGACTGGGTGACACATGTTCACTTTGGTTGTTGTTCCAAGGTAGACATATATTACTACTACAATTTTGAAAGCATACATAAATTTTCTTATTGCACAAAGGGACCCACTCTAATAGTTACACATATATAATGGTCTCACTTATATCAGGAGGTCATAGTCATGCACAAGATAGTGCCTAAAATTAAATCATGCTAAAGAAAATTGGAAAATGAAGACAAAATTCACAACCCTACTGTTCTCGAAGCAACATGTCATTTAGGAAATCATACATATGTCAATGGTATCACAAGATCCTTCCAATACATTACCATAATATGAAATATATGGTTGTAGTTATAAATCTCCTTGCATAACATTTTTACTATCATTTTTGAATGTCCTATAAATATAATTATCCACAAAAACATCATTCATGTGTATAAACTAATAGTTCATGAGAGCATATCTCATGATGAGCATCATGGTATCCATACACATGGATAGAATGTCTAATAGGATGAAGTTCCACCCCTTGATTTCTTCTGCCCGAAAGGTCCTCCCAAGGGTATGAACTACAGAAATTCTCCTTGTAGCTAGACATTGAGATAAGATGGTAGTCCCCTCCCTGATATCAATCACTATAATGGTTCTCCTCAAATTTATATTTTAGATTGAAAATATATTCCAACTGTCTTCAAGTCAAATTAGAGAAAGCCCTCATATTATGATGCACATTTAAAGATTGTGTTAGGCATTTTTGGAAACCCTATCAAAGAAAATTGACATTTTTTCTCAACCAAAAGATGGAATCAGGAAACTATTCTCCCACAAGACACCCCCATACTATTCTGATACCGACGAGACCTCCAATAACACTGATACTTATGATAAAATGATCATAAAGCATCCATGATGTGATGATCAAGTAGATTTGTCTCTGATAGAATAAAAGAAGGAAATTTTATCTTGAGAAGAAAATATTCCAGGGATGGTATAACCATTATGTTTTGGCCCACATCTACTTATGAGATTGACATTCTGAAGGAATTGTTATATGAATGTATGATCAATATTTTTATGAAACTCTGAACTACTCTCCACTTCCTGAATGACAAATTATTTCCCTATAATGGGTATGCAGATAATTTCAAAATATTTGGATACATTCTTCATCAAATTAACCTAAAATTTATTCAATATAATTTTTACTCACAATCAAATACGTGGTGAAAAGATCTACAACTGACCAACATCAATGCATTTCATGTGTTGATTTGCCTAATTGTTAATTCATTCTAGTGATCACATCTGAGGATGGTGGAAACATAGAGATTTATATTTTTAAACATTCCCTATTCAGTATAACCCATTATAAATCATATCCTTGAATTCCAATATCCCATGGATTCCAATAAGAAGAACCCACAATTAGGAAATATGGGCCACTCAACACAAATCCTTGAATAATTCTCAAAAACATCAGTTCTGATTAGAGTGATCCATAAAAATAGCATTGAACAACAATACTGAGAAAATTCAGAATACAAATTCCTTCGGAAAATCCAATCCTCGAGACCTGAAAATATCCTCATAAGAAATAATTTCACTTGTACAATTGGGATCATATCTAGAGCACACTCGATCATCTGAGGACCATGCTGATAATAAAGTTGGATGTTTTTAATTGTTGTATTTTTTCAAGGGATGTTTTTTAAGAATGGAAATCATGTGACTTTGTATTTGGTGAAAATCATAATGATAGTTTTTTTAAATGAATCAGACAAATGTTTAAAAATGAATCAGACACACTTTTTCCATCATAACTAGAAGAATTTGTTTGAAAGAAATGGTACTGATTGGACTCAACTTGGGTTTAGAATGAAAGAAGATTATAATAAGGGATTTATTATTATCTGGAATTATATAATCAGTCGTATGGATAATTTATCGTTCTAGAGGTAAATGGTCAACAAATTTACTCAAAATTCTATATGGGGGAAGTGGTTGTTTTGATGGAGAATAAGAGTCTCTTTGACTATGATAAAATGAATGTGGTGATGCTTTGGTGGATTTTATTTCTCACAAATCATTTGTTTTTTGGAAAACATATGATGAAAGATTAATGGAAGAAAGGTTAAAATAGGTATTCCAAATCACACCCAGTTTAATTGTATCTGAGTAGAAGAGAATAAAAAGAAATGTGATGATCATACCCATAACAATCAAATTCAAGATAAGAAGGAAAGAAATATATTCTTAGAATATTGGAGAGTTTCAATAAATTCAATTGTAATTAAGGCACTGTAGAATATTATAATCCATCAGATGTATAACAGAAATTTGTAACTATGATGACTATACTCAGTCTCAGAAAGAAAAATATAATACCCAATATGATTGTATTTTGAATGATCATATCCATGACAATCATACGTAAAATTATTATACTCTATAAAATCATACACATGATGATATGAATGGTTGATTGAATTGCTAAATGAAGAGTTATATGGAGTTTTATTTTTTTCAAATGAATTAATGAAGTGGTTCAAGAGTTTTAATATTTTTTTCTCTTAATGAGAATTTTAATGTTTTTTAAAATAATACGCAAAGAATGAGTCTTAAATATCAATTGGGTCTAGAGAAATAGTGAATAAATTAAGGAGATGATTTTTATTTCAATTATATCGTGTTATTTTCTATCAATGTAGAAATTTCTTATATTTACAAATGGGTAAAGAGAAGATTTGAATAATTAAATGTTATTAGAAAGTCGATATTTCTAAATTAGTTTTCAATGGGGAGCTCGAAATTCACAAGATTTATTTTATTCATAATTATGAAGTGATATCCATTTACTCATACAATTACCTTTAATTGATACAGATAATTGGATTAAAGAAATTGAATTCATAAAATCTAACTCATTTATTTAAATGAGATAGTCAATAGAAATGAAATTATGAAGAAGAAGTGATGATTTTAGATGAATTGAGAAGCTTCAAGAAGAGTTGATGAATCTGAAATACACCCAATATTTTAGGGGAATTCTAAGTATGGCCAATTTAATTAAGGGGGAATTTTTTTGGGATTCCCTCCCAAGACAAATCAAGGGTCAAATATAAAAGGTGAAAAGTAAATTTAACTTTTATGATGAATATTGTACTATTCACCATAAAAGTGAGAGAAGATCTGAGTTTTTAGAGAGAAAAAGAGGATTTTAGTATTGATATTTCTTACTGAAAATGTTTTGAAAGATTGAATTGAAACAGATAAGACAAGACCACAACATAGTATTCAACACACTATCACACTCAGTTATTATTTTACCCAGATAATAACTATATTAACCTTGTCAATTATATTTGGACGATCATCGTACTTAGATAGATTAATTGGATCAGGTTTTTCATTCAGATACATCTAGACTAACGAAAAATCATATATGGGTAACAATACTATGTTTTACATACTCATAATTAAAATGGTGAAAATTGAACTATACCATATTATTTTAAAGTCATATTTTTTTTATTGGTTGGTAACGTACTTGAAGGAATCGTACTTGGAGGAATTGTATCGAGAAGATCCATACTCGAAGGAATCAGAAAAGGGAAAATGGGGCTGGGGAAATAAGGTTGAGTTTTTATAACCAAGTCTTGGAAGTTGTTACCTTCTTCTGGGTAAGATATAGAAGAAGTGATTTCAATTTATTACATATTTGGAATTGAAAAGTATCATATGTAACACAAGTTGTTATACAATAATTTTTTTACTCTATTTGTGCTTATAGGTTGCACACGTACTGTTGGAATTTTTTACATAGTGATACATGAGTGATTCAATCATGATGCAACATCATCCATATTTTATGACTTCACTACCTACAGTTTCTATCATAGAGGGTTCTTCCCCATCCCTAGCTCCTTGATTTCTCTACGCTACCTTCCCCTATTCCAGATCTTTTTTGAATCTTAACAATTCATGCATCGCTTGGCTTCAATCTTATATGAATAGAGGAGGCATGATTCATGGGTTTGGTGATTCTAATTCATCAAAAGGGGAAGTGTGGTGGGGTATACTATTCTCGATGGTGCCTATAAGAGTCTTTGAAGGTTGTCTAGGGAGATGAACCTGTTTCCTTCTCAACTGTTCTAGAAAGTCATCCATGAGGTTCTACAACACTGATTTTAGGTGGTCGGTGTCCTATTTTCATAAAGATGGTGGTGTGGCAAAAACCAAGTCCTCCATTCATATTTCACCAGGTTATTAGTGTTCTTCTAGTCATTGGAGTCTAGGTCTAATTCTGGTTTTATGGAATGCATCTACTATATCTGATTGTCGCTTTGGGTCTGCTTTGGTGGTTTTTATTGTTTGATGGTTCTTTGTAGTTTCATTGTGTAGTATATGTCTCTATGAGGTTGGGATCTTCTTTTTCGTCTCCTTTGGTTGAATTACAACTTCTTATTGGTACATCATGGTGGGTAGCCTCAAAAGATGGATGGGTGTGATGACACCCATCATCTGGCTATCTGTCCTTTTGGATGGGTGGGTTACCTATATTTTGATTTCTCATAGTGTGATTGGACATGAGTTGTGTTTCATCAGGTTGAATTTTTGTGATTTTTCATCTTCATTTTGGGTGGGTGACTCAGAAGAGTGATAGTTGTACATGGATCTATCGCCTAGTCCTTATCCACATATAATGTGTGCAGAAGGACATATCTTCCTCCTTGTGCTACCATCATGGTGAAACATATTGGCATGGGGCGAGACATTCCCTTTGGCCAATTTCACTGTTGAATCATTATTCTAGGAGCAGTGAGTCTTTTCTCTTTGGCCATCTAGAAATTTTCATTATTTGGATCACTAATGACCATTTTTTCCTTTAGGTCTATTTGTATTGGCATTTTTCAAGGTGATTGATGTGGGTTACCTCTTACAACATTTTTCAAAAGAGGATTACATGTTTCTTTTTCAATAAATGGGGGATTTTCCTCTAACCTGTTAAAAAAATATATCCGAGTCATTTTAATCCAAGGATTGATTTCTAGTTGATTGGTTGGTATTGGATTACATCCAAACCATACCGGGGACGTAACTATTCATATTGAACTTTGATGCTTTTAAATACATATGTTCCTTTGGATGCGAGGATGAGTTATTTATTGAACGTAATTGAATCTTTAAACAGAAAAGAAGGTTGTTTCAATGATTTGTAGTAGAAAAAAGGACCACTGGTTCACCCCCTCCCCCCTCTTATTGGTAAAATAATCTTGAGTGGGTACTTTCAACTAGTATCAGAGCATATATACCCATCCCCTTTCCTTTTCTGACGTAGATTTTGAATTGGGTAAATAGTAAATGTATCCTCATTTTTGATTGAATGAATTATTATATCTGAAATTATATAATGTTGTCTTGTCATATGTTTATTTGATATTATGTTCTTCAAGCTAAAATATATGGGTTTCCTCCTATTGGTTTTAAATCTCCTCTTACATATGTTGATAAAATGAATCTGGAGAATGATGAAAGGGCCAAGAATGATAAATTATAATCACTTTATGAATGTAAATTAATAAGAGTGAATAGGGTTCCCATATCCAAAGGTATATGGGAAAAATTGAATAACATATAATAAGAAAATACAAAATTGAAGAAAGAAAAGTTACAAATCTGGTGATTGAAATATGAATGTTTGAAGATGGGAGATCATGAATCTATTAGAAACTTCATTACCAAGGTAAATGAAATTCTGAGTATTATCATATATCTTAGCTAAAATTTATATTATTCTACAATTGTTGAAAAGATGTTGATAATCCTTCCTTACATGGTTTATGAAAAAATTTAATCATTCGAAGATAATTATCCTAAATAATTATCTCATGATGATCTGCATGGCAATCTCATCACTTAGGAAATGAGAATAGAGAATGCTATAAAAATGATGATAGAGAAATTTTATTTGAGGTTTCTAAGAAATAATGTTCGAATAATATTCTTATTGATGATAAAGTGTGTGAATCATATTATAAAAATATGATACATAAAACATATTGATAATATTTTATCATTCTTTTCTAAAAATGTTAAAAGAGGTGTATGGAAAACCCAAGGGAAACATAACTTGAAATGACTTTAATGTAAAAATTTCGGTCACTTTACGGCTAATTGTCCTTCAATAAAAAATTAAGTGGGTAGTGATGAAGATGAAATGAATCCAAGAAGATCATGGAAGAAATATGGAGATAAAGTAAAATTGAATTCCACAATGAATGAAAGAAAATTATTCCAAATAAAATGAAGATGTATCTTGTTTGAATATGAAAAAGAGGAAGGCAGTGATGATAAACCCAAAAAATTAGTTGAGTATGGTATTGAAAATACATTTATTGAAATAGAGAATGATGAAAAATTCTTAATCAGTGGTTATGGAGATGAAAAAACACAAATTTAATATCATTTTAAATAAGAATTGAAATAATTTTTTAGAAATATTAGAAGGCTTGAAATGAAAAACAAAACTTTGGAAGATTAATTTCCTTAATAAGAAATCAAGAGTGTTTGGATGATGATAAATTAAGGATAGTGAAAGGGATTTATGAATTGAATAAATCTGAAGAAGAAAAGTAGTAGAGTAGGAACCCATAAAAAATACAAAAGATGAAAAAGAAATGAATGTTTTGTATACTCTATCTCTGATGTAGGTGAATGTTTTCAAAATGAAAAAATGGATCTGGTTTGACAAAATTATCCATGAAAGGGAGAAAATATTGTGGGAATTTTTTCTAAATTTAAGAAATCATGGAATGTTATTTATGTGGCCAAGACCAACAATTATAGAAATTTATAATCCTCAAATAACCCTAAGTATGAAAATGTTTTCAAAAAATATAAATTTGAAAAACTATCAAATACATCTGGTTCTGATAAATCATAAAATAAAATAAAGTCTCTAATTGGTATTGTGAAGGTTTGTGGATCAAAAAGGAATAAAAAGATAATGTATGGAAAACATATTCACAATCTTGGCCAGTATTGAAGCGTAAGTGTAAAATAATCATTTTATGGATATTGTTGTTATTGTGGTGGATTTAGACATATGAAAAAAAATTGGGTTTAACCAACAACATTACAATTATTTCATAGGTTATGAATAGAATGGTACATGGTGGAGATAATTACCTCAAAAGAAGAAGTCTAAGAATATGGTTTTGAAGAATCTTGAAAAGGTTGGAGTAAAGAATGAAAATTAGTTCCAACTCTTGGGAAATATTATTAAAGGAATAAATAATCTTGGTAACCATTAAATGGAAATGTGGTTTTTTACTATGATAAAAAAATGATTCTTATCAATTTCATTAAGATAAAGAATAATAAATTAAAGGAATAATTAAAATCTCATGCTGTTGAAACTACATTAATATATAGAAAATGAGAACAGCCTTGGATTCTTGAGAATGGGTGTCCTTATCATATAATATGTGATTTCAAATTTTTGATTAGTGTGAATGATTTTACTGAAGGCACAGAGAAATTTATCAATTATGGACTGATGAAAATCAAATGTGTTAGATGAGATATCCATTAAAATGAAAAGTTGAAATTCAAGAAATATTTATATGTTAATTGGAGGAAACTAAATTTTCTAAGTGTTTCACAATTGTGTTATGATGGTAATAAAGATATATTTAGAATTTATTGGGTTTTTTGTGAAAAGTGAAGAATATGAAAAGATTGTTAGAGGAGGACTGTGAAAAAACAGAAATTTGTTATGGATTGGTGAGATAAAAAACTCTTGTTACATGAGTATGGTGGAATATATCAATTTTAGCACAAAAGGATGAGACAAAAGTGTCCATGAAACATGAGAATGTTATCTAAAATGTTTCTTCTCTGAGACATTCTTGATTTTATAATTAGAAGATATTAATGTTTCACTATTTGTCAGAAAAGAAATATTAAAAATGTTCTTTAAAAGAAAGTTGAGATTTATTCATAAAAACCCTAGATCTAATTCATTGTAATTTCTTCAGGACAATTTGAAAAGGATAACTAAATAGAGATAAGTACTTCATTACATTCATTGACTATTTTACTCACATTACGAGTGTTATGATTATAAAACATAAATCTTATGCTTTGAAAATGTTTAAAATTTTAAGAAGGAAAGTAGAAAATGAATATGAGTATTCAATAACGAAGTTGAGAACGAACAATGCTGGTGAATATAGAAGTGAATAATTCAAAATTTATCTTAAGAATAATGGAATTTTTAAGGAGTATAGTTCCCCATATAGTCTTTAATAATATGGGGTTTCTAAAAGTATAAATAAATTTTTGATAGATATGGGAAAAACTATATTACATGAACATGGTATGTATCGTTACATTTGGATGAAAGCCATAATTACTGATGATTATATTAAAACCCACTATTCCTATAAAAATCAATAAGATATGAATTCTTATGTATTTTTTATGGAAAAATTTCAGGTTTGAAATACTTCGGAGTTTTCAGTGGCCCATGTATTATAAAGATGAAAGGTGGAAACTATGGAATGTTTAACCAGAAGGGAGAAGATGGAAACTTTCTTGGATATAATATAGAACAAAAAGGATATATATTCATCAATAAAGAGGAAAAAATAATTATTGATTCTATTTATATGAAAGTAATTGAATGTTTTGAGAAATAAAACCATACTCTGGTAGAAAAGGTAGTTGAAAAAGATGATCCAAATATTTCGGATAATGATATAGAAAATTTTATTCCTACTCAATAAGAAGAATCAGACTCAACTATTTCTTGGTAGGAGGAAGATATTAAAAAATATCATCTTATATTGAAGAAGTAAGTGTAATCTCATAATATCAATGGACATCAATATTATAATGTTTAGTCAACATAAAAAACAAATACTATTACACACACTTCATTGTATTCCAATGTGGAGTTGAATGATGTGAAAGAATCATTTGAGTATCGGGAATGTGTTCAGGCCATGAAGGAAGAGTTTGGTAAAATTTAAAATAATGACACATGGGAACTCCATCCAAATATTAAAAAAAGTGTATTGGACTAATGTGGGTCTTCCCGAATAAGATGAATCAAGAAGGTGAAGTGATAAGACACAAAGAAATATTTTTTTTTCAAAGGGTGTTAATAAATTAGAGGTATTGATTTTGATGAAAATTATTGTCCAATGGGAATATTATAAAAAATTATAATATTTCATACTATTTTGTCACAATGAGGTTTTAAGATCTTTAAAATGGATTTTAAATCTACATTATTGAATGGTGATCTTTATGAGAATGTTTATATTGAAAAAACACGAGTATTTATTGTTGGGAAAGATGAATGTTATGTGTGAATATTGAAGAAAGTGTGGTATGGGATAAAAAATCTCTAAGAGAATGGTATTCCAAATTAAAAAAATGATTAAGTGGGATTATATTTAATAAAGGAAGAGTGTATAGAAATCTCTACATCAATGAAATTTGAGAGTATTCTCTCATTGTAATTTTGTATTTTGTAGACATTACCATTACTGGGAATGATAAAAGAAGTTGAAAATGGTTTGTAAATGAAATGAAAAATGTATTTGAAATTTCTATACTAGGGGAAATTAAATACTTTTTTGGGTTACAAATATAATAAAGGATGTAATAAATTCATATTTTCAGTTATATAATTCTAAGAAACTTATTAGGAGGTTAGTCATGGAAAACTCAAAACATCATTCGACACCAATATTAGTAGGAAAAAATTTGTCAAAAATATAGATAATTAAATGAATTTTATTAGAAGTTTACAATATTTGGATTCCTCAATACCTAATATTGTGTATATCATTACCTAATGTGAAAGATTTCAGAATGCTCTAAAATAACCTAAATTATTTTCTAGAAAAATAATTCTCTGATACACCAACGAAATAACAAGATTTCGAATCTGGTATGGAAGCTCATATAGTTAAGAATTTTTTGGGTATTGAGATGTTGATTGGGTAGGAAATGTTGGTGATAGAATATTCACATCATGTGGAGTATTCTTTATGGGAAAGAATTAGGTTTGTTGGCATTAAAATAAAAAAAAATTATTAACTCTCAGTACTACTTAATCAAAGTTTGCTGCTACAATTCAATACACTACAATGTTTATAGGGATGAAAACTTAATTAGAGGATTTAGTGGTTGATGTAAAGTTACCCATTCTCTTGGGTGGTGGTAATCAATGTAACTACAATATCACCAATAATATTGTTCAATATTCTTATTCAGAACACATTGATATCAAATATCATTTCATCAAATACCATATGGAGTAGAATGAATTTATAATAGAATATATTCCAGCATCTGAACAATTTACTAAAATTTAAAAAAACCATTAAGAAAGGAATCATTCTCTTAATTGAGGTTGAAAATTGATTTCCAACCTATTTCTAATAAGGTTATGGATTGTGTTTTTGTCCCCAATATAATCATACATTTTTATTATATTGTAAAGGGAGAGAATGTATTTTTTCATAAATCTATCTTTTTTAATGCATGATAATATAGTGAGTTGTGGTTATGATATGCCGTCATCATTTTTTTGAGTGAACTATACTCACATTCTGTTGGAGTGGTTGTAGGAATGAAATTTTTCTTTATTTAAATATGTATGAAAAATAGATGAGGAAGAAAGAGGAAAAAGGTTTTCATACTAACATCTTTTGGAAATCATGGTTTTTATGTAAATTATTATTATTTCATACAATGATATCCCATGCGGTCTTAGAATTATATATAAGTAATCAATTTCATGAGGATAAAAAGTTCAGTGATTTATGAAACATGGTTGATAAAAAATACAATAGTTGAGATTCTTATGACCAACTTGTTGATGATGGTTGTGGGTTTCAAGTGTTGAATTTTAAATTAAATGAATCTTTTTGAATAAAGAAAATCACCCCACTTTTTATTTGGTGAAAATAATATTTATAGTTCTTTTCACACTAATCATACTTGTGTTTTCAAAATAATTGACACTATTTGTCCATCGTAATCAGAAGAATCTATTTGGAAGAAATAGTTTTGATTAGACTCACCTTGGTTCTAGAATATGACAATATCATATTAAGGAATTGATCATTATCTAGAATTATAGAATTAGTGAAATGGAGAATTTATCTTTCTAGAAGTAAATGGTCTTTTGATTCACTATGAATTCAGTGTGAAATAAGTTGTTGTTTTGATGGAGAATTAGAGTATTTATGACTAAAATAAAATAAATAGAACCATTATTTACTGATTTTTATTTCACATAAATAATAAGTTGGTTGTAAAATGTATAAAGAAGTCTTGATGGATTAAATGGGAAAAGAGGTATTCCAAATTGTACCTTGTTTAATTGTTTCTGGGTGAAAGATAAGAAAATGGAAGCTAAATATCATACTAATGATAGATGGATTTGGGATGCAAAGAAAAGAAATAGGATGTTGGAAGATTGGAATGTTTCAATACTATCATTTATAAGTAAGGGAATTTAGAATTCAATCATTTGTTTTACGAACAAGAAAATATGCATACCCCAGATGATCATACTCATGCTCAGAAAGAATAAGATCATACCTAATATAATCATATTCGAGAAGATTGTGTCCGGGATAATCACACTCAGAATGATCATACAATGGACAATCGTACTAAAGCTGAGATGGATTGTTGATTGAATTACTAAAAGAAGAGATATATGAACTCTGATTTGTTTTCAAATTTCTTCATCAAGTGGGTCAATAGTTAAACTTATTTGTATTTATCTCAAATTGAATATTCATGTCGGTAAAGAGAATAATGGAAGATGAAGTATTTTATATCAATTGTTTCAAGATAAAAAGTTATGTAATAATAGAGATGATTTGTACTTAAATTGTCTCAAGAGTCTTTGTGTCAGTGTTGAAATGTTCTATATTTCAAATAGGGTCAAGATAATAATTGAAATGTAAACATGGATTGAAAAAAGATATTGTTGATTGAATTATCAATATGTATCTAAACATTCAAATGAATGATTTTATTTAACATTCATAAGTGATATCCATTTCTTCAAACATTTATATTCAATTGTTGCTGAGCATTATGTTAAAAAAATCAGATTCTAAAATTTAGACTCATGAATTGAATTTAGATAGGAAATTGAAATGAAATAATGAACAAGAAGAATCGATATAAGAATAGTCGATTAGATTCATCAAGAGTTGATGAAGTCAATATACACCTCATATTTGAGGGGATATTGAGAATTGGTTGAATTTGATTATGTGGGAAAATATTTTGGATTCCCGCCAAAGACACTCAAGGGTAACCTATAAAAGGATAAAAGTCCAATGCAATGATCTAATGAACAATGTACTCTTCATAGTAGAAGAGATAGAAGCATTGAGTTTTTATAGAGAATAATATGGTTTCCTTATTCTTATTTTTATTGAAAATATTTGACTGATTGAAGTGAAAATGAAGGAAAATGATCACAAATTTGTATTCACCTGATCATAGTAATCAAGTTTTATAACATCTAACTAATTACCGTATTTGGATTATCAATCATATTTTTATGATAATCATATTAGGAATGATTGGTCGGATTAGGATTTTATTTATGATATTTTTGGGATAAGGAAGAATAATGTAGTGAGAATCGTACTGAGTTCAATGTACTTAGAATTTAAGTGTTGTTGATTAATTTTGACTGTATTCTATCAATATCATATTTTTCAATTAGTAATAATTGTAACTGGATGAATCGTATTAAGAAGAATCATACTCAGATGAATTAGACTCAGAAAATTGGACTGGGAAAATCAGATTGAGATTTCAAAATAATGTTCATGATGTTCTAATATTATTCTAGGTAAGAAATTGAATACAGATTTTCAATTTAATAAATTTTTTTAATTGAAAATATTCATCTAAACATGAGTTTTTACATAATAATCTTCCATATTTGTTCTAGTAGGGTTCACACACACCATTAAAAGGAGGTGACGGTTGTTTCAAGGAAACATAAACGAAAAAGTATCATAGATTCACCCCTCCCCCTCTAAGGGATAAAATCATCCTGGCTGGGTAATTTAAGATCAAGTATGCATGTGATTATGAAAATGGGGATAGTACTATAATCCACATAATATGGGATCAACTATAACCCATATGGTTGGGAAAGTTTAACACAAAATACCCCCATAAACCAAGAAAACTATACAGAGGTGCAAAAAAAGGGAACAAGAGAACCCCCATCTCACTGAGTTGGGGGAATTTTGTCCTCAACCACCCCTCATAGAAATATTTTTCTCTTATTTAGGGAGGAAGATGAGCAGATATATCTCCTAGTTCACCCCATAGTGTGACTCATTTAATACCGAAGAGAGTCATCCTACAAGGATACATAGAGGTTCCATGTGAGTCACCCTTCTCTATGAATCTCAAAGAGAATCCCATAAAGGAAGGTAGTGGTCCATAAAAGCGTGAAAACAACACTCATATATTTTGATAGCCAATACATTTCATACAATATATTATAAATTATTAAATTATGTAGACATAAACCCTATAGATGGAATCAAAAATTTTGTAGGTAAATAATAGAATGGAGAGGATGGTTACATCTAGGATACGATCCACAATGAGAATTATGGTGTCTATACCCAAAACCAGAGAATTAGCATAAATTTATGTAATCCCTCAATTAATACCATACTTCTTCCTCAAAGAATCTATAATATGAATAAAGGAAAGTTCATATACGACCCACCTTATCCTTTTTATGAGGATGATCTCCCTATACTTACAGAAATATTATCTTCGCAGGAGGATGATATTATAGATTTGAGGTGACTCAGCTCTAATTTTCACTGCGGTAGAATTCCTATCAAATATTATTTACTAGTAAAGCCTGAACATACATTTTTAGTAGGTGTACCATGCCCATAAGGATTCATCCTATAAATTGAAGTAAGACCAGTAGATATACCTAAAACTCCTATAGCATCAGTCTACCTAGACTCGGTCATGGATGAATATTGATCTTTCTCTCCATTAAGCATAGAACTGGAATGGGTTCTGGAAAATCCTCAAAATATTTCTCTCTTAAAATATTTGCCTCAATTAATAGTAAATATGGTATACTATAACCTACCAATAGTTTCAATTGTTCAAGATCAAGTTCAACTGACTACTGATCAATTGATTATCAACATCTTCGGGTCATTTATTGGTTAATTGGAAGCCATTATAGAAAGACATGAATTAAAGAAGCCATAATAGAAACTTTACTCTAATTGGATGAGTGATACACTACAACCTATAATCTTTTGGAGTCCTATATTACCGATAATCAATCGATTAGGTGACCCAAAAAAACATCTAATGCACTATCTATCCCATTGTGATCTAATGATGGAATCTATTGTGAAACAAGATGTCGTCGATCTAGAATTCATCTTACATGCCTTACAATGGGTATCCTTATTATGGTACACCTGTTTTCTAGATCATTTGATCAAAGGATGGGATGATCCCCATTAGTATTTCCTCTTTCAGATCAGCTAAATACTGGAAATGACAACAATCAATGACCTCTAGAATAGAAAACACTATCAAAATGAGATAATCATATATATTATTTCCAAATGTGAATGGTTTAACTACTCTATGAACTCACCACTTCCCCTCAATGATCATCACAATATTTCAATAGGGAAACTTCATGATGATCTATGAACATGATCATCCGGGAGAAATATATTTGTGAGTTTAAGGATTTTTCCACCATTTCCAAACAAATGGATGATTCTATATAGCATAAATATCTCATTTCCTAGATAAGTCTACTATCCTTAGGGAAAATTACGATAAAGGTATAAGTGGAATCCATCACACTTAAGTCATATTAAGCACCTACTTCATCTCTAAAGCCTTCATTTTATCATGTAGCACAACATGGGTGCCTAAAAAATCGCACCTCGATAGGATGATAAAAGGGAACCTAGTAAAAATTAATTCCAGTAGAAAAGGGAAAAAATTTAACCGTTCTGAGATGACCAATTCAGTTACTATTTTATAAATGCTAAGGATAATGCCTTACTCCTCCTAGGAAATCCTATGAAGTCTTTCCATGTTAGTCAATGAAACTGGCCAGATTATTTCCCCTTTCACCAGATATTGGGACACACCATTCGTAAATCCTTCATCTACAATGAAATCCAAAAGTAAATTGTAGAATCTAAGAAAGTAAAGTTTCGAAGCCACAAGAATAGTGGTGTTTGTTTCCACTAATATCCCCACGATGTAAGAGGTGGGTTGAAAGAAGTTAGTAGGTAAGAAAAAATTGATTAATATATGACTCAAAAACTACTAAAATTAGCTCATAGAGCTCTCCAATAATATTTGAAACAACAAACTATGCCTCTAGATGATTTTGTTGCAACACAACCAAAGCCATCATCCCTACAACCCCCAAAAAACATGCCTTTTAAAAAAGTAGCATATACGGTAGGGTAGAGAGACTGTAATAGGATGAACCTACATCAAGGCCACAGTCTCCTTTGACTATATAAGACTTTATATCCTATTATTTAAAACAACATGAACAACCCCAAGAAATGGAACCACAAGAAATAGCCAGCTAGAAAAATTCCTCATCAGATGATGAGTTGATCTTCAGTTCCATTAATATCATTTGGTTCGTGGATTCATTAACTGAATATGAGTATGTCTATAAACCTAAGTTCCCTACACCTAATTGTGGAACTAGAGGAAGTGGTTTCATGGTATGAGGATACTGGTGAAAATGCAGATGTGGTAGGATCCATAATCCTATCCAGGTCCCTACTCAATCATTCAATGTTGCATAGACTTGTAGAATAGACCTTTGGAACATCCAACAAGGTCATTAATTTCCCCTACAGATGTAAGAATCCACTCTAACCTGATCACTATGAAATATAAATCAAAATCGGAACATGTGTCAAATCTCCCTCAACATGAAGGAAGGCCTTCATGTCCTAACCTACTAAGTACAAAAGAACCTACAACTCCTTTCTCTAGGGATGATCCATCTATATCAAATACTCAGGTCTCTAATCCACATGTTAAAGAGAATCCTGAAACTAGTAAATGTAGGCCTTTATAAAAAAATTGTGGAATCATTAAATATTTAACCTTGTTACCATTTGATATATAGGTCATGGATTCCATTAACTTGTTAAATAAACATAGTGAATCACTCATAAGAAATTTTCCAACACATCAAGAGTTTGATGAATTTTTTTCAATATATTAGGAATATCAAATAGGGAATGATTCTAATGAATTTCTTCAGCTTATCTATTTCATATATCAAGATGAAGATGAAATTATAAAAAGACACATCTGAACCCCATACATGTCTAATAGAAAAAGTGGATTCGATGTTCGAAATGTTTTCATTGAAAATGACTCTAATGTTAACATCATTATAATAATAACACATAACTGGCAATGATGAAATGTGGATAACCTAGTGTCATCCTCCCTAACTTTAAAGAATATGGAGAAAGTGATTAGAATATATTATGAAAAATCAAACTTAATTCCCTCTTTGGTGCCCTTAAATCCACTTCAAGAATTTATGGTGGTTCAGAAGAACACAACCTCCAGCATCCTTCTAGGTTTTCCCTAGTTACATCAACATGAAAAAAAATCCCCTCATCATTCCATCAATGCATCAAATACTATATTAATGGAATTATTGAGATATTGTTGAATGATAAGGCCACATTTGAATCCTAGAAGTCGCATTATATTGATGTAGGATTGTATCCAAAGAAAGGGTAATAACCCCTGGTTGATAGTGTTTCTTGGGTCACCTACCCATGTGGGATGAAAACGATCAGACCCAACCCATTGAAATTTCTCTATAAAGATTATCTATTTCACATAAATCAGGTTGAGTATATGAACTCAAATACATGAGAATATTCGGAAATATTAATGGTTTTAGTCATGACCACTGAGTCCAGAAGTGTTGAAAAAATTTGTTATCTTCCAATATAGTGATGAATGATCAGATGAAAATATATTCATTTAAACACTAGATCTTCAGGAAATATCATCCACTCTATCTTATGATGAATAGGGAATCTCATCACACAAATGGGATAAGGACAATATTTTGCAATATCTCACTCCAGCCACTCTAGAGATTGATGTAATCCACACATTGTCAGCTGTGTAAAAGGAAGTTTATTTATCTTTGGAATTCCATGTTGTCTTCACCTACCCCTTAACTAGAGAATGTATCCCACTATTTTCCCCCCTTTGGAGTAAGGGTAATATTTTAAGATGAGGGAGAAGTGGAGGAGGAAATTAAGGATTCCCCTATACCAATTCATGTATCCATATCTAGCACCATTATGTAACTCAGAGAAATAAATCTGGGTAGAGCACAAGTCCCACAACCCACTTTTATTAGTGCATCCATTTTTATGAAGAGAAAGTGGTGTATAACTCTTTCCGAAAATATCATCGAGAATTGTTTCCCTATAACTACACAAAAATGTTGGTCCCTGATGCTGAGGTGCCCAATCACCACCTAGGAATATTAGATGACCACAAGAGCAATATGTAAGCATCCAGAAGCATGAACCTGACACATGATTCCAAAATTGAGGCTGATTTCAAGATTCTCATCAGATAAAAATTCATTTGGGAGGTAAAATATCCCAAATAGTTGGTGAATATTGTCCCCATAGTGAAGAAAACTGGGATATCAGATTATAAATTGATTTCAGGGATCTCAAATAACACTACCCGAATGATGATTTCTCAGTCACAATCAAAGAAAAATATATCGCAGTAAAAACTACATATCAAGATCTCTTATATAATTATGTCCATTTGAGATAGAAAAAAACTTCAATATCACAATTATATGATGAAGTCAATTTTTTCAGATCCCTTAGGGAGTATTTTTCTATTGAGTAATTCTCTTTGGCTTGACGAACACGGGTGCTACATACTGATGTGACATGAATCACATCTTTAACACAACCGTGAGAACATTTTTTTAATTATACATTGATGGATTACTTGATGAATCTTGAATGTTCTCAATTTCACTAGAAAAATCATCAAAGCGTCTTAAATAAAATATGACAACAGAACAAGAAAATGGACCCCATGAAGTCTGATATTTGAATAACCAGAGGGAAATAAATCAGATTATCTGTAAACCATCATTGCATCGATGTTGACCTTGAAAAGAAAAAGGAATACCTTGGCATACAACCCCACGTAACCTCACAAAATTGACAATACTTCATGAAAAAGTTATCCTACAATAGGTTCTTAATGGCCAATCTTGCAGGAAAATGTCTTTGCTTCACCGGGTTGATGAAAAGGTAGTTATATATTTGTGTAATGATGACTGTCGAAAATCATTTGAAAATATCATGAAATATCTCTTAAGATTTCGAGTGTTGATGACCCATGTCAAAGGAAGTGACTTATTTTTTATGCGACATTGTTAGAGAGATCATTATGTTCCTTCCTCACACAAAAGAATTACCTTGGGATTGAAAGCATCCTTTATTATGTTAGGTGAACCCTTATCAATGCTAAAACTCTTTATTCATATATGAAGAAGGGATTTATGGTGTTAATCATTGTAGATGTGAATCCGAGGCAGAATCTACATAATCCGAAGGTCTGTTTAGATTCTTGTAGAAACCCACTCAAACACATTCTCAGTTGTCTAATGCTGATCATATTTTTTTCAAAATGGGTGGTCATACTATTGTAGTTTGAAATTCGGTTCTTGACTCATTAATCGATCAAAGGAAAGGCATTATCATATATTATAGAAGAGTGAACCTTGGTGAAAATGACTACATATGACACTGAACATTGCATTGTAGAGGTTTTCCCTATCCAAGAGGTCCCCCAATTATAAGATACGTATTTTTATAGTGCATCCAAAATCATGAGAGGGATGAGGATGGAATACCCAATTCTCAACAATTTTGGGCTGTAATTCCTTCATTTATACCCATTAAAAGGAATTCTTTCCTTACTCTAACATATTTTTAGAAAGGTGCACAAAAATGAATCAAATTTCAAGCTCCCATAATTGGTCTAGAGATAGAACTTCATGTACGAGTCAATCACTTAATGATAAAAGATGATTCAGAACTAGCTATCATGAAGATCAACCCGGATTATGTCAACAAAAGGAAGAGCTTATCCCCCTTCTAAATCAGGTCTGGGGACTATTGGTATAATTCCATTTAGAACCGATATTCACCCATGTCCCATGGTTGGGAAATTCCTAGTAAGACGGCCTAGAAATCTCATTCATAGCTCGAGCTAATCCAGTCAGATATGAAATAGTCATCAATGTTGTGCATCATAAGATTGTATCACCTTTTGTTCAACCCAATATGGTAAAGATTGATGAGACTATCCCTATAGCTGAACTGTATTGTAATACCACTAGATGGATGACACTCATTGTGTAATACCTTCATAATAGTGATCTCCCACTGTATATAGAGAAAGAAGAGGTCATGTTTTAATATGATATACTAATTTTCATCATTATGATGACATGAATCATAAAAATATACTCAATAAATGGAACATTAATGGGGTGCTTCTTAAGGGAATTTATAGATAAGACATCTATAATGTTTTGAAAGAAGACCAGACTAGATAATGTGGCACCCACCAATCGGGATCTATTCTTTCCTATCAAATTCTATGTCATGGGTACTATAGGACCACAAAATGCAGGATTTCACTAAATTCACCATAAATTTACATTCCTTACCAGATCATTCCAACATCATTAACCAAAATCCCTATCTATATCATATAGAAAAATAATATTGTCTATTATTCCAATGCAGAATGGACATTGTGAGACCATATCCTCCCTCTCTGGCCATGATGTTCAAGTATATTTTTACTACAACTGACTTCTTGTCTAATGGGTCCAAATACATGCCCCTCAAAGAGTTCAAGGGAAGACACATTGTCAGATTCGTGAAATCCCACATCAGCATCAGATTTCGTATCCAATATTAAATACTGATGGACTATGACATTAATTTTGATTTTTCTGAATTGTAAAAAATATACGGGGAGTACGACATCATTCCCAATCATTCATCCCAAAACCATAAAGCGGATAAAGGATAGATAGAGGCTCTCAACAACCCCATATCAAATAAAATAAAGAATATGGTAGATAAAGAAAAATCATATTAGTGAGTTGAACTCCTACATTCCTTTTAGGCTTACTATAATACAACAAACACTACCACACAAGTGATCCATACTTCTTGGTAATATAGATAGATGTAGTCCTACCTATAGATGTTGAATTTCCCTCACTCTGTATTTCCATATTTAATCAGAAATCATGATATGAGAAATACCAGAAATGGAAAGGATAATTGAAGTGAATGTATGATAAGAGATTTCACACCTTGAATCCTTGGAATTCCACCAAAACTAGATTGTAGAAGTGTTTAACAAAAAAACATTCCTATATTATTTCTTTGAGGGGGATATGGAGTCTTTCTTTAGGGCTCTGATGATACATAGAAATAAAACTGAAATTTCAGAACCAAAGTGGAAGGGAACCTATTCCATATCCAATGTTTACTCTGAGAGAGTCTATTCATTGATCTAAATGGACAGATAGCTTACCACGATGCCCGGAAAAGTAATGTTCCTGAAGAAGTATTTTGTGCAATGACCAGACACAGTCTTCCTGATCAACTAATGTTAAAATTCATGGTATATCATTCTAATCGAAAGATGTTAAACTGCATGAAAAATCATCCATCTAGAATGATGTTAAAACTGCATAGTTAGTCTTTTTAAGAAGATCTTAAAAAGCACAACTTCTACATCCTGGTCTTATATCATTATACTACATGGTACATCATCCTAATTACATGATGTTAAATTATATAATACATTTTATTCATGAAATTACTATAAAATACATAGTTGGTCAATGTCATATTACCTTAAAAGGAATTACGTCTTCATACTAATTTCATAATGTTAAACTGAATGGTACATCGGCCATGTCACATGACAATAAACTACATGATATATATTTAATTACTGCATGATGTTAAACTTCTTGGTACCTCATGAACTATATAATTCTTGATTCTGATGTAATAGGATACGTAGTGATTTCTATATCCCTTGGGTTATGCCATGCCAAAAATTACTCTCTATACATAAGATGATTTTATTACCATATTTCGTCCTCAAGTCCTTTTTTTAGATCGGGATTATGTTTCTCATTGGTCTAAAAAATCACCTTTCTCATAACTATAAAACAAAATCAACCTGATCACATGATGATTAAATAGCTTATACATCACCCTTGTCATAATATAATAAACAGCATGACACCAATTTCCTTGATGTGTGTTGTTAAAATAAAAACACTACAATTTATTGACATGGGGTTACATTGACATTAAAATTGGTAACCTACCATGCCATATTGAATAACTTCATGTAGCTTGATTCATGTCTGTATAGGATAAATAGAAATTCTTGGAATTAACATCATGTTCCATTCACCCCAAATGTATCAAAACTCACCTTCTTATTTTGGGTCCATACCAATGTAGAGATCTTTCTTAAATAACTATTTATGTATTTATTATCATTATATGGGATACATGGTAACACGTAGAACTCTATATCTAGTGCCACGAATGGACCAGAGCCAGGGATCAAGACGCAACTTCCCCAAGCCTTCCTCCATAGGCCAGAGGTGGAGACAATCATCGAATGAATAATTAAACCCATGGATTCCTTTTCCTAAAAACCTTTATTAACATACATATTAATCTGCATTTAATAATGTAGAGGGAAATAATAAATGATTAGAAACTACTATAATGTAATCCAAACATGTATGAACCTCACGATAGTTAACATGTAATGATGTTTAATGTGAAAATTAAAGTGGAAAATTCATTCCCAAGATGAAATATGTCTCAAACTCACAAAAACTAGAAAAGTAAATAGCTGATAGAGCCTAGCTCCGAAATCCCAAGCTATATCTACCATATATGGTCTATGTAACCATTATTCTTAAGAATCTATATAGTCATGTTCGACCTTTCCATAATCTTAATAAGACAAGACATGTGAGGGAAAATCCCATGTCGGGGTTAGTATATACATACCCAGTAGAAAACCCCAAAATTTGAAGGGGGTGTAAGAGATACAATAGGCAATAATGATAGTAGATGAATGATACAGTAAAATATAACAACTAAACACAACGAAAAGTGAAAGAAATATGATCCAAACACAAGAGGATAAATATGGTGAATACATTAACTACTAGTAGAGTCTTTTACACCTATATCATATGGGTAAACCCATCAAATCCCAATAAGAAAAACGTGGAATGTATATGGCATACCACACACATCTTCACCTCTCTTGGAGGAAGAGTAACCAAATACATGGTGTAGATATAGAATTATATATATATATATATATATATGTATATATTCATTCAAAATAACCCTAAACAAGAGAGTATAGGGATCCCCATCTCACAAAACAAACCAAGAAGAAGGGTATCCAATATTTCCATAATTCTATTAACATTACCTAGCATCTCATGAATCTACCAAGAAGTTCATACCTGTAAAGAAATGACTAATATCTATGTTTCATAGTTGAGGGGATGCAACTCGAAGTAGAAAACTCTAACTATAGTAATTAGAGGGGTTCTACTCTTATAAATAACATAGAGGACCCATTCCCATATTGATAGGGGGTTATACTCTGGTATCATGAGTACTCATACCCTTTTTTATATGATTTCCACTATGTATGGTAGAAGAATCTTGAACACACTGAAGGGGGGTTCCATACTAATATTGAATTACTTAAAGCATTGTATGAAAACGGACATCACTCTAGTTATCGTGGACCCATACCATATCTAATAGGGGTTCCACTCAGAAGTCAAGGACTCCCTCCTTGGTCACTTGGGGGGTTTGTCTAGTCATCGAGGATCTGGGTCCATAATGATGGGGGTTCCCCTCATAAGATAGTTATAGAGAACATGTGTTCATGCTGAAGGGGGTTCCACTATAGTCATCAGTGTCTCGCACCCATACTAATGGGGGTTTTACTTTAATCTTTGAGGACATGCACCAAGGATGATTGGGGGGAGGTTCCATGCTTATCATTGAGTACCCAAATCCTACCAAGTTTGGGGGTCCACTAAAAAAATGCCAATGGAGGTCATTATTGATCATTTCATTCATCATGTGTCAACATTGTAAGAATAATTCCTATAATATTTCATATCATATCTCAAAATACACAGCTAATGGAACCATCATATTTTAGATGGATAAATCACTCATGATAGGATTCTTGTGGGTCAAAATCTATGTTCAAATGAAGGGGATATATTTGTTTGTAGTTTCCACAATAGAGGTTAAGGGATACCATGTGTGAGATGGGATCCACATGACATGTTGTCTCACTCCACCACCATTTCGTGTCCTTATCAGGTACACTACTCTCATCCTATTATGTATTACATGCAACATAATTGGACGATGTGGTCTGTGAAGACTAACTAGGAAAAAGGGTCGTGTCCTGGGGGTCATGTCTACATACTGGACCCCGTGTATTTTTACTTGGGTACAAAGACATGTACATTTATATTTATTCCTACCCATGTGACCCATCACTCAGGTTTCCCATCTGGGAAAGGGGTAAATAGTGTGTAGGATGAATGCTCATCATTTCAACCATAACTATTCTAAAACCCTTTCCATCACCACTGAGGGAGAAACACAGAGTGTGTTTATCCATTATCATTGAATTTAGTTGGGTTTTAGCTAGAATTTTATATATATGATCCACATGAATTATTTGTCCATTTCACACCATTCCAGTATATAGCACTCCTCATACATTCCTTGAATGAGTGAATCTATCCATGATTCATGATTTCCAATAGTCAGTCACCAAGAATCATCCCCCATTCCTTTTTAGAGGTTTTTTGCATGAACTAAACTACATAATTTCAACCACTAACTATTACATGATCTAAATTCATCAAAAAAACATCAACATATAGAAAAAAATCCATATCTATGCTAAGATCATTGATCTGTTCTTTTTTTGAGAAACCACTATTAATTTGGGGATCCGATCGGGCTTAGTACCACTTGGAAATTATCTAAGAGGGACCATGTGGTTTTACTGGTGAAAAACACAAATAAAAAAGGTAAAAACATGCAAAAAAAATGTTTAAAAATCATTTTATAAGTGTTCATGGACAACAGTAAAGAATAAGAAATAAGGGTTAGAAGATCATTGAGAAAATGAAATCAATCAATACACTTGATCATGAAAAGGATAAAATTTTGCGCAAATCAATAGATGGGAATGATATTAATATGTTGTTTTTAATAAAAATTGAATGAAAAACCGAATTAAAATGTACTATCTTGATTACCAAATGTTCATTGATGAAGAACACGCCCGCCAATGATCATGAAAATTTGTTTTCTTTTATGTTTCTTGATTTCATCTGATCTGGAAATTCATTGGCATCTATTGATATTATCCAATGGAGGAGGGTGGAAGAGATTCATTGGATATTCTAGAATGATATCGATTAACCTAGATATGTTTCCATGATGAAATATTTATAAACATATCATTTCACTCAAAAAATTGAATAAATAAATAAATTAACAAACATAGCATACAACGGAAGATCAAGGAGTATAAACACCTCATACTGACCAGTTTTATGCCAAGCCTAGTGTAAAAACCTTATTTTGGACTCAACTATGGTCTTATATTGCGGACCTGATCATCCCTCTATGATTTATCCCATTTTATGTAAGACTTTGAATGCACTAAATATACAATATATTTATTATTTCTGTAAATTTAATTTGTGTCACACTAGGCCTTAGAAATGTATGTCGTCTCAACACCTAGCTCTTAAAATTTATATAGAAATATATGAAAGTATATGACATAAAAATCTGGGTCTCTAATCATTCCATGGTTCATGATTATTATCACCAAAAAGGAAAAATAAATAGACACCTTAAGATCTAAAGACTACACATGGCCTTCACACTCCCAAGAACTCCCATGAATGTTCTTGTGGTGCTATAATGTACAACCAAGGGGATGGTCCATCCAAGTAGGATCCCCTTTTTTGATGCTTAATCGCCAATGGGTGGTCTAAAAAGGTGGATCCATCCTCAATGTCCAGGTTTCCCCATTGGATGATGTGTTTGGGGTCATGAATGTATCGTCTCGACTACAACTTGTGGAGTAAATCATGCACATGCTCTAGTTGTGGGGGTAGGGATATGTGGTAAGAAACATTGCTAACCCTTTTCATGATATCAAACCTCTCGATGAACCCTCAGGAGATCTTTCCTCCCCACCCAAACCTCTAAAATCATTTTCATGTCTAGACTCTTAAGAAAACATTATATCCCCGAACAAACTCTAAAGGGATATAACGATGATTTCTGTAAGATTTATATCAGCTCCATGCCATCCTCATCCGCTCATGAAGGACCTAGACTTTCTTCAGAACCACATGGGCTTGATCTGGGACCACAAGAGAAGTCTCACTGATCTATGGAATTCACAACGGTGACCTTCAGGGTCTCTCGTATAGGGCCTAAAATGGTCTGATGTCAATGGTAGTGTGGTATTTATCATTTTATGAAAAATCTACCAAGGTTTTTTGATTCTCCGAGATCATGTAAAAATATAATACGCAATACCCATATATATCCTCCAACATATGAATATTGTTCTCAGTCTACCCATCAGTCTTAGGGTGAAAGGTAGTACTCATCCTCATATTGGTCCTAAATTCCTCATGCATGCCACTACACAATAATTATGTAAACCATGCACCACGATTAGAGAAAATCATCGAGGGACGATAATGAAGGTGATTGATCTCTGATACATACAACCACCCAAAAATATCAGATGAATGCTACTACCAAATAGAATGGATGTGAGCCATCTTCGCGTGTCAGTCAACAATCACTTATATGATTTCATGGGAAAACATTCTGTGTTGAATAACTATTATAAAATAAATCTCTATGTCATCCCATTTTCACTCTTGGATCTCAAGTGGCTACAACAAAACCTGCTGGAACATGGTGCTTAGCCTCCACCTGCTATCTTGTGAGGCACTTAGAGACAAAATCAGATGTGCTTCATCTCATGAGGGACTTCCAAAACTTCTTATAAATATCTCTGTATATCTTACATATACTTATATGTATATCAAGTGGAAAATTGTGGAACACTATTATCATCATATCCTACATCGTGACCATGTAAAACGTCCATTTAGAAAAATGGATGACATGAATACCTCATTCAGAATATCTAGAAAATGAGTTACCTATGGATATATGATCACATAATATATCATAGACTATGTCTCACATATATTACCCCCTCGCACCCTCATGAATTGGATGAGTCTACACCATCGACTGTAGAAAAATTGAACCCTTCCCCTCAACCAGGGTCAGTTGTAGGGAGGTCAAATCCCTTGAAGCCTCCTACGCTAAGCATGCCTTGGAATTACCTCTAAGGGAATCTGATACAAGAATTTATTTCCCTATAGTATAGAATATCTATACGTCATAGTATAACATAAATTCGTTCCATCACCATTGTCTCATGTTCAAGTCTCTATCCATGCAGATGTACCTGATACATTGATGTTATATGTAATCCACAAACCACTCTCCCATAAGGTAGTTCCTCCACATCCTCAGGGCGAAGACTCTCAATTCTAGGTCTAGTACATGTTTCGTGTAGTACTACTTGTGGGGTATAAACACCCTTTACCTGTACATGATAAGTCCATGTCACTATATCATCATCAATGTGATCCCAACTCTAAAGGGATCGTAATACACTACGAACTCCATGCCTTCCTCTAGTAATATCAAAACAACAACACTTTTTAGTCTCCCTCAAAACTCCTCAAATCCTTTTTGAAACTTCTCATTTCAGTTAAACAGAAACCCTTTCCACATTATGGTGTTAAAGGGGATAAAATTATAGAGAATTCAAAAAAACCTCTTTCAGAACCCATCAATGTCCAGAAATATCAACATGTATATCATGCTCCTAGGTAGCTCCCAAGATAGAACAAGGTAGATCAGTGATGTGTACATGGTAAACCGTGTTTTGGAATCAAATACCCAAAAAATTGGTTCTCATGAATCCCAAACTGGAACTTTGATATATTTTTGTGAAGGTGGTTCTCGGAAATAAAATCTATGACCATCCCCAATTTCATTGCAGTCTCTTTATATGATGCGGAATAGAAGAGTATTTCCATAATAGATACAACAAAAAACTAGTCCATGTACATATGGATGACTAGTTTTAGAAAGTCCATTAATACAGATGGGGAATTCTTTAACCCAAAGGGAATCGCTAGGAATTCTTATTGTACATTTGGAAATCAAAATTCCATACTTTGAATATATTCCATGAAAACCCTCAACTGGTTGTTTCTAGACCTGATATTGATTATCGAGAACCATGTCACACTTCGAAACTGTTCAATGTGGTCTTCAATCCACACCAAGGGGTACTTGTTCTTTATTGTGGTCTGGTATATGAAATTTCTATCCACACAATGCCAAAAAAATCACATCCCCCCTCACGAACAAGATCAAATCATCCCAGGGGACATATGGGGTCAAATAAAACCCTTTTCCAGAAGTATCTCCAACTACAAATTCATCTTCCATAGCTCTATAGGGGCCATTAGATATGTCTCACAATATATGGGAGTGGTTCAATCATCCATGTCAAGGAAAAACTCTATCTCCCACCTTGATGGTAGTCCTACAATATCTTTGGGGAAGACATATATATAATCCTCCATGATAGAAATAATATAGATTTCAAAAGAGACTATTGCACCAAGGTATATATTCTCCAAATTATGGGTGATGGGTTTTAGCCTCCAACATGAAAACCTTGCTAACCCTTCCATGAGAATCAATCATGCCAGAAAAGTAGAATATCATCCCATCATTGTTTATGCATCAGACATATTTACAGTGACATGGAATATAGGAAAAACTATGGATAAACCATACATACCCATCCTGATGTCATAGGGTTCCATCGTGAAAACCAAAACATCTCATGTGAACCTCCCTTAACCAAGAAATAGATCATACTTCTAGATAATAAAAGGTACATTAGAAGTGTTTCATATAGGAACCTCAAGATGATGCTTATGGGATAGTGCCTCAATAGGGAGATCGAGTTCTTGTACCAAAATTATAGAGATAAATGAATGACTGAACTAGTGTATACAATTATTTTAGCTGGAGTAGAATAAAAACACATCTCACCTCTTATTATCTCATGAACTACGCTATCATAGATGTCTAAAGAATGCAGTTTTTTTTGGCCCCAGTAGTTAGCTCTCTGAGCCTGACATGGGCTGCCTAGTGGTGGTGGTGGAAGGTTATCATAGTGTCTCCCACCACCCATATAAATTTCTTCTCCTATTACAGTTCAACCTCCCTAGGGACCACCCATTCCATGAATGGGAGATCCCTGATCATGGCGCTACCCCAATCATGGTTGTCCATTGACTATCTTATTGTGAAAATCTACACATTTTTTGGGATTTCCGCATCATGTGATCTTGTATATCACAAACATTTATCACCCCTCCCTATGATACCTTGGCCTTCTATGATTCCTCTAACCACATTTCTAAGTCTGATCATGGGGTTTTCTCATGCACGAGGATCCGGACACCAGGAATATGTGAGCTGGTGTCGATGGCTCAGCTCTATGGTTCACACTTCCTGCTCCATCTTTCCGACATCACTCATATAGAAACACATCTTTCACTAGTTCTCACTCTAACACCCTAACATATGTGGGGACTCACAATGGAATATTGTTGGCTTGGATATTACTATAATGAAATTTGTGAAACTTATGTATTCAGAAGTATCCATCACAAATCATGATAATGTAGTGTTGTGTATGGTTTATGAACCACAATTTGTACTCGTCTAGAATAGTCTATCACTTCTTTGTCTATAGAATCTCCTGGATCATAACAAAACATCAATAGTAGGGGTAGTTCTCTTTACAAAATAATAACTGGAAGTCGGGCCACGAGACTGTCTACACATATTACATATGCATAATGAGGCTCTATAAACACCAAATTACTCCATGGAAGAGGCTAGCTTCTAGTGTGATAACTTGATTATTTGGGGTCTAGACAAGCAAGAAGATATGTACCATCAACTCTATCCCTTAATTTTCTTCCTGATAATTAGGATCTCTTTGGAACCTCACTGGCCTCTTACTCAAGAAATAATTGATTGCGCAATGAATCTAAGTAGCTTTATCCTACTATACTAGGATGATATACTATTTTATTGGTGGAGGTGATTCTACCCGCTTTCATGGAGGAAGGGGGTCATGGAATGAACACTGAAGTAAGGTGAAGTTGCACATCTAATCGTCATCATGATTTGGAATTGGTATCCTTGCTAGATGGAATCATGGAGGAATCATGGTATTTAACAACTTGAACCATAATCCGATGAAAATATATATATATATATATATCAACTTAAATGGGGACCTGACTAAATGTAAATAGTAAAATGAACAATATTATATTATTCATGTACCATTGATCCCTGCAATGAATGTCTAGGAATAGCGAGCTGAAAAACAGGAATTCATGGTCCTGGTTAATGGATACATCATCTTCCACACAATCAAATTATTCCATAGCATGTGGGCCATGTTCAAAACACTTTGACAATATTTCTATAGACCCAACCAAATCCACTTAATGGGACTAGTCCAAACAACATCCTAATGAATGAACATACTCTGATACCCATCTCTCATTACCCAACCCAAGCTGGGGCTCAGTCCCAACTACCCGAATCCCACCTCTATAGTCAAGGGGTGGATAAAAGTTCCATGGTATAAATAAACATGGGAAGGAGTTTTATTAATTACCTGTAAGCACATACATATCCATCTTAATGAAAATGTGAATTGAGGAATAAAAAATTATTCTACACTTCTATAATGTAAACCAAACATGCATGAACCTCTATATAGTAAAAAAGTATGGTAGTGTAAACTGAGAAGTCATGGTACGAAATATAAACCCAATAAGAGATTTTTTACAACCAGATAAAATTGGAAAAGTAAATTGCTGAGAGATCCTATGTCCTAAATCTAACACTACGACCACCATAAGTGGTCTGAGAACAAAGAAAATATATATTCTTCTGTAGTCACAACTAATCAATCCATCTTCTACATATGAAATTCCACATGTGGGAAAAGTCCATGAAGTGGTATGTAGACACATACCTAGTAGGATACCCAGAAAGATGAAGGTGGAGAAGTAAGAGATACAATAGGAAATAAGCATTTTATATGCAAGATAAATTGAAAGAGAACAACCAAACCCAACCAAAGAGTGAAAGAAATATCATGTAAATAAAAGGTTCTAAACATGGTGAGTAGATTAACTACCCATATAGTATTTTCCTCATATAGATGAAGAGTAGACTAATCCAACCACAAGAAGCTAAACAAAAAAAGAATATGGAATACCCCACACATCTTTACATGTCCTAAAATAAGAATAAATAAATCCAATGTGTGTATATATATATATTATTAATCAACATATAGCCAATGAAGAGATTAAGGTGTTCTCTATCTCGTAGCTTAGCCCTAGAAGAATAGTATCCAACAGTTCTAAATGTCCACCAAGGATTCCAAGCATGTCATGTGTCATTCTAGAAGGTCGTCCAAGTCATTCCATGACTCGTCACTATGTCACAATGTTGAGGTGATACATCTTGATGTAGAGAACCCATTTACTTGTACATTGGGGGTTCCAATATAATAGTTTCCTTAGAGGACATGTGCAAAAAACCGATGGGGTGTTCTACTCTGGTGTCATGCGGGCTCACACCATATCAGATGGGGGTGTTCCACAAAGTATGGTATAGGACCTTCTCCCACACTGATGGGGGTTCCATTATAATGTTTGAGGACCAACACCTTGGTATTACAAGGGGGTTTAACACTGGTCATTGAGGACATACAAAATATCCAGTGGGGGTCCACTCATAAGTAAAAGAACTGTGAACTTGTACAAAAGGGGGAACAACTCTAGTCATTGAGGACTTGCACTTATCTTGGTGGTGGGGGTTCCACACAAAAGATAGCTATGCAGGATCCACACCCATGTGATGAGGGGAGGGTCTACCCTAGTCATCATGGAACCACAACGATATCGATTTGTGGATCCAGTCTTGTTATTAAGGACTCACGCCCTACCCTATAGGGCGTAACACTCAAATTAATGCTCTAGTTATCTTGCATGATCGTTTCCTATGCTGGTCATAACCATAGTAAGCATTGTGACCAAAAAATTTACATAATTTCTCAAATTCTATAACCTAGGGAAACATCATGTTCTATGTAGAAAAGCACTTAGGATTGGATGCTCAATTGTCAATATCAATGTTTAAAGAAAATAGATATGGATGTTTGAAGTTTACTCAAAGGAGGAAAAGGGATTCACATCATGTGAGGGTACACACATCGCATGTGGTCCCTATATAATGCATCTCTATGTCCCTACCACAACATAGATCCCACCCCATGTAGTTTTACATGTTGTGTTGGTGGAGTACACTATATGTTTAGACTAACTCGGATTAGGGAAGTTTCCCTCTAGCCATGCCTGTTTAATGGACCTCGTGTCCTTGTACATGGGTACACAACCATGTACTTCCATATGTGTTCCCACCTATTTGACCAGTCACGTGTGTTTTCAATCTAGGGAAGGGGTACATGATTTGTAGGTTAAATACACACCGTATAAACCTTATCATTTCTAAAACCCTCCCCACCTTTGTTTTGGGGGCTACACACATTGTGTTCTCTCTTGAATAAGGTGTGTAGTCAGGTTTTGAATAGAATCTTAGATCCATGATCCAAATGGTATCTATGGCCATTTCACTCCATTTCAACATTGATCCTACCTATAATCTCCTTGAGATGACTGGATCTTGCTATTACTCATTATTGATGGCCATCATTCACCGATAATCAGGCTTCATTCATTCATCGGGGTTTTCACGTGAACTACAAACCACTGCACATACCATTGATGATATAATGAACTTAAATCACCAAAAAACCTCCTTATATTGAAAAAATATAGATCTATTATGATAACAACTATCTACTCTTCATTCATGAAAACACTATGAATCCAGGGGTCCAACAAAGCTCTACACCACCCAAAAATTGTCAAACCAAGACCTCAAGGTCCAATCATTGATGAACATGAAAAAATGGAAAAATGACAAGGGAAAGGATTAACCATTTCAGGAAAATAATTCATATCCAATTATTAAGAATGTGAAACAAGGGCTAGAAAACAGTGCACATAATGAAATTAATCGGTACTTGAGTAAAAGGAAAAAGGATAAAATTTGAAATAGATCTATATAAGGGGTCAATCCACAAAAACTATTTAATATAAATGGAATAAAAACACCAATTAATGTTTTCTACCATGATTATGGATTTATTAATAATGAATAACATGGCCACCAAGGATTGATAAAATGAATTGAGTTTTCTCTGTGATAATCTGATCTTATCTGGTGTTTCATCATTATCAAATGAGATTCTCCCATATCGGAGGGAGAAAGAGCATTGTTAGAGATTCCAGGATTATGAGGCTATCCATAGAATCCATTGCATGATGATATATCTATAAAAATAACTTTGAGGCCTAAAAATAATGAATTATTTTATTTAATAATTAATTAACTCACTGAACATACATCCAATAATCGAGGAGTCTAAACACCCTATGTGGACCTATTTTATTTCATACCCATGGTAAAAACATCATTCTTGAATCAACTATGGAACTAGAATTATCATATATCCTTCCTTTTATGAGTTATCATACCTTCCTTATAAATATGTTTGTTCCTAACATAAAATATATTTAATATTTTTATAAAATTAATTTCGAGCACAACAGCCTCAAAATCGCATGTCGTCTCAGCACATAACTCTGTAAATAAATATTTAAATATATCAAAGTATTTTATGTAAAAAATTGAGTCTATATGGTGGTGGCTAGACACAATATATAGTAAATTCCTCTCCCTTTTAGAAAAAACTGAATTGATGCATGATGCTCTAAAGTGGGTCCTATTTAAGTCTATTTCAACCCAAAACTCAACTACCTACACTTGAGTCAGATATATGCAGGGAAGCACATTTATAAATATGTGTGTCTTGATTCCTATAATTGTAGGATACATAGTGATTTAAATATCTCTAATCCTTTTTATAGCTGCAAAAATTAAATAATCAATTTAAAAAAATGACCCCCTCTACATATGAATCGAGCATGCATAGAGAGTTCACATTCGGAAATAAGTGTGGATAGATTCCTATCGTCAACAGATACATAGTGACACCTAGTTATCTAATCCAATGTTTAGAGGAATTAAAAGATAAATATTAATTCCTCCATATGTATGGCTTAGATCATGCAAATTGATTTTTCTTAGTATTATATGTCTCTTGATTCCTGTCATATCAAGATACATAATGATTCCCAAATTTCTAATCCTAGGTCCAGATCCAACATTCCCCCAAATTCATGTTGATGAAACTTTTTCATTCTTATATGATCCTAAACTACACGGGGTCCCAAAACTATTGGTTTCTTCCTTGTCACTATCGTAAAATATGTTGTGAAACATGAATTCTATACCCTGGTCTATCCCATACATATTCAAAATACCCACATCCTTCATTTGACTCCACAAGGTGGTGAAACAAACCTTCTCCGCCCCTTGTTTCTCACATCATGAACAGATCATATGGGATTTGGAATTTTGGAAGGGAATTCTCTTAACTATCAAGGTTTATAAATAAACATTAGGGTTTCCATGGCCATGGAATAAATACTATGAAATGCAGACCTGATTTTGTTACTGTACGATGTTAAATTATTTTTTCAAAGAAAGTTAGAAACTATGTATGGATTTATTCATTCTACGAAATGATATGTAGTTACACAAGGCTCCTTACTATGAGGTAGATCTGCAATATTTCTACATCGCATCGGTGAACATATATCGTTAACCCTTGACATTAAACTGCATGGAGAATGTCCTTACACTTGACATTAAAAAGAATGATACCTCAAGAACTTCATGTGGATTCATTACTGGTCTGATAGGATACATAGATAATCCCAGTCCTTGTTTCGTAGAATCATCCATAGGTAATAAAAATTTTCCCATATATAGTCTAAACCAAAAGATCAACGCAAGAGATCTCAATATTTGGTTCCTCATTCAGTGGTCTATCAAGAAAATAGAAATTACCCTTATACATGTGTGAAAATTATGTAATGAATTAAACACTCAATGGGTAATTGTGAACTATAATTTTATTACATACCTGAGCACATCCCTTCCATTCATCACACTCTATTCTTTGGGAATTTTTGAATCTGTTCAATATTACTATGGAAATAAGAGATGGAGGGGGTCAGTATCTTGAGGAAACATTTGTTTTACTATACACAATATTCCCCAAATTCCTTTAAAGAATTTGACCATCTCATGACTCAAGTATTCAATCATCATAATCCCCAAATATCATTCTTCCCCGTATCATTTCTCAGGATACAAGAAACCCCAAAATCATGGATTACATATTCATTCTCCCTCTCATGTGAGTCATTTCAGAACAACCCAACCCAATGAATATAATTTTACTCATCACATCCATGAAAATTCATCCTAGTTATATAACATAAAATTTCAAGTCCCCATTCTATCTTAACCACAGGATTATAACCATCACATTTGATGACTTAGTCGTGCGACACTAAACTACATGATGTCCATAACTATGTGTTTCCTTATTCCTTCCATTATAGAATATGTAGTGACACATGAATATCCAAATTCTATTCCATCCACACCCAAAAAAAATCTTTCCCTATTCACATATCATACCTACATGGGGAACCTAATGAGGAATATGTATGGCATAATTCTATATTTAATGGGATATGTATTGAAACCAAGACCATATACAACATTTTTTTCCACAACAAATATCTTTTCCCACACTATTATATACATGATATTGATCTTCATAGGATGTTCTAATATGTGTCTCCCATCACTTGTGAGATTGTATTAGAATGAAAATTCTAATTCCCTATGAAAGAGTTTGATCGATGCCTAGAGAAAAACTCCAAAAATATATATATGAATTGATTATTGTTTTGATGAGATATGTAGAGACCCCTTGGCCTTATATATCCTTTCCATTTATCTAGAAAAAGGGTGAGAAATAATTCCTTATTTCCTACATATTGTTTAGACTTATGTAAGGGAATCACTTTTTACCCATTCAGTGGAAATTTCTACCTGGAATGCACTTTTCATTTTAGGGAACATTCTTTTAAAAAACAAAAATCTGTTTATAGAGAAGTAATAATCTCCAAAAACAACCATGTCCATCAAAAATGGATGGTTAGTGTCTAGGGGAGAACTTTGTTTGAATATGCCCAATATTCTCAAGTTGTCCATGTATAAATTTCCAAAAAAAGGCCTATCAACCAAATGAAAATTAATCCAGAGGATAATATTTTCCTATCTCCATACACCCAAAAATGTTATTTGTCCCACATAACACCTTGGATTTGGAAACCCACATATTAAAGATTAAAACCTTTCTCCTTAATTATTGATGGTGATGGAACATTCTGGGATAGATTACATTGAAAAATGGTGAATCATTCATCCCATAGTAAAATATAAGTGACCTATAATCTCAAAACTAAAATTTTTGTACCATAATACATTAAAAAGAATGGTCAAAATAATTGTTTCATTAAATTAAATTTCACCATCCTCCAACCATCATTTTAAAAACTAAAATTCATGTAGTTTCGGTTTCCCATTCTTGTCCAGTGCTAGTACTAATTCCCTCATTATTTTCAGACATCATTCCATTATCAATTCCTCTTTCATGGGATTGATAAATCTGAATATTTAAAAATTACTTGTCCGATTGAAATGGAGCTTCAGTGTTCAAAAGAATATATTTTGGAATTATGCACAATATTCCCCAGTTGGCTCTATATAAGTCACCCAAACAAAAGGCATTTCAACGAAAAGAAAACACATTCTCATGAGAGGCCTTTCCCACCTCTGTAAGCCCCGAAAAAATCAGGACGGAAACGATTCCAATGGATAATAGTCATTTACTTTTCTCATATCATGTCTTGGATTTACAATGCCAAAAACTAGGTTCATAAATATCCCTTATTTATGTTTGATGAATATTTGAACATTCTGGATCAGTAAGCCCTATTCGGGTTCCCACCCCATAATTCAAGATCACTATTGTTCGACCTAAAATACCAGTCATATCAGTTTGTTTTATAAGGCTCTAAAAATCCAAAAAAAGAGACACAATACTCACCAAGTGGAAGACTTGAAAATTTAACCCTATTTAAAATCCAAATACAGGTTCCCTAATCCTATGATTTAATGTGTTTAAAAAAATTGAGTAATTAAAATAAAACTAAAAAGGATAAAAAAAATTGATAGAAAAAATGCCAAGGGAGGAATAGGAAAAAGTTATGTTATTCCCTCTAATCTCTTACCATAGTGGACTTCATAAAAATTAGGGTATTAATAGAAAAAACAATGTTGGTATGGTTTTTCAGGTTACCATTGTAACATACAGGATTCTTCTAACCGAGTCCTGTGGATCGTGATAAAATTAGATCATTTCAGGATCATTTAAATTTTTTTATCCTAGGTTGAAATTTAAATTGATATCTAGTGTAGATTAACTTTTAAAATATTACAACATATTATTAATTTTCATGGATAGATAATATCAATATAATAGTTGGAGGGAATTTTTCTATATTTTACTGAATGACAACATATGGACATCCACATCTTCAACCCTATCAATGTGAGTAGAGAATTGGGGTTAAAAATTATGCATAGAATATTCGAAAAGTATAATCATTTTATGTTCTAAGTCCTCTATGGCATGCGGGAGCTCATAAAAGGTTGCAGTATACGCATTAACACTGACATGTAGAACATATTCTATCTCATTCGAAGCCAATCCTTACTTTGCACATCCTCCAGCAATGGTTTCCCTTTATCAACTGCTTCATTAGTGTGATCCAATTCTCTGTTGAGTCACTCTAGTTCCTGACTTAGCTGAGTCATGTATTGAAAAATCCTCTTCATTGAGGTCCTATTGTCTTCAATCTCTCCCTATCTCATCATTGTAGTCCTAACATTCTCAGCAGCTTCATTATGGATGATCTTCCTGGAAAGGAGAATATGGTTTGTGGAATCTATTTTGGAAATGTGATATTGGATCATGATACATCTCTATCGAGAAGAAATCACCTTTTTGTAATTGGTATTGGATGGAATGATAATCAAAACCCACATAAACAATAAATTAAAATGAGTAACATAATTTGTGCAGTTTTACAAACATTTTTGAAAGAGAGTTCTAATAAATCATTTTCTATATATCATTCAATGTTTTTGGATGGGAAATATGAAGGACGTTTAGCTGCTTCTGGGTTTCCACATAATCACGCTTCAATAGTGAAATATATTACAGAATGAGTTCCCCTAGAGGGTTTCTTAAAATAACAACTTTAGCAAGGCTTGATGATATCGCAGTGGACCCCATTGGAACCTCATCATGGAAATATGTTCATGTAGAAAATGTAGCCATAGAGGATTGTGAAAGTAATACTAAAACCATATGTTTAATACATTCTACACCCAAATGTCAAAGGTAAATTTTAGGACTATAAAAACCCATAATTCACCTTAATTCTTTGAAACGTCGGTGTTTTTGACCACCATCATTCAATAACCCAGAAAAATGGGTGTTATGTCCCTAATCCATAGGTTGACCTTGGGTTCTTCCAGAGACACCCATGGTGTAGGTTAATGATTATTTAGGTTACTAGTCTCTATAAGATATTTCGGTGATTCTGAGCCTACATGGATAATAATCATGGAATAAAGATCAATAGTTTAGTATGAATCCTGTTGAATATGATTTTACACTTCTTCCAAAACGATTATATCCACAGAAACAGGTTCTATTCACACATATGAAGTGTCAACCTCTTGATTATATCCCCCTACAAGGACTGAGGTATTTTTTCATGAGTAGATTACCCAATGTGGCTTGGGAGCACCCTAATAGCCTCAATTTTCCTATGTTTCCTTCTGGATCAAGAGAAACCACTGTAGGATTCACATTCATATATGAAGAATAAGGGGTTTCATTACCCAAGAAATTTGTTTCCTTTGGAATCACTGTATCTTCAGCAATCCATGTGAAAGGTGATTACTCCTCACATGAAATCACACATCATGATAGCCATGTAAATAGATGCATATGTCACCTGTTATCCGTGATTTCAGAATTATCCATAAAAATCATTCCTTTCAATGATTCATGATGTTCAACATAAATGATCCCCTTGATGGATGATCAGTTTAGGAAAGATGTGGGAATTATCTAGTAGGATCCATAAAAACTGCCACAATCTGCTTCATTACCCTAGGGGTGCCATCTCCGATGACTCTAACATCTTAATAATTATTCTCCCAAGCTATGGTGCCCCTGGGGGTGTATTTCAGGGAATACATAGGTTCCTACATCTCTATTTAGTCCTAAAAGTTCTAAAATTAGGGGTTAATGGTCGTCAACGTAATAAATAAGAATTTTTCATACAAATAACCATATTACCTCTTTTCCTATGTTGTCCAACCCTGCCATAATGACCACTACATACTCTACATGGTTAGACCAGTAATGTCTATTCTTACATGAATGAATATAGTTTTTCATATCCTCAAAATATATACCAACTTAATGAATATTCTCTAGAGTGTTTATACAAGAAGGATATCTGATCAACCCAAAGCCTCCATGCTCAATGGTCTCTTCTGAAATAATTTTCCAAATTTCGTTGAGAGATGTGATTATTCTCATGTTATCTGAAACTCTCCAAGCCACTGGAAAGGATTCATTTATTTGAATGTATAACTCCGGTAGATACTCTGTATGGATTGGGAAGGTTCTATGCTATGAACATGCTTTATGGATGCCACATCTGCCTTGAAACCAGTTAGGGATTGTCACTTGCAAGACCATGTACATGAATGAGCAATTTTTCCTTCCCAAGTTATAGTAGGGTGGAAGAATTCATCAATTCCCCGAGGAGCATGACTCTCATCATCATCATCATCCTCATTAACCTTATACATCAACATTTCAATCACTCCCGGAGAATATATATGTCTATTCTATAGGGAATATATTGAGTCATCAGGCTCTCGAATATAGATTTACACCCTCTTAGGGTCAACAACATACGATATAGTGGTGTTCTCTAATACATAGCCATATCCGGTCAATAAAACATCTTTATCTAGAAGAAATCAACACATAGTGAGAGCCGAATTAGAACTCCTCATGGGATCCCATTGGCTTCATGTGGGAGAAAAGTGACATTATAAGGTATGGATACTTGACCTTGAGAGGAATCACCAACAACATGTGAGGTTAAACCCCATACCTTCACCATCAACCATAAGTGATAAGAAACAATGTATTTTCATGCTTGATTATTGGTCCTTGAAGTATTGAATGTTTTTTTTGTTCTCCCCAGCCTAAATAACTTATTTAGAAACTATATTTCTCAAGTTTATTTTCTAGTTATTATCAATTTTAGTCCCATACTTGTAAGTTCTGTCCTAAAAACCAGGGAAGGTGGAAGCCTATTCGAGCATCGTGTGTCCTCTTAGTAAACACATGCCAGAGCTTCCTCACTACCATTAGGTGTCTATCTTGGTGAACTTTCATTAAGGTTGGAGGTCACCTCATTTTTACATAGTTTAATTGAAATGAAAATCTTTAGGGTGTACACGCCTTATATATAATATCCTCATAAATCCTAGAAACTAATTTTCATTCTATCAATAATATAAGATATCATTTCCTAGTAAGGTCCCCAAATCCTTCATTTACCAATGCACCATAAGGGGGACCATAATGATCAAAAGTAAAAAGATCATGATAGTTGTGCTGATCCATTGTTTCTTGCTAACTTCAGTTTGATGGAATTACCACACTTAATCATTGGAGATATGGTCATATGGTAGCTTCCAAGATAAGTTTATTATTGATATATATATACCCATCAATATGGGATTCTACCTTTCTATAGATAACATGGAAGGGACCCACCAACTAGTATGTTGGCCACCCCTCACTTATCCATCCCAACAAATGGTAAATCATCTTCATCACTGAGATAGAAAGGTTATTACACATAGTTGTGGCCAATTAAGAAACCATTATGAAAGTCGTTAATCTAACCCTTGTAACATAATCACACACCAGTAGAAGCCTGCTAGTCATAAAAATAGAAAGAAAATTTTCAATTCAGAATAGTCGATCTCCATTAGAGATTATCTTAAAGCCCCACTTGTTAAATCGAGCCCCCTCAAGCATGGACTAGTAAGAATCAATATATATTTCAGCCTCAATGGGAGGGAAAGTCCTCAACCTCTTTATTTAAGGCTCATGGCCACTTATGTATAAAATATGTTGATCTAATTGGAAAATTGGATATCCTAATTTGGATAAGGGTAACCCTTAAATAGATCATTCACATTGTCAATACATATCTTGGAATGAGGATATGTCCTCTCCATGTCATCCCAAGCTAAAATGGGTGTTAGGAACCCATCATACATGTCACCCATAATGGGTCCCCATAAAAACTACATTTTCTAAAGACTACTTCAAACTTCCCCAAGAACCAAGTGTAAGGTATTGGTTTCTCAGCTACATCATCAAAGTATATGCTGGATGAACTTTTAATTTCATTGGGAGTATTCATACAACACCTAGAAAACTATGTACACACCCATGACCTTCAACTCAAAATTAAATTCCTCATAGCTCTAGAGGAACCAAAAAGGCCACCCTCCGTCCCAACTAGATGAGCTGCCAGGGTGGCAGTACCACTTCTATAACCATGATATCAACTCACGTATCATATAATTTCATGTGGTATAGTGATAAAAAATGGATTTTTTTTCATCTACAACCCACACAGTTTCCCCCAGTGACCAAGGAGTTTAGTTCAAAATGGACCCAAATATTTGGGTTTTTTATATGAATAGTCCCTCATTGAGATGTGGGCATGATGAAAATAACTATTTTTGATTATCCATGTCATGGGTTGATTTTTTTTGTTTATGGAACAAAAATCAAAAAATCAAATGGAATCCTGGGTCTAGAAAGTGGAACTCCAATGGATACGAGATATCCCATTTTTCTAGATCTCAGATGTCCCTTCAGCTATTTATGAAATGTATCAAAAGTTATTTTTACATTGTTTTCGAGGGAATATACCATGTATTTGTACCTATCATTGGTAGTAGAAATATCACCACCCATAAAAAATATCATTTTATGGATCTATCCATTTAAAACAGATAAATCATGTAGTAGAAAGGGTTATACTCCATAAAAATTTAATTTTATAAATCATTGTAAACAATTTTTATTTGAAGATATCAGCTTACAAAAAATCAATTCAGAGGGCATCATCCCAGAAAAAATCATTTCACGAAGTACCGGCTCACAAAAAGATGGAATGTGAAGCATTTACTACTGAATGTTTGGCCCAAAAGGCATGTTGTATGCAAGACAATCCATCCTTGAAGAATCTAGATACTATTCGAGGGGTTAAAAGGATACCGTTTATGGTTAATACAATCAGTTTTCTCAAGGGGAATCCATAAAGGATAAACACTATGTAGAATTAGTTTAAATTCAATTGTTTGTGGAGCGCTTAGTTCCCAGATAGAAATTAGTAAAGGATAAATTATTCACTCTCCCTACTTATAGGTGTAGTCACTACTTTAAGGTCCACATGAAAAACATAATCCAGTTCAAAATAGAAAAAAATAAAATTGAAATAGCCTTCTATTCATCTCAACCAGATCAAATTTCGATGGGGGCATTTTTTGGGTCTGAAAAATTCTTCATACAGGATGTGAAATATTCTATGAATTTGGAAAAGGGTAAAAATAAACCCCACTGAAGAATTTGACAAAACCTGTTCAAGGAGGATGAATCTGTAAATGAATGATCTGGTCTATAAAGTAAATTCATTATTTGGACCATCCCTCTATATGGAATTCAACCAATTTTTGAATATTTTCATGAATTTATTTTTTTACTGGATAAGATGGTATTTTTAGCACCTGAAAATGAATTGAATTAGTTTTAAGGGTTTATCGATGATTTCCTTCACTACGAATGAACAAAACCTTGAAAAAATTGGATCGCAATATGAGGTGATAGCTCTATCCGTTGAAAATGAAATATACGCATCTTTAGTGATGGGTGGTGATTCTCATACCCACGAACAACCAATCCATGTAGACAATGTCATTCATAAACAAGGGTTTCCTCATTGGGATATTGTTAAATAAGACTCGGGGCCAACATTGGATGGCCAGAAATGCCAGTATTTGGTCCCTATGTTCTTATATAAAATACCTTCGAGGGGAACATAAAATTAATGTAAGAGTAGATTGATGAAAAGGAGACACCAAAAAAAGATTCAAATTGGGATAGAAACATCAATTCGCAATAGGTAAATCATACCACATAGCATTATGTACGAAACAAAATTTAGCAAAGAAAATTATCACATAAAACCCCATTGTGGACACTGTTCTATGAGTGAAAAATAGATGGACTTTTTTTGGACGAGCATCCCGAAGAGAAAAATGATATGGGGAAGAAACCTTCCCCATGTTGAAAACCAATACGTGGGAAAACCTTTTCCCTGCATAGGAACATGCTATATGGGTAGAACCTAGGTCCTCTTAGCACAATGCTACATGGACTGTAACCCCACCTATGTAGAAACATTCTATGTAGACTGAACCGCATCTCACATAAGAACCTTCCACAATGAATGTGGCATATTAGTCCTTCTACTCTCCACCACCTATTATTCCCTTCCATCATATCATTTGGCCCCACATTCGGCCAACTGTGAACTAGTATAATGGAATTAATAGAATTCATCTTCCAAAGTCACCTAACATGTATGATCTGACCATTGGGTATGTCAGTGTGCCCTCTTTACTCTACATACCCACAGAAAATAAAGTCACATGGGTAACCTCCACAACAGGGGTGGGATGTCTTCAAACCTAAATTGTCATGTTAATGAGGGTGATGACCATTGAGGTGCTAACATGAACCACAAAATTCTAGGGATTGAGGGGAACTACATGTCTATGCATTCAATGAGGGATAGATTTGGTCACTCCTCTCTTCCATGGGGACCAAAAGGGCATCATTCTTGGAGTAGGACCCTAGCCCTTCCTGCGGGCGGCAAAACACTTTCTCCTCTTAGATACCCCATAACATAATTGGACGGATCAATAGATGTGACTATCTTGTATTCCATAATAAAAGAAGATATGTGAACACTAAAATCCATTTACTTGTATATTTGTTCTAAATAACTCATACATCAGCAGACTGATTGGATCATTTGGTCTTCAGATCTTTTTCTACCTCTTGTTTATCCCATTGATCATGAAAAATGTGGCCTTTGATGTTAGTGGTAATCATGAAATCATCAAATTCCTAATCATTATAATGGGAACCATATTTGGTGTTAGATCCAACCATATCCTCAATGGACCTTCTCCAAATATGCAATCCCCTATATACATTTAAATGGGCCACATTTACATTATATTCCCCAATCATGCTCAATTGGAATCATAACATGTGAAACAACCGACTGACCTAAGTCTATTGGAAAATGATTCCATCTAATTCAGATACATAAGAAGAATCTCTAAGATCAAAACCAAATACCCAACTACACCCTAATGTTCTCCAAGAAACATTCTCGCTACAGTGTTATCCAGCTAGGATACAGCATCTCCTTCGGGTCCCAAGGGTCCCGATGGTGCATGTCACACACTAAACATTGACTAGAAACCTTTGTACATTATTTCGTTTCCACAAGACATTAATAAGAATGGATTGGTCCTCATCAGACAACGTTAAAATGAGATTTTCTCTATTAAGTGGCACTAAAAAACATGGGTTCAGATTCCCTACATGAAGATATATTGGAAGCCCATTATATGGGTTCGACCCCCGACAAAAAAAATACAAATTTTTTCTCCCTGCATGATAGAAAACTCCATAGCGCTTCAATAAATGGAATAAAATCAGTATCATCTAAATGAATGGCCATTGAATATTTGATCTACTCATTAAAGGGTACCATTTATAGAATTCCTCATATACATACAAATATATCTATTAATGGTGAACCTTGGATACATGTAGATGATTTTGGACCCATGCCTATTCATAATGGATAATTACATTATGGTGTTTTTCATATACATTCTTGTGAATGAACAAAGGATTTTTGAATATATATTAAATCAATAAGGGAGTCTTGGTGTAGGGAATAGTTCCCCTAGAAGGGTGTGATGATCCCAACATCCCATCTAGTTGAACAATGTGATTGCTTAAGTTTCATTGGCCGTGTTCCCCAATGAAAATATAACTTTTGAAAGTAGGTCCATCAGTCCTGGTTAATAGGAGATCTATTGGGTGATTCTTTAGCTACAAGAAAAAACCCATTGGAGACTATTCAAAAGTAAAAAAACTGGAATAAATGATTGTACAAAACTAAACTATATGAAATCAATCGTCAAACAAACCAACAGTTACCAGAAACAACCATATAATTAACATTATATCAATTTATAAATCTATATAGTCAATAGAATATATAATTTATTATGGTTAACAATTAAATATATATAAGTATATAAATATATATTTATTATAGAGAAATACATAACATATAAATATATATAATTTTTAAAAATTATAACTAGTCAAATTTATAAAACAATAAATAATGGAATATAATAGCATCAAAATATTGATAATTTTAGAGAATTAAAAAAATTTAAATAAATGATAATTTTTTTAAAAAAATTGATTAATATAATTTATTATGTTTTACTTTATAAGATTATTGATTAATATTTATAATAATATTGTTTCATATTTTTTTATATTGACTAACATTTAAATATTTATGAAATTGCCGATTAATGTAGATAAATTTAAAAAATCATAATATTATAAATGTATCATTTATAAACGTGTGTATTAATGTATAATTTATAAAGGTTTATATATTTATAGAATTATAAAAATATGAAATTATATATAATTTATAAATTTTTATATATAATTTTTAAAATTATAATATGGTAAACTATATTTTTTAAAAATTATATAAAACTATAAATATTATCTATTATTGTTCAAAAAATATAAAATTATTTTTATCAAAATTATAAATTGATATCGATTCATAATTATAAATTTATGAAATTACTAATTAGTATTTATAAAACTAAATGAAAATCCTTAGGAACTACCTTATATTATATTTTAAAATAATGAGTGACAACAAAAAAATATGAAAACATTCAAAACCATAATTAATATCCAAAATACCAGAAATAAAATTTTAAATAAAAAAATTATTAATATTCATATACCATTGATCTAAAATTGAACAAAGTATGTAGATACAGGATTTTAGTTTTTGGAATGACATTGGAGGGGTGACAGTGTCAAATGATGTGTGAGGAGATTATAGTGGTGAAGGGGTAACAATGTTAGTGGAATGGGAGATGACCGTAGGGAGATCAAATAGAAAGTGATGAAATTATAGGGATTATCTATTGAATGATATGGGGGAATAGGGATATGGGAGGAATAATGTTATTGTAGAGGGTTTTAGGTAGTTATAATTAATTAAAATATATGGTTATTATTTTGACAAACAATAGAAACTATCACTCTACTATTACATTAAAAAAACCATAACAGTAAACATCATAAAATTATGGTTTTAGTAAACTAAAATAGTATATAATCAATTATTTTGGTTTCTATGAACTATGAGATTAATTTATTATTTTCAACATTCTATAAATCATGAAAAAAAATCATGGATATAGACAAAAAATCTAGAACTGTATAATAAATGAATGTTATAAAACATAACCAAAATTCAAGAAATATTAAATTTTAAAGAAATAAATAGTAATACATAACGTATAAAAAATACATGAAATCTAGTATACCTAATGAGTATATGAATCATTACTAAAATTACAAACTCCTATTATGAAACTGAGCCAATAATATAATATCATAAAAGATCCACCAAAAAAATCTTGAAACTAAGTGTGTAACACTGAGAGTGATTATATTAGAAAAACATAGTTATCCATCCATGAATAATGGAAAAAAAGTAAATATTTTCCATGAAAAACATAAAATCAATTAAAAAATAAGTTATAGTTATATCCTCACACACTAAAACCAGTCAAGGGTAAAACATCAACTAATGAACTACACCACCCTTAATGCCTCATAATATACTACCAATGTTAATATTTCACTCTAAGAGGATATGTTTTATTATCAATGGGATAATTTTTTCAGATTATTCCATTCACAATATCATCAAAAGAGACACTCCTAAAATAATTAGAAACATATAATATAATATACAAAATAAAAATATAACAATTCTATAAAAGATAACTCCCATCAGCTAGTATCCACCTCTTTAATGGGAAACATCCTATCACCCAACAACTTGTATAATAATGTCATATTATCATATAATTAATTTTCAAACCAAGATATTATTAACCCATTTATAATCAACATTCACTCCATAACACATGGAAGGGTTTGAGAGTGCATACATTCTTGTACATTCAGTCGGTATACTCTGAAAATTAAATTAAGAGGTACAATATAGAAATACCTCCATTGAATAATTGTTTATTATATTATAGTACTAATAAAATCATTAATACTAAAATGAGTATGTCTTCTAATCACATAACCATAATTTATCACTTAATCTAATTAGGAATCATAACATCCACTAACATCAATAGTAATTATATTATCCATCACATCAAAATAATCAATGTTCTATTTTTATCATCATTGATATCCAAATCATAGTTATTAATAGTGTAATGTATTTTTTCTGTTATAACTCAACCAAATGAAATAATTCGGCTAGATCTTAATGCAATTAAAATAACACATATCAACACCACCCTCCACCTAAGAAAACAGAACTCGATGAAACAAAAATCTGATAATTATTTTTTGTAATTTAAATAATCATTTTTATGATGGTTTTTGTAGTGTAAATCCTCATGAAAATTCTATACAGTCACATAAGTCAGTACATGATACACTAAGAAAACTATAAATCATAATAACTTTATCCAATTGTGGTTAATGACAACCTATTGATTGAATTCACATATATAATTAAACCACAGTATAAGTAAACTATACTCTTATATATAAAAAATAAGGTGATAATATAGTAGTAACATGTAATTGGATTTAATTCCTACTGGGCTTGTGTACCATGTATTGGGTCTCCTCTATATGAAAACATAAGAGGCAATTTCTTTCAATAAACAATTGGATTAAGCCCCAACATTACAAAAAATGAGCAAATGTTATTATATAACTTCCCAATGTGTGATGTCAAAGTATATATCAATATTCATGATATATTAAGCACATTTTCTCAATAAAACTTGTCCAATTCATCACCATATTATGATCATATAATAAAAAAATAATTTCTCAAAAAAAATTATAAAACAAGTATCACAATTTCATGTCCCACATAGGATCCCATCAATCAAATCAAAATTTATAGGACATATTTATTGACTCTGAATACACTATAAGTGAATTTTATTGCATTCCTTTAATAATAGAATCATAAATTAATCATATCATTAAAAAATATTAATCGATACGAGTATGTATAATAATAATCATGATCGTAGGTCCCATAATAATCTACTCCAACATCATTATAATTATAATATTTTTTATACGTCTCTTTTATAAACATAATTCCAAATCATCTCTTATAATTTCACCATCATAGGTGCTCTAAATAACACAATAGGGGGAACTTATGAAATATGCTAGTGAGAACGGGTAAAATAATCATTTTTTGTAACTATTATGGTGTATTTAATTAAAAAAATTTATTTTAAATATTTTAAAATTCCCACAATGGATCATTTTGAATATTATTTTGGTCTTTAAAAACTCATCACTATGGCCTCGGTAGAAAATGAAAAATATTGATTATTTAATTTTCAAAATTGACCAATATAGTGAAAATTTATAGTTTCAACATTCATTTATATAATATGGAATAATATTTATAAGGATAATGATATTAAAAAACACAAACAACTCACCCATAAGGAACCCCAACAAGTAAACCATCATCTCTCCCAGTAATGAATTCCAATCCACAACTAGGATTCTTTTATTACATTTTTATATGTCCAAATTCCCATGATTTGAAGCTTAATTAACTTAATATGGTAACCCAGAGGCCCTAATCTCATAAAATTCCCATTAGAGTGTGTCCCAATATACCTTAGTGACATAGAAATACATTGTACCCAAGCCTACCCTCGTGTCCTCTAAAGATAACCCTATTCATGCAGTAACGTCAAAATATTTCATTACCTTTATGTATCCAACTCTTTTTCTGTGCTGCATCAGGCACCATCAGTGATCACTTCAGCCTCTAGCCACAATAGAAATGGAAAATTGGTCTACTATGATATCATCAACATTACACTAAATTCCATGATGCATTCTTATTTACATATTCTAATTGGACCACATATTTTATTCTCCGAAGGCCCTGTGGCTTGAAGGAATGACTTCTTCTCTGAAATCACATCAATGTTGAATTATAGATAAACTAAATTACCCATCTAATGTACCAAAAACAACATAAACTAAAATTCCAACAATAATACCTGCTATGGAACTATATACCCCCCCCCCCACATACATAAGGGAGGGTTCTAGGATTTGAACCCCGGTCACATGAAGAATTATGTGGTGAATATTCCACTCTAGAAAGCCCACTACTACAATATAATAAGGAATAATGATGATAAAGAAGGTAAAACCAACACAAAATACACTAATAGATGTATCATTGTTATTACCATTAAATATAAATATAGATAGAATATAATATTTGGAATATATAATAAGAAAATCACCTTATCCAAATTTCTCAATATCCATGAATTTAATTATTTAAAAACATATGATATTTTATATATACATATATAATATTATATATAACATTAAATATATATAATAACAAAAATAATTAGTAGGTATCAAGGGCATGTGTTTCTTTATCCTACCTCGCCAATATAGATCAGATCATTCAACATAGTTTTAGGCCTCACACCCTCATCCCACTCATCTTACACCCCCTCTCTCTATCGATTTCCTTCCAATAGTGTAAACTTGATAATTTTTTTAGAGTAATCCTATAGTTTTCATATCATATATATGGTTATCATATCATATATCCTTCATCACATGTAATCTTCTTATCCTCCTTCAACTTGATTGGTCATTTTTCATCCTCCTTTAATTGAAACCACACCACCCTTTATCCTCTCCTATAACTAAATGAGTAATTCATCGTATGCCCCTAAATATTCTAACATGAAAATTCAATTCTCAAATATACTAGATTAATATCAAAAACCATATGAATGTTAATAGAGAGACGAATCAAAAATCTAAAATAAGAAACTATAAAATAATCACATCTTATTTTTCATGTCCATTCCTGATAAATAACGAGTTTGATCAATTTCCATCAACAGAAACCAATGGGTTACTACCATCAATGGTATCCAAGAGACACTATAATCCCTATGTACATACTTAAGACCATTTATACTTAAAAAGTGTGAAAATAAATCCTCTAAAAATATAATCATTGATTACGAAATTGAGAGTGATTTGGTTATATGAATACTCAATAGTATATTTGAATGAGGTCCATAGACTTCAATTTATATTCAACATTAACTGAATGAATTTTCATCTTATATTCGAACAAATCTAAAAAATTTAATTGGGAAATCGTTGAAATTAAATTTTATAGGTCTTCTAATATCATCTCTATTTATGTAATTTGATTCTTAATCATCATTAACAATCATCAAAATAACACCAAATGTGTTAATAATATAAATCAACATAGAATTAAATATAAGAGAAATCCAAAAATTTTATCCAATTTAACTCATCAAATACACCATAATGTTTTTTTATGATTCGTAGTCAAACAAAAATCATGGATTTGTGACTCTCAAAAATAATTTTAAATCCCTACAAACTACATTACACATGAATATCATATAATCACTCTCATGATTTAGACAAATTCTTTCTAAAAAATTTATTCCTCATTCAAATAAATATGTGTGACCCATTGGGACATTATAAAATTGAAAAAAAAAATATTAATTACTAAATTGATACTTTTAGGGAATGGAACTACTATGATTTTAAAACTATATTTGAGAGAATTAACCATGGATTTACACCTCTCATAGGTAGCAGAAATATCACACCCCATTGATAAAATATCATGTTTCTGATCTATCCAATTTTTATAGAAATATAAATGAGTATAAAGTTATTGTCTCCATAAAAATTTAAAATTACATATCACTAAGAACTGTTATTCTATAAAGATAACATCCTATGAAGAATCAATTCCTAGAGCATCGTCCCACAGATAATCTTTTCGTGAAGCACCAGCTCACAAATAGATCGAATTTGAAGAATTTCTCATGGAATGGATCGATCAAATGGAATGGAGTATGAAATACTCTACATCTGTGAAAAATATGGCTATTGTGCAGGATGTAAAAATGATACCATTCACGGTCCAAAAATTTAGTTCATGGAATGGGCATTCAAAAAGGATAAACTCTATGTAGAAGTAGTGGTCAATCAATAGTTTATGGAGCACTATCTTCACAGATAGAAATCATTAAAGTATAAAATAATTGGGATACCTATTTACCGGTGTGGTCACCTTTTGAAGGTCCACTTGCAAACTAGAATGCAATTCAAAATATAAAAAATATTCACATCGAAATATCTTCCTCTTTATTCCTTCAAATCCCATTTCGATGGGGACATTTTTTGGGTCCGAAAAATTATTCATTCAAGAAGAGGAAAATTCCATTAACTAGGAATATGTAATAAATAAACCCAAATAAGGAATTAAAAAAAAAATAAAATTTGATGAATCTAAAAATGAATTTTCAGGTATGTAATGAAAAATCACTGTGTGGACCATCGCTCTATATAGAAGTCAGCCAATTTTTTAAGCTTTCCATGACAACAAATGTTTTCTAGATTAGATGGTATTTTTAGATCCCAAATATGAATTGAAGAAGTTTGAAGTTCCAATCGATGATTTACTCCCCTAATATTGACCATAAATGTTAAAAAAAATGGTTCACGAGATGAGTTGACACCTTCGGCCCTTGAAAACTAAATTTAGGAATATTTGGAGATGGATGGTGATTCCCATCCACATGAACGACCAATCCTTATAGACAATTCCATTCATGGGTTGGGGTATCCTCCTATAGATATTTTCAAAGAATCCTCACATCCCACTGTGGATAACTGAAAATACCAGTATTCAGTTCTTATGTTTTTTCTATAAATGACCAAGGAGGGGAATATAAAGATTAATTAAGAGAGGAGCGATGAAAATGAGACACCGAAAAACAAGAGTTGAATTGGGGAGAAACATCACTTCAAATTATGTAAATCATAGCACATTTCATTAAGGAGGAGACATTATTTATCAAAGCAAATGACTAAATAAAACCCCTTTACAGAAACCACTCCATGAGGCACAAATAGATGTCCCCTTTGTGGACCAGCACCCCGAAGTGAATAATGTTATAGGGAATCACACTTCCCATTGTAGAAAAACACTACACGCAAAGAACCATTACTCATATAAGAACACACTACATTGTTAGAAAATGTGTCTACATAGAACAATAATACATGGACGATACCCTCACTTGTGTATAATCTTTATAAATAAATGACCTCCGTCCCACATAAAAACCTGCCCCACATAACGTGTCATCCTAGGTCCTTCTTCTCTCCACCGCCTATTACATCCTTCCATCATATCATAATGCCCCACTTTGGGCCCTGAATGAACCAGTCTAATGATATTATGAAAATTCATCATCCAAAGCCACCTAACATGTATGATCACGTCATTCGGTATGTCAGTGTTCCCTCTGGAGTCTACATACCCACAAAAAATTTAGGCACATGTTTAACCTCTTCAACAATGGGGTTGGGTGCCTTCAACTCTACATTGTCATGGTAATGAGGTTTATAAACTTTGAGGTGCTCACAAGAACATCCCAATTATATATATTGAGGGGACCCACTTTCCTAATAATTTGATGGGGGATAGTGTTGTTCAATCCTCTCTTCCACAGGGACCAAAAGGGAATCCCTACTTGTGTCAGGCCCTAGCCTTTCTTGTAGGAGGTAAAACACTTTCCCCACATCACCAGCCCATGAGATAGCTGGATTGATCACCAAATGTGACTATCATGTATGCTAGAATAAAATAAGAGATGTGAACAATGAAATCCATCTACCTCTCCCTTTGGTCTTAAGACCTAATCCGCCAATGGATTGAGTAGATCTTTTGGTTTTCAGATCTATTTATACCTCTTGGTTATCACACCGTTTATGAATCATGTGGCCTTAGAGGTTTGTGGTGATCATGACCTCTTAATAGTCCCAATCATTCTATTGGGACTCATATTTTGGGTAAACACCAAATATATCCACAACGGTCCATCTCCATAGATGCAATCCCCAATTTACTTTTAAATGGGACTCCTTTATGTTATATGTCCCAATCATGTTCAATTGGAAGCTTTACAGTTGAAATCCCCCATAGAGCGAACTATGTGGGATTTGATTCAAAATTGACTCACATACCTATGAAACAACCCTAAGATCCAAACCCAATTCCCAACAAAATTCTAATTTTCTCCCATCCACATTCACATTGGGGGCTTACCCACATGGGATACCACATCTCATTCTTGTCCCTAGAGCCCCCATGGCGCATGTCCCACACCAAACATTGAATAAGAACCTTTATCCTAGATGTCCTTTCCACATGAAATTAAACTACATGGTTTGGTCCTCATGAGATGACGTTAAAATGAGATGTTCTTTATTAAGTGGCACTGAAAAACGTGGGTTCTGATTCCTTTCATGAGGATACCTAGGAAGCCCTTTATATGTGTTTGATCCCAACATCAAAACAATTTTTGTCTCCCTATATGATAGAAAAATCCAGAGAACAACTATACATGGAATAAAATTAGTATAATCCAAATGAATGGGAAATGGATATTTGATCTATTCATTACAGGTTACCATTGATGGAATGCCTCATATACATACAAATATACTAATAAATTGAGAACCCTGGATACATAGAAACGATTTTGGACCCATGCTTATTCATAATGGATTGTTACTTTATGGTGAATTGCATATACATACTTGGAAATTCACAAAGGTTTTATGACCATATCATAAATCTATAAGAGTTTCCTGAAATAGGGAATAATACCCCCAAAAGGGTGTGATTACCCCAACATCCCATCGTCTTGGACACTGTGAGTTCTTATGTGTCATTTGCTAAGTTCACCGATGAACACCTATGTTTTGAAAGTAGGTCCATCTATCTTGGATGATATGAGTTTTTTTGGATGTTTCTTTCTATGTGAGAAAAATCCATTGGAGACAGTTCAAATGTAAAAAAACCCTGATTTAAATGATTGTACAAAACTCAACCCCTCGAAATCAGTCGTCAGACTAACTAACTTCCATCAGAAATAACCATATAGTTAACATTATACCAATTTATAAATTTATATAGTGGATGGCATATATAATTTATTATGTTTAAAAAGTACATATATAACTATAAAAATATATATTTTTTATAGATTAATATATAAATTATAAATATATGTAATTTTTAAAAAATTATAAATAGTATAATTTATAAAACAATAAATAATAGAAAAATAATAGATAGGAAATATTGATAATTTTAGAGAATTAAACAAGAATAAAAGTAAAAATAATTATAAAATTATAAACTAATTGATTGATATAATTTATTATGTATTAAATAATATTATTATTGATTAATATTTATAATATTACTGATTAATACTGACTAAAATTTCATTAATTATAAAATAAATGATTAATGTTGGTAAATTAAAAAATAAAATAAAATTTAAATTTATAATTTAGAAAAGTAAATATGAAGGTATAATTTATAATAGTATATAAATTTTTAAAATTATAATACTATTAAAGTGTATGTGATTTATAAATGATTAAATCTAATTTGTAATGTATTATATAAAAAACTGTATTGTTTAAAATTTATATAAAACTATCAATAGTATATATTAATATTCAAAAATTTATAAGTATATTTATCAAAATTATAAATTTATATTGATTCATAATTATAAATTTATAAAAGTATTTATTAATATTTATAAAAAATCTAAAATCATTATGAATATCCCTAAATTATTTTTTAAAAAATGATTGAGAACAAAAACAAAAGAAAAATATCAAAACCATATTTAGTATTCCAAATACTAGAAATTTCTTTTTGAATAAATAATGTTTTAATAATCATATACCATTGATATAAAATAAAAAAAGTAGGTAGATCTAGGATTAAAATTTTTTGGAATGAAATTGGAGGGCTGATAGTGTCAGATGATGTGGGGGGGATTATATTGGTGAAGGAGTAACAATGTTCGTGGAATAGGAGATGAAAATAGGGGTATCAAATAGCATGTGATGAAATCAGAGGGAATATGTATTGGATGATCCGGGGGAATTGAGATATTGGAGGAACAATGTAATAAGGGATGGTTTGAGGTAGTTATAATAATTTAAAATTTATTATTATTATTTTTACAAACAATAGTAACAATCAGTCAATTATTACTGTTAAAATAAAACCATAATAATAAAATTCATAAGATTAAGGTTTTAATAAACTAAAATAGTATATAATAAATTATTGTTTTTTCTAATAACTATGAGTATAAGTTCATATTTTCAACGTTCTATATATTCATGATAATAAAATCCTAGGTATAGACCAAAAATCTAGTAATGAATAATAAATAAATGTCATACAACAAAAAAAAATTCAAGAAATATATAATTGTGATGAAATAAATAATAATACATAACATATAGAAAATACATGACATATATTATACCAAATTAGTATATGAATCATTACAAAAACTACACACTCCTACTATGAAACTAAGTCACTAATTTAATATCATAAAAAATGCCCCAAAAAATCATGAAACCATGTCTGTAATACTGAGAGTATTTATATTAAAAAACAATTTAACCGTCCATGAAGGATGCAAAACCAAGTAAATATATTTCATGAAATAACATCAAATCAATAAAAAATAGGTCATAGTTGTATCATCACAAACTAAAACCAATCAGGGGTTAAACTTAAACTACTGAACTACCCCATTGTTAATGCCTCATAATATACTACCAATGTTCATATTTAACTCGAAAAGGATTTATTTTATTATCATTAGGATAATTATTTCAGATTATTCTATTCAAAAGATCATCAAAAGAACCAATCGTCATATAATAAGAATTATAAAATATAATAAACACTATAATAATATAATAATTCCCTACAAGCAACTACCATCATCTAGTATCCACATCATTAATGGGAAACATCCTTTCACCCACCACCTAGTATAATATTGTCATATTATCATATATTTCATGTTCGAACTATAATATTATTAATAAATAACTAATCCATATTTAGTCCATAAAACATAGAAGGGTTTGAGAGTACATAGTTTTTTTAAAGTCTATTGGTATAATCATGGAAATAAATGAATAGGTACACTACTGAAATACCTCCATTGATTAATTTTATAATAGGTTATACTACAAAATAAATTAAAATAAAATCATTAATACCATATGGACAATGTCTCATAATTAAATATATATAATTGATCTCTTAATATAATTCAGCATCATAACATCCAGTAATGTCAACAATAATTTTATTATCCATCTCATCAAAATCATCAATATTCCATTTGTGTCATCACTGATATCCAAATCATATCTATTATTAAAATAATTTTTTTTTCAATTATACCTTGAACTAGTGAAATAAGTCAACTAGTTTGTAATTTTATTGAAACATCTCATCTCATCATCACCATCCACCTAGGAAAACACATCTCGATGAAAAAGAATATCATAATTATTTAATGTAATTAACATAATCATTTTAATGATGGATCATGGAGTGGAACTCCACTTGAATATTCTCTATAGTTACATAAATTAGTAAATGACTCACTGAGGCAACTGTCAATCATAATAAAATTATCCAATCATGGTTATGTACAACCAATTGAATAAATTGACATATATAATTTGACCACACTATAAGTACAATTACATCCAATATATACATAATGAGGTGATAATATAGTAGTAACATGTAATGTTCTATAATGCCTACTGGGCCTAAGTGCCTTGTAATGGGAATCCTCTACCAAAAAAGTGTCATTTATTTCAATAAACATGGGGATTAAGACCCAACATTAAAAGAATGAAACAACTATTATTATATAACATCACAATGTGTGATTTGAAAGTATATATCAATCATCATGACATAGTAATCTCATTTTTTTAATACACCTAGTTCATTTCATCACTATATTATAACCATATCATATTCAAAGAAGTTTGAAACAATAGTATCAAACACATTTAATAATTTCAAGTTCCACATAAGATCACATCAATCGAATAAAAAACTAATGTACCCATTTATTGACTTAGAATACTCTCTATGCGTATTTTATTTCATTCCATTAATAATAGAATCATAAATTACTCATGTAATTAATAAAAATTAATCAATACAAGTATGTATAATTAAAATCATGATCATAGGTCCTATTAGAATCTCCTCTAACAACATGATCATTATAATATTTTCTACACTTCTAATGCATAAACATCATTCCCAAGGGTCTGTTATAATTTCTTCATCATAGGATATATATATCAAACAATAGGGGGGACCTCTGAAATCTGCTCATGGGTATGGGTAAAATTTGTTTCCTAAAACTATTATGGTCTATTTAATTAAATAATTATATTTTAAATATTTAGATATTCCGAAATTAATTCGTTTAAATATTTTTCCGGAGTTAAGAAATCATCACCATGGTCTGGGTAGAAAAATTAAGAATATTGATTATTTAATTTTCAAGATAGATGAATACAGTGAAAATATATAGTTTCATCATTCATTTCTATAATATGTAGTAATTTTATTTAGGATTACGATATTAAAAATTAAAAACAAATCACACCCATAAGAACCCCAACAAATTAACCTTCATCCCTCCCAAAAAATAATTCCAATCCACTACTAGGATTATTTTATTAAATTTTTATATATCCAAATTCCTATGATTATAAGTTTCAAAACATTAATATTGTAACCCAAAGTCCCTAATGGCATACAATCCCCATTTTAATGTGTCTTAACAGACCTTAGTGACCTAGAAATGCACCATCCCCGAGCCTGCACTCATGTCCTCTGAAGAGAACCCCATTCCTCTAGTTACATCCAAATATTTTACTCTCTTTATCTATCCAACTCTTTTTACATTCAACATTATGAACCTACCATGTTCTCTTTATCCACCAGCCAACATAGATATAAATCATTGGCCCACTATTATTTCTTCAACCTTCCATAAATTCCATGATGTATTCCACTATACATCTTCTTAGTGGACAACATATTTGATGTTCCAAAGGACTTATGGCCTAAAGTCTTGGTTGTTTTCCTAAAATCACATCAATGGTGAATTATTAAGAAACTATAGTACCCCAATAATGTACCTGATAAAACATCAACTAAAATTGAAACTATAATACCTATTGTGGTACTATAAAGAACCCCCCCTGTAAGGGACGTTTCTAGGATTTGAACCCTAGCCATATGAAGAATTATGTGGTGAATTTACCACTCTAAAAAGCCTCAACTACAATATAATTTACAAGAATGATGATGAAAAAGATAAATACAAAAATTAATACACTAAATTAAGAATAATTATTTTTTCCATTAAATATAAATATAGATGAAATATAATATTAGTAATCGATAATATGAAAATCACCCAACCCATGTTTCTCAATATCGATGAGTTTATTTATTTAAATAAACATATTATCATTCATATATACATATATAATATTGTATATAACATTATATATTTATAATAACAAAAAAATAGGAGGAATCCAAGGACATTGTGTCCTCATCCTACCAATCCACTACAGGTTGGATCATTCTTCCTAGATGTAGTCCCTTAACCTTCATCCCACTCATCTTACAACCTCTATCTCTCTCTATATATATATTTCCTTCTAACAATGTAAAAATGGTAAATTTATTGGGGTTATAGGTTAGTTTTTATATCATATATAGGGTTAACATTTCATTAACCCTTCATAACATGGAATCTCCATATCCTCCTTCAACCCAATTTTTCATTATTTATCTTCTTCAATTTAAACCTGCACTGCCCTTCAACCTCTGTAATAAATAAGTTAATATCTCATCATATTACCCTATATATTCTTCCATGACATCTCAATTATCAAATATAGTTGAATAGTAACAAACAATAATGATTTTTGACATGGAGAATAATCAACAATATAGAATAAACAACCATAAAATAATCAGATCTCACTATCCATGTCCATTCGTGAAAAATAATGAGTTTGTTCAATTTACCTTACACGAAACCAATGGATTCTTACCATCAATGGTATCCATGAGATAGTATAATCCCAATGCACTTCGTTAATACCATTTCTACTTCAAAAATGTGCTAGTAAATCCTCAAAAAATATAAACATTGATGAAGAAATTGAGAGAGATTGGGTTATGTAAATAATCAATAAAATATTTTAATGGGGTCAATTAAAATCAATTTACAGTCTTTATTAACTGAATGAAATGTCATCTTATATTATTACAAATATAAAAGTATGGAAATGGAATTTTTTTTAAATATAATGTTATAAGTCTTAAAATCTCAACTCCATTTCTATAATTTGATTAATAAACATCATTAAAAAACTTCAAAATATCACAAAAGGTGCTAAAAGTATATATGAATAAAGATTAAACCTATGATATATCCCCAAATGCTATCCAATTTAATTCATCCTATACACCACGATGTGTTTTTATGAACATTGGTCAAACAAAAATCATGGCTTTGTTACAAACTCAACTATTTTTAATCCTTATAAATTACTTTAGAAATTAATATCCTATAATTACTCTAATGATATAGAAATGTTCTTTCTTACAAATTTAATCCTAATTCTAGGAAATTATGTTTGACCCATTGGGACTTTATATCATTGAAAAAATTTATGAATTCATAATTATATAATTTTATATAATGGTAGTCCTATAGATAATTTTCATTTCTATTCTAATGATGAATATGAAGAACATGAAATAGATCAAGGGAACTCATTTATTTATATCTACAAGTCTTCTATGAGATCATTACTTTATCTACATATGGACATGATCCCTTAATCCAATATATCGAGTGGCCAATTTACATTATCATTTAAATCTTTTATAACCCATTTCACATATTCCCAATTAACTATAATAAACTAAATGATATTTATGAATAAATTACAAGTCATTCTTCCAAGTACCTTCCCACATATCATGAATCTCAAAAATGGTCATTAATTTTCCATACAAATGTTTAATTAATTTATAAGCATCTCTAATTTCTATACATGATAATTAACCACATTTTGGTAAAATTATGTTGATTACATGATCAGTAACATACCCAACCACCCCTTGATTAGATCAACCTCAAGTATGTCATAAGAATGGTATTGAAGTATTATGGTTTGCATGATAACTATATTGAAAAACTCATTTATTATCTAATAATATTAAAAATAGACACCTAACTTTATCAATGATTGTATGAAAATCATTATTATATACTTTCACTAGTACATCACCCGTGCATACGCACAGACTCATAAATGAAATCTGAATTACAAAATTCATTAGAAATATGAGAAGTGGTCAATGGAAATCTACTATCTATACTAAAATAGGCTTCTCCTTGCTTACGTGTCACCTTACCATGCTTCCACTTCACCCCTATTTCTCCATTCCTCCCTCCAAACCCTAAAAATAAACACTCTATCCACCCCCTGCTCAGGATTTCCGGGCGACCTACACTCCCCTCCCCGAAACCCCTCCCCAAATCCCCTCTCTCACTCTCAGGTTCTCAATCTCCTCCCCAAATCCCAAATCCTGCTCTCTGGTTCTCAATATCCTCCCCAAATATCTTATGTTTCTCTATCCCATCCATGATTCCCCTCTCCCACTCCCCTTCCCAATTATCCCCCCAGCCCGCACCGCTCCTTCTCACAGTTTTCATCACATACTCCTACACTTCTTGGTCGATTTTGTCTCCTCGAAGCGCTCCTAAGTGAAATGCCTCTAATTCAGTCTACATCTTTTCCTATTCCCATCATTGGTTTTCGAAGCCCACCTTGGCTCCTCCATGGGCATCATATGTTTTTCATTGTCGGAACCCAAACCCATCAAAAGGCGTCTGAAGTGACAACCTAATTAAATTAAATTATTCCTCTGCATCGTAGCTCAGAACTGGTTCAAATAGGACATCCATCATTAATTTCTTTCCCAATGTTCAGATTTGGTTGAAATATCTCCTATTACCCTGTCCTCCTGATCTGATTTTTTTTCAAAAAAACTATGCTAAGGTCAGTATTTTTTTGATTGCTACTTTAGTAATTTCCCCTATTTTTCTCGATGTTTTCTTTGTCTGGCTATTGATGTGTGGATTTTTTTTGATTTTAGGAGATGGAATTACATCTAAAAATAGGTTTTTATGGGAAGGTATTGGATCAAATGAAATCAGTACCTGGAAATTCAGACTATCACTACTTTATATGTATGCTCCGTCAATCATCCAGACTCAATATTAGTTTATGAATTTTTTGGGTAGAAACCTCTCTTCGCTTACTTCCTGGTTTTATGTGTAAATGTATACTGGATTTTTTATTTTTTATTTCTCAGATGTCTATTTACTGGTATTTTTTTTATTTTTTAGTATACATTGTATATATCTTTTGAGATTAAATTTGTAGATTGTATTCAAATTTACTTACTTGAGTGATTGTGTTATAAATCTAATAATGTTTGATATGTTTGAGAAGATGGAACAAAAGCATCTACAAAATTAAGTTCCCAATCAATATATTTTTTGAACCTATATCATTATGGGGCCATAAATTATATAGGATGTAAGGATTTAATTGTTTTAATAATGTTAAACTATGCAATATCAATATGCTTGCTCAAAAAATTATCATATGTTCATTGTGATTTATTAAATATTATCTTATTTTTCTTAGTTCAAGTTCCTAATTCCAATTGGGTAGGGGAATGAGGGTGAAGGACCAAAGTAAAAGATGGCATGCATGATGATGGAGAAGATCATATCTAGGATGATAATTAAGAGCACAATGAGGTCGATGATTACAATTAGGTTCTCAGTGAATATGAATCGATCTTTCTCTAAGCCTTGGTATTGGACCAAACCTTTGATTTGGTTTCTGATTGTTTTTCTATAGAATATGGATTTCTATGATGAATATGATTATAATGTTGATGAGAATGTGGGTATTCAAATTATTTAGAACTTTGTAGTTAAATTCTTTGTAAATGAATTCCAATAACAATTGTTCACTGGATGATGCTGATAATTGGTTATTGTAGATGAGTTGTTCTATGATTGATCTCACCAACTTGAGTTCTGTTCACTGGATGATGTTGATCATTGGTTATTCTACCGTGGAGTTTTATTCTTTATGTTTATCAACACATTGTTATTTTTCATTTTATTAGGTGTCAATTTTGATTTTTGAAGTTTACTTCATTATAATAGAAGATGCTTTCTATTTTTGGTTTTTCCTTTAAATTGAAAATATCTTTTCATTTTCTTATTATTAGTTGAAATGTTACATTTTTTTGTATTAATGAAGTTTCTATTTATAGATAAAAAAACACATATTCTGCTTCAATTTTTTTAGTTGATCCACACAATAGCTATTCTATTTTGATTTTGTTGTTTCAAACTAAATATAAGTTGTTATTTTATATTATTAATTAATTTTTGTTGTTAATGAATTCGTTTGAATCTGTGTTGCTTGATTTTCAACTAAAAATTCCATGTTAGTTTTTTATTAATAGTTAAATTGTTATATTTTATTTTTAATTCAGTTGTTTATATTTGTGTTACTTTGAAATTTTATTCTATGTAATAGATTTATATGGTTATCTATGAGAGAATATGTTTTTTGTTTCATGTTTTTAAATAATGAATACTCAGTTTGTCATCAATTATATATACTAAAGTTGTGTGATTCTTATCCTGCAGCTATTAACATATTCTCTTCAGCTTATCTAGCACATTCACTGTATTTCAATGTAATACACTTCTATTCCATTGAAGAAATTGCGACGAGCCAATTAGTATACAATAATTTCTTCTTCCATATGGGTATATAATTTTAATTTTATGATTTATTTTAGTTTTTTCCCCAATATTTTTCATCTTTCTGTAGTGATTTAATCTTCTATTTTTATATGCATATAATTATTCAATAGGATAAATATTAGAATTATTAATCAATATTATATCTTTTAATTTTATGATCGATGATCTGATTAAGCATAATAATAAATAAATCTAAATATAATTATCTAGGTTCAACAAAAATGAAGATTATATAACATTGAATTTATATAATTTTGCAACATGAATAAAATTTTAATGGATTGAGGTCACTTTTTGGTTAACTATATAAGGATTAAATAGAGTTTTAGGATGAGTACCTTGATTTATTTCTTGAATATGATTTTGATATTATCATGGGCAGTTTTGTTGTAAGTTGTTTTTTGGTTTCGAATTAATTTATTTTTTGATTCTCCATAATTCAGTGCTTGGGAAGGGAGTGCATACAAAGAAGAGCTGCTCAGAGATTGAAACATTACACTTGATAATATTATCTCTCTCTCCCTCCATATCTCATAATATAAAACATCCATTTTCCATGTATTCATACATATTTAGTTGGTTTAATTTAATGATTTGAAATTACAGGCAATACAAGTGATCTGTGAAAGATAAAGGACTAATATAAGTTGATTCGGTCAGTAGTTCTCTCTCTATTTTTAATTAGTCATCATAGTATCTCCTTTACAAAACATATCATCAATCTGACATGAGAAAATGTTAGTCCATGTTCTAATTTTGTCTCATAAATTTCATTCTGTTTTGACTTGGAGGACTTATTTCCCATTAATATTATTTGATGTTGTTTTCAATATTAATATTAGAAATTGATGTAATTGAATCATGTCTGATGTTATACCCCATAGTTCATCTCATATATGGATTTTGTATGCTTCTATTCAATATAGGATTTGATACAATAAGCGGTTTTCAAATTATAAAATTGTATTTCAGTTTGATTTAAATTTTTTATGGCTGTATCCACTCTCTATCATTATAATTCCTGTAAGTATTTATGATATCCAATACATAAATACTAACCTAAATGTGCCCCACAAAAGCATATGCACATTGAATTTTTTTTCACCATAGGTTCTTGATATTACCCTACTAAATATTCTGGGTATAAAAATGATTCAGGTTTTTAAATAATGAATATTCAGTTTTTCATCAATTATATATCCTAAATCTCTATGATTCTTATCCTGCAACTATTACCAGATTCTCTTCAGCATATCTGGCACATCCACTGTCCATCAACATTATACACTTATATTCCATTGAAGGAATTGCGATGGGCCATTCAGTATACAGTAATTTCATATTCCATACATGTAAATAATTTTAATTTTATGATTTTTTTAGTTTTGTCCCCAATATTTTTCATCTTTCTTCAGTAATTTATTATTCCATTTTTCTATGCTTATGAATATTCAATAGGATAAATATTAGAATTATTACTCAATATTATATCTTTTAATTTTATTATCGATGATATGATTAAGCATAATAATAAATAAATCTACATATAATTATGTAGGTTCAACAAAAATGAATATTATATAACAATGAATTTATTTAATGGTGCAACATCAAAAACATATTAATGGATTGATGTCAACTTTTGGCTAACTCTATAATGATTAAATAGAATTTTAGTATGGGTACCTTGATTTATTTATTTTCTATGATTTCGAGATTATCATGGGTAGTTTTTTTGTGAGTTTTTTTTTAGTTTCGAATTAATTTATTTATTGATTCTCTATAATTCATGGCACGAGAAGGGGGTGCGTACCAAGAAGAGCTACTGAGATATTGAAAGATTACACTGGATAAGATTATCTCTTTCTACCTCTATATCTCACAATATAAAACATCCATTTTCTATGTATTCATACATATTTAGTTGGTTTAATTTAATGATTTAAAATTACAGGCAATACAAGTGATCTGTGAAGGATGGTGGACTAATATAAGTTGAGTTGGTTAGTAGTTCTCTCTCTATTTTTAATTAGTCATCACAGTATCTCATTTAAAAAACATATCATAAATCTGACATGAGAAATGGTTAGTCCATGTTCTAATTTTGTGTCATAATTTTTATTCTACTTTGACTTGTAGGACTTATTTCCCATTAATATTATTTGATGTTTTTTTTCAATCATAATAATAGAAATTGATGCAATTGAATCATGTCTGATGTTAACCACTTACTGTATCAGATCCTATATTCAATTACGTCAATTTCTAATATTAATATTGAAAACAACATCAAATAATAATGTTAATCGGAAATAAGTCCTCCATGTCAAAACTGAATTAAAATTATGAGACAAAATTAGAACGCGGACTAACATTTTCTCATGTCAGATTGATGATATGTTTTGAAAAGGAGATACTGTGATGACTAACTTAAAATTGATAGGGAACTACTAATCAACTGAACTTATATTTTTCCACCATCCTTCACATATCACTTGTATTTCTCGTAATTTAAAATCATTAAATTAAACTAACTAAATATGTATGAATACATGGAAAATGGATGTTTTATATTGTTAGATATGGAGGGAGAGAGATATAATCTTATCTATTGTAATGTCTCAATCCCTCAATAGCTATTCTTGGTACGGAAACCCTTCTCATACCATGAATTATAGAGAATCAGTAAATAAATTAATTTGAAACCAAAAAACAACTTACAACAAAACTGCCCATAATAATCTCGAAATCATAGACCAGAAATAAATCAAGGTATCCATCCTAAAATTCTATTTAATCATTATATAGTTAAAAAAAGTGAATCAAACCATTAATATGTTATTCATGTTGCAAAATTAAATAAATTCAATTTTATATAATCTTCATTTTTGTTGAACCTACATAATTATATATTTATTTATTTATTATTTTGCTTAATGGGATCATCGATAATAAAATTAAAAGATATAATATTGAGTAATAATTCTAATATTTATCTTAATGAATAATCATAAGCATAGAAAAATGGAATAATTAAATAATGAATAAAGAAGAAAAAATATTGGGGACAAAACTAAAAAATCATAAAATTAAAATTATTTACATGTACGGAATAATAAATTACTGTGTACTGAATGGCCCATCACAATTTCATCATTGTAATAGAATCATATAATGTTGAAGGGTAATAGATGTTCCAAATAAGCTGAAGAGAATCTGGTAATAGTTGCAGGATAAGAATCACTTATCTTTAGAATATATAATTGATGAAAAATTTAATATTCATTATTTAAAAACCTGAAAAATTGGTATACCTGGAAAATTCAGTAGGATAATATCAAGAACCTATGGTAAAAAAAAATTAAAACTGCATATGCTATTGTGGGGCACATTTAGGATAGTATATATGTATAAGATATCATAAATACTTACATGAATTATAATGATAGAGAGATGATCCAGCCATAAAAACTTTAAATCAAACTGAAAAACTATTTTATAATTTGAAAACTACTTATTGTTTCAGATCCTATATTGAATAGAAGAATAAAAAACCATATATGAGATGAAATATATGGTCTAACATCAGACATGATTCAATTACATCAATTTCTAATATTAAGATTGAAAACAACATCAAATAACATTAATGGGGAATAAGTCGTCCAAGTCAAAACAGAATGAAATTTATGAGACAAAATTAGAACATTGACTAACCTTTTCTCATGTTAGATTGATGATATGTTTTGTAAAGGAGATAGTGTGATGACTAATTTAAAATAGAGAGATAACTACTGACCAACTCAACTTATATTAGTCCTTCATCCTTCAAAGATCACTTGTGTTACATATAATTTCAAATCATTAAATTAAACCAACTAAATATGTATGAATACATAGATAATGGATGTTTTATATTGTGAGATATGGAGGGAGTGAGAGATAATCTTTTCCAGTGTAATGTTTTAATCTCTGATCAGCTCTTCTGGGTACGCACCACCTTCTCATGCACTGAATCATGGAGAATTAGAAAATAAATTAATTCGAAACCAAAAAAAACATACAACAAAACTTCCCATGATAATCATGAAATAATAGACAAGAAATAAAGCAAGCTAACCATCCGGAAATTCTATTTAATCATTATATAGTTAACCAAAAATTGACCTCAATCCATTAATATGTTATTCATGTTACAACATTAAATAAATTCAATGTTATATAATCTTCATTTTTGTTTAACCTATATAATTATATGTAGATTTATTTATTATTATGCTTAATCAGATCATCGATCATAAAATTAAAAGATATAATATTGAGTAACAGTTCTAATATTTATCCTATAGAATAATCATAAGCATAGAAAATTTTAAGAATAAATTACTACCGAAATATGATAAATATTGGGGACAAAAGTAAAATATATAATAAAATTAAAATTATATACATGTATGGAATAAGAAATTATTGTATACTGAATGGCCCGTTGCAATTTCTTCAATGGAATAAAATCATATAATGTTGACAGATAGTGCATGTGCCAGATAAGCTGAAGAGAATCTGGTAATAGCTGGAGTATAATAATCTCACAACTTTTGTATATATAATTAATGACAAAATGAATATTCATTATTTAAAAACATGAAACAAAAAACATATTCCCTCATAGATAACTATATAAATCTATTACAGAGAACAAAAAATCAAAGTAACAAAAATTTAAACAAATGAATTAAAAATAAAATATAACAATTTAACTATTAATAAAAAACTAACATGGAATTATTAGTTGAAAATCAAGAAACACAGATTCAAACGACATCATTAACAAAAAAATTAACTACTAATAAAAAATAACAACAGATATTTAGTTTGAAACAACAAAATCAAAACTAAATATTTGTTGTGTTTATCAACTAAAAAAAATTGAAGCAGAACATTTGTTTTTTATCTATAAATAGAAACTTCATTAATAAAAAAATGTAACATTTCAACTAATCATTAGAAAATGAAAAGATATTTTCAATTTAAAGGACAAACCAAAAATAGAAAGTATCTTCTATTATAATGAATTCAACTTTAAAAATCAAAACTGACACCTAATCAAATGAAAAATAAAAATGTGTGGATAAACAGAAAAAATAATCCTCCATGGTAGAATAACCAATGATCAACATCATCTAGTGAACAGAACTCAAGTTGGAGAGATCAATCATGTAACAACTCATCTATAATAACCAATGATCTACATCATCCAATGAAAAATCGTTATTGGAATTCATTTACAATGACTGTGACTACAAAGTTATAAATTATTTGCATACCATCATTCTCCTCAACATTATAATCATGTTTATCATCGAAATCAATATTCTATAGAAAAACAATCAGAAACCAAATCAAAGGTTTGTCCCAATACTAAGGCTTGGAGAAAGATAGATTCATATACACTAAGAACCTGATTGTAATCATCGTCCTCACTGTTCTCTTAATTCTCATCCTGGATCAGATCATCTCCATCATCATGCATTCCTTCTTTTACTTTGGTCCTTCACCCTCATGCCCCTTACCCAATTTGAATTAAGAACATGAACCAAGAAAAATAATATAATATTTAATAAATCACAACGAAACTTATGATAATTTTTTGAGAAAGAATATTGATATGGCATAGTTTAACATTATTAAAACAATGAAATCATTACTTCCTATATAATTTAAGGCCCCATAACAATATAGGTTGAAAAAATATATTGTTTGTTAACTTAATTTTGTAGATTATTTTGTTCCATCTTCTCAAACATATAAAACATTATCATATTTATAACAAAATCACTCAAGTAAGTAAATTTGAATATAATCTACAAATTTAATTTCAAAAGATATCTGCAATGTATCCAAAAAAATTAAAAAAATAACAGTAATTAGACATCTAAGAACAAACAAATAAAAAATCAAGTATGCATTTACACATAAAACCAGGAAGTAAGCGAAGAGAGGTTTCTACAAAAAAAATTCATAAACTAATATTGAGTCTGGAAGATTGAGGGATCATACATATGAAGTAGTGATAGTATGAATTTCCAGGTTCTGATTTCATTTGATCCAATACCTTCTGATAAAAAACCTATTTTTAGATGTAATTCCTTCTCCTAAAATCAAAACAATCCACACATCAATATCCAGACAAAGAAAACATCGAGAAAAATAGGGGGAAATTACTAAAGCAGTAATCAAATAAATACTGACCTTAGCATAGTTTTTTTGAAAAAAAATCAGATCAGAAGGATAGGGTTATAGGAGATATTTCAACCAAATCTGAACATTGTGAAAGAGATTAATGATGGAAATCCTATTCGAACCAGTTCTAAGCTTCGAAGTAGAGGAATAATTCGATTTAATTGGGTTTTCTCTTTAGACGCCTTTGTATTGGTTTGGGTTCCGATAATGAAAAACATATGAAACCTATGGAGAATCCAATTTGGGCTTCGAAAACCGATGCTGGGAATCAGAAAAGATGTAGACCGAATCAGAGGAGTTTCACCTAGGAGCGCTTCGAGGAGACAAAATCGACCGGGAAGTGTAGGAGTATGTGATAAAAACTGTGAGTAGGAGCGGTGCGGGATGGGGGATAATAGGGAAGGGTAGTGGGAGAGGGGAATCAAGGAGGGGATAGAGAAACCTAGGAGATTTGGGGAGTATATTGAGAACCAAAGAGCAGTATAAGGGATTTGGGTAGGAGATTGAGAACCTGAGAATGAGAGAGGGTATTTGGGTAGGGGTTTCGGGGAGGGAAGCATGGGTTGATGGAAAATCCCGAGCAGGGGGTGGATATCATGTTTATTTTTATGGGTTTGGAGGGAGGAATGGAGAAATAGGGGGGACGTGGAAGAATTGTAAGGTGACACGTAAGCAAGGAGAAGCCATGTTTAGTATAGATAGTAGATTAGTCATCATAGATAATATTCCTCTACTTATTACCCTATGAGTCTACTTTATATCATTTAAAATATTATACCTACACTAATCTTAACATATCATTACCGTCCAAAAATAATCTCTAATGATCATTAATTTGGGAAAAAATCTATATCTTATTTGTATGGGATTTTACCATTCTATTTATCTTATAATATAAAAATCATAAATAAGTATATGATAAATATATAATTCATTATTTAAAAAACCATGACGAATGTACATTTAAAATAACCATTATATCTCATCTATCATGTATCTAACACCCATATATTTACATGGCCCTTGTGTTTTTATTGTTTAATTTTTTTCAAATAATTTGATGCATTATTATCTATATCCACCCAAAAGATGTTTACACCACCCTCTCTTTATTTTCATAAATGAGATAAATTTTTGAATGATTATTTGGTCATTTAGTGAGACTATGATAAATTGGAATGGCGAATAATCCACATTTACCACAACAATTCTCAATTTCCCTAAAAATACATTGAACCACCCCATGTTCAATGATGAAAATCAGTATCCCAATCAGCTCCCTATGCATATATAATGTTGTGATGCACTCTTCCTATTTTTTGTGTCAACTAAAATGGATTGTTTTAAACTATTCGAATAGTTGGATCCATGTCACGAATCAGCTCAGGTCGACCCTGAACCGGTCACCCGAGCCGGCTCACGGCAAGTCCCGATGGGTGTTCCCGATCCGCCCGGGATGGAAACTAGTGTCGGGCATCAAAAATTTAACCATTGGGAAGGATTTGGCCCATGCGAAAGAGATAAGCAGACTAATAAAACTAACGATAAAAACAAACACCAGCAGCAAAAAGAAACAAAACGGCACATACCTCCTTGTGACCCTTTGGTCACCTCCAAACTAAGGCCAACCTTGCTCCCATGATGAGAAACTCGGCCATGAAAACCTGATCAAGGGAAACCTGCAACTGAAATGATAATATAGGCTTGGGCATTATAAATGCTCAGTAGGGATGCCAAAGTAAACCACAGGATCCAACTAATACAACTTTCCAGAAACAAACCCAAAAAAACACTAGCTTTCACATAAAATGATACAAAATAGGTTTTCTACATTTTTAAAGGAAAAAAAGATCCTAATTTACCATTTCAAAACCAACACACACCACAACCAGTTTTTCCCAAAACAATGAATTTCAAAAAAACTGGATTTCAAATCTATGTTTATCACATTATGCAAAAGACGAACAAGTAATAAGTAAATGCTGGAAACCAAGTGCAAGTAAAAGTAAACAAGCAAAAGTAAGAAATAACCATGGGTGATCCTAAACATACCTAGAAAACCCCTGGACGTACTCGGGTTTAGACTACCTGTCGGCGTGGTACTCCATAATCAATAACCAACTGGCCTCCCAAATAGCCAACCAGTGGCACATCCCTCCTGGCATGTCCACGAATCCAGGGGTACTAACCTGTCTAATCAGGGCTAGAAAGCATCTGTCACTCGATAATCTATAAGACGCCTAGGAACCCATGGTGGTTTTAGTAATACTATGTAAGTGGGGGGCCCTCGCAAGGGTGACTCATCTCACCGCACTTGCCAACCCCTTACACGGACACCGCTACAAGACAACCCTCAAGGGAAGTCCCCCTGTAGAGATGCCCCGCAAGCATTCATACATCAAAAGTTCTTTCACATTCTATAAGGTGCCAATCAGGCCTTCACAACATGCGCAGTTTCAAAACCTTTCGTAAATGAGTTATGTTGCCAATCGAGCACACACTTTTTTTCCAAGATTCTGTGAAAACACTATCTTCTCAAAGAGTCAACACAAATATCACAATTGAGTTAGAAGAGCCAAACGGGCCTTTAAGAAAAACGACCATCTAACTCGCACCAAAATCCAACCGGGCCAGCTTCCTTCAATTCCCTCTAAAACAACACATTATTTTCTCTGAAACCTAGTTTTAAGAAAACATAGCTTTAATGTGTCATCTTCATTTCGAGGCACATCCATGTGACCACCTAGTGCTCCCATGGATGTGACAACATCCAATGTCACATTGAGTTTTTAGAAGAATCACCTAAAAACATCTTTCATAAAACACTTTAACATTTAAACCAAACTCAAATTCTTTCACAACTCTTTATAAAAACAAATGCATCTTTCAAACCAACCACCATTTCAAAATATTTTCTAAAACAACTACTGGTTCGTCTTTTTGTTAAACAAACACACCAAAGAAATTTTTACATTTCCCAAACACAATCATTATCAACTGAAACCAAACACATCACAAAGAAATTGATTTAACTTTACCAAGAACCAATGCATTTCATATAAACAAACATCAAAAGCCACTTTCAGGAATTTAAAACAGCAACATAACTCAGCCAGATGCTTTTCCTAAATATGATAGATATGCAAATGATATAAAATGATTAATTGAAAATATTTAAGTGCTTAAGGTTTCAATCTAAAAGGTAAATGGTTGGAAACACCTACCTCAACACGTGTGAAAATGGTAGAACCTCAACGGAAGGAGAAATGGCGCTCCGTAGACCAAAGGCACAACGTCGGTTAACCCATGTCCAAAGTGCACGTGACTTTGAAGTGAATACATATATATATATATATATATACATATATACATATATATATATCTATAACTATATACATATACACCATAGGTATATATATATATCCTGCAATGCAAATGACAGAACATTGCTAAATCTAACAACTCAGATAAAGCTGACTCTGGACCAGATAAAGACCTTAGGGGTCCGCTACTCAATTCATATCTAAATTGGAGTAAGAATATACAACAATGCAAAAAAATAACCTTACCGAAATGTCGGTGATAAAACATAATCGCACTCTATCACGGTTGTTGAAGTGTAGATCGGCATGTCACGACACATCGTCGCGCAACCTTGAAACTAGAGAAAACATCACAAGAATTTATCAAAGCCTAAAAACAAGATAGTCTAACCACTTGCACCAAAATGAAACCAACCGCAACATTATATCGTAATATGAAAACCTACCAAATGGATGAAAGAACCAATCAATGTGAAATGCACCTGTGGTTTACTATGCGGGTGGACCACTGAGCAAAAAGGATGGTTGCCGGAGGGTGCGCTCTGTGCAAGGGGACTTGGTCAGAGGCAGCTGGGGCATGGATGCTGGGCTCGACTAGAGGCGACACGGCCGGAGGCGGCAGGCTGGAGGCGGGTCGGCCGGATGTGGCAAATGGTGGCTGGGAGAGGGAGCAGGAGCAGAGCCGGCCTGGAGGTGCGGCGCTGGGGGTCGGGTGCTGGTCGAGAGGTGCGGCCGACGACGGTCAGGTGCTGGCCAAGAGGTACGACCGACGGTGTTCGGGTGCTGGCCGGGAGGTGTGACCGACGGTGGATGGCGGCAGACGGCACAGGGAGCGGGGAACAGTGGAGGCATGCCTGCGTGGATGATGTAGGGAGCAGCCGAGGAGATGGGCGCCGGGGGGCGGCCAGCCGGAGGGGCACCGGCAAGGCAAAAAAAACTGGCCGGGGGGAGGGGGTTTGCACCGAAACGGGGTGTGAAAAGGGGGGCGCGGGGATAGAGGGGGAGAGGGGGCGACGAGGGGCTGGGTAGATTAGGGTTCTTTTTTTTTCTTTTTTTTGTATTAATAATTATAAAAATAATATTAATATTAATAATAATAATAATAATAATAATAATAAACATATACACATAAATAAATATATATAAATATATATATAATCCTACTAATATAAACATAAATACATATATACATATATATTTATAAACATATATATAATAAATATAAACAATATAAACATATATAAACCTATATATAACATATATAAACATATAAACATATATAAACCTATATATAACATATATAAACATATAAACATATATATCAACATATATACACATAAGAATATAACTTTAAAACATAGTTATTTATAGACATATGTGTATTTATACACACCTATAAACATATATACACATACCCTGTATATATATACACACAACGTTAAAACATAAACGTATAAAAATTTAGATACATATATATATGCACATATATAAACATACAAACATACATAAACATATATATAGACACATAATGATAAAACTGGGTGATCGTGTGGTGTTCACACGTCGTACGGTATCCCAGCGGACTGCAACCGGGTTGCACATACCCAAGCGGAAAGCACGTGCCCAAGCGAACTGCGCGTCTTAAGCGTGCGGTGTTCGCGCACCATCCCAAACCATAAACTCATCCCAACATTAAAAATTTAGACCGGGACACACCCACAGTTAAGCAAAAACACCCGACGCCAAGTGAAATAAAAAAATTAAAATGACTAAAAAATGGGTGTGACAATTCTTTCCACCACGAACACTTTCTGCCCCCAGAAAGTCACCAAGCCAACGGTTAGCATACCTCGATTACGTGCCTAGGAAAAAACCAGATGAAACTGAGAGGCTCGGGGTGACCATTACCAACACAAATCACACCCGACTAACTCAAGTACAAAAATTGTCTGGGGTTGAGGGGAGAACACGGGAGGGTTCTCCCCACCACAGATATCAACTAACACGGAGACCTTGAAACTTGAACACACCACCCCTGTGGGGGGGGGACAACACGGGAACTCCCAAAACGAACCCAGTCACTTACCCCACACAGACCGAACAACACTCGGAGACTTAAACAAGAAGCTTGCTATGAAACGACCCAACAGCTCGAGGATAAATAATTATCTCAACCCCTCACACACCGACCAAAGAAAAACCTCACCGCAACCAGAGTCTATGGAATTTCTAGACCGACCTCACAAAGGTCCTCGAAACAATGCCTGTTAATTTCATAAATCCACACATCCCCCTAACACACACAATTGAGACCCAACTCAAAATTATATTGACCCGTTCATTCGCGGGTCCATCACCCTTCAAGGAGAACCTAACGATTTGAAAACACCCTGAGAACAGATTAGACCTCTTAGACTGTGGTAGAATAAGTTCATCGCACGACTGCAACAAAGGTGATCTTACAACGATGACTAGAACAGAACAAGAAAACTTTGTGTATCTCCTTTCAAAAAGGTGAAAAAATAATCCGAAGCGAGGTTCTACACACCCTCAGCAACTCTTGACTGTGCACGAGCTTCACCCCGAGACCTGTGGCTGGGGCTCTGATGGCTGAAGCATCCCCTGCATCACAGTCAAGAATTTTCATTCTCCATTCCCCAACTTCACCTTCTTCTAGATGATTCAAATGACCACCATGGTGGCACATTTTTAAAGGGATGCAAGATGATGGCTTAGAATGCCCGAAATTGCCATACTAGTGGCATACATGAGGATGGTCAGACAAACTGGGGGTCGACACCAACGAAAATGTTGTCTTGCCGACAGGTTACTCCGGCTTGCACTCCTTTCCAGCTGGGGAACCTTCGCTAGAGCCAATTACCATCAAACACACCCCAATCATCAATGATCGAAAAACATTTCACCTTCTCTTGTCCAAAAATGGACCCTCAAATGATCCTGTGACGGTACGAACCCTGAAAACCCTGGGAGTTCCCAACAGCCTGAAGACTCGCTCTAGTTCCACAACCACACAACTGCCCCTCACGGACTTTGATTACTTTGATCGATAGGCAACATGCATAATGAACTGGAAACTGGGCATGACTCATTAGAATCCTTAACGACCTTTCTGGGCGGAATACTCATGACAACACGAGAAACCACTTCAAAATCGGCATCAAGCCAAAACTCAATCAAGGAAACCACACAAGTCAAGGTCAAAAGGCCCATAAGCCAAACATATACAAACACAAGAATAAATAACTTTCCAAAACCATCATTTCTTTAAAACATTAATAATCACCTATAGCACCTTATGAACTGTCACATGTGCGTTCATTCAATCTTGCTCACATCATCTGCAAACAAGTGCCCCTACACACTCTCTGTACATACCCACGCATGTCTGACCCTACATAAGAAGTGCCAAGGTTCAGACACTTATTTCCTTACCAAATCCAACCACATATCATATTGTTCCAAACCAAAACACTTTTTCTTTAAAAACCCACTTTACTAATTTCAAAAATAATTTGGAAGAAACCCCATTTTTTTAAATCACTTTCATTTTCAACACACACACAAACACATAGACTGAGTTTAAAACAAAACACAACCAACTATAAACCATCGGAATGAGGGACTATTGTTTGTACATAACTCGGCGACATGGTGGTGAGTCATGCCCCAGGTAAGTCATAACACTAAGAGGGCCTTAAACTGGGCACTTGGACTCCACATGGGTCACCACCCCACGTGAGGCCGCAATGTGAACCGAGTTGCTCCCATTTTCACCCGTAAATACAAAATAACCCAAGACAAAAGACTCAAATCCCGGACTAAACTTGGTAACTCAGGTCTCGTTGCGAGTGGTGGTGATCAGGAACCAACCCATAACTAACATCCTGAGCCCCGACAGTACTAATCTCCTTCTACCAGACATCCTAAATAACAAGGGCCCGCCTCTGATACCATTTTTTCATGAATCAGCCCGGGTCGACCCTGAACCGGTCACCCGATCCGGCTCGCAGAAAGTCCCGAGTGGCGTTCCCGATCCCCCCGGGATAGCAACTACTGTCGGGCATCAAAAATTTAACCATTAGGAACGATTTGGCCCATGCGAAAGAGATAAGAAGACAAATAAAACTGACAATAAAAATAAACACCAGCAGCGAAATGAAACAAAACGGAACATACCTCCTTGTGACCCTTTGGTCACCTCCCAACTAAGGCCAACCATGCTCCCATGACGGGAAACACGGCCATGAAAACCTGAGCAATGGAAACCTGAAAATGAAATGATAATATAGGCGTGAGAATCAAAAATTCTTAGTAGAGGTGCCATAGTAAACCACAGGATCCAACCAATACCACTTTCCAGAAACAAACCCAAAAAAAACTAGTTTGCACATACAATGATACAAAATAGGTTTTTCACATTTTTAAAGGAAAAAAGATCCTAATTTACCATTTCAAAACCAACACACGCCACAGCCAGTTTTTCCCAAAACAATGAATTTCAAAAAAATAGGATTTCAAATCTATGTTTATTACATTATGAAAAAGACGAATAGGTAATAAGTAAACACTGGAAACCAAGTGAATGTGAAAGTAAAGAAGCATAAGTAAGAAATAACCATGGGCGATCCTAAACATCCCTAGAAAACCCTTAGACGTACTCGGGTTCAGACTACCTGTTGGCGTGGTACTCCACAGTCAATAACCAACTGGCCGCCCTAATAGCCAACCAGTGGCACATCCCTCCTGGCATGTCCACGACTCGAGGGGGTACTAACCAGTCTAATCAGGGCTAGCAAACAACCATCACTCGATAATCTATAAGACTCCCAAGAACCCATGGTGGTTTTAGTAATACTGTGTAAGTGGGGGGCCCTCGTACGCGTGAATCATCTCACCGCACTTTCAAACCCCTTACATGGACACTACTACACGACAACCCTCAAGGGAAGTCCCCCTGTAGAGATGCCCCGCAAGCAAGCAAAAATCAACAGTTCTTTCACATTCAATAAGGTGCCAACTGGGCCTTCACAACATGCACAGTTTCAAAACCTTTCGTAAACGTGTTATGTTGCCAATCAAGCACACACTTTTTTTTTCAAGGGTCTGTGCAATCACATTCTTCTCAAAGAGTCAACACAAATATCACAATTGAGTTGGAAGAGCCAAATGGGCCTTTAAGAAAAACGACCATCTAACTCGCACCAAAAGCCAATCGGGTCAGCTTCCTTCAATTCCCTCTAAAACAACAAATTATTTTCTCTGAAACCTAGTTTTAAGAAAACATAGCTTTAATGTATCATCTTCATTTCAAGGCACTTCAATTTCAGCACCTAGTGCTCCCATGGATATGCCAACATCCAATGGAACATTTAGTTTTTAGAAGAATCACCTAAAAAACATCTTTCATAAAACACTTTAGCATTCAAACCAAACTCAAATTCTTTCACAACACTTTATAAAAACAAATGCATATTTCAAACCAACCACCATTTCCAAATCATTTCTAAAACAACTAATAGTTCGCCTTTTTGTTAAACAAACACACCAAAGCAATTTTTACATTTCCATAACACAGTCATTATGAATTCCAACCAAACACATCACAAATCAATTGATTTAACATTACCAAGAACCTATGCATTTCATATAAACAAATATCAAAATCCACATTCAGAAATTTAAAATAGCAACATAACTAAGCCAGATGCTTTTCATAAATACGATAGATATGAAAACGATATAAAACGATTAATTGAAAATATTCAAGGGCTCAAGGTTTGAATCTAAAAGGGAAATGGGTGGAAATACCTACCTCGACATGTGCGAAAATGGTAGAACCTCAACAGAAGGAGAAATGATGCTCCACAGACTAAACGCACAATGTCGGTTAACCCATGTCCAAAGCGCACACGACCTTGAAGTGTATATATATATATACACATATCTGCATATATATATACAACTATATACATATACACCATAGGTATATATATATATCCTGCAATGCAAATGACAGAACATTGCTAAATCTAACAACTCAGATAAAGCTGACTCTAGACCAGATAAAGACCTCAAGGGTACGCTACTCAATTCATATCTAAATTGGCATAAGAATATACAATAATGCATAAAAATATCCTTACCCAAATGTCAGTGATAAAACATAATCGCACTCTATCGCGGTTGTCGAAGTGTGGACCGGCATGTCATGACACATCTTCGCGCAACCTTGAAACCAGATAATATATCACAAGAATTTATCAAAGCCTAAAAACAAGATAGTCTAACCACTTGCACCAAAATAAAACCAACCGCAACATTATATCCTAATATGAAAACCTACCAAATGGACGAAAGAACCAATCGAAGTGAAACACACCTGTGGTTTACTATGCGGGTGGACCACCGAGAAAAAAGGATGGTTGCCGGAGGGTGCACACTGGGCAAGGGGACTCGGTTGGAGGCGGCTAGGGCGCGGATGCCGGGCTCGACTGGAGGCGACGCGGCCGGAGGTGGAAGGCTGGAGGGCGGTCGGCCGGATGCAGAGAATGGTGGTCGGGAGAGGGAGCAGGGGCAGAGTAGGCTGGGAGGTGCAATGCTGGGGGTCGAGTGCTGGTCGGGAGGTGCGGTCGACGGTGGTCGGGTGCCGGACGGGAGGTGCGGCTGACAGCGGTCATCTCCTGGCCGAGAGGTGAGGCCGGTGGTGGATGGCGGCGGACGACACATGGAGAGGGGAAAAGCGGAGGCGGGTCGACACTGACGATGCAGGGAGCAGCCGAGGCGAAGGGCGCTGGGGTGCGGCTAGCCGGAGGGGCACCGGAAAGGCAAAAAAAACCGGCCAGGGCGGGGGAGGGGGTTTGCGCCGAAACGGGGTAAGAAAAGGGGGAGAGAGGGGGAGAGGGGGCGACACATGGCTAGGTAGATTAGGGTTCTTTTTTTTAATCTTAATAATTATAACAATAATAATAATAATAATAATAATAATAATAATAATAATAAACATATACACATAAATAAATAAATATAAACATATATATAAACCTACTAATATAAACATAAATACATCTATACATATATATTTATAAACATATATATAACATATATAAACAATATAAACATATATAAACGTATATATAACATATATAAACATATAAAAATACATAAACCTATATATAACATATATAGACATATATATCAACATATACACACATAAGAATATAACTTTAAAACATAGTTATTTATAAACATATGTGTATATATATACACCTATAAACATATATACACATACCATATATATATACACACAACAATAAAACATAAATGTATACAAACGCATATACACATATATATGCACATATATAAACATACAAACATACATAAACATATATATACACACACAATGTTAAAACTGGATGATCGTGTGGTGTTCGCATGCCGTATGGTATCCCAGCGGACTGCAAGCGGGCTGCATGTACCCAAGCGGAAAGCACGTGCCCAAGTGAACTGCGAGTATTAAGCGTACGGTGTTCGCGCACCATCCCAAACCATAAACTCATCCCAACATTAAAAATTTTAACCAGGACTCACACGCACTTAAGCAAAAACACCCGACGCCAAGTGAAATAAAATAATTAAAATTACTAAAAAACGGGTGTAACAATCCATCATTGTGGGGAAACATAAAATAAAATTAGGATCTTATACCATCATTATCAGTTTATAAACTAAAATTAATGTAGCCACATAAAATGATATCATCCTTGCCTCTAAATATCAATAACATGTCCTTATATTTAATTAATTACTTAATGATATATCCTAATGAAATCTACTAACTCTCACTATGATTAGATTGGTGTATAATTATAATTCTAAAAAACTGTTGACCTCGCATATATTGATAATATAAAATATGTTTCAATATGATTTGATAATCCAAAACAATGTTTATCTTTATAATAATTATTTGTTCAATCTAAGACATCAAATTATTAAGTTGATCAAATATCAAAATGATCATTGGAATTTGTTAATTAATGGTTATATATGTTTATACTTATTTAGAAAAGTTACTGACTCATTCTGAATATGATTTTCATAGAACAAAAAAAGTATTTAGTGTTGAGTCACTGATACAGACCTAATGGTACATAGTCTACCGATAAGTAAAGGTCACTGATAGACCAAGCTTCATGTGACCCAAGGTCACCGGTACATAGTTACTGATACAAGCATCCGATACAAACAGACAGACAGACATCTACCGATATTAAGTCCACTGATACAACATCAAAATCCACAGATATAGACAGATACTGGCAGATATCTATAGATACAAGGCTGCTGATAGAGATAAATGGATACCATTACAAAATAGCTACCGATAAAAGGAGATACTGATGGAAAGAGCTACCGATACATAGAGCTACTGTTATAAAGACTTACAACTAGCAACCAAAGTTCACTGGTACAATGAGAGACCGACTGATAGAAGGAGATAACGATAAAAGAAACTACCAATAGAAGGAGTTACTGATAGAATGAGCGACCGATTCAAGCAGGCTACTATTATAGGGAGTAATAGCTACTGATGAAAACCACTCACTGTTTCTCAAAACTCTATTTCTATTTGTTTATTTATCAACGGTAATATTTGATGTTTTAATAGAATTAGTATTAATTAATGAGGGTTGTTGGCATGTCAGGGGTCCGTACCTCATACATGTAAAAAGGTAATCATTCCTATTATCAAGATCAAGTGTTAGAAAGAATAGTCTCTTACATGAGCTGAACACCTACTCCGGAAGTGATGGAATAGAACTACGACACTCTATTTTCCTTACAACTTCTAAATAAGGACTCAAAGCTTCATCTACATCAATGTAAGGTGTCCAGAGCTTCACTCACCACACATAGAGCATTCTAAACTCATCTCTATTTGTTTATCTCTATTGTGTTTCATTTATATACATTTTGAGCAGTGTGTGTTCTGTATTTACACACTGACTCCTGGGCATAATCAGAGGATTTATAATTCCTCACCCAATCTATACTTATACTCATTTATCCCACTGTGGATAGTGGTAGAGGTAAAGTGTGACCTGGATAGCCGGTGTGGTATTGTTTTTGTTTTCCCACGTAGAATGGTGGTAGAGTTCTTAGTACCTAGACAGTCTTTTTACTGTTGTTCACCCCGATCCAGGGTGTGGATCAATGTTTTATATTATTTTTTTTTTAGAGGAATAAGTATCATCTTGAGACTGAACCTCTTGGTTAATCCTTCTGTGCATTCTATTTCATTTTAAACTATTTTAATCATTCTGCTGCTATGTACTTTAAATATAAATCTTTTTTAAAGTTACATTGGTAGTTAAATAAGGAAGTGTTTATAACTTTTGGTAGCCAGTAAGTTAGTTTCAAAAGTTAATTAATCTTTAGATTGAGTTAACTAAGAAATAATCAATCTCTAGAGAAACTAATTGAAAACAAACAATCTTTATAAATTCACTACAGTTTAAATTTTTTTAATTTGGGAGATTCTAATGATAAATGTTTTAACAGAAATTTTAATTGGAACTCTATTCACCCCCCTCTTGAGTATCCCCTCTGACCAACATTTGGTATCCAAGGAATCATTGTTAATAAAAGATTTCTAAATACTCTATTTTCAACTGTGATTTTAGTTGTATTTTAATGATCTTAAATTTTTGTTAGTTCTAAATTTTATCTCTTTAAATATATTTGCTAAAATCTAATTATGGAAAATAGACTAGAAGGTGCTACAACCAACAAAAAACCATTCATTAATGGTGTTAATTATGACCAATGGAAACTGAAAATGAAAATTCATTTAGAAATTACGGGATTTGATATCCAGACTGTTGTAGAGACTCAATATAAGATTCTAGAATCTGAAAGAACTACTTTGGATAAACCCACTTAAACTTCTTACAATAGTAATTGTAAAGCAATGAATGCTTTGTACTGTGCTTTAAGAGATGAAGAATCTAATCGAACATCTATTTGTAAGACTGTTTAGGAAATCTGGGATACATTGGCTATTTCCCATGAGGGAACAACCAATGTTTTGGAAATGAGATTGAATAAACACACTATTAAGCATGATAAATTTAAAATGAATCTGGATGAACTTATTTCTAACATGTATCTCAGGTTCAACGAAATTGTAAATACAATGAGCTCATTTGGAAAATCTGTTCCTTCAAAAGAGAAAATTACGAGGATACTAAGATATCTGCCAGAAAGATGGAGAGGCACATCAGTCTCAATAAGAGAATCATGTGACATAAGTTCACTACCTGTTAAAGAGACGATTGGTAAGTTAATGATGTATGAAGAGGATTCGAAGGTAAACAAGGAAGAAGATGATGAACCATGAAAGAAATCAGTAGCATTCAAGACCCCTTCTTCAAAAACCAATGACAAGGAGAAAATTCAAGTTACATGTGATAGTTTATGCATTAAAGAAAGTTCGTCTGATAGTGATGCTGAAATGGCTCAGATATCCAAAATATTTAAGAAATTTTATATGAAAAAGAAGTTCTTCTGAAAATACAATTATAAGGGAAAGTATGATAATAAAGGTCATTGGAAGAAGGATTGGAAAATGACTGATAAAAGTGATGACATAGTCTGCTACGAATGCAAGAGAAACGAACATGTGAAAGATGACTGCACAATATTAATGTACAAGAAGAAATACGAATACATTGATAACAAATATAATAAATCTATGAAAGCATCCTAGAGTGCTTCAGAAGACAGTTCGAGTGATTCGGATTCTACTCAGGATGAAAAATCTCACAAAGAATATATGTGTTTCATGACAAAAAGATCTGAGGTAACATTGGATACTACTACATTAAATTCTTATTATTATGTAGATGATTTTGATTTTGAAAACATGACTAGTGATGAATTATTTGAATACTAGAACATGCTAGAGGATACCTGCAATGAGCTGAAGTATAAGTACATATCATTAAATAAACAGTATGATTTTTCCAATACTGTAAAATCTGATCTTAGTATAGAAAAGGAAGAAAATGCTAAAATTTTAAAGGAGAATACTTAACATAAATTTTCCAATGAGAAACATAGAATATATTTGGAGAAGATCACTAATGGAAATAACACTCTTATACAAATTCTAGGAAAACAAGTGGTACCAAAATATATTTCTAGTTTTGGTTATCAGTCTGTATAGAGATATATTACAAAAAAATAGATTTATTTCCAAATATGGACAGTATGATGCTTGTTCCAACTCTGGAAATTCCTATGTCTCAACCAGATATTCAAATAGTTATAGATCAAGAAATGTTTATCTTTCAAAATATTTTGAATCTATTGGTTATATGAAACCCATTACACAAATCTATGTACGGAAAGTTTTTCTTGCTAACCTGTCTGGACCAAAGAAAATCTGGGTACCAAAATAATATTCTTTCTAAACTTGTTTTGTAGGAAACCAGCTTAAAAAGTTCATATAGGAAGACATGTTACTTGGACAGAGGATGTTCAAGATACATGAAATGAGATTTTTCATGCTTCAATATATTAATCAAGGATGATGGAGGACATGTAACCTTTGGTGATAATTCTAAAGGAAAAATCATCAGCTTAGGCCCAATTGGGAACACTGATTCAATTTTAATTTCTAAAGTATTATTTGTAGACGGATTGAAATACAACCTGTTAATAATTTCTCAATTGTTTGATGATAGTTTCAATGTTAAATTTGAAAATCATGCTTTCCATGTATTTGACTCTAAAAATGTTTTGCTATTTACAGCCTTGAGAAATGAAGATGTACATGCTATAGATTTATATTCATTATCCAAACAAAGGGTTACTTGTTTAAATGATTTTCATAAATAGTCTTGGTTATGGCATAGAATATTAGGACACTCCAATTTTCAATCACTTAGGAAACTCACTATGAAAATTTTAGTTAGTGACTTACCTCAACTAAAATTCCCATCAGACAGGGTTTGCACTCCCTGTCAAAAGGGAAAGCAACATAAAGATTCATTCAAAATAAATAAATAAGTTCCAACTTCTAATCCTCTCGATTTGGTTCACATAAACTTGTTTGGACCTTCTAGAGCTTCTAGTTTGATTGGGAAGAACTATTTCTATGTCTTAATAGATGAGTTTAATAGATATACTTGGGTATACATTCTTGCACACAAAAGTGAAGCTTGTTACTATTTAATTACGAACTCCAAGTCTATATAGAATCTTAATGGACCTAAGATTAAGACCCCGAGATGTGATCATGGCCGTGAGTTTGAAAATCATGAATTTGAATCATATTGCTCACATAATGGCTACAATCATAATTTATCTGCCCCTAGGACACCTCAACAGAATAGTGTAATAGAAATAAGGAATATAATCCTTCAAGAAATTACACGAACTATGCTTAATGATTATTACGTACATGTTTACTTCTGGGAAGAAGCTGTAAATATAGCTTTATATATTATAAATAGATTCCTAATTAGACATGTTCTTAAAAAGACCCCATATGAACTGTAGAATAATAGGAAACCTAAAGTTAGTTACTTTAGAATTTTTGGTTTCAAATTCTTTATTCTCAATACTAAGGATAACCTTGACATGTTTTCTTTTAAATGTGATGAGGGAATCATTCTAGGTTACTCTATAACCAGTAAGTCTTATAGAGTCTTTAATAAAAGAAACAAATGTGTGGAAGAATATGTTCACAAAAAGTTTGATGAAACTGATCCACATAAACCTAATACCCATCTTTATAGTATTGAAGAAGATTTATCCATTCTAAATCTTAATGAAAAAAATAGTGACCCTGTTTTCAAGACAACTAATTCTAAGAATATTCTAGAATATGCCTCTGGTGAGCCCGAACCTAGAGAAGAACATGAAATTTCTAGTCCTAAATTTACCAGATCAACTAGGATTCTAAAGAACCATCCTTTAGATTATGTTTTAAGTAATCTTGATATAGGGACATATAATATAGTTTCTCTAATAAATCAGGATGAACATCAAGCCTTTCTTTCATAGTTAGGACCTAAAATTATCAATGTTGCAATTAATGATGAATTTCGGGTTACGGTTATGCAAGAAGAATTAAATCCATCTGAAAGACACAAAGTCTGGGAATTAGTTGACATACCTAAGGACACATTGACCATAGGTACTAAATGAGTTTTTAGAAATAAAGATGATTAATCTGGAAATATCATTAGAAAAAAAGCATCGATAGTTGCACAAGGATATAGTCAAGAGTAATGAATAGACTATGAGGAAACCTTTGCAACTATAGCTATATTAGAAACTATTAGGAGTCTACTTGCCTGTGATGCTCATCTAAATTTCAAGTTATATCAAATGGATGTTAAAAGTGATTTTCTAAATGGTTTTATAATTGAATATGTTTTTGTTGAACAACCACTTGGATTTACTAATCCTCATTTTCCAAATTCATTTTTTAAGCTCTCTAAAGCTTTATATGGTTTAAAACAAGCTCCATGAGCTTGGTATGATAGAATTAGTAGTTTTCTTATTTCAAAATTTTTTTAAAGGGATTGATGATCCAAATATCTTTATTAAAATAGCTTCTAATGATGTTTTGATAGTGCAAGTCTATGTGGATGATATTATTTTTGGATCGTCTAAAAATGCTTGGTGTATTGATTTTTCAAAGAATATGAAAAATTAATTTGAAATGAGTTTAATGGGAGAATACAAATATTTTTTTTTGGATTTAATGTTTTTCAAAATGACAATGGTATTATTTTTAATCAAAGTAAATATAAAAAGGATATTTTAAAACGTTTTGGTTTGGATAGTATTAAGGGTATTGACACACCCATGAGTATCACATGTAAGTTTGATGCTGATGAAACTGGAAAACCAGGGGATCAAACCAACTACAGAGGTATGATAGGGAGTCTGCTCTGTCTTAATGCTAGTCGACCAGATATTATGTTTAGTGTATGTATCTGTTCAAGATTTAAAGCTAATCCAAAAGAGTCACATTTTCTTTCTGTTAAAAGGATTTTCAAATATCTTAAACATACTACTAACTTATAATTATTCTATCAAAAAGGACAATCATTTAATTGAATAAGTTATTCAGGTGCCGACATTGTTGGTTTCAAGTAAAATAGAAAGAGCACTTCTTGAAATTGTCATATTCTAGCTAAGTGCTTAGTATCTTGGTGTAGTAAAAAAGCAAAACTCGATTGCACTGTCTACTACTGAAGCAAAATATATTGTTGCTGGTAGTTGTTGTGCACAAATTCTGTGGATAAAAAAAACTCTACTGATCTATGGATATCAATTTAGACATGTATCTATAAACTGTGAAAACACTAGTGCAATTAATATCTCAAAGAACCCTATTTCTCACTCAAGGACCAAACACATTGATGTAAGGAACCACTTTTTGAGAGATAATTACCAAAAAGGTGATATTACTCTTGAATTTATAAGTACTGAACATCAATTGGTTGAAATATTCACCCAACCTTTAAGTTCAGATAGGTCAAGTTACATTAGACATTAATTAGGAATGATAGACTTTGTAAGTTAGAGACCTCACCGTTAGAAACCTCACTATTAGAAACCTCACCGTTTGAAACCTCACTGTTAGAAACCTCACCGTTAGCCAAACCTTACCATTATCCAAACCACACCTTTAGGCACACCTCACTGTTAGGAACAACTCACCATTAGGAACACCTCCCCGTTAGGCAAACCTCACTCTTAGGCACACCTCACAGTTAGGAAGACCTCACTGCTAGATTCCACACCACTAGAGTCCTCACTTCTTGATACACCTCACTGCTTGGTAAACCACACCGTTAGGGTGATCACCGGTAGTTTTCACCGATATTTCATGTGTTGTCTGATTTTCGAAACTCTTATTTTTTTCGGTATAATTTTTCTTATTACATTTTAATTCCTAAATGATAAAAACTAAGCCTTAGTCACTTTTAAATCCACCGCAAACTCTCCTCTCTTCAATCCTCTCTTCTCGAATCTCTACATTTTTCATGAACCCCAGATTATTCTATCAGAGATGGAAAGAACCAAGCTCTTGATAGTAAGGGATGATATTGACGATCCAAGTGTGAAGAAGTTGAAAATAGGACCTGAAGCTAGTGGTAAGTGTAGTATAACAGGATTAGGAAGGAATGTAGTGAACCCGCAATTGCAGAATATAGAAATTGTAATAGAAAAAGAAACATTGGGTAGAATGGATTATGTCTAGTATGTCTTTGATTCTGATGATATTGGAGGAATTGGAATGACTCCAATGCTTTTCAAACAACAATGGCCCCTATTATCCCAAGCTGGTAAAAGAGTTCTATGTGTTTGTGCGCTTTGAGAAATCTGAAGAACAGAATAGAATGGTTTCTGTTGTGAATGGAATGGAAATATCTTTTTCCTCTGTTGAATGGGTTGAATGTTGGAAAGACACACATGAAGGTATATTTTGGTATTTCTCAAAGAAAATTCCTATTACCAGTTACATTTTTTATTATGAGATAGCCTTGGAAGAGATCACCGGTAGTTGAAAACAAAGTAAATTAGTGGCTACAGAGATGGATGGAGAAAAAATTGCTTTTCACATTCATCCAACACGTGCTAAGTCCAAGAAGTGGGGACATTGTAAATCTAAGATATCAAGATATATATTTGATGCATCTGTTATGACATGGTGTTATAGTGAATCTATGTAGACTCTTAATGATTCAGATTGAGGATATGACCAGGCCTAAATCAAAGTCTAATGATTTATTCTTTGCTAAGTTAATTTCGGTTATGATCAATGTGAAGGGAGTAGCTACGTCTCAGGATGAGATAGTGGTGGTAATGAAAAAAATTTGCATCACAAGCATAGTTTGAAATTAATGATGATTGGATGGAATCCATGGAAAAAGTAATGGGTAGTTGATGATGAGATGGTTTATGATAAGTTTAACCCTGTTGACCATCCTAATAGGCCAAAATATAAAAGACTTCCAAGTCTAGGTCCTGATGAAGAGGAACCACAGTATAATGGTGATACTGATGAGGAGGATACCACTGTAGAAGATGGAGGGCCTCATGATTTTCCCCCTAGTCAAGCTGGTGACGTGTTATCACATGAAAAGGAAAATCCTTCCTTGAACCTACCTAGAAAATCAATAGCTATGGGTGTAAGAAATTAATAAGTATCTGGGGATGAGGAAGACCAATCTAGTTATGATCATGAGAAGACTGCCCTAGAGAATGAAGAAGAAAAAGAATCTGAAACTGAAGCATCTGTTTCTACCTGCTCGAGTCTTAGTCCACTGATTGGGCTCTCCTCAATGCCTACTGAGGAAATTGATGAAGCAGATAGACATGCACCTATTACTGAGGAGCCTCATGTTGTTTAATTGGAGATGGTTGTGGAGGATTCTTTTGAAGAAGACATACCTGCTGAGGCTTCTATTAATGTACATATACAATAGAATGTACCGATTGAGGGGGAGCATCCTACCAGACATGGTACTATTTCATTTTCTCATGAAATTGAATATTGGGCTGAAGACCGAGGTTTTGTAGTGTTTGGGTTAGACTATCCTGATTTAGAAGATGAGACACCCATCAATAGACCTCCTTTCACTTATAATCTCTTTTCTAAAACTTTACCTAAGGACATAGTAAGTAAATATGATTTAAACCAATTGATTTCTGATCTCCTGGCCAGTTTTATCGATGAAATGAAAATAATGGAAACATCTTTAAAATATTCTATTCAGTCTTTGATGACTGAATCGGTATCTGGTGTTTTGGATGAAATCAAGACCTTCCAAAATCAAATTTCAAGCTTGGTAGATGATTTTGAATCTCTAAAGAAATCAATTGTATCTATGAAGTATTATATGAGCTCTAAATCTCAAGATGACAAATAATTGGATCTTGTGAAGAGTGTAGTTGGCCAGATGAAATCATTATTTGTGGAATTTAAGACTTCCATTGAACAAAATGTTAGAACCTAGGACACTCTTGTGAAAAATATCATAAGTGGGCTGACTAAATACTTTATGGAAACAGTTTCCTTTACTATTTCACCTCTGATTACTACCAGGACTTCTTTGGATATTGATCACATTCGAGCTGTGATGAGAGAAGTGATTGGATAGTCTTCTACCAGTGGCTCTGTAGACTCTATTTCTTTGTACCAAGTAGTGACTACCACTACGGATATAGGTAAAATTGTACATAATTTTATGAGAGAGGCCACTACTTCTCAAAAATATGTCAAATAAAAAGGGGATTACAATTTCCAAAGTATTTACACTAAGAAACAGTTGCACAATCATTTCATGCTTTTTTAAGAAAACCTAAAATTACCTCCAATCTCTCAGGCTTTTAGAGAACAAGTATGTAAGGTGAAGGTGTTAACTACTGCTCTAGATAAATTTATGGAGAACAAGGATGACTTCATTTTTGCTATGGAAATAGAAGGAGGGATCATAATGGACTTTCGGAATCTGTTGCTGCCATTTTTGCATGTAGAAAGTACTCTAATCATTATTCCTTCAGATCTGCCTACCTCTGTTCAGTATGCCTCCATTCTTCAGATGACTCCAGCTCAAGCAATCCTGAGCCTCACTCCTATGATCACCCAGAGAGCTACACAGTATAGGCCAGGCACTGTCTCAGTAGCTTAGCCTCAATTGATCATATCTGGTGTTCCTTAGCCTCCACCTACATCCACCAAAGCTGAATCCTCTTCTGATCCCATGGCAGAATCACATGCTGAGGAGGTGGATTGAATAGTGGCTATGAAATTTGATAGGAATCAATTGTACTATTTTTGTCTCAATTTTTTATTTCTCTATATCTTTTTTCCCCACAAAATATATATGATCTTACTTTCTTTTACCTTATGTTACTTCTCTCATATTTTGTTTACTACATTTTGTTAATCTAAAAGGGGAAGAAATATGAGAAATATGAGCATAATATACCATATTTATATAAAGGGGAGAAATATGGAATACAAGCATAATATATTCTACATCTGATATAGTTGTTGTATACATCTGGTACATTTATTTTATAATTTTACCTATGATAAATTTTCATGTTATACTTTATTCCTTGATACATTTAAAAATTTCATGAGACCCAATGTATTTTACACTGATACATTACTACTTATTTTGGAATTATAATATCATAATTTGTGATTATCAAAAAGGGGGAGATCGTGACCTCACCTGTTTTGATAATCTCAATTATGTTTCAATATGATTTGATAATCCCAAATAATGTTTATATTTATAATAATTATTCATTCAATCTATGACATCATATTATTAAGTTGATAAAATATCAAAATGATCATTTGAATTTTTTAATCAATGGTTATATATGTTTATACTTTTTTAGAAATGTTATTGACTCGATTTGAATATGATTTTCATAGAACAAATAAGTATTAAGTGTTGAGTCGCTGATATAGACCTACCGGTACATAGTCTACCAATATGTAAAGATCACTGGTAGACCAAGGCTCTTGTGACACAAGTTCACTGGTACATAGTTACCATTACAAGCTACCGATTAAAATAGACAGACAGAGAGTTACCGATATAAAGTCCACCGATACAACAACAAAATCCACCGATTTAGACAGATACTGACAGACAGCTACCGAAACAAGTCTGTTGAAATAGACAGATGACTACCATTACAAAAAGAGCTACTGATAAAAGGAGCTACTGATGGAAAGAGTTACCGACACATAGAGCTATTGTTATAAAGAGTTACAGCTACCGATGGAATTTCCCTAGTAAAATGAGCCACTAACTAATAGAAGGAGATATCGATAGGAGGAGATACCGTTAGAATGAGCTATTGATAGAAGCAGTGGCTGGTTCAAGCAGGCTACTGTTACAAGGAGTAACAGCTACTGATGGAAACCAGTCACTATTTCTCTAAACTCTATTTCTATTTTTTTATTTAGCAACGTTCATATTTTATGTTTTTAATGAAACTGCTTTTAATTAATTAGGGTTGTTGGCATGTCCGGGAACCGTACCTCGTACCTGTAAAAACATAATCATTCCCATTGTCGGAGCTCAAGGTATAAAAGGAATATCAAGATAATGAAGAAAAATAGAAGAATATACGTTCATGCGTGTGACACCTGAAGTGATATTCATAATGAAGAACATGAGAAGAACTCAAATAACATTCATACACATCATGAATAAGTTTCAAAGAAAAAGATCAAGTGTTACAAAGAATACTCTCTTACTCGAGCTGAACACCTACACTGGAAGTGAAGGAACAGAACTACGACACTCTATTTTCCTTACAATTTCTAAATAAGGACTCAAAGCTTCATCTACAACAATATGAGGATTCTAGAGCTTCAATCACAACACATAGAGCATTCTAAACTCATCTTTATTTTTTTAGCTCTATTGTGTTTCATTTGTCTACATTTTTATCAGTGTGTGTTCTGTATTTACACACTGACTCTTGAGAATAACTATAGGATATATAAATCCTTACTCAATCATTCCTTATACTCTTATATACCACTGTGGATAGTGGTAGAGGTCAAGTTTGACCTAGACAGCCTGTGTGCTATTGTTTTTTTTTTCAACATATAATTGTGGTAGAGGTCATAGTAACTAGACAGTCTTTGTACTGTTGTTTTCCCCGATCTAGGGTGTGGATCCAAGTTTAATATTAATTTTTTGAGAGGACTAAGTATAGGATTGAGACTAAACCTCTTGGTTAAACCATTAGTGCATCCTATTTAATTTTAAACTATTTTGAATATTTTGTTGCGAAGCACTTTAAATATAAATCTATTTTCAAGTTTCTCTGATAGTTAAACTAGAAAGTGTTCATAACTTTTGTTAGCCAATAAGATAGTTTCAAAAGTTAATTAATCTTCAGATTGAGTTAACTAAGAAATAATCAATCTCTTGAGAAACTAATTGAAAACTTAAAATCATTATAAATTCACTACAAATTAAATTTTATTTAATTTTTGATATTTTAATCATAAATTTTTTAACCGAAATTTTAATTGGAACTCAATTCACCCCCTCTTGAGTATCTACACCGACCAAAAAAACAATATATATTGATACAATTACATTTCATGGAATACATGATAGATCCAACAAAATATATTTAAGGAATGTTTTCTAGGTATCAAATTTCTAAATCCTAGGAAGTAAATTATGTCTTCATATGATAAGTGTCTTATAACATGTGTAAAGATCAAATCTTGGAGTTATCCATGATAAAAATATTTATAATAGAAATAAATATGTTTTCACATAAAATAAGAACTTCTTTGATCAATCTCTACGGTTATTCATACCCACTACATAGGTATTTTCGCCCATGTATTTTTTTAAGAGGCATTTTCTGAATAATACCACAATAAATTGTAAATGTGGGACATAATTTCTGATGATTAAAATTTCAACCACATAAATCAACAAAAATACCATAATAATCCCACTAATTAACTTTTATATATAATAATTATCTAACCATTTTAATAAATCCACTCTCTATAATTTCATTATCAAACAAAATGTAAAAATTCAAATTTTCTTACATCAATCCATATAAGGAGAATTGAAAATTTCCAAACATTATATTATAATTTATCACTTATTAATATATAAATTGAATCATATACACATCCTCTACTAAATTTTCATTTTTGAATATGATTTTCATGTAAACATTACATATCACATATTAATAAAGGGTATTATGGAAAGAAATATTTGAACGAATTTTATCATCACAACGAGTGAAAAAGTGATATGATATGACCATATATTACCTACATATTACATATTTATGCTTAATTATCCATGAAAAAACACGGAAAACCACTCCCCCATAACCAAATGTTTGTGTGTATTTAGATATTACATATATACATTACTTATATCACAATATATTATAAATTTATTCCAAAATTTCATCACAATTGACTCATTTATAGACATAAAATATATATTATTTTTCATTATTTAATGGGAAAATGAAACATAAGGAAATATCCTGATTATATATTGTCTCAACCATAATAAATTCATAATATTGAGTTTTATATAAAGAATCCATTTTATTTCATTCATGGGGACCATTTTAGTTTTAGTGTTTTAGATAAATTTTTACTAAATCTCAAAAAATAATCCAATAATGTACCAAGTGGAAACTTCCACCCAGTATCAATTTTTTCACAATATAGTACATATTAAATGAAACACATTTCATTTTCTTTAATCATATTAAAATTTTTTAGCATGATTTCATTACAATTTGAAAAAATTCTTAATCCCAAATTTTTTTTTTGAAATTTCTCTATGAGAAGAAAAATATTAGTTAGGTACATAGTAAAATTATAAAAGAAACAATGTTGACCATTTCCAAAACATGACATTTTACAATATATTTTCCCTTTAACGTAATATTAATTGAGCTAAAATAGGTTTTTGGTTAATCAGGAACTATGTTTTACAAGACCATGGTTTTTCATAGAAATATTTTTAATAAAATATAAAAGAATATTTCATAATCCTTAGGATTTCTTAGAAATATTGAGAAAAGATGATAAAAAAATATTCAAAACATTCATTTTTATCCTTAAATGGAATAATCAATCCTTTAAAAAAAGATCATTTATATACCTTTTTAAATAAAAATATTTCAATTAAAACTCATTATAAAGAAAAGATAAGTCATGTAAATTACATGGGATATCATATTCATTGAACCCCTATAGGAACCTGTTTATGAACACTTAAAAATTGAGTTACCTACTCTGTTCTTTTCAATATAATTATCTAGAGTACATAATTATTACCCAATGAATTAGAGAGAAATATAAGTCTCACAGATGCCCAGGAACAATGAGAATGACCAGAAGACAAATAGAACACATATGATCTTTCATTTCTATCACAAGGTCTCAAAAAATGTTTCTTAATACATATGTATAATCACATGTGGAATTCATGACAAATTAAGTACAAAACCTCTTTTTTATTTCAATAGTAATTACATTAAAATTATTTTAAAAATGGGTAATAAGCAGTTATTTATAAAAATCATTAAAGCATATAGAAAACATTATAAAAAATAGTGATGGTTACGTGGGAATATTTTTCTCATTCCATATATATTAAAACATATATATTTCTCACATTTATAAAAATGTTATGAATAAATCATTAGGAAAAAAATTAAAAATAAATCTTTTTCAACCATTATAAATAAAGTGAAACATGAAATAAAATGGATATAGAAAAAATTTATAATATTAATAACATACTTTAAATACTATTAATAAATTTTTATATAGATTAAATTTTTTTATACATTTATAATAATGTATTTATGAAAATCCTTTATGAATTGATAAATTTTTATCCAATTAATTATTATAGGAATTTTTATTTATATTTGTAAAAAAATTATTTTTATAGATTAATGATAAAATAAATACATAATTTTTCTTATAAACCACACAAAAAAACATGTGGGGGAAGTAGCTTATGTCTCAGAGAAATGGAATTGAAACATGAAATCCTTTCTCTCTAGTCATACTTTCCAAGTGTGTTCTTCATGATTCAAAATAAAAATAATATTTGAATTATTTAAATTATAAATAAAATTTTTGAAGTTCATTATTCCTTTGATGTCAATTATTCCAATGTTTTATATTATTACTTAATCAATTTTGTTCTTGTGAGACATTTTGAGAACATTCAAAATACATGTTTGAAATGGGTTTGGTAGGTTAATTATGTTGAAAGATGCCATGATTATATAAATTTAATAATTATAATCATGTGATATTTATAAATTTTATACATTATTTATACTTTTATTACTATCTATGTTACTAGGTTAGGAAAATTTAATAGTGTAAAAATCATGGATATGGTAGTCCACACTTACGCATGAGTAACGTTTCAATTTTTCAATAAATGTGAGGAAAAGAAAATAGGTAACATTTTAGCTATACATAATTATAATTACATCATAAATATAATATTTTATATTCAATTCAGCATATATATTAAATTCATGTGAGAGTTTGATTAAAAATAAAATATATTGGTTAGCGAGAAGGTAGTCCACACATATGCTCAATCGATATTTTTTTAAATTGGATGGTATTGAAAAAATTAGAATCTTTATGAACAATTATATAATTAAATTTTTATCACATATATCATATTATTTAACATGTATCAAAAACTATAAAAATCCATAATATTCGGTGAAGAAAAATTAAATGTATCATCTTACGAGGGAGTATACATTACAAACAGATGAGAAATGTAATTATTTTCCATTAGATGGATAATTTGATGAAAATGATCAAAAAATATATGAAATTAAATTAACATATCTGGTTAATTCTAATATTTTTATATTTTTTAAATTTGGTTAGGAGTAAAAATAGTAAATAAAACAAAAAAACAAGATTAATAACTATTCCTTTTCTTTAAAGAGCGTCCTTATGTTTAGAGCTATAGAATTTATAGTATGGTATTATGTAAACAAACATATAATATATGGGGTTGTTTTTTAGGAAATGATTTTTTATAGCCACTATCAATGCTAATAGTCTCTTGAAGTGTGGTGAAAGTATGATCGGGGGTGACCATTTATAAGTGAGGGAGAGGACACGCTATTTTTTTTCAAAATTTCAAAATTTATTAATGTCATAATGAACTTTATTAGTTCCAAAATGACTCATATTAGTCCTAAAAACACAACACAAAAAAAATTAAAATCAAACCTTAAAACACTACAAAAAATAATTGTCCACAATAATGGATTAAGTATATAAATTGCTTCTTTAATAAATTAGGTGTAATGTTGATAAAAATGATTCTGATTGGATTATATTTAATCAAAATGAAGAGATTAAATTTTGAAACCCATATGATATAGAATCAAAAAATTTAATCATGTCAAAATAAATGTATATTTTCTTAAAATTCAGTATTTTATACTATTCACCAAAAAATAAAATTAATTATAAATCTCCAAAAAATTACTCTAACATAATTTTTCGATTGACGATTTCAAAAAATATGTTTATTTTTAAAATTAAAATTCATAAAATTTATAAATAAAACTTCTAAAAAATAATATAATTCTTGTAAATGTATTTAGTTATAATAAAACAATTTACCTTTTTATTCGAAATTTACATAATAATCTTATATTTTATATAACTATATAAAATATAATTCAAAAATATTAAGTATTAATTAAATTTTAATATTATTAGAATTTCCATGGTTGATAAATTCTTTACCCTTTTATAAATTTCATCATCTCAATTATATTCCTCAATTAATTAAGTGGGGATATTTTTCATTCATATGATATTATTATTCCCATGCTACTTCTTAAATCATATAGTTTTTTCATAAAACCTTTACTTCATGAATAACCTTTTTATAAAAAACCTACTCTAAATGATCAAGAATAGGAACTCATTATTCCATATAAAAAATATTCTTTTCCAACTATACTACCACATGGCTCAAATCAGTAGATGCATCTGACACATATTCATGTCATAATGAGACATGAAACGCATCATGTACCAAATATAAACTCTAAGTTTTCACCACTTATTAAGAAATGGATCCAAAATTTTCTTAGATTTTATGGGGTCTAATGGAGCACATACATTACTTCACCTTCTTAGAAAACAACAATAACACTTATAATTGAATATATATTGAAAAAATGATCTCTTACCACAAGTGAAAGGGCTTTCGTTCAGATATCTACATAAAATGTTTTCATAATCTAAGACATCCATGTATATTATTGAATCATCATCCCCTTTAGAAAAATTTATTCTACTAACTCTTGTCATGAAAACATTCTTTCCTTGACATCATCCCAACAAGAGGGTGTTCCTCAGGAAATATAATACAATACACCAAATTCATCAATAATTATATCGTAATGAAAATAGTTATTATAGTAAAATTAATCTAATGGAAGAAGTTGATCCAAAATTCATATGTAATATATTGAAAAATAATAATGTATGTCTCATAATTTTTAAATTGTTTACATTGACTATATATCATATTGGGGAGGAATAGTAGTACTAGAATGTAATTCAACACCTAAAGACTTATTAAATTTCACAACCCGTCCCCCAGGGCCAGTGCTATGACTCCCCCCAAGTCTGCCACCTGAAGGTCAGGGGTTAGTGACTAGTGCCAAAGTCCTCAACATGAAATTGGGAGGCATATTACTTAGTAATTGTACATACACACATACAACCACGTTCCAAGATAACTGGAAAAGAGAACATGCATGCCACTAAACAACCACTGAGTGTAAAGGTACAACTAAATATAAATGTTCCAAAATAAAAAACCAAAAATATTAGGTATAATATCTATTGAAAGTCTTCCATTGAAAACACCACCTGATGGGTAAGTATAGAGTATCTCCCATAAGTCGTAGAAGTACGTCCTTGTTGCCAGATCTCACTAGGCACTGCCTGGTCCTAGGCCACCAAGTCCTCTGCCACATCATCAGTCATCTTCCCCAGATACAAAATGTTAGGTCAAGTCCCATGCATAGGTGAGTAAAAAAATACTCATTAGGGACACCAAAAATATGGAAAGACCACAATGTAATTGACAAGAAAACACGAAGCATGATCATAAAGCATGATCACGAAGGAAGATAAATCACACCCAATAAAATATAGAGTAAGGAATGATGGACTACAAATCAGAACATTGAACATGTCGGGATGGAGGAGTCCTCTTTCTTAATGAGTATCATGGGTATACTGGGTCACACAGAGCTGCTCCCCACTGTGGGCATGCCAGGTCACCCAGATCCAATTCCCCTTAACCTAGGATTGTTGTGGTACTCATCCTTGATGATTACCATGGGTATGTTGGGTCACACAGTACCACTCCCCATTGTGGGCAAGTCGGATCACATATATCTACTTCCCACCTTGGCCATCATACTAAGTTACTCCTCCCTATCATATACCATGGGTCTGTTGGGTCACACAAATTCAATCCATATTATGGACCTATCGGGTTGCACAGAGCTTCTTCCCAATAGTCCATCATATCTAAGCCACATAGTGTCACTTGTCCTCAATAATTAGGTCTCAGTCAGTAATATGATATCCATGCATAGTGTTCTTGTTTCCGAGAGAATCAATCCTCAATAAATTCATCATATTTCAATTTCAATGAAATACTCTATAGATTATTAAAAATTATCCACCTCATCGTGAGGGTACAAAACCGCAAATGGATCGTCAATCGGATGTCCGGTTTGAAATATATAGTTATTTTTATGGGAATAGGCCCATTGGGTCATGGTCTGGTATAACCCGGTTGGACATATGTGACACAGATCCATCTCATTCTAGGTTCATCCATGTCCTGCCCCCTGGAAGTGGTTTCGGTACACCATAAGTAGACCAGTTTCTTCCTCTAGTGGGATGGGAAGCGCATTAGGGTTGAGCAATCATGTGGTGGGTCAATCCTGAACACCCGGGTTTTTTGTATGCGGTCAAGGGACAACATGCCTCATGGAGACACATCCCTGCCACCAGCTGCCGGCCTAAGACAACCATTGTTGTTTCCACCAGCACACCATTGTGGAATACTGCCACCGACAGTTTCTTCCATGGACCACCAAGTGTGCTTCGGTGGAACGTTCTTCGCACCAATAATGATTATGTCATCCATGGGTCGCCAAATTTAATTATAAGGCCTAGAATCCAATTTTCTATCACTTGTAGGTTTGGACATGAATAACGCATAAGTCGGAGGCATTTGGGACTTATTCACATCGGCCCACCCCCTCCTCATTATATTATATACAGAGGGAGGTTTGGGATTGTTTTTTTATCAATCAAATAATAAATAATACCAGGGAATAACCCCAACAAAAGTACCCTCCCGCAAGAACGAGCTATCCTCAGATCAATCTAATCATGGTTTGATCCACGTTCATCATTTTAGAATACAAAATGGGGAAAATTTAAACAAAAACAATCCCATATTTCATTGGAGTTTGTTGTTGAATCGATCTGTCTGCGAAGATTGATTTTTCATTAGCATTCGATTCTCTTTGTTCCCGTTATTTGAGGGTTGTTGATGTCGCTGGTGATTCTCCGATGTTCATCGTTAGTCATTGAAGAGAATATTTTTCATAGTATCATCACATAAATTGCACCCCTTGATCCAGATTTCTCCAACGTGTTGAAAAATTAAAAGAAAAATAGTCGCAACGTTTCAGATATGCTATGTCGTCGTGTCATTACCCTCTTTTATTTATGAAACTATGCATCTTGTACACTTTATTTAATGCATCGTTATGCTACAAATTTAGGATCCATTAATGAGCTTCATTTAATGCCACTCTCTTTTTATTTATTATCACACCACAACACCGCCGTACAACTACCTGAAAGTTGGTAAAAACAAATAAGATATCATTTTAGGTTATTTTATTTTTTCCAAAAAATTCTGAATATTAACTTTTTTGGTCGACCCTTGTCGTTCAATGTTAGGTACATTGTAGGAAAATACCACCTTTATGATTTCACCAGTATCCTCACAATTTTGATATGATCACTAGTTTAAAAATTTGGAAAACCTTATTTTAAGATTATTTAAATGAACTAAACATGGTTGAAAATATTATTATGGGATCATCGAGCCTCAAAATCAGGTGTTGTTAAAGAATATGGTCTCGAAATAATTCTATATAATTAAAAAAACGTTACACAGAAATTATTTTGACATTACATTACCCCAAACTTTAGAGATTTGTTTCCCCATATGCCAAAACAAAGCTAAACTAATAAACGGGGGTAGTGAGCATGAATCATAGCCTCCCGCTCCCATGTGATCACCTAAAGATTATTGTTCTTCCACCGAATTCACAATAGAGGAGTCTACCATCCATGAACGACCCAATCTAGTCGATCCTCTATCTCACTGGGAACTCTGCAAATGTCACCACATCTTCAATGTCCGGCTCACCCCAATCGATGAAGTGTGATGCATCATGCAGATACCTCCTCAACTGTGACATGTGGATTACATCATGAACAGAGTGCATCTTTGGGGGATAGCTATGTGGTAAGCCACCTCTCCATATCTTCTAAGAATCATGAATGTTCTGATGAACCTCATAGATAACCTTCCACCCCGGAAAAATCTCTGCAATCCCCATTGGGGTGGGACCTGAAGGAACACATGGTCTCCCTAGTCAAACTCCAAGGGCCTCTATCTTTTGTCCGCATATTCTTTATGTCTACTTTGTGTATCCCTTATCCACTCCTAGATGATATTAACCTTCGCAGTGGTAGAATGTATCAACTTTGGACCCATGAGTGATGACTCCCCAGGGTCTGTCTAGCGTAGAAGTGATATGTAAGGCCGATCGTACAATTCCTCAAACAGTGTCATGTCAATGGTGGAGTGATTACTATTGTTTAATGAAAAATCAACCAGTGGGAAGTGGTCCTACCAACTTCAACAAAAAAAATAGAATTCAAGATTGAATCATGTCCTCCAAGGTCTATATGGTCTACTCCATCTGACCATCTATTTCTGGGTGATTGGTTGCGCTAAAGCGCAGATGAGTCCCGAACACCTCCTGAAATCCCTTCCACAACCAGGATGTAATGTGTGCATCACTGTCTGAGATGATCATCAAAGTTACCCTATGGATCCGCACAATATCCTTGAAGTAGATATTTCGGATGCCCTCTACCAATCCCTACTCCCATATGGGTAGGATGTGAGCTGACAAGGTGAGTCGACCAATGATCAACCAGATAAAATCGTGGCTTCTGAACTTGTGTGGTATCCTCATCACAAAGTCCATCAAGATACCATCCCATATACACTCTGGTGCCTCAATTGGTGGGGGAAAGACTTTTAGAACCTGATGCTCAACCTTCACTTAATGAAAAGTGAGGCATCGTGAAACAAATGCTGCTATCACTTTATTCGTCCATGGCCAATAGTATAGAAGTCGGAGGTCTTGGTAAATCTTTGCCACACCAAGATATACCACCAAAGGGGATATATGGAAATACCTCAACACCTCCTTCAGCAATGTCACTGGTACTATGGTTTTTGCTCTAAAAGCGATGATGTTCTCCCTACCTATCAAAAATCTATTCAGAGCCTGTCCTGAGGATAACTGTGCACGTCGTGCCTCACACATAACATCAATAATTTTTACTTCCCAGACTTTTTGAAGGATTGGAGGAGTAGAATTAATCAAATTAAGGTAGGCTTCTCCATCATCATCCATGATGGATATCTACATCGTGGAAAACTGCTTCGTCGTCTCACTCGCCAATTTTAAACTAGACCTCTTACTAAGTGTGTCTTCCACCATGTTACCCATCACAGTAGTGTATACTATCTCAACATCATAGTCCAAGAGGAACTCCATCCATCTCTTCTTCCGAATGTTCATGTCCATCAATGAGAATATAAACTAGAGACTCTTGTGGCCGGAGTATTTGGTGAATTTTTCAACCATGAAATAGTGCTTCCACATCTTCAAAGAAACAACCACTACTACTAACTCCAGTTCATGGGTCACATGGTTCTGTTCATGCTGCCTCAATTGTTGTGATCTATAGGTTATCGCCACCCACTTCTACATCAAGAAGAAACCCAGTCTGGTCCCTAATGAATCAAAGAAAACTACATACCCAACATCTTCCTCTAGTAGTCTCAAGATAGGGAACTTTTTAGTCTCTTCCTCAGCTCTTGGAAACACTTTTAGAACATCTCTATCAACGCAATGGGATTTAACATCCATGACAATTATGATAAATGTACTTTTACTTTAGAAAAGTTGGGAAATAATGTTTGACAGTATCTATCCAACCCTAAGAAACTACGCACCTCAGTCACGCTCTTGGGTTGCTCCCAAAACAACAGTACTCTATCTTTGTCGATTCCACTATAAATCTAGCCTTCAAGATGACGTGTCCCTGAATACGGACATCCTGAATCCAGAATACTCACTTCGAGGTCTTACTAAAATGTTGGTTCTCCCGGAGTGAATCCAGGACTATCCGTAGGTGCGTAGTGTGATCCTCCTATGATGTCTGGTACACCAAGATGTCATCAATTAAGACTAAGATTAACTGCTCATGTTAAGGTTGGAAGATCATGTTCATTAGTTCCATTAACACCTATAGGGAATTGGTCAAGCTGGTAGGAATCACCAAAAACACATTTTGGCCATAATAGCATATAAAGGTCATCTTCAGTACATCCTCATCGCATACCTAAAGCTGAGGATAGCCTAATAAGTGGTTATCTTCAAGAACCACGTTGCTCCATTTATCTGATCTAAGAGGTCATAAATCCTCGATAGTTGATACTTGTTCTTCACAGTCACCCGATTCATGTGCTGGAATTCCACGCAAAACCTCAACCCCCCATATTCCTTCTTGTAAAACAACACAAGGGCTACCCATGATGAAAATTTGGGCCTCATGAATCCCATCTCATGCAAGTCCTCTAGTTGTACCCTCATCTCATGGTGCTCTGAAAGAGCTATTAGATATGCTGGCGTGGATATTTGTTTCATCCTGAGGTATAGATTGATTCAAAATGCTACTTCTCTATGAGAGGGTAGTCCCATAAAAACCTCAGTGAAGACATCCTTGTACTAATTTTCCACTATAGGAAGGTGAGGAATCCTCTCATCCACCACATTGAGGGTGAGGCTAGCCTACTTGTGAGTGATTAGTTGTACCCTCCTTCATGTATGTATGTCCTATAGGCATGGACTGTGGATAAACATTCCATACCCAAGATGAAGTCATATGTCCTTGATGCCGCTTTTAGGGGATCTCAGTCAATTCTCTCATCTCTAAGAGTAAGCTGACACTACCAGCACCAATGTGTAATCATCAAATCCCCTCTTATAAGAGTCTATAATCGTATGGATAGAGCCAATGTCTCCACTAGAATCTCTGATCTATGAATTATATCCATGGAATGGAAAGATTAAATGGCACATGTGTCTATAAAAAACCATAGCTAAGGAGGAGGAGACACAGAATGTACCTCTAATAATATCCATAACATCATGGTCATAATCCTCTACTGCCTTGATTTGTGCTCTCCCCTATCCGATTACTCCCTAAGGTCAGGGTGGATCACGTGGGGGTAATGGTTGTAGTACCTCAAACCATCAACCATAGCCTTCTTCTCAGCGAGCTCCACTACCACTTCTGCCTCCCCAAGGACCTCCTCGATCCAAACTCTACCTCTACCTCGGTGGTCCCTCGATATTTGTCTCATCTTCTATGAAACAGGTGGGGTAGTCACGATCCATGTGCACCTTCTATCCATATGTGAAGCATAGCATAGCTCCATACTAACTCCCTCTTCTTTGGGATCCCCAAACTATTGACCCTGATTCCTGAGGTCGTCCCCTGAAAGATCTGACTCTCTAGGGTCCCAACGTCTTCTTCCTACTACTCTCCACAAAAGTATCTTCAACCTGATGTCTACTGTTGGATATAGTTATTGGCACATACTCTACTAGGAATCTCTCTATATGTAGGGCCCAATCCAGTACCCCAACCGAGGTAGGGATGCTGAAAGACCCCATGGACGCCCTAATCTCCCGATACAATCCCTTCTCAGTGACTCGGTCCCTAAAGAATGGGTCTTGTAACATGTCCTTAGTGTAGTGAGAAAGTTTAGTGAACCTCGTTGAGTACTCTACTATTATCATTCTCCCCTATTTTAGGTGAAGTATCTCTTGTATGCGCAGTGAATGCAATGTCGCAGGGAAGAACTCCCCCTAAAAAAGGTGCTCAATGTCTTTCCATGTGAGGGTCTCCTCATAATTAACTTGGAAGGTAATGATCCACCATCTCCCTATCGAGTCATGAGGAAGGCTTGCAGTTACGATAAACATCTGATTAAGATGCATCCTAAATAAGACAAAGACATGTGTCATTATCTGCATCCCGTCCTCAGTGGCTTGTAGAACTATATCACCCCTAAACATGGGAGGTATCTATCTTAAAAACATGTACAAGGCACTAATTATTCATACATACACCATCGGTAACACTGATAGTAACTGTCAATCAACATATGGTGGTAACACTGGTGCACCACCTGGTGGGGCCATCTCTAGCACAATTCCTTAAACTAGCACCTCATTATTTAGAGGCTATACCATGACCACATATTAGAATCCTAGATAGTTATCTTCATTATGGAATCCTAAAATAGATCAATATGTACCACAGTTAATAGATTATACCTATTTACCAGTTTCTAACTCAAAACGAACATGAGGAAACACACAATTCCTATATGATGTATGCAACCGGTGTTTATATGATTAAAGTTAAAATCATAATTCAAGGTCATGGTGTATAGATACATTAGCCTCCGTAACAAAAATAGAATCCCAGAGCCTAAAAGTTGAACTCAAAACATTTTTTATTGTTTCTCAAAAACAAAACAATAGACTCCCAGTATTTGAGGTAGATTCGCCAACCTTTGATACAACTTTTTCATGATCCATCCTCAGGGGGCCCGTTCTGTGACTCCCCACAAACCCACCTCCCAAAGACCAGGGGTTGCATATTATGATGAAGGTGTCTACCTGCAAGTGGGAGTCATTTTTCTGAGTAGCTATACACATGCACATACAACCATATCCCAAGAAAACTGGAAAAGAAAACATGCATTCTATAAAACAACCACTAAGTGTAAAAGTACAACTGAAATTAGATGGGCCAGAATAAAATCCAAACAAAAGAAAATTGCAACATGAGAATGTACAAGATAAATATAAAACCATCCTTTGAAAACCCCACCTGATGGGTAACTATAGAGTAGCTACTGGAAGTCAATGAATCACGTCCTACCTACCTAATCTCACTTGGAATTACCCGGTCCTGGGCCCGGAAGTCCTCTTCCATGTTTTCGGTCATCTCCACCAGACAAAACACATTCAGGAAAGGCCCATGAAGGGGTGAGTAATATAATTCTCAGTAGTGACCATAAAAAACGGAAAGACCACAATGAAATCCACAAGAAAACTACGAAGCATGATCACAAAGCATGATCACGATGCAAGGAAGCTGACACTAGGTATAATCTAAAGTAAGGAAAGTAATACTATCAGTCATAACACTAAACACCTTGGGCTGCTGGAGTACTCCTCCCCAATGAGTATAATGGGTATAATGGGTCACACATAGCTGCTCCCCATTGTGGGTATTCTGGGTCACACTGAGCTGCTTCACCTTAACCATGGACTCTTGTGTTACTCATCCCTGATGAGTACCGTGGGTATGTTGGGTCACACAAATATGCTCCCCACTATGTGCATGTCGGGTCACAAAGTGTCCCTTACCACCTTTTCCATCGTACTGAGGTACTCCTCCCGATCGAGTACAGTGGGTTTTTCGGGTCACATATAGCCACTCCCCACCATGGGTATTCCGAGCGACACATAGAGGATTCCCAATAAACCATTTTAGCTGATCCACACAGAGTTTCTTATCAGCAATTTTCAGGTCTCAGTCATCCATATGATCTCCGCATGTAGTGCACTTCATTCTGGGAGAACCTCTCCTTAATCCGTTAATCATATTTAAACATCAATTAATACATTGTTAAAGTATTTAAAAAGATTTTCCTCATCATGAGGGTTCCAACGCAAAAAACTTCTCATCAATCGGACACCCTGATTGAATGATATAGCCATTTTTTTAAAATACGCCATGTGGGGTCATGGTCTAGTATGACCTAGTCAGGCCTACCCGACCAAGATTCGGCCTAGTCTAGTTCTGGCTTAGTTCGTCCCTGTACGTCCCACTAGGGAGGCCCGTGAGCTTCCGAGTTCTCTATAGGTATACTGGTTTCCTCTTCCATCCTAGATGTGTAGCGTATCTATGGAGTGTCATCATGTGGCTGTTCAAACCAAGCTACTCGAGTTTTCCACACACAGTCAAGGGACCGCATGCCATGAGGATGTGTGACCAATGGTTATGGGCTGCTCCACCGATGCGGCTGAAGGGTTGTGTCCCTGCCTCCAACCATCGAATCGAGCATCGGCCCCTCATACAGCTTTGTCATGTTCTGATCCAGCCGTGGCTGGAGCCTCTGGCTTGACATAGTGGCACACTGCTACCCACCCACTGCTTCCACTGATAGGTTCTTCTACGGACCACTGGGTCTTCTCTGGTGGTCGGTTCTTCACACCGTTTGGGCCTCCAGCCAATGTGGGTCACAACCATTTATACTAAGGCCTTGAGGAAACTTATTCATCACTTGGAGGTTTGGCCATAAATAATACACAAGGTGTAGGGGCTCTATCCTTGTTCAGGTCGGCCCACACCCACTGCATTAGAGTTTAAATAGGGGGAAGATCTGGATTTAGGTTTTATCAAAAAATAATTAATAACCCTAGTGAAAAACCCCATGAAAAGTTTTCTCTTGCAAGAATGAGCAATTCGCAGATCATCCTATTCATTGTTTCATCCATGTTAATTGTTTTAGAATAATGAACAGGGACTCCTAAAACAAAATCAAACCCTTACATCATTAGATTTCATTGTTAAAGATATCCATATGTGGGGATTCATGTTCGGTTGGTGTTCAACACTCTCCGGTCTAGTTCTTCGTGGTGCATCAATATCATTGGAAATTTTTTGGCGTCCACCATTCGTCGTTGGAGATAATTCGTACCATAGGTTTGTTATATAAATTCCCCCATCTGATCCTGATTTCTCCAATGTTTTAACCCATTAAATGAAAATATGTCTCAGTGTTTCTATTACTGTACATCATCTCAACATTACATTGTTTCATTTTTGAAATGGCATACCTATTACGCTTCTTTTAATGTGTCATTACACATCATATTTACGAGCCATTAATGAGATTCATTTAATGTGACTCGTCGTCACTTTTTCAGCACACAGTATCGCCATCGTGACACCGCCCAATGGTTGATAAACAATAATAAAATAATCTTTTAAGTTATTTTATTTTTTTCCAAAAATTAAAACAAATTTAATTTTCCTCTCGACCCTTTATGATCGATGTTGTGTTCATGCTAAGCGAATCCCACCATTTTGTGTTCAATGATGCCCTCAAATTTTTAATCCGTGCATCAATTAAATTGTTAGAAAAACCCACTTGTATGTTTATTTAAATGAATGAAATGGGTTCAAAATTTTATTTTGGGCTCACTAGGCCTCGTAATTAGTTGTCAATAGAGCATCAGGTCTTGAAATAATTCCATATAATTTAAAAAAAAATTACATCGAAATTTTCGAGACAATACATAAATTAATTTCAAGAAATTAAAATTATATGAGATAATGGTTAGATAAACTATAAATAGGATCTCTAATAAATCTAATGATATATTTAATATATTTTCTTCAATGATGATCTAGATACATATTTACTCGAATTTGAACAAAATGTGTAGATTTAGACAATAGAAAAATAATTGTAAAAATTTCATTATTCTATCGAGATGTATTTAGTAATATCAGTACAAAATCCATGGATATATACTATCATATAAATTTTTTAATTTGAGATGTTTTTAGAATATTTTTTATTAGTCTTCATTTATATTTAACCCACTATCATGTGTAACATTTCGTGGTAAATTCAACAGTTTCTTCTTTCTTCCCATCAAACCAGAAATGTTTTTAAGGGGTTCTATATGTCATAGTGAAAGAGGTTAAAAAGAAAATTAAGAACTATGAGGTTTGTACAATAATTATTTATTCTACTAGGGATCACATGGAAAACATAATAATTATATGAATCTAAAAACACTTTATTTTTCAAATATAAAATCATGAAAATTAAATTTCCTGACCAAATGCAACATTTTCCTCTAAAAATTAATCCTCATTAGGAGCATGCATAACACATTAAAACATATATGATTTCACTAATACAAAAAAAAGTTAAATATTTCAAACACAAATTCTTTGTCAATATAAATCAAATAAATTAAAAAGGATCATGCTACAAACATATCATTGTTAATGATGCTTTATTTCTTTACTAAGAGAATCAACTACACTGTTTTCATTTCTTAGATGGCAATGAATCTTGAAATAATAATCCTTAGTCACCTTTATCCATATTCTCTAGATTATGTTCAAATATATCGAAAGTGAATATATACTTCAATCATTTAGGATCAGTATATAATTCACACATTAATTCAAGAAATGAGGTCTTTAAATATTTTATGGAAAACCCATAGCATCTAGTTCTAAATCATGTGTTGGATAATTTATATCATGGTGATTAAATTTATGTAAATAATATGTGATTACCTTATTATTATAGATCATAACACAATGAATTCCCTGCAAAAAAACCACGATTTTTAGCAAACTCCCCATTTCGGGATGATAGTGCCAAAGATGGAAGAAATAACCAATATTATTTTCAATTCATGGAAAGAGTAATCACCTATATTTATTAACAATACAATATCACATATTTTAGTTAAAAGTATTTGTGGGATCGATAACCGATAAATTTTTTCCACAAATTTTTTATTATAGTCTTTTAATGTAAGAGAACTATGAACCTATGAAACATTTGCAGGTCATGGCCACTCCTAAACCAATTTAGTTTTATCTAGATCAACAGTTACTCAATCTTTATTTATAGTAATTACATTGAAAAAAATATGTCACAACTAAAATTCTTATTTACTAATTTTTTTGTATAACATTTTTCCTAACAATGAATTTAGAACAACTATTATGTGTATTTTTTATACTAATAACTATTCAAATATACAAAAGAAATAATAAATTAATGAAAACAAAAATTTACCCAAAAACTCATGGAAACCAATATTCATAACATCCATTAATATTTTTTTATCTTTGTCATCCCAATGGGAATAACTATATACTCATAATTACCATACCTAGTAGGAAACACCTTATTTGTAATGTCATTAACCTACACATCTATCTAATAGTACACAAACCTGAGATCAACCATAAAAAAATATGAGCATTCTAGGGACGATTGAAAAATTCATTTTTAAGAGGAAATCAATATTTATTAATAAAAATGATGTAATTAAATTCTCTATAATCAATGCATAACCTCATGGAAAACAGTATAGAAAGAAATTTATTTATCAACTCCAATATGTCATATTAACCTATAATGTTTTTTAAATATATCAAAAGTCTCAATTTACATATATTTTAATATTTATAATATAAATTATTTTAATCTTTCAATAATAAGGTAATTATTTCATCATCATTGTGTCTTAAATAAATTTAATTATTTAATGTCTAAAATTATGTATAAAATACCATTAAGTTGGAAAACAGTATAGACTTCTAATTAATATTTATAGTCGAATTTATCTTATATATATCTCTATATTAAAAAAAATTAGTTATTAAACATTGAATTTAACACTTTTAACTCTTCTTTAAATAAAATAATAATGAATGTAATAATCTAATCCAAGAGAAAAAAAGGATCATAATTTATTCTATGGTTAATCATAATCTAAAAAAACTTATCAAATAGAATTAGAACATATGTAAGGGTAATTTTAATATCATTTTTACCTTTAATTACCCTATTTACTTTTAACGGTGTAAATAAAATTCAAAAGTTACTATACCCCAAAAATTATTTTTATCATATTGAATCCATATTTTACTTACTGATGTCAAATGTGTCTCCTGAATTTTTTAAATTCAATTCACCTAAGTGGTAAAATTACTTTTTTATGAAAATTTGTAAATGTGCCTTGAAGGTTGGTAAAAGATGTTAAAAAATTCATTAAACTTTTATATATCTAATCTTATTATAAAACGGATCTAATGGGTTACGTTCAAATAATATAGGTATTATGTATATATTTATACTTTAAAATATATTTAAATAAAAAGAATTATTATTTAAAGAGAAGTTGGTTTTAAACAATAACATAATGTTTTCACTGTTCATCAAAAATTGACAATTTTCATAAATATACAAAAGAAATCAACCTAAGATAATTTTGTTATTTCAAATCCAAAAATGAAGTCCATTTTAAAAAATAAAATTTATAAAATTACAAGAATTGGGTATTACTATTCATAATGTTAAGTTTGATTTGTCGTGGTGTGCTAGAACTCGATGTTGCATAGAACACAAGCTATTTCCTTATTCAAAGAGAAGTGTACTGTGGAATCATGGTGTGTTACATTCATCCCTCCTTCAAATAATTTCATCCTAGAAATTTATATAATATTACTCCATAAAAAGATTCTGGTGGTTCTTCATCATAAGTTCCTCAGGTTCCCATGTTTCCTCTTCCATCTTATGGTGTCTCTGTAGAACTTTTACCAAACAAGTCGTCTGGTTTCTCAACAGTTGTTCCCTAGTATCAAGAATCTTGAAAGGATATTCACAATAAAACATATGAGGTTCAAGTTCTCTTTCATCATAGGTGAGTACATGCATTGGGTCGGGCATGTATTTTCTCAACATTTATACGTGGAACACATCATGATCTTTAGAGAGACTTGGAGGCATTCCCAAATGGTAAGCTACAACTAAAATTCTTTCTAGAATTTTGAAAGGTCATAGGTACATGGGACGCAATTTACCCTTATTACAAAATTTTACAACACCCTTCCATGAGTATTACCAAATCCATATTTACTAGATCCATGAACATAGGATCCCTTTCAAGTCTCATCTTTTTCAAAACTCCATGATCGCTTCTACTCAAAGGATCCTTCTCCTTATTTTCCATCCCTGGGTTATAGTGTAATGTGAAATCATAATTGTTGAGTAGTTCAAGCCATCATCTTTAACTCATGTTGAGTTCTTTCTGTGAGAAAATATACTTCAAACTCTTGTGATTGATATATATCTCACATTTTTCACCATAGATATAGTGTCTCCATATATTCAAAGCAATTATTATAGCTTCTAACTCAAGATCATGAGTGGGAATGTTTTTTTCATGATTTTTAGATGCCATGATGCATAGGCAATAACCCTATCATTCTGCATAATGACACAACCAAGTCATTTCATTAAATCATCACTATAAATAACAAACACATAATTCCCCAGTGGTAGTTCCAATATAAAAGAATTAATTGATAATTTATTTAATTATTGAAAATATTATTCAAACTCTTTTGTACAAAAAAATTTAACCCCTTTACATGTGATCTTGGTTAATGGGTTAGCCAATTGGGAAATATTTTGGAAGAAGCGCTGAAAATAACCTATTAAACCATTAAAACTACGTACCTCAGTTATAATCTTTGGTTCTGGACATTATTGGATTGAATTTTTCATTGAAGGATCATTAGATATTCTATTCTTAGAGACAATGTGGCCAGAAAAAGAAATATCTTGAAGGTATTATTTTCACTTTTTCAGATTCCCATATAACTCATTTCTTCTAAGAGTTTTTAGAATAGTGTGCAAGTTATTTTCATGATCTTAATAGATTTTAGATTATACCAAGATATCATCAATAAATACCGCTACAATGTAATCATGATATTCCTTGAAAAATTTATTCATTAGATAATGGAAGATAGAGGGTGCATTAGTAATTCCAAATGGAATTGCTGTAAACTCATAATGCCCATACCTAGTATGAAATATGGTCTTCTGATGGTCTTCCTTCTTCAGACACAACAGATGATATCCATAACGAAGGTCAATCTTGGAAAAATATTTAACTCCATGAAGTTGGTCGAATAAATATTCAATTAGAGGTAAGGGATACATGTTCTTTATTGTTATAACAGTGATCTCCATGTAGTCAATGCACAACCTCATAGATCCATATTTCTTCTAATAAAAAAAAACATAGGCTCCCCCTGGAGAAACAATAGGGATAATAAATACCTTATTAATCAATTAAAATTGTTTTTTGTTTAATTCCACTAATTCCATAGTGGCCATTCTATAAGGGCTCATTGATATGGGCCTTGAAATAGAAATTAAGTCAATGGAAAACTCAATTTCTCATTCTATAAGATTTCCTGGTAAACCCTCTAGAAACACATCAACATTTTTTACAAAATAGGTACATCCTCTATTTTAACATTATTTTCCTCACCCATAGTTATTTCATTCTATTCTTCCCCAATAATTGAATTTAATAGAGCTGCTAGAGGTGGATCTATATATGAATTGGATGTTGAAGTTTCTTCTCTAAAGATAAGTCACTCCTTATCATCACCAAAAAAATTAACCTTATTCTCCTTAAAATATATATTCGCATCATGGTCTGAAATCCAATCTATACTGAGAATTATATCAAATTCAATCATGGGTATGACAATGATATTAGCAGATAAATCATGTTTATATGCCTTAATGGGAACTGATTCCTAAAACGTTGTTGCAATGATACTGTAACACCCCAGGTAAATAAAGAATACGAAATTTTTATATTTATCCATATTTTTGAATAAAATATTAATATTACTTTAAAGGGGATGTTATGATCGATGGCGTACCCAATACGCAACAACGAGTTTCTTAGGAATCTTACGTTGCACTCTGATAATAAAATAATATTATTTTAAATTGTAGTTAACGCCTAGCCGTTGTAATGGCAGGAATGTACAGAACTAACTACAAAATGATTATATGTGTTTGTAAAATATTTTTACATTTAATAATAAATGTTAGAGGATTAAAAATGCGAATGAATCCAATTTTAAGCGCAAACATTCTAATATTCTTTAAAAGGTTGATTAACCGCCTTTTGATGGCAAACCTCTTTTAAATCCACTTTTTGACAATCTTATGTGTTATATTTGACAAAATAAAATTCTTCTTTAGAATGGGGACATCAAATTTTACTTTGTGTAATTTGTTTTTGTATTTTTCCAAAAAAGAGTTTAATTTTTTAATGAATAGTGAAAAATGTTGTATTTTAATTCAAAACCTCTTTTTAGTCAAATTTATTTATATGATTAGATTATATTTTTAATTGGTTTTAAAGTGAAATTAGAATATATTTTCATCATTTAATCCAATAGGGGTCGTTGGAATTAATTTCACTTTGAAATCGGACTTAAACTAGTGTCAATCTTTTGATACATTTTGTTTCATAAAAACACGCTATTTGTTTTGACAGCGGGAATTATTTATTAAATTAATTAATTAAACTTATATGTTTTGAATTTTGTAAAATAGAAATCATTTTTGAATTCGGAATATCAAATATAGCTTCGGGTGAATTTTTGGTAATTTTCTGAAAAACATCAATTTTTGATGAATAGTGAAACCACTGAGTGGTACTTATAAGAACTGATTTTCCGTTTAAATGAAATTTTGACATCTTTGTGTTTTGAATTTCAAAAATCCGACATACATGGTTTTCATTAAGAAGTAAAATGTGGTTCAATGGGATTAGAATAATTTTTTGGTGAATACTAACTTATTAAGTTTTTAATCGCGATTAGAGGTAATTAGTGTAGTTTAAGGTAAGAATAATGTTTTAATAAAATGAAATGACCTGGACACATGTCCTACCATCATTTTATGTGTCATGTCCGACCAAGAAAATCCATGGGTAAACTTGGGGACCCCATGGATCCTATTTGGTTGGAAAATGACATAAATACCTTTTTATTTAATGTTTAAGTAAAAATGACACAAACATGAGATGTTTTATTAAAAAAAATTACATGGGGTTATACAAGTCAGATTTTTGATTATAAATAGTCATTGGAAATATAAAAAGAGTTACTACATCATAGTATTTTTTTTTATAATTTTTAGACTTTAAATAAATTAAATTATTTACGACATCATGATGATGCAGTGATTACCTCATTAATAAAGGATTTAAATAAAATGAAATGATAATGTAAAATCTATGACCTACACATGTCCAAAACCAATTGGATGGGTGGATTTCGAACCCTTATCACCATACCCCAGAATTATATCAATTTGGGACCTTTTGAATCCGAAACTCATTTTAAAATAAGGGAACATTTCTTAACATTCCAAGAGTGCCCTCCTCTCCTCTTATAAAAGGCCCCTAACTCTACCTCCTTACCCACACTTCCAAAGCCTTTGGCTCGGCCAAACCCTGCCCATTTTTTCTCTCGGAATCCCTATCTAACTCCTCGAAGACTCACTTTGGGCATAAGTCTTCCCATGAAATCCTTTGAGCTCATACCAAAGAGAATTACCCGATTTTAAGGTAATGTCTTCATTTGAGTCTTTTTGTTTTATTTTGCTTCTCCAACCCCCTAAACTCTTTTTATTAATTTATTTTGTAACAACTACAGTATCTTCAATATACTAGGATGTTTTATTAAGAATTATTCGAGCTACAATTACACACACCTTCGTCTAATGGTTAAAGAACATTTTGTTTCTGTGGTTGGTGATTTTCTGCCTCACAAAATGATGATTGTTCAATATTCTTTTAACACCTTTAAAGGTGGCCACTATGATGTCACTGTATTTTATATATGATATATATGGTATTTTTGTTTACTATATTCTTCTGTATTTTATATTTAAAACATACCTTTATTCTTTTCATGTTCAGTAAATGCGATAATTTCATACGAGGAAGTGTGGACTACCGCCCGCTCAAGTGATGTGACTCGTACATGCAATACATGGAATGTATAAAGAATGAAATTAATGAACATATGTGACCTATATAAAATATATATTATATTGGAATTATAATATATATATATATATATCATTTATTTTTAATTCCATTAATATGACAAAAAAAATGAAAGTAGTGTTCATGTGTACGTACGGCCTACCGTCTCCATGAACGGTGCTATTCGTTTTCTATCTCCAAATGATATGGAATAGTATAAAATTAATATGTACTGGATATATATGATATTTTAATCATTAATACTATTCTGGAAATTATTTACTTATAACTACATGGATAATCATTTTTCAAACAACTTCATTTTTGACTCATGTACCAAACATCGGCAAAAACGTCTGATATGAACTAACATTATTAAACAATTATCATAACATTATAATATGTGATATGAACAGAATAAGAATCTATAAAGGAGGTCCTTTGTAAATTATAAATTGACCAATGTTTTTTATTCATGAATATAAAGAAACGAACAAGACAAGTCAGACTTGAGGTAAGGGATCATACTCCTCTCTTTCTTTTTAAGTATACTCTTTTATGTCATTCCTTTTAAAGCTCATATTTCTGGTTATTGGGATGTTCTTTTATATTATTCATACTGTAATTTTTATGTTCATATGATGAGAGACCCTATTCTCTCTCATCAATCCATTTTGGATGTTTTGAGTGGCGCCGTTAGGCTGCCGAATTTTCGTAAGAGATCTAACCTCTCTCTTTCTTTTTAAGTACTCTCCTTTATGACACTTCTTTTAATCTCCTATTTGTTATGTTGGGGGATTTTCTTTCATATTACTCTTTTTGTAAACTTTATGTTAATATGATGAAAGACCCTATTTGATCTCATAAATCCATTTTTGTAAGTTTTAAGTGGCGCTGTTAGGCTGCCGAGTTTTCGTAAGGTATTTTTCATCTCACTTTTATTCCTGTGAGATTTATGTTACATTTGCCACAATTTCCTTTGAGTGGTGTATGTACTACCCATTATTTTACTCATTGTGTAATATAATTTCATTTATGAGTATTTACATCAATGTTGTATTTTCCTTCTTTCACGGGGTGCATGTCTCGAAAGATACCCATGTCGGTAAGGGAACCTTTCACTATCCTCTTTTTAAAAGACTTCTTTTGTTATGTCTTTTAATTCACATACTATTATATTGGGATATGTTCTTCTATATCCTTATTGATTTAAATTTTATGTCCATGTGATGAGATACCCTTTTTTTCTCTCATCAACTCATTTTCTGAAGTTTGTAGTGACGTCGTTAGGCTGTCAAATTTTTGCAAGGGAACTTCTTACCCAAATTTGATTCTTTGGGATAAACTTGTACTCCTTGAATATTTCATTCTATGAATATGTGTGAATAACCTCCGGTTTTTTTTACACTTAATATCCACTTATATTTGGTGTATTTTTTTCCACACATAATTATGTAATTGATTTATCCGTAAACGAAGGATACCATCTTTGTAAGGGACTTTGTCTCAATCTCCATTCATTGAGGCATAGTTTGTTTTATACACAACCTTCTTTTATACGGTGTATAAACCCCTTTGACTTTTACGTTTATCCAAAAAAAGGAATCTTTTTTATATGAAGTGCTTTACTAAACGAAAAAAGGGAACATTTTTGTCGTACGTATGCGGTGACAACAACTTCTCCACCACCGTGACCATTATTTGAGTTTCGGCTTCCTCTACATGCCATACCTTCTTTTTAAATGAAAAATAAATACCATGTTTTACTTTTATTTTATTTTGGTATTGAAAATGGTTTTCATAAGGTTTTTTATATCAATGTGTTTTATTGATATCATGTGATTGAAATGTGGAAATGTTATGTTTCCTTTATGAATGTATTATGTGGTACGATTATGTTATGGTTCTTGGGCATTGTTATGAATACGGGTGGTTTCGTGATAAACTAAGGGAGGGTGAGCCCGATATAGCTCTCCAATGCATTGGGTAACGCGAAGGAGTGAAACGTTAAGGTTTCTCCGAAGAGATTTAGGGAATATACTGTGGTGGGTATTCCAAACGTAACCAAGAGGGTTACTCCCTACATAAGAATGTTATGAATGCCTCAAGTTACCTTTATGTATTATGATTTTTATGATTTATTCATGATTTTATGAGGTACGTAAAAGTGCATATGTTTTATGGGTAATGTATGATTTCATTCTTATGTATATATGTACTCGTGTTTCCTTTCCATACTTTTTATATCCCTTACTGATCTTTTTATGCTCATCCCATGATTTTGAAATGTTTTTCACAGGTCAAGGGAAGGGTACATGATATGATGATAGTGTCAAGGAAGTGTCAAGAATGAATCCATTTTTTATTTTAAATAGGTTTCCATTGATGGGAAAAATGAATATTATCTTTTATGTAACCACTTTGTTTAAATGTGGAATGTAATGAAAGTTTTATGATCTAATCCTCTAAAACTCTAAACCTGAAAAGATCAGCAATGTGTAATCTTGTAATAACTCAAGATTAAGTAAGGTTTAAGGCTGGGGCCATATAGTTGGTATCAGAGGTCGGTTTAGACAACTTTAGGGATTAGGAGTTTTTGTTAGACAGATGATTAGTCCCTATATCTATTATTTCAGTTAAATCCTTGTTTAATAACTTCTTTCAGGTCAAGTAAAGTCGGTTACGAATTTAAGGAGAAGGATCTCAAACGACATTCCTATCTCTTCCTGATGACATTCTTGAAATAATTATTGCAAAGTCATGTTCGGATGATTGTGAAATTGTTTCTAGCATACAACTCACTTGCAAGCAGTTTTTTGAGATATCAAACACCTCTACTATACCTCGTTATCATCGTGGATCATGGGTTGTTTTTAGAAAAATACTAGTTTCACAATATTCTCATATTTTCAATAAAGGTAAATATTATCACGGTATTTTCAAATATTTTACCTTATCACAATAATTTGAAGCATATTATGATTTTAAAAATGGTGCTGAGGAAGGAGACCCTTGCGCAACCAATTTATATTTTCTTTTAAAATATAGTATCTCAACACATACTTATGGTATTTTAAAAGGACCAATAATAGAATGATTCAACTCAAATTATGTCTGATTATTTTATAGAAATCATGTTTTAACAGATGTTTTGGAATTATATGTCATACATGATTATTTTTCAAAACTGTTTTTCTGTGAACACCCATATGACCAATGTTGTACAAGGTGTATTTGGATGGAGGAAGCACATGATTTTGAAAGATCTCTAAATCATTGTTGTAATGCATGGGACTTCTACCTACGTGAGAAAGATGACGATGAAAATTAGTGGACTCCATGATCAAGGTATGATGTTATTCATTTTGGGAATTGTTTTATTTTTTCTTATGGTGGTGAAATAAGACTTCAAGAATTAAGATGTTGATATCGTAACGAATTTGGATGAAAATGAGAGGTATAAGGAAACTGTTGAGGTTAAAACATATTAGGGTTATTTTTGGAGTTTTATAAAAAGGACAACACGCAGACTGTGTGACAACCCATCGCGTCGGATAAAGCTACGGGAATCGAACCCACAACCAAAGTGCGACTGGTATTTATCGCCTACCACTTGACTACGTGAATTCCCTAGTTAGTTTGACTGATTCTTTTTTGTTAGATGATTTTATTAATTAAGAGTATGTTGATTTTGGGTTATCTATAGAAATTTATTAACCTATCATGGAGGATATGTGATTAGGTTAATTACTTTTCAATACGAGACATTAAGAGCAACTGATGTTGTTTGGAGATAACTGTTGTGATTTAACTAGGAAGACTATGTGACTAAATCCTTCAACTATTTGGGTTTCAATCTTAGTTTGGTTTACTTTGAAAAATTTTATGGACAAATTGTTTATCGGATTGTCCTCGTTGAACTTTGGGGTTTGTTAAAAAAAATGGAGATTAAGAATAGATTTTCTTATTATAAAGGGTTATCCTTTTCTGGAATATCTGATCTTGTACTAACCTGTTTGGTTTTGGTTTTGGTTAAAGTCTAAAGACATGGGAAGTATATAGTTCTCTTTTGTGGATTAGGTGATTCCCTAGAAGTTGACTATAGTACTCTTAATGTGAACAAGTCTTCCTAAATACTCGTTTTTTGGAGAAAATATGAGTTTGTGTAAGGAATCACATAAAAGTTGAAATTCAACATGATAAGTGATTATGTTTCCTTATGAATAAATTCCTCAATAAAAACTAACTTAAAAAAAATGTTGTCTATTAACTTTTAATATTGGGGAATCGAATACCGGTTAACCCATCACAAGTTTGTGATTTTCTTGTGGTTAACTTTCTCCTAAACATGTTTTCTATCACTCTCCATTAGAACATGACCCTATGTTTTCTCCTCCATGTCCATGTTTTCCTAATTGGAATTCTAGTATGGGTTAACTCGGGTGACCTCTGTACTAATCTTTCTTTATTTTAAAGTGATTTTTTTACCAACTCTTGTTCCGATGTGGGACTTTCAATGATCTTTCCAAGCTCAATTTTAAAATTGCGAGGACGCAATTCCCAAAAGGGGAGAAGGATGTAACACCCCAGGTAAATAAAGAATACAACATTTTTATATTTATCCATATTTGTGAATAAAATATTAATATTACTTTAAAGGGGATGCTATGATCGATGGAGTACCCAATACGCAACAACGAGTTTCTTGGGAATCTTACATTGCACTCTAATAATAAAATAATATTATTTTAAATAGTAGTTAATGCCTAGCCATTGTAAAGGCAGGAATGTACAGAACTAATGACAAAATGATTATATATGTTTTTCATATATTTTAACTTTTTATAATAAATGTTAGAGGATTAAAAATGCAAATGAATCCAATTTTAAGCGTAAACATTCTAATATTTTTAAAAGGTCGATTAACCGCCTTTTGATGGCGAACCGCCTTTTGATGGCGAACCTCTTTTAAATCCACTTTTTGACAATATTATGTGTTATATTTGATAAAATAAAATTATCCTTTAGAATCGGGACATCAAATTTTACTTTGTGTAATTTTTTTGTATTTTTCCGAAAAATTTCAATTTTTAATAAATAGTGAAAAATGTTGTATTTTAATTCAAAACCTATTTTTAATCGAATTTATTTATATGATTATATTATCTTTTGAATTGGTTTTAAAGTGAAATTAGAATATATTTTTACCATTTAATCCAATATTGGTCGTTGGAATTAATTTCACTTTGAAATCGGACTTAAACTAGTGTCAATCTTTTGATACTTTTTGTTTCATAAAAACACGCTATTTGTTTTGACAGCGGGAATTAATTATTAAATTAATTAATGCAACTTATATGTTTTGAATTTTGTAAAATAGACATCATTTTTGAATTCGGAATATCAAATATAGCTTAGGGTGAATTTTTGGTAATTTTCTGAAAAACCTCAATTTTTGATGAATAGTGAAACCACTAAGTGGTACTTATAAAAACTGATTTTCCGTTTAAATGAAATTTTTCCATCTTTGTGTTTTTAATTTCAGAAATCCGACATACATGGTTTTAATTAAGAAGTAAGATGTGGTTCAATGGGATTAGAATAATTTTTTGGTGAATAGTAACTTATTAAGTTTTTAATCACGATGAGAGGTAATTAGTGTAGTTTAAGGTAAGAATAATGTTTTAATAAAATGAAATGAACTAGACACATGTCCTACCATCATTGGATGTGTCATGGCCGACCAATACAATCCATGGGTCAACTTGGGGACCCCATGGATCTACTTTGGTTGGAAAATGACATAAATACCTTTTTATTTAATGTTAAAGTAAAAATGACACAAACATGAAATGTTTTACTAAAATAATTTTTACATGGGGTTATACAAGTCAAAATTTTGATTGTAAATAGTCATTGGTAATCTAAAAATAGTTCCTACATCATAGTATTTTTTTTTATAATTTTTAGACTTTAAATAAATTAAATTATTTATGACATCATGATGATGCAGCGATTACCTCATTAATAAAGGATTTAAATAAAATGAAATGATAATGTAAAATCTATGACCTACACATGTAAAAAACAAATTGGATGGGTGTATTTAGAACCCTTATCACCTTACCCTATAATTATATCAATGTGGGTTCTTTTTAATCCGAAACTCATTTTAAAATAAAGGATCATTTCTTTACTTTCCAAGAGTGCCCTCCTCTCCTCTTATAAAAGGCCCCCAACTCTACCTCCTTACCCACACATTCATAGCCTTTGGCTCGGTCAAACCCTGCCCATTTTGTCTCTCTGAATCCCTCTCTAACTCCTTGAAGCCTCACTTTGGGAATAAGTCTTCCCAAGGAAGCCTTTGAGCTCAAACCAAAGAGAGTTACCCGATTTAAAGGTAATGTCTTCATTTGAGTCCTTTTGTTTTATTTGGATTCTCCAACCCCCTAAACTCTTTTTATTAATTTCTTCTGTAACAACTCCCATATCTTCAATATACTAGGATGTTTTTATTAGAATTATTTGAGCTAAACTTACACACACCTTCGTCTAATGGTTAAGGAACATACTATTTCTGTGGTTGGCGATTTTCTGCCTCACGAAATGATGATTGTTCAATATTCTTTTAAAACCATTAAAGGTGGCCATTATGATGTCACTGTATTTTATATATGATATATATGGTATTTATCTTTACTATATGCATCTGTATTTTATATTTAAAATATACCTTTATTCTTTTCATGTTCATTAAATGCGATAATTTTATACGAGGAAGTGTGGACTACCGCCCCCTCAAGTGATGTGACTGGTACATGCAATACATGGAATGTATAAAGAATGAAATTAATGAACATATGTGACCTATATAACATATATATTATACTGGAATTATAATATTTATATATATATGTCTTTTATTTTTAATTCCATTAATATGACAAAAATAATGAAAGTAGCGTTCATGCGTTCGTACGGCCTACCGTCTCCATGAACGGTGCTTTTCTTTTTTTATCTCCAAATGATATGGAATAGTATAAAATGAATATTTACTGGATATATATTATAATTTAATCATTAATACTATTCTGGAAATTATTTACTTATAACTACATGGACAATCATTTTTCAAACAAGTTCATTTTTGACTCATGTACCAAACATCGGCAAAAATGTCTGATATGAACTAACATTATTAAACAATTATTATAACATTATAATATGTGATATGAACAGAATAATAATATCTAAAGGAGGTCCTTAGGCAATTATAAATTGACAAAATTTTATAATTCAGGAATATAAAGAAACGAACAAGATAAGTCAGACTTGAGGTAAGGGATCATACTCCTCTCTTTCTTTTTAAGTACACTCTTTTATGTCATTCCATTTAAAGCTCATATTTCTTGTTATTGGGATGTTATTTTATATTACTCTTACTGTAATTTTTATTTTTATATTATGAGGGACCCTATTCTCTCTCATCAATCCATTTTTGAAGTTTTGAGTGGCGTCGTTAGGCTGCCGAATTTTCGTAAGAGATCTAACCTCTCTCTTTCTTTTTAAGTACTCTCCTTTATGAAAATTCTTTTAATATCCTCTTTGTTATGTTGGGGGATGTTCTTTTATATTCGTCTTTCTGTAAACTTTTTGTTAATATGATGAGAGAACCTATTTTATCTCATCAATCCATTTTTGTAAGTTTTAAGTGGCGTCGTTAGGCTGCCGAGTTTCCGTAAAGGATTTTTCATCTCACTTTTATTCCTATGAGATTTATGCTACATTTGAAAAAATTTCATTTTAGTGGTGTATGTAATGCCCATTATTTTACTCATTGTGTAATATAATTTCATTTATGAGTATTTACATCAATGTTGTATTGTCCATCTTTCACCGGGTGCATGTCTTGAAAGATACCCATGTCGGTAAGGGAACCTTTCACCCTCCTCTTTTTAAAAGACTTATTTTGTTATGTCTTTTAATTCACATAATATTATGTTGGTATATGTTCTTCTATATCCTTATTTATTTAAATTTTATGTCCATGTGATGAGATACCCTTTTATCTCTCATCAACTCATTTTCTGAATTTTGTAGTGGCGCCGTTAGGCTGTCAAATTTTTGCAAGGTAACTTCTTAACCCAAATTTGATACTTTGGGATAAACTTGTACTCCATGAATATGTCGTTATATGAATATGTGTGAATAAACTCTGATTGTTTTACACTTAATATCCACTTATATTTGGTGTATTCATTTTCCACACATAATTATGTAATTGATTTATCCTTAAACCAAGGATACCGTCTTTGTAAGGGACTTTGTCTCAATCTCCATTCATTGAGGCATATTTTGTTTTATACACAACCTTCTCTTATATGGTGTATAAACCCCTTTGAGTTTCGGCTTCCTCTACAAGCCATACCTTCTTTTTAAAATAAAAATAAATACCATGTTTTACTTTTCTTTTATTTTGGCATTGAAAATGGTTTTTAAAAGGTTTTTTATATCAATGTGTTTTATTGATATCTTTTGATTAAAATGTGGAAATGTTATGTTTCCTTTATGCATGTATTATGTGGTACGATTATGTTATGGTTCTTGGGCATTGTTATGAATACGGGTGGTTCCGTGATAAACTAAGGGCGGGTGAGCCCGATATAGCTCTCCAATGCATTGGGTAACGCGAAGGAGTGAAACATTAAGGTTTCTCTAAAGAGATTTAGGGAATATATTGTGGTGGGTATTCCAAACGTAACCAAGAGGGTTACTCCCTACATAAGAATATTATGAATGCCTCAAGTTACCTTTATGTATTATGATTTCTATGATTTATTCATTATTTTAGGAGGTATTTAAAGTTTCATATGTTTTATGGGTAAAGTATGATTTCATTATTAAGTATATATGTACTCACGTTTCCTTTCCATACTTTTTATATCCCTTACTGAGATTTTTATGCTCATCCCATGTTTTTGAAATGTTTTTTACAGGTCATGGGAAGGGTACATTATATGATGATAGTGTCAAGGAAGTGTCAAGAAATAATCAATGTTTTATTTTAAATAGGTTTCCGTTGATGGGAAAACTGAAAACTATCTTTTATTTAACCACATTGTTTAAATGTAGAATGTAATGAATGTTTTATGATCTAATTATCTGAAACTCTAAACCTAAAAAGATCCTCATTTTGTAATCTTGTAATAACTCAATATTAAGTAAGGTTTAAGGCTGGGGCCTTATAGATACTTCCCTTTGAGTTTTTACTGACTACTCCTTTGTTAAATCAAATTCTAAATATCTAATTTTCATAGAAAACTGGGAAGATATGAAACAATGTGATGATTCAGAATCAAATGATGCATTGGCTAAATTTGAGGAAACTATTCAATTACCTACCAGCACATCATTCAGAGCTTCAACCTTAGCAGTAGTGATCATATAATCTTGTTCTTTCTCCCTTATTCTTTTTTGAGGTAAGTTTACTTGGTGATTATGACATTACATAGCATAATTCCACATTTCTATACAATTTTAGCATTCGACATTGACAACCACTTTATTTCCCTTGCAATCATGAGCTTGGTGGCTTTTTCGCCACACTTGTAACATACTCACATTCCTATCAGGTAAGTTCAAGGGTGTTTCTTCCCACATTTACCGCAGGATGGAAATTCAACTTTTCCCTTATTCCCCTTATTTCAATTTCCAATGTGTTCAGAAAATCACTTCTTCTATTGCTTTTATTTAAAGTTGTATGACTTAGAAAATTTCTTTTCTATATTCATATCACATGAGACAATATCTATGTATGATGAGAAGGATTGTGAGGCTAATGTTTGATGGAGAAATAGTTTAACCCATCAATGAATCGATCAATATTAATCCTTTGGATATGTATATAATTTGTTGAATGCCTCGCTAACCTTGTATAATTATCCTCATACATTGCGACATTCTCATCCTCTTTTTCCCTCAGAATCAAAAATTGTCTTTCATATCTGCTTGATGGTCACAAGGAAAGTATTTTTCTATGAAAAGTTCTTTAAGGTACCTTCATTCCTTATTTTATACTTTATCATCCTTCTTTGTGTTTTGATTTAATGACCACCATTGATATGAATCTCCCGTGAGGTGATAAACAGCCATGAGAACTTTTTCCCTTTCACTACTCCCCAATTCATGAAATACTCTCTCTATGGAACTTATCACTTGCTCATCTACAAAGAGATTTGTAGTCCCATTGAATGTTAGTGGTTGTTGCATTCTAAATTGCTCTCACAATTATCCTCTGCATTGTAGATCAGGGTGCTCTATATGGGTATGTTTATTATTCATAACCTGAGTGAGGTGTCCATGTATGGTTATAAGTTGTTATGAACCAATTTCATCACCAACTCCACTATGATTATTTTGAGTAAGAGAAAAATACCTACATGGATTTTGGGTGTTGATACTGTTTTCAATCCATCCACTAGGCACCATTTCTAGGCAATGGAACACACTATATTAGTTTATGAATCACAATACATAATTCCAAACTAGAAAAATACCGAACATTAATTGAACAGTTTATTTAAATAATAGATAATCATAAAAAATGTTTTCTTTGGGGAGGTATTTACTCATAAATTATTCATAATCATTTTAAAAAAAATTGAATTATCCTAAGAATATACCCTAGTAGTGTCATAACTAAGAGTGAAGAAAGCCGCGTTGTCTTGTTTTAGGATACCACGATCCAAGCCTGAAACTCCTTTTGAGAGTTTTCACTCCTAGGTACATCAGTGCCAGAGCTGCCTCTACCTGCTCATATACAAACAAGGATGTATTGTCGGGAAAATTCAAAAAATATCTACTTTACAAAAATTCTAGGAAGTTCTTCAATACTAATCCTCAATGTCTATCTTAGGGTAATGTTATCTAATACGAGTTTTTCTTAATCTAGTTTCCAAGGTTTGTACTAAACTTCCTCTGATACAAACTGTAACGCCCCTACCCTAGTTAACTAGATTTGGTGCATTATTAGGTAACATTGGCATGATAATAAGAGATCAAGTCTCTAAAGAGTGATTAGTTTGGTATCCTAGGAAGTGATATATACATACATAAGTTTTACAATATATCAGGAAATTAAAAAACAACAATATTATGTCCCCTTTGAACACACTAATATCCCTTAGCCTATTCTTGTGGGATAATCATAAAATACTTATTGACATCCTAGGAAAAAACATAGAAAAGGGTGAGCAGAGATGCTCAGTAAGGATAACAGTATAGAGAAAACTATCATAAATAAATATTACCATTTAACGCAATGTATAAACTAAACCACAATCTATTTAAACATAAACATTACACAATATGGAAAAGATAAATCGAATATCTCCATTTACTTATTCACATGGATATTATACTAGTCAAATAATCACATGTAATATAAATAGCCAATTTATAATGATGGCATGCATAATATTAGAATTCATAACCACATAGTCTGGGCCTCGTGCCAAGAGTATATATAATATTTTTTCAAGGCTTTATAGAAAGTCACTAGTTTGTCTCATGAGACCTTACAATTCATCGAGGAGCTATAGCAGGATAAACCGATTACTTACTAAGTTCAATTCACTTCTCATATGAAAATGGTAAAACATAACATAAACATTCATGTTAAAGCTAGCATATTAAATGTCAATACAATAAAAATAAACCATGAATGGTATAAAAATAGCACATCCATAGTAAAATATATCATAACTCATTAAATACAGTATAGAATATTTTATTATAATATATCAACCTCAATCAAGAATAATGTTCAGTAAAGAATGTTTACATAGTTGAAAATGATTAGTAAAATGATTTGAGATAAATACCTCTTTCCATAAAATAGTTTAAAATTAACACTATTTGTTAATTAATTCATTTAAAAGAGATTTTGGAATCAAAGTTTCCCATACCAATTTGAATTTTTTTAAATTTATTAAAATTGTAAAACCATTATGACTATATGAATAAATCCTTAAAATCATTTTGAAAACATAGGCATTAATAAAATAGATTTAGAAAAAATAATTCTTTAAAACATTTAAAATGATGATCTAGTTAAATATTAGCTTCCATAAAACCCTATGATATTCCATATGAAATCATTTTTATGAAACATCGATGATAAATGTGTCCCATTAAATAGATAAATATAAACAATCTCAGACAATAATGAGACTAAAGAATTAACCCTTAAATTGTAATTGTATCTAGTCGCGGGTATGTTAAACTCTTATATAACAGTTCAAACATTATTATTAAATTATACAAGAACCAAATACATAAATATGATATCATATATGATCTTCTATTATTGATTTGTTAATAATATTTCTGTTGTGTCATTATTTCAGGTGTTAACTGATTTGTTTTCCTTTATATATTTTTTTACATAAGACATGGTTGTTATGGATAGGATGTAATTGATTCTTATCCAGAATTATATTATGTTCTTAAAAATTATTTTTAATCATAACATGAAAATTATTCTTGAATTTTAATGATGCTGATTTAATCTAATCACGTTCGGGGACACAGTAATCTGTACGTACGCACGAGTGACAATATCATTCTATTAATGGTGAAATCATATGTAATTGGATGTTATATCATACATAAATAATAATTAACATGTTATATTTATTATTTAAATCAATAATTCTAATTATTATACCCATCCAAATAATGATGTGTTAAATTACAAACTACACCATGGGATGGAGACGGTAAGTCGTACGTACGCATGTATAGTGACTTTGTCGGTCAAAGGATGTGTAGAATAATAAATGTGGTTGTAAAATATTTATAATAACATCATAGTATGTATATGTTACTAGAGGTATTATTATGTTATGAAAATAACAAATAAAGATGAAGTGGAAGAAAAAATAACTTTGAAATATGTGACGAAATTATTACCTCTTCTTCAGGTGCTTCGTTTTGATTTGATCAAAATGGCTCTGTAGGTTTGCTTTATGATCAAATTAAGGCTTAAATATTTTTGCGAGGGTAGTTTAAAGGTTATTTGAGCATGGATTAGTCGAGCCAAAGGGATTTTGAGGTGTAAAATTAAGAGAAGGGGAAGTACCCTTTTATAAGATAGGTGAAGGTCACTTTAGGAAAATCTTAAAATATTAGTTTATTATACAATAATATTCAGTTAATAATGGCTCCAATAGGATTTATTTCGAGTATAATGTAGGGATGTTAAAAAAACTATCAACCCATAGGTTTTATATAGGTTTATGTCACCATATAAACCTTATCATTTAGATTAAACTCTTAGATATATAGTTTAACTTTTACCATGTATTCTAATATTATTATAATAAATGGTCAATAAACTTAATATAAATTTCCATGAGAACCCAAAATGGTTAATTATTGATATATATAAACCTATCTAAGTCATTTTTTTGAACCTTATATTTTTAGGAATGTTAAATCAATAAATAATATAGTATTAGTTTTAAAAACACATTTATGTCCATTTTGACATTGTTTAGTATTTGGTTTTGTGAAAGTCATAACAAAATTATCACATTGAAAAAAATTATTTAATCAAACCAAACATGTCATATTAACATATAAAATTCTTATAATACATAAAAAGTCTAAATTTAGAATTGTTTTAATATTAATAATATCAATTATTTTAATCCTTCAATAATAAGGTTATTATTGCATCATCATTTTGTCCTAAATAAATTTAAATATATAATGTTTAAAAATTAAAAATAAAATAAAATTATGTAGAAAATATTTATATCTTTATAATTAATATTTATATTATAATATATCTTATGTATAACCCTATATTAAAAATGTTTTAGTTATTAAACTTTGAATTTAACACTGTTTACTCTTATTTTAATAAAGAAATAATAAATGTCCTAATCTAATTCAAGTGCACCCAAACTATGATATTTTATTCATGAGGTTGATTTTGGTCGAATAAACCATATAAAATATAATTTGTACATGTTTTAGGTTAATTATAATATCATTTTTACCTTTAATTACAATATTTACTTTTAACCGTGTAAATAAAATTCAAAAGATACTCTTCACTAGAAATTATTTTCATCCTGTTGAATCTATATTTGAATTACTAATTTCAACTGTGTCTCTTGGGTTTTTGAAATTAATTTCATAGAAGTGGTAAAGTTATGTTTTATTCAAATTTGTAAATGTTCCTAGAATGTTGATAAAAGACATTAAAAATTTCAATAATATTTTATACATCTAATATAGTTTTAAAATGACTCCAATGAATTACATTGAACTAATATAGGTATTATATACCTATGTTGACATTAAAATAAATTAAAAAATATATTATTTTAATAAAATTGGTTTAAAATAATAAAGAAGTGTTTTCCACTATTCATCAAAAATTGAATGTTTCGAGAAAAATACCAGAATTTCACCCAACAATAATTTTGATATTTCGAATCCAAAAATTAAGTAAATTTTGAAAAATATAATATATAAAATTTGAAAAATTGGGTATTACTATTCATAACTGCTAGTTTTATGGGTCGTGTTGTGCTAGAACACGAAGATTCGTACTATGCAAGCTATTTCATTTTTCAAAGAGGAGGATACCCTAGAAGATTGGGGTGTTACATGTGTATACAACGTATTAACACTTCACGAACTGATGTGGTTCATTCTACCAGGACCACCATTTATAGATAGAAATAATAATGGATTTATATTTTAAATAATATATGTGTAAAATTTATAATGTCATTATTTTTTTCAATTCTTATATAAAAAATACCTTCATGCTTTTAATTTTATGAAAATACGATAACATCATTTGTGGCTATGTGGACTACAGTATCCTCAAAGTGATGTGATTTGTTCGCACTATAAATAGAATTTATTAATTATGTGTTCCATGAATATATATTTATTAAATAGAATAATTATGATATTAAAGAAATAATCATCATTATAGGAATATAATATATCATTTTCATTATTAACATTTCACACACCAGAAAAGAGAAAACATCATTCGTAGATATGTGGACTATCACCTCCTTGAAGCGATGTGATTACATTTTAATCCCAATAATTATATATAAAAGTTTATATTATTTAATAATTTTTTAAAATATATAATTATCATTTTGGAAATATAAGTTTTAATTACCTTCATTCTATATTTATCAACTAAATATTGAAATGTTACTCATGCATATTTATGACCTACTGTCTAAAATGATTATAACATTAGTTCATTTTTCATAAATATTTTCCATGGTAGGTAATAATAGTATAAATGATGTATAAATATTATAAACTTGTAATTATTATTATTTTTCATATTTTTGAATAATGACTCCTATGAAAATATTTTTCCTATCTAAGTCAATTTTGACACCTTAACCAAATGTAGTGAAGACTTCTGACGTTAACTTAATTAATTAAGTAGTTTAATATAACATGATAATCAGATAAATAAAATTAATTGTAAACATTAATAATTTTCTCAAAAGTAAATAATTTATATAAGTTTATTATTTATTAAGATAAAAACAAACGTGAAATTTCTGACTCAATGTAAGGGATTTGTTCTCAATTTACATCTCATTGATACTTATTTGTTCTTATTCAACAATTTTCTTTTATGTGGTGTATATAATACCACTTTAAAATTTAATATCATGACTCATTAATTATTTATGTGGTTTTATATTTCACTTTGAATTATTTCATTCATGTGGGTTTGATTTGAAAGTTACCATGTGGTAAAAGTTATTGAACAATCTAAATTTCCATTGTGACTATTATGATTCTCTTAAAACAATCACATTATTGTGATCGTTATTCATTGTAAATTAAATACATATTACATATTTTTATTCTTGTGTAATTTATATATTTATTTCATAATACATATCTCATTTATAAAAACAGTGTTTTACTTGTAATTATATTTCATTGACAGGGTATATGTTTTCAAATCTATATTTTTTATACAATAAGTATATTTGATGAAAATTTTCATTGTTTATAAGTTAAATCATTTATTCAATATATAAGGAAAGATTTCAATTATAAATGAACAATTTTATGACCATTAGAAATAATCCACTTAAGGAATTTGAAGTCTCATAAGATGAAATCATTTATTAAAAAACCCTTGGTATTTTTTTCAAGAAGAATTAGATGGATTTATATCCACAGACTAAAATTATCTTGAGAATATGTCTTGAAATAATAGTGGTTCATTTGTCAAATACATGAAATCCAATAATCATACAGTTAATTCATTCATATTTAGTTATTATTATCTAGGGTATTATACTATGACAAAATCATTGGAATAATTTCATTTGAGATATATTTATTAAATGGAATTTGTCATCAGTTATTTGACATACCATATTGATTATGAATTATCTTGTTGTTTAAATAGAATTTTTTTTCAATTATTTAACATTCCATATTAATTATTCTTATAGATTCGTTATTACTTATGTTTTACTCTTAAACATAATAAGAATTTATCTCACCATTATTTAGTTTTCTTTCCCAAGATAATGAAGAATATATCTTCGAATGAGTTTTTAGGGATGTTGTTTATTAGATTCCATTATGTTTTATGTTTTATTTTATATTCCCAATTTAAAATGGGATCCATGTATATATATATCTGGTTTTTCGAAATTGATAAATTGATCAATACTTCAAGATTTTATTCCTTATAATGACAGAAATATAATTATGTAAGGCACTAGCTTTGATCTTTGGGGGTCAAGGCATTACATATGGTATCAAAGGAAGTTTAGTATAATTCTTTTAAAAAATATTGATGAAAACATATATTAGAGAACATAACCCTATGATATTCTTGAGGATAATTATAGAATAACATCCCAAAGAAACAATGTTTTTGATTATGTGATTATTTATATATAAAATTTACAATTTATGTTATGTATTTCACTAGTTTTTATATTATAAATTATTTTAAATAATTATACAACCCAATCTAATGTAATTCATAATTTATTAATCACACATGTTAGAAGTAATGTGATCCTCACCAATGAACATGATCAAAATATTTATAAGGATAATAACTTTTATATACATAATCCAATCATTCAGAGAGAACTAGTCTCCCAAACATTATCAAAATATGAGGGAATAGTATCACGTGATAACGATATAAATAAATAATTCTATAAGTGTTATGCAATCATAGGGAGGATAATAACAAGATAACAACATAGAAATATATGGATAAAGGGCATAAGGTAATAAAGGATTTTTCAAAATGTGGTAATTTAAAAAAATCACCCTATGAAGTTGTTGAAAGGATTATGATATTGTTGTATGTTTGGAGATAAGGCCCCCCAAAGGCAAAAATGCACTAGGAAGGTTAGAAATTAATACTCTTCAGTGTTACAAATTTTATGATATGGGGAACTGCACAAATTAACTCCCTAATAATCAATATAATATACCTCAAAATAAGTTAATGGATAAAGGTCACATTTATTATTTTAATATTAATGAAGAGGAATGATTAATTTTCTCGTATGGTTTTATCCTTGAATAATGTTTTAATGTAATTAAATCAATGATATCTTGGTTATAAGTATTATTGAATTTATAAGGATTTTCCTATAGTACTTTTTTAATAGGGTTATAAAATCATGTGTTGATTGGTACTGATGGAAAATAAAGATGACTTAGTGAAAAATTAAACTTCTTGGAAAACATATGAATGAGGAGAAAAATCCTTAATATCTTCCAAATGATTAAATAATTAATTTTTTATAAATAGATAACTTATATGAATACAATAATTGGTTCCTATGAATTACCTTGTAACTGGTTAATGGTTTATTATAAATGTGGTTAATTAGATCATTGATTTAGTTTACAAGATTTTTGGATACGATGAATATATATATAATTACATGTTTTACTTAAGTAATAAGTAAGCATGCATGTCTCAACAGGTTTGTATGGTAATACTAGTTATTACCAAATTTCAAGAGAAGACATGATGATGGTATTAACAAGTTTGGTATGCTATGATTAAGTGACACCTCATTTTTTTTATAAGTTCATTTTTGAAATTCAAATACATTAAGTCTGAAGTGTCGGATGATAATATTTTAGATAATTTAACCTTTCATTTAATGGTTTATGTTTATCTTTGGATGAGGTTTTAGAGAATAATGTATTACTTCACCATATGATACAACATATTCTTTGATATGAAGTATAAAGACATCGATGGTATAACCAATGGATAATATTATGCTTATGAAATAGTAATGTAACAAGTTTTTATATTTCTTAATATTCTTAGAGACTAAAATAACTCCTAAACTCTATGAAAAAAGGACCTAAAACAAAAAACGTGTTTTATTATCATCAATTTTGATGATATTAATGACCTTTTTTCACCTATTTGGTTTTTGGACTTTTGTTCATTAACCTTATATGGATCGCCACATTTCTTTTTATCAATGTTCTCTATCACACTTTATTAGAAAATGATAGTTATATTTCACATCCATGTCTGACTTTTCACTAATGTTCTCTCATTTGAAGCATATTTTTGTGGAAACCATTAGATTGAACTTTAAATATTTTTAAGATGATTTTTTATTAATCCCATTTACAAATTTATTTGTTCATACAAATTAATTTCAAAGAGAAATCACGTATTTCCAATGTTGATATTGAATTGTGAAGACCTAATAAATTTTAGGTGGGGAAAATGTAACACCCAAAGAATTTACAATATATTTAGTTTAGAGTAGAAAAAAAAATAATTTCTAATGGTGAATGATAATAATGAATTATATATATTATACATTTAATCAAATATTTTTTACAATAATTCATTATATTTTTTATTCAAAAAGAAACAAAAAATCTAATTTTATTCGTAAAAGGGTGTACTTTTTAAATGGTAGTTTTTTCTTCTTTAAATGGCTTACATGTTTTAAGGAAAAAATTTCCAAATTTTTAAAATTTTATTTGACAAAATAAACATATTTTTTAAAATTTGAACATACAAATTAACATCGTTTATTTTTTTTTTCTCTAAATTTTTTTATTTTGACGAATAGTGAAAAAATACGATATTTTAATTGAAAACTACTATTTTTTTCTAAATGTTTTATAATGTTAAATAATACATCTAATTTATCATAAAAAATTCGATCAATTATACTTATTTTAAACCAATTTTGGTCATTTTAATCTATTTTATGTTGAAATGGTGTATAAAAAAGTTGAATTTTTTTTGAACATTTTCATCTTTAAATACATGTTCTCTCATCTCATCTCCAGGGTTAATTTTAAATTAATTTATACCTACATTGTGATTCCATTTTGAAAAATGGATTCCATATTTTTAATCATAAAAATTTATATTTTCTAAAATGTTAAATTTATATATTTTACCAAAATGATTAGTGAAACCAATAAAGATAAATTACAATAATTAAGGTAAATTGAGTTTAGTAAGTGGTAAAACATTATTCTTAAGGGATGAAATGACCTATAAACATTCCCAAAACTCATTTTATGGACACAATTACACAATATCTCCTCTTGGATCTTAATTTATAAGTTATTAGTATTTTATTCTCTGAAAATGATCTGCATAATAAGTTAAAGAAAAAAAGAAAAAGGATATCTCCCTTACCATTAACATTTGCAAAGTCTTGAGATTAGGAAAGACAAAATATTTTAGTCTATTCATATAATTTTGGAAGATAAATGAGTTATTTTTATCATAATAATTTATATTTAATTTTTTAATAATATTTTTTTTATTTAGATATTCCAACATAATAACTATTTTGTTTATAATTAACTATTTTAAATGATAATAAAAATATTATATGTAATAAAAATAGAGTGAAATATTATTATAATATAATTTATAGATTAATATATCGTTTAAAATAGTTTTTATATTAATATATTTTAATTCCTACATTGTATTTATATTTTTAAATTCATATAAAATTAATAATATTAAAATTGAAATTGATGTTATTTTCTAGTAAATGATATTTTATTAATTGATTTAAAATTCAAAAATTTACTATATTATATAAATTGATTTTTAAATTTTATTTATTAAAAAATATATTCTATTAATGGTCCTAATATTTTATTATAATGACTATACTAACTGTTAAATAGAAGAAAACTATGTTAGTGCGGTTACAGTTTATGCTGTGTTTTTTCATGTTACTTGTGATTGTGTTAAAATTAATTTCCAAAACACCATGGTTTATTATTTTATAAAATTTTTATATTATTTAGAATAAATTTTTAAAAATTATATAGGTATTATAATTTTATTTTAGTCTTAATGGATAAAATATTTATGATGGAAAACCACTTACCTTAATGAAAGTGAAATCTGTAAAATTTCGGAAATATATATGTTAAGTAAAAAAATAATAAAATTGAAATTACTTTTTTGCCTATTTTGGGGGTTTAGATAATCCATATTTTAAATATAATCTACTATTTTTTCAGTTATTTAGGAACATTATGTAACTAAAATCTTCCAATAGTTTTTTTCTTTTTATATTTACAAAAATGTCACTCCATATCCACTGTAAAAAGGAACTCACTCACCCAACTTCTTCACACATCATAATCTATTAGGCTCGACCAAAAAATAAAAAAATAAATTAAAAAAACTAACCTACTAATATAAGAATGAATTTTGGAATACTTCCATCCTAGGATGTCTTTTGTAATGATTCAAAACGAATTACATGAAGAATAAGCAACGTTATTCAACAAGAATTATTGTTTTATTTACTTATCCACTGATTAAATTATTGTTAAATTATTATTATATAATAACTATAATATAATCAACATATTTATTTTTTGTTAACCAACTATATCAACATACACCTACATACACATCCATCAAATGGGATACGCAATCATCCTTTGTGTGTTTGGAAGAGTAGTGCCTCACTAAACAATGTCATTCTATCCTCAATTTCGACCTTTCATGGTTGGTAATAATTATGGAATTATTTTTTATAAATTATATATATCATATTTATAATTATTTTTGTCTTTTGGAATCTGATATAACACATAACTTTAGGATTTCCATTTTATGGAAATATGGTCACATCGTGTGTGGAATGTCGACTATTGCATCCTCAAAGCAATTTGATTCAATCAAAATTTATATGGAACATATTAAGGATGTTTTTAATGAATATATATGATATAAATAAAATAATAATGACATTCATGACCTAATTAACTTTTTATTAACATAATATATCATTTTCTTTACTACCCTTTTAGATAATGAAAAAGTGATAATGTTGATCATGGACGTCTGGACTACCACCTCCTCCAAGCGATGTGATTCCTTTTAAAAAAAGAATTACAAATAAAATTATATATGATAATGTAAAATATTATTTAATGTATAATTATAAATATAAAAATATATATGGTAATTAGCATATTTCTATAATGATCACTGAAAAATAGTAAGGTTACTCATGTTTACGTACGATCTACCATCTCAATGATCATAAAATTAGTTCTTTTTTCCTAAACATATTCCATGATTGGAACTAAAATAATAAACAATGTATATATATGATAATTATGGCAATAAAACTTTTCTTAGGATGTTTAAATAATGACACTTTTGACAATAATAAACCTACTAAATTCAGTTTTGACACTTAAACCACATATGGTCAAGACAATAGACTTTAACTTAATTGATTATGTAATTGTATATAACATGATAATATGTGAAACAAATTTATAAATAAAGTTTAAAAAATATTTTCAAAAAAATAAGTAGTTTACATAATTTTATAAATTAAGAAGAAAATGACACATGGTATAAGTCAAACTCATGGTAAGGGATTTCAACTCAATTTTTATTCCATTGAGAGTTATTTATTCTTATTCCATAATTATATTTTATGTTTTTTATTTATTTCCCAATTGACATGTAATATCATGATTCATTCATTCTATATGGTATTTTATGTTTCACATTGAATTATTTCATCTATGTAATTTAACTTGTATATTACCATGTGGTAAATGTAATTGAATAATCCAAATTTCCTTTGTGATTGTTAACATTTTCATAAAACAATAACATTCATGTGATCATTTTTCATTTCACGTTTCATTTATCATAAATATTCATATACTTGTGTAACTGATATTCTTATTTCTTAAACTGTATCAATTTTCTATATATGGTCTTTTAATTTGAAATTTATTTCATTAACGGGGGAAATGTTGATAAATATATATTATTCATTGAATATGGAAATTTGATTATAAGGAATAATGTTTTAAAATTAAATAAATTATTCAATTTATGGGGAATTTAAAGTACTTTTAATATGTGGGTTGGGGACTATTTGAGATTATCACCTTGATGCATCGGTAGTCTTCTGAGATAAAATTAGTTGGTGACAAACCCATCACATTTGTTTCTAAATATAATTAGATTGGTTTTGATCAATATACATAGATGGTCTTGAGAATATTTATAATGTAATTTTATTTAGTATTATAGATACATTAATTACAATTATTAAAAATTTACTTCATTTAGATATAGTTTTTATTATTTAGAGGATTTTTAATATGTCAAAATCCATGTACTCATTTAATTCTTAGTTTATTGATAAAATAGATTAGGCATTCAGTTTTTTACCTTTCCATATTTATAATACATTATACAATTGATAATATGGAATTAAGGTTCAATTATTAACCTTTCAATATTGATTATTCTTATTGATTCCAGACTACATCCATTTTATACTTACCCTTACTGAGAATTTGAGATAATCCTTATTTTGTTTACTTTCCCCAATATATGAAGATGGGATCATCAAAATAATTTTAAAGGATTTATTTTATTATTATTTTTATGTCTTATGTTTTATTTCCTATTCCCAATGTAAAATGGCTTACATATATGTATCTAGTTTTTCTAAAACTACTAAACCAGTTGATTCACTAGGATTTGATTCCATGTAAACATGTCAATGTAATTACGTAAGGAACTATCTTTGGGTATCCATGGTCGGGTTGTTACAATATTGATAGCCTCTATGGTTTATTCTAATACACTAGTGCAGAAAAAAAATTTTACGTCGGTTATTTTTCATTATTTACGTCGGTTTTTAGGCGACGTTAATACAGACGACGTTATAAATAACGTTTTTTACGTCGGTTATTTAAAACCCGACGTAACATCCCTAACATCACGGTGTTTATCACGTCGGATCATTAATAACCGACGTGATAAATATGCGCGGGGGGGGGGGGGTGTTATCACGTCGGTTATTTTCTAAACCGACGTGATAAAACGCCTGGGATATCGTTTATCACATCGGTTATGACATAACCGACGTGATTAACCCTTCCTCGGGCATATTATCACGTCGGTTTATTAAATAACCGACGTGATAAAAAGGCCTGGGAAATGTTTTAGCACGTCGGTTATCCAATAACCGACGTGGTAAATCGATTCCGAGGCCTTTTAGCACGTCGGTCATATTAAGAACCGACGTGATAAAAGGCCCGGGAACGGTTTATCAGGTCGGTTCTCGAAAAAACCGACGTGATAAACCCCTACCGATTTATTTACCACGTCGGTTATTTTATAACCGACGTGAAAGAGATATTTTTTTTAAAAAAATAATTTCACTGCTCTCACCAAAAAGCAACCAGAAACCAAACAACAAAAATAACCATGCCGGCCCTCCCCCAAGCCCCAACTGAACCCCACCCTCATCTATACCCACCTAACAACCTGGCCAGCCCTCCCCCACCACATTGGAGCCCCACCACAACCCTTGGACACCCCCCACCCCTTGGACAGCCCCCCCACCCTCATTTACACCCCCACGACCCCTAGTACAGCATCAAACACCCATTGGACACCCCTCCCATATCCCTTGGACACCCCCCACCCCTTGGACACCCCCCACCGCTTGGACAGCCCCCCACCATCATTTACACCCCCATGACCCCTAGTATAGCCTCAAACACCCATTGGACACCCCACACACCTTGACAGCCCTCCCAGACCCCTTGGACACCCCCCCCCCCCCCGACCCCTTGGACAGCCCCAAACACCCCTTGGACACCCCTCCCATATCCCTTGGACACCCCCCACCCCTTGGACACCCCCACCCCTTGGACAGCCCCCCCACCCTCATTTACACCCAACCGGCCCCTTGGACAGAACTCCCAGACACCTTGGACACCACTCCCATATCCCTTGGACACCCCCACCCCTTGGACACCCCCACCCCTTCGACAGCCCCCCACCCTCATTTACACCCCCCAAACACTAGGACAGCCCCAAACACCCCTTGGACACCCCTCTCATATCCCTTGGACACCCCCCACCCCTTGGACACCCCCCACCCCTTGGACAGCCCCCCACCCCCTGGACACCCCCCCGACCCCTTGGAACACCCCCTACCCCTTGGAAACCCCCCCCCCCATCCCCTTGGACAGCCCCAAACACCCCTTGGACACCCCTCCTATATCCCTTGGACACCCCCCCACCACTTGGGCACCCCCCACCCCTTGGGCAGCCCCCCCACCCTCATTTACACCAAACCGACTCCTTGGACAGCCCCAAACACACCTTGGACACCCCTCCCATATCCCTTGGACACCCCCCACCCTCATTTACACCCCTCCCCCCCCCCCCCCCGACCCCTAGGACAACCCCAAACACACCTTGGACACCCCTCCCATATCCCTTGGACACCCCCCACCCCTTGGACAGCCCCCACCCTCATTTACACCCAACCGGCCCCTTGGACAGAACTCCCAGACACCTTGGACACCACTCCCATATCCCTTGGACACCCCCCACCCCTTGGACACCCCCCACCCCTTCGACAGCCCCCCCACCCTCATTTACACCCCCCCCCCCGAACACTAGGACAGCCCCAAACACCCCTTGGACACCCCTCCCATATCCCTTGGACACCCCCCCCCCACCCCTTGGACACCCCCACCCCTTGGACAGCCCCCCACCCCCTGGACACCCCCCCCCCCCCGACCCCTTGGAAACCCCCCTACCCCTTGGAAACCCCCCCCCCCCCCATCCCCTTGGACAACCCCAAACACCCCTTGGACACCCCTCCTATATCCCTTGGACACCCCCCCACCACTTAGACACCCCCCACCCCTTGGAGAGCCCCCCCCCCATTTACACCCAACTGACTCCTTGGACAGCCCCAAACACACCTTGGACACCCCTCCCATATCCCTTGGACACCCCCCACCCCTTGGACACCCCCCCACCCTCATTTACACCCCCCCCCCCGACCCCTAGGACAGCCCAAAACACACCTTGGACACCCCTCCCATATCCCTTGGACACCCCCCAAACACCCACCCACCCCCTTGGAACCTCTCCCCCCATACCAAAATCCAGACCAGAAAAACCATCAATAGTAGACCAAAACAAGAAGTAGAGAAAAATTAAACATTCACTTATATAAAATTCAAAACATACACTGTCAACTTCAAAAAAAACTAAATCCAACCTAAATGACTACGAAATACACAATTACATTGACAATATTCAAAATTACATTTTACATTACAGACAACTAAAAGTCAATCAAACTTGTAAAATAATTTGACCACTCCACTTGTAAGTGTTTGATATCTTCAGCAGTAAAGGGTTGAGGGTCATCAAAAAGCTACAAAGGAAAAGGATAGTAGTCAACGTGTATAATGAATAAATCAAATTGAAATATTATGAGAAAGAGGAAATCTTACCAGGTCAAAACTCAGAACTGTCCCAGTTGTTATTATTTCATACATAAATCTTAACATGTAATATCCGCATTCGATGATGCCTTGTTGCTCATGACATTTCTGTTTGAATGAGTGTAAATTCAATATATTATTTTTATGTAATAAATCAAAATGTACAAATTATAAATGGATATTTACCTTCGCATGTACATATTTGATCTTGAAATTCCTTTTCTTTGCGCTTTTTTGAAAGTGGACCCATGCCCTGTTAGAAAATAATACGAATGGGGTAAATTTAAAATTCATTATAATATATAAAACTATTGTGAAATTGAAACTTACGTTTCCAATATATTCTTAAAACTTTCTCGCACATCATCATGGAGAGAGCATATCCAATAAAGTGTTTTCTCCCTAGGGCAAAAAACCCCTAACATCCAATGATCCCTGATAAAAGGAAATTTAACGTTAGTGGTTTTTTATGTTAAAAGATAATTAACTCTTTGAGAGGGATGTGTTTCATACCTCTCACAAAAAGGCATCATCCAACACTGTGTGATTACATTCTTTTCAAATCTATCAGCAATATAAAGCATTCTTTGTTCCTCATCCAATGCACATGCTTCAGGGGAAATCAATTGTGGGTCCACGAATCCATATACATCTGTCAGCTCATTCCTCTCACAAATTTTATACAGATACCTAATACAAAGCAGACATAAGTATACATTTTTAATAAATATAACGCAAGGAAAAGGTGTTAAGACTTACATGATAATAATTATCACCACTTTGATGCCAAACTTATCTCCAGTGACAAACTCTATGATATCAGTTTTCATAATCCCCACACTTAGTTCACGTCCACAGACATGAGATTCCATTGTAAAGTCATAATGATCCACCAACAAATTTGAATATCATGACAATTTGTCAAGACTGCTAGTATCTGCATCTGATGTCATAGCTATCTGTCTTTGTTTTTGTCTATACAGTATTTCTTTACCTTTGATGTATTCCTGTAAAAATAAATTGAAAAATATATTAGTTTTCAAATGATAAAACATTAATAAAAATATAAAATAAAAGATATAACATCCATACCTCTATGGTAATGAGTCGAAGAAGTCTGGATGGCCAAAGTAAAAAATGGCCGATACTATGTCCAACTGTCATCACCTCATCTGTAGGTAATGGTATCCGAGATGATCTATCTATAATATCCTGTACAGTGATCCTCTGATTCTCTACCTCTAACTGTTGATGATGAAATGTATCTCCTATACAATATACCATCCCATATGAAACTATATGATGTTGAGGATCATCATCATACAACTCACAATAAGTAGGTAGCTGCGGCGGAGGAGGAGCATCAAAAATGGGGTCTGCAGGCTGAGGTGGGGGAGTGGGAGCTACTGGGAGAGGTGGAGTGGGAGCTGCACCCTGAAATTGTCTTTGCAAGTCTGCAAACATAAACTGCACCGATGCTCTAATCTTTTCCTCCATTGTCGCATTAATATTATGGACTTCAGCCTACAAGGATTCTATTTTTTTATAAACTCCCTCAACGTTAGAAGTTGAGGAACGTGGCAACACTTTTCTTACCGATACACCTGCCGGATATCCTCTTACACGGCCAGGATGTTCGGGCTTTCCCAATGCCATAGATAAAATATCTTCCATCCCAGATGGTGTAAATGTCCCCTGTGAACTCTGCTCCTCAAGAGAGTCCTGTAATAATTAATTGAACATTTCTATAATGATTGGAAATATATGACGAAAATAGTAATCTTAAATAAATAAAATAGATATCTTACAATCCTCTCAACTACGAGTCTCGATTCTTCCGAAAGATATTGTCCTTTTTTGCCCTTCCGAGCTCTTTTCCATTTCTCATGTCTAGATGGAGGGGATGGAGGGGCCACCTCTCCAGAGCTTGAAGACTCAGCTCTTAGTTGTTGAAATTTTTCTGCCATCATTTTTTCTTCCAATAATGCATACCCTCCCCGAGATAAACTATGAGGGTATACATTTTTTGATTGGATCTCTTGATGAGCTTTCCTTGTTTGCTGTAAATTAAGAATAAGTAATCATTAACAAAACAATAATAAGATCATTTATATAAGAAAGCTTATAAAAGTTTACATTGCCCTTACCAAAAATGATTCTTTTCTTCTACTTTCAAAAAATTGTCTCCATGTGTCTTCATCTATAAAAGGATATATACGACATGGATTCTCACGACTCCTATGACCATAAATGAAATCAGATGAGAGGGTTGATTTGAAATCCCTCCATCTCCTAGCAGCCAACGATAAGCATTTCTTCCTGACTCCTCCAGTGTCAGGAATATCAAATGTCATCTGATAAAAAAGAGGTTAAAAATATTATATATACTAGAAACATTTAAAGAACAGTCAAACAATAGCAAAAGATCTTACCAAAATGGTCTCCCACAGCTGAGAAATTATCTCCTTATCCACACTTCTCCAATCATCATAGAGAATGCTTACCTTTCTCTTAGCCTGAGTTGCTACAAAACCCTTAAAATCTTTAGCATTTCGACCTCTAGGAAGATCATCATCATCAAACTCCATGACTATCCTCTCCTCCTTCGTACGGGAAAGTGATAATTTTGGTAAACGTGTGCACCCACGCTTACCAACCTTTGAACTCTTTTTCGTAATAGGAGCATGTGAATGTTCCTCCCCAGATGTATGACCAATATGCTCATCTCCAGAATCATGTGGCTGATCAACTGATTGATCTGTCATTTTCCTTCAAATCAAAAAAACAAACATTACTTCACAAATATACAAATTCAAATATTGTAATAATACTTAATCAGAAAATAGAAAAGTGTAATAAATTACAGAATAGTAAACATTGGTAATATGGTAAGCATGTTAAACAATGATAAACATGGTAAACACAGGCAAAAGGTTGCCAAGGAGTTGGCCCAAGAAAGCTGAAAAGTGGACTCACTGAGTCCACCGGTCAGCCGGTGTGACCTCACCGGCTAGCCGGAGGACCCAGGCAGTAGACGTGCCCACAGCCTGGTGCCACCGGCCGGCCGCTGTCTCACCACCGGCCGGCCGATGGACTAGACAGAGCCTTCCTGTCTGGACCACCGGCCGGCCGCTGGATCACCACCGGCCAGCCGGTGGACCAGACAGCCTTGCTCTGTCTGGACCACCGGTCGGCCGCTGGATCACCACCGGTCGGCCGGTGGACCAAACAGAGAGCCTTCCTCTCTGTCTGGACCACCGGTCGGCCGCTGGATCACCACCGGTCGGCCGGTGGACCAGACAGAGAGCCTTTCTCTCTGTCTGGACCACCGGCCAGCCGCTGGATCACCACCGGCCGGCCGGTGGACCAGACAGAGCTTTGCTCTGGACCACCGGCCAACCGGTGATCCACCACCGGCCAGCCGGTGCGCCCAGGACTTCTCCTCTTTACGGTTTTTATTTTTTTATCGTTTTGGTTTGATACATGTTTTAATAAGTAAAAAATTTACAATATCTAACATTATATGAAAAAACTAAATGTAAACAAGAAATAAACATGTGTTACCTGTAATTTTAGGAATGTACAGTTGGATTGTTTTCCCAAATTCCTTCGTCGTGATCGTTCCTTATGGAACAAACCATGTCTTCAACATACTCATCATTATGTTCTGTTAATCTTTCCATGGAAGTAGGGATCTCACATAAATCAGCATCTTCATCAAATTCATCCTCACCAACATATTGTTTTTCCCTTGTAAAACAATAGCCCACTGCATATCTGATTGATCTACTACATAGAAAATTTGTTTGGCATGTGTTGTCATTATAAAATAATCAGCTGTGTCTTCCAATCTATTCAGATTAACAACTGTCATTCCAAATTCATCGTGTCTGACACTGTTGTTACCGATAAACCATTTACAGTTAAAAACAGGAACTTTAATTTTAAAGTAATCAGCCTCCCATATGTCTTCAATCACTCCATAATATTCACTTGATTCCGAAATTTGGTTTCTGTCCTTAGCACTCGAAAAATGCATTGCTTCTGCAAACACCAATACACCACTATTCTGAACTGCACTTCTGTTGTCCTGAGCTTTCGTATGAAATGTATAGCCATTAATGTCATAAGCGGACCATGTTATCACATTTAAAGATGGACCACCCACTATCCATTTTAATGTCTCTGATACATCTGATCTTCCAAGTAAGGTCTTTTTAAACCATGGCAAAAAAGTTTTGTTGTGCTCATTCAAAATCCACATTTCTTTCTTCTTTGGATTACATTGTTTCAACTCATTAATATGCAATGTGATATACGGTTGAACATCAGCTATGTTATTCAAGATGTATGATTCTAACTTCTTCATATGTTCAGCTGACAGTGATTTTACATTCAAGCCAGGAATCCCCTTTCCCTCATTATTAACCCGTTCATGGCGAGATGGAGGCAAACCTATGTGTTGCGCTGTAGCCAAGTAGCTCGTACAAAACTCTGTTACCTCCTCAGAAATATACTTTTCAATAATGGAGGCTTCAGGTCGATATGGATTTTTAACATATCCCTTTAATATTTTCATATACCTTTCAAAAGGATACATCCAACGAAGATATACAGGTCCACAAAGCTTTATTTCTCGAACCAGATGAATCATTAAATGCACCATCATATCAAAAAAAGTTGGAGGAAAATACATTTCCAAATGACAAAGTATAAAAATTGCATCCTTTTCCAAAATGTTCAAAGCATTCACATCAATCGCCTTGTTACAAATTGAATTGAAAAAATAACACAACCTCATTATAGTCTTTCTGACACGGATGGGCAATATTCCATGCAGTGCAACTGGTAGAATTTGTTGCATCATGACGTGACAATCATGTGATTTCATACCTATCAACTTCAAGTCTTTCAATGAGACAAAAATTTTTACATTTGAAGAATAACCTTGAGGCACTTTGATATCATGAAGACACTGACAGAAGCTACTTTTCTCCCTCTTCGATAATGTATGACAAGCCGGGGGAAGAAATGTTCGTCTTCCTTTAGGAGTGGGAGCTAACTCCAAACGTATTCCCATTGATAGTAGGTCTATCCTTGCATTCAACCCATCTTTTGTCTTTCCTTTAATATCTAGCAATGTTCCGATCAAGGAATCACAGATATTCTTCTCCACGTGCATGACATCAATATTATGTTTGACTTCATGATACCTCCAATATGGTAGCTCAAAAAATATTGACCTTTTCTTCCAAATATGTCTATCATTACCAGATTTCTGTGTCTTTCCCAATTTCACATCAAGGTTTTTCACCCTCTCAAAATACAAATCTGGGGATAAAGGTTTTGGAGAAGTATCAAATTCTTGTGAGCCATTGAATTCCTTTTTTAGTCTTCTATAAGGGTGATCCATTGGCAAAAACTTTCGATGACCCATGTACACTATTTTCCTCCCATGATGTAATTGACAATATGATGTCTGTTGTTCGCAAATTGGACATGCTTTATGCCCTTTAACACTGTATCCAGACAAATTTCCATATGTTGGGAAGTCATTTATAGTGAATAGAAGCACTACATGCAGTTGAAAATATTCAATTTTATAAGAATCATACACCCTAATACCATCAACCCATAACAGTTTCAAATCATCAATCAACGGTGACAAGTATACATCAATATCATTGCCGGGTTGCTTTGGACCAGAGATCATGATACTCAACATGACATATTTGCACTTCATACAAACTTCAGGAGAGAGGTTGTAAATTACCAATAAAACAGGCCATGAACTATGTGTGCTACTGAGGGTTCGGTATGGATTCATTCCATCTGTGCACAAGCCTAGTCTCAGATTTCTAATTTCATTTCCAAATGTAGGGTACTGGGCATCAATTTTCTTCCACTGTGGACAATCAGCTGGATGACGTATTTTTCCATCACATACCCGCTCATCAGCATGCCATCTTAACCTTTTTGCATCATGTGAATTAGCAAATAAACGTTTGAAACGAGGAATTATAGAAAGATACCAAAATACCTTTGAAGGGAGCTTTGTAATATCTACATCAGCTTGTGATTTTTCTTTCACCTTATACCGTGATGTCCCACATTTAGGACACTCTTTCAGAAATTCATATTCCTTCCTATATATAATGCAGTCATTCGGACAGGCATGTATTTTCCTGTATCCCAATCCCATCGGGCATAATATTTTTTTGGCCTTATAATGTGAATCTGGAAGATCGTTATCTTTTGGAAGAATGTCTTTCATCAATTGTAGCAACTCTGTAAAACTTCTGTCACTCCATCCATGTTTCGCATTCAGGTTAATCAATCTTAACACCGCTGACAAAACCGTAAAATCTGTACAACCAGGATATAATGGTTTTTCGGCATCACCATATAGACATGAAACTTTCGGTTCTATCTCAATTTGTTCTGCTACAATATCGCGAATCATTTCTTCAATTCCTTCGGAGTTACCATCTTGCGATTCATTATCATTAGTGACATTCTGTCCAGTTTCTCCATGACAAATCCTAGGGTTGTAACTCGGATTGAAACCATGACAAATCAGATGATCTTTTATCTCTCTACTTTTCAACTTCTTCATATTCAGACATTTCAGGCATGGACAGAAAAAAATGTCACTACTTGGAACATTTCGTTTAGAAAATTCCAAAAAGGCATCAACACCTTCCTCATATTCATTGCTCATTCGATGTGCCGTAATCCAACTTCGACTCATTATTACCTATAACAAATAGAAAAAATATATATATTTTTTAGATAAGACAAATATATGTTTATATGAAAAAAAATCATAATTTGAATGTAAACAATTTTGAAATATAAAACAAATCGATGTGTATTTAAAAAAATATACTTGAATATTATTTTTTAAACAAAATATAGTAAGATATAACACCCCCCCTGGACACCACCCCCACCCCCTACCCCCTTGGACACCCCCCTGGACACCCCCAACACCCACTCACACCCTTGGACAGCCCCCCACACCCACCCACCCCCTTGTAAACCCCCCTGGACACACCCCGACCCCTCTGGACAGCCCCCCGCCCCTCCTGGAAACCACCCCCCACCCCCTACCCCCTTGGACACCCCCCTGGACATCCCCCAACCCTCTGGACAGCCCCCCCACCCACCCAGACAACCCCAAATACCCTCTGAAGAGGCCGCCACCCACTTGGACAGCCCCCCACACCCATCCAACCCCTTGGACACCCCCCTGGACACCCCACCGACCCCTCTGGACAGGCCGACACCCCCTTGGACAGCCCCCCACACCCACCCATCCCCTTGGACACCACCCTGGACACCCCCCGACCCCTCTGGACAGCCCCCGACCCCTCTAGAAAGCACCCCCACCCCTCCTGGACACAACCCCCCACCCCCGACCTGCTTTGACACCCCCCTGGACACCCCCCAACCCTCTGGACAGCCCCCCACCCCTCCTAAACACCACCCCCACCCCCTACCCCCTTGGACACCCCCCTGGACACCCCCCCAACACCCACCCACACCCTTGGACAGCCCCCCACACCCACCCACCCCCTTGTAAACCCCCCTGGACACCCACCGACCCCTCTGGACAGCCCCCCGCCCCTCCTGGACACCACCCCCCACCCCCTACCCCCTTGGACACCCCCCTGGACATCCCCCAACCCTCTGGACAGCCCCCCCACCCACCCGGACAACCCCAAATACCCTCTGGAGAGGCCGCCACCCACTTGGATAGCCCCCCACACCCATCCAACCCCTTGGACACCCCCCCTGGACACCCCACCGACCCCTCTAGACAGGCCTCCACCCCCTTGGACAGCCCCCCACACCCACCCATCCCCTTGGACACCACCCTGGACACCCCCCGACCCCTCTGGACAGCCCCCGACCCCTCTAGAAAGCACCCCCACCCCTCTTGGACACAACCCCACTCCACCGACCTACTTGGACACCCCCCTGGACACCCCCCAACCCTCTGGACAGCCCCCCCACCCCTCCTAAACACCACCCCCTACCCCCCTTGGACACCCCCCTGGACACCCCCCGACCCCTCTGGACAGCCCCCACCCCTCCTGGACACCACCCCCCACACCCTACCCCCTTGGACACCCCCCTGGACACCCCCCAACCCTCTTGATAGCCCTCCCACCCCCCTGGAATCACTGAAAATTTACCATAACAAGAAGTTGGGCCATTCAAAGAATGTTTTTAGGTGTGGAGGAAGAACTGAGTTTCAATAGATAGAGAAGGAACTCTACATTAGGTTGTCTATTCCAGGTGTGGATTTGAAGGAGTTAATTTTTGTTCAGTGACCCAAGAGATTGAATCAGAAATTCAGATGTTGTGCCATTTTCTCATGATGAGGATGAATAATTGGTGTGGTTTGACTTTTAAATAGAGAGCTTAGCAGACCATCATATTTTCTATAGATCAGTAAAGGATGTTAGCATCGAACATAAGACTTAAGGGATGCTTTCAAATCCAAATATGTATGTTGATGGATGCAATGGATCTAGTAGAGGTTCTAGAAAGAATGGTGGTTTTATTTGTTTAGGATAAGTAGTGAAGAAAAAACTAGTTAATTTTTTACTTGCTGAAAAGAGGGTATCTAAAATTTTTAACATGCCGAGGGGAAATCTGGCGAGTCCTCCTCATGAAAATTTGTTTGCAGGGGGTGAAAATGGTGATGTGATCCCAAATCCATGCACCTATGCCATGGTTGTGTGTGAATAAAGTAGTAACAACTGTAAAAGGGAAACCCATCCAAATGGACACGCCCCAACCCTCTCGGGGATTTATAGAAAACGATGAAAAAATAGTGAAATCATAAAATTAGTCAATATTGCAAGTCGAACTAATAGATCTAGGGATGATAAATAAGATTATGGTTCCAAAACGAGTTAAAAGGGTTCGCAATCGAAGAATCATAGCTAGTTTCAACAAAAAAATCACAACACATATATATATACTATCCGCGAAAAAACAACGAACGAGTGGGAGGATTACCTGAGTGTTGCGAGTTTAGATGATTGATCCGAGGAGACTAAATATGAGAAACGATGATCGCAAAACGAATCTAAACCCACGAAATGGACGAGCCGATTCGGGTTTACGCGTGAGAGAGACGAGTCGCGACTGTCGAAGGTAAACTCGCGAATGACAATCCACGGGTCTGGGTAAATTTTTAAATGAGTTATCACGTCGGTTATTCAATAACCGACGTTATAATTTTTTTAAAAACATTTATAACGTCGGTTATGCAATAACCGACGTAAAAACCTTCCTTCGATTCTTCTTTACGTCGGTTATTTTATAACCGACGTTATAAAGGGCTCAAAATCCGCGTTTTATTACGTCGGTTATTCCATAACCGACATCAAAAACATCTGCGGATTCTTTTTTTACGTCGGTTATAAAATAACCGATGTAAAAAGGCCTTCAAAAACCGCGTTTTTTACGTCGGTTATTGAATAACCGACGTAACAAACACCCCCGCTTCTGTTTTTTACGGCGGTTAATGTATAACCGACGTAAAAAACGAAGCCGCTCGATTAATAACGTCGGTTATAAAAATAACCGACGTTAAAGGTGTACTAAACACAGGTTTTTACGTCGGTTATTTAATAACCGACGTAAAAAACCTCATTTTACATATTATGACGTCGATTTTATAAAACCGATGTAAAAAATGGTGATGTAAAAAACGTTTTCTGCACTAGTGATATTTAGAAAATTACTTCCATAATGACTCATTTATTTACAATTAAAGCATCTTAAAACTAGATTTTAATTTTTTTTTTCTAATCAGTACTATGATCATTTTATTTACATTAATGATCCACATGTCCAAAAATATCACATCAAATAATCCTTAAACTATTAAAATTTAATTCCATGATATTATTTTTACCACATATATCATAGAATAGAAACATGGATTTTCACCTTCAGATTTCATCGATGGATGATTCCACCATTAGCATCCTTCTGAAACACTTTTTCATCTTCTTTTCATGTAATAATTGATCATTATAAAACTCTATTTATATTATCTAAGATAATTAAACAACCTTCTCATAACTTTTTAATTCACAATAATTTTATTCTATTGTATATCTGTTATTTAATCTTGAATTGGAATTGTATCTCTCGACTCCCTCCAAGAACGTTCCTAATGAGACACCATGTTGTCAATATTTTTTGACCATTATATCATGTATTCTCATCCTGACATAGATAGTCACTCTATATTCTCTATCTGTCAATTCGCTTCTCCCATCACTTTCTCTCTTCTCAGATGGGTTTCAATATTTATTTTCAGTCAGCCGCCATCTTTTTCCTCTATGTATATGCTAGTTGGCCCCTAGATAAAATATTTTCTCCTCACATTCTCCCAATAGGTATCTCTTCTAGTGATCCCAAAATTCATGATGCAGTTTTATTTTATGTTATCCAATAAAGTCTCCCAATAACTATATTTCATGGGTCTCACCATTGATGAATATTATAACATTCAATGGTGGATTTTGGTACCTCAATTACATCTATAATGTCCTTCTCTTCTAGAGTAATAGGCCTTTGTTAGTTCCTAGGGATTATCCTTCCCAACTCTGGTGTCTATTCACCACCTGATGGAATTTTTTGGTTTCTTATTCTAGGTTCTATTTTATTCATGCCTAGTATTATTATCCTCATGTACTAGAAAGAAACATCTCTCCCTCTCTAGGTGGTTTATGTATGTTATTTTTGGTAGGGACTCCTACTTAGAAATGATTTGGTTTATTCATTCTAGACACTCATTCCTTTTCTCATAATCTCATTAAATTATGTAATTGGTGATATTCATGGATCTTTCATATATTATGGTGGTCCTTCTATTATATTGATGTACTATTCTATAGCTCTGACTATCATGGAGAGGAATCTATCCCATCCACTTTTCCCCATATCTTTTTTTTATACATGAATCATAGTTCTCTTGTAGTTGAACATTTTATATTATTCTTCATATTGTTTCTTCTTATCCAACCAACTATAAATTAATATGATATCAACCAATGATAGGTATCATTTCATCCCCAAGGCTTCTCACCTGGGGACATCTCTTGACCTCGTTCTTGAGTCACCAATGTAGTTCTTTTTTTTACAGGGTATGTTTTGTTTTATTGGATTAGATTTACTTGTTATTCTATGTAGTATGAGGACCAACTTCTAAAATTCGGTCACTTAATTTCCTCATTAATCCACTAAACCATCTATATATAATATTATTTTTCTAATTTCATTGGATACCTCTTCACTTCCACTATATATAGCTAATATAAAAGAACCTCATTTTTGTGGCGGTTCCCCTCTTCCTCTTACCCTGGACTTCAATGTGTTGTATAGAATTTAACCACTCTTAGTTGTATTAGTATCTATTCTAGTGGTAGTTATTTTTTTATTCAATTCCCCAATGGAGGATGTATTTATTATATATCCAAAAGATGGATGGATAACATTCATTCTCATTATAATGATTCCCCGATGCTTTACTCCTTCGCAAAACATTTATTTACTCAATTATTTTTCTAATTATTTTGAATGATTGGGGCATAGGAGACTGGGTGAAAACAAATTTACGTTACATTAAATATTTGCTCTTTGTTATGTCAATTATTACTATTCTGAAACAAAAAATATAACCATAGGATCTTTTAATTTCTGCAATGGTTGGTAATTCAAGACAACCTTTATGAAAAACCCTTTAACTGACACATTTGGAATATATATAATATTTTTATCACAATGAAGATGTTTTCCACCTCAAAATAGTTTGTCACCATTAAGATAAAATTTAGATCATTTCAAAAAATTTCACTATTTCGATGCCTTGTGTCTGGTTTTGGTAACAGAGAGGTCATGGATTGATCTTGGTTCTTTAGATACACAAAAGTCATCATGTATTATTAAAAGTGACTTGAATTATCTTTTAGATATTGTAAAAAAATCAGAGATACATCATTTAAGAAGGTTAAACAATATTAAAATATCATTGTCTCTTGTAATGGTGTTGTCGACAAGGGAAATACCTGCAACCGTTTCACATTGTGTAATAATAAAAAACAAGATAGGTAGATGTGGAGTCAAATAAAAGTTGATTTTCAAATAATAATGATATCTCCACATATCTAAGTGATAATATATCATAGATCATTTAGAATTTATCTAGTCATTTGTCTCTTCTCATTAAATTATAGATCAGATAGGTAAGTGAGAGAACATATTATTCCCCAACGGATGGTTATAGGTCATAGATTTCTTTTAGTGGTGTCTTCATTTAGGAAAAAACCCATGCATTTTGGATCCTATTTATTCTATACAACAGTATTAGAAATGTGAATGGAATTTCAAATATATTGAATAATAGAAATCTTTCCTTTAGGAATGACCGTAATTGTATCTCGGTGGACAATAGTCTCTTTGAGTTATAGTTGTAGGATCTTTTGAATGATATTATTATTTTTATATCTTGTTTGAAAAAAAAATATCAAAGATGTTTTTAGATAAGTATAGGGAGGCCTAGGATAAATCTAATGATACATGGATCATGTAAGGAGATAATAAATAGGTAATGTTTTCAATCATGCATTAGGGAGAAAAGGTACACCCTATGTCTGGATATTCAACTAAGGGAAAATCGTATAATAATGATCCAGAATTATTCTGGGGTATTTTGGAGGATTTATTTAAATAACAAAATATTGATGTCCAACCATTCATATAAAGTGAATACGTCAGAGTCCATGCAAGAATTTTTAATCCCATTAATCTCATGGTGTCTGATATTAACAATGTTATGTCTTGTGGTGTCCCAAAAAAGTAAGATATGTGAGGATATTAAGTTCTTACATCCAAGGATAAATCATTATCTAGAAGGATTCATTGGATCCTTCTATATGGAACCATGTGATTTGGTGATGAAATAGCTAATCAAAGAGATTAAAGAATTCATTCATGGTGGAGGTCTCTCCTGTGTGGCTTATGCCCCTACTTTGGGTCTTATACCAATGGTGAAGGATTCATCATCCCATATTTAATTTCAACCAATTAATATATTAATTTTTTTCAACAATTTCTTAGAAATAGTACATACCAAATGTTTTTTTACCTTCTACTTAATTGGGTATCCAAGGAGTAGAAAATTTTCATCAAGGGATTCTCCATTCAACTTTTAATTTGTATTTCTCTAGAAATTACTAGGTACATCAACATGAACACTCTTAACACCATCATGGTCATCAAAGTCAATATAAATAATTCTTATGATAAGACCAAATGTAAATTAATTCTTATGGTATTGAGTTGTATGAGATTATTTGATGTGTAACTAATCCGTTTTTCAGATGTTACAGCTCCACATCCCTTTCCATTTCTTTTATTAGTAGGAATTATGGATTCTTGAATACAGTCAGAAAACAATTTAGGAGGAACCTCTTTCCCTGACCTTATTCATTTAGGTGTAGGGCGTCATCAACAAATGTTTAATTTAGAGTCACCATAATAAATGTATTCTTCCTTTCAAAATTAGGGGTGTTTCCAATGGGTTTTTACAATATTCTATTTTATAATTATGTGTAATTCTTTTTTAATTAAAATAAAATGTCCCACCAGGACATTAATATTTTTGTAGAAGAGTATTATAGATGGGGATAGAAAATCATTAATTAGTATAAGTAGAGTTTTTACCATCCATATTTTTACATGGAAGGGCATGCTATGATGATTAAAGACTCATTGGTTATAATTTTGAGGATCATTCTCATAGAGTATTTGAGAGCTCCCATCATTTCTAGAAGGATTCATATTAATGACATAGATGGGTTAGTAAATAGGATCGCAGACCATATTAATAATTGGAAGAACAATTATAGTTATTTTAATGGAAGGATTTCATTATTTAATTTTTTTTAATTCTTCCATAATGTATTCTCACTAGGTATTCATGGTTCCCATGTATATTATTAGGGAGTAAAAAAACATCTCTTCTATCATCTGGGATTCCCAGTCCGATGGGAGATGGAATCGTGCTTCAAGGGTGAGGTTGGCCATGTTCGGGGAATAAGGTGGAATTAACCTGAGGGATTTCATGGGTATGGTGAACAACATTCAAGAAAAGATGTCATGGGAAGTGGTTGAATGTATAAATCCCAAGGGTTGCTTCATTGATATTAAATATACGTATGATTTGAGGAACCAAAGGTGGGTATGTTCAACATTAGGAAATCCATAAATGGTAACATCTATACTATAATGGATAATTATCATTGGAATGGTAGAGATCATATTATATAGAAAAAATATGAATTATATATGCTAAACATTCAAGGGTTTTTGATCCTAGACATATCATTTAGGTTTTCTGGTAATTACACATCATTCATCAATGCTATTATGAAAAATTAATGTCATGATTTTTTCTAATATATCTACATAAATGATGAACGAATCTTTTGTGTGTTCATCAGTTCTTCATCTGGTGCATTCTTTGTGAAATCATAGTGTATAATTACACCTTAAAACATGCTTCATGATGCATGGGGTCATATTATATAGTGAAAAGATATTCCTCTAAATCTCAATTTTATGATATGGTTGATACATGGCCCTAAAATCCCCACGGATGGGGATATTATGCATTAGAGTATAAGGCTAACATCAAAGATCACCTACTATAGATACCAAAATGAGGAGAATAATACTCCGATTTTATATTAATGGGGAAGATAAACATCAGTTTATCATGTGTTTGGTTAATTGAAATGTCATGTTTCCCACAATATCATTGTTGATTTTTTTATCTATCATTGGATCATGGGAGCTATAAGAACGATCCCAAAAAAGAAGGTGATGGTTCTTCTCGTAGAGGCAGGTTGCTGCAGTATATTGGAAATAGGTTAAAAATCCCCTTATGAGGGATTATTTGGATCGTGTCAGTTGCTAGTGGGATTAACATGGTGTCTAGTGGTTGTGTTGGAACCTCTTCTTAATAAATTATAGAGTTATCCAACTCATAGAAGTATCATTCATGTTATAAATTCCCCTCCCTCCAGGAAGAATATGTCTACTCTAGGACATTGGATCTGTTAGATCCCCCCTCTAGTAAATCATGCTTATTATCGATGGGTCATATAGTTCTATGTTTATGTTAGGAGGAGATATTATCAGGACCAAGGTGGATCAGTTTTGTTCACAGTTGGTGATTCCTATGTTCTCATATATTCTCTTTAAGAGATGCAGGTTCTATGAGTGATGGTCCATAAATGTGTAAAAGGGGTAATATCAATCTATCCTCTATGGATATTCAATCTGTGATAATTTATCACTCCCTTCATGTTCATATCAATAGACCTTGTCTTATTACTTATCCCATTAACATATGTGAATCCTTATTCATTTAATGGACTACATTACATTACACATGAAGAGAATGGAACTACGCTGTGGATTACATGGCTTCAATATTCTATTTTAATAGTTCATTTACTTACTTTTTCAGTCATGGATCTCTTAAAAATAAATGTATGATTATTATAATGGGTTATTCTTTTAGGATTCATTATATTAATCCCCATTTATATTTTCCCTGTTATTTCATTTATCAATAATAAAAAATTATTTTTTATATATAATCCTTATTAAAACAGATTTATTTTAATGTCGACAAATGAAAAAACAGTTACTGTGTTAATTTAAAATTGAGTGAAGTTTGATGCATATGAAGATATTGAATATTCATCTTCCAACCTCAATTCCATGAATATAAATTCCACTAACTGTATAAGATATTTATAAAAAAAATTATCAAGTAAAATATTCTAAAATTCATGGCATTATAAGGCATAAATATCTTCTATTTATATGGTATTCTTAACCATTGACCGCTACTTATCATATTTAACCTCAAAATGGAATGTTGATAGAGTGGTATTTCTGTGTTCAAAAAAACCCCATGACATTGAATATCTCCTAAAAGGATTTAACACATACATCATCAATTATAGGTTCAGAGGATTCACTAAATGCTTGAGGGTATTAATTCATTAAATTTTTTGAAATAGATAGGTTCCTTTCTAGTGAATATGTTTTCTATTTAACAAGGATACCACCACCATTTATAGCATTCATCTAATGATTCATCAAAACAACAAAATTCTGTATTTGAAATCAAACTATTCATAGTTTTTATTTGGAAGGATATTGTCCTCTTGGTGTCTCCCTATATAAGCTTCCCCATTTTTTCTCTGGAAGACTATTTTGAACAAACATGTATTATATTAATAAACAAGGTAACATTCAAATTCTATATCAAATAACATAAACATAAATTAGAATCTCCCAATTGTATATTATCCTAACCTCTATAAGTATCTAAACATTTCCCCTAATACGAACTATAAAGACATGTCCTTAAAATATTATATAATATTTAGTTTCAAATGATGATTTAATTTTATTGTATTCTATACTAAATTCTCATATTTATAGTATTAGATAATTATGTAATAAATGTAACATAAAAAACCCATAAATTAAAATTGGTCACTTCCACTCAATAACAATTTTTTAACAGTAATGTACTTTTAAAATGTAACATTAATTATTTTAATGAAAATTCGTCATGAATTCACCTTGAATTCATCATTTTTCATTCACATCCTTAAAATTTAATAGAAAATTTGATAATGTGGTATGAAAAAAATATTAAGGGTCATAAAAGAAGGACATGAAAATGTTAGTCCTTTTCAAAACCACTAGATTTCATAAGATATTATTACATTAATATAATTATAATTGAACTCAAATAACTATATAACTATAAAGAAAATACCCTTTACTACCCAATTTTTTTCATTAAACACATTAAATAAAATTATAATTAAAATATAATTATCATGAGGTTTTCTGGGAAACCCTGATAACCCATGAAACAAAATTCATAATTACCCTTAAATGGAATTTTCATTCCTTAAAAATTATCATTTACTTACATTATGAAATCTGAAATATTTAAAATAAAATAAATTAGTATGCATGGAAACATTATGTTGTTTCCTTGGGAAATGATCCTCATAGAACCCTTACACAAACTCTTAGAGAACAACCTAATCGGTAAATTACAATATGTTTGTTCAGAGAAAATTTTCATTACCTAATTCATTGGAGAGTTATATCAGGAAATCCCATCATCATGAAAAATTTAAAATGACTGTAAAATACTTATAATACAAATAATATTTTATTTTCTTCAAAAAAATATCCTAAATATCCTATTTAATTTATCTATACAAATACATTTTGGCTTCCTAAAAAATATAGATAATATCATTTTCCCTTCAAATCAATATTAATAAAACTCATGAACAATGAAAATTTTGATATTAAGTTTAAAAAAATATTAAAAAATGTAGAATAAGTTTTAAAATGAATAACGATCAGGATGGTTGAAAATTTTTCTTATGAACTATAAGTTAGAATGTCATTCCTTTTATAATTTTTTAAAAATATAAAAAATTACTCTTTTGAAAAATGTTTAAAATTAATCAAATAAAAAATAATAAATATATTAAATTTTGTCTTAAAAATTTGAACTTTATTTTCAAAAAAAAATTAACATACTTGAATCATTTTAGAGAACATAAATACAAAATAATAACTTTTATATCATCAAAATATTTCTTTAAAAATACCATATGTAACACCCCGAGCTTCCACGATACGCTTCTCATTCAATAATGCAATAGCTTGCATTGTACGCAACTTCGAGTTCTAAAACACTACGACTAATCAAAGTAGTCGTTATGAATAGTAATAACCACTTTTTAAAATTATATAAATTTTATATTTCAAAATGGACTTCATTTTTGTATTCGTAATATCGAAATTAGCCTATGTTGTATTTTTGGTATTTTTCTGAGAACATCTAATTTTTTATGAATAGTGAAAATTACTTAGAAACAACTTTTTTAATCAAAATAATTTATAGTGATAAATTATACTATTTAGTGGTTTTAAAGTATAATTAGAATATATTTTTACCATTTTATCCAATGGTGGTCATTAGAATTAATTTAACATTGAAATTGGACATAAACAATTGACAATCTTTTGATATAAATTGTTTCTTAAAAACACGCTATTTGTTGTGACAGTGGGAATTAATTATAAAATTAATTAATGCAGCTTATATGTTTGTAATTTTTTAAAATAGATATCATTTTTGAATTTGGAATATCAATTATAGCTTAGGGTGAAATTTTGGCATTATTCTGAAAAACTTCAATTTTTGATGAATAGTGAACCCACTAAGTGGTAGTTAAATAACTGATTTTTCGTTTAAATGAAATATTACCACTTCTGTGATTTTATTTTCAAAAATCTGACATACATGGTTGTCATTAAGAAGTATAATGTGGTTCAATGAGATTAAAATATTTTTTGGTGAATAGTAACGTTTAAGTTCTTAATCGCGATTAGAGGTAATTAATGTAGTTTAAGGTAAAAATAATGTTTTAATAATATGTGATGAGCTTGACACTTCTCCTACTCCTATTGGATGAGTCATGGCCGACCAAGACAACCAATGGGTCATCTTGGGGACCCCATGGAGCCACTTTGGTTGGAAAATGACATTAATATATATTTATTTAATGTTAAAATTAAATTGACACAAACATGAGTTGCTCTACTAAAACAGTTTTTAAGTGGTGTTACACAAGTCCATATTTTGACTATAAATATTCATTAGAAAGATAAATATATTTCCTACATCATAATATTTTTTTTATAATTTTTATACAATAAATATATTAAATTATTTATGACATCATTATGATGCAGCGATGACCTCATTATTTAACGATTTTAATAAAATGAAAAGATAATGTATAATCCAAGGCTTACACTTGTCCAAAGACTATTTTATGGGTATATTTATAACCATTATCACCTTAGCCTCAAATTATATAAGTGTGGGACCTTTATAATCCGAAAATCATTGTATAATAATGTACAATTTCCTTACATTCCAAGAGTGCCCCTCCTCTCCTCTTATAAAAGGCCCCCACCTCTACCACCTTATTGACACATTCAATCCATTTGGATAGGCCAATCTCTGCCAAAATACTCTCCCAACTTTCCCCCCTTACTCCTAGAAGCCTCACTTTGGGCAGAATTCTTCCCAAGGAAGCCTTTTTCTCAAATCAAAAAGAGTTACCCGATTTGGAGGTAATGTCTTCTCTAATGTTGTTTTGTTTTATTTTTCTTCTCCAACCCCCTAAACTCTATTTATTCATTTCATTTTCAAAAACACCAGTATCCTAAATATATTAGGATGTTGTTATAAGAATTATTCTAGCTACACTTACACACACCTACATCTAATGGTTAAAGAACATACGGTTTCTGTGGATGGAGAATTTCTGCCTCATGAAACGATGATTGTTCAACACTCATATAACACCTTCAAAGGTGGCCATTAAGATGTCACTATATTTATATATGATATATAATATGTTTATGTTTTACTTATGATTCTGTATTTCTCATTTATGGCATACTTTATGATTTCCATTATGGGTAAAACGTGATAATTTCATTTTAGGAAGTGCGGACTACCGCCCCCTCAAAGTGATTTGAATCGTTAATGCCATATGTGGGATGTATAAAGGATGGAGTAAATGGTATTATACACTATATTATACTGGAATTATATTATAAATTTATATCATTATAATTTCATTCCATTAAATACGAAAAAGAAATGAAAGTAGCGTTCATGCGTACGTACGGCTTACCGTCTCCATCAACGGTGCATTTCATTTCTTACATCTAAATGTTACGTAATATTATAAATGAATGTATATACTGGATATATATGATATATATGACATCTAAATACTGAATATAATTCTGGAGATAATGGATATTCTACCACATAAACAACTTGTAATTATAAGAAGTTTATTGTTCACTCAAGTACCAAAGATCGACAAAACGACCGTTATTAACTTAAATAATTACATAATGTTCATAACATTGTAATAAGTGATATAAAAGGATAATGAAATTGAAAATGGTAGATATTAACTCTAGTTTATTATTCAGGAGGTTAAATAACGGTCGAATCAAGTCGGACACAAGGTAAGGGAATTTCTTAACCCAACATCCATTCTTTGGGTTAATCTCCTACTTTCAAATTATGTCATGATATTATTATGTCTTATTTTGTATTTTTACATTCTTTATGTGTACCTATAGTGAATACACATAATATATCTATTTTATTTTAAAAATTATATTGGTAAGGACTTCGTCTCAATCTCCTTTCATTGAGGCATATTTGGTTTTATACACAAATTTCTTTTATACAGTGTATAAACCCCTTTGACTTTTACGTTTATTCAAAAGGAATCTTTTTTATACGAAGCGTTTACTAAATGACAAGAGGGGATGTTTTTCTTTCCGTACTTATGCGGCGACAATGACTTCTCTGCCGCCATGATCATTATTTGAGTTTCGGCTTCCACTACAAGACATCATTTTTTTAATGAAAAATAAATACAAAGTTTTAACTGTCTTTTATTTTGGTATTGAAAATGGTTTTGAAAGCGTTTTTATTATATCAATGTGTTGTATTGATATCTTGTGATTGAAATGTGGAAATGTTATGTTTCCTTTATGCATGTTTTATGTGATACGATTATGTTATGGTTTATGATATGTTTAAACCTATTCATATGAGGAATGTATTGGACTTAAAAAGTGACGGGTGGAGCCCGCTATAGCTCCTCGATGCATCAGTAGGTCTCATGAGACAACTAGATGTGGAATTGGCCAAGGCCCTTTCCCAATTTGATTTATGGTTTTGGCCGAGGCCTTAATCATTTTAGACGTCTTGTCCGAGGCCTTGAAAAAACGTTTCAGAATGTCTGGCATTATACATTCCCTCATTATGAAAGTGGTTATTGATATTGCATGTGATTATTCGAACAGTAGAATATCCATGTGAAGAAGTGAATGGAATTATCTCATTTTACTTTTTCCATATTATGTTGAAGTTCAAGTTTTAAAGGATTTTGATTTAGTTATACATTTCCTTAAATGTTTATGTTTATTGATGAAAGCTTCCACTATATTGTTGTCCTTACTGAGCATCTGAGCTCACCCATTTCAATGTGTTAATATTTTTCCAGGATGTGAAGAAGTATTTTATGAATGACCTGCAGGGGTAGTCAGAAAGGGATATGAGTGTGGAATATGAGGACCATGTTATTGTAGTTTGTTTACTTTTTGATGTAATGAAAGACTTATGAATGTATCTAGTGTTTCCAAGGCTACTAAACTAATCGGTCTTTTGAGACTTGATCTTTTGTGATCATGCCAATGTTACGAAGTAATGCACCAACTCTGGGTAGCTGGGGTCGGGGCGTTACAGTTGGAATCAGAGGTAGTTTAGTACTAACCTTGGAAGCAATATTTAGACAAACTCTGATTAGAGCACATAGCCCAAAGATAGACTTTGAGGATTAGTATAGAAGAACTTCCTAGAATTTTGTTATTGTAGAGATTTTGTGAGTTTTCCGAGGAATACATCCCTGTCTGGATACGAGCAGGTAGAGGTGGCTCTGGCACAGATGTACCTAGGGGTAAAACCTGAAAACACCGCTTTGAGCTAGACTCAAACGGGAACTGGTGCACGACAACGGGCCTTGCTGCACTCTTGGTTACGACACTCCCAGGGGATATGATTCGGATAATTCTCATTTTATTTACAAACCACTATGAACGGTTATGAGTATATACTTCCTAAAATAAAACCTTTTTATGATTATGGATTATATCCATAAATAGTTCAATTTATGTTAAGTATTTTACAAGTATGGAATTATGTATTTTGATTCATAAACTAATCTAGTTTATGCCATTATTTAGAAATGGCGCCTAGTGGAAGGAATGGAAACCGTATCAATGCACGCACTCCGTGTAGGGATTGCCCTCCTGCTCAAGATAATTATTGTGGATCTGGAGATACGACTGGTGCTAATCAACTTATTACCATACTGGGACAACTCACTCAAGTTATGAATAATAACCTTACTCGTATGGATCACCCTAATCCACAACATGGAGGATCAATGTTAGACCGCTTCATGAGGAAACAACCACCCACATTTAATGGGGGTGCAACTCCGTTAGTAGCTAAGCAATGGATAAACTCCTTAGAGAAAATATTCCATGCCTTGGGGAGTAGTGAAAGGGAGAAGGTTGTCATGGCAGTTTACCGCCTCACTAGATATGTCGATCAATGGTGGTCGCTGATTCAAAACACAAAGGAAGATGATGACGTATCGAATATGTAATGGAGGTTGTTCAAAGAGCTTTTCTTAGAAAAATAATTTCCTCGTGACCATCGAGCAGATATGGAAAGGCAATTTCTGAGTCTGAGCCAGAAGGAGGATGAGAATGTCGCAAAGTATGAGGATAACTTTACAAGGTTAGCGAGGCATGCTGCCGATTATATACGTAACCCATGGAGTAAGATTGATCGTTTCTTTGATGGGTTAAAACCATTTCTCTGTCGAGATTTAGTATCACAATCCTTCTCATCATACGAAGATATTGTCTCATGTGCTGTCAAGACAGAAAAGGAATTCTCTAAGTCTTATGACAATAAAGTAAAGCAAGAGAAGAAGAGAATGGTGGAACAGGAGACAGATAAAGGGAAAAAGGGAAAGAAGGATTTTCCATTATGTGATAATTGTGGGAAGAATAACCCTGGTACTTGCCTAAAAGGAATGGGAGTTTGTTATAAATGTGTAGAAAATGGTCACCAGGCTCGTGATTGCAAGGGAAAGAAAGAGGCTATCAAAGTTGAATGCTACAATTGTAGAGAAATGGGTCATTATGCAAATGAATGTCCTAAGCGTCAGGGAAACTTACCTCAGAAAAGGCCAAGGAATAAAGGACAATCTTATGTTGTTACTACAGTTGAAGCAGAATAACTAATGTATTGGTGCTTTTGGACTCATGGATTATATTCTGGTTATTAGAATAATGTGATATATATATAAGGATTGTACTGCAGTACTTGTTGATTTCAGTAAGGTTTTAATATGATGAAGTTAATTATATTTTTAGTATGTGACAATAAGAGAAACTTTACTTTGTTTGTGGAATCTGATAAATTGATTTTGGAATTAAGAGACCTTTTAGAGAATGTCTGGACAGAGGTATTTTGGATAACTATAAAGGTTGGAGTGGATTAAGTTGATCTTTGGATAGTATTTTTTAAGGTTAAAAAATTTATGAAGATTATTTTTGGAATATTATGATACTATAGTTTTAGGAAAAGGACAACCTGCAGGGTGGGGCATAACCCGTCGCGTCGGACAATGCTGCAGGAATCAAACCCACAATCATAGTGCGACATGCCTTTATTTCCTACCACTAGCCTACAGGAAGTCCCTGGTTATTAAAAAATAATTTTACTAATCTAAATGGTATGTGTTAACATTTAGAACCTTATACAATTAGGATAAGTATAATATTTTTGAGGTCTATTATCTTTTTGAGTGAAAGATGAGTTGAAGGTTGAAACTCTAATTGTCAAGAATAAATATATATATACCTATCTCTTATTCAATAAATAAATTAATTCTTAAACTTTAGTAAAGAGATATTAAAACAAAAAAATGTGTTATCCTATTACCTTATGTCTTGTTGAACTGGTGATATTTTAAATCAACATAGATTGAAGGCTTTGAGGCCCTCAATTTGACAGTTGATTTTGATTGAGGACCTCAATCACTCCCTACAAATATTTAGGTTTTTCCTCCAATTATATGTCTCTAATTGCCACCAATGTTCTCCTAATCAAGATCATAATTGGGTGGTGACTTTTTCATTTCCCTTTCCCTCTTATTAAGGATAAATTTTATTAATCTTATTTCCGATGTGGGTTTTCCACACAGGTATTTTCTATTTTCAACCTTTTATTTTCAAAGAAAAAAATTCAAATTGCGAGGACGCAATTTATTGAAGGAGGGGAGAATGTAACACCCCGAGCTTCCACGATACTCTTCTCATTCAATAATGCAATAGCTTGCATTGTACGCAACTCGAGTTCTAAAACACCGCGACTAATCAAAGTTGCCGTTATGAGTAGTAATAACCACTTTTTAAAATTATAGAAATTTTATATTTCAAAATGGACTTCATTTTTGTATTCGTAATATCGAAATTAGCCTATGTTGAATTTTTGGTATTTTTCTGAGAACTTCTATTTTTTTATGAATAGTGAAAATTACATAAAAACAACTTTTTTAATCAAAATAATTTTTAGTGATAAATTATACTATTTAGTTGTTTTAAAGTATAATTAGAATATATTTTTACCATTTTATCCAATGGTGGTCATTAGAATTAATTTAACATTGAAATTGGACATAAACAATTGCCAATCTTTTGATATAAATTGTTTCTTAAAAACACGCTATTTTTTATGACAGCGGGAATTAATTATAAAATTAATTAATGCAACTTATATGTTTGTAATTTTGTAAAATAGACATCATTTTTGAATTTGGAATATCAATTATAGCTTAGGGTGAAATTTTGGCATTATTCTGAAAAACTTCAATTTTTGATGAATAGTGAAACCACTAAGTGGTAGTTAAATAACTGATTTTTTGTTTAAATTAAATATTACCACTTCTGTGATTTGATTTTCAAAAATCCGACATACATGGTTGTAATTAATAAGTAAAATGTGGTTCAATGAGATTAAAATAATTTTTTGGTGAATAGTAACTTTTAAGTTCTTAATCGCGATTAAAGGTAATTAATGTAGTTTAAGGTAAAAATAATGTTTTAATAATATGAGATGAGCTTGACACTTTTCCTACTCCTATTGGATGAGTCATGGCCGACCAAGACAACCCATGGGTCAACTTGGGGACCCCATGGAGCCACTTTGGTTGGAAAATGACATTAATATATATTTATTTAATGATAAAATTAAATTGACACCAACATGAGTTGTTCTACTAAAACCGTTTTTAAGTGGTGTTACACAAGTCCATATTTTGACTATAAATATTCATTAGAAACATAAAAAGGTTTCCTACATCATATTATTTTTTTATAATTTTTATACATTAAATAAATTAAATTATTGATGACATCATTATGATGCAGGGATGACCTCATTATTTAAGGATTTTAATAAAATGAAAAGATAATGTATAATCCAAGGCTTACACTTGTCCAAAGACTATTAGATGGGTAGCTTTAGAACCCTTATCACCTTATCCTCAAATTATATAAGTGTGGGACCTTTAGAATCCTAAAATCATTGTATAATAATGTAACATTTCCTTACATTCCAAGAGTGACCCTCCTCTCCTCTTATAAAAGGACCCCACCTCTACCACCTTATTCACACTTTCAAGCCATTTGGCTCGGCCAACCTCTGCCCAAATACTCTCCCAACTTTCCCCCCTTACTCCTAGAAGCCTCACTTTGGGCATAATTCTTCCCAAGGAAGCCTTTGTCTCAAATCAAAAAGAGTTACCCGATTTGGAGGTAATGTCTTCTCTAATGTTGTTTTGTTTTATTTTTCTACTCCAACCCCCTAAACTCTTTTTATTCATTTCTTTTGTAAAAACACCAGTATCCTCAATATACTATGATGTTGTTATAAGAAGGATTCGAGCTACACTTACACACACCTACATCTAATGGTTAAAGAACATACTGTTTCTGTGGATGGCGAATTTCTGCCTCATGAAACGATGATTGTTCAACACTCATATAACACCTTCAAAAGTGGCCATTAAGATGTCACTATATTTATATATGATATATAATATGTTTATGTTTTACTTATGCTTCTTTATTTCTCATTTATGGCATACTTTATGATTTCCATTATGGGTAAAACACAATAATTTCATTTTAGGAAGTGCGGACTACCGCCCCCTCAAAGTGATTTGAATCGTTAATGCCATATGTGGGATGTATAAAGGATGGAGTAAATGGTATTATACACTATATTATACTGGAATTATATTATAAATTTATATCATTATGATTTCATTCAATTAAATATGAAATAGAAATTAAAGTAGCGTTCATGCGTACGTACGGCTTACCGTCTCCATGAACGGTGCATTTCATTTCTTACCTCTAAATGTTACGTAATATTATAAATGAATGTATATACTGGATATATATGATATATATGACATATAAATCATAAATATAATTCTGGATATAATGGATATTCTACCACATAAACAACTTGTAATTATAAGAAGTTTATTGTTCACTCAAGTACCAAAGATCGACAAGACGACCGTTATTAACTTAAATAATTACATAATGTTCATAACATTGTAATAAGTGATATAAAAGGATAATGAAATTGAAAATGGTAGATATCAACTCTAGTTTATTATTCGGGAGGTTAAAGAACGATCGAATCAAGTCGGACACAAGGTAAGGGAATTTCTTAACCCAACATCCATTCTTTGGGTTAATCTCATACTTTCAAATTATGTCATAATATTATTATGTCTTATTTTGTATTTTTACTTTCTTTATGTGTACCTATAGTGAATACACATAATATATCTATTTTATTTTAAAAATGATCTTGGTAAGGACTTCGTCTCAATCTCCTTTCATTGAGGCATATTTGGTTTTATACACAAATTTCTTTTATACGGTGTATAAACCCCTTTGACTTTTACGTTTATTCAAAATGAATCTGTTTTATACGAAGCGTTTACTGAACGACAAGAGGGAATGTTTTTCTTTCCGTACTTATGCGGCGACAACGACTTTTCCTCCACCGTGACCATTATTTGAGTTTCGGCTTCCTCTACAAGCCATCATTTTTTTAATGAAAAATAAATGCAAAGTTTTAACATTCTTTTATTTTGGTATTGAAAATGGGTTTGAAAGCGTTTTTATTATATCAATGTGTTGTATTGATATCTTGTGATTGAAATGTGGAAATGTTATGTTTCCTTTATGCATGTTTTTGTGATACGATTATGTTATGTTTTACGATATGTTTAAACCTATTCATATGAGGAATGTATTGGACTTAATAAGTGACGGGTGGAGCCCGCTATAGCTCCTCGATGCATCGGTAGGTCTCATGAGACAACTAGACGTGGAATTGGCCGAGGCCCTTTCCTAATTTGATTTATGGTTTTGGCCGAGGCCTTAATAATTTTAGACGTCTTGGCCAAGGCCTTGACAAAACGTTTCAGAATGTCTGGCATTATACATTCCCTCATTATGAAAGTGGTTATTGATATTGCATGTGATTATTCGACCAGTAGAATATCCATGTGAAGAAGTGAATGGCATTATCTCATTTTACTTTTGCCATATTATGTTGAAGTTCAAGTTTAAAAGGCTTTTGTTTTAGTTATACATTGCCTTAAATGTTTATGTTTATTGATGAAAGCTTCCACTATATTGTTATCCTTTCTGAGCATCTGAGCTCACCCCTTTCAATATGTTAATATTTTTCCAGGATGTGAAGAAGTATTTTATGAATGACCTGCAGGGGTAGTCAGAAAGGGATATGAGTGTGGAATATGAGGACCATGTTATTGTAGTTTGTTTACTTTTTGGTGTAATGAAAGACTTATGAATGTATCTAGTGTTTCCAAGGCTACTAAAATAATCGGTCTTTCGAGACGTGATCTTTTGTGATCATGCCTATGTTACGAAGTAATGCACCGATTCTGGGTAGCTGGGGTCGGGGCGTTACACCATACATCATGATATCTTTTGAAAAAAAATAATTTATGGAAATAACATTAAATATATATATGAGAATTTAATTTTTAGTGAATAATGTTTAAAAAATCCACAAAACAGTTTCTAAATAGAAAACAAAATATTTGGTCAAAATAGAATTAATCATAATGAAAGGAATTGAGACTACAAATATGTTACCTCCAGTCCAAATTTTAAGGTAAGTTCTATATCATCATTAATAGTAAAAAATTATTATTTAAATTCATAAAAAAAATCTATAATACCTTTTATTTGAATTATATCAATGTTATACAAAATTACTAAATTGATTATGTTCACCTTGGATGTTTGGATAGAATTTAGTTTATATCTTAAAAATGGATTTGGTATGGTGGATATGGTCAAATGGAAAATGACTATATAATTTCTATAATCATTATAACAATATATTTATAGTTTTTATATAGTATTTATAATTTTATAACCAACCATTTAAACATGTATTGGAAAATCAGTTATGTTACAATCATGGAGATGATACTCCGTACGTACAATTGAGTAATATTTCAATTTTTTTTAAAAAATTTTGGGAAATAATGTTATTATTATTTTAAATTTATATAATTATAATTATTTTAAAAATATACTATTATTTCATTGAATATTAATATATATATTATCACTCATGGTAATGTTGATAAATAATATCCATCGGTTCGCGTGGTGGTAGTCTCTAATACTAAACAGGTCCAACTTGAAGCCAAAGCTTCTGATCAATTATAAAAGATGAAATAAAAATTTAATAATGAATTGATTGGGGTAAAAAGAAGGTAATTTATATTATAAAATAATCAATAGAGTTAAGGGTCATTATATGACAGACCATTTTTATATTCATAAGCATTAGAGGCAGTCTTCCCATACGTATGAATGATAGTATAATTTTTCCTCAGATGGTAAATAAATATTTATATAAGTTATTTGCCATTATATAATTAAATTTTTATCATATATATATTATTATTTCATTTTTATATATCATTATGACCATCCATAATATTTATATATAGAAAATGAAATATAAGTCCCATGAGGTGGTTGTCTGCACTTACACCCAAGTGATGTTTTAATTTTCCATTAGATGGATAAGTAGATGAAAAATAATTATAAAATAAAAATAATAATGATTATGTATATCATAGATACTGATGTTAATATAGTTAAATAATAATGAATGATTTTAATTATGTAATAGAAGAAATAAATTGGAAACACTTGGTTATGAATTGTAGCTCTTATTTGGACAAACTACATAGGTTTATACAAAATTCCTTCAAAGTATGGTATTAAAATAAAAAGAAGACATAAAATATATGAATAGGGATGTTATACAACTAAATGGGTAGGTATTGGACAACATAAGAGTATCCTTGAGTGTATATAATGGGGGAGACAATGTATTTTTTTATGAGTGAGGGATAAAAAATTATTGGAATTTTTCAATCGATTAAAATATATTAATTTTTTTCTCAAGAAAATTGTATATGAAATGAATAAAAATTGAAAAAAATATTATATATGGTTTATATATGTGTATAAAATATTATTTAAATTGTTTTATATTTAATTTTAACCCTTATATTTTTTTAACCTTTTTGACTCTTTCTCTGATAATTGAATTTTTTTTACCAAAGTTACAATTCATAATTAACAAAATTGAAGGTGAAATCATCAAAAAATTGGAAATTATGATTCCAAATAAAGATTATATTTAATTAAATTAAATATTTATATGTGGCATAAATTAATGTAAAAAATAAAAAAATGTGGTGAAAGTTTCTTTCCCATTAAAATTCCATCAAATTATGAAAATGTTTTTAATATAGAAAATCATGTTTAATATTGATTAAAATGACATCAGTTGGGTTATGTTTAACATAAATGAACTAATTTAGTTTTAAAACCAATTATTAATATAATTTTAATTTCTAAATACATAAAAGTTAAATACTATATTCTTATATTATGGAATTTTTTTCTATTCAATAAAAAAATTTTCCTTTTAAACAAATTCCATAAAATTTATATAAAGATAAATTAAATTAATTATTAGTAAATTGTAGTTTATTTTTCCTTATTTGAATTATAATATTTATAAATTAATCATTTAATTGAAATCATATATTACAAGTAAACTATTTTTGTACAAATATCATTATTTTCTTTTTTATTCAAAAATTACATAATATTTTTATGGTGATTTTAATTTTATAAAATTTTAATGTGGAATATTAATGAAAAATTATGTTGGCCTATTACCTATATTACATTGTTCGTTATATTCAACCCAACAATTTAGAAATTGTTTCCTCACAAAATTATTCATTATATAAATTTGTGGGGATATTTTTCACTTATTTAATTTCTCTAACTCCCATGCTTATTATTTAGTCTTTTTTTATTTCCAAAAAACCTTAATGTAACACCCCAAACCAAACCATCAGGTTTGATTTATAGATCCACTATAACTTATGCACAACTACCCTTTGTAATGGGATTTTGACAAGAAGTGAGGTTCTAATCTCCATCCGTGGAAATATTATACCCTTAATACCATATCTGTGCAGAAATAACATAAATAAATCATTAATATAATATTATGAATTAATTTTAGAAGACTATAAAAAAAATCCTAAAAATATATATCAAAAAACTAATATATAATAACTATTGTTATTCATAAGTATTAATCCAAACAAGAAGACATATAATGAAATGTTATAAATAATTCCCACTGAGGAATGCTTTGGAGTACATCCTTATACTACTACCAAATCCATGCTCATCAGCTCAACCATCAGTCATAGGCCCGTTTCACTTGACTTGATCATTATAAAAGATGTTTCCACCAACATCGATATTCCCATATAGGGTGTGATTAATTAAACCGGTAGGAATCCACTAATGTGTCCTAAAAAAGTTTTCACTGGTATAATAGATGTATTCCATGATAATAATAAATTTTCAAAAAAAATTAAATATTTAAATGTCGATCACATGTTCACTAACTGAGACCACAAAATTCCTGACATTGCATTATTTGGCTCCATCATAGATATATAATCAAACGATGTGAGATGAGATCCAGAATGAAACACATTTCTAGAAACTATTATAACAACCCATATCATGTTACACATTAATTCATGATTCCCTATATAAAAGTACAGATAATAAAATCCTAGAATATTGTTAGGCCTAGTGTGTTTGGGAAATTATGTGAATAAATGACAACTTGTAATAGAAATATAATATTATTATTTAAAAACTAAATAACATGCACTTATATATTTTGGACCTTCGAAAACGTCATGGGATAATATGGGGACATAAATAAGAAAGGGGAGAGAAATATTGACATGTAAGGGTATAAAAATTCATTTCAAAAATTAATTAAGTACATGAGATCCAAGGGGTATATTAAAGAAAAATAAGAGGGTATTAATCATATTATTTCATAAGTAGGCATGATATAACATGATAACATAAAATAAAAAGGGAATTGTGGAAATAACAAAAAAATGACATAATAAACATAATTCATGTTTTACCGCCAAGAAATTATAACATTGTGTTGCTAGGATAACATATAATGAACCATATACTGAATATGATAAGATAAAAACAATTCTAGATGAATTTTTAGGATATATAATTCGATTAAAACTCATCGCATTCATATCATGTACATGAAAAGGTGCTTCACATAGATCATACAACATAAAGACGTATTTTATCACTTTAATCCACATAATTACTGACTTCATATTACAGTAATATAAATCCCGAACAAAAAAATTGAATTGTTAAAATAGTTTAATACCCATGAGTTAAAATTGAAAAATGTATTCTTGAAAAAAAATGATTGTCCTAGAAAATCAAAGAAAAATTTATACAGCATAATGGGTGTAGATAAAGTTTTATAGAATGAGTAAATGAGAGAAAAAAGGGAAATATGATTAAATGTTAATTATAAGTAAAGTAATATGTATGTGAAAAAATATATCCCAACATGAAAATTTTGAAGCCAAATTCCATGAAATAAATACGGTTCATGAATAAAGATGAGAAGGAGAGGATCTCTTACCATGGGATGTCGCTTTTGAAACATTGGGAGGAGACTTTTAAGAGAACTAGGGACCTTTTGATAGCTCTAAATAGGGTTGGAAAAACTAGATTCATGATCCAATGGTTTTTAGTGAAGGCTAATGGGTGGTTGGGTGGTTTTATTTTGAAAAGGTGAGGATAATTCTTTATTAATTTCCATACTTATATTTTTTAATCCTTATGATAATATAATCAAATCCATATAACTTTTCATGGTTCCCTCCCATGGTTTCAACCAAATTGGGCTAGTTTTCATTATTTTATATGTAGCACCCTCGGTTTGAGGAATGTGGCCTTTGTTTATGAATAATTATGTGTTTAAAGTGCATGGTATGAGTTGGGAAGAGGTTGGGAGAGTTTGGAATGGTTTTGGATGAGTTTGGAGGTCTTTAAAGGGGTGCACGGTTTGAGCACGGTTAGTAAAAACCATGTAGGTTCCCCAGGAAACCGTGCAAACCCTTGTTCTCGAGATAGTATCCCTCGCACGGCCTGTGCATGGTTTCCAAAACCGTGTGAGGAAACCGTGCGGACCCTGTCTCTCAAGGTAGTGGAGTGCACACAGTTAGCGCACGGTTTTCCAAACCGTACGGGCTAACCATGCAGCCACTTAAAGTTTGTCTTATAAGTTCCGGGATCACTCGGGATTTCCTCATTCCTCTGCAACCCTCCTCCCACTCGAGCCTCACTCAGTATTTTGGGTTCAGAGGGGTTAGGGGTGCTCTCCCACTCGGTTTGGAAGGCTTTCAAAGGGGTTTCAAGGTGGATTCAAGGTTTTGTGTCCTGTGTAAGTCTCTCCTCTTGGTTTCCATGTGTTTTCCTCTAGATCTACATCCCTCTCTTTCTTGATTTTCTAGATCTACAATTTTTGTGGGTAGATCTAGGGTTGGGGTTTCCTTGGATGTTAATTTTAATGTTTTTTATGGTTAGGGAAGGTTATTTTGAGAGGTTTTGGTGGTGCGTTCTCTAGATTGGAGGTGCGGTGGATTGTGGGTCGTTTTCGCAGAAACCCTAAAGGTAGGTGGATTCTCTCTCGAATCCACTTTGTTAGAACTAGTGGTTCCATGTTAAAATTAATTTGTTGATTAAAATTAATTGTATTTTTATGTGAAAAGTGGGTTGAAAATCCATTTGGGGATTTTGGGAAAAGAGGGTTTTGTGGTGAAATGATTTTGTTGTGGATTTTAAAATTGATATTTTAAAATGGGATGCTACAGTTGATTTGTGAAAATGATTGATGGAAGTGGTTTTCAATAAAAAGCTTGTTTTATTGAAATAGGGATTGGCATGGAAAATGGCTTTCAATAAATGGGTGATATATTGAAGTGGATTGATATGCAATGAAATTGGTTGATTGCATGTGGTTTTCTCCTTGGTGGGTTATATGCTTGGCTAGGATTATTTTGGATGTTGTGTGAAATTTTTGAGAAGTACCACTATAAAAAGTGGATGTATAGTTGATGGAAGGGCCACCATCAATGGTATGTGGACGGGAAGTGCCGCTTGGTGTAAATGGGTGAATGGGTTGGATAAAATCTTTACCGTTTGTTTGTTTTGTTGTTTTTTTGTTTGGTGGTTTGTTGTGCATTGCTTTTCAAGATGGAAGTTGTTGTGATAACGTCTAAATGATGATATGTCTTGTGGAATGTTTGGTTGGCTTTCCCTATGTTGCTTGGTTTGGGTGTGATGGCTTGGTAAGGGCATCTTTGGCTTATGAAAATGGTTGCACTTGTGATTTATTTTATATAAACTATTTTATATAAATGTGCTAATGGTTTTGTCCTAGTGGCGTGTGTAGGGAAGTCATTTGGGGAAATAATACTGAGTTTTAGTACGCACCCCTACTTTGGCATTGTGGTTCCTTTGTAGATGTCGGGTACCATGACGTGGGAAAAGGTAAGTCATCTCCCTTCTTTTGTGGTTCATTGTGATGTCTTTGTAGAGCGTGGAGCTTGGAGCTTGGTGTGGAGTTGTGGTGGTGTCATGTCTTGTAGTGGTTGTTGTTTAGTTTTCTTCTTGTACTCTGATGTTGTGTGGACATGTCTGGTTGTATTGGTTTTGAGTTGTGTTGTGGATCAACTTGGTTGTCTTTTCAGAATGCATGGTTGGGTAATTAAATTTACATGCATCATATAGTGGCTGTTTGTGGATGGTTTGGTTTGTTTTTTCTTAGGGGATAATCGTTCCCCAACTTGATATTGAATCCCTTGGCATTTATTTCCAGCCTTTGGTGTCTTGGGAACATTTCTAAGTCCATGTAGCCCTCACCGCCTCCTCAAGCCAATGTGGTAGGGGCGCGATGTTACAAGTGGTATCAGTTTGTTCGGTCCTTTGGACATGATTCTTGGATATGACGTTGACATTCGTTGTGGTATAATCCTTGAGTCGGGATGGTATCAAGGCATAAGAATGTTGGAACTTGTAATGTATAGCATAAAAGGACGTAGATAACCCTTTAATGCTGAATTCAATTTACCAGGGATTTGGGTACATAAGTGTTTTGGAGAAACTTATAGGCATTGGATATCTCATTGTTGTGGGTGTAGCCAATGAGATGAGCATGACATGCATGGTAGAAATGGCTTCCCACTAGGATGAATATTTCATTGGGTTATAATGATTTAGGATGTGATATGAATATGTGAAATTGTAATGTGAATAAATTGGTATTTTGAAAATGGTTAGGTTTTCAAAATGGTGAAACATGGCACATGTGAAAAAATGTGAACTGGTGGAAAGCCTAGTTGTGATAGTGTTGTGTAATGTGATTTGAAATGGGATTTTGTGACATCTAAAGATGTGTGACTCATGGTTTTTTGTTTTCTATTGATAGAAATGGCACCGGGTAGGCCTTGTAAAGACCAACCGGAGGAGGCTTCTGAGAATGTGGCTGCACCTGAGCCTCAAGTGAACCAGTAGATTGTGCAATGTATAGTGAATGATTTCTAAGATGTGGGAAGTGGAAATATAGTGGATGAAACAAGTCATGTGGGTCATGAGGTTCAGTTTTAAAAGCAGAGTTGACCCATCTTCAGGGGTGATTCTGAGCCGGAAAGGGCAGAAGCATGGTTGAATAGAATGAACAAGATCTTTCAGTTCTTGGGAACGCCGGTACAGTTGAAAGTGAAGTTGGCCATGTATATGTTGGAGTATTTTTCACTTTAGTGGTAGGGGTTGGTAGTCCAAGCTGGGATGGACCAGGGCATGTTGTGGGAAGGTTTTGAGGAATTTTTTAACAAATAATTCTACCCACATATGTTTAGAATTCAGCGTACGACTGATTTCTTTAGTTTGAAACAAGAACTTATGTCTCTGACGGATTATGCAGCTAAGTTTATGAACTTAGTGTGGTTTGCACCCGAGGTGGTGGGTATCATGTCATTGAAGGCTAGGATCTTTGAATCGGGGTTATGGTAAGAAATCCGTTCAAAGATAACAGTAATGTGTATAGATGATTACACAAAGACGGTGAATAGAGCCTTGGTGGCCGAGTGAGATCTGTTGGGATCTCCAGGCGGGGGAAGCATGGTGGTACCCATGGGGAAGAGTGGGAACTCTAACATTGGGTTCAAGAGAAGGAGGGACACTTATTCTCAGGGTGGAAATATGACATATAATCTGACGGCAGGATTGGTAAATCATCCTCCAAATCCCCAAAGCAAGCCGAGATTTTTTCAGTGTGGTTTGACGAGCCACATCAAGCGGGATTATACGGCTTAACCCCAAGCATGTCATAATTGTAAGAATATGGGTAATCTGTAGTGTTATTGTCGAAATGCTCTAAGGTCGGGTGTTCGTGACACTCCTCAGAGATCGTAGATGTCATATTCTTCGACGGGACGGGGGCAGCAACATACCCTTCATCGTCAGAGTAAAGTGGTTCATGGTGATTCTAATAATTCCACGACACTTCATCAAAGAAATAAATAGAATATTGTGGAATGAAAACATGTGTTTTTCGCTGAACTGGTTAGGGTGGATGATCAGTCGGGACCCTCCACGGTGTGAAGTATCATTCTTTTAAATTCTACCTTGATGCAAGTGATGTTTGATACGGGTGCTTCAAACTCTTTTATTGTTGCACGTGTTGTTGATTTGTTGGGTTTAAGGGTAGAAATGATGCCCTCGGTTTTGAAACATCAAACGCCTCTGGGTCGAAGAGAGTGTCGATTTTCTCGTGTAGAGGATTTTGTATCATTGTGGGAGAGGTTGAGATAGAGTGGAACTTCTCAATTCTTGAGATGGATGGTTATAATGTAATCCTGAGAATGGATTAGCTGGTTTATTTTAAGGCCCTCATAGACTGTGATGCACGGACAATGGATTTTACGCCACACAATGGCATTAGATATCTCTTTGGAGGAGAGATGCATGAAAGGCATGGTGCAACGATTTTGTTGGAACTAGCAGTAGATGCATTATTGTATCAGTTGGCGGTGTTTTCATTAGAATCAGTAGAGGGTGTTGAGCAGAGTGTTCCTCTGGAAGTGGTGGATCAATTCATGGATGCTTTTCCTGATGAATTCTCTGGGTTACCTCCCGTAAGAGAAGTGGAGTTTAAGATTGATCTCCATCTGGGGACCAGTCCTATCTCACTTATGTCTTATCGGATGGCACCCGTTGAATTGCGGGAATTGAAAAACCAGTTGGAAGATTTCGAAAACAAAGGGTATTTCCGACCTATCATGTCTCCGTGGGAAGTGCCAATTTTGTTTGTGAAAAATGCGGATAGAACATTGAGTCTATGTGTTGATTATTGTATACATAACCAAGTTACGATAAAGAATAGCTATCCACTTCCATGAATTGATGATTTGTTTGAGCAGTGGAGGGGATCCCAGTTGTTCTCCAAGATCGACCTGAGGTTGGGATATCATGAATTGTTGGGGAGGAAGGAGGATATTTCTAAAACAGCTTTTAGAAGTAGATATAGCGATTATGAATTTGTGGTAATGCCCTTTGGTCTAACGAATGCGCCAGCAGTGTTTATGGCATTGATGAATCAGATATTTCTGAGATATATGGATTCATTTGTGGTGATTTTTTTCAACAATATTCTGGTGTATTCAAAGACATGGCTGGAGCATGAGCAGCACTTGGCAACAGTGCTGGGGTTCTTGATGGATCATCGGTTGTATGTAAAATTGTCAAAGTGTGACTTTTGGAAATAGGAAGTTCATTTTCATGACCATTTGGTTTTTGAAAGGGGTGTTTTAGTGGATCCAAAAAATATAAAGGTTGTTATCTCATGGAAACTACCAAATAATGTGTTTGAGATATGGAGTTTTCTTATTCTAGTTGGGTATTATCGGCGTTTTGTTCGTGACTTTTCACATTTTACTTTTCCAATGACAGCGTTGACAAGAAATAATGTTCCATTCCAGTGGAATGAATAGTGTCATCAGTGTTTCGAAGAGCTAAAGGGTCATCTTACATCATCACCAATCGTGGTTTTTCCAAAATCAAGAAAAAGGGTATGTGGTGTATTGCGATGCATCGGGATCAGGGTTGGGGTGTGTTCTCACGAAAGGGAATAATGTTGTTGCATATGGCTCATGGCAGTTGAGAGTGCATGAGAAGAACTACCCAACTCATGATTTGGAGTTGGCAGTAGTGGTCCATCCATTGAATGTGTGGTGTCATTATCTCTTCGATGAGAAATTCACAGTATATACAGATCATAAGATCATAAAACACATTTTCTCAAAAATAGATTTGAACTTGAGGCAAAGGAGATGGATGGAATATCTCCAAATGTTTGATTTTGACTTGATGTACACACTGGGTAAGGGAAATTTGGTGGCAGATGCATTAAGTATAAAATCATATGCTCAGGTGGTTAAACAGGTATCAGACCAATGGCAGTTAATGTCGGTTATAGCTGATATGTAGTTGTAATGTGAGGACCAGGGCGATAGAGAGGTCTTCTTTCCGGTTTTGTTGATTCCTAGCTTGGTTGGCCTGTTTAGAGTGGTACAGATATCCGATTATGAGTGTGTGACCGTGGGGTCGAGACTCAATGGTGGGGAGACCATTGAGGGTTGGAAACTGAATGGAGATTCAGTTTTGTGTTTTCAGAATCAGATGGTTGTACAAGTTTCTTATCAGGAGGATCTTCTCAGGGTGTATCATCATTCTAGGTGAGATATTCATCCTGGAATTCAGAAAATGTATATAGCACTGAAGGCGTAGTTCTGGTGGGAGGGTATGAAAAGACGTGTGTCTGAGTTTGTTTTGAGAGGCTTGACTTGTTAGCAGTTCAAGACAGAGCATCAGAGGCGAGTAGGAATGTTGCAGTCTTTACCAATCCCTATTGGAAGTGGGACGAAATAGTGATGGATTTTTTCACAGGTCTCCAAAGAATGGTCACGAAGCATGAGGCCATTTTTGTGATAGTGGATCAGCTAACGAAGTCGGCCCATTTCATCCCGATTCATGAATCTCATATGGTGGTGGATCTGTCCAAAATAAATATCCGGAAGGTGGTAAAGAGGCATGGTGTTCTTGTTTCGATTGTATCAGATATAGATCTGAGGTTTACATCTCGTTTCTGAAAATCCTTATAGCAAGCCCCTGGAACACAGTTGACGATGAGCATGGCGTATCACCCTCAGAAGAATGGTAAAACCGAGAGGATGATACAAACTCTGGAGGAATTTTTTGGGCTTTTGTCATGTAATATGGTGGCTCATGGGAGTATCACTTGTCATTGGTTGAGTTCTCATTCAATAACAGTTATCAGGCATCCATATAGATGGCGCCATTTGAAGCATTGTATGGGAGGTCGTGTCGTTCTCTACTATGTTGGGTGGAAACAGGTGAGTCTTCAATGGTTGGACCGACTCTTGTCCAAGATACTACGGAAAAGATCAAGTTGATCAGGAAGATAATGGAGATGGCTCAGAGTCATCAAAAATTGTATGCGGATCATCATCAATAGTCATTGTCGTTCCAGGTGAGTGATCATGTGTTCTTGAGGATCTCTCCTAGGTTGGGACATCATCAGTTTGGGAAGCAGGGAAAGCAATCTCCAAGGTATATTGGACCTTTTGAGGTTCTTGAGTGGGTTAGTGATGTGTCTTATCGTTTGGATTTTCCACCACTGTTTAGTGCAGTACACAATGTGTTTTATGTCTCGCAGTTGAAAAAGTATCAGCCGGATCGTGACCATGTGATTCGATGGGATCATGTTGAGCTAGAACTGGATGCTTCGTTTGGTGCACGTGCCAGTTCGAGTTAGGGATCGGAAAGATAATGCCTTTTGTGGTAAAATCATCGGTTTAGTTTGTGTTTTGTGGCAACATGGTCAGATTCAAGAGGATAATTGGGAGTAGGAGAAGGAGATGGTCGAGCAGTGGCCTGAGCTCTTTCGGCGAAGGGAGGGTTCACTACATTCTCAAGAAGGAAAGTCCAATGGCGGGGAGAATGTAGCAACCCCCCTATTTGAGGTATGTGGCCTTTGTTTATGCATATTTATGTGTTTAAAGTGCATGGGATGAGTTTGGAAGAGGTTGGGAGAGTATGGAATGGTTTTGGTTGACTTTGGAGGGCTTTAAAGGGGTGCATGGTCTGAGCACGGTTAGTGGAAACCGTGCGGGTTCCCCAGGAAACTGTGCAAAACCTTGCCCTCGAGACAGTAGGCCTTGCACGACCTTCACACGGTTTTCCAAACCGTGTGAGGAAACCATGCAGACCCTGGATCACGTGGCAGTGACGTGCGCATGGTTAGCGCATGGTTTTCCAAACTGTGCGGGCTAACCCTGCAGCCAGTAAAAGTTAGGGTTATAAGTTCTTAGCTCACTTGGGATTGCCTCATTCCTCTCCAACTCTCCTCCCACTCGAGCCTCACTTGGGATTTTGGGTTCTCAGGGGTTATGGGTGCTCTCCCACTCGGTTTGGGAGGATTTTGAAGGGGTTTCAGGGTGGATTCAAGATGGTTTCTCCTAGGTAAGTCTCTTCACATGGTTTCCTTATGTTTTCCTCTAGATCTACATCCCTATATATCTTGGTTTTCTAGATCTACATTTTTTTGTATAGATATAGGGTTGGGGATGCCTTGGATGTTGATTTTAAGGCTTGTGATGGTTATGGAAGGTGATTTATAGAGGTTTCGGTGGTGCATTCACCGGACTGGAGGTGCAGTGGTATGCACGTCATTTTCTCAGAAACCCTAAAGGTAAATGGATTCTCTCTCAACTCCACTTGGTTATAACTAGCGGTTCCATGTTACAATTAATTTTTTGATTAAAATTAATTGTGTTTTGATGTGCAAAGTGGGTTGAAAATACATTTGGGGATTTTGGGAAAAAGAGGGGTTTTTGGTGAAATTCTTTTGTTGTGGATTTTAAAATGGATATTTTAAAATGGGATTCTATGGTTGATTTGTGAAAATGATTGATGGAAGTGTTTTTCAATAAAAAGTTTGTTTTATTGAAATAGGGTTTGGCATTGAAAATGATATCCAATAAATGGGTGATTTATTTGAAGTGGTTTGATATGAAATGGAATTGGTTGATTGCATGTGGTTGTGTCCTTGGTGGGTTATATGCTTGGCTTGTCTTATTTTTGATGTTGTGTGGAAGTGTCGAGAAGTACCACTATAAAAATGGGATGGATAGTGGACGGAAGGGGAACCATTAATGGAAAGTGGACGGGAAGTGCCTCTTGGTGTAAATGGGTGAACGGGTTGGACGGAATCTCTACCATTTGGTTGTTTTGTTATTTGGTTGTTTGTTGTGCATTTCTTTTCATGATGGAAGTTATTGTACTAATGTGTGAATGATGAGATGGCTTGTGGCATGTTTGGTTGGCTTTCCCTTGGTTTCTTGGTTTGGTGTAATGGCATAGAAGGGCATGTTTGTCTTATGAAAATGGTTTCACTTGTGATTTATTTTATATAAACTATTTTATATAAATGTTCTAATGGATTTATCCCAGTGGCGGGTGTAGGGAAGTCATTTGGGGAAATCTTACTATGTTTTAGTACTCACCCCCTGCTTTCGCACTGTGGTGTCATTGCAGATGATGTGTACCGTGACGTGGGAAAAGGTAAGGCATCTCCCTCCTTTAGTGGTGTATTGTGATGTCTTGGGGGAGAGTGGAGCTTGGATCATGGTGTGGAGTTATGTTGGTGTCATGGATCGTAGTGGTTTTTGTTTAGTTTTCCGCTTGAACTCTGATGTTGTATGGTCATGTCTGGTTGTATTGGTTCTGAGTTGTGTTATGGAACAACTTGGTTGCCTTTTGGGAATGCATGGTTGGGTAATTATATTTACATGCATCATATAGTGGATTTTTTTGGATAGTTTGGTTGGTTTTGTCTTAAGGGAAAATCGTTCCCCAACATGATCTTGAAGCCCTCGCCATTTATTGCTAGAATTTGGCATCTTGGGAACATCGCTTAAGGACAAGTAGCCCTCACTGCCTCCTCAAGCCAATGAGGTAGGGGCGGGGTATTACATTATATGTCTATGAATAAGAGGTCTTAAAATAATTCCCCTACAGATATCTATGTGAGTCATAGTCATAAAGAATTTATTTAAAAACCAAGAAGTATAATAATGGGCTTTAAAGAGTAATTAAGTCTTAATAAATTTGATAAAATAACATCAAAACAAATTATTTTAAATGGGATAAATTTATGTCTTCATGGATATCTTTTATATAAAATATTACATCAATTTTGTGTCATTGTGATGCCATAATAGAGAAATTTTATTTATACTATATTTTATTATTACCCAAAAATTCAACGGTCTCAGAAAAATATTGAAATGCCCCGACCCCAGTTACCCATAGTCGGTTCATTATTTTAATACATTGGCATGATTACAAGAAATCAAGTCACGAAGTACCGATCAGTTTAATAGTCTTGGAAAATATATTACATACATGAATGCTACATTATACTTCATAGAAAACAAAAAAACATAAATAATCCTTTATGAATGCCATTATTCCCTTGTATTGACCCTACATATCAATCACAATACACTTCTTGGAATCCTAGGGAAAATAAAACATAGAAAGGGGTGAGCTCGGATGCTCAGTAAGGATAACAATACAGCGAAACCATTCATAAATAAGCATAAACTTTTAAGGCAATGTATAACTAAAAAAATCCATTTAAACATGAACTTCTGCATAATATAGAAAAAATAAAATGAAGTAATTCTATTTAATTATTCACATGGATATTCTACTAGTTGAATAATAACATTCAATATCACTAACCACTTTCATAATAATGGAATTCATAATGTCATACTATCGTAACGACATAGCCAAGGCCTCGTGCCAAGACTACAAATAAGATTTTTTTCAAGGCCTCGTCCCAAGACACTAGTTTGTCTCATTAGACCTACTGATGCATCGATGAGCTATAGAGGGCTCCACCCTTCACTTACTAAGTCTAATGCATTCCTCAAATGAAATGGTTTAAGAATAACATAAACATTTTTATTAAAAATATCATAAGTAATGTTTATACTTTATCCATAAACCTTGAATGGTGTAAAAATAACACATCCACAGTCAAAGATATCACAAAACCCTCAATACAATATGGGAGTTTTGTATCATGATTAATCAACTTCAAATATGCTTAAATCCATCAAAGGATGTTGACATAGATGAAAATGTTTTGTAAAAATCGTTGAGAGAAATATCCCTTTTCATGAAAACATTTAATAGTTACACAATTTAGAAAGGAAGACATTTAAAGACATTTTTGAATCAAAGTGTCCCATACCACTTTGAATATTTTGAAAATAATTACCATTTTTAAAACATTCATGTCCATATAAATAAATCCTTAAAACCCATTTTGAAAACATGGACATTAATGTGAATGACTTAGAAGAATAAATATTTAAAACATTTCAAATGATGTTTTAGTTAAAATTAACTTAAAAATAATCCTTTTTAAAACACTTTTATGAAACATGGACATGGATAATAAATATGTCCTCGTAGATACTTATGTAAAAACAACCACATATAATAAAGATATTGTGAAATTAACCCTTACCAATTTGGAAACTTACAAAACATACACCCCATGAAAGAATTATCATACAATGAATATGTAAATACACATAAATTTAAGTTTATTACACAAATAATACAATTATGGGTAGTACATACACCATAGAAAAGGTAATAGTGGCAATATGGCATGAATCTCACAGGAATAAGGAGTGAGATGAAAACCCCTTACCTTGCACTTTCTTTTAGTTGAGGGTACATTTAACCTCATGTATGAAGATCTTAGTATGTTATTAATGTATAAAAGAACCATATTAATATTTATTATATCATACGTGATTCATTTATTACTTTATACTACTCATTTAATAATAATTTACATGTTATATTAACATTTCGTGTAATAATCACTTTCTTTATCGTACATGTTTTAACCTGTTACTATTGATTGTATCACTTAGATAAAGATTTAATTACTTACAGAATATAAAAAATTATTTATATATCATATATATTTTGAATATAAATATGTATAATAGGCATATATATCGAATAAAACCCCGTTTATAGAGTCGGCAGTACGTATGTACTCATAAACGTTGTTTCCATTTTCATATCGTATTGAACAGAACTAAGTGAAAAAAATATATGTAAGTACATAAATACTTATATATATAAATATATATATATCTATAGTAGAATTAATATTTCATATATTACATAATTATTAGTAATATATATTTTTATAATCGTCGATAAATGGTGAACTTGGAAATTAATCTCATCGTGTCGTGGAGACGGTAATCCGTACGTATGCACGAGTGAGAATATCATTATTTTGATATTAAAATAATATATAATTGGATGGTATATAATATATAAAGAATCCTTATCATGTTATATTTATTATTTACATCAAATAAACATCATTATTATACCCATCCAAATAATAATGTATTGAATAACAATTACACCACGACGTGGAGACCGTAAGACGTACGTACGAACGTATGGTGACATGTCATTCAAAGGATGGATATGAAACAGAATATGGTTTTACCATAATTATAGTAACATCAAATTATATAGAAGATACAGGAGTTATTATTTTAGAATGTAAATAACAATGAAAGAAGAAGTTGAAGAAGAAAGGAACTTGAAAGAGGGTGGTGAAAACATTACCTCTTCTTTGGGTTCTTCCTTTTGATTTGATCAAAGTGGATCCTTAGGATAGCTTTCTCATCAAACTAAGGTCTCCATGTTTAATTGAGGGAGGTTGAGAGAATATTTGGGTAGGGTTTGGCCGAGACAAATGGCTTTGAAGGTGTGAATTAGAGGGAAGTGGAAGTGCCCTTTTATAAGAGGGGTGAGGGGCACCTTAGGAAAAGCTAGAAATATTATTTTATAATAAATTCATATTCGGTTTCTAATGTCTCCAAAGTGGATTATTTAATGTTTATGGTGGGTATAGGTAGAAAACAACTCAACCAATAGGTTTTATACAGGTTTGGGTCACTATATTAACCATATCATTTAGTTTTAACTCTTAGTTAATTAGTTTGACATTTACCACGTGTCTTTGAATTTTTTATATTATATGGTTAATAAATATACTATAAACTTTCAATAGACCAACCAAGTGGTCCATTAATTATACACCTATCATGATATAATTCCTTTTTCCAATACTTATATTTTAAGTAATAGAATATTAATTAATAATATAATATTTGTTTTTAAAAACACTTTTATGTCAATTTTGACACTATTGGGTATTTTGTTTTTGATAAATTCATAAAAGCATCAATAAAGAGAAAAAAATTCATATAACAAATAAAAATATGTTATATTAACCTATAAAATTATTGGAATTCCTAAAAAGTCTCAAATTATATTTATTTGGGTATTTATAATTTCAATTATCTTAATCTTTAATTAATACTATAATTATTGCAACATCATTGTGTCATAACTAAATTAAATTATTTAATGTCTAAAAATTATAAATAAAATAAAATTATGTAGGAAATCATTTTATATTTCTAATTAATTTTTATAATAGAATTTATTTTATGTATAACCCTATATTAAAAATGTTTTAGTTATTAAACGTTGATTTTAACTCTTTTAACTCTTCTTTGAATTAAATAATAATAAATGTCCTAATCTAATCCAAGTGGATATAAATGAAAATATTTTATTCCTATGGTTTTTTTGGTCGAAATACATTTTTCCAATATAACTAGGACATGTTTTAGGGTAATATTAATATCATTTTACACTTAATTAACCTATTTATTTTTAACCGTGGTAAATAAATGTAAAAAGTTAATATTCACCAAAAATTATTTTTATCTTATTAAACTACATTTAACTAATTTATATTAACCATGTCTCTTTTATTTTAGAAATTCCACTCACAAAAGTGGTAAAATTATGTTTTATGTAAATTTACAAATTCTCCCTGGAGGTGGGTAAAAGACGGTGAAATGTTAAATAAAAATATTATATATCTAAAATTACTATAAACTGACTCCAATGAATTACATTGAACTTATATAGGTATTGTGTATCTATTTTTTCCTAAAATAAATTTAAATAAAATAAATAACAAATTAAATTAAAAGTCGGCTTTAACCAATAACTTATTGTTTTTCACTATTCATCAAAAATTGAAAGTTTTCAGAAAAATACCAAAACTTAACCTTAAGATAATTTTGATATTATAGAATCCAAAAATGATTTATATTTTACCAAATTCATAACATATATTTTTCATTAATTAATTTAAAATTAATTCTCGTTGTCAAAACAAATTGCGTGTTTTTAAGAAACAATGACTATCAAATGATTGACACTTGATTTCGTATAATTTCAATGTGAAATTAATTCCAATTACCAATATTGGATTAAAGGGTGAAAATATAATCTAATTATACTTCCAAAACATTAAAATTAATAATTCAACACTATAAATTATTTTTATTAAAATAGTCTTTTTCTGTTAAAATATAGTATTTTTCACTATTCACCCAAATATGAAAGTTATCAGAAAACAGAAAAAATTTATTGAAACTAAATTCTTATGTCCCTATCCAAAAGATTATGTTTATTTTGAAAAATTTAATATATAAAAGTTTCAAATATTAGATTTAAAAATTTTTCGCCAATAAAAGGCGGTAAAATTGCATTATTTGAAAAATAATTCTTTTATCTGAAAAAAATAAATTTGTTCTTAAATTATACCTAAGAAACTCATAATATGGATTCTAAAATTTTAAGGATTATATAATGTTCAAAATTCAGTTAATACTATTCATAACCTCTTTTTAATGGCTAGTTTAGTAAGTCTTGATGCGCTTGAACTCAGTGCTGCGTGGAGTGCAAGTTATTGCATTACATTGAAGAAATAACGTACTATGAAATCTTGGGGTGTTACATTCATCCCTTTTTCAATAAATTGCGTCCTCACAATTTGAAATTATTTTTTAAAAATAAAAGGATGAAAATAGAATATACCTTTGGGAAAACCCACATCGAAAAATAGGTTAAAAAAATTTGTCTTAATAAGAGGAAAATGGAAATGAAAGGGTCACCACCAAATTATGATCTCGATTAAGAAAACATTGGTGGAAATTAAAAACATATAATTGGAGGGAAACGTAAATATTTATAGGTAGTGATTGAGGTCATCAATCACAAACAAGTGTAAAATTGAGGGCCTTAAATTCAATAATCTATGATGATTTAAAATACCATCGGTTCACCAAAACATATGGTATTAGGATAACACATTTTTTTGAAGATCCTTCAATAAACTATAAAAATTAATTTCTTCATAGAATAAGAGAAGAAGAAAAATATATACTAGAAAAGTAGAGTCCCATCCTATAACTAATTTCTACCACAAACTCATATTTCACTCTAAAAGATAATAGAACTTAAAAATAATATTTTATTTATCCTATTCGTATAGGGTTCAAAAAATGAATGTATAATTCATCTTCCAGATTTTTTTTAAAAAAGACTACATTATTCAATCCAGAACATCATGTGGTCCAATGGTAGGTGATACCCCCTTGTCGCCCTTTGGTTGCAGGTTCAAGTCTTGCGGCCTTGCCGGATGCAACGGGTTGCGGCCTTGCCGGACGCGACGTGTTGCGGCCTGACCTTCGGGTTGTCCTTTTATGGCAATCCAAAAATAATATCAAACTAGAATTATCCAAAATAGTTCTTTCCAAACTCACAGTCCAAAATTTATAAGGAAGGTAAACACAATTAAGATTCTTTTTGCCGCGTAATAACATGTTAACACCTTCATCATGTATTCTTTTAAAACACTGAAACATCCTGAATTACCATAAAACCATATTGATTACATTCATGATCCCTTATTCCTTATAGAATACTGGATATACTCCTTCTATCCAAAAATTTTGTAAACTCCAACAATGATGTAATATACAAATCATTAATTAGTTTCAAGGTAATCAAGAATATCTAATATAATTTATCCAAATCAATCATTTATTATTCCAAAATCACTACCTCGGTATCAGAACCATATTAAGGATTAACTTTCCTTCAACCATGTATTTTCCAAAAAGTGTAGCTTACTATTAAGTCACTTTTCTTATAACCATAAAATCTCAAATCCTCAATAAAATAGTAGTGGAGTACAATCCTTATTTATCTCCATAATTCATGTAACCGGTATACTGTTGATACAACACTCAAATGAAATAAATCTATAATAAAAACATAAGAACACTAGTCATTCCTCTTCATCTGAGGTATTATGATAACATGATTATTATCCAATAACATCATTTTCAGTATACTCTTATGAATGTGAAATTGATTTGTGTTGTGTCTCAATGCCTTTTAGATCAAGCATTTTACATTTGAAAACTTTTTCTTACCCATTAAATCATGTACTTGGTGACCTTTTTTCTCCACACTTATAACAACTCTCATTCCCTTCAATCATTTACCAAGGTGATTCATTCCACATTTATCACATATTGTAAAATCATTCATTCCCTCATTCCCTTTGTCCATCCTTCTTTCTACCATCCTTTTCTTCTCTTGCTTCCCTTCAAAGCCATAGGATTTAGAAAATCCTTTACTGATCTTATGAAAATATTTATTCATATGATGATAATACGTGGGAGACTATTTCCTTTGTAAATGTTGGCTTAATACCATGAATGATATGACCCTTCTTACTCTTTATACATACGTATTACTAGAGTTCACATTCCATCTACTGGGTGTCATTTCTATACAATGGAATACACTAGGTATGTTTATGAATTGCAATGAATAATTCCAAACTTGTAAAATACCTAACATAAATTGATCAGTTTATGGATATAATCCATAAATATTTTTTCTTTGAGGATTTATATACTAGTAGATCCTTCATAATGATTTGTAAGTAAAATGATAATTATCCTAAGCATATCCCCCAGGAGTGTCGTAACCAAGAGTGCAACAAGGCTCATTGTTGTGCACCAATTAATGTTCAAGTCTATTTCAAAGCAGAGTTTTCGGGTTGTACCCCGAGGTACATATGTGCCAGAGACGCCTCTACCTTCTCGTATCCATATAGGGATGTATTTTATTGGAAAACAAACAAAATCACAACATTACCAAAATTCTTGGAAATACTTCTATACTAATTATCAACGTCTATCTTAGGGTACTATGCTATAATCAGAGTTTATCTAAATCTAGTTTCCAAGGTTATTGTTAAACTTTCTTTGATACCAACTATAACGCCCTGATCCCAGTTACCCAAATTCGGTGCCTTATTTTAATACATTGGCATGATTACCAGAAATCAAGTCTCAAAGGACCGATCGATTTAGCAGTCTTGGAAAATAGAATGCATACATGAATGTTACATTACAGTTTATAACATACAAAACAACATAAATAATCATTTATGAACACCATTATTCCCTTGTCTTAACCATTCATATCAATCACAATACACTTCTTCGAATCCTGTGGAAAATAAAACATAGAAAGGGGTGAGCACAGACGCTTAGTAAGGATAACAATACAGCAGAAACATTCATAAATAAGCATAAACATTTAAGGCAATGTATAACTAAAAAAAATCTTTTTAAAATTTAACTTCTGTATAATATGGCTAAAATAAAATGAAGTAATTTCATTTACTTATTCACATGAATATTCTACTAGTCGAGTAATCAGATTCAATATCACTAACCACTTTCAAAACGATGGAATTCATAATGCGAGACTATCATAAACTCGTAGCGAAGGCCTCGTTCCAAGACTACAAATGAGATTTTTTCAAGGCCGCATGCCAAGACACTAGTTTGTCTCAGGAGACCTACTGATGCATCGAGGAGATATAGCGGGTGCCACCCGTCACTTACTAAGTCCAATTCATTCCTCATATGAAAAGGTTTAAACATAACATAAACATTCATATTAAAACTATCATACAAAATGTTGCTACTTTATCCATAAACCACGAATGGTGTAAAAATAACACATCCACAGTCAAACATATCACAAAACCCTCAATACAATATGGAAGTTTTATATCATAATAAATCAACTTCAAATAGGATTAAATCCATCAAATGATGTTGACATAGATGAAAATGTTTTGTAAATTTATTTGAGAGAAATAACCCATTTTCATAAAAACATTTAAAAGTTACACAATTTAGAAAGTAAGACATTTAAATACACTTTTGAATCATAGTGTCCCATACCACTTGGAAACTTTTGAAAGTAATTAACATTTTTAAAACATTCATGCCCATATAAATAAATCCTTAAAAACCATTTTGAAAAAATGGACATTAATGAGAATGATTTAGAAGAATAAATGTTTAAAACATTTAAAATGATGTTTTAGTAAAAATAACATTAAAAATAATCCCTTTGAAAACACATTTATGAAACATGGAAATGGATGATAAATATGTCCTAGTAGATACTTATGTAAAAACAACCTCGGATAATAAAGAGATTATGAAATTAACACATACCAATTTGGTAACATACAAAACATACACCCCATGAAAGAGGTATCATATAATGAATTTGTAATTACACATAAATTAAAGTGTATTACACAAAGAATACAATTATGTGTAATACATAGACCACACAAAATGTAATAGTGGAAATATGGCATGAATCTCATGGGAATAAGGAGTGAGATGAAAACCCCTTACCTTGCACTTTCCTTTAGTCGACGGTATATTTAACCTCCTGTATAAAGATCATAGTATTCTATTAGGGTATACCAGAACCATATTAATATTTATGATATCATACATGATTCATTTATTACTTTATACTACCCATTTAATAATAATTTACAAGTTAAATTAACATTTCTTGTAATAATCACTTTCTTTATCGTACATGTTTTAACTTGTTACTCTTGATTGTATCACATAGATAAATATTTAAGTACTTAAAGATTATAAAAAAATATTTATATATCATATATATTTAGAATATAAATATGTATTATAGACATATATATGAAATTAAAAACACCATTTATGGAGTCTGTAGTACGTATGTACACATAAACGATGTTTCGGTTTTCATCACGTATTGAACGGAACTAAGTGAATAAGATATATGTAAGTACATAAATAATTATATATATAAATATATACATCTATAGTAGAATTATTATTTCATATATTACATAATTATTAGTAATATATATTTTTATAATCATCGATAAATGGTGACCTTGGAAATGAATCTCATCGAGTTGTGGAGATGGTAATCCGTACGTACGGATGAGAGAAAATATCTTTCTTTTGATATTAAAATAATATATAATTGGATGTTATATCATATATAGAGAATCCTTATCATGTTATATTTATTATTTAAATCAAATAAACATCATTATCATACCCATACAAATAATAATGTATTGAATAACAATTACACCACGACGTGGAGACCGTAAGACGTACGTACGCACGTATGGTCACATGTCATTAAAAGGATGAATATAGTACTTAATATGTTTGTACCATAATTATAATAAAATCACAGTATATACAAGATACTGGAGTTATTATTTTATAATGGAAATAACAAATAAAGAAGAATTTGAAGAAAAAGTAACTTGAAAGAGTGTGGTGAAAACATTACCTCTTCTTTGTGTTATTTCTTTTGATTTGATAAAAAGGGATCATCAGGTTGGATTTATGATCAAACTACGGTATCTAGGTTGAAGTTAGAGAAGTTTAGAGAATATTTGGGTAGGGTTTGGCTGAGAAAAAGGCTTTGATGGTGTGAATTAGAGGGAAGGGGAAGTTCCCTTTTATAAGAGGGTTGAGGGGAACCTTAAGAAAGGCTAGAAATATTATTTTATAATAAATTCATATTCGGTTTCTAAAAGCTAAAAAGTGGATTATTTAAATTTTAAGGTGGTGATAGGTCTAAAACCTCTCATCCAATAGGTTTTAGATAGGTTTCTCTCACTATATTAGCCCTATCTTTTAGTTTTAACTCTTGGTTAATTAGTTTGACATTTACCATCTCTCTTTGTATTTTTATATTATATGGTTAATAAACATACTATAAAATTCTAATCTACCCCCAAGTGGTCCATTAATGATACACCTATCATTATATAATTCATTTGGCAGAACCTTAGATTTTTAAGAATAGAATATTAATTAATAATATTATATTTGTTTTAAAAACACTTTTATGTCAATTTTGACACTATTATGTATTTTGTTTTTGATAAATTCACATAAGCCTTATTAATTCTAAAACAATTCATATAACAAATAAAAATATGTCATAGTAACCTATAAAATTATTATAATTCATAAAAAGTCTCAAATTACATTTATTTGGGCATTTAAAATATCAATTATCTTAATATTTCATTAAAATGGTAATTACTACATCATCATTGTGTCATAAATAAATTAAATTATTTAATGTCTAAAAATTATAAATAAAATAAAATTATGTATGAAATATTTTTATATTTCTAATGAATATTTATAATAGATTTTAGCTTATGTATAACCCTATATTAAAAATTTTTTAGTTATTAAACTTTGATTTTAACTCTTTTAACTCTTCTTTGAATTAAATAATAATAAATGTCCTTATCTAATAAAAGAGGAACTAAATGATAATATTTTATTCCTAAGGTTGTTTTTGGTCGAGATACACTTTTCCAATAGAATTAGGACATGTGTTTGTGTAATATTAATATCATTTTTATCCTTAATTACCCTATTTATTTTTAACTGTGGTAACTAAAAGTAAAAAAGTTACTATTCACAAAATATTATTTTTATCTTATTGAACCATATTATACACCTTGATATTAACTGTGTCTCTTGGATTTTCTAAATTCCACTCACATAAGTGGTAAAATTATGTTTTATGTGAATTTACAAATTCTCCTATGAGGTGGGTAAAAGAATGTGAAAAGTTCAATAAACATTTATATATCTAAAATTATTATAAAATGACTCCAACGAATTACATTGAACATATATAGTTATTATTTATCTATTTTGACGTAAAATAAATTTAAATAAAATAAATAACTAATTAAATAAAAAGTCGGTTTTAACCAATAACTCGGTGTTTTTCATTAATCATCAAAAATTGTAAGTTTTCAGAAAAATAACAAAAATTCACCCTAAGATAATTTTGATATTACAAATCCAAAAATGATTTCTGTTTTAAAAAATTCAAAACATAAAAGTTTCATTAATTAATTTAAAATTAATTCTCGTTGTCAAAACAAATAGTGTTTTTAAGAAACAATAACTATCAAAAGATTGACACTTATTTTTGTATAATTTCAATGTAAAATTAATTCCAATGACCAACATTTGATTAAAGGGTAAAAATATAATCTAATAATACTTCCAAAATATTAAAATGTATAATTCAACACTATAAATTATTTTCATTAAAAATGTTGTTTTCAGTTAAAATATAGTATTTTTCACTATTCACCCAAATATGAAAGTTATTAAAAAACACCAAAAATTTATTGAAACTACATTCTTATGTCCCTATTATAAAGAAGAAGTATATTTTTTAAATTGAATATATAAAAGTATCAAATATTGGATTTAAAAAGGTTTCTCCACTAAAAGGTAGTAAAATTGCATTATTTGAAAAATAATTCTGTTATCTGAAAAAAATGAATTTGTTCTTAAATTATGTCTAAGAAACTCACAATATGTAATATAAAATAATAAGGATTATATAATGTTCAAAATTCAGTTAATAATATTCATAACCGCTTTTGAACGACTAGTTTGGTATGTCGTGATGCGCTTGAACTCAGTGTTGTGTGTAGTGCAAGTTATTGCATTAAATTGAAGAAATAACATACTATGAAATCTTGGGGTGTTACAATTATGGAAAAATTTTCATTAAATAAAATAAAAATTATTATTTAAAAAATAATATGAAATTAAAAAAATGATTCTTAAAAAAATAATAATTTATTGTTTAAAATAAAAAAATCTATATTTATTAAAAAATAATTGGGTTTTCACAATAACAATTTTTTGGCAGTTATAAAAATTATATATTATTATTCCTAAAATCATATTATATCATATATTTAATAAATAATATATAAAAATAATGTATTATAAAAATATCATTTATTTCAAAATTTCATGATTTCATTATAAATAGTGTCTTGATTGAAACTATATATTTCTCACAAATACAATTTTTGTTTCATCATATCAAAAACTAATTTTTATTAGCCTCATTAATTAATATTTTAAAAATTAATGTTTATAAGGGAAATATATAATAATTATTTAAGGAAATTTAGGAATTGATACAGTTAGGATCTAGATATATAGCCATTTATTACACCTAGAAATTTCTTAAGGGTAAGGTTTGTTATGGTGAGATTTTCTTAGGGTGGTTAATTATACATTTGGTTGGGTTGTTATCTCAATGATCTTAAACATATCCTATAAATGGTTTCAGTTATTCTTTATTTATTAAATTTTATATCGTGATTTATCAAGGGAAAATCTCGGTGATTCTATCTCCCTTATAAGATCCAAAAAATGCGCTTCTTAGGGTAAGATCCTATTGGTTGAGGCTATCGCTTCCTTCATCTTTTTCAATTAAATTTATCACAACTCTTATTATATTATAATAATGTTATAACCATATTACTAATATAATATGAATGGTTATGATTCTTGATTTACTATTTAATTATATAACTTATAGTAGTATGAAATAACCAATATAAGTGTGTATGTTTCCTATAAATTCATTTCATAATTAGGCATTTTAAAAAAGGAATATCATTTATAAATGATTCAATAGTAACATTATTCCCACATTAGTAAATTATTCCATAAAACTTTTATTTGAAACACTATAATATATAGTGGTACTTATGATTCATCACATCTTTCAGTTCCCATGTCACTTCATCAAACTTTTGGTTCTTACACTACACTATGAACAGTGAGTTTTCACGTTTCTTTGTGTCTTTAAATATATTATATAATATTTCACCAACATCTCATCATATAAAATATAATTTTTCAATGGTAACACCTATAGATTGATTACTTGTTTGGGATCTGGTATGTACTGCATCAAGGGGGTCACATGGAGCACATCATGTACACGAGATTAGTTATTTGGGAGTGCTAAACGATAATCCCTAGTTATGATATGTTCAAGGATCTAAAAGTAGATATTGTTTCTTTTACAATGAATTCCCTTATTTTAAAACCATAAACCTTTATTCCATGTGTATATATGAAATAAAAAATTATATATGACCTCAATATCAATGTATAATCAATGATTCTTTACATATATTTTCTATCAACCATGTTCAAATTTCATAAGATTTTGAATGGTTTAACATTCTATTTTATATTTCAATAAGATCATCTCCTATAAACATAATCTCTCTAACTCCATCCCATTCTATTGTAGTCTTACAACACTTCCCATATAGGGCCTCATAGTTTCCTTTTAGATGTTGGAATGGAAATAGCTATTTTATGAGAACTGGAATATAGGACAGTGTTGAGATTAATATCCTCTGAAATCCATTTAACATTATCTGAGAATTTCCTCTAGTGTTTCAATTTATATATTAAATTAGAAATCTATATGATGGTGATAATTAATGTTGAATCTTAGTTCTAAATAAAATTCAAATAAAATGATTATCCAAATCCGTGAGAAAAACCTTGGATCAGAATTACATAAAATAGAGAGTAAAACTCCATAAATTCTTACCACTTCTCTTATGTATATCATCGTTTGTTGTTCAAGAGATAAATATCCATTGATATTAATGAAATGAACTGAATTTTTCTTATGAATAACACCCACCCAAATGGTTTTTAGGGGTCCTAGGGATGACTATAAATAAATCCACAGTTTTTTCCCATTTCAATACAAGTATGGTAAATGGTTACATCATAACCATAGACTTCTTACATTCCACCTTGACTTTTCCTCACACCATCAAACTGGATAAAAAATCTACAATCATCCTCTTCATGTAATCCTACCATATTTTTTTCTTCAAATATATATACATATATGTGATTCAAAGAAGAATAGAGAAGTAAGAGTTTTGTGAATAATCATTAAATTACCTCTTTAGTCTTGTTTTTTATGGAAAACATATCCATCTTCCAAAACATATAACTCCATTTTTGGAAAAGTTACACTTTAGAATATTCACTACTCTATTCTGTAGAACATATTATTCTCTCTAGGCCACATTGATCCTATCAAGAACTGATTGTTGATGAATATTTTGATCAATTAGGGATTAAGATCATTTTATGATTCCCATGTATATCATTTGCATGTCCAGGAATATTGGATCCCTTACAATCCTCATTATGGGTATGGTTGTCAGATTCTTTCTGCTTAGAGCATTCTCTACTTTATTCTCCTTCCTAGGATGGAAATGCATTGAACAATCATAATCCTTGTTCTTTACTAAACATCCCCATTGGTGTATATTTTTATGCTTTTCTGTGAATATATACTTACCGATTTTACAATGTGTATATATTTCACACTTCTCCCATAATGATAATACAACCCAATTTAGAATGGAAATTTCACTATAAATAATTTTAGATCATGGGTTGGGTAGTTCTGCTCATATTTCATTAACCCGAGGGAGGATTAATGAGAACACAACCCGAAACCTTTTTAGATGCATCATTTTATGTTACAAATCCATCACCATGGGTGGTTAATGTGTGTACAAGTTCGATGATTATTCTCTTATTAAACTATTTGAAGGTAAATTCTAATTAATTTTTACACAAAATCATGACACCCCACTAAGTTATCTTGGTTAGTGGGCATGAAAATCATGATAAGTTTCTTCAAAATCGATGATAGTCCCCAAATAGTCCATGTAAACTATATATTTCAATAGTATATGTTATTCTAGGATTTCCTTCCGTTAACTATATTTTTGAAGGATCCAAGAATATTAATTTTTTATTGATAACATGCCACAATAAATTAACTTTATCTTAAAAACTCATATTTATTGAACTTATCATATACTTGTTCTGTATGAATGGTAGTCAACATATTATTTAAATTCTCCCCATGTTTCTCCTTACTTAATGAGTAGATTAAAATATCATCCATAAATATTACCACATATTTTTAAATTGTAATCCATAAATAATCTATAGATTATTTTTATAAAAAATATTGGAGAATTGGTTATTCTAAATGGGATCACTATGAACATGTAGTGATAGTACCTTGTATGAAAAGAAGTCTTGGGGATATCATCCTTTTATAACATTATTTAAAAATATGTCGACCTAACCATTTAACATATAGATGTACTGGGATCCATATATCCAATAATAAAAGTCATAAATTCAATGAATATGAAACATATTATTTATGTGATCTTATTGGGATCATGGGAATAAATGTTGAGGTATATTTACACATCTATCTTCTTGATGAGGAGGCCTGGTGCTCCCCCATAGAAAAGCACATGGGCATATAAAACATTTATCCATATTCTATAATAATTGTTTCATTAGCTCCAAATGATCAATTCCAGCTATTATAAATAGATTCTTGGCTATTAGAAAAGCTCCAGGTCTGAGCTAAATTAAAAACTCAACCTCATGGATAGGTGGAAGATTACCCAATTCTTTGGAAATCACATCAGTAAATACCCTTACAATTTTCATTTAATCACGGATGATATTTTCATTAGTCTAATTTATTTGGTTAGATACACTTTATCACCATGAAAGAATATCCATGCTTGAGAATTTGGTTCCAAATAAGATTTATCCTCTACCATACACTTGTATTGTATCAGATGGTGATTTTTGATTCAAAGGGTGATTTCCTTCACCCATAAATTTATATCAGATGTATTCAAGGAAATATAACCAATACATATAATATAATTGAAATCTTATAATATTATTATCATATGGTTTAACTTGAAGTTAATCCTATATATTTGGATAGGGGGTGAGTTTTGTTCTTGGGATGAAACAATTGACTCATTCTTTATCTTTATGGATAACACGACTTCAATGTTTTGAGGTGGTGTTTGAATATATCTTCTAAAAACTCATATTATTAAATAATTCAAAGATAGATAGTAACATAGGACATTTATGGTCATGATCGGATGATAAACCTAAATTTAACCATTTATTCTATTTTTAATCATTTACATCATCCAAAATCTACTTATGGAAGAGAATTTTCAAACTATTAACCACATGAAATTGGAAATATTTATATAGAAGGAATGAATCGTAGAGGAAAAACATTCATTAAGATATGAAATTGTAAATTTAAATATATGTGATTTATATACTATTTAGAGAATGTAAATCATTAAAACATTTTTTCCGGTTAATAGTGGGTTTTAAGGGCCTAAAAATTGACGAAAGAAAATCTTCCAGAGTGTCAATCCATTTGTACACAAATTACCGTTGTAGTGCAATTGGTGACAATTGATTCTATCTTAATTCCCCCATTTCAGGGTTATTATGACTAAATATAACTATTTTATAGATAAATCCACTTGTAGTATGCATAAATGAAAATATTGTTTTGAAAATACTTACCCTGTAATTTAGAAAATCTTAATATGTTTTTCCAAAATTTAGAATTATCCCCAATAATTTCACTACATTCCCATAATAATAATCTCAAAAAAACTATAAATTTATGAGATGCCAACTATGAAAACCCCATATTTCATTACAAATTAATTCTTGAATAATTACATTTAGGTACCCATAACTAAATCCCATGGGATTGTAATGCTTATTTTCTTAGGGAAATTACGTAAATACATAACAACATGAAATAGAAATGAAAAAACTTTATTTAAAAACACTATTACATGATCTTATATTCCAAGGATCATATATAACATAATTTTATAATATGGGGTAAGTAAATAAAATGGTGTGATCAATAAAGCCAGTTTTGTGTATACAAAAAGAATAACATACAGTAAATTAGTATATATGACCCAAGGTCCATATAAAGGTAACATAATGGGGTAATAATCCTAATATTGAACAATTAATCATGATAGGATAAGATACACTGATGGAAATAATGAAATATGGAAACAATATAAGTCTTGAAATTATAAACATTAGTCAAGAATAACCATCAAGAAATCATTACATAGTGTTTGTACGATATCCTTCCATCCACCATACATGTAATTTCCCGATAAAAACAATATTACTTATTACTTTGGAGGGAAATATAATTTTGGGGCCACCCATCACTTTAATATCATATAAATGCATAAGTGTTACACAAATATCATTCAAAATAAGGATGTATCTCATCAATTTTAACCATATGAATATGGAGTACATGTTACATAAAATTAAATTCTAATTTAGTTTATGATATATACAACTATTTTAACACCCTTGAGTAAAAATTGATATGGATAATCACTACCCCAATTTTTGGCATGAAAAATAAAAATATTATTTAGGAATCATTTCACATGTAAATAAATGTTCATAGAAGTAGTGAATGATAGAGTAATGGTTAATTAATTACATAGGGGTTTTAATTACAGTTAGTAGGATGTGTGATATTGTATTCGAACATGAATATTTTGAAATAAAAAGGAATAACATAAAGAATTTTCTGCAATAATGTGGAGATGGAGACGATCCCATACATTGATATGGGTCTTCTAAAATACTGGTAGGATCTTATAAATAGTTTATGGGAACCTTGGGATGTCCTTATAGAGGTAAGGGTTTATTAACACCATGGTCTAAGTGTTTCTAGTGAATCAGATAGGGACGTTTTGTGGGTTTATATAGAAAAATATATGATAATTATTTATTAATTTCAAAACATTGGTTTCAGATCCTATATGATAACGTAATAATATATATATATATATATAAATGTTTTCATGGTTTATACCAAATAGGAGTATTATTTTATTGAAATATGAAGTAAACACATTGATATAATTCCCATGGTGATGTAATGTTTAGTCATATTCATAAAAAATTAATTTTGATATAATAAAATATAATAATGGTTTTCCAGGATTCATTAAGGATTTATAAACTTAGTCAAATAAAATTTAAAACCCATCATTTAAAAGTGAAAATATGTATTCGGTCTTGAATACCTTTTATTTTATATATTAAATTAATTTTTGATTATTATGTTGTGATAATACAAATCATATATTTATTTCGTATTTAGTTTTTACCTAAATAATTGACTCTATCAAAGAATTGTGAATATTTAACTATTGGGTAATTTCATAATGATAATTTTAAAAATATTTTTTAATCAAAATAAGTATCTATATATAGTAATTTATACTTTTAAATTTAGTATCCAAATTTATTGAATAATGTTATTTTTTTATAATAATAGTTTTCTTGAAAATATAAAAATTATATTTGACATTATAAAACTACATTATAATTTTTATTTAAAAAATAGTATTTAATAATTATATTTAATTAAAATATAATTTATTTCAAAAGTTCATTTATTCAAAAAATAATAATGCAGTGATTGAAACTATATATTACCAAAAAAATATTAATTGTGTTCCATAATATCAAATATTATTATTTTTTATCTTACACACTATTTATTTATTTATAAAATAATTTTTTAAAAAAGTTAATATACTAATATTTTTATTAAATAAAATATTCAAATTCATACTATAAGGGTATGGATTTATAGCACTTGATTACACCGATGAAGGCTATAATGGTAAGGTATAGGATGGAGAGATTTTCTTGAGGTGGTTTTGCGTAAAATGATTCAGATGTGATATCGATGAGCTTGAACTTCTCCCACAAATGGGGTTTCTCTTGATTTAGTTGTTGAATCTTAGCATATATTCAGTTAATTCCAATGATCAGTGATTATTTCTCACTTTTATGCCCCAATAACTGGGCATCATATGGTTCGATCCAACTAGTCAGAGGTACCACTTCTTATGTTTGTGTTATTTGGAATTATCATGACTCTTAATATACATTAATCATATGATCATTGTATAATGGACATATTACCAATTGTTATAATTCATAATGATCTTTAAATGTTATAAATTATATCAGAATGAAATAACCAATGCAACTACATGTGTTTTCTATAATTTGATTTCTTACAATGGAATATAAAATGGAATTCCATTTATAAATGTTTGAGCCATTACAATCTTGTCTCTCTTCATCCTCAAGTCATCAATTTTGGTTTTTCCTCAAAGCCATAATATCCTAGATCCATAATGGTTTAGGCCTTTGTATTTTCATACCCCATCTATGCCTATGGTCTAGTATTTATTCTATCAAGACCTTAATTCCACTATCTTAGTGGAGGCCCTCATGTTATCCCACCCAAACCCGTTACATATGTCAAAAATCACCAACATTTAAAGTCATGTGTAGTCCCCCTCTTAGGTTTAACCATATCACGATAGTCTGCCTATTTTGAGTACAAATAAAAAAACCACCCTAGGCATGGTAACACACATAATAAGCTAGAGTATAAAAAATAATAGGATTTCATCATGTGAATCAATAGCAAGATACATAAAATGTGATAAAAATATAACTTGGATACAAGATACATATACATAATTATGGAATAAAGAATAATAAATGAATCTCAAGTAATACACAAGTCTACAAATGATAATTATCTAGAATGGTCTCTCTATATATTCCACACCAATATCAGACTATGGAAAAAAGACAATACAAGATCCCCAAATGTTAAGGAACAACCCACCTCAATTTTTTCAATGTCAATGTTATGGTTTCTCAAGTGTCTCATCTACAGAACCACATTATCACAACAACCATAAAAATTTATCTTTATAATAACTCCTAGAAGTTTCCTCACATAATAACTTAAGGTATTCACTACAACAATCAATGATATAATTTTAATTTAGAAGAATAGAAACAAAAAATATAGAACTTGAGATACTCAACAAGGAAGGATTCTTTGAGAGATTCACCACCAAGACACTGAAGAATTATAATGGTCCTTGAGAAGAGGTATTGTCCGTTATCATATATTAAACCCCCAAAATATCACATGATATAACATGGTCAAAATTTTTACTCTCCCGTATTTAGAACTATCCATATAAGGGGAAGAAGATATAAACCCAAACAAGAACTCACTAGGTCCTCCATCTTCCCAAAATAGAAGCAGCAATAATGTAAGATAAACTGAGGTCATATACTGATCAATGAGAAAACAAGATCAATCTAAATATGGTTAATATAAAATCATAGATGAAGATAATAACAGAAAAAAATATCTCTCATTAAGAACATCCCAAAATCGCTAATATCTAATTTAGAAGGAATATAAAATAAGTAATTTATGGTAAATTAGGTTAAAAGGATATTAATTTACCCCCAATTATGTAAGATAACATTTTGGAGACCACAACTAGATTAATATTATATATCCTATGATGAGAGCGTAATTTAATCCATTATAATGAAATATTTACACAAGAACAACGCCTACTAGATAATTTTTCAATTGTTTGGGTCATTGTTTCCTCAAAAAAACATCAAAAATGCCTTTAAAATACATTTTATCAATCCAAAATTATATTATATAAGGCCATGTTCAAAATAGTTTGGAATACGGTGTGGTGTTGGTAGTTCAATATAGTGATATCTTCAAACCCTTATTTTAAGAATCCTTTAACTACTCAAAGCCAACTAGGATTCACCCCAAAATGTATCCACAAAAAATAGTAGAAAAGGGATGGAAATGGTGATAATAGATTTAAAAAAAAAATTATGTGGTTAAAATCTACACTTGTATGGAATTATCATCCATGATAAGCATCACTAGGATTCCATCTCGAACAACTCTATCCAAAAATCTTGAACAACAACATACTACTCCCATGTCTAGTCCAAGATTCATCAATGATGTCACATGATCTAGAAATGTCATAAAATTTTCCCTCATAGTGAATTATTTATTTGTTATTCAATATACACCAATATATATATATATATATATATGTTTTTTCTGGCTCCTGCTCAACATCCTCACAATCGATAACATGTGTGGGAATTATTATCTACATCCAAATCTAAGTCAATTGAAACAAATCTTTCATATCTAAATAGTGGGAAGGAATACCCATATATGATACCACTATCTCAGTCTAATAAGTGATATAGAGGGGTCTAATAAAATTTTAGTATATCTTCCATTATATTCCCAAAAGTAGTGGCCTAACAGAGTAGTCACTCCGAGTAAAACATAGTCACCTACAACAAAATCCAAAATTATAATCTTTTGGTCGAAATAAGATATATTAATCATCTACTCTATGATAAACTATTCAGGAATCTATTTCACTCCCACAAAGGTTGCCTATGAAATTTTGGTTCCTTCAACCAATGCATCACAATCCTCATGCCAATAAAGAGTTGAATGACATGGACGACCCTAGATATCCTCATAAGGTTTTATAAAAAATCATAATAACTATTGTATTATGAAAAAATAGTCAATGTTAGGTTATCATTACATTCTCCACTAAATTATAGGATACAAGCCCAAGAAAAATCATTTGATATATTGATCACAACACTGATTTTCTATCTATTCGGGGATAGTTATTTGTGCTTAATCTCAAATGAGTCCCTATGGAATTTAGAATGTTTTTTAAAAATTTTAAGTAACATTTTATTCTCTATAATATTTGATTCCATGGGGGCCTCCATGAAATCATACAGTATCATAAACATATAATATTACCATCTCATCTACTGAGCGAGCCTATTTGATTGGTAAGAAATGATAATCCTTTGTTAGCTAATGAAAAATCACATAGTTAGTGTTGTTTGTGTCATTAGAGACTTGGGTAACCCCATCACAAATTACATCATGAAATATTACCACTTCCACATCAGAATATGATGTGTTTGGGGAAAAACAATAGGATTATAGTTCTCAAACATTATCCAATGATAGGTTAGTCATCAAGAAATAAAACAAATAGTATACCAAATCAAGTATAATGACCAAAAATATCACATTAAGTCATGGTACATATTTATCTATTTGGGAATCATAGCCCACATAGAGGTGTGTAATTCTCTCATCATTTGTTCCCTGATTGATGTTCTGATAAAATCAACCCCATTTATTAGGATAGCATAATCATCATACAACTACCACAATGGCATTGGGTTACCTCTTTCTAGTTGTTCCCACATCTCAATTAACTATTTTTCATTCATATATACAAAAATTACCCATTCTACTAAATAATATGTGACCAATAATGGGTTACATTTCATCAATCCCATTTCCTTGAAAGCATCCATCCTCCATTCGTCCAAGAATCTCCGCAGGGACCACTATTATTTTAAAGTCCAATCACCAAGATTTTGAGCTACATGGGTCCTATGGATATATGAATTTGTAATGAAAATATATTTATGTGGTGCATAGTAAATCTCAAATACAAGCATCTATAGGTACTCTACCTAGTTCATCGAACACAAATTGAGGTACATCTATGGGAAGATATAGTATAGGATCTTGGGGTCCATGTAGACAAAAACAAATTCACTAAAGATTTATTTTCGATATCATTTCAGAGTGTAGACCCCAAAATCTATAACAATGCCATGGATATGATAAAATTTCTCATGGTGTCACAATGATGTCCCCAATAAGATAACACATGATCCCTACACATTATAATATTTAAAAAAACACTTCTAATGCATTAAAATATATGAATTATCTAATACAATACATAATAATAATCAACATTGGAGTTCTAGTGAAACTACTCCTTAGATCATGAAATTAAACATCAATCTATATTAACCATTGAAAATTAACACCTTTCATAATGAGTTTTGTCATGAGTGTAGACAAATGGGAAAATTTTTGGATAAAACTCCAATAGTATCTCCATAAGGACATAATGCTCTTAATCTCTAACATATTCCACAAACATGTCCACTAAATCATAACCTCTACCTTATCTTAGTCCATTAATAAAACTATCATAAAAACCATATCCCTAAGAATCCCATATCCTAAATATAAAAGTTATAATTTGAGAGTTTGTAATAAATATAATGGGCTTGAATTAGGATTAGTACTATCTCAAGATGTTGGGCATAATTCTCTAGGGACACTGTGTAAATTATAATATCATCAATTAATATTGTGATGAACGAATAAACATATGGATTAGAGTTATTTAAAATGGGATCCCAGAACACCTTAAGTACATCCATTAGTCCAAAAAACATCACCAAGTACTCATATAGTTCATAACTACTATGAAACATTATCATCAGGATGCATTCATCTCAAACCTACAATAGGGGATATCCAGATAAGAAATCATTTTTGGTGAACCACTAGATCCCAAATAACTGATCAATGAGATTATCAACCCTAATAAATGTTCATTTATTTGTCATCATCACCAAGTTCATCTTTTAGTAATCTACTCCAATTCAAAGGATTCCATCAACATTCCTGGTGAAAATATTTGTTTAATTCAAGAGTGATGTTCATGGAAAAATAAATTCATTATTTTATATGACATTAAGATTTAGTTTTATTTCCTTATGTAACACCCCTTGATTTTAGAATACATTTCCATTTAAATAATTGTATTTATTATGTTCCTTGTGTTACATGGAATGTCGATTTGAAACAAACATTGATATAATATTTGTAACTCCCAGACCCCAAGAGCCCATAGCCGGTGCATTATTTTAATACATTGGCATGATTACAAAGAATCAAGTCCCAAAGGACCGATCAGTTTAGTGGTCTTGGATTACATATATGGACATCACATTACACATTCAAACATAAAACACAAAAAAATCTATTTAGAATGTCATTATTCCTCTATCTTAACCCAAAATATCAAACATAATACACTTCTTGGAATCCTAGGAAAACAAAACATAAGAAAGGGGTGATCTTAAATGCCCAGTAAGGGTAAATAATTTAGCAGAAGCTATAAACTATTATGTCATGATGTGTAATGAAAACAAATAACTTTTAAATACAAACATTAACATAATATATAGAAAATAAATCAAACTTTACTATGTAAACATGGACATGGATATTATACTAGTAGAATAATCACATGTAATAATTAATTTCATAACAAGGGAATGCCTTACACCAAACATCATTACCACATAGTCAAGGCCTCGTGCAAATACTACAAATAAAATTTATCTCAAGGCCTTGGACCAAGACACTAGATTGTATCATGAGAACTACCTATGCATTGAGTGGCAATAGCGGGACCCACTAGTCACTTACTAAGTCCATTTCATTCATCATATGAAAATTTTGAAACATAACATAAACATTCGTATTAAAACTAGCATACGAAATGTCAATACTTTATCCATAAACCATGCATTGTATAAAAATATAACATACATAGTAAAACCAATCATAACTCATTCAATAAAATATGGAATATTTTAAAATAATAAATCATCCTCAATCAAAAATAATATCTGGTAAAGTATGTTGATATAGTTGAAAATGATCAATAAAACTCTTTGAGTGAAATACCTCTTTTTCAGGAAATCATTTAAAAGTAATAGAATTTATATAGGAAGAAATTTAAAATATTTTTTTGAATAAATCTATCCCATACCACGTTGAATCATTTTAGAGGAATTAACATTTTAAAACATTCATGTTCATATAAATAAATCCTTAAAACCATTTTCAAAACATGGTCATTAATGAAAAAGATTTAGAAGAATAAATATTTAAAACTTTTAAAATGATGTTTTAGTTAATGTGTAGCTTAAAATAATCCTTTTGAAAACTATTTTATGAAACATGGAAATTAATAACATTTATTTCCCAGTAAAAACATACATATTAACAATCTCGGATAATAATGAGATTGAGGAATTAACTATTACCTTGCACTTTCCTTTAGTCGAGGGTATGATTAACCTCTTGTGTAATGAACATAGTATGTTATTAAATCATAATAGAACAATATTAATATTTATTATATCATAAATGATTCATTTATGACTTTATACTACCCATTTAATAATGATTTCCAAGTTATATTAACATTTTTAGTAATAATCGCTTTTTTTATTGTATGTGTTTTAACTTGTTTTTCTTGATCGTATCACTTAGTTCATGATTTAAATAATTCCCTAATATTTTACATGATTTATATATCATATATATTTACAATATAAATATATATAATAGATAGATATATGACATGTAAAACACCATTTATGGAGATGGTAGGTCGTACGTACGCATAAACGATGTTTCCGTTTTCATATCATATTGAACGGAAGTAAGTTAATAAGATTTAAATTGGTATATATATATATATATATATATCCAATAAAATTATTATTTCATTTATTATATACTTATTGATAATATATATTTATATAATCATCGTTTAGTGGTGAACCTAGAATTGAATCTCATCGTGTTGTGCAGACGGTAAGTTGTATGTACACACGAGCGACGATATCATTTATTAATGTTTAAAAGGTGTGATATTGGATGGAATATTAATTGTATAGAGAAATGATTATGTTATTTTAATTATTTATATACATATTACTCATCATTATATGAATCAAAATAACATAGTGTTGATTAACAAATTACACCACGGTGTGGAGACGGTAAGTCGTACGTACGCACACATGGTGACATTATCAATCATAGGATGAATAGAATAATGTGTATGGTTTTACTATATTTATAATAACATCACAGTATTTATAATTTAATGGAGTTATTATTTTGGTATGGAAATAACAATGAAATGGAATGTGGAATAAGAAAATAACTTTGAATGATGTGATAAAATATTTACATATTCTTTGGGTGCTTCCATTTGACTTGGACAAAAGGGCTTATTAGGATGGATTTACTCTCAAGGAAAGGACTCTAGGCTGATTTGAGGAAAGTTGTGAGGATATTTGGGTAGGGTTTGGCCAAATCAAACAGCATTGTATGTGTGATTTTGAGAGAAGGAGATGTACCCTTTTTATAAGAGAGGTGGGGGTCACTTTAGAAATTTCTTAATATATTAATTTAGTATGCGATCATATTTGGTTTATAATGGATAAAAACTGATTTAATTCAAGACTAAATTGTGTATAGGACGAAATCCACTCAACCAATACTTTATATACAGGTTTAGGTCACCATATTAACCTTATATTTTAGATTTAACTCTTAGTTAAATAGTATAACTTTTAACATGTATTCTTGTGTTGTTATAATAAATGGTTAATAAACTTACAATAAAAAGACAAGCAAATACCAAGTGGTTACTTAATGATATATATAACATTATCTATGTATTTTATCCTAACCTTACGTCTCTAGATATATTAAATCATTTATTAATATAGTATTTTTCTTATAAATTTATTTATGTCAATTTTGACTCTATTTAGTAATTGGTTTTTTTATTAAATCATAACAATCTGATTTCATCAAAAAATCATTGAATCAACCAAAACATGTCATATTATCATTTAAAATTTGGGTAATGTATCATAAGTCTCAATTTAAATTTATTTGAATATTTATGATATCAACTATTTTTATCTTGCATTAATATGGTAATTACTGCATCATCATTGTGTCATAAATAAATTTAATTATTTAATGTCTAAAAATTATAAATAAAATACAATGATATATGAAATCTTTTTATATTTATAATTAATATTTATAGTAAAAATTATCTTATGAATAAATCTATATTAAATATCCTTTACTTATTAAACATTGAATTTAACACTTTTAACTCTTTTTTAAGTATAATAATAATAAATGTCCTATTCTAATACAAGTGGACCAAAAGAATCATATTTAATTCCTTTGTCCGGTTTTGGTCAAAATAGACTTATCCAATATAATTATGACATGTTTGAGGATTATTATAATATCATTTTTAAATTTAATTACATTATTTACTTTTTACCGTGGTAAATAAATGTCAAAAGTAACTATTCTATAAAAATTATTTTCATCATATTGAACCACATTTTACATAATTATGTCAACCGTGTCTCCAATATTTTTGAAATAAAATTCATAGAAGTAGTAAAATTATGTTTTATGCAAATTTTCAAATGTGCCTAGAGGGTCTGTAAAAGACGTACAAAACTTCAATAAAATTTTATACATATAATTTTATTATAAAATGAATCCAATGAAAAAAATTGAACTTATATAGGTATTATATATCTATTTTGCCTTAAAATAAATTTAAATAAAGTAAATAATTATTTAAATAAAAAGTCGATTAAAAATATTAATGCAATATTTTTCACTATCCATCAAAAAATTTAAAGTTATCAGAAAAATACCAAAAAATCACCCTATGATAATTTTGATATTCTGAATAAAAAATGTATTACATTTTTAAAAATTCAAAACATAGAAGTTTCATTAATTAATTTAATATTAATTCTCATTTTCAAAACCAAAAAACATGTTTTTAAAAACACAAAACTATCAAAATATTGACATGTGTTTATGTAAAATTTATAAATAAAATTACTAATAATGACCTAAATTGTAATAAATTATAAATTATAATCTAATTATACTTCCAAAAAATTAAAATTCATAAGTTAATACTATAAATTATTTCGACTAAAAAAATTGTTTTCAGTTAGAATTTAGTATATTTCACTATTAAACAAAATATGAAAGTTAAAATAAAATTACCAAAAATGTATCCAAACTAAATTATTATTTCATTCTTCTTAAAAATAATTTAATTTTATTAAATTAAATATATAAAAGTTTCAAATATTGGTTTTAAAAAGGGTTCTCTATTAAAAGGTGGTAAAATTACATTTTTGGGAAAATAATTCTTTTATCTAAAAAAATGAATTTGTTCTTATATTATGTCTAATAAACACATTATATAGATTCTAACATTATATTATATGTATAAAATTGAAAATTCAGTAAATACTATTCATAACTGCTTTTTGAACGTCTAGTTTGGTAAGTCGTGCGGCTCTTGAACTCAGTGTTCCTTGTAGCCAAAGTTATTTAATTGCTTTTAAGAGATAAACATACTATGAAATCTTGTGGTGTTACATTCTCCCCTCCTTTAATAAATTGCGTCCCATTATTTTGAAATTGTTCTTATAAAATAAAAGGTTAAAAATAGAAAAATACCTTTGTGGAAAACCCACATCATGAATTGGGTTATCAAAATTTAGTCTTAATAAGAGCGAAAGGGAAATAAAAAACTTTCCACCATTTATGATCTCAATTAGGATAAAATTGGTGTCAATTAGAGACACATAATTGGAGGGAAAACGTAAATATTTATAGGGAGTGATTGATTTCAACAATCACAAACAACTATAAAATGAAGGGCCTCAAAGCCATCAATCAATGATGATTTAAAATATCATCAATTCAACAAAATACAAGGTATTAGGATAACACATTTTATATTTTAAGATACATTCCCTAAAGATCAAGAATTAATTAATCATATAATAATAGGGAAACAATATACTTGAAAACTATAGTTTTATCCTTCAACTAATTTCTACCCCAAACTCATCTTTCAATCCAAAAGATAAAATAATTCAAAAATATTCTATTTTTCCTAGTCATATAGGGTTCCAAAAATAATAAATTTATAATTCATTTTCCATACTATTTTTAAAAAAACATCATTATATAAACCAAGAGATCATGTATGCTACTGGTAGGTGATTCTCCCTTGTCTCCCTTCGGTTTCAGGTTCAAGTCAAGATGCCTTGTCGAACGAGACGGTTTGTCGCCCGACCTCTAGGTAGTACATTTTATAATAATCCAAAATTAATCTTATGAAATTTTTTAACCTTAAAGATAGTATCCAATGTCAAAATTAATCTATTCCAACCTTTAGAAATATGCAAAATAGTTTTTTCTAAACTCACAGTCCAAAATTTATAAGGAAGGTAAACCCAATGAAGATATTTTTTCCATTTAATAACAAATGAATAACTTCATCGTGTATTCTTTTAAAACATGGTAACACCCTGAATTTACATAAAACAATATTAATTATATTCATGCTCTCTTATTTTTTATATAAAACTAGATATACTCATTATATACAAAAATTTTGTAAACTCCAACAATACTGGAACAAAAAAACAATTAATTAGTTTTGAAGTAGTCAAGAATATTGAATATAATTTATCAAAATAATTCATATCTTATTCCAAAATCACTACCTCAATATCAGAACCATATTATGGTTTATCTTTCTTTAAACCCTGTATTTTATAAAAAAATTATCTTTATATAGAGTGGATTTTCATAGAACCATAAAATCTCAAATCCTCAATGAAATAGTACTGTCATACAATCCTTATTTATTTCCATAATTCATATAACCAGTACATCGTTGATACAACACTTAGATGAAGTAATTATTTAACAAAAACATAAGAACACTAGTCATTCATCTTCAAATGAATTTAGTATTATAACTTTATTATTATCCAAAATCATTATTTGGGCATACTCTAATGATTCGTAAAATGTTAATGTCGCGTCCCAACTCTTTACAGATGAAGCATTTTTCATTTGAAACCTTTTCCTTACCCTTTCAATCTCGAACATGGTGTCCTTTTTCTCGACACATATAACATAATCCAATTACTTTCAAGATTTTCCCAAGGTGATTCTTTCCACAGTTATCACATATGGGAAAATCATTCTTTCCCCTCTTCCCTTTATCCGTCTTTCTCTCTACCATCCTTATATTCTATGGATACCCTTCAAAGCCATAGGACTCAAAGAATTCTTTATTTATTATACTAACATGTGAAAATATTTCCTCATACGATGAGAAAGAATTGGAAAATATTTCCCATATAAAAATTGGCTTAAATACGTGAATGATATGATTCTTCTTACTCTTTGGATCATGTGTATTGTTGGAGTTCACATTCCTTCTACTTGAACTATTTCCAAAAAATGGTATACACTTGATTAGTTTATGTATCAAAATTCATAACTCCAAAAATGTAAAATACCTACTGTAAATTGAAAAGTTTATACATTTAATCCATAATCATATAAATGTTTTCATTGAGAAAGTATTTACTCAAAAATAATTCGTAATGGTTTATAAAGAAAATGTGAATTATCCTAAGAATATCCCCCAGGAGTGTTGTAACCAAGATTACAGAAAAGCCCATTATCATGTACCAGGATACACCGGTTCAAGCCCAAAACCATTTATCAGAGTATTCACTCCTAGGTACATATGTTCCAGAGCCACCTCTACCTTCTCATATCCATACAGGGATGTATTTCTTGGAAAATACACAAAATCTCTACATTACCAAAATTGAATGATGTTTTTCTATACTAGTCAACAATGTCTATCTTAGGGTAACATCATCTAATCGGATTTTTTCTAAATCTAGTTTCCAAGAATTGTAATAAAATTCCTCTGATACCAACTGTAATTACAGACCCCAGAAGCCCGGAGCTAGTGAATTATTTTAAAACATTGGCATGATTACAAGGAATCTTGTCTCAAAGGACCGATCAGTTTAGTTGTCTTGGAAAATAGATTACATAAATGAACATTACATTACACATTAAAACATAAATAACAACATAAATAATTCTTTGAGAATTCTATTATTCCCTTATCTTAACCCTTCATATCAAACATAATACACTTCTTGAAATCTTGGGAAAACAAAACATAAAAAATGGGGGTACTCAAATGCTCAGTAAGGGTAAATAATTTATCGAAAGCTATAAACATTTAAGTAAAGATGTGTAATAAAAACAATATCCATTTAAACATAAACATGAACATAATATGGAGAAAATAAATCAATCATTAACATATAAACATGCAAATGCATATTCTATTAGTTTAATAATCATATTTAATAATTAATTTCATAATGAGGGAATGCTAAACGTCATGCATCATTTTCGCATAGTTAAGTCCTCGTGCCAAGAATACGAATAAAATTTTTGTCAAGGACTTATTCCAAGACACTAGTTGGTCTCATGATACATACCGATGCATCGGGGATCTATAGTGGTCCCCACCCATCACTTACTAAGTCCATTTCATTACTCATATGAGAATGGGGAAACAAAACATAAACATTCGTATGAAAACTGGCATATGAAAGGTTAATAATTTAGCCATCAAACATGAATGGTATAAAAAATCACATCCACAATAAAACATATCATAACTCATTCAATACAATATGGAATATTTTACTATAATAAATCAACCTCAATTAAGAATAATATCTCATAAAATATGTTGATATAGTTGAAAATGATCAGTTAAACTAATTTAGTAGAATTCCCCTTTTCATTAAATCATATGAATGTCACAAAATTTATAAAGGAATACATTTAAAATATATTTTTGAATCATAGTCTCCCATATAAAATTGATACTATTTATAGGAATTAACATGTTAAAACATTCAAGTCCATTTAAATAAATCCTTAAAACCATTTTGAAAACATGGACATTAATGGGAAAGATTTAGAAGAATAAATAATTATAACATTTAAAATGATGTTTTAGTTAAAGCGTAAGTTAAAAAATCATTTTGAAAAATCATTCATGAAACCTGGACATGGATAATAAATATGTCCTAGTAAAAACATACACATAAAGAATCTCGGATAATAATGAGACTGACGAATTAACACTTACCTTGCACTTTCCTTTGGTCAAGGGTATGTTTATCTTCCTGTATAACGTCCATAGTATGTAATTAAATTACACTAGTACCATATTCATATTTATTATAACATAAATTATTCATTTATGACTTTATAATACCCATTTAATAAGGATTTCCCTGTTAAATGAACATTTCAGATAATAATCGCTTTCTTTATCGTACGTGTTTTAACTTATTATTCTTTATCGTATCACCTAGATCAGAATTTAAATAATTAAAGAATATAAAACATGATTTATATATCATATATATTTCTAATATATAAATATTTATAAAATATAGATATATTAAATGGAAAACACCGTTTATGGAGACAGAAGGCCTTACTTACGCATAAACATTGTTTCCGTTTTCATATCATATTGAACAGAATTAAGTGAATAAGATATATGTAAGTACATACATACATGTATATATATATATCCAGTAGAATTATTATGTCATATATCACATTCATAATAATAATATATATTTTTATTATCATCATTGAATGATGGTCCTAGAAATGAATCTCATCTCATCGTGGAGAAGGTAAGTCATGCGTACACATGAGCAACGATATGATATCCTTACTGATTAAAAGACATGGAATTCAATGGTATATTAATTGTAAAAAAGAAATTATCATGTCATTTTCATTATTTATAAATATATTACTCATATTTATATCCAACCAAGTATCATAGTGTCGAATAACAAAATACACCACGGCGTGGTGATGCTAAGTCGTACGTGCGCAAACATGGTGACATTATCATTAATAGGATGGATAGAATAATGATTATGGTTGTAACATATTTATAATAACATCATAGTACATAGAAGGTACTGGAGTTATTATTTTGGTATGAAAATAACAAAGAAATAGAAAGTGGAAGAAGAAAAGAACTTTGAAAGATGTGATAAAATAATTACCTCTTCTTTGGGTGTTTCCTTTTGATCTGAAAAAAGGGCTTTTTATGATTGATTTCTGATCAAGGGAAGGAATCTAGGTTGATGTGATTGAAGTTGGGAGGAGATTTGGGTAGGTTTTGACCAAATCAAATGTATTTTGATGTGTGATTTCAAGAGAAGGGGAAGTACCCTTTTATAAGAGAGGTGAGGATCACTTTAGGAAAATATTAATATATTAATTTATTATACAATCATATTTGTTTTCTAATGGCTCCAAAATTAATTAATTCTAGTATAAGGTGGGGATAAGTCGAAAACTTCTCAACCAATAAGTTATAGAAAGGCTTAGGTCACCATATTAAAATTAACTTTTAGATTTAACTCTTAGTTAAAGAGTTTAACTTTTACCATTTAACCATGTATTATTATAATAAATGGTTTATAAAAATACAATAAAAATCATATAAAACCGCCAATGGTTCATTATTGATATATATAACATTATCTATGTCCTTTTGAGGAACCTTATAATTTTATAAATATTAAAACATTTAATAATATAGAATTTGTTTGAAAAATTAATTTATGTCAATTTTGACACTAATTAGTATTTGGTTTTTTTTAAGTCATAAAAATCTGATTATTTCGAAATAAATTCATTTATTCTACTCTAACATGTCATATTAACCTAGAAAGTTAGTTTAATGAATCATAAGTCTCAATTTACATATATTCGAATATTTATAATATCAATTATTTTAATGTTGTATTAATATGGTAATTACTGCATCATCATTGTGTCATTAATAAATTTAAGTATTATTTGTATAAAAATAATAAATGAAATACCATGATATATTAAATATTTTCATCTTTCTAATTAATATTATAGTCTAAATTATCTTATGTATAACCCTATATTAAAAATAGTTGAGTTATTAAACATTGAATTTTTCCCTTTTAACTCTTTTTTTGTAAAATTTATATAAATGACCTAATCTAATCCAAGTGGACCAAAAGGATAATATTTTATTCCTATGGTTGGTTTTGGTCAAAATACACTAATCCAATAGAATTAGGAAATGTGTCATAATTATTATAAAAACATCTTTATATTTAATTTCCCTATTTACTTTTAACTGTGGTAAATAAAAGACAACAGTTACTATTCTCAAAAAAAAATTCATATTATTGAACCATATTTTACTCACTTATTTCAAACGTGTCTCTTGTATTTTTGAAATTAAATTCATAGAAGTTTTAAAATTACGCATTATACAAATTGGCGAATGTGGCTACAAGTTGGGAAAAAGACCTTAAAAAGTTCAATAAAATGTTATATATCTATTTTTATTATAAAATGACTCCAATGAACTACAGTGAACATATAAAGGTATTATATATCTATTTTAACCTAAAATAAATTTAAATAAAATAAATAATTAGTAAAATAATTAGTCATTTTTAACCAATAACATAGTGTTTTTCATTATTCATTAAAAATTTAATGTTTTTAGAAAAATAACAAAAATTCAATGTAGGATAATTTTGATATTCCGAATTCAAAAATGAATTCTATTTTAAAAAATTAAAAACCTAGATTTTTCATTAATTAATTTAAAACTAATTGCCACTTTCAAAACAAAAAATGGGTTTTTAAAAAGTAAAAATTATCAAAAGATAGACATGTGTTTATGTCAAATTTATTTGTAATTTACTTATAATGACCTCAATTGTGTTAAATGATAAAAATGAAATATAATTATACTTAAAAACCATTCAAATTCATAATTTAACACTAAAAATTATTTCTATTAAAAAGTTATTTTCAATTAAAATTTAGTACTTTTCACTATTCATCAAAATATGAATGTTATAAGAAATTTACCAAAAAATTATCCACACTAAGTTTTTATGACTGGATTATAACAAAGAATTTAATTTTATTAAATTGAATATATAAAAGTGTCAAATATTGGTTTTAAAAAGGGTTCTCCAGTAAAAGGGGTAAAATTGAATTTTTTGGAAAATACTTCTTTTATCTGAAAAAATGAAATTGATCTTATATAATGTCTAAAAAATCCATAATATGGATTCATAAATTATATGGAGTATCTAAAATTAAAAATTCAGTTAATAATATTCATAACCGCATTTTGAATTGCTACTTTGGTAAGTCATGGTGTGATCAAACTCGGTGTTGCCTGTAGCGAAAGTTATTGAATTACATTGAAGAGATAACATACTATGAAATCATGGGGTGTTACATTCTCCCCTCATCAAAAAATTGTATCCTCGCAATTTTAAATTCTTCTTTTAAAATAAAATTCTAAAAATAGAAAAATACTTTTCTGGAAAAATCACATCAGAAATTGGGTTAATAAAATTCAGTCTTAATAAGAGGGAATGAGAAATGAAAAAGTCACAAACATTTTTTATCTTGATTATGATAAAATTTGGGGAAATTAGAGACACATAATTGGAGTAAAAGGGTATATATTTATAGGGTGTGATTGAGGTCATCAATCAGAGACAACTATTAAATTGACATCCTCAAAGACATCAACCTATGATGATTTAAAATATCATCAGTTCAAAAAAACATAATGTATTAGGATAAAATATTTTTCTTTTTTAAGATAACTTACCTAATGTTAAAGAATTAATTTTTTCCTAGAATAAGAAGAAAACATATACTTTACAATTATAGGTTCATCCTTCAACTATTTTCTACCACAAACATATCTTCCACTAGAAAAGATAATAGAAATGAAAAATATTCATTTTTTCTCAATCAAGTAGGGTTTGAAAAATAATGAATATATAATTCATTTATCATACTAATTAGAGAAACTTAATTATACAAACCATGACATGACGTAGTCCAGTGGTAGGTGATGCTCCCTAGTCGCCCTTCGGTTAAGGGTTCAAGTCTCACTACCTTTCTCGACGCAACGGGTTGTCACCCGACCACTAGGTTGTTCTTTTTATAAAAATCCAAAAATAATCATAGGTAATGATTTAACCTTAACAATATTATCAAATGTAAAACTTAATCCATTTAAACCTTTAAAAATATCCAAAATACATCCTTCCAAACTCACATTCCAAAATTTATAAAGAATGTAAACACAATGAAGATATTTTTTGCCACGTAATAACATGTGAATACCTTCATCATGTATTCTTTTAAAACACAGTAACACCCTATATTTCCATAAATCCTTATTGATTACATTCATTCTCCATTATTCCTTATATAATACTGTATGTACTCCTTATATCCAATAATTTTATAAACTCCAACATTAATGGAATAAAAAAACAATTAATTAGATTCAAAGTAGATGAGAATATCGAATGTTATTTAACCAAATCGATCATATTTTATTCCAAAATAAATACCTCAGTATCAGAACCATATTAAGTATTATCATTCCATAAAACATGTATTTTCAAAATGGTTTAACATTCTATTAAGTAACTTTTCTTAGAAGCATATAATCTCAAATCCTCAATCAAATAGTACGGCAGTACAATCCTTAATTATTTACATAATTCATATAACCATTACATCATTGATTCAGCAGTAAAATGAAATAATTATTTAATAAAAACATAATAACTCTAGTCATTCCTCTTCATTATTGGTAGTATCATAACTTGATTATTATACAACATCATCATTTGGGGAAAACTCTGATGATTTAGACAATAATTTGTGTTGTGCCCGAACTCCTAGAAGATGATGTATTGTACATTTAAAACCATTTTCTTACCCTTGCAATCAAGAAATTGGTGTTCTTTTTCTCCACACATATAACATAATTTTGTTCCCTTAAAGCATATACCATGTTCATTCTTTCCGCAGTTATCACATATGGGAAGATCCTTCTTTCCCCCTTTTCCTTTATCCATATTTCTCTCCACCATCAATTTATTATTTGGCTTCCCTTCAAAGCCATAGGAATCAAGGAATTCATTACATATCTTATTAACACATGATAGTATTTCCTAATATGATGAGAATATATGGGAGAATATTTCCCTTCTAAATTTTGTCTTAAGACCATGAAAGATATGATCCTTCTTACTATTTGGATCATGCGTATTGTTGGAGTTCTCATTACTCTTACTGGAACCATTTCTAAACAATGGCATACACTAAGTTAGTTTATGAATCGTAATGCATAATTACAAACTAGTAAAATAAAAAACATAAATTGAAATGTTTATGCACATAATCTATAATCATAAAAAAAATCATTGAGGAAGTATTTACTTTTAAATCCTGCATATTTTTTTTAAAAAAAATGTGAATTATCCTATGCATATCCCCCAAGAGTCTCATAACTAAGAGTGTAGCAAGGCCTGTTTTCATGTACCAGGATACCTCGGGTCAAGCCCAAAACTCCTTATCGGATTTTTCACTCCTAGGTACATCTGTTCCAGAACTTCCTCTACCTGCTCATATCTAGACAGGAATTTATTTCATAGAAAATACACAAAATCTATACATTACGAAAATTCTATGAAGTTATTATATATTAAACCTCAAAGTCTATATTAGGGTAATTTTATATAGTTAGAGTTTTTCTAAATCTAGTTTCCAAGGTTTTTACTAAACTTCCACTGATACCAAATTTAACGCCCTCTCCCTAGAAGCCCAAAGCCGATGAATTATATTAATACATTGGCATTATTACAAAGAATCAAGTCACGAAGCACCAATTAGTTTTGTTGTCTTGGAAAATAGATTACATACATGAACGTTACAATACACATTAAAACATAAAACATAAAATATATAATTCATTTAGAATGCCATTATTCCCTTATCTTAACCCTTTATGTCAAACATAATACACATATTGGAATCCAAAAAAAAGAAACATAAGAAATGGGTGAGCTCAGATGCTCAGTAAGGGTAAATAATTTAGCAGAAGATATAAACTTTGAAGGAAAGATATGTAATAAAAACAAGAGACTATTAAACATAAATTTATACATAATATATGGAAAATAATTCAAAAAATACAATATAAACATGTACATGAAAATTATACTAGTCAAATAATCACATGTAAAAATTAATTTCATAATGAGGGAATTATTTATATCGGACATCATTACCACATAGTCAAGGTATCATGTCAAGACTACAAATAAAATTTTTGTCAAGGCCTTGTGCCAAGACCCTAGTTTATCTCATGAGACCTATTGATGAATCGAGGGGCTATAGAGGGCCCCACCCATCATTTACTATGTTCATTGCATTCCACATAAGAAAATGATAAAACATAACAAAAACAATCGTATTAAAACTAGTATATGAAATGTCAATACTTTTGCCATAAACCAGGAATGGTATAAAAACATCACATCCATATTAAAAGATATCATAACTCATTCAATACAATATGGAATATAGTATTATAATAAATCAACCTCAGTCAAGAAAATTATCTAGTAAATGATGTTGATATAGTTGAAAATGATCAGTTAAAATCTTTGAGTGAAATACCCATTTTTCATGAAATCATTTAAAATTCACACAATTTATAAAGGAAGACATTTAAAAGATATTTTTGTATCAAAGTTCCCCATAAAAATTTGAATATTTTTAAATTAATTAACATTTTTAAACATTCATGTCCATATAAATAAATCCTTAAAATCATTTTGAAAACATGGACATTAATGAGAATGATTTAGGAGAATAGATATTTAAAACATATAAATGATGTTTTAGTTAAAGGGTACATTAAAAATAATATTTTTGAAAACTATTTTATGCAATATGAACATGGATAATAAATATTTCCTAGTAAAAACATACACATAAACAATCTTTGATAATAATGAGATTGAGGAATTAACCCTTACCTTGCACTTTTTTTGGGTCCAGGATACGTTTATCCTCTTGAATAATGACCATAGTATGTTATTAAATTATACTATAACCATATTAATATTTATTACATCATACATGATTCCTTTATGACTATATACTACCAATTTGATAATGTGTTGTTTGTTAAATTAACATTTCAGGTAATAATCACTTTCATTATCTATGTGTTCTAAATTGTCATTCTTGATCATATCACATAGATCATGATTTAAATATTTTTAGAATATTAAAAATTATTTATATATCATATATATTTTCAATATAAATATTTTTAATAGATAGATATAGAAAATGGAAAACATCGATTATGGAGACGGTGGGTCATATGTACGTCTAAACGCTGTTTCTGTTTTCATATATTATTGAACGAAAGTAAGTGAATAAGATATATGTAAGTACATACATACATACATATATATATATAAATCTAGTTAAATTATTATTTCATATATTACATATTTATTAAAAATATTTTTTTTATAATCATCGTTGTATGATAAACATGGTAATGAATCTCATCGCATCATGGAGACAGTATGTCGTACGTACACACGAGCGACGATTTAATTTTCATAATGATTAAAAGGTGTGGAATTGGATATTATATTAATTTTAAATATAAATTTTAATGGTATTTTAATTATTTATATACATATTAATCATCCTTATATCCATCCAAATAACACAATGTTGATTAACAATTTACACCACGACGTGGAGACGGTGAGTCGTACGTACGCACGCATGGTGAAATTATCATTCATAAGATGGATAGAATATTTATTATGGTTGTACCATATTTATAATAACATCATATTATGTATAAGGTAATGGAGTTATTATTTTTTTATGGAAATAAAAAAGTTAGAGAAAGTGGAAGAATAAATAAACGTAGAAAGATGTGATAAAATAATTACCACTTCTTTTGGCGTTTCCTTTGGATTTGAACAAAATGACTCCTTAGGTTGTATTTATACTCAAGAAAAGGCCACTAGGTTAATGTAATGGATTTAGGGAGAGGATATTGGCAAGGTTTGTACGAGCCTAATGGCATTGGTGGTGTGATATTGAAAAAAGGGAAAGTACCCTTTTGTAAGAGATGTGAGGGTCAGTTTAGGAAATGCTTAATATATTAATTTATTATACAATCATATTCATTTTCTAATGGATCCAAAAGAATTTAATTTTTGTATAAGGAGGTTATATGTAGAAAACCTCTCAGCCAATAGGTTATAGACTGGTTTAGGTCACCATATTAACCTTATCATTTAGATTTAACTCTTAGTTAAATAGTTTAACTTTTAACATGTATTCTTGTATTATTATAATAAATGATTATGAAAAATTATATAAAAATATAAGAGAACCCCAACTGGTTCATTACTGATATATAAAACCATATCTTAGTTTTTTGGAATAACCTTAGATTTTTAATAATATCATATCATTTAATAATATAGTATTTGTTTTAAGAAATCATTTATGTCAATTTTGAAAATATTTAGTATTTGATTTTTTTGAAAGTCATAACAAACTTATTTCTTCAAAAAAAATCATTTAATATACCCTAAAATGTTATATTGACCACAAAAATTATTCTAATTTATCATAATTCTCAATTAACATTTTTTTAATATTTGTAATATCAATTATTCTAATATTTAATTAATATGATAATTACTGCATCGTTATTGTGTCATAAAAAAATTTAATTATTTAATTTATAAATATTATATATTAAATACCATGATATAAGAAAAAATTTTAAATTTTTAATAAATATTTATAGTCAAAATTATCTTATGTATAACCCAATATTAAAAATGGTTTAGTTATTAAAAATTGAATTTAACACTTTTAACTATTCTTTATGTAAAATAATAATAAATGTCCTAATCTAATCTAATTATACCAAAAGGATAATTTTTTCTTCCTATGGTTGGTTTTTTTCAAATACACTTATCCAATATAATCATTACATGTTTAGGGTAATTATAATATCATTTTGACCTTTAATTACCCTATTTACTTTTAACCATGGTAAATAAAAGTTAAAAGTTATTATTCACCAAAAAATATTTTCATCTTATTGAATAAAATTTTAATTAATGATGTCAAACGTGTCTCTCAGATTTTTTGAAATTCAATTAACAAAAGCAGTAAAATTACGTTTTATTCCAATTTTCAAATGTACCTAGAACGTGGGTATAAGATGTTAAAAGTTCAATAAAATTTTATACATCTAATTTTAATATAAAATGACTCCAATGAACTATATTGAACATATATATTTATTATATATGTATTTTTACTTAAAATTAATTTAAATAAAATAAATAATTATTTAAATAAAAATTCATTTTTAAACAATAACGTAATTTTTTTCACTATTTATCAAAAATTGAATGTTTTCATAAAAATACCAAAAATTTACCCTAAGATAATTTTCAAATTATGAATACAAAAATTAATTATATTTTACCAAATTCAAAACATAGAAGTTTAATTAATTAATTATAAATTAATTCCCATTGTCAGAACATAAAAAAGGGTTTTTAAAAAGTAAAAATTATCAAAAGATTGACATGTGTTTAGGTCAAATTTAAATGTGAAATTAATTAAAACGACCTGCATTATATTGAATGAAAAAAATATAATCTAATTATATTTCCAAACCATTCAATTTTATAATTTAACACTATATATTTTTTTGATTAAAAAAGTTGATTTCAATTAAAATTTTGAACTTTTCACTATTCATAAAAATATGAAAGTTATAAGAAAAGTACCAAAAAATTATCAAAATATAAATTTTATGTCCTTAATATAAATATTAATTTAATTTAATTTAATTTAATATATTAACAAGTAAAATATTGGTTTTCAAAATGGTTCTCCATTAAATGGCGGTAAAATTTCATTTTTTGGAAAATACTTCTTTTATCTGAAAAAAATAAATTTGTTCTTATATTGTGTCTATGAAACTCATAATATGGATTCTAAAATTATATGGAGTATATAAATTTAAAAATTAATATAATTATATTCATAACATTATTTTGAATGGCTAGTTTTGTTAGTCGCAGTGTGCTCAAACTCGGTATTGTGTGTAACACAAGTTATTGAATTACATTGAAGAGAAAACGTACTATGAAATCTTGGGGTGTTACAACCTTAAAATATTATTATGTGAAAGTTCTCAAAAATACATTAGATTAGTGTGTATGAATATAAAAAACTTATTTATGAGAAATTTATAATAAATTATCTTTAAAATGAATTCATATATTATCAATTAATTATAAATAAAAATAAAAAACATTTTAATAAGAACGATAAATTTAATTCAGAAAATTTTTTATGTGTGATATTTGTTTTCAATAATAAATTTAATTAATCACAATTGGATAATGATTTTAAAGTAAATTTATTTTATATAATCAAATGAATTATTTAACATTATTCTAATATTTTTCACTGTGTGAGATAAGAATAAATATTGTTTATGCTTAAAAATTGTATTTTTCTAAAAATTTGTTTCCTTGTGTTTTGTTAACATATTAATTTATAAAAGTTATTGTAATTTTCGTTTAAAAATTTATTTCGTATTTATAATTGAGAGTTTCGAATTTTGTAAATTGTTTCCATTTTTAGGTTGCACGAGTAGTAACTCTAGTAAAATTTATCACCTTGGTAATGGGTAAATCAGGTTAATATAGGGTAAAACTAAGTGATAACGTAATCATATTTCATCTTAATTAATATGGGATAATTTTATTTAAACTCTTACCACGATATTATTGAAAATATATTTTTCAATAGATATGTTTCCATGAAAATTATGTATATAATATTTTAATCAATGAATGATAAAAAATCACACTCTCTTGGATTTAAATTTTTGATACATGTACACTATCAAACAAATAAATGGGTGAAGAAATATAAATGGGTATTTAAAGATTAATAAGCTTATTTTCATGATATTAGTTTGTTAAAAAAATTGGTCTTCAATAATTACTCTAAATTCATAAAAAATGATGAAATAGTTTTTATTCAATTAGTAGAAAAATTTAATGATATTAAGAATACTAAAAGTCATATAATTTTAATGATTTATTATGTATAAAAAACATTTTAGAATAATATGACTTATTATTAGTGTTTAAATGGATTATTTTCACATTACACCTTGGCCTTGTTTTCTTTAATGTCAAATTATTTTAAGTGTCAAAATTTTTATTAACATTATTTTATAAATATATAATTAAATAAGATTATTTAAAATCCATAGAAATGTGAAAATGAAAAATTAAGAAAATTTAAGGAATTTAAATTTCATCCCTTTCCATTTATGATCAAATTGTCTCCTTATATATAAAATTATAACCCTTTAAGAAAAAGAATTATTTCACGATGGTTAGGATTAAAAATGGTTAAGGGGATAAACAAAAATATATGGTTTAAAACAACACTAAAACATATCCAACATCTATTCTTTTATGGTAATGAAACCAAATCCTATCATATAATTGAGTATATGTCCATTTGGAATTATTTTTTTGAGAACTAAATTTTTATAATTTTATTATTTAGGAAATTACAAAAGATCTTGTCACCACATTTATAAAAGGGAACATACTCTCCTAAATTATACAAACCACATTGTGATTTATATCTCAATAAAACCTACTAAATTATCTTAAAATCCCCAAGAATAATTATATAATTTATTTTCTTCCCAAAAAATAAAAATTATAGAGCACTTAATAGGAGATCTAAATGAGTTGGTTCAAATAATAGGTAATCACTTTAACCTATAACTTGCTACTTATTTCTTATTTTACCTCCTATAAATCAATATCATTGTTAATAAAATAAAATATTCAGTTTCCTAAACATAATAAAATTTTGTTATTATTATTATATCACCATTATGCACCACATTTTCAATAAAATAGGTAGTGAATGTACTGCTCGTGTCTAAGTACAACTTACCATCTCCAGATATTGATAAAATAAAATTTATACCACCATATTTCATGGGTTTTTATTATAAGAGTTTAAATGTTTATGTATTATTATTATATTATAATTATACATCTTTAATTATGATTTTTTCCAACATTTTCATACCTTAACCAAGGGTTTCCATTATTTATAATTATTTATTTCAGTGTTTAATATTTTTTTAATGTTCAAGTTCAGGTCTAAGTTTAAAAATTTTGATGTTTGTTTACATTAGTGGGTTTTAGGCCAGTGCACAGGCACTGTATGGTTAGTAGTAACTATGCGGTCCACCTAGGAGACTGTATGGTTTTCCAATTCTTAAAAATAAAAAAAATTATAACTTTTTATACCATAATAGTAATATTAATATTGTGTAGAAAATATTATTATTTTTATGAGTATTAAATAGTTGTGCTACTATAATTTTTAAATTGATATTGGTAGAAATATTTTTAAATTTTTATGAATGTGAGGATTATTATTATTATTATTATTTTATTTATGATTATAATTATTGAGATTATTATTATTATTATATTAGAATTTTATTTTAGGTTTATTTTATTTTTATTTTTTATTTTAGGAAACCATAAAATAAATTCCAAAAAATTCTCCCTCCCCCCAACTGCCCACTACGTCACCCCCATTTCTCATTCCCTACACACATCTGATGCTCTAACCATCTCTCATGGTGCTCTCCCCCCCTGTGGACCTTATCGGAACTATCTCCTCCTATAATGCAGTTTGGTCTTCTTCCAATAGTTCCCTAACTCTAGAGACCTCCAAAATTAGGGCTAGGACCCCTCTGGCCATCGTCCTTCCCTCCGTCCAGCTTTATGTGCACGGACATACTCTATCTGACCTCCCTAGTTCCTATCTCCCTAGAATGAGACCTCTAGTATGGCACCCTTCCATGATTTCTATGTGTTGTAATGAGTTTTTCTAGACCATAATGGTTTGGGTTGGGAATGATTCATTTTTCTTTGGACATAAGGGTGTCTGGGTGGTCCGTGAGGTGTTATTCCCCCTCCCTTTGAAGAATCGTCAATATCACATCCCACCAAGTTAAAAAATTCATTTATTTTTTCTTTCCAAATCCAACCCTTAATTCTAGGATGCTTTAAATTAATTTGTTAATATGATACACAACTTTTTAATGCACTAAATTAGTTTTTTATTCTGTTTTCAAGTGAGTAGATTTTGGAAAAAAATAGCTTTTGATGTATTTTAATGGTTATACTTATATGTGTCTATGTAAAATTTGTTGTATTAAATTCCAAATGTTGTTTTGATAAATTTTAAATGTAATATATACCTATATAAGTCATATAGTTAGCTTATTTTGGTGTTTTTGTGATGGTATAAATTGTTGGAAATAGTATTTGGAATTATTATTTGGATATGTCTATATATTAGTACACCCATCCTTTTAGAGAAAATATTATGTGTTATTTAAATGTGAAACAAATCCTTATCATTTTTTTAAACATTGAAATATTTTTTTGTTAGAATCAATTTCATTAATTTGGATTAATGTGCAAATAGGGTGCCTTTGGGTTTTGATGCTATAGTATAATTTTTTTTAAAAGGGTTTCTATGGTTTAAAAGGAATGTTAGTTATATTATATATTGGGAATTTCTTGTGTGAGTTTTTAATTTCTATATCCCATTTTTTTTGTTGTAAAATTTTTTATGTTTCTTTATAATTGGTTTTGGGTCTTTTCAGGGACCCTTGGGATATTCCATTAGATATCAGTGCATCTATGGGTGCATGATGTTCACACATAGATGGGCGTTCAAATGAAGAGGGTACCTCAAAATATTTTTTTCCTTAAAACATGTGTTCATAAATGGTTTTTGTTCCCTTATATAATTTCAAAATTGGAATCAAAACGTGTCTTCAAATCTAAGCATGACTAGCAGTTCTAGTATGTTTTGGTAAATGTTTGGTATAAGGGAATGTTTGGCATGTTTATAGGACTGTATTTTTTCTAATGTTCTGAAATGGTTTTATGAAAATGTATTGTAATTTAGAATTTAAGGATTCATTTGGTGTTTGAAACATAAATGTTGTGTTTTTCATTATATAAAAGAAAGCCAGTTTATGAATAGTTTGAAACCCTATTTGGAAGTCCTTGTCCACCTTTTATATGTTTCAACCATGGTTTTGAAATGGTGTTGGTGGCCATGTTGTATTTAGAATGTAAGGTACTGTTTGGAATTAGTAATGATTTTTCAAACTTCATCTTGGTTTTAAAAATGATCATTGAAGTGTTTTGAGTAAAATGTACTTAGGTGTGTAAAGCTAAAGGATCATTTGGAAACATGATGGTTTTGAGGAAATAGTTATACATTGTTTGATTTGATGACCTAGTTTTCACTTTGTATGTTGGGATATATAAATATATATGTATATGTATGTGTATATAGTGGGAACCCCTATCATGGATTTAACTTTATGGGTTATTGTATAGGAGATGTTTGTGTCTAGGGTAGCAAAGTGTGGTGGTGGCGGGTAAGGTGAGTCATGAATGCGTGGGACTCCCAATTAAATAGTATATTCTTATCTACCATGGGTTCCTGGGAATAGATTAAGGGATCGAGTGATGGTGTGTTATCAGCCCCGATTAGACAGTGTGGTAGACCCTGAATTTGATGTTAGTCAAGGTGGGTTGTTCCACTAGTGAAGCTTTTTATAGCAACTAGTTGGTTTTTGAATTAGAATCTTTACCATATGATGTAAGGTGATTATAAACAATGTACCTCAATTTTTATTCTAGTTATTTTTAGGATCACCTATGGTTATTGTATTTATTTACTTGTTTGTAACTCTCTTCTTTTGGTTATGTGGTCACACAGCTAGTCAATTTTCAGTATCTTCAATTTTATTTTTACTCTTCCCTATTGATTTGATTAATTCTTGACCAGTATTTTCGGGATTTGGAATTTGTTTTTAAAAATGGTAAACTCATATATTGAAACCGGAAGCATGGCATGGGTTATTTAAAAATAATTGTTGTGTCATTTATTAAAGTGTGAAAACCTATTTTGTAACTGTATTTCAAAAAACTATTAATGGATTGACTTTGGAAAAGAAAATACATGGGTTCCATGTTTTACTATTGGTATTACTAATGATCATTTCGGTGATCACATTTACATTATCTTTTATGTTTCATATTTCTCTACTATTGGATGTCTATTATAGTGAGTGTGGTTCTATGTTAGGTGTTGACCCACGTGGTCACCTAGAGGTATGTCTTGTTGCGTGAATTTATTTTTTTACCCTATTAGATTTATCTATTTTTTAAATTATTCGTATTTTTTTTCATTCCTTTATGGAAAAAATCATTCACACATGTCTAGTTTTTTTTTCCGGCACTTGTTTCCAGCTTGTGAGGATCGGGAACTCCATTTGGGCCATGCCGCAGACCTTGCCCCGATGACCGGTTCAGGGATGATCGACATTGGATCATGAAATAATGGTATTAGATGAGTCCTTTGTTATTTGGGGTGTCTTGTAGTTAGAGATTAGGACTGTCAGGACTCGGGAGGTAGGTACAGGAATGGTTTCATGAACCCTCTCTCATACTAATCCCTGAGTTACCGGGGGTTGTCCGAGATTTGAGTCTTCTTCATTTATTTGGGATTAAGGGATGACAAGAGAGGTGATCTGGTTTCATGTTGTGATCATACATAGAGTTGTGACCCATGTGATATCCAAGAGATTTTTTCAATTTCCTGTAGTGTTATTTCCTACTTAGGGAATAGGTAACTACCATATCACCGACTTGGGCATAGATATAAGTTCACCACTCTTATTTTTGGTATATGATGGGTTTTGTTTGATTCTGGTTAGTTCATGTGTCTTATGAAAATGAAAATAGTTTATTAAATGAGTGTGTTTCCCTTAAATGGTATTCAATTGGTAAAGTGGGTTTTGAAGTTAAAATCATTTCAGATTTTATAATTTCATAAATGTTTGGGTTTAATAATTAAATGGTTTGAGCCCAACCTTGGGTTACCTTTAATAATGTTTTCACAAGGGTTTGCGTGTATGGGAAATGCGTGATGGTTTGTATGGATGGATGAAGATGAAAACATGTGCAACAGGTCATGGAATTTCAAGGGTGTTTATTCGAAACTAATGTCTTGGATTTGTTTTTTCTAAAATGAATTTTTGATAAGGAAAATTATTATATAAATTTTTATTTTTGTTTTAGAATGTATGATTTGTTTTGTGAAAATATGGGTTTTAAAAGATGGATTTGTGGTTATAATTGTATGGGTTTGTCTTAACATCTTGTTTTTTTTGGTTTGAGATATTATTTTAGATTGTATTTTGGACTGATATTTGATTTGATTTTTATGTTTCTTATGTGATTCTGGAAATACCACCCAAAATGGTCTCAACAATTTCAAATTTTTCATGCCCAGTTTTTTGTTCTTCTCGGATATTGCCTATTCTTCATAGTGATCTAGGTCCGTTAGAGGAATTTTTGTGGTTAAAATAAGTAGATCACATTTTCAGGATGTTGGGAACTCCTGAGGTTATTGGAGTTTGAGCACTCCTAGGGTTGTTCGAAAATCCCTCTTAGGACGAATGTGAAATGTCCTCCCCACCATCATTATAATTCTGGATGATGTGGAAATTTTTTCAGTCATTATTCATCTATTGGTTCATACCTAAAGAGGTGAATATGATAAAAATTGACGATCTTGTGGGTATTCAACAAATCCAGTGGTCGGTGAAGGCTTATGTTGACCACTTTAAGGAACAATTTTCCTTTTCAATAAAGGTAGCATCGTAGAATTTGATGAATAATTATCTCTTTATTTGGGCTCTTCAACCAGAGATCAATGAGCATGTTCTCTCCTCTAAGGACCATTCTTTTTAGAAGGAGGTAGATGAATTATTCCTAGATATATTCGTCTTTAGAGCATAGGTTGTTGGCAATACAGCATATCCATTTACTCATGAAGGTTCCTCATCTATTGAGAAGTACACTCTAGTGGATCCTATTCCTATGGAGTCACCTTCATTGGTCCTATATTCAAGCCAGTTAGACCATCTGGTTGTATGCCACCAGTGTGGCCAAATATGTCCTTTCATCTCCCTCCAATGATGTGACATTGTTGTGGTTATCTAGGTAATATGGATATGCTTTATATAAAGTGTCTCCTGAAGAAGGCATTTTAATCTGAGGATGATAGTTCTTCACTATGAGGCATGAGATGCTTTATCCATCAGAGCCCCAACTACGTGTCTCTGAGTGAATCTCGCACAATGTTAGGAGTTTTTGGTGGTGTGGATCCTCAGTCTGGGTTCTGTGTCCCATGTTTGGATTTGAACATTTAAAAACATTTCTTTCTTGTTTTCCCGCTATCATAAATTCAATGTTCATTTTAAAAGTGAGATGGATTGTTTCATTTTACTCCAACCAGTTGCACTTATTTAAAAGTGGTTGTTTTTAATTGTTCATTTTTCTTGACTGTTTATGTTTTGGTCATTTGGAAATATTTTTGTTTTTTGGAATTGATGGAAAATGTTTCTAGTTTTTCATTTGGTTTTAGATTCTTTTTGTGAATTTCCCCTAGCATTAGGGGTCATTGTGACGGTTATGTTTGGATAGTTTGGAGATGTTGAGTATGTTTTAAAGGTTCTTGTTTGTTGATTTTCTCTGATAGTGGGTTTCCCTTTTATGTCCTTGTGTTTTTTTGGGGTTTTAATTTACATGCATGTAGAATCCTTATGGTGGGGAGAACCCCTTTGTTTTCTCCCATTGATTAGTGTTGTTGTTTCTTCTAGACATGTGTGTTGTGACTTGGGTAATAAATAGTCACCAACAAATTCCTAATTTCTTCTCAATGTGTTCAGGAATAGACTCATTTTTTTTCTTATCCTTTGACTTAGTGAGTTTCTAGGGAAGAATGAGCCTATGGTGGGGATAATTGGTACAACCTGACAATAGGTTTCCATTATTTATAATTATTATATTTTTTATATTGAATCTTTGGTTGACATTTGAGTTTGGTTCTTTGTTTAAATTTTTTGAATTTTGATTAACATGGTGGGTTCCGGGCCGGTGGACGAGCACTGCACGGTTAGTAACAACTGTGTGGTCAACCTATGTGACTATACGGCAGGCCAATTCTTAAAATAAATAATTTTTTTCTAAATTTTATACATTAACAATAATAATTATATTTTTTAGACAATAATAATAATACTACTACTATTAATAAATTATTTTAGTAATTTTATTTTAAAATTGATATTGATATAATTATTTTAAATTGTTATTAATGTGATGATTATTGTTCTTTTTATTATTTATTGTATTATTATTGTTGTTGTTGTTATTATTAATATATTATTAGAATTTTATTTTAGGTTTATTTTTTTTTATTATTTTAGGAAACCCTAAAAAATGTTCCACCAAAATTATGCACCCCAACCTTCCCATGATTCCATAACCCCTTCCCAATACCGACCTTTCAACCTTGTGTGCTCCCCATATGCTAACCTCATTAGATCTCCCTCTCCATCCAGAATAGTGCCAACTTCTCTCACCAGCATCCCTACCTTCGACACCCTCCATCATTCTGGTCGTGACTCTCCTCACCACCGACCTTCCCTCCTGCCTTCTTTCGACATGCGACCCTACTTCAACCAAACTCCTCTGAGCCTCTCTTCCTTTTGTGTGACCTCTATTAACTCTCTCCCACTATTCCTTAATTTATATTAATTTTATTGGGTGCGAAGGGTTTAGATGAACACAAATTGTTAAGATTTGGTGGGATTCATTTTTCTTAGGACTTTAGGGTGTGCGGGTGGTCCTTGAGGCATTGTTCTTCCTCCCTTTGAAGAATTCTCGATTTTTCATGCCACCTATATAATAATATCCATTATTTTCATTTATATATCAAACCATTTTTGTATGTATTTTTTTTAATTAATAATTGAATATTATGTGCACCTCCGTGACACACTATGTTAGTTTGTTATATTGGTTTCAAGTTAGTAAGTTTATCTAAAAATTGATTTTGAAGTGTTTTCTTGGTTATTCTAATATTTTTCTATAGAAAATGTGTTTGATTAAATGTAAAATGTTTATTTTGTTATTTTCAAACAAGATACAAAACTCTATTATGCAGATAGATAGATTTTTGTGGTGTTTTCGTGTTGGTCTAAATTGTTAAAAATAGTATCTGAAATGATTCTTCAGATATGTCTATGTATTAGTGAACCCATTGTGTTTGATAAAATATTATGTGTTTTTAAAAATTGATATCATTAAATATTATTTTATTTTTCCCTTGAAATATTCTGGTTAGATTAAATCAATTTTATTGATTTCTATTGATATGAAAACTTGGTTTCTTTTCGGTTTTGAGGATATAGAGTAATGATTTGGAAATGGTTTTCATGGTTTCAAATGATGGTTGGTTAGATTGTAGACTGGGCATTACTTTTTTGAGGGGGTATTTTATATGACCAATTATTTTTATTGGATAATTTGTTTCCTTTATTTAAAATTGGGTTTGGGTGTTTTATTGGACTCTTGGGAAGTTCCATTAGATGTCAGTGAATCCATGTCAGCACAGAGTGCACACATTTATGGACTTTCAAATGAAGATAGAACATTAAAATATTGTTTTCCTTCAACCTTGGGTTCGCAAATGGGTTTGGTCCCCTTAGTTAATTCCAAAATAGGTTTCAAAATGAGTCTTCAAAGCTATCCTTTTTTGGAACTTGGAGTATGTTTTGGCAATTTTTGGCATAATAGAATGTTTTCCATGTTTTATCGGATTGTATATTTACCTAATATTTGGAAAGAGTTTGATGAAAATGTATTAGAATACGGAATTTAAGGACTCATGTGGTATTTCATGAAAAAATTAGTTGTTTCACATTGAATAAAATAATTGTGGTTTCTAAATATTTTTAAAGAATATTTGGAAATAATTAGCCGCAATGTATATGTTTCAACCCTGGTTTTGAAATGGTGTCGGAGGAAAACGTTATTGGGAATTTAAGGTCCCATTTAGAATTATTTATGATTTCGATAACTTCATCTTAGTTTTGGAAATTATCTTTGATGTGTTTTAAGTAATATGAACTTGGGTGGGTAAAGCCAAAGCCCTGTTTGAAAACTTGACGGTTTGGAGGAAAATGATAAATTTTATATGATGGAATAGACTTGTTGGAACTTTTAATGTTGTGAGATATATATATATATATATATATATATATATATCAATATAGTGGGAACCCCAATATAGGATTTCTATTTTATGGGTTCTTTTGTTGGCGATGTCCATGTTTGGGGTAGGCAACTGTGATGGTAGAAGGTAAGGTTATTTTCATGTGCATGGGCCACCCAATTAGACAATATATTTCTATCTACCATGGGTTCCGAGATGCTATTTAGCGGATTGAGTGGTGGTTTTTTATCTGCCCCGATTATATGCGTTGGTACCCCTAGGATTTACTATTAGTCTAGGTAGGTTATGCCACTGGTATGGCTGTTTAGATAATCCAGTTGGTTATTGACTTAGGGGTATCATTGTATGCTAGAAGGTGGTTCTAAATAATGTACATCCATGTGACTTCTAAAATATTTTATAATCATACATAGTTATTTATTTATTTTCTTGTTTGTATCTCTATGGTTTTGGTATTTTGATCACACTTCTAGTCTGTTTTCAACATCTATCAGTTTATTTTTAGCTTTCTTTATTGATTTGTTTCATGCTTATCCAGTATTTCAATGATTGGGGTTTTTATTTATCAAATGGTAAAATAATATTTTGAAAATATAAGAGTGGTTTGGGTTATTTTAAAAGAAACTTTTTTCTCTTTTTTAAAGTGTGAAAACCTATTTTATAACTATTTTTCAAATTAGTCTTAATATATTGATTTCGGAAAGAAAAATTAATGGATTCTATGGTTTAATTTTAAATTCATATAGTTCATTTTTTCCCATTCCAACATTATCTTTTCAGTTTCCAGTTCCTCTAGTGTTGGATTGCCCATGTAGATAGCATGGTTCTGTGTAAGGTGGTGACCCTTTAAGACCCATTGATGTACATCTAGATGCGCGAATTTAATTTATTTTCACCATTATCTTTTTTTATTTATTCAGTTTTTCTAATTTAATTGTCTTTAATTTATGTGAAAAATTTTTCCCCCTAGTTTAGTTTTGATTCCTCACACTAGTTTCCAAACCGTAGGGATCGGGAACACCCTCCGGTACATTCTAAAGACCGGATCGACTAGCTGGTTCATATTTGACCCAAGTTGGTTCGTCACATACCTTCTTACCTTCCAATATTTTGAGAAACAATAACGCCATTTGTGAATACTTGTGGAATTCCACCTCCATGAAGCGTTGTGATTTTGTTTCATTTATATTTTAATTAGATGGTATTTTTGATTTATTTTTATATTAAAACTGATTTATATGATATAATAATTATTAGGGGAAAGTGAATTTTTATTTAAGTTTCTATCATTAAATCTATTGAAAAGCGAAAAAGTACATTCCTACATACGACTTACCATCTCCAGGAATAGTTAATTTCATTTTTATATTTATATATTTTTTTTGATTTCTATAAATAAATATATCTAATATTTATATAATATTTAAGATTCTAGTTATTATGTAACCATGATAAAATTAAATGAACTAAAACTGAAAAACCCAAACATACATGAAAAACAAATAATTTATAAACCGGAAAAATGATTTTAACTATAAAAATGTTCTTAAACTAGTGATAAAGTATTTAAAGAAAATAATATATGATATAATATATATTATTATGGTTCAATAATATATTTTTAATAAATCAATATTTATTATAAATGAGGATTTAAAATATATGAAAGAAGCTGAACCTAAGGTATGGGTCTCATTCACAATCTCATCATTATTCAGTATTATTTATTATTATCTATATGTTTGGGGAATTTTGTTATATTTTTTTCTTAAACCAAATATATTTTATTTGACTCATGATATTTCTTGAAATTAAATTTTTTTCATTTCATTTTCATCTCTTTATAGACTAGATGAACAACATTATGCTTTTTAATAAAAATTGACTTTTTTTTACTCTGTCAGAAATCATTATTAATATATATCAATATTATCATTAAAATGTTATTAAGAATATATTTATTATTATCTAATGATTTATTAAGGTAATTTTTATCCATTTTATACTAAATAAAAAAGTATCAAAATTATTTTTATTTTTATTTTTTGAATGATGAACTTTTTTAACATTCTATAAAAGTTTGATATGAATGTTTTTCATTTATTTGGAATAGATAGAATTTATCACCATCATTAATACCCATTACATTGAATATTACATTAAATTCATACAAGGTTATTTTTATAGAAATTTTTTTCCTTAATATTTAAGAAATATTTAGTTATTAATTTTTTTTTTCAAAGTCAAAGAGGGTATTAACATTAAGAAAGTTTTCCATGAAAATTTTAAGGTATTTTCATCCTTTTCATCATATTTTTTTGAATCATATTCTTTAGTATAGTTATAATCTTATCATAACATCCAACATATTTCTCTATATGGTTTATGATTATCTTGACTATGTAAATTATTTGTATATTTTATTCTAGTTCATCCCATTCTTGTATTCATTGATTTTTATGTCATGTTTATTAAGTTATTATGTTTAGAAAAATGATTAACGCATTATAATTATTAAGTGAAGGGTGGAGTCAAAAATTATATACCCCATAGATTCATTAGTATGTCTCAAAATAAAAACCAGAATAGGTATTTGGCCTAGGCCATACCCATTTCAATAGATGTCTTGGCATGCAGTCTTGATGATATTTTTAGATGTCTTGGTGAAATGCCTCAATGGTAAGATAAAATGTCCAACATTATGAATTATATCATTATAAAATCACTTATTTATGATGATGGAATTCATTTAATTGTTTTTATATATGTAGATAAATTTATTTTTTATTTGATTATTTATATGAAATTATTTTATTATAACTTACTATGGTCATATTATTCTTTCCTTGTTAGCTTCCACTATATGGATTCCCTTAATATGAATTTGAGAATATCTCTTTATTATCATTCCTTTTCCTAAGACAATTAGAAATGTTTTATGATTTATTTGAAGGTATATGTTAGAAGAAATAAATATGATCTTAAAGAAAAGGCATTGTTTTATTTTATGTTTTCAAATGTAATTTGCGATTAAAGTATTTATCAAGTTAACTATATTTAAAAAACTATTCCGTCCATCATGATGTAATAACTTGTTTCTAGATCTAATGAAATAAAGTAAAAAATATAATCTGGTTTAATAGGCCTAGGGTTATTAATGTTGGTATCAAATTATGTATATTGGAAACCATGGGAACTAATTTTTTGGAAAACATATAATAAGGATCTTAACAATATGTCATACCTTGATAATTTTCCCAATGAAAAAAATGAAATTGAATATATTTATACATAAATATTCAATATATGATATATTTATATGTTTTAAAATAATAAATTATGATTTATTATATTGTTATCTAATCTAGTGTGTATGATTGAATTGAAATATTATCAACGCACTCAATCCATATAGGGGTTTCCATACTAGTAAATACATTGATGTTGGTGTTGGGTGTATAGTTGGAGATGAAGAAATTATAACATTATTGGGGAAGATGACCCATGTTATGAGCAATAACCTTTCCCATATAGAGAAGATGGTTGATCCACAATGCGTTGTGACAATTTTAGAATGATTTATATGTTAGTGACCTCAATCATTCCATGAGACTAAAAATCCAATTACGACTAAGAAATGGATACATTCCATAGAGAAGATATTCATAATTTTGGGAAGCACTGATCGGGTTAAGGTTTTAATAGTAAATTATCAACTCTTGGGTGATGTAGATCAATGGTTGTCACTGACTAAAAATATAAGTATGAGGAGGAAATATAAAGCATCAAATAGAAATATTTTAATGAACATTTCATTGGAAATTATTTTCCTCGTGGAACATTTTTGGATATAGAGATACAATAATTGTGTATAAGACAAAAGGAAGAGGAAAATTATTCAAAGTGTGAATATAAAATGACAAGCATGTCATGGAATAATTTGGACTCTATACATTATCCAAATATTAATATTGATCACTTCTTTGATGCGAATAATACCATTAATTAAATTTCACTTGTACAACCAAAATTATAAAAAATGTGGATATTTTACTATATTCCAGCAAGATTTATAAATAATTATTTATGTATTTTTTTTTTGAAGGAAATTAATAAAATAACAAGATAACAACTCAAATAAATGGGTAATATAGGAAACATAAATAATAATACTTGAAGATGTGATGCTTGTGGAAGGAAATTCTATTGTACATTAGTAGAAGAAAATTGAGCTTTATTCAAGTACGGATAAATAGTCCACCATGAATTTTAATGAATGAGTAAGGGAGAATCCATTAGTATACTATGTTTTAATTATAAGGATATGTGGTACTATTCTAACCAATAGATAAATTGGTTGATTAATTACAACAAAATAAGGAAAGGGGAGAATGTGACATCATTGAAGTTACTAGGGACTTGGTTAAAGGTACCCTTATCATCCACTCTGGAATTGAAATGGTTTTATTTGATTCTTTATCTACTCTAACTTTTATATTAGATAAATTTTATAATTGTGTTGTATCATAACATCAATGATTATATGTTTAGTTGGAAAAGAAAACTATTAATGGTAGTATGACCACATATCATGTCTATAAATCCTATATGATATATATAGTTTAGATGGATCTTCATTTGAATCTTTTTAACATCCCTCTATTTGAATTCAATGTTATTTTTTGAATGGATTGGATTAATTTTGATAAATACCACATTAATTTACATGGAAGGGATGTCACCTTTTTTTGAAAATAACTATGATAATATATTAGTGTGATGAAAAAGATGAATTTATGATTGAAATTGAATCCCTATATAGGTAATGATTCCTTTTCAAAATATGTGTTTCTATAAGATGATTGGGAAGAAAATAAAAATCAAAGATATTCCAACTATACAAGAGTTTATTAATGTGTTACCAAATGAGTTTTATGGTCTTCCACTGAGTGATCAGGATGATTATTAAATAGAACTCTTACTTTGTGATAAACCTATTTTAAATTATCCAATGAGAGGGGGCCCAATTATGTTATAGAAGGTAAATAATCAACTCCCAAAGAAATACGAAAAGGGATTCATTTATCCAAGTGCATCACCATGGGGTGAAACAGTTCTTCTTATTAAAATTAAATATGGATAAATATGACTTTTCATTGATTATTGGGAAGGTAGAAGAATATCTATCAATAAAAAGTCATATACCCTAAATTGAATACTAGTTTGATCAAATTTATAGAGCATAATTATTTTCTATGATTTACCCTCATCTTGAATATCATTAACTAATGGTAAATAAGGAGGATATACCCAAGATACCATTCTGTACAAGGTATGAACACTATGAATTTTTAGTTATACCATCTAGTCATATTAATTCCCATAATATAATAATGAATTTAATTTATGGAGAATTTGGAGATAAAATTGATTAGTCTGTGATAATCTTATAAAAAATATTCAAATATTTTTTATGATTGAGAATGATCGTGAACATTATTCATGTATTGTTTTGAGGACCCTATTGAAGATGTCTATATAAGAAAAATTTAACAATTTTTAATTTTATCATAACAAAGTTCCAATAATGGATCATATATTCAAAAGAGAGGGTATATCAATGGATACATCATAGAAGAAAGATATTGAATATTGGTTTATACTAACCACTATGACTAAGAATCATATTTTTCTTGGCTATGATGTATATTATCATCTCTTTATAGGTAATTTATCATTACTGTATAATCCACTAACCATGTTAACTCATAATGGAGAGAAGTTCCTTTGGGATTATTAATGTGATTTGAATTTCTAGTAATTAAGTATAATTTTGTTATGTTTACATATTCATATATTACCAAATAGTAGAGATGTTTTTTTAATCAATATTATGGCATGAAATAAGGTATTTGGATGTATTATCATGAAGAATTATATTGTAGTGTATTTTTCCACATTCTAATTAGAGGTTTATGAGAAAAATTAACCAAATCGTGATTTTGATTTAGCCAGAGTAATTTTTTCATTAAGGATGTGAGGAAATTTTATTTATAAAGAATGGTGTTATGTATAATCCAATAAAAAATAATTATTGTATATATTCACTCATAAATATTTAAATGTGAACCAAATAATATTTAAAATTTTCATTAATAATTATGATATCTAAATACATTACCACTCAAAGAAATAAAATAAGGTGACTGATACTCTAAGTCGAATGGATACTTCCAGATTTTCAATGAATAGAATCCCCAAAGATCTAATATTTTATAATATAAAATGATAGATAAGGAAATATTGAAGGAAAATGAGAAATATTATCTTTTTATAATGAGATTACAACCATATATCCTTGTAATTATTAAAGATATGTTGAAGTTATATGTTTAAATATAGACGAGGGGACAATCTTTTCTTCTGTTCAATCATGATTATAATGGAATGAAACGTTCTATTAACCGTGTCTGTAATACATCTATACATGATTTTAAAAATATATAGTATATGTGGATTATTATTCACAATTATCCATTATTTCTTAAAGTATAATGATTATTTCATATATAAATGATTATTTTGGATAGGATAACTTGATGATAGATATTGCGAAGTATATATCTCAATGTATGGTATGTAAGAAATTTAAGGATAAGAGATAAAATTATAAGGGGTTGTTATAATGATTACTCTTACCGGAAAGGATATGGGAAATTTTCACAATATAAATTTTCATTGGACTCCCCAAAACATCTAAAGTACATAATTATATCTATGTTATAGTTGATCACCTTCCAAAGACAGTACTCTACATTGATACCAGAAAATATTTTTCTCTTCATCAAATTTTTTGAAAATCAATTAAAGTGTTTGTAAGGTGGCATGGAGTACCAGTGTATATTGTATCTGAATAGGATCTTATTTTTACATTAATGTTCAGGAAAATAATTCAACAAGATATGAATGAAGTGTTTAGTTTTAGTATGGGGTACCATATTGAGAAAAATGGATGTTATAAGAGAATAATTCCAAACATAGAGGATATGCAGAGATATTTTTAAATGGATTTAAAAGGATGTTATGATCAATACAATCTCTATGATATTTCTTACTATAATAGATTTTACTTGATCATTTAAGTGGATCCTTGTTAATATTTCTTTGTTTATAAGTATAAAGCAAAAAATAATATGTAATATTGTTGGAGAAATAAATTTATTAGGTCCTTAAGTAGATGGTGAAATGTTAGATAAATCTTAATCCATTTAGTAGCACAATAATTTATCTTATTTTCAAAAAAACCTTGTGCTGAAAATCACTGGTGTTGTCAAAAATTTGATATTGGTGGGAATGTTTTTGTAATGGATCTCACTAAGGAAGAAGGTCATGAGATTTGGAGAGAAGGGAAAATGATCCATATGTTTATAATCTATCTCATAATACTAGATCAAGTAGGTATAGTATCTTATCAGTTTTAAATTCCATTGAACCTCTCTTAAGAGAATGATGTATTCCATGTCTCTCTTCTGAGTAAGTACATACATGATCCATCACATGTACTGGAATTAAAGTTCATAACACTAGAGTATGTTATTTATTATAAATAACAACTATTAAGAATGATTGACCATAAATATAAATATCAACATAACAAGACTACTAATATGGTGAATGTTATCTTGAGGAATCATTAATTTGAAGAAACTTCTTGGGAACTTGATGATGTAATGAATCAAAGATATATTATTTTTCTTGTATAAAGGTGATATATTTTGGATATTAAATTCATATTAAGTATAGTAGAATGTAAACCCTATTATTTTATAATATATTCCCTCGTAAATAATTTTATTTTTTCAATATCTTATGTTATAGGCAACACAGAGTTTAAATGAACCTTGAGATACTATTAAAAATGTTTTTTTAAAATTTACCATGAACACACTAGAAGAGTGGGTATTAATAGTAATAAATAAATTAGAAAAATATAAGGTTAGAAATATATAAAATCAATTCATAACTTTTCAATAAATTATAAATAAAAATAAAAATAATTTAAAAAGAAAAGAGTCATTTTTCAAAAAAATTATTTTATTGTGTAAAATATATTTTTATTAATAAATTTATTTAATCATTATTCATGAATTATTTTAATAATATTGATCTATTATATAATTAATAATTTTTCTGATATTCATGTAATATTTGTTTGGTAATGAGATAAGAATAAATCAATATTAATGTCTAAAAATGTTTTCTTTTCTAAAAAGAGGTTCCTACACGTTTTATGCATATATTTTTTGGCCAATTATAAGAACTTAATTTGATATAATTGATTCTATATTTATAATTAGGAGTTTTAAATTTTGTAAATATTTCCTTTTTATCAATAGGCATTATAAATTTTAATACTGGTAATGGTTATCAGCATGTTAAAGGGTAAATCATGATAATCAGCGAAACAAATAAGTGATAAGTTAATAAAATAACATATTAATTATTATTGGATGAAGGGAATTTTAACCTTATCTACTTTTTCATGAAGTTTTTTAAAATTTAAAATTTCTCTGAAATTTATTTATATAATATTTAGGTCAATAAATTATAAAATGACACAATATTAATTTTAAATATCACTTATGTGTCTGCAGAGGGAATGAAAGAAATGGTGAATTAATCTCAATGTATATTTTGAGAATATTTAACTAATTTAAATTATTTAAATATATTTCTAATTTATACGTATTAAATAATTACCTTAAATTTTTATAGAACACTGAAACAATAATTATTATATTAATGAATAAATAAAATAAACATAAAAAATATAAAAAGTGATATAATTTGATAGAGTTATATCTTTTAATGAATTATTTTGAATCCTAGTACATATTTTTGATGCTTAAAAGTATTATATTTTAATTTGACCTTTCAATTATTGAATATAAACTCAAATTAATAGAATAGTGTCAAAATTACCATTATTGATATTTAATAAAAATAATAATTTATTAAATTATTAAAAATATTGAAAATATTGAAAATGCTCAATTTGGATAATAAATGGCCTAAAATTTCATCCCATAAAAATTTATGAGCTAATATTCACATTATATGTAAAATTAAAACAATTAAGAGTAAAAATATTGTTACCATGGATACGGTTAAAAATGGTTCACTTTGTGGCTAAACAAAATCAAAAAGTTTAATACACCATATAAAATTATCCAAATTAAATTGGGTGATAAGATTAATGAATCATATATTTTTCTAAAATCTATTCCCATTTTGAATCATTTATTTTTAAATTGACATTATTATAATTTAATCTTTCATGAAATTCCCAATGTACCCCTAACCTCAGTTATAAAAGGGCACATCCTTTCCTAACATATTCAGATAGAATCAATACTTCTAAATCAACCAACCCCTACCAAATTCTATTATAAACTCCACTAGACACATTTTAGTGGTACTGTTCTTCCCAAAAGTCTAACCCTAGGGGCCTTTGGGGGAGATATAATGATTAGTTTCAAATAATAATTAACCACTTTAACTGAATTCTATCTTTTTAATTCTTCTTTTAATTACAATAAATATGATATATTATTCGTAAAATAGCATCCTAAGTATAAAAAATGTAAGTAATTGTTATTATGAATTTGAAATCACTAATATCCACCCTCTTTCTCATGAAATGGGAAGTAAATTTACTACTCATGTGTATGTATGGATTACCATATCAATGTAGTGATGCAATTCATTTTTAATCATCATATTTCATGGTTTGTTATTATGATGGTTTTAATATTTATATATGATAATTGGGACATAATAATACTTCTAGAATTATAATTTCATAGGAACCTTATTAAATTCCAATAAATAATGACACTTTTTCATGTTTGTGCGCCACCACCTCTGCAAATATATGTGATTATTTCATCACATATGTTTTACATGAATGGTAATAAGGATAGTTTTATTTAAAATAAAATATGTATATGGTATAATAATGATATTAGAAAGGTGAATTATTGTTTATCTTTATTTTATTTTATATATCATAAATTAAAAGAAACATTCATTCATATGTACAAACTATCATATAAACGAATGAAGTAACTCATTATTATAGGAAATTACTAGTTTCCTTTCATTTTCATCATTTTAAGTACAAAATTTATCCAAATAATGATTTTAAGGAAAACCAATAATGTTTTTTATAATCGGTCAGATATATTTATTTCGTACATATAAATATTATCCATAAATTGTATTAAATAATTTTTTTAATATTATCTAGTTAATTATTAAAGACAATTTTACCCATTTTTTAATTTCATCAATATGGATTAAATGAATATGCATGTTTTTTTGAATGAGGTGATTTATGATCTTTCTATAGACGTGTGAAAGGAAATTTTTTTTAAAATATATTTTATGAATAGAATTTACGATAATAATTATATCTCACTAATTTAATGCATAAATTATTGGTTTACAATTTCTATTTCAAATAAAAAACGTTCCTTTATATTTGGGGAATTTTCGTGAATTTAGTAACAGGTTTTTAATTTAAAAATTATAATTTTCCTCATGAAATTTCCTAGAATTAATTTTAAAGTATTTTCATTTATATATATATTAACATCGTTTAATGAATATTATTCTTTAACAAGTTTATATTATTATGATACCATCATCCATATTCTTGTGTATTGTTTATGGTTTACTTGACTAAGAAAAATACTGATATTATATGTAGTAGTTATTCGAATATAGAAAAATACTCATTTTTATATCATGTTGATTATGTTATGTTTTTTATTAATATGATGAATGTTTTTGAATTATTATTTAATGGGTGGAACATAGAATTACATAGAACCTTGTTCCAACAGTATGAGTCATGAGAAAAATAGATTGTGTACATGAACAAGCCCATACAAATTTATATTGATATCATGGAACTATACCTTAATGGTATTTTTAGATTCCTTGTAATAAGGCCTCGACTGTATGTTCAGAGGTCAAACATTAAGAGTTCCTTCATTTTAAAATTAGTTATTTATAACCATGTGATTATTTTAATAGTTATGATATCCATGGATACATTTATAACTCATTTCATAATTTATAGGGATTTATTTTATTATCATTTTATTATTTAAATATTATTCATGGAATAGTAGATTCTCTAGAATTTATTCCTTTACTATGAATCTAAGTTAACCCCTTCATTATGTTTTTTTCCTAAGGATTCTAAGAAATGTTTTATTATTAATATACAAGGATATAATATACTTAATTAATATGATCATAAATAAAATACTATGTTTATTTCTTTGTTTTTAAATATAAGGTGTGATTGAAGTGTGTATCTAGTTTATCCGTACTATTAAACGATTCCATCCTTTGGGAGGGTATTTATTATTTCTATCACAAATTAAACAATGTATACACAATATCTTGGTTACTAGGGGTGTGGTCTTTACACTTTTAACTCAGCCACCACCATAGGATACAGGTTTTTGAAAATGTTTTGTTCACCTAGAATGAGTTCTAACTCTATATCTACTCATATATTAGTGATAAGTCCTATGTTGTCATCTATAAGATGTTCTAATAGGGATCGATAATAAGTGGAAGATATGTGGGGGCCACCATTGGTCCTACCAAATGATCAAATCCTGTAATCTATGCTGATATTTTCCTAAGTTGGATCATGTGTAGACCCACATTCTACCAACCCACATTCACTGATCATCACAATCTTCCACCATGGGTGATGTAATAGATACTTTACTATAATATCAATCAATGTTGGATCAGACACTTTTTAACTATTCAATACAGAGAATCACCTCAAATCTCATCTTATATAGAATCATGATGTTATATTGATTTATATATCTAAAAATGACTATAGGATATTTTGGGAATCGTGAAAAAAACTATACCTTCATTCCCAATGGTGTATTGAAGGAATATAACTCAGAATAATACTTGGATAGTAATTACATTCTGTCAATAATTCTTGAAGATATAAATGAATGGGGGTCAACGATATCAAATAAATAAGTATTAATTGTAAATATGATCATGACTGAACCTCGAATAACATATAGTCCATCTCCACCTTTTGGAAGAGTCATATCTACTATATCAAATTTTCCTACCTCAATTCCTCACCCATTTCCAATAGGCATGTGACTCACATGAGTCATCATCATCTATGCTTAATTCCAAAGACCCTATCTAGATCCTTGGTTCTTTTACTACAAAATTCTCAATACCTTGTAGAATCCTATCCTAAAATACATGATAAAAAAGGGATGATGATTCTCCATATTTATACATTTTCATCACTCTCTCTATGGTAATTTGAAGACTATACTTTAATGTCGTACTTTTCTATAAATTATTAACTATAGATATAATTTTGAGATGGATGAATAATGAACATTATTCTACACCTATATAACACTACCCAATTTTAAGTCTATGGTATTCCACTTCCAAATTCTAGAAAATACACTCATCATAGTTTCAAGAGGTCCACCAGCCTGAGTAAAATAAGGGGAAGAATAAAAACTCATCAATACTCCACATAGACCTTCTCAATAGTTGTTTCCTTTAACACATCCTTATAATATGTCACTAAGAAATAGATCGCAACATATTGTCTGATGTTAGGATGAATACCGATCTCAAACATCCAATCCTTCTATACCTCATCCTCGAACAAGGGAGGATCAATGAAATGTAGCTTGGTAAAACAAGTAGAGTATGAAGATACCATTATAGACCCCTTATACTTCTCTATAAACTCATATTCTCAGTTCAACATTTTAACATCTTGTATGAATTTCCTAAAAAATAATTTTCTTTCAAGCCTTTAAGGTGAGGTCCCCACATCTTCCATCCAATATCATCATGCCTCACCACCTCTTGACAGGTCCCTATAGCATGAGGACTTCCATCTTCAAAGTCATTTCCCCATGTGTCTCAGTGTGTTCAGAGACATTTTCAATGATATTTATACACTCCTTTATATTTTGAGTCCCTCCAATTACAATGAGGTTTGTTTTATTATATAGCTAGATGTCTCTAGAATATTATACCATGGATGTTGGTACCCCTCTTCCCTATAGTGGTACAAGTGGAAGGACACCCAGGAGGGGTCAGCAAGGTATTTTTTCTAGCAGAGTATGTTTGGTAGAATCCTCTAAAACACTATCCTACAAAGTTGTAAGTGGAATGGGGAAGTCATCCCTAAGGGGGGCATCTTGTCCCTGGACATCCAGTGGTATCATCTGTCTCCTTTGGGGTTAAATCTTCTAAAACATAAAGGAACCATTTAGTATAACTGGTGTTATTTAGAAATATTCTAATAATCTATGGGATCCCAGAAGGTTCTCTTAGAATTATACCCAAAACAAAAGGTATATCCCTCCTATTACTTTCCATGATCTCTATCCCTACATCTTAGTAATAGTAATATATATATATTTATATAACATAATATAATACACATTTATAACTAATTAAATCCAATATATATCACAACATCAAGAAATACTAATTTTTTAATCAATCAACGAATACATTTTTATATTGAAAATATATCACAATTAATGACACTAAATTATGAAAAATTATGCAATAATATATATATATATATAATTTGACCCCATGTGCCTACTCATGATACATGAACGCACTATGATCCCATAAAATAATTACAATAATCTTGTTAATTGTCACTCAAAGGTATTTTAAATATGAGATGAACAAGAACATTTAAATTCCACTAATTGGTCTTATTCATCCAATATCCTTTATACCATTTCGATGGTTATTAAAAAAAATTGAATAAAATTATTCACTGATACCATTTTTTGATTCCCTAATCCAAACCTTTTGATCCACACTTGAGATCTGTAATAACTCATGAAAACCTCCCCCTAAACAAGATGATTTCGACTAGTGGTGAGGGTCCAAACACTATCATTGGGAACTATACCCTCTGTACCATATACATAGAAAAATAAAATAAAAAAGTTAATATAATTATCATAATAACATGTAAAATTACAAATGTAAAAATGCAAAAATAGATAGAAAAAATACATGTAATAGATTGGGTTTCAAAGTGGAAACCGAAAATGTTGACATAGAGTGATGTTAAATAAATAAAAAACTTTGGGTAATTATCTTGAGTAAGTAATTCTACCACTAGCATAACCACACTCCTCAAATAAACCACATGTTATAGAACCCATTTCCTTTACATTATCCCTATACATTATTTTTCTACATGTCTAGATTCCCATGTAGGGTGTCTGTAATTAACCAAGTATTACACACACATAATGTAATTGAAAAGTTTAAAATGATATTTCATGTCTATTCCATGGTAATAATAAATGTGAAATAAAGTATAAATAGTCATATATCGAACACACAAGTGCCCAAAATTACACCATGTTCACTAGTCATACCTTCTTTAGCTTTATGTTAGAAGGATAATCAAAAGATATAAGAAGTGATCAAGAACTAGCCAAAATATTTGTAATATTTTCTATTAACAGTCATATGGAATCTTGTCAGACCAATCATCTAGTCTATTATATCCATGATCCATTAATGTTATGTATTCTAGGTAATCATACCTAATCTGTGATTTGGGTCATGCATCAAATACATTATTCCACAAAGTTCACTTCCTTGGGTCAGGCCTAGTGGATTTCATGCCCTTACCCAGTGATAGGGGCCATCATTTCCATCATCACAATATGTGTTCACTCTCCCTTTAATGTATAACCCTAACATTATAGTTCACATATTTTGAGTATGAAAATAAGGCCTCCAAAGGAATGGTACCAAATATATAGGGTAGATAATACAAGGTAAATCATAACATGGAATCAGGATAAGTAGTCGAAATATACCTTAAAATGATATATATCTCACAACGAATCATGATACATATGGATACTCATGGAATAAATAATAATAAATCATTTTCAAGAGCTATAGACACACCCCTGAGAGATCACTATCAAGAATGGTTATACAAATTTATGCCACAAAAATATCATAACACTATAATAAGATTATACAATACCCCCAAATGTTAAGGAACTTCTTACGTCAATGTCAACAATATCAACGTCACGTTCTATTATGGGTTTCACCTCTTAAACCACATTATCACACCAATTAGAACATTATCACTTTACAAGATAGCCTATAAATTGTTTCACATTAAATAATATGGTTTCTAGAGAAAGACACAATTAATATCAAACCAAGGAGGTTGACCAACACATATACAATTATTATGGCCATTAATGGAAGAATCCACATCTGGTTGAAGTAAAACTTCAACAATATACAATTATAGACTCGACAAGGAAGGGTTCATTAAAAGGATACCCATTAAGATATTTATGATCATAAATGTACCACAAAAAGATATAATATCTCTTTATAATTATTAAAACACAAAAAAAATGTATAACATGGACATAAACATAATACTCTTATTTTATGATCATCAAAAAAAGAAAATTTATTGGATTAAATAGTAATACCTCATTATGTTCTCCTCCAAGTATCCCTAAAAAATCACTAGTAATGTAATAGGTATTATTAACTTAAATTGATCAAAAAAATTGGATCTAAAATAGAAAGGAAACAAAGATCTGATAAATATCATAACACCATAATGTGCCACTAATCAAGAATTTCCAAAAATAAAAAATATTTAATATGGAATGAAAATAGATCAATTTTGTCCTTTGAAAATTGAGTGAAAATTGTATCAATCAACTAAACGTTTTGATTAGTCATATTTTTAAGAACATATGGTAATTATTGAAGTATATCCCCAGATAAAAGATTCATTTCAGTCTTTATAAAGTAATCATTACACATAAACAGCAAGGACCAGGGTGTGATACCCATATCTCGGATGTTTTTCACATCACAACAGCCACCAAAATGTGTTGAAACGATGGTTTCTATTTATTATTTTATATAATAGAAAACTAGGGCCAAAAATGTTATCACAATGGCATAGTGTTGGCTATTTTGGATAGTGATATATTTGAAACACAATTTTATTCTTCCTTAAGTAACTCAAATCCCATTGGGCTTCACCTAAGTGTTAATTCACATAAAAATTATATGAAAAGGATGGAAAAAAAGAATTATCATATAATAAACAGAAAAATATGAGTCCACTGCACATAACATAGTATATTAGATTATTTAACAACCTCGAATCTCTCTAAAAATACCTGAAATGCATGTTCCATATGAAAGATTATCTTGTAATTGTACTACATTAGTGCCTAAATTAGAAGTTGTATAAAAAAATAATTTATAATGAAACATTAAACACATCATGTACCTTGGATATATTCATAGGTAAGGGAATTCAATTGAAAAATGAAAAAACATTCTCTAAAATATTATATGTTCAAATGAATCATGTACATATCTTTCCCATTATAATAAAACGCAAGAAGCTTTTCTATAGAGATAATTTAACAAAATTATGATCACCTGCCTGGAATGAATTATCATTCCTTTTGTTATCTGCATAATTTTTCTTCCCACTTTGATCCATCCTTATATATTTCTATATAATTCATACCTTCTCAACCCTTTCATCTCGAAATTTTGGTCCCAAAAAATTATATCCCTCAATTCATCGGAAAAATATATATTTTTTCTCTAACTTCCATATAATTTCTAAAATTGTACCATAAATTTACTGGAATGATAATATTTATTATATGAGAATTCAACTAATAAAAAATGTAGATTAAAATATCCTTGATAATCTATAGAAAATTTTCAATGCATGTCTTCTGAGGTTTAAATTATTATTTCTTAATGTCCATCATATTATGGTAGAAAATTTGTACTGAAATTTATTTCAATGCCTAATGAATTTTGATGAATTTTGAAAAACATAGAGGTAAACCAAGAGTCACAGTCAGATAAAATAGTTTGAGGGAACTAATATAATCTAATGGAATATTTAATATAAATTTTTTAAATATGATCAAGATAAATATTATCTTAGAAAGGAAGAAAATGAGAATATTTAGTCAATTCAACAAAAATTAACCAAATTTAATTATAACCTTAAGCCTTATTTGGTAGTCTAACCATGAAATCCATGGATATATTTTCAAATTATAAATTTGAACTGTAAATGATTAAATCATTAACTTTTTTATTTATCATTCATTTAACCATATTATCAAGTTAAACATTTCACGGTAATGTTGAAAATATATCTTCTCATTCAATAATTTTATAAATGTTTACAACGGTCTCTATATATCTTATTTCTTATAGAAAGAAAAAAAAAATAGAATCTATGTGCATTAACCAAAAATTTATTCTCCAAATATAAATAAAAAATTACACATAATATTATACTGAATCTCTAAACCCCTTCATCATCAATTATAAATTTTATAAACTTAAAATTCATGAACAATTCTACCATTTCCTATAAAACTCATTCTTTCTTCTAAGATTTCCAAATTTTTTCTAAAAAATATGACTACGATTAAATTGAAAAAAATATAGGTTGTTCCTACACAAAGATTTAAATGATAAATATTTATCAAATCATGTACTAATAGATCATGATCAAAATGTACAATATTTAATGATGATTTATCATTTAAACATTATAAATCACCAATAATTTTTGATTTTATGGATGTTAATAAATAATGAGGTCATAATCCCTAACCAATTATATTTATCTTCCTTATGTAATGTTCAAATCATTCTGAGATAATATATATTCAATTTATTTATCTAAAAATATTTCATACATTACTTTATATATAAATGATATATAATGTTTTTAAATACAATGCCACAATAGCTAGATCCCGATTAATCATTGGATAATTTTTCTCATTTGGTGGAAATTTATGTGAATCGTAATCATTTACCTTATATTTATTCATGAGAAAACAACAAATAACTTTCAGAGAAAAACATTGTACCTAAAAACTCTGAATTTCTATATGGAAGGGCCAAAACCATGGAACTCACGAATAATCATTTCAATTTTTGGAAACATTAATTGAATTACTTCATCTAGAATAATTTATCTTTTTTTGAGTTAACATAATTATTTGGATAGATAATCAAGAAATTGTTTTACCAAACCATAAGTAGTAACCCTACATTCCACGAAATATTAGGATATTTGGTCCATATGTAAGACTTTTCCACTCCTTAAACACATTATTTTTTGTTGTATTAATAGTTTTTCACTCATTATTTATAATATATACAAGGAAATAAATATATCCGATGGAAAAATCAAATTTATAATATTTTCAATATGCATTTTTTTCAATGTTTTTAGAATAATCCTCATGTGTTTTTCATGACCCTCATAAATTTTAAAATATACCAAAATATCATAAATTAACTCAACGAAAAATTTATCTAATAAATCATGGAAAAATATATTCAAAATATTCATAAGTACATATCAATAATTTTATACCCAAAAAGGAATAACCTGGAAATAATTATCACCATACCTTGTAAAAAACATAATCAATGTAATGGCATCCTCCATTACCATTAAATGATGGTACCTGAAACTGTAATTAAATAATTGAAAACTAATAAGCTCCCATGATCTAGTAAAAAAAGATGTCAATATGAGGAATAATATATTTATTCTTAACATTAATGTTATTCAATTCTATATAATTATTATATATCTTTAGATAACTATCATTATTTTTTTAAAATACTGCATGAGGGCCCTATAATGAATTACTTTTATAAAAAAATATACATCAAGAAACTATTGAAAAAAATTCAATTATATAGTTTCAACATGGTTCATTTAATAAGGAGTATTTGATATTGTATTATATTTATGATCTAATTCGATAATAAATTATATTTTTCAATATGGTATAATAAAAATAAATTCTTCACTAAATACGTCTAAATATTAAATTACTATAGTAATATCACAAATTTGAATATTATCGTTCTTTTAAAAATATGTGTGAGATAAAATTCATTTAAAATATATGTAAACATATAGAATTATTGACTAATGTTATAAAATATATGAATTCATTCTTTTATACAAAAAATAATTCAAAAAAATAACTTCTTTAGCTTTATAATATATCCTACCATGATAGAGAATAATGAAAGTCCTTACCTATAATAACATAAAACTCTCTGAGGGGAACCATGGAAAATTTTTCTGGTAAATCCATTCTATAAATGATAATAGGGAGATTCTTAAAATTTAATTTTCCCTAATAATACAACCATGGGTTATTACCAAATGTTCTGGATTTATTTCATTAGTGGAGATTTCTTATTTACATGAAAATTTCATAGAAACAAAAGAAATTTTATACCCTAAATCATAGAAGCTATTAGAGTAATATGAATGAAATGGTAATGTATTTGGAACCAAATAATTGGATAGTCCAACATCATCTAAATTATTCCCAAAGGGTTTTGAAACACATTTATTCATGTGTTCTTGTTGAATCATTTCCTTTATTTCAATCATTGGACAAGATATCACAAAATGGACCATCTAATTAAAATTAGATCATTTTACTTCTAGATTTTTTCTATTTTTATAACGTGTATTGTGATCCTTTTCATTACTTTCATGAGACTTATTTTCAAACATTCCACATAAGAAAACCTTCATTCTATTAAAATACATTCCCTAATATTATTTTGACCATAGTTATCACAAAATAAAAAATTATTTTCCTTACCTATATTTTTTTTATGGATTGTTCCACATCAAATTATATTTAGATCTATTTTTATACTTGTTTTCATGGAATAAAATTCCATCTTCACCTTCTCAAGACATTATATAATATTCTATTAACTTTTAATTTCTTGAGAAATCAGTACTTTGTTATATCTTATTTTCAATCAGAAGTAAAACTATTAATTTTACTGTCGGGGTGTAGAATACAATTTATTGAATACCTTTCCAATAAAGTAAATTTTTTTTATATATGGATACTAAATCATCATCCATCTACCTCAGTTACATGAATCTATTTTTTTATAATAATTTGATCTACATTAATAAAAAACTCTTGATGTTTTTAAATTAATCCCATTCCATAGAATCAATATCTACTTTATCCCTGATATTCTTAACAAATGACCACCACTAATTCGTTTAACATATAAAAATGTAAGTAAAAAATAGTTACCTTTATATGTCTTAAACATCCTATGAATTCATATATATTTACCATGGATTTGAGGAATTATTTATCTATCATAGGGTCATATGATTCACTAAATTTTTCAGGTTGTTTTTTCATGAAATTCTCTACAATGGACATGTTCGTTTGTGGTGAACATGGTTTCTCTCTCACAAGGATACCACTACCATTTCTATTCCATGTTGACAATTCCATCATTGAAACAATATTTAGTATTCAAATTCTAATAATTCCAAGATACAAATTTGGAAGGATATTGTCCTATTGGTTTCTTTCTACTTCATATTATAGGTTTTCTCTATAGAAAACCATTCTAAATATTCATAGATTATATAAATAAACATGGTAATATTACAATATTATATCATGTAATGAAATAAATAAATTAAATTCTCACAATGTTATATTATCATATCGTCAGAAATTATCTATTCCTTTCCTTTGATACTAACTATATTGACACAACCATAATGTGACACATAATCTAGAGTCTTAAAATAATAAATTATTTAACTAAATTAATGATTTCATTATTAGGATTATATATTTTTAGAATTAGTTCATCAATATTATATAATTAATCAATAAATTCAAATTTGGTTACCTCCACTAAACGTTCATTTAATTCCCGTTATAATACTTTTAAAACGAAACAAATTTTATTTTCTTGATAAATTATCAAAAAATTAGCTTTACATCATATTTTTTCATTTCATTTTTAAAATCCTATAAAAAATTTAAAATTTTGGAATAGTAAAAATTTAATAGTAATGGAAATAAAAAAAAAAGATGAAAAGAAACATTTTACTCCATTATAAACAAATTATACAATATAAGATTGTTATTATTTAATAAAATATACATTAAACTAAAATAACTTTTTACTTACACATGAAATCCTCTTTATGAAAAATAGTTTTTCAACATAAAAAATACCATAATATATTACATATATACAAAAATCACACGGGTTTATTAGATAACATGTGAACCTAGGAAAAAAATTTCTTAAAACCATATATTTTAACCATTAAATGGTATAATCATTGATTCTAAATAATACCATTAACATACATTACGAAATAAAAGTATTTCTATGGAAACAAATTACTAAAAATATAAAATTTATATAGGCCCCTTATACCATAATCATAAAAAATCATAACAATAATCCCTTGCAATAATCCTTATAAATGGAATAACCCACTTGGTTAATTCCCACATAATTTTCCAAAACACGTAATCATTATGCAATGAATTACAGATATATATCAGGCTCACCTATCACCATGAAAAATTTAAAAGGGAAAATATATAGAAAATATATATTTATTAATATTTATTTTAAAAAATATAGTGAAATTATATGTTTGATACATATGTTGAAACACTTTTAGGCATTCTTAAAAAATAAGGATAAAAATATTCTTTCTTTGAAAACTATTTAAAACAATTCCAACAATAATGGCATTTATGGAAATAATTTTTTCAAAAAAAATTAATACATTTCATGTAGTCTTCAAATAGAATAATGACCCTAACTAAAGGAAATTTACTTAAATAAATATATAATAAAAAATATTTCTTTCACACTTTTGTAAAAAATTCCAAAATAACTTATTTGGAAAATATAATCTATATTATTTTAAAACCGTCATAATTAAATTAAAACATGGATTAAAATATCATTTATCATATGTTTAATAATTTTAATAATATGCATGTTATTTTTTTAGAAACATAGATATAGAAGAAAAACATTTAAACCATTAACATAAAGTTTCAAACAGAATTTTTGTACGACATGAAAACTTATTAACTGATAAATCATTGAAGGAAATCACATTGAATATATTTTTAAATGATTTTATTTTTAGAAAATAATTATACAATATATCCATTATGTAGTTGATACACCACTCAAAAGAAAACATGTGTTGACAATGCTTAATTCTTAATGAAATGGAATTCACAATGGAAATTTGTTACCTAAAGTATGACTTGTCATGTATGATCCTTATCTTCCTAAATAAAAAACAAATTTTTTTTAATTTTATAATGTTTATTATTGTTTTTATAATTATTTTTATTTCATGAATATCTATGTTATACTTAATTACATAATTGATTAGTTTTACATCATACATTTTGAGAGAATTTAGATTATATGTTAGAAATGGATTTGGTATATTTACCACTATAAAATGTATCAAGATTATATAATTTACATAATTTTAATTATATTTCAATTAAAGGTTTCCTTCATTATGTATACTTTTATAACCAACCATGTTAGTTTTTCATGAAAAGTAAATAAAGTTACCATCATGGAAATTGTAGTCCATACTTATGAAAGAGTAACATTTCTATTTTTTCACAGAATGTAAGGTCAGTAAGGTAATTATTATTTTATCCTTAAAATGATAATTAAATCATAATTATCATATTATTTCTTTAAATCAAACTATATATACTATCCATGTGAGGAGGTGATGAGAAATAAAATACATCACTTCGTGAGGTGATAGTATGTACATATAAACGATTGGTCTCTTTAATTTTCATTATAATGTAATGAAAGAAGTTGAATATTTATTTAAAAGTTAATAATTATATTTATATCATATATATATTATTAATTCATCTTTATTGGTTATTATTACCGTCCTTTAAATTTATTGATCCAAAATGAAATACGACATCTTGTGATGGAGCAGTAACCATGTATTCACCAGAGATTTTTTAATTTTTCCTTAGATGGATAAGTAGAAGATAAAGGGATATAATGTAAACATAATAAACTTTTCATAAATGGGAGATACATATTTGGGTATTTTATAATGTTTATGTGATATTTGAGGGAGGTAAACGAATAAAAAAACTATAACTCTCAGGTAATAACTATATGTTTTCTTCATAAAACAACCATAGGCTTATAGATAAATCAATGGAATTATGATAAAACCAGGACTACTAGGACATGGGGAGGGATTTTAGGAATATTTTTAACTATTTATTTTATAAGATATGTTAGTCTAGGTTTTTTGAGAATGTTGGAGATGGCGTTTCCTATTATAAGTGAGGGAAAGGACTCACTATGAATTTTTCAAATTTACATTATATATTAGTTTATTTATCTGGCCTAGTGGTTCCCAAATGAATATTAGTTGAATAATATAAGAGATAATATATTAAAACTAGCATTAATTATTTTTTAGACACATTTTTATGTCATTTTAACCCTTGTTAATTTATTTTTTACACTTTTAACTTCTTTGGACTCTTAATGTGGTAACTGACTATTTTACCAAAGTTGAAATTCATTATATTATAAAATAAAAGTGAACATATTAAGAAATTTATATATTCTAGTTAATTTTTTTCAAATTTATAAAATTTAATTTATATATTATGAATAATCTAATTTAAAAAACTCCCAAAATGAAATGAAAATGATTTTCCATAAAAACACACTTTATGTATAAAATATTTATATACAAATATCAAGGGAAATTTTATTACAAAATGAATTTATTAGATTGTTTTTATAAATAGTTAATTAAATGAATTTTAAAATATTCAATATAGAATGTTACATTATAGACACACACTAAGAGAATACATTTTTCATAAATTTCATTATTTTTTATTATTCACCAGAAATAAACTTCCTCAGAAAATTACAAAATATTAACTATAAAATGGTTTTTTATTAAGATATCAAAAATGAATTTTATTTTCTCAAATTATAATTCTAAATTTTTTGAATTAAAATTTAAAATAAAACCATACAATATAATAAAATGAATTTAATATAGAAAAAACTATTTACTATTTCATTGTAAAATTATTTAACATTATTATACCGAATATAATAATATGAAATATAGTTCATTAATATTAATATAAAATAAAATTTTTCTATTATCAAGATTACATGTGTGGTTATAATTAGACACTCATTAAGGTTTAAAACATAAGGGATACCAAAAAAATAAACATAATTTGATGTAAATAAGATCATAAAAGTTTGAAAACATGATAAGAATATATGGATGAAAATAGCCAAAAGGTTCGGGAGACAGAAAGAAACCTGCTCCCAACAAAATTATTAGAGAAAAGAGTAGACATTACAATACAACTCAAAAACAGGAGGCCTTACAAAGCCTTGTATACAAAACCCCATCCCTATCATTGCTAATAAAATTTTCACAATAGAAAGGCTGGACAAAAGACCAACTCGAACTGACCTCCATAATGGCCCTTTTAGATAGAGAATCAGCAACCTAGTTAGCTTCTCGATATGCATGTGAGACAACAAGAAATAAGATTTCATCAAGCCTAAGACAGGAGATCCAAGCGGGCACCATCATCCAATGAACATTTCAAGATCTATCTTTCAAAATTTGCACTGCAAGAGATGAATCCGACTCTAACCATACTCAATTCCAACCATAACTCACTGCATACCTAATAGCTTTAATCATCACCCACAGTTCAACTTCAATAGCATGAGAAAAACCAATATAATGTAAAAAAACATCCTTTCACAAAGCCCTGATGAGTTCTGAAAACTCCACCACACCCAGCAGGACATGGTGCACCGGCGGCCGACCCATCAACATTCACATTCATCCACTCTGAAATTTATGGAATCCACCAAATGTATTTGACCATTCTAGGCTTCCTTTTCCTACCACTGACACCAAGGGATCTCAAAATAACAAAGTTATAAATATCATTGTTCATGGATCCAGTTTGGTTCTTGGAAGCAGCTGTAATGCTTCAGTGTATATGAAAAACACCATCCCGGAATGAGTGATTTACATTGTCAAATATAATAGTATTCCAAGCTTTCCATATATAGGAAAAAACCGATATAATGGCAGTAGTAAATAGGGATTTCAGTTTCTCACTGAAATCAATCTTCATGGTCGAACTTAACACCGATTCAAGAGAGAAACAATCAAGACAACAATTGAATATTGATTGCACATAGTTCTATAAACACATAGAAAAAGTGCATTGAAGAAACATATGTGGAAGAGATTCATCACTGTTGATACAGAAATGACATATCAAGTCTAGGTTGAGTCTAGTGCACTGCAACACACATTGAATGGGTATTTTGTTTTTATAGATCCTCTAGATCAACATAACATCAATGGTGGATATGTATGGTCGAAAAAAACCTTCCATACAATAAGGGATTTCAGAGAGAACACCACACTACATATTATAGTAATCCCGACAGGAAAATGATCCACTAAGATTAGGTTTCCAGAACAAAATGTCAATATCAACATAAACATAGTTATCAATTTCCATTCAAATGCTATTAGGAAAGATATCATAAGCAATCGAGTTTTCCTACAGATCATAAATGGAATGATTTCCCAGAGAAGAGGGAATATTTACATGATCCTTTATTGTGGAGGACAGCCATGGTGTGTTCCAGAAGTTTAGATGAGAATCAGAAGAAACCAACAAAATTGACTAAGACATTATTGATGAATAAGAACACTTCATTGAAGGCCAGACAAAATATTTTAGAAAACTGCACCTACTGTTTTGAAGTCTGTCCACAAACCTGTCAACCAGAAATTCAAGAGAAAATTCGGGCTTAGAGAGGATCCTCCATGTCAAATTCTGAAGAAGTGCATTATTGAAAATTCTAGCATCATTAATTCCCATTCCTTCCATATTGAATGGATTTATACATTCCTTCCATAGAAAATTAACAAGTTTCCTCTGATGTATTTATCCAGTCCAAATGAAATTCCGAATCATTCCAGTCAATTCCTTTAGAAGCAGTGTTGGCCATATATATATAGAAAGGGATGAAAATATAATTAATAGGAAATTGAAATTATAAAAAATGGATCATTATCTCAGTACATATCATCTGTTTGTGGATAAAATAAATATTTATGGTGTAATATGTAAACCTAGAGATAAAGGATGTACTTGTTTAAATTTATATTCTAAGGGTTGTTTCAATGAGTGGGAGGGGTCTTAGGGGTGTTATAGTTTTTCATGTCCAAAAAAGGGATGAAAATAGGCCAATCGTGGTTTATCATATGGTTTCAAACTATTAGTACTAACTGTGCACCTGGATATGGGATAAAATGTGGCTAAGCCTTCTTTAGAGGAGATTTTGGTGCAAGGGCTCCATACGGTTTTCCAAACCATTCAGGTGATTCCATCAGATCATGCAAATTTTTCCCCTCTTAGACATAGGGATCCACCTAGTTTGGGAAATCATGCAACCCTTAAAATAGGGGAATTACAACATTTTATCCCAATGTTATTTCATTATCCATCAAAATTCTCCCCCATTCAACCCACTACAATACAAGTGATGAACTAGAATCTCATACCTCCTCCATGGTCGATTTCTTTTGATTTTGGAATTTAGATTGTTAGGTTATATGAATGAAAGATTCAGGTAAGTCTTCAACTCTGTTTCGTTCCATTTTTCTAGAAGAGGCTATGTATATGGGTTTCTTTCATTTTTAATATCTAACATCTTGTATTTCTATTATTTTATTTGTTCTAGTTATATTTTCGAGTTTAGTTTGGATCAACAAATTCATTTGGGATAATAATTATCTTCAATAGTTAGGTAGGTTGTCTTAAATATTTTTCTCATAGTCTTGATGTTTAATATATGTGTATTTTTTGGTTACAAGTTGTTTCATATTTTATCTTGTCTCTAGATAAGGACCTTATGTTGGGATTAAATTGGATTTGTTAGATACTTCACATACCCCACTGGTTTTGTTGATAAATTGATACCGGGTGTAGTGTTATCCATTTAGTTACACAAATTATTAAAAATTATGAAATTAATTTTTAAAAGATGGTGTGGAATAATTATAGAATTGAATTGGATTTAATTGTTAAATTGTTAAAGTGATTTATAAGCATTGTAAAATGGGGAATTTTAATTTTTTTAATGATTACTTTATAATTTTATTAAAAATGGAGATTTCAAAATGATGAATTTTATGTTTGGGAAATTTTTCAGGTTGTGGGTTCAAGGAAGGAAATGAAATTTTGAGTTTGGATAATATTTTTGAAAAAATGTGTTGACCTCAAGCTATTTGAAAAGTGGTTTTTTTGGATTTCAAATGGTATTTAATTTCGTGAGTGGGGATTAAACTTGGGAAATCCCATGGTGGAATATTTTTATGTAAATAAAATATTTTTTGTCCTTGATTCATGTTTTGACATAAAAGTGCATTTCCCTTGTTGAAGGGTTGTTTTTAAAATGTCTGATAAAGTGAATCGTTTTATGATGTTTTCAAAAATTTTAAAATTAATTTATGAAATAATTAAAAAGGGATATGGGCTTCTTATGATGTGTTGGTTTTAAGGCATATTGTGACCATGGTAAATGATAAATGGGTGATGCTAATGTATTTTGATAAATAATATACTTTAATTTGGGGTATGAACATGGTGTTTCTAAATCCAAGGGGTATGGTGATAGGGATCCATATTCGGGATTATTTAGGGAATTGACATGGCATTCCAAACCCCAATGTGTATAGCCATGGTGGCCCATATACATATTTATTAGGGTAATGGACATGGAGTTCCAAAACCTATGGGAATGGTCATAGAGGTCCATATCCAGGTTTATTTGGGTAATGGATATAGTGTTTCTAAAACCAAGGGTATGGTCATGGTGGTCCACATCAATGATTATTCTGGGAATGCACATTGTTCTCATAAACCTAATGGGTATGGTCATAGTGATCCATACACTGGTTAGGATGGTCAAATATGTTGTTCTAGATCTTGGATGGATTCATCAACCAATGCTCCATGTTTTGATGACTAGGGACTTCTTAATAAATGACATGGTATCCTAAAATGATTCTCTAAGGTACATTGGATTTATGAAATGAATAAAAGAGTTAATTTAATAATTAAAAATTGGAAATCACGTGATAAATATGTGACTTGTTTTCAAAAGTTGTATTGTCCAATTAATAAATTCTTTTATATGAAAACCATGAATATATTATTGCTAATTTTTTACCACACAAATTTTTATCTACATGAACTATTGTATAGACTATAAATTTAATCAGACTCTATTGATGGTGGCCTATTGAGTTGTACTAACACCCTACATGGGAAACCACTACCCTTGGGTACCTGACCATAAACTTCATGTTTCTATTATAAATCAGGATAGAGACTCGGTGCTAGTTCATTATAGTGGTTGAGGGGTTGGGGCATGGTATGTTAGGACCAGTATATTACATGAGTCCATATTATGTAAATTTTGGTAGTTTGGATTTATTATTTTATTGGTATGATTGTTTTTAATGTAGTGTAAATATCATATTTTAATATCATGGGTTACATGGTGAATTTATGGTCATTGGTTGTATATTTTCCGATTATTAATTTTGATGGTGATTTTATGTACTATTATTATTTCTACTTCTTATTTACTATGATAAAAGGGTATAGTCTCCCTATATTAGACATCATACATGTGATAATAGTCAACAACCTCTAGCTTATGGGGAGGCATATATAAGGCCTTATGTCAGCCCAACTTGGGACCCGGATTCAGTGTCCTCTAGGTTAGGGATGTTACACAGTGGAATTAGAGCGGTGTAATTTATCTTACTATTTTATGAATGGTAGATGAGAGATTAGAATCTGGTTGAGGATTGGTAAAAAACTCTTTCATGGGTTCCTGCAGACCTGCATATGATTAAAAATATAATTTTATGTGGGTGGGAATCGATTTTTGATTTTTTTTTTCTTTTACAATTCAATGATATTTCCACCTTTAGTACTGTATTTGGATGTGATGTCAAAAATTTATGAGATTATATCTCATGTTTTTGGATGGAAATATTGGGTCTGTGGGTTCATGCATCATGTTAAGAACATATTATTGATAGGTCATCTATATGATTCCAATGTTTCCTTTATGAAACAATATTTAAAACTAGGAAATTTGGATGAAATTATAGATGATGAAAATGATTTGGAACATGAAATTGTCTAAATCTATGTTTTCATTTTTAAAATTTTGGGTAATAAAATGGTCTTTATGATGGAAAATTCATGGTATTTTGAAATTGGATGTTTTTGAAATGGGAATTAATAGTTCTAATAAATTTAAAAATTAATCAAATAGAAATTGGAAATGATATGATCCTGAGATATTGGAAATGGGTAAACCTAGTTTTTTATTTTGACTGTGTGTATGGGTGGTTTGGCCACTAAGAGTCCCCTAGTTTGAGACCACAAATATGGGTTTTGAGTCTTGTTTGGCCTTTGGTGTTGTTAATTGGGTGAGATATTTGTTCCTTCGGTGTGGATGCAACTGTATGGTCATTTAAAGTCATCTTTTGATGTAGAGGTGGTATATTTTGGAGTTTGTGACCACATGAGTTTTTTTGGAAACATATAGTGGGTGTCTGGAATATTATCGTGGCTCTATGGAGGTATTTCTTTGTTTAAATTTTTCTGTGAACCCCTTAGTTTTCATTAATTAATTTTTTACTAGGTGTATTTGGGAACACAAGGGGTTTGTTATGGGGGTTTGGGACATAAATATTATGAATTATGGGCCAATCTATTCAAGGTGATTGGTTTGCGCAGCATTATGTAAACCATGCACCATTCTCATGAAAATTGTGTAAACATAGACAATGACTATATGCATGTTTGCTGCGCAATTAGTCAAACTATGTGGAGATCCCCTGTTAACTGTGCAACCTCACTTCCCTTAGGCAGTGTCTTTTTCATGGTTTTTGCCCAGTTTGGAAATCCTTGGGGGAAAATAATACAACACATTAAAATATAGAAAATTTAAAATTTACCAACTCCTAGATTTTTTATGTTCTTCCCAATTTTTCCACATTCTTCCCCTCCCAACCCTGATGAAAAACCAAGAACCATAATAGCTCCATTGGATCGATCTTTCCCATTTCTAGGTCGATTGTAGCACCGCTAGTTGTGGATCTATGATCTGGGTAAGTCAAATCATCCTCTAGCTTCTCTTTTCTGGATTAGGTGTTGTGTCGTTGGTTATCTTCTTCTGAATCCCTAAAACCCTATTTTTCAGTTGATATTAGATTAAATATTTAATGGTTTCATTAATCCAGATCTAAGGCCACAATTAGTAGTGAATTCATAATTATAATAGAGTTAGGTTTTCAAAAAGTTATATTGCATAGGTTATGACTTTATTTGGGCATGTTTGATTGTGTTTTATTTTTTAACTTGTTGTCTTCTTGATAAATTTAATTATATTCAGTATATTGTCTGTATGGATGATGATTTAAACCCCTTTTAATAAACGTGGGATTCATGAAGTGTGATTTTTTCAATTTAGGGCCACCCATGTTGTGTGCAGACATTCCCAACCATATAAATTGGTAATGCTAAGGTTAGAGTTATTGTGTGATAACATAGATCCCATGATGATATTATTATTTAGTTTTTGGAATATTAAATGTATAAGGATAAATGGTTGATTCTCTAATGACTATGAATAATAAATGGGTTTATTGGGTTGTTTGAGATTGTGTTAAAAGGATTATGAATTTGGTTAGAAATTCCTAAGAGGGTTAGCATATATGGAAATGGTAAAATTGTTAAATTGGTAATGGATTGGGAATAGAAGAATGTGTCAAATGTGATTTCATAAAAGATTTAATGTATATGTTAAATTAGTTAACATATTGGAATTAATGAATATGGTAAATGAGTTAATGTATGGTAATTATTTAATAAGATTAGTGAGTTAGGTATAAGAATGAGGAATGGGTTTAATGGGTTAATCTATTTAAATTGATGAATAGTAGAAAATGAATGGGAATTTTTTAATATACTTCAGGGGTGAGACATGAAAATTGTAACTAGTATAAATTGTTATGTAATGTAAATGGGAAAAATGTCAATGGGTTTTGGAATAACATTAATTTCCTTGTTGATAGCTATGGAATATGATTTCTATTTTAATTTTATGTTTTTGGATAGGATATGGTATGTGTGTGGGGAATAGATAAATAAGCTTGTGCACAATGCCTAATACTGTGAGGTATTGACATGGGGTTTTATTCCCACATTTTAAGTTGGACTAATGTTCTAATCTCTAACCCAAAATTCATGGGTCTGGGATGGGGACAAATCATTTATTCTCCTAATGGATCTATTCTACTCAAACCAAGTCTTTGAGGTGAGGATAATGTGGTGAGGTAATGTGTTTATCCCTGGTGAGATAGGGACTTAACTAATTAACTTATGAATAATTATTGATTACCATATAACCATGTGTAGATGAATTATATGCCTCGCCGAGGGAAAACATAATGAAAATTTATTAAGTAAATAATATGAAATAAAGTTCAGAAATTGTAAAAGAGATAGAAAGGGGTTAATGTAATGATTTTTAAGCAATAGTACACTAGTATTCCTTTTCTATTTTTTTAATTTATTTATTGCATGCATGAACTATATATTTAGACTTTATATTTTATATAAACCATTGGTATTGGCTTAGAGATTTGTAATCACACCCTTCTTGAGCCGCCTTTGGGTACCCAAGTAGACTTGTTTTACACATGTTCCGATAACGGTAAGGGTCAAGTGCTAGTGAGTTGAGTCAAGATTTGGATATGCATGAATGAGGATCCAAAATTGAACTCGGAACCATTTGGTGTATTCTTCTACCGAATTTACTTTATGTTCCATCATTATTAAAAAAATTATCCTGGAAAGACATTTTTATTGATGGTTTGTGGTTTGTACTCTGTTTTTTGAGATGTTTGGATATGCAGGTTTATTTTTTATAACATATTGTTTTTTCAATTTATATTGTAAACTATTGTGTAATACTCTTCTGGAATTGGGTATAGTCACCCCATGTGACATATTAAACCCTCACCACTATTTGATAGCCTCTGGCGTATGGGGAGGTGCACTTCAGGTCATGTGACGACCCAGCTCAGAGCACCGGTTTAGGGGATTCTGGGTATGGGAAAATAAAATATGGTATCAGAGGAGGTATTTTCCTTATCATTAATTTTAGGAATTGTATATGAGAGATTATTAAGTGCCGATCTTTTAAATGTTCTCTTAAATGGGAGTATCTAACCCATGTATGAGGGAAAAACAAATTACCCAGGGTAGGAATTGTTTTTATAAATGTGTGTTGTTATATTTGAATGAAATTTCACCATAGTGTGATGCATTTTTTGGGTGATGTGACTGTTTTATGATATTTTTCACATGGATTGAATAGAATGAGGTTATGCATTCATCCATCATTTTAGGAATGTAGGTACATAGTTGACATGCATTATGATAGGCACACACTGGAAGGGTGGGAGGCATA